>CM073582.1:111455162-112809957 GCA_037074715.1 Magnolia kwangsiensis | reverse complement strand
TGACCTCTACAATGGATGCAAGGTCTCTACCAATGGACCACATGCCTATTTGTGGAACCCTATCCACATTGTTTCACAACAAAGACAATTCAGTAGTCTCTGGTGATATGTTGTGGTTCCTTCTTTTTCCTTAAGGAGTTTGCAGGAAATCAACTGGATGGAGTAAATTCTCCCTTATATGATCAAGAAATTACAAAAGCATGAGAAATATATGCGTTGATAAAAGAAACCCAGAAAACAAATTTCATATTCTTTAATGAAATATACCATTAAACCATTTATTTATGATGAATGCTGCCTGTGGTTAGCAACATGGAAGTGTCAACATCAATTTCATTCACGTTGCTGCTTGATGTTACTTTTCTGGCACCAACATTCAGGATAGAAGATGCATTTCATGTGAGCTTGTTGTGCTCATATTTGTCCTCCTTTCTTCCCATATAAGGGATATGCGTCCTATGGGCCTCAAACAGATTCATGGGACTGAGACAAGAACCATCAGCAGTGTTTCTTCTCCTTCTCCAATGGCAATGTCTCTTCTCCTTTCTCTATGTAATTGTCTGGAGACCAGCTGGATGGAGTCGATATTCTCCTAATATGGCCCAAAAATTATAGCAGCATGAAGAATATGTGGGTGATTTTTAATGGAACCAGGGGAAAAAAAAAAAAACCTTCAAAGTACATTAGTGAAAAATACATTTTTAGAGTTTCGCAGTATATTCAGGTTTTGATTTTTAAACTTTGACAAGTGAGGCCCATGATGTAATCCAGTTGGCCTATTGTGTCCTATGCTGGATGCATGGTTCCCCAAAAATCTCCTCGGTGGAGCAACCCTTCCTTTTAATTTGTGGCATACAAGAAGTCCATGAAGAAGAACAATCTAGCAAAGGTCCAAATTCAACTATAAAAAGCTGCAAGATTGGTGGCTAGGATCTTTTAGGAATGCCCCATTAATAGTGGATCCCAGCAGAGAAATCAATTGAAGTAACATAAAACAGCCCCTGAAGTAACATAAAACCTTCAAGGTCGTAATCATGTAACCAGATCTTTCTCTAAATCTTCCCATCACTGTTAAAGCTGGTTTTGTTGGTACAATAACCCTGAAGGTACTTTTCTTATCAACTGGCATATTCAATATTTCTGCATAATGTGTACTCAAAACTCCTATTTTGTCATGGATACTTGAAGGCACAGTTGAGTCACTTGTAAACTTCCTTTTATTTCTAGACTGATTGGTTACATCCACTTATCTTATTTCCAATCGTTGAAATCTTACGGGGTCCACCTTGATATTTATATACTATCCAAATCATTCATAAAGTCATCCCATTGGAATGAACTGAAAACACAAAAAAAAAAATTCTCAAGCGTGAAACTCTTATGACCCTATGAATGTCTCAATTTCCTCTCATGTGGCTAACTTGAGTTCCGGATCCTCCTCATTTTTTGTCCTGTTCTAAAATGAGTTCAAAAATAAGATGGATGGAGTAGATTTCGTTCCTCTAAGTGTGGTCTACTTGATCAACGGATAAATTACAAACAATCAGGTGGGAAGTAGGCATTTTGTAAATGGGCTGAGCTAGTGGGGTTGGGTTGGTCTAGGCCTGGGCCTGGGCTGAGAAAACCTCTTGAGTTGGGCTTCCTGTGCCAGAATGCATGGTTGATTGGACAAGGCCTAGGCCGACCTAACTCTCTCGAGTTGGACTTGGGCCTCCTGTGCAAGACGCATGCCATGGAAGTCTTCTTGATAGGACAATCTCAACCTTTGAATTGTGGTATGTAAAATAGATAGCCAAGAAGGGAAAGTAGTGTTGTCATGTGCAACCACATATGCACATATGCGATCGCATATCGATATGCATATCGCATATATGATCATGACACTTACTATCCTTTTTTTGAATGCTTGAGGATGTAATGAGACTTGAAAATCTCAAGCATTTATGCCTAGGGACAACCACTCTAATTAGTGCACAACCTTTATGCATTGATGAATCGAGAATTTTGTTTTGAAGAATCTTGACAGTTTACCCTCATTATTTATCTATAACTAATTTGTTGATGTGGCATGATATCATCTTCTTCTTCTTCTTCTTCTTCCTCTTCTTCTTCTTCTTCTTTTTGTCTATTGGTATCAGTCCATATTTGTGCTCAAGGCTTGATATTCAGTCTGGTTCATTGTACTTTCATAAAAGATGCATATTGAGAACTTTTATTCTAGATGAATCTTACAAGACATATGGATGCTTAGTCGTCAGCACCATCATCTAAGTTATATATATATATATTCTAATGAGGTCATGGAATTCTACCTATTCTCATGTTACACTTGCATCCTACATGGATATATATGCTAGTAGATAGTTATGATAGAAAGTCCTCAATTTTTGATAGCACATTGTACTTTCATAAAAGATGCATATTGAGAACTTCTATTCTAGATGAATCTTATAAGACATATGGATGCTTAGTCGTCAGCACCATCATCTAAGTTATATATATATTCTAATGAGGTCATGGAATTCTACCTATTCTCATGTTACACTTGCATCCTACATGGATATATATGCTAGTAGATAGTTATGATAGAAAGTCCTCAATTTTTGATAGCATCTCTTTACTTAAAGCACGATACCATTTTAAGAAAAGTGAAGGTGGAAAATTTGAGACTTGGATTCAACTCGACCATGTGTGCTTGCATTCAAACCTTATTGTAGTTTTACTTTGAAGAAAACTATGCTTGCATTGCAGTGTTTTAGATATTTTTTTCCTTTTCCTTTTTCAGAGTTGGATGTTGTATCTTGGATACCATTTCTCATTTTGGTTATTGGATTGGCATTATAAATGCAGATGGAAGGACAATCCAGTAATACAAGATTCGTGAATTCCCAGTATGGCATATACGTCTCTCATGGAAGACTTGTAGGATTTTCAACACAGATATTTGCTCAAAGGGATATTGGTTATGATTTATTTTTGTTCTTCATTGATAAATATTTACAAACAGGTTGGCAGCAAGCCCACTCTTGTCAGAGTTTCACCCTTACTGACTCATAGGCACTTGTCTCAGAGAAGAATTAGGTTGTTGGCAAGAAAATATTATCCTAGAAATGATGGTATGAAGGTGTGACTATTTCCCTTAGAGAAATACAACAAAAGTTTGTAAAATATATCATTCTGACAGCCCCTCTAAGCCTTTCTCAAATTTTCTTTCAATGCAGGTGCCATTCTTCAGGTGATGGTAGAGTTCCCACAGGATTGTATTAGACCTATTGGGAACAATGCCAGCTTATTTAAGTCGGAGATCGGTGTCTTATGCCGATCTCTGATCCCCGCCACAATCCCCCGTAGGGTAGACATGACAGATGATGTGCGGCAGCTCATCCGTCAGTGCCTTCAGGTAAATTTTAGTAAATTAAAATTTATTTTATAAAAGTTCATTTACGATTAAGTTATTTTTCTCGAAATTAATAGAGCATACCCAGATGTGCGTCGGAGCTATCCGGATGAGCGGGGGTCCTTGGGAGATGGGAACCGCTGTTATGACCATTATGAAGCTGTTCATTTTCTATGGACAACATTGGGAGGACCTGGCCATTTGGGCAAGCCGTATTTTAGTATTAGCTCAAAATTAATGGAGCATACCTGGATGTGCGTCGGAGCTATCCGGATGAGCGGGAGTCATCCGAATGGAAGGTGGAACCGCTGTTATGACTATGATGAAGCTGTCCATTTCCTATGGACAACATTAAAAGGGGCTAGCCATGTTTATATCTATATTTGTAGGGATCTCACCCTTAACCTAAACCACACCTAATCCTATTACCTGAACCTATAACATATTCCCAATTCCCTACAGCTATAACTTATAACCTACCTAAAACCTAAATGTGTTCTCAAATCTCTAACCCTAAACCTAATCCTATTCTCAACTACCTAACCTAAACCTAAACCTAAACTTGAAAACCCAAAGCAAAACCCGATCTCGAACCCAAACCCGATTTTCTAAACTGAAACCTTAACCTATTCTCAAATCCCTAAACCTATAACCTATAACCTATCTATAACCTTAATCTAAAACCTAAGCCTTAACCTATTCTCAAATCCCTAAACTTATAACCTATAACGTACCTTAAACCTAAACCTAAAACCTAAGCCTTAACCTATTCTCAATTCCCTACAGCTATAACCTATAACGTACCTTAAACCTAAACCTAAAACCTAAATGTGTTCTCAAATCCCTAAACCTAAACCTACACCTAATCCTATTCTCAACTACCTAACCTAAACCTAAACCTAAACTTGAAAACCCAAAGCAAAATCCGATCCCGAACCCAAACCCGATTTTCTAAACCTAAACCTTAACCTATTCTCAAATTCCTAAACCTATAACATATAACCTACCTATAACCATAACCTAAAACCTAAACCTTAACCTATTCTCAATTCCCTACAGCTATAACCTATAACCTACCTAAAACCTTAACCTAAAACCTAAATGTGTTCTCAAATCACTAAACTTAAACCTACACCTAATTCTATTCACAACTACCTAACCTAAACCTAAACCTAAACTTGAAAATCCCAAGCAAAATCTGATCTCGAACCCAAACCCGATTTCCTAAACCTAAACCTTAACCTATTCTCAAATCCCTAAACCTATAACCTATAACCTTAACCTAAAACCTAAGCCTTAACCTATTCTCAAATCCCTAAACCTCAACCCATACCTAATCCTATTCTCAACTACCTAACCTTAACCTAAACCTAAACTTGAAAAACCAAAGTAAAACCCGATCCTGAAACCTTAACCTATTCTCAAATCCCTAAACCTATAACCTATAACCTACCTATAACCTTAACCTAAAACCTAAACCTTAACCTATTCTCAAATCCAAAAACCTAAACCTACACCTAATTTTATTCTCAACTACCTAACCTAAACTTAAACCTAAACTTGAAAACCAAAAGCAAAACCTGATCCCGAACCCAAACCCGATTTCCTAAACCTAAACCTTAACCTATTCTCAAATTCCTAAACCTATAACCTACCTATAACCTTAACCTAAAACCTAAGCCTTAACCTATTCTCAATTCCCTACAACTATAACCTATAACCTACCTAAAACCTAAATGTGTTCTCAAATCCCTAAACCTAAACCTACACCTAATCCTACTCTCAACTACCTAACCTAAACCAAAACCTAAACTTGAAAACTCAAAGCAAAACCCGATCCCGAACCCAAACCCGATTTCCTAAACCTAAACCTTAACCTATTCTCAAATCCCTAAACCTATAACCTATAACCTACCTATAACCTTAACCTAAAACCTAAACCTTAACCTATTCTCAAATCCATAAACCTAAACCTACACCTAATCTTATTCTCAACTACCTAACCTAAACCTAAATCTAAACATGAAAACCCAAAGCAAAACCCGATCCCGAACCCAAACCCGATTTCCTAAACCTAAACCTTAACCAATTCTCAAATCCCTAAACCTATAACCTATAACCTACCTATAACCTTAATCTAAAACCTAAACCTTAACCTATTCTCAAATCCCTAAACCTAAACCTACACCTAATCCTATTCTCAACTACCTAACCTAAACCTAAACCTAAACTCGAAAACCCAAAGAAAAACCCGATCCTGAACCCAAACCCGATTTCCTAAACCTAAACCTTAACCTATTCTCAAATCCCTAAACCTATAACCTATAACCTACCTATAACCTTAACCTAAAACCTAAACCTTAACCTATTCTCAAATCCCTAAACCTATAACCTATAACCTACCTATAACCTTAACCTAAAACCTAAACCTTAACCTATTCTCAAATCCATAAACCTAAACCTACACCTAATCTTATTCTCAACTACCTAACCTAAACCTAAATCTAAACATGAAAACCCAAAGCAAAACCCGATCCCGAACCCAAACCCGATTTCCTAAACCTAAACCTTAACCAATTCTCAAATCCCTAAACCTATAACCTATAACCTACCTATAACCTTAATCTAAAACCTAAACCTTAACCTATTCTCAAATCCCTAAACCTAAACCTACACCTAATCCTATTCTCAACTACCTAACCTAAACCTAAACCTAAACTCGAAAACCCAAAGCAAAACCCGATCCTGAACCCAAACCCGATTTCCTAAATCTAAACCTTAACCTATTCTCAAATCCCTAAACCTATAACCTATAACCTACCTATAACCTTAACCTAAAACCTAAACCTTAACCTATTCTCAAATCCATAAACCTAAACCTACACCTAATCTTATTCTCAACTACCTAACCTAAACCTAAACCTAAACATGAAAACCCAAAGTAAAACCCGATCCCGAACCCAAACCCGATTTCCTAAACCTAAACCTTAACCAATTCTCAAATCCCTAAACCTATAACCTATGACCTACCTATAACCTTAATCTAAAACCTAAACCTTAACCTATTCTCAAATCCCTAAACCTAAACCTACACCTAATCCTATTCTCAACTACCTAACCTAAACCTAAACCTAAACTTGAAAACCCAAAGCAAAACCCGATCCCGAACCCAAATCCGATTTCCTAAACCTAAACCTTAACCTATTCTCAAATCACTAAACTTATAACCTAAAACCTACCTATAACCTTAACCTAAAACTTAAACCTTAACCTATTCTCAAATCCCTAAACCTAAACCTACACTTAATCATATTCTCAACTACCTAACCTAAACCTAAACCTAAACTTGAAAACCCAAAGCAAAACCCGATCCCGAACCCAAACCCGATTTCCTAAACCTAAACTTTAACGTATTCTCAAATCCCTAAACCTATAACCTATAACCTACCTATAACCTTAACCTAAAACCTAAACCTTAACCTATTCTCAAATCCCAAAACCTAAACCTACACCTAATCCTATTCTCAACTACCTAACCTAAACCTAAACCTAAACTTGAAAACCCAAAGCAAAACCCGATCCTGAACCCAAATCCGATTTTCTAAACCTAAACCTTAACTTATTGTCAAATCCCTAAACCTATAACGTATAACCTTAACCTAAAACCTAAGCCATAACCTATTCTCAATTCCCTAAACCTATAACCTATAACCTACGTATAACCTTAACCTAAAACTTAAACCTTAATCTATTCTCAATTCTCTACAGCTAGAACATATAACCTACCTATAACCTTAACCTAAAACCTAAACTTAAAACCTAAATGTGTTCTCAAATCCCTAAACCTAAACCTACACCTAATCTTATTCTCAACTACCTAACCTAAACCTAAATCTAAACTTGAAAACCCAAAGCAAAACCCGATCCCGAACCCAAACCCGATTTCCTAAACTTAAACCTTAACCTATTCTCAATTTCCTACAGTTATAACCTATAACCTACCTAAAACCTAAATGTGTTCTCAAATTCCTAAACCTAAACCTACACCTAATCCTATTCTCAACTACCAAACCTAAACCTAAACCTAAACTTGAAAACTCAAAGCAAAACCCGATCCCGAACCCAAACCCGATTTCCTAAACCTAAACCTTAATCTATTCTCAAATCTCTAAACCTATAACCTATAACCTACCTATAACCTTAACCTAAAACCTAAACCTTAACCTATTATCAAATTACTAAACTTAAACCTACACCTAATTCTATTCTCAACTACCTAACCTAAACTTAAACCTAAACTTGAAAACCTAAAGCAAAACCGGATCCCGAACCCCAACCCGATTTCCTAAACCTAAACCTTAACCTATTCTCAAATCCCTAAACCTATAACCTATAACCTACCTATAACCTTAACCTAAAACCTAAGCCTTAACCTATTCTCAAATCCCTAAACCTCAACCTACACTTAATCCTATTCTCAACTACCTAACCTCAACCTAAACCTAAACTTGAAAACCCAAAGCAAAACCCGATCCCGAAACCTTAACCTATTCTCAATTCCCTAAACCTATAACCTATAACCTACCTATAACCTTAACGTAAAACCTAAACCTTAACTTATTGTCAAATCCAAAAACCTAAACCTACACCTAATCTTATTCTCAACTACCTAACCTAAACCTAAACCTAAACTTGAAAACCCAAAGCAAAACCCGATCCCGAACCCAAACCCTATTTCCTAAACCTAACCTATTCTCAAATCCCTAAAACTATAACCTATAACCTTAACCTAAAACCTAAGCCTTAACCTATTCTCAATTCCCTACAGTTATAACCTATAACCTACCTAAAACCTTAACCTAAAACCTAAATATGTTCTCAAATTCCTAAACCTAAACCTACACCTAATCCTATTTTCAACTACCTAACATAAACCTAAACCTAAACTTGAAAACCCAAAGCAAAATCCGATCCCGAACCCAAACCCGATTTCCTAAACTTAAACCTTAACCTATTCTCAAATCCCTAAACCTATAACCTATAACCTACCTATAACCTTAACCTAAAACCTAAACCTTAACCTATTCTCAAATCCCTAAACCTAAACCTACACCTAATCTTATTCTCAACTACCTAACCTAAACTTAAACCTAAACTTGAAAACTCAAAGCAAAACCCGATCCCGAACCCAAACCCGATTTCCTAAACCTAAACCTTAACCAATTCTCAAATCCCTAAACCTATAACCTTAACCTATTCTCAAATCCCTAAACCTAAATCTACACCTAATCCTATTCTCAACTACCTAACCTAAACCTAAACCTAAACTTGAAAACCCAAAGCAAAACCCAATCCCGAACCCAAACCCGATTTCCTAAACCTAAACCTTAACCTATTCTCAAATCCTTAAACCTATAACCTATAACCTACCTTTAACCTTAACCTAAAACCTAAACCTTAACCTATTCTCAAATCCCGAAACCTAAACCTACACCTAATTCTATTCTCAACTACCTAACCTAAACCTAAACCTAAACTTGAAAACCCAAAGCAAAACCCGGTCCCGAACCCAAACCCGATTTCCTAAACCTAAACCTTAACTTATTGTCAAATCCCTAAACCTAAAACCTATAACCTTAACCTAAAACCTAAGCCTTAATATATTCTCAATTCTCTAAACCTATAACCTATAACCTACCTATAACCTTAACCTAAAACTTAAACCTTAACCTATTCTCAATTCCCTACAGCTATAACCTATAACCTACCTATAACCTTAACCTAAAACCTAAACCTAAAACCTAAATGTGTTCTCAAATCCCTAAACCTAAACCTACACCGAATCTTATTTTCAACTACCTAACCTAAACCTAAACCTAAACTTGAAAACCCAAAGCAAAACCCGATCCCGAACCCAAACTCGATTTCCTAAACTTAAACCTTAACCTATTCTCAATTCCCTACAGCTATAACCTATAACGTACCTTAAACCTAAACCTAAAACCTAAATGTGTTCTCAAATCCCTAAACCTAAACCTACACCTAATCCTATTCTCAACTACCTAACCTAAACCTAAACCTAAACTTGAAAACCCAAAGCAAAATCCGATCCCGAACCCAAACCCGATTTTCTAAACCTAAACCTTAACTTATTCTCAAATCCCTAAACCTATAACCTATAACCTACCTATAACCTTAACCTAAAACCTAAACCTTAACCTATTCTCAATTCCCTACAGCTATAACCTGTAACCTACCTAAAACCTTAACCTAAAACCTAAATGTGTTCTCAAATCCCTAAACCTAAACCTACACCTAATCCTATTCTCAACTACCTAACCTAAACCTAAACCTAAACTTGAAAATCCAAAGCAAAACCCAATCCCGAATCCAAACCCGATTTCCTAAACCTAAACCTTAACCTATTCTCAAATTCCTAAACCTATAACATATAACCTACCTATAACCTTAACCTAAAACCTAAACCTTAACCTATTCTCAATTCCCTACAGCTATAACCTATAACCTACCTAAAACCTTAACCTAAAACCTAAATGTGTTCTCAAATCACTAAACCTAAACCTATACTTAATCCTATTCTCAACTACCTAACCTAAACCTAAACATAAACTTGAAAACCCAAAGCAAAACCCTATTCCAAACCCAAACCCGATTTCCTAAACCTAAACCTTAACCTATTATCAAATCCCTAAACCTATAACCTATAACCTACCTATAACCTTAACCTAAAGCCTAAGCCTTAACATATTCTCAAATCCCTAAACCTCAACTTACACCTAATCCTATTCTCAAATACCTAACCTAAACCTAAACCTAAAGTTGAAAACTCAAAGTAAAACCCGATCCTGAACCCAAACCCGATTTCCTAAACCTAAACTTTAACCTATTCTCAATTCCTTAAACCTATAACCTATAACCTACCTATAACCTTAACCTAAAACCTAAGCCTTCACCTATTCTCAATTCCCTACAGCTATAACCTATAACCTACCTAAAACCTTAACCTAAAACCTAAATGTGTTCTCAAATTCCTAAACTTAAACCTACACCTAATCCTATTCTCAACACCCGATCCATTGTTGTTGGCGAGAGTGCTACCCGCCGATCTGATATCGCTGAGAGAGAGGTTCACCAGCTACAGGTCGTCGTCAATGACATCAGAGATCAGCTGGAGAAGAAGAGTGAGCAGTTGGAGAGGCAGATGGAGGAACAACAGAGGAGGATGAAGGAGCTGACGAGTCAGAGGGAGGAGCAGAGAGGAGGAGGATGGAGGAGCAAGAGAGGCTGAGGGAGGAACAGGAGAGGAGGATGGAGGAGCTGACGAGGGAGAGGGAGGAGCAGGAGAGGATGAGGATAGAGGAGCATGCAATGCTGAGGGAAGAGCAGGAGAGGAGGATGGAGGAGATGCGGGTAGAGCAGGAGCGACGGATAGCGAATATGTTTCAGGCTCTTACCGCACGCTTACCCATCGATGCCCCACCACCTCTGCCTCCATCTTCGTGATTTTTTATATTTTATTTATGATGTTAAACTTATATGTATTTATGCATGATGTAGTTTATGTTTGGATAGATTTATTTATGTACTTTGGAGTTAAATGGTTGTGAATGTGAATATGATGAAATATATTACATGACAGGTGTATATCAGGAATTATATTGTAACAGGTGTATTTCAAGAATTTTGTGCTTGAATATAGGGTGGGAAAAAAAAAAAAAAAAAACTTTTACCTACGAAAATTTTTGTAGGTAAAAGAATCCTCTAAGTTTTTACCTACGAAAATTTTCGTAGTTAAAAGTCTCACAAATGTTTTTACCTACGAAAATATTCGTAGCTAAACGTTTTGTAGGGTATTTTTACCTACAATATCATTCGTAGTTAAACGTGTTTGTTTGGTAAATATTTTTACCTACGAAAATATGCGTAGGTAAAGAAATTTTTAACTACAAAATTGGTGGTAGGAAAACGTTTTCTAAGTATTTTTATCTACGAATATACCTTTTAGCTACGAAACTATTGGTAAGTAAAAAGTCTTGTTAATATTTTTAGCTACGAAATTTTTGGTAGCTAAAATGAGTTTAATATTTTTGGCTACGAAATTGTTGGTAGGTAAAAAATTTTGTAAATATGTTTACCTACAAAATTGTTGGCAGGTAAAAAGTGTTTTTAATATTTTTGGCTACGAAAGTATTCGTAGGTAAAAAGTCTTGTAAA
Organism: Magnolia kwangsiensis; assembly: GCA_037074715.1. NCBI lineage: Eukaryota > Viridiplantae > Streptophyta > Magnoliopsida > Magnoliales > Magnoliaceae > Magnolia > Magnolia kwangsiensis. Next base: position 112,798,325 of record CM073582.1, on the reverse strand, counting down.
TATATTTAGCTACGAAATTGTTGGTAGGTAAAAAGTGTTTCAAATATTTTTTGGCTACGAAAGTATTCGTAGGTAAAAAGTCCTGTATATATTTTTATCTACGAAATTGTTGGTAGGTAAAGTGTTTTGTATGTACTTTTACCTGCAAAACTATTCGTAGGTAAAAAGTTTTGTCAATGCTTTTACCTACAAAACTCTTCTAAGGGTTGCGATGAAAAGCAAGATTAATGACTATGGTCCTACATTCATGAGACATTGGCTCGTGGGACAACATGTTGGAAGGTAGTCTACATACAACCGTTGTATTCTATCATGGAATGATTGCATTGTGGGAAAAATTATTGCAATTAGGCTCTAAAAAAAGGCCATTCTTTTCCCACTCTCTATGGTTCAATTATCAGGGCTAATGGGCTGTTGTAGCCCACCATCGTGGGCCCATGTCCCAAATCTCTCTCTCATATTTGATTGATTTGGTAACTAATCTTGAGGTCACATGATTCAGAGACAAAAAACATATCACTTCCATCACACATCTTTTTTTATTGTTTTGTATGGTCATAGCTCAGATGTAGTTGAGCCGTGACTGCAAGATTGCATGTTGGGCTGTAAATGTTTTGACCATAAGATAGAATTTTTTTAAAAAAAAAAAATGTTTAAACCAACATAGGATGGGAGTGAAAGTGAAAGATAGAGAGAGAATTGACATTAGGGAGATTCTTTGTGACCATTGATCCAACATCAGCATCAATTACTCTTATGTCCTGTGTACCAAACATATTTAGTGCATGTAATGTTGGTGGAGAGCCCACGACATGTACTCTGATGTGATCGGTCAACATTTTTTCCTAACTAACTTGGCCGCCATTGTTGCATTGAATGTGGGTTTCTTTTATTTTGCTAACTTGATCCATGGGTGCATTGTATATTTGACTGAAATGACCATTAAAAATACAATAAGCCACGGGGGGCCCACTCACAACTAATGTTGGACATTTTCATCTTAATTCAACCTCGTAGTGTAGCTTATTTGAGTTTTCGGCCCACCTCATGTTTTGTTTTTAAGATAATAAAGTATATTAAGATAATCTTATTAGATTATGATATTTTCTTATTTATTAAAATGAATGATTATTAGAAATTTAAAAAGATTTTATCACCTTAATTTAATAAGATTACCCTAATATACTCAAACTTAGGGTGAATGAGATGTAACCCATCTAGGGTGGATATCATGCATATCCTCCCCTGCATGGTGTAGCTTACTTGAATTTTAGGCCAACTTATTTTTTAATTTTCAATGTGTTAAAGTAAATTAGGATAAATTTAGTAAATTAATATATTTTCTTATTTGTTAAGATGAAATATATATATATATAGTGGAACGCTCACCTGCGAACCAGTTCGTACGTACGTAGTAGTACGAACTTTTTTGAGAACCCATCATAGGTGATGTGGATCCAAAATCTGAACCGTTCATGTGAAGCAGCACCTCGTAAAACCCCCCAGGCTGAAGTTTTACTTTGATCTAAAACTTGATGGGCCATGAAAAATAAAAACAGTTTCCTCCCTTGATTTGCGTTTCTCTTTGCTATGGCTGACCGGAATTTTAGATTAAGGTAAAAATTTGTCACATGAGGTTTCATGAGATTCCGCATCACATGAACCGTTCAGATTAGACACTCATGGAACGTGTGCAAAGGTGCACACGTGCGTAGGTGTGTAGGGGAGCATGACTATATATATATATATATATATATATATATATATATATATAGAGAGAGAGAGAGAGAGAGAGAGAGAGAGAGAGAGAGAGAGAGAGAGAGAGAGAGAGAGAGAGAGAGATTTACAAAAATCTTAAAATTTTAATATGGTAAGATTATCCTAACCTACTCTAACTCAGGGCAAATATGAGAAATCCCACCAAATTGATGGGGGTGGATCTCATGTATATCCTCCTTCACATGGTGTTGTAGCAGTAGGCGTGCCCCTTATGCATTTGTATTTGAATTGGATTGTGATTAAGGATACATAAAACCTAAGTTAGAGGTAGCTCTCAATTGCATTACAAAACTCTGCATAGTAAAAACTCTTCTTATAGCCGCATTAATTCATGATAAACCCAATAATTTTATATTATATTTATGTGTTTTGCTTTTCTTTATTATTTCTCGATATGCCATTGCCACACGTTAATCTAACGATCAGGTGGGCCATGTCTCGATTAGGGAATGGGCGTCATCTATGAGGCTCGCTCGAATTATCTAGAGAGATACTTCGATGCTCTGGCAGAGTGTGATGGATGATAGGTAGGCACCTAAAAATTAGGGGGGAATTGCTTAGAATATAAGTAAGTGAAATTAACTATCCAAATTATGGGTCCCAGTTTAGATGCACAGTCACCCAAATCTTATGCTTTTTTATGATTTGATGATTCGAATCGGTGAATATAGAAATGAAAACTATACTCATGAATGTAGAAATGAAAAATATCAGTCTTATTTCAACAAATAAGTGTGCAAGAATCATAGGTTAGAATCATTCGTCGAATATGATTTTGAGACGTCAACTTGGTAGCAATGGGTTCCACAATTTAATCTGTTTAATTTGTGTAAGTTAATGTCATGCATTAAATTCCTAAGTGCCTGTGTGTCAAGCATCAAGCACAACTTGAGTATAAAATAACTCCCTCAGAACTTACAATTTTTTGATTTGCTACAAACAGTTGGAGGGTTTAGGGTTACGTTTGGGTTTGGAAAACATATATGGACAGTGAAATGATGTTCCAATAGCCTGACTAGACATTTCTTGCCGCTGATATTAAAATAATCTAGAAGATCAACCAAAGGACTTGCATGGTACTGTGAGATTTTTGGTTTTTACATGTGGGGCCCGTGGTTAGTTCATCTAGATCATTGGTGAGATGGGTCCATTGTAGATAGATGATGGCCCAAAAATCTTTGATATTGGATTATTCTAGGGGCAGATGTGAACCATTGTAGTATTCCCTGTCTTGATCATCCTACTTGCATGTTGCCATTGAAAATGTTAAGATTGTCTCATGAAGGGTAGTTTTAGGTTATGGTCTATCCATATGGGGCCCACCATACAAGATGGGAAACCAAGTTAAGAGCTAGAAGGGATGTACAAATATAAATTCCAAGTGGGATTTATTTCCTTTGTAGAGATGGGATGTGGAAACTGTAGCTGAAAGTAAGAAGGGACCATTTATTTTAAATAAAAAAAAAAAAATCTACGTGGGCCCATGGTTGATGGAGTGATGCCAAGAAGTTATTCGGTTCTCCGCCAGAGTTTGACAATCCATATGCATGCATACCACCTTGTATGCATGTACCTCAATTTGGACCATCCAAATTGGGGCCTACTGTTGGGTGGTTTTAACCAAAGAAGTACACATTCAACAGATGATCCTAGTCATCCATTTTGTGGGCTACCAAATGGACGGATACAATTAAATGGAATAGATGATCCAATTTCAATTAACAAATGACCCTAGCAGGAGGTTAAGATTGTACAGTCAATTTAATTTTTGGGGGTGTGACCCATCTAAAGTAGGGCTCACCGTTGGGACAATTTTGGGTTGAGTTACATATATCCCATGTAAAGATTAGCTTTGCTGAACAGTTCAAGTGCAAGAAGGATGCGATCTATCAGAATATCAATGTTTTTATCTTCTCTTTTAGCTTCTAGGCCTTAAAAAAATATGCAGAAGAACAAAAAATAATAATAATAAATAAAATAAAATATAAAGGCAGAAAGTAAGATTTGTCGTGGCGTTGGGCTCACGTGGGTGGGCCACAGGCCAGAAGCCTAACCAATGGTTGGTCTGTGTCCTAAAAATAGGGTGGTTTAACTGTCCACTCTAACTTGGTGGAACTCCATTCATTAAGCACTTGAGATGGTTGGATCCATGTGATATTTTGTCTGTAACCATGATCAATGGGCCATTCGAATGGATGGTCCGATCACCATATAAGTCAATTTGGCACATATGTACAAGATCCGTGGTCATTACATGTCAAATATTTGATGTTGGACGACAAAGGTTGGTCCACTTATCAGGTTGTCCAGCACATGCACATTAATATTTATATGTCATCCAACCTAGATATTCATAAGGTCACATATACCAAGATGAAGGGAAACACAAATATCAACTTGGACTCTTAGAAGTTTTATAGGACAGGGTTCGATTCCTTATTTTCAGTTGTCCACTTGAGCTTTGGATATACTTTAATTTCGGGCTCATGGTCTGAAATAAGCTTTAAAAAAAAAAAAAAAAACATATATAGACAATATGGATGAAATGCATACATTAAAGTGGGACCCACATGGTATTCGCAGCTCCCTACAGCAAATTCCGCATCCTTTCAAGATAAGGCATGTACATAGTGGGACTCATGATGTGTGGATTGGATCTTTCACATGTGTGACATATTGCCATGTATTGTAATCTACGGCCCAAAGAAAGTGTACTTCATGGAGAGGCCCACACCTAATGAATGGAGAGAGAGAGAGAGAGAGAGAGAGAGAGAGAGAGAGTTTGATAGCCCCCAAAATCATGAAATACATGTCAATTTTTTACAATTGGTCCTACACATGCTAATTGCACACGTGCAAGTACGTGTTCAAAAAGTTCACTCACCTCACCCATGGTTTATATGTTTATATGCCATCCAAACAGTTCATAAGGTCATTTCCAATTGTACAAATTGATAGCACAAAATTATTAGCCTGATTTTTTTAAAAAAAATTCTTTGACCTCACGGATGTTTTAACAATGATCATTCAATTCCCTACTATTTCTTGTCTGGTGGCCTACTTGGCTTTTAGATTTGCCTTATATTTTGTCACGTCCTGACTAGAGCTGGACATTGAGTCGAGTCGAACCGAGTTAGGGTTGACTCGACTCTATTCGGTTTTGAAATAGGCCTGACTCGAATTCGACTCAACTCAGTATCGAGTCCAGTATGCCTGAACCGATCTGAAGCCATGCCTAGCCTGAACTAATCCGGACCAAGTCCGAGCCGATAAAAAGTACCGAGTCGGTTCGAGTTGGCACCGATTCAGATCGAGAGATGAGAGAGGGAGGGAGAGATGAGGAGGGTGGTGATGGTAGTGGGTGGCTGTTGGGCTTCAAGAGGAGGGTAGGAGGGACATGGAAGATGAGAGAGAAGAGGAGGATGGTGGTGGGTGGTTGCTGGGCTTGGAAGAGGAGGATGAGGGAGGAAGAGAGAGTTTGGGATTGGTTCGGGATGGACCGGGTGTGGCGTATGGTGTTAGAGATACTTAAAAATTAAACTTTTTTATTATATACTTGTCCGGATCCAAGTCAAGTTGGTTTCGGATCAAATTGAGTTCAATCAGATTAAGTTTCGAGTCAAATTATTGGGTGACTTGAACTTGACTCGGTTTAAGTTTAGATTGGGCGAAGCCTACTCGGTTTAGACCGACTTACTCATTCGGTTCAGATCGAGTAAGGTTTAAATGTGTCGTGTTAGTCGAGTCAAGTTGTCCCGTGCCTAGTTCTATTCCTAACACGAGGTTAAAAAATAGATGAATGGGATGGATTTCTCAAACATCACATCAGGCCCCACCTAACTTCTGATAGGGTTGCAAGCGTGAGATTTTTGGTTTTTACATGTGGGGCCCGTGGTTAGTTCATCTAGATCATTGGTGATATGGGTCCATTGTAGATAGATGATGGCCCAACAATCTTTGATATTGGATGATTCTAGGGGCAGCTGTGAACCATCGTTGTGTTCTGTGTCTTGATCATCCTACTTGCATGTTGCCATTGAAAATGTTACTATTGTGTCTTGAAGGGTAGTTTTATGTTATGGTCTATCCATATGGGGCCCACCATATCAATGGTCTTGATCATTGTACCATGGGTTCCAATTGTACAAGCTGGGAAACCAAGTTAAGGGCAAGAAAAGATGTACGATCATAAATTCCAAGTGGGATTTATTTTCTTTAGAGAGATGGGATGTTGAAACTGTAGCTGAAAGTAAGAAGGGACCATTTATTTTAAATAAAAAAATCTAAGTGGGCCCATGGTTAATAGAGTGATGCCAAGAAGTTATTCGGTACTCCGCCAGAGTTTGACAATCCATATGCATGCATACCACGTTGTCTGCATGTACCTCAATCTGGACCATCCAACCTGGGACTTACTGTTGGGTGTTTTTAATCCAAAAACACATTCAACATACGATCCTAGCTAGTCATCCATTTGGTGGCTACCAAATGGACGGCTACAATGAAATGAAAATAGATGATCCAATTTTAATGAACAAATGACCCTAACAGGAGGTTAAGATTGTACAGTCAATTTAGTTTTTGGGAGATGGCCCAATCTAAAGTAGGGCTCACCGTTGGGACCATTATGGGTTGAGTTACATATATCCCATGTATAGATTAGCTTCGTTAAACAGTTCAAGTGTACTAAGCTTGCAATCTATCAGAGTATGGATGTTTTTCTCCTCTTTTAGCTTGTAGGCCTTAAAAAGTATGCCGAATAACAAAAAATAATAAAAATAAATAAAATAAAATAAAAAGGAAGAAAGTAAGATTTATCCTGGCATTGGGCTCACGTGGTGGGCCACAGGCCAAAAGCCTAACCAATGGGTGGTCTGTGTCCTAAAAATAGGGTGGTTTAACTGTCCACTCAAACCTGGTGGAACTCCATTCATTAAGCACTTGAGATGGTTGGATCCATGTGATCTTTTGTCTGTAACTATGATCAATGGGCCAATCAAATGGATGGTCCAATCACCATCAGTCAATTTGGCACATGTGTACAAGATTCAAGCCACGGATTAAGTAGGACTACATTTCGAATATTTGATATTATTAAACAAAGGTTGGTCCACTTATCAGGTTGTCCAGCACATGCACAATAATATTTATTTGTCATCCAACCTATCATAAGGGAGACACAAATATCAACTTATCCAAAACTGACATGGCCTCTCAGAAATTTTATAGGATAGGGTTCAATTCCCTATTTTGAGTTATCCACTTGAGCTTTAGATATACTTTAATTTTGGGCTCATGGCCTGAAATAAGCTAAAAAAAACATATGGACAATATGGATAAAATATATACATTAAAGTGAGATCCACATGGTATCCACACCTCCTTCTGATGTGTGGATTGGATCTTTCGCATGTATGACATATTGCCATGTATTTAATCTGCGGGGGAAAGAAAGTGTACTCCATGGAGGAGCCCACCTAATGAGTGGAGAGAGAGAGAAAGAGAGAGAGAGAGAGAGAGAGAGAGAGAGAGAGAGAGAGTTTGATAGGTCACAAAATCATGAAATACATGTCATGCATTTATAATTGGTCCTTCTGCACATGCTAATTGCAAACGTGCAAGTACGTGTTCAAAGTTCACTTGCCTCACCCACGGTTTATATGTTTATGTGCCATCCAAACTGTCCATAAGGTCATTCTCAATTGTATAAACTGATAGCACAAAAATATTAACCTGATGAAAAACTTCCATGGCCTCACGAATGCTTTAACAATGGCCATTCAATTCCGATTGTTTCCTGTCATGTGGCCCACTTGAGTTTTAAATCTACTTCATTTTTTGTAGCATGTCCTTAAAACAGGGTGGCAAAATAGATGGATGGGATGAATTTCTTACAAACGTGACCACTTTAAGTTGGTCTGACTAAGGCCTATAACTTATACTGTCACCCTCAAGTGGGCCACGCATTCGATCTGTCTACCACCATTATATATAAATCAGTAACGTGCTACAGCTTGGCGTGTCCCACTCTAAAAATGAAGGCTTTTAGAGAGAGAGGTCTTTCCATAACCGACTATCTCTTTTCCTTCCTCTACGTCTTCACACTCTCTAAATATGAAAATCCTACTCCTATAAGAAAGAGTAGTTAACAATCACGTCCATGTGGGGCCCACAAACATTCATCACATGAGTGACACGTGTGACCTTTCCGTCAAGTCAAAAACTCCCATATATATATATATATATATATATATATATACAAATATTAAAAACTTAATTACATAATAAATTTAGAAGTAGTGTTTAATAGTTTAATTAATAGTATGATATTAAAAGAGTATTAAAAAAGGAGAGTTGCGAGAGAGGAGCAAAAGACGAGTCATTAGACTCTTGTGTTAATGGGAGAGATCTTGCATGATACTCTGGTTGTGCATGGAGCTTGATACACAGGCACCAAAATGATATACATGCTATAAATTAACTTAAATTAAACTGGTTAAGTTGTGCACCCACTATTATCTTGTTAGAAGCAGATTCACATCGTCCACTCCTTTTCTCAAATCATTTCACCGTAGGAGCCTAAAAAATGAGGCAGATATAATACTTTAGTGGACCACACCATAGATGACTCTTGTATTTAATTCTTTGTACATCTAAAGCAACCCAAGCCTCTTATTTAGTGTGGTCTACTTGAGTGTTGGATTTGTCTATTTTTAGGCTCATGCCTTAAAATGATTTGAGAAAATGGATGAATAACACATTGCCCCCATACAGATTTGCCCATTAAAAAATCAGATTGTTTGGACATCATAATCTCTGCGGGCATTAATTTGTTGAAATAAGACACTCAGAAATTTTTATCTTAATGGTCTAATATATATATTTAATGGTCCAATAAATGTCCATATCTAGTTGGTGGAAAATCAAAGAAGCATTATATCATCCGTCACACTACCAAAGTATTCGAAGTTTGCTCCAAGACTCAAGTATAAGATTGAATAAACCATTAAATTTAAAAATGACATTGCAAGCCAACTCATTAACTGATTGAAACTCACCCAGTTTTAATTATAAAAATGCTACATATGGTCTTACAACTCGGATTTTGTTGAGTTTTGACTGGACGATAAGTCGTAAGTGGACTCTACAGTTCGACCAATGTTGATTGGACCAGCAAGAGACCATAGACGTTGTCTATGATTTTTCTAAATTGACAATCGGAATCAATGCTGGCAGAGACAGATGATGAACGACTTTTTATTTGTGTGCGCCGACTTGCCGACGTACCTTCACAAATGAAGGTTTGAATATATGCCACATTAAAACTATTATACTATTTTTTTATTTGGTTTTGGTGGACAATTTTTCAAGAATTCTGGTTTTTACAAACAATTCCTTAACTTTTTTAAAGCATCTGAAGGTGCTTTTTGTTGAATAAAATGAATAAAAATACCTTAGTCTATTATTTTATAGGAAAAAAGTGAGAGTCGAGCATTATGAGGCTCTTGTGGTGTGCTTAGAAAATGCAAGAGCCGTCCAACAAGTGAATCCTATCATGATGTCCATATGAACCGATAATTATGCTAATCCGATCATCAGGTGGGCCCCACCTAAATTTAGAGGGTTTTAGGTGGTGCACATTGATTATTTTTGGTGTGGCTCACAGAATGGTTGATGGGTTTGATTTTATTATTATTATTATTATTATTATTATTATTATTTTGTATATGATAGAAGTTTTAGTCATTTTTCACGTAAAAGAAAACCCCTTTTGAGGGTCATAAAGGTGTTCCTCATATTCGTCCCCTAAGTCCCTGTTTTACTTTTAAGATTTTTACCAAAAAATTCATCTACATCTCTGAATTTATCAAACAAACCATAATTTATTATTTAAATTATTGAAAAAAAATGTATTTTTTCTTTTTTATTGTGAGCCAAACGAAATGCCTCATCTATATTTTTTTAATGGGAACCTTAGAACCGTGGAGCATGTGGAAATTGAGTACTTTTAATCTATGCTAAAACAGGAGTCCTCGAGCAATCACCCACTTAGTTTGATTGATCGAAAATTTTCAAATTTTTTAGTTTGCTCTTTGGATACTTTTAGGCATGTTTGATTAATCAAATATGAAAGCTCGATTAATCGAGAATTGCTCGATCGATGGTTAGATCTAGGGGTGTACATGAACTGAGCTAGCTCGGTTAGCTCGCTCGACTCAACTTGAAAAAGCTCGATTCGACTCAGTTCGAAGTTGAGTTCAAGCTCAGTCGAGCTGATTTTTTGAGCTTGAAAATGAGTTTGATCCGAGTTCGTGCAAGCCCCAGCTCAACTCGACTTGGATCGAATCCAGCTCGAATCAAACTCGGATCAAACCAGTTCGGTGACTCAGTTACTTTGCCATTGATGTTGCTCACCAAGTGTTTGATAAAATGAAACAACAAAGTGTGGTTGGTGGCAAGGAATGTATGTACATGAAACAAATACCCTTTTTTCTTGTTTTTTATGTTGCGTAGGTGGTGTTTGATAAAATACCTGTAAAATCGCTGCTTTTGTTTCACATACAAATGAGTTTTGAAGGTGCAATCTAGGTGTTTGTGGAAATGCCTCAATGGCGAATTCGGCTCGATATTGGCTCGAACTCGGCCCAAGCTGGCCTGAGCTGTTGACCGAACCAACCCAAGCTGGCCAATCAAAATCGAGGACTGAGCTGAGCCGAATTTGAGCTGAAGTCAGCTAGTGGCAAAGCCGAGTTGTACATAGGCCAGCTCGACTCGGTTCAACTCGATGTACACCCTTAGTTAGATCAATGGTGTGTGCGGTTATGCATAATTGTATGATTTGTTTACTATTCCAGATGTAACACTATATATATGGGTGTGGTATGAGATTAGGGTACAACAAGGAGAGAAAATTCATTTTTGAGATTTGGAAAGGAGAAAATTGAGGTTTTCGTATCTTTAAGATTATTTAATCACTTATACTTTCGTTTTCATAGTAAATTGTTCATCGTCTTTGGTCATAATTTTTTTCCATAAGAATTTTTTCATATAAAATTGTGTTCTTTGTGTTGCTTTGTTTACGTTTATATTTCACTTATGTGATTCTGCTCAGAATTTGCTTTTATGACTTCTAACATGCCAACGTGTTTTTTACGTGACATCTAATTTGTCCCACAAATGCGTTCCATGAGATGATCATATATACAAGCAAAAATTAAGCCTAATATAATCATTAGGTGGGCCACAACAAAAAAATAAAAACAACTTAAACCACCCATAGACCTTCAAATTCATGTGGCCCACCTGATGATTGGACTAACTTAATTTTTTAAGCTCACATGATCATCGTGGTGGAATGAACCTGTTGTATGGATTGAATGTGACGAACACACCATGAGAATCTAAAAATGCTTTACCTTGAAACTTTTTAGTGGAAAAGATAAAAAGAATAGAAAAAGAAAAATGGTATTTTGATCAATTGATTCACCTAAAAACATATTCTGGTGCATTGCATAAGTCATTGTTGGTAAAATAAAAATTCCTATGAAATTTTATACTAAAATTTGCCCTTATTTAGGTAAGCTAGGCTTAAACCAAATTCTCATAATTGATGGGTCCCACTTTCTAATAGGTTATTGGCTTAGAAAAATCCAGCTAGTGGGCATATATCTTGTACGCGTGACCCACCATCAGAGGGGTTTTGTTTTTTGTTTTTTTTAACCAAGGTGTCTTCGAGGTGGGGCCAGATGAGAGCTAGGTGTCCTAAACATTGTGACAAATACCACAAAGATTTTCAAAATATCATAATATTATTGTAGAGTTTCAATAAAATTAAACAATAATATCTTGCTAATATCACAAGATTTCCAAATTCTTTAAAATTATTTATCACAATTTTGATGGAAAAAGCATTTAATTTATACTTTTATGTTCATTTTTCAAAATTATTTAGTAATCCACTATAAACATTTTTAAACATTTTACGTTCAGCAAGATTTTTCCAATCGTACAGTGAAAAGAATATGTCAAAAGCTAAAACCCTATGAGGGCCGCGAAATCATTGAGAAGCAAGATTAATGACTATGGTCCCACGTTCGCGAGACATTGGCTTGTGGGACAACATGTTGAAAGGTGGTCTACTTACCATCGATATGGAATTCGAAAACCTTTTTTATGCACTTGTACCTTCTATTCTATCATGTGATAATTGCATTGTGGGAAAAATCATTGCAATTGGGCTCTAAAAGGAGGCCATTCTTTTCTCCACTCTCTATGGTTCGATTATCCTTTGTGGCCCACCATTGGTGGGCCATGTCCTTAATGTCTTTCTCATGTTTGATTGATTTGGCAACTAATCTTGAGGCTCATAATCTATTAATGTCACATGATTTAGAGACCATATAGCTAGCATATCAATTCCATCACACATCTTTATTTTTGTGTATGGCCCATTAAAAATCATACCGTGCTTTTGTCGCGACCGCAAGATTACATGTTGGGTCGTAAATGTTTTGACCACAAGATAGAAAAAAATTAAAATTAAGCTAACTTAGGATGGGAGTGAAAGTGAGAGATAGAGAGAGAATTGACATTGGAGGGATTCTTTATGACCATTGATCCAACATCAGCATCAGCTGCCGTTATATACTATGCACCGAACATATTCGGTGCATGTCATGTTGGTGCTGGGCCCACGACATGTACTCCGATGTGGTCTGTCCAACATTTTTTTTCTAACTAACTTGGCCCCCATTGGTATATTGCATGTGGGTGTCTTTTAATTTGCTACTTAATCCATGGGTGCAATGTATATTTGGCGGAAATGACTACTAAAAATACAATAACTCTTTGACTTCCATATTCATGCAAGTGGGCGAATGACTTCATGTGCAGGAGATGCACTTGTCCATTAGTCATTCAAACCCGTGTTTTGCCTTGGCTCCAAACATTACATTTATTTGAAACTCATGTGATGTCTAAACATGGAAAAGACTGAAAAATCATGCCTAAAGCTGTCTAAATTCACTTGGTGTGGCCCACTTGAACTTTAGAACAATGTGGTATTTATAACTTCATTTCATCTTGGTAAGAAACATCATAAGAACAATAGATTGGATGGCAGATATAAGCCACCATGGCCCAATTCACAATTAATGATGGACACGTCCACATCTCAACTCATCCCTATGGCTTGCTTACTTGGAGTTTTGGACCCACCTAATATTTTGTTTATATATAATCTTACTAGATTAGAATAATTCCTTCTTTATTAAGATGAGAAATCTATAGAGATATAAAGAGCTCTTAATATTATAATATAATAAAATTACCCTATATAATATATGCAAAATCAGGCCAATAAGAGACAACTCACCTGATGGATAGGGTGGATCTCATGTATATGATATGCATATGATATGGCATACCTGAATTTTGGACCCATTTAAATTTTAATTTTCAGGGTGTTAGAGTAAATTAAGACAATCTTACTAGATAATGATAAATTCTTATTTATTAAGATGAAAGATCTACAAAGATTTAAAGAGATCTTAATATCCTAATCTAATAAAATCACCTTAATTTACTCTAACACAGAATAAATAAAAGAGAACCGACTTTGTTAAAATACCCAAGTTTCTCAGTTGACCCGGACCACATCTTGGTTATAAATATTCTCCTTAGATGTATTCTATGATTGAGAACAAATCTTACAAGATCACGTGTCGTAATAGAGCAAATCTCTCCATCTTTAGTAATAGGGTTGTACTCTTATATTATATATTTAATATACACCAACCTCTCATAATCAATGAGATTTGCCATAGTGGATCATCTTTACACGCTTGGAGTGTTTGTTTTCTTATTTATAGTTGGAAATAAAAGTAAATAAACAATCATTATTTTTCATAAGAATACACGGTAGCTGCCCATACACGTAAAACTTTGATTTGAGTTGACACTAATGTCAAGATAAAATTTCAAAATTTTGCAGGGCCCACCATGATATATGTGTCTGATCCAAGCTGTCCATTCACTGTAGCAAATCATTTTAAGGCTTAAACTGAAAATCGAGGCAAATCCAAAGTGTTTGTAGACATGTCTCTCATGTCTACGTGAAGTAGGCGAGCCCCTTTCTAAGAACTATGTGCATTTTTATTTGAATTTGATTGTCATTAAGAATTTATAAAACCTAATTTAGAGGTAGCTCTCAATTATATTATGGGAACTTTTGCATAGTATAAAATCTTTTTGTAGTCACATTTCATGATAAACTTTGTAATTCTACATTTTATTATGTGTTTTGCTTTTATTTATTGCTTCTCTATGTGCTATCACTACATGTTGATCTAATGATCGGGTGGGCGATGTCTCGATTAGTGAATGGGCATCATCTATGAGGTGCAGATTATCGAGAGAGATACTTAGATACTTTGGCAGAGGGATGATATGTACGCACCTAAAAATTATTGAGGAAATTGCATACTTGGAATATAAGTAACTTAAAGTATCAAATTAACTGTCCAAATTACGGGTCCCAATTTAGATGTACAGTCACCCAAATCTTACGCTTTTTTATTATTATTATTTGATGATTTGAATTTGTGATTGATTATGGGTTGGTTAGAAATGAAAAATATCGGACGGTCCTAATTTAAAAAATAATTGTCCAAGAATCATAGGTTAGTGTTGTTCATCAAATCTGATTTTGAAACTTTGATTTAGGGGCAGTGAGTTCCACTATTTATTCGGTTCAATTTGTATTAGTTAATGCCAATGCATATAATTTCTAAGTACCTGCGTAACAAGCATCATGCACAACCAGAGTATCAATTACTTCCTCAATATCTATGGAAATTGCAATCTTATGATTAGTGACAAACAGTTGAGGGGTTTAGGGTTAGGTTCATGTTTATATTTGGAAAACATCAATAAGCTGTGAAATGATGTTTCAATAGCTTGACTAGACATCTCATGCCGCTGATATTTATCTAACATGGATGTGAGAATAATACATGATTCTCAGCCTAAGGACATAAATAGTACTATGAGATTTTTGGTTTTTTCATGTGGGCCCCATGGTTCACTCATCAAAATCATTGGTGAGATATATGCCTACTGTGGATAGATGATGGTCTAAAAAATTTGATGTTGGATTATCTTAGGGGTAGATTTGGACCATTGTTGTATTCCCTCTCTTGATCATCCTACTTCCAAGTTGCCATTGGAACGGTTAGGATTGTCTCTTGAAGGGTGATTTTGAGTTATGGTCCATCCATATGGGGCCCACCATAATCAATGGTCATGATTATTGTACCATAGGTTCCAATTGTACAAGCTTGGCAAGAAATGATATACAAACATAAATTCCAAGTGGGATTTATTTCCTTTGCAGAGATGGGACGTGGAAACTGTAGCTGAAAGCAAGTAGGTACCATTTCTAAAGAAAAACTAAAGAAAATCTAAGTGGGCCCATCGTGGATAGAGTGATGCCAAGAAGTTATTTGGTACTCCGCTTGAGGACGACGATCCATATGCATGCATGCCGCCAGTGGACACATTGCATGCATGTACCTCAATCTGAACCATCCAATCTGGGGCCTAGTGTTGGGTGGATTTAACCCAGAAATACATTCAACAGATGATCATAGCCATCCATTTGGCAGCTACCAAATGGATGGATAGAATGAAATGGAAATGAATGATCCAATTTCAATAAACAAATGTCTCTAACAGAAGGTTAAGACTGTATGGTCAATTTAGTTTTTGGGGTGTGACCAATTTAAGTAGGGCCCACCATTGGAACAAATTTGGGTTGAGTTACATATCTACCATGTATAGATTAGTTTCGTTGAGCAGTTCATGTGTATGATGGTTGCAATCTGTCGGACTATCAATGTTTTTCTCTTCTCTTTTAGCATCTTGGCCAAACCGATGTGATGGTCTGTCCTAGATAAAAAATAAAAATATGACGGTTTAACTGACAACCCTAACTTGGCGGAACTCCATTCATTAAGCACTTGGATGGATCCAAGTGATATTTTGGCTGTGTCCATGATCAATGGGCCAACAGGAAGGACGGTCCATGATCAAATGTGGTACTGATGTACAACTATGGCTAAGCTATCCGAATTGTAGTTAGATGGAATATATATATATTTCTAAAGTCACATTGATCAAGCAATCCTAATCATACAATTAATGGCTATAAATGGATGGTTAATCTAAAATATTCAGTGGTCCAATTTTGAAGGGAAAATGGTTAACTATGTGATTTAGAGCAGGTCACGGATACTTCATGGCAAATATGGACTAAAGAAGGCTCAACCAGAGGTGGAAGTGATTAGGACCATCGGAACCTTAAAGCAGTTGTATTTCGCAAGAGGGAACTAGTTTTTCACGGTATCGTATATGATTTTGGGCAGGAGAAGCTACTTTTGTTAACCAACTCTGCTATGCCGGATTTGTGAGATTTCATCATATAGATGGTCAAAAATTCATTTTAATTTTGGTTTTAATATAAATACTAAGTTTTAACTAGGTCATGACTTTTGATCCTTTGAGTGGTAAGAGTTGTGTCCAATATGAAAAGGGTTTAGAAAAAATGAGGAGAACAGCATGATTAGGCAAAATAGAACCCTTACTATTTTTAACCGGAAACCATAAGGTCTAGTGGGAATCATAACAGTCTATAAATAGTAAGCTTACTATTTATATTATCAATTAATTTATTAAAATTTATTTTTATTTTTTTTCATCCTGATGAATTTGAGGAAACTCTTTTAGGAATCCAGAGAGCTCCGTGGATTCCGAGTAGTTACCCCGGGGAAGATGGTGATCGAGCTCGTCCCTATGCTACTGTGCCATGTTTAGGTTGAACTGTCCACACCACTTCTTAAATCGTGCAAAACTAACATGAGAGTCTCGCCCATCAATCATATAATGGGTCTCATACAAGCCACAGATCATTCATTGTGGATCCTGCAAAATGGGTGGTTGGGATCTCACATTTTGCCAAGTGGATGGTCGAGAGCGACATATTTGACTAAAAGGTATATATAGGAGGTGCCTAAAGGTATATATATATAGGAGGTGCCACGAAAAAAAAAACTAGATCAGAAGATCTTAGTCTTTCAATCTATGCCCAATGAGGAATGCTCGAACAGATTGCATTTTGAGAAGAATTTTTATAACTTGGCAATTATCTATAAGGAAAAAAAAAAAAAGGATGGGTCTTTCAAAGCTATGAAAGATTTCTTTTAGATAGAGTAGCTTCGTTTTCCCTTCAAACTTCTGTTTTTAAGGTTTCAATTGAATATATATTTTCTTGTTGGACCTACGGTGCCTACCATGGATAACTTCCAACTTATTAAGTGCACGTAACATCCAATCCGACCTACGGTGCCTACCAGGGATAACTTCTAACTTATTAAGTACACGTAACATCCAATCCGTCCAATAGTTTGGCCCCACTACGAGGATTGTGTATTGAAAAAATAAGTTCTATTTACACATCAGGCGGACCACACTATAGAAAACAATGTCTATCTATTGATAAATAGAAAATACAAGTGTGGTCCATTAAGATAAGCGAATACGGATTATTTTTTATAAGGTTATTCTCATGATATGGCCAACCTATTGGACAGGTTGGATTTCAGATACATGAAAGTTTGAAATTTATCTACTGCCTATGGATGTGGCTTATAATTCAACGGTTGGACTGGAGACCTATATTTTTAATGTCTTTTGAGGATACCTTTGCGTGGTCCATGAGTTTTAGGGCTGCTTGGTACCTTTGACATACTTTGAACTTGAGACGGCTTACATGACATGGAAAATAGACCATTTGTTAAAACGATCAAAGCAGTTTGGAAATGCTGTGTCTAGGGCAGTCACATCAACTTAAGAAATACAAAGCTAACCTACTTAGACACTTTAAACATGTATACGTGCATGGTTAAGAAGATGGCTCCGGCTCCATGGCTTAGATGTAGATAGACTCTGTTCTAATATTGAGATCATGAGATCGAGTGCCCATGTGATGTAAGTGTGTGGTACGAGTGTGTGTATTAAAAAAAATCATTTAAGGGGATTATTTCTCTCTAACGAATCTCTCTCAGTAAATTTTTATTTTTCAAACTCTAATTTCACTTATGATTTTAAGTGTAATTTTATTTTTGTTTTCGGATTGTTATCTTGAATCCGTAGGAACTCACAAGGTCGAGTTTTTAACACTCCTTGTGGAAGATTGGCAGTAAAGTTCTAAATTTCAATTGAATGGTTGTCCTAAAAAATGTGAAGCTGTAATGTTACTAGAAGACCTTTTCCTTCTCTCATTCATCTTGGGGTGTATGCTACTAATTAATACTTATTTATGGCTTTTCATTTCATATGTGTTGACATTGAACAGATGTGCAACATCCTACCAAGAGTTGTACATGAGCCAAGCTAGCTTGAAAAGCTCGTTTGACTTGACTTGGTTTAGCTCACATCGCTTGGGCTTGAAAGGGAGATTTGAGATAGGGAGAGGCTTATTTAACTCAGTTCATTAATAAATAAGTGGAAGTTGAGCCGTAAGTAGCTAGCTCAGCTCAACTTGAAGCTCAAACCATGGCTCGGCTCTCTCTCTCTATCTATATGTTTGTGTGAAACTTTCGACACATCTTTTGCACTCGTTTAACAAGAACCGTTCGATTGAAAGGATTAAGGACGGTTCAGATCACCTCCTACACCCACTGGAAATGGGAGAAGAACTGATCACCTCCCCCCTCTATCTTTGATCTCTCTGTGCAAATAAAAAATAAAAATTCCCTCCCCATCTTCCTCTCCAAACTTACCCACAAATGACCACCTGCATCTCATTTTCCTCATGTTCTTTTACATGTGTTTCTTATCTTTATTTTTATAAATGACTAGTGAAAAAGTCTCAACTACCCTTATTAACAGTACATTAACCACATTTTCTCTTCTTGTTAAATGGATTACACTTTTAAATTACTGGTTTAACATTTATTATACTTTGTTGAACATATATTTTTAAAATATTGATAGTATTGAATATACTACACTTTTGGATTTATTATTCCTTAAATTACATGTGTTATTCATATCTTATTTTAAGGCCCACTCACCTAGACACGACCAACTCACTCACCTCGACTTGATCAAATTCAATGGACCTTGAACCATTGAGTCGAGATGAGCTAGCGTGTTGAACTCGAAGGCCGAACTAAGCTAAAGCTCAAGCTAGGGTTGAGTGGGGCCGAGTTAACTTGACTCGGCCTGATGTACAGCTTTAATACTAGCCTTTCATTGGATGGATACCATAAGAAAGCTTGCGCAAAATATGGAAGGTGCCCAGGCATTTATAGCATGAATTTTTAAAACTGATGTCGATTGGGTAGTGAGGAGCACACAAGGTTATAGTTTGGTGTTCATACTATGTGGGGCCCACCATGATGCATAAGTTTCATTTATTGTATCTGTTCATTTTTTTTCAATTCATTTAAGTGCATGAGCTCAAAATTAAAGCATATCTAAAGCTCAAGTAGACCATTTTGATATACCTTAATTTTAGGATAATGCCTTAAAATGAAATGGAAAAATAGATTGATGGTGTGGATTAAACACATACATCACAGTGGGCCCCCACAGAGTATCCGCACCACAGTTAGCATGGTGGCTCTTCATTACACAATCTGCTTCCTTTTAAAACAAGGCATCTACATGGTGGGACCCATGATGTGTAGATTGGATCGTTCACATGTGTGATGGATTGCCACGTGCTATGGAAACGGATTGGCTATTCCCCTGCCACCAGCCCGGTGGCTGATGGTCGGTGCTCTGTGGGCCCCACCATGATGTATGTGTTTCATCCATTCCGTTCATCCATTTTTACAGATATTTTAGGGCTTAATCCCAAAAATGAGAGGGATATAAATCTCAGGTGGACCACACCACAGGAAAACAAAAGTGATTGGATATCCACCATTAAAATCCTCCTAAGGCCCTCTGTACTGTTTATTTAACATCCAATCTGTTGATTAGGTCATACAGACACAGATGAAGGGAAAAACAAAGATCAGCATGATCCAAAGCTTTAATGGTCCCCAAATATTTTTTAATGGTTGAAGGTCATTCAACACTGTTTCTTGTAAGGTGGTCCACTTGAGTTTGGGATATAACTAATTTTTATTCTCGTATTAATGATCTAGAAAAATAGATGAACGGCATGGATGAAACACATACATCATGGTGGGGCCCACAGAGCACCGACCACCAGCCATTGGCTGGTGGCAGGGGGAGTAGCCAATCCGTCTCCACGTGTTATATCCTACGGCCGAAAGAAAGTGTAGTCTGTTGTGGGCCCCACCTCATGAATAGGGAGAGAGATGTTTTGATACGTCACGAAATCACGAAATACATGTCATGTATAAATCGTTTGTCTTCGTCCTTACAAACATATGTTAATTACACACGCGCGAGTGCATATTCAAAGTTCAGTCCCTCTCCCATAGAAATAAGGCCTTAGTCTTCTACATCTGAGCCGTTCATCATCCCAATCCAAACAACATAAAATTCCATGTCTAAAATAAACAAGGCCCGTTATATGATTACGTGGATCACACCTATAAAAAATGAATTGTTAATAAAAATTAACCAACAGTTCAAATTCTATCCTCATGTATGGCCCATCAGATGATCATATCCCCTTGATTTCAGATCCACAAAATCTATTAAATAAGGGCCGTCTACTTCCATTGTTCAGATCTTACTCACGTGACACTTGTTTACACGTGTCATGCAGACGATTGAACATACATTTTCAGTGCATTGCAAAAAGCCTACCTACACATCTCATTAAGGCCCACTGGGGTTTGAACGGTTATCTGTCTTTATCGCCCATCTTTAGATTTTTTTTATTCTCTTAAGAAAAGCTATGAATAAAACACTAAGCTAACATTATCGAATTAGACAAGATGATGTGGACAACAAACACGCAGAGCATGTTTCCATGATCAACGGCCCTGATGTCCCGTGACGTGGCATTGCATCTTGGTGACTATATTGACAATGGAGCCAGGTTAGAGGTTAGGCCTAATTCCCTTAAACCCAAGGCCCAAGCCCACCATGAGTCTGAGGCCCAAAAATTAATTGTACCCCTATTTCCGAATTGAATGCTCTTATCCATCCATTTGATAAAGTTGTCCACACATGCACCGATAAATAAACAATATTTTAGAAGATTTTATGGTTTTAAAATTCGAGTGAATTTAAGTCGACTCGGATTCAGTAGTACCTAATCTAGTTTGATACCATGAGTCAACCTGGCTCGAACTAGTTGAGCCGATTCGCCCTGACTTGGGTGAGTTGAAACTCGACTTAGGGCAGAACGAGTTGATCTGGGTCACCTGGTTTTTTAACCATGGTTGTCTAACATATGAAGCTGGGGCAGGTTGGGCTCAAATAATTACAGCCCAGCCTGGCCCAGAAATTAATTAGGCCATGCATGGCTCATGGGCTAAGCTGATTGGTCCAGGCCTGGTCCAGGGTCATGGGGTGGGTAGGCCCCTCGGTCTGTTGCTACCCCTAATTGAATCTCTACCATTGTTTTCAGATAAGTGTGGCCTAGTTGATGGACTGGCCTGATTTTGGGCACGTGTGATGCAGATGGGTTGAATAAATGGGTCTCACACGCTTGTTGCACTTTGGCACGTATGGAGTGAGGCCACTTTAGCATCTAACTCAAACGAAGTCATTTTCTTTTGAGATCCAGATCCAGATTGGTTTCCCACAATACATCGGGAGCTATTGCTTGGAACTGGGGTTATTTTTTAATGATCCAAACCGTTTATTCGACGGTCCTGACCGTGGATGGGAATACCCAAAAAAATTTCCCTGATCTTGATACATGAGACAGAATGGACGGTTATAAAGAATATTACAATCTTGAGTATTTTCTTGGGTACCTACTTCCACGGTCGACGGTGAGGTTTTTGACGCATCAACCATCCACGATGATCCCCATAATATAAACGGTTCGGATTATTAGATTATGGCCCGAG
Source organism: Magnolia kwangsiensis (assembly GCA_037074715.1). NCBI lineage: Eukaryota > Viridiplantae > Streptophyta > Magnoliopsida > Magnoliales > Magnoliaceae > Magnolia > Magnolia kwangsiensis. Next base: position 112,776,480 of record CM073582.1, on the reverse strand, counting down.
ATCATTACAATCCCATGTAGAAAGCATCAGTACGCAAGTTTTTTTTTCCACGCATACTCACATATCCTGTACATGCCCATGCACTCACACCACAACGGGTGCTCGAACCTATGACCTCGTGTTGAAGCTCTCGTGAGTCTAACACCGAGGCATTGGGTCTTATGTTCTTAAAGATCATGTAGATACATGCACTAGGTGAGCCTATCTGTTTGTTAGAATACGTCCCAACATATTGCAATAAGATACATCTCAAATTTAGCCTTTTGATTTAAGGTTAACCCAAGTGATTTATATGATAGACCTTAGTGTATGTGTGTATGCCAATACTCAAACTCATCACACATGATGTGATTCTAAAATTTGAACAGTCCACGTGATGCCGCACCTCATAAAAACCTTAAGATTTAAAACTTTGGTGGGCCATGGTTAAAATAAATAAAAAATAAAAAATTTCCTGCCTTGATTTGCATCTCTTTCCTATGGCCCACGAGTTTTGGATGTTCATGAGAAGAGTGCCACATCACATGGGCTGTTCGAATTTTTGGCCAAGACAAGTGTGCAAAGGTGTACACATGCATAAGTTACACACGCGCCGGGTCTCTTACAAATCTCCAATTTCTCTGGAGCACAGCTGCATAACTATTAATATTATTTTTGAACAAAAAGCCATGTGGGTGGAACTTTTTTGGGGATCCAGTGTCTAATTCATTCTTCAATGTCTCCCATCACTGTCAATAAATTATCCAAAAATCAGTGTATTCCAAAATTAAGATGCGCCATGCCATGTAAATATAGAGATTTTAGGTATAATTTTATAAGGTAGCTCATTTGATAATTGAACTAACTTGATTTTATTTTATTTTTTTCAACAAATCAACGCCCAAAGAGAAATTATTTATTTGATGACTTGTGTAGATTTTATGCATGTTAAGCTGTTTAGCACATGTGACTAAAAGAAACCTTCGCCAGGAACGACCCTCTTCTTACATTCCTTCTAATACCTCTCTTCCTTTCTCTCCCCTAGTATTAATAGTAATAACAATGATAGTAGTAAAGTCGGTAGATGGTGTGATAACGACTGATATGAAACTTGTACAACATCTATGATGACCTTATAAGCTAGGGGTCCAAACGGTTTGGTTCGGTCCAGTTTCGAGGTGAAACTGAAGCTGAACCGTTTCTTACGGTTCTAGGATTTTCTGTTGGAGGCCTTGCACAAAATCTTAGGATCTAGCCTCACGAACAAACCAAAATTATGAGATAATAATAGCAATGAAAATAATCAAAGCAACAATTACACACCACACGAGATTTTTACTTGGAAAACCCTCAAAGAGGTAAAAATCACAGGACCTCGTCCAGATCAACAATCCACTATGAAGTAGAACATTACAATCTTCTTCACTCTTGCAGGAGCGAATAAACAATAAGAGAATAAAAGAAAACAGAGAGATCTCACCAATCACGAGGACGTAAAAGCGCTGAGACGACGACTCCCTTCCACAAGCTTTCTCTCTCTTTTCTCTCTTTCTCTCACCCTAAATTTTTCTGTACATGAAAAACCCTAGAAAACTCCAATTTATAGTTTTTGGAAACTCCCTTCCGCATCCCGATTGCGAAAGGACTTGCGATACGAAATTCACGCAAAATCGCGGATCGAAACTGCATAACCACTACCGGTCGACCGCCACCTACGACCGGTCGAGCACCTTCTTCGACCGGTCGACCACCCTGAAAAAAACAGTCCGAACTCACTGGACTTTGAGTCGTGCAACCCACAACTGGTCGAACACCGACCCACGACCAGTCGAGCAGGGCTCTCGACTGGTCGAAGACGGGTCAAAAAACCAATCAAATCTCTCCCTTTTTGACCCAGGAGGGATCCACCTTCTTCTAGCCAGCCTGGTTTCTACAAACCTCAAACTTACCCTTGAGCAAAGCCTTGTTTATCATGTCTGACCCATTATCATCCATGTGGACTTTCTCAAGCTGTAACATTTTCTGTTCCAAAGTATCCCGGATCCAGTGATACCGAATCTCTACGTGCTTCGACTTGAAATGCTGATTTGAATTCTTGCTCAAGTGTATAGCACTCTGATTATCGCAATAGACCACGTGCTGCTTCTGCTTCAAGCTAAGTTCTTGTAGGAATTTCTTCATCCAAAGCATCTCTTTACATATCTCTATGATTGCAATGTACTCGACCTCTGTTGTCGACAATGTTACGATCTTCTGTAGCTTGCTCTGCCAAGAAACCGCTCCCCCTACAAAAGTGAACATGAACACCGATGTAGACTTCCTGGAGTTTATGTCACCTGCCATATCTGCATCTGTGTAGCCCTCTAGCACAGGTTTACCATCACCATAACATAGACTCAACCTAGATGAGCCTCTTAGATACCGCAGTATCCACTTCACCGCTGTCTAATGTTCTTTGCCAGGATTAGCAAGATACCGGCTGACAACACCAACTGCATATGCTATGTTTGGGTGTGTACACACCATAGCATACCTCAAATTTCTTATAACTGACGCGTAGGTTATCTTTTGCATCTCTTCCACCTTTTCCTTCGTCTTGGGACACTGTCTGTTGCTCAATCTAAAGTGACCATCCAATAGAGTGCTGACTGGCTTCGTTGCATTCATATTAAACCGCTCTAAGACTTTCTCAATATACCGCTCTTGTGACAGCCAAAGCTTCCTGCTACTTCTGTCACGGGTTATCTCCATTCCTACGATCTGTTTAGCCGGGCGCAAGTCTTTCATCGCAAATGATTTGCCTAACTCCTGTTTCAGCCTGTCGATCTTCTTGATGTCCTTTCCCATGATGAGCATGTCATCAACGTATAAAAGTAGAACTATGAAATCACCATCTGAGAACTTGTGCGTGAACACACAATGATCCTACTCCGTTCTGTCATACCCATGCTGTAACATAAACGAATCGAATTTCTTGTACCATTGTCGTGGAGCTTGTTTCAGCGCATACAAGCTTTTCCTCAGCCTACACACCATATGCTCCTTGCCATTGACTTCGAACCCCTCTAGTTGGTGCATGTAAATCTCTTCTTCCAGGTCACATGGAGAAAAACAGTTTTAACGTCCAACTGTTCTATCTCCAGATCCATGCTAGTTGCCAACTTAAGCAACATCCGTATGGATGTCATCTTGAGAATTTCTCCTCAAAGTATATGCATTTTCTCTGACCGAACCCTTTTACCACAAGTCTGGCCTTGAACCTCGTCTGTGAATTCTTCTGCTCAACCTTTTTTCTGAACACCCACTTGTTGCTCAGAGCTTTCTTGCACTTAGGTAGTTTTACCATGTCATAGGTGTGGTTCTTATACAAGAATTTCATCTTCTCTTGCATAGCTTTCAACCACTCCTCTTTATGCTTATCGGCTAGGGCCTTAGAATAATCTTCTGGCTCTCTCCCATCAGTCAGCATAATGTACTCATGTGGCGAGTACCTCTTGGACGGTTGTCTGTCCCTAGATGACTTCTTCTCCTATGGCTCAACAGGTGGATCAAGTGGGAGTTGGTCCCCTAGTCTATCTTCTGTAGGAACCCCCTCGTCCTCTGCACATTGTTGTACTCCCCCGTCATCAGGCACCATGCGAGGAATAACTGGATCCATGTCCTTCTTTCTCTTATCTCACTTTGCTTCTTCTTTCTCTGATTCAGCTTTGGGTTTCTCCCTTAACTAGGCTGGTTCTTCTCTGGCTTACCAATGTCTTCAATACACTGATCTTCAAAGAAAATCACATTTCTGCTCTTGACGAGCTTCTTCTCGGTCGGATCCCATAATCTGTACCCGAACTTTTCATTATCGTACCCTAAGAACACACACTGATTGATCTTCATATCGAGCTTGGACCTCTTGTCCTTCGGTACGTGAACGGATGCCCTGCATCCAAACACCCTGAGATGACTGTATGATGGATCATGTCCAGTCCACACCTTCTCAGGTACTTCTCCATTCAATGGGGCTGATGGACACCTGTTTATCAGATACACCGCCATGTGCATTGCTTCTCCCCAGAACGTCTTGGGCAACTTCACATGGGATATCATGCATCTGATTCTCTCGACAATGGTACGATTCATTCGCTCAGCTACACCATTATGCTGGGGGGTCTTAGGAACCGTCTGTTCATGCCGTATACCCAGGGACTTGCAGTATTCATGAAAGTCGCTGATGTATTCACCACCATTGTCAGTGCAAATGCACTTCAATGATCTACCTGTCTCTCTCTCGACCATAGCATGAAACAACTTAAACACACCAAAGACCTCGTCCTTGGATTTCAAAGTATAAGCCTAAACCCTCCTAGATGCATCATCTATAAAAGTAACAAAATACAATGCCCCACCCAAGGTTTTTGTCCTCATAGGACGACAAACATCAGAATAAACCAAATCTAATGCATGTACTTTATTAACATGAGAAGCAGATTTAATGAATGAAACTCTATGTTGTTTCCCTGATAAACAATCAAGACAGGTTTTGAGAGGTGTACCTGTCACGTCTGGAAGGAGTCGCTTCCTCGCTAGTAGCTGAAGCCCTTTTTTACTCATGTGGCCTAGACGCCTGTGCCACATGTTAATAGCTAAATCTTTCGCTGCGTTCAACCTACCCTTTCATACACTGACACTTGCCTTGTATAAAGTGCAACACTTCTTTCCTCTAGCTGCGATCAACGAACCCTTGATGAGCTTCCAGCGCCCACCAGTAAACCGGCTTTCATAGCCATCATCATCCAACCTCCCGTCGATATCAAGTTGAGGCGAAAGTCTAGGATATGCCTCACATCCCTGAGAACCAATGTGCAGCCCACATCAGTCTTCACACAAATATCATCGACCCATACGGTCTTCGATACGCCAGAATTTTCCATCTTCACGGTCTCATAGTCACCTGACTTGTAGCTTGTGAAGAAATTCCTGTATGGAGTCGCATGAAAAGAAGCTCCTAAGTCAATTACTCAGCCGGTGTCCTGACTCGTAGCCGTGAGACATACATCGTGATCTGCTGAAAGAATAATAACAATGTCGCCATCTGAAGCGACCGCAGTAGAATCAAATTCATCTTCTTTCTCCTTTCCTTCTCGTTTCTTGTTGTTTTTAGCCTTATGACATTCATGCTTATAGTTGTCACGCCCCAAACTCGAAAACTGGGCTCACAAAATTTCTGATCACCAAATCCGGCGCCGACAGCCTCCATAGTACCCCATTCACGACTCCCGGCACCCATATACCAGGTTCCGATCTTGGGATGCTATAAGGAGAATTTCTAATATCCATTTGATTTGTAATGAGCATAACATAAGCATAACCCACGGACAATAACCACAAGAACACCACCATAAAATTCACTATGATTAAAAGCTTTTGAGTACAATGCGTCTGAAGGGAAATATAAGATAATACAAATACAGAAACTCCAAAAGCTCGGCTGCACGCTCCAACGACGGCGAGACTAAGGCTGCGTCCTGGTGTTACCTGCACGCATCAATCGTGCATAAGCTTATAGCAAGCTTAGAGGGTGGTGTAAGTATGTACGCAATATAAGCGTGCTCAGAATGCAGGGTCAGAATAATAAGGAATCATGCTGATGAATACATGAATACAATTAGTCGTACCAAGGCTATGCGGTGCAAGATGTGAATGCAATCGGCCACATCCAGGCCATGCGATGCAGAATACAAGTCAAGCATATCAAACCTCATCCACATATCAATGCAGCTCCTTACTAGAGCATCATTTCAATACAGTTCTCAGTTTGGATAATAACCGGGGTCTAGTACACTTTACGCCATCTTGTCGTCCCTATCCAAACGCACAACTGCGAGAGTAGAAGAGACCTCACTATCTGCCTGCCGATATCGGGCCTAGTTCGTCGATAGCGAACCGATTCCTCAAGCTGGTCAAACTCGATCTAGAAGTTTCCCCTCACTCAGGCAGGTAAGGTCACACCCCTTTTCAGCCGACCACGACATAGTGGGAGACGCGGCCTACTGGTATATGGCCATCGCGCACTCGTGTATCCACTCGGTCTCGACATTGGAGTCATCTTCTTGTACCATCGGGTTTAGGAATTTTTACCCAGGGACATCTATGGCGCCCGTATGCTAGAACCAAACATTTTCGGTATCCAATCCAGCCACCCACGATGTATCTGTGGAGGCTATGGCCCTGATGTCGCTAGGGCATACAATAATCACAATCATACAAATGCAAGTGCATGAGTCACACTACTAGTCATGCAACAGTCTTACGTGTACCATGCACTCATGTAGGGCAACTCCACCTATCAAGGAGTCCATAAACAGTTCGCCCGAAAGCATATGCTATGATCAGTCACTTCTCATATCAGTCATACATATGATGTGTATGATAATGAATCATCAATCTATACTAAACATGAATATAAAGATGGGCTCTGCGTATAACTGAGATGGTCCGAGATAACCTACTTACTATAAGTATGGGCCTATTAGTGGGCCTTAGGGAGAGTGACAATGCGGACATTTAACCGACGTCATCCTTACAATGTGGGCATCTAACCATCATTGTTCTCAAGGTATTACTTGCTATAAATATCGTTATATGCCATGGAGGGATCACGCATTGCAACGGACCTAGTTGCACCTAATTGGGCCATAAGTACATCAATTGGGCCATATCATATGGGCCTTATATTCATCAAATGGATCACCTCAATGAGCCTCACCAATGGGCCTTAGGTCCTTTGCAATGGGCCATCACCCATGGGCCTTAGAATGCATAAAAATGAACCCATTCACATAAGATTTATGTGTATCAAATGGGTCTATCATATAGGCCTTATATATATACCAAAGTGGGCCTCAGCAATAGGCCATAAATACCTCAAATGGGCCTACACACATAGTCCCACATATAACAAAGTGGGCCTCAATATTGGGCCATATACATGCCAATATGGGCCTAAATGCATGGGTTCATATGCATCCAAGTGGGCCTCAATAATAGACCTGAAAATACATCCTAAACATATCAGCCCATATGCATCCAAGTGGGCCTCAATCATGGGCCTAAAAATACATCAAGATGGGCTTAAATACATGGGCCCATATTTATCAAAGTGAGCCTCATGTGAGGCCTATTATAATACTTATTTTTCCACTCAATCTGTTGAAAAGATCAAATAAATAGGGGCCCACCAAAAATGTTTAGTTTCCATACAACCTGTTGATAAGGTTACATGACCATGAGGCCCTATCATAATATTTATTTTCCATCCAATCTATTCATAAAGTCACATGGACCAAGGGAGCTCACCATAATATTTATTTTCCATCCAACCTATTCACAAGGTCAAGTGGACCATGGGCCCACTGAAATACTTATTTGACATCCAACCTGCTCATATGACCACGTGGGCCAGGGCCCACTATGATGTTCATTTGCCACCCAATCTGTTTATAGGGCCACACGGCCAGGGGAGGGGGAATGTTCATTTGCCACCCAATTTATTCATGTCACGTGGACCAGGGTCCACCGTGATGTTTATTTTACACCCAATCTGTTCATAAGATCACGTGGGCCAGGGGGGGCTACGGTGATGTATATTTGCCATCCAAACTGTTCACGGGTCACGTGGACCGTAGGCCACGGTGATGTATATTGTCATCCAATTTATTCATGAGGCCACGGTCGGGGGCCCACCACAAGGTGGTTCTCCAATCCAGCCCACTCATTATGTGTGTTCCACTTGACTGAGGGTTCAGACCAAGTTTTAGCCACATCCAAATTTCAGGTAGGCCCCACCAAGTGCTTTTATATGTTTCAGCCATGTCTTCACATGATTTTAGATGGTACGACCCACCTGAGTTCCGTACACGGCTAATTTTTTTGAAGGTAAGTTGTCCCAAAGGGGACCTATCAAATGCACGGTGTGGATGGCCGAACACATCATAGTGGGGCCCACAACTGGGACCCATGGGTCAGCCCAGACCGGCCGCCCGCCTGGTGCAGGCGCTACCTACGACGTCTGCAGCAGCAGCGTCTGACGCTGCTGCCTCTCTCTCTTTTTTTTATTTTTTATTTTTATATTTTTTTATATGGGGCCCACAATAAGATGATCCAATCCGTCTATTGTATGTGTCCCATGTGGTAGACCGTTCAGTCCAAGTTTAAGATGCATTCAAATTTCAGGTAGGCCCCACCAAGTGCTTTTATATGTTCAGGCATGTCTCCACATGATTTTAGATGGTACGGCCCACCTGAGAATCGGATTGGTCCCAAATTTTGGCCCAACGCGTAAAATAATCTGAGGAAGATGGTGGAAGGCTTGGATTGAATACATGCATCAAGTTGGGGCCTGCATGAGTGGCCCACCATTTCTTTCTTTTCCTTTTTTTTTAGCTAGCAAGTACACACCCATGTCAGTGCACAGACTCCATATTAGCCACACCTGTCCAACGTCTAGGGACGCTGGACGGCATGGATAGACAGATTCATTGTGGTGGGTCCCATATGCACGTGGCCCACACATCAAGGTGGGACCCACATGAATGTGGCCCAACTAATATTTGTGTTTTCCTTCCATTCAGGCCCGCTAATGGGCTGGATGGCGTGGATCCACCTCATTCCTCCGACGGGTCCCACATAAAATATGAGATTCATGGTGGGCCACACTCACCCCTTCATCATCATCACCAATCAAAGAAAGAGAGAGAGAGAGAGAGAGAGAGAGAGAGAGAGAGATGGTGATAGAGGGACAAGAGACAGTGATGATGGGGCCCCGCCACTATGGGCCCCACATAATACAAATCATACATCAAAAATGGGTCTCACCAACAAGTGGTCCCTAAAAAGGATTTAACGGTGGATCACCCACCTCTTGCACTCCTCCTTTCTCCCTTAGGCTTGTATGCTCCTTTGTTTGACTTTTAACGGTGGTAGATGACGGATCAACGATTAAGATGGGAGATGAATGGCTTGGATAGTAGGTTTTTGGGATGGAAAGTGGGCCACACAACTCACATCTCTTTTTCTCTCCTTGAAAAAATTGTGGACGTGTGAGGCTTATGGGTTGCTTGGGATTTTAATTTTGAGAAAGAGAGAGATGTGATGGTGATGTGGTGGTTGGGTGGAGTGATGGAAGTGATGTGAAAGTTTACTTTGAGCTTGCTTGTGTAAGAGAAAGGTATGGGTTGTTGTACTTGACTTGATGTATGATGTGTACTTGATTGATGGGATTGACTGATTGATTGATGGGACATGTTGTTGAGATTCTCTAGAAGTTCACAACGCGCGGTGTTTTCTTTGAATTGAACGTGAGCCTACATCTTCTTCCCTGGGTATCGGGTCGGTGCGCGAGTCGCGGCATTAGAACCGTGGCGACGGCACAGTCGCTAAGGTATAGGTTTCGGGTCGAGTCGTCTCTGATATGCGAGACTCGGCTTAGGTTCGATCATAAACGTCGAATACAGGTTGAAGGTTGTCGGAATTCGACCGGAAGGACCGCGGAAGAATACGAAACGGTACGGTCTAGGACACGGGTCTTACAATAGTGGCCCTTCTTACCACAATTCCAGCATTCAACATCTTTTCTATTACTCGACTTATCTCTTGATTTATCTCGGGCCTTCCTGCCCTTCCTGTTCTTTCCTCTCCCCCGTTCCTGTGTCACAAGTGCCTCTTGCTGAGTAGACCCCTGAGATTTCCTCCTTGTCTCTTCATTGAAGTGACAACTAGTAACATGTTCCATGAATATCTTTCCGTCTGGTACGGAGTTACTTAGAGACATCACCAAAGTCTTCCAACTGTTAGGCAATGAACCAAGCAATAGTAAAGCTTGCAATTCATCATCCAGGACCACCTTCATAGAGAAGAGTTGGTTCACTATATTGCTGACCTCATTCATGTACTCGGTCATAGAACCACCATCCTTGAACTTGAGATTCACAAGTCACCTTATCAGAAAATTTTTATTACCGGTTGTCTTCCTCTCATACAGCCCTTGTAGTTTCAGCCATAGGCTAGCGGCTGAGATTTTCGTAGACATATGGTAGAATACAAAATCATCCAGCCATTGTCTAATAAACCTCACCGCCTTTCGGTCCAACTTCTTCCAATCATCATCAGACATATCCTTGGATTTTATTGATATGCCTAAAATTGGAGAATCTAGATCCTTGCAATAAAGCAAGTCCTCCATCTTAGCCTTCCATATGGTCTAGTTAGAACCATTGATGTTGATCATCCTTGATAAGCCACCTTCCATAATTCCAAACCGATTCTACCCATTCAATGAACTTAGCGCTCTGATACGACTTTGTTGGGGGCCTTGGACAAAATCTTAGGATCTAGCCTCCCGAACAAACTAAAATTATGGAATAATAATAGCAATGAAAATAATCAAAGCAACAATCACACACCACATAAGATATTTTTACGTTGAAAACCCTCAAAGAGGTAAAAACCACGGGACCTTGTCCAGATCAACAATCCACTATGAAGTAAAACGTTACAATCTTCTTCACTCTCGCAGGAGCGAATAAACAATAAGAGAATAAAAGAAAACAGAGAGATTTCACCGATCACAAGGATGTAGAAGCGCTGAGACGACAGCTCCCTTCCACAAGCTTCCTCTCTCTCTTTTCTCTCTCTCTCACCCTAAACCCTTTAGCAAAATCCTTGCAAAGCCTTTAGGAAACCCTCTTATGATTTTTTTGTACGTGAAAAATCCTAGAAAACCTCAATTTATAGTTTTTGAAAACTCCCTTCCACATCCCGGTTGCGAAAGGACTTGCGACACGAAATCTGTGCAAAATCGCGGAATGAAACTGCATAACCACGACCGGTCGAGTGCCACCCATGACCGGTCGACCACCACTTAAGACCGGTCGAGCACCTCCTTCGACCGGTCGACCACCTTGAAAAAACAGTCCGAACTCGTTGGACTTTGAGTCGTGCAACCCACGACTAGTTGAACACCAACCCACGGCCGGTCGAGCAGGGCTCTCGACTGGTCAAAGACGGTCAAAAAACCCATCATTTTCAGATCCGGAATTGGACCATTAGCACCTTAAAACTGAACCGGAGCCAGACTGAGAAATTTAGTTCGATTTCGGATCAGTTCTAGGCTTTTTATAATTCAGCTCAATTGCATGTTATATTTTATAATTTAGTCCATGTCCCTTCAAGTTGTGATCCATTTGATGAATGGTTTAGATATTGTATATGATGTAAAAAAATATATTTATGTAAACAATCAAAAGGTGCATTGCAAACCATAAATCATGAGTCAAATATATAACCAAAATATATTGTAAACTCACCGTCGTAGGTTCGGTTCCACAGATCAGATCTACGGTTCGGATCCACGGTTTAGATCACAGTTCGGTTTGATTCTACATACCCTCAAACCGGAACTAAACCGAACTAAATGGTTCTTTAATTTTTTGAACCGGAACCGATGCACTCTAAACCGGACCAAACCAAACCGTTTGGTCGGTTCTACCGGTTCGATGTGCACTCCTATTATAAGCACACAAAAAACTCTTTTACATTTTTTCTCTCTTCGAAATAGTGTTAATTATTTTTTAAAATATTAAAAATAATTGAATATGAACATATTTTGATCACTTTCTTTTCTTCATATCTCATACAAGTCAATAATATATACAAGATCTCAACATTATATATATATATATATATATATATATATATATATATATATATATATATATATATATATATATATATATATGCAACAATTTTCAACTAAAATCACATAGGAAATTTATGATTTACCTCAACTTTGGATGGTTTTTCATACAAACTCATATTTGTCATAAAACCCACCTTGTTTTCAAAATATATTGGATTTTACTTCGCTTTCATTAAATAAAAGCTCATACATCTCGCAGGACTTTTAATAAAGTTCGTTTTGCCTCTTTCATGACTCAGGATTCAGAACATGTCACGGCCTACTAGGCCTACATGCGAGAAAATCCAAAGATTTGAACTGTCCATGTTCTCATCATTATCAATCTATCATAAATAAGTCATTGTAGCGTAATCATGCTTACTGATTATTATTTGAACTTCTAATTTTTAGAGTTGAATAAATGTTATTAAATTTCTTTTCTTTTCTTTTCTTTTCTTTTTACATTATTTTAAATACATTTACAAATGGTGATGGTCACAATAATCAGCGTAAGTTACAATGGCCCCCATGAGATAGATTCCATGGCATGGGTAGTTCCGATGATTCGACGGCTAATGTGGGCCCCAGTGGTAAGTGGCACACGCCAAATCAAACTTCTCAAGATGAATTAAATTTGTGTTTCTAGGGGTGAAAATTTGCAAAACTACTTTAGAATTGAGATTATATATATATATATATATATATATATATATATATATATATATATATATATATATATATATATATATATTTATTTATTTATTGTAACGCCCTGAAAAAATTCGTACTTGGACTCGAGTACCAACTCGACCAGAAATCGCGTAGGATTAATTCCTTTAGAAAATAAGCGTAAGTTAGCTAGCGCAACGCTAGAGTAGCTGTGAAATCATCCCTGATCGCTTTAAATATGTTCTACCAGACCCAAAACTAGTAGAACCAATGACACTATAATACTCTGAAACCTCGGATCAAACTCTAAACCGATTTGTTCTCAGGACCCCTTTGAAACTTTGTATTGGATCTAGACCGCGCGTCGAAAGTGCAATACCTACAATCTTAGACCGTTATAACCGCCTAGCTAGACTTGACAATTATTTCAAAAATCAAGTCCAACCGACATTCAGAGGATATTTCATTGAGCCTGGAGTGAAGAGAGTGAGAATAGGGTTAGATTTGAAATTTTAAAATTCAAATTTGGCACACGACTTGGCGCGTTATTATTAAGCATTCTAACCGTCAGAATTCAGACAAATTACACCCTCGGATCAGGAAAAATTTCTCTTTCATATCATGAGACTTGTAGACCTAATCTACGTGCGATGACCGCTGAACTGAAATTGGACCGCCACGTGCGATCTACGAACACTACTGGTCTGAAAATGGGATGTGAGCGACATCCGACGTGCATGAGCTTAAGTCCGATCACGTTCGGTCAGGGGACCTCCCAAAATGTCTTTTTGGACCGAAATAGCCCCGATTTGGTTAGGCATCAAGTAAACATTGTTCCCAAGTCTGTTTTGGGAATGTTTTAGGTTATAAAGGGGCCTTAAACCCTCACTTCTCTCACCCATACAAATTTTCTAGAAACCCTAGCTGGTGTGAGAGAAAAGGTGAGAGATTGTGAGAGAGAGTGGGAGAGAACTTCTTGTTGCTTGCACTACCTGCTACACGCGCTTAAGCCACGTACCTCAATCACTTTCCCGATGATTCCGCCACACTTTTAGGTAAGAAAAATCCTAACTTTTTGCTGATTTAAGGTTCCGTTGAATCCCTTATCGAAGTAGCTTACAGATCTTGTGTATTAGGTTCCCGGTTTGCCGTAGACGAAGTGTATATGCTCCGTTCGAATCGGTTCACCTCTAGGGAAAAGGTGCCGATTCTATACGCTTTGATTGGCTGATTTCAACGCTTTAAATGTCGTTTCATAGTAGATTATCGACGGCAACGCCGTTTGACATGTATAATATGCTGTCATTTCCTGTTTCGTAAGCAGACGAAAAATATGAGATTTAGGGCATTTTAGTCATTTGTGGAAAATACTGTTTTCATCCATATTTTGCTGATATGATTGACATGGCTCTTTGTCACATTAGGATATTAGGAATGCGTGCATAATCATTTTGGCGAAGAGATTCGCTCAAATGCGCACTTTGAGTCGACATACTATATGTAGACTTAAGTGTGTAGACTAAGTGTTTGTATAAATGTTTGTATTAGTATGTATTGAATTAAATGGTGTTATGAATTAGTTTGAGATTGAATTCTCAAATAATATGCTGATGTAAATGATTTCCTACATGTTGGCTATATGTATGATTTCATTATATGTATAAAATGCATATGTTAGATGATTTACTTAAGTTGTATGTTATAACAAGTGTTAACATGCTCACATTGTTGTATCTCATTTTCATTACTCTTATATGATTGCTAATGTGGATTCATAAATGTTTGGGACTATACCTAGTCCAGGCAGTCGGAAACCGAGTAAATTCGTGGTTGGCTTATCTTTGCCACGAACGACGCGTCGATGAACGCGAGTCGTGTTTTGGAGTTGGCGGCAGTGGTTAGGCCACGCGAAGTGTTTTATGCACTTCATGTCGCTCAGCTTGAGATGCACTCGTACTAGTTGAGCCCGTCAAGTAACCCGACTGGCCATTGTATCTTCACCTTGTATGAGTCATAACTGCTTGAACCTAGGGTACTGAACTTACCATTGTAAACCCTATTAACCATGGTACCTTGATCTATAAAGACTCATGAGCCGGGCATGGTGGTATGAAACATCGTGGTCGAGCTGTCGGCCTACGCTAGGGCCACAAACCTCCCCGTAGTGACCAGTGAGTACCTACGACTCGTGAGCAGATTATGGTGATATGGGACACTATATTCTTACTATCGGCCTACACTGATCAGGTACGAGCCCTTTGTAGTGACTGCGAGTGTATTCTGAGTCTACGGGAGGCGACGACCCTTCCGTAGCAATGAGAGTACAGTAGGCCTGTATTGATAAGGTGATGGGGGAGCGGTACAACGAGTGCGAGCAACAGCCCTGACAGCCCTTGCAGCGACCTACAAAATATACATCGTATGAGATTAGTAGGAGTGACGACCCTAGACAGGATCTGTGTTGGGATTGATATAAGGAAAGTACCTTAGTTTTCTAATCCTACTGTATGAATGGACTAATAATAACTCGGTAATCATATCACCATCACATTGCGTGTGCCTGAAAGATGTGGAGCACTGTGGGAAGAAAGCATGCCGCGGGCGTAAGATGGTGCCGTATGAGGAAGATCGTCGGTGAGGGCATCCATCATGTCACGTCATATTGCATTAACAACAGTATTAGAAATGTTTGATTTATTGCTTTACTATTATCGCGTGATTGATTTGAGAACATGCTAATCTTTGCTCTATTATTTCACTGAGTTAGCTACTCACTCCCACGTTACGGGATGGTGTTTGTAACATCCACCAGACCCTGTCTTAGATGCAGGTGAGGCAGCGATTCAGGAGGCAGAGCCGGATTATGATGAGGACCAGGACGAGTTCTCATATATGCAGTACCACGACGGCTTTGCTTAGGTGGCCTGGATTGGCGGGACTTCTCAGTGGGACTATTTTTGACATTTTGATTCTGTTTATTTACATGTATATGAGACTCAGAGATGTATTCATATTTTGGAGACAGTTGAGATCTATTTTGTTTTCCATACAGTGATATGTATATCCTTTAATCTTCCGCTTGCTTTTATCACTGAATCTGGAGTATGAATTGCAGTTTTGATATAATTTTTCTCACGTGAATGCTTTAACTCAAACAACATTGAATCATAAATATTTTTGTTGCATAAGTGAGGGTCTGGAACTCAGGAGTCGGGTTTATACACGACCTCCGATTTTCAGGGTGTGACATATATATATATATATATATATATATATATATATATATATATATATATATATATATATATATATATATATATATATATATATATATATATGTGGTGAGAGAGAGAGAGTCATGCTCACCTGCTACACGAGCAACCATGCGTACCTTTGCACACGTGTCATGGGTACAAAATCTAAATAGCTCATATCATGTGGCACCTGATGAAACCCTAAGGCCTAACTTTCAACCTGATCCAAAAGCTTAGCGAGCTATACCAAAGATAGTGGCAAATTGAGGGAGATAAATATTTTCTTTTTTCATGGCCGGCCAATGTTTTGAATCAAGTTGAAAGTTGGGCCCTACATGTTTTATGGGGGTGTTGCATCACTCGGATGGTTTAGATTTTATCGCCACATCACATAGCAAAAAGTGAGAACTGGCACCGGGCTAACCATTATATATATATATATATATATATATATATATATATATATAGAGAGAGAGAGAGAGAGAGAGAGAGAGAGAGAGAGAGATATGTGTGTGTCTAACATCATTTAATGGGTGTCTTTAGGACTAGGCTTCACTGTGATGTGTGTCTAACATCAACACCCTGCATTTAATGGGTCCTCTTTAGGTCATGGGATATCCAAAAAATCAGCCGTGTGCAAAACTTAGGTGGGCCATACCATCTAAAACCAAGTTAAGGCATGCCTAGAAAATATAAAAGCACTTGGTGGAGCCCACCTGAGTTTTTAATATGGCTGAAACTTATGGATGGGTTGAATTTGTGAACCACACCTCTATGGGCCCAATAAATAATTATGAATTTTATTTATTTATTTATTTATTTACACAAGCACACACACCCCCACACACGCACATCATAGTGGAATTTCACTACTTATGGGTACTCGAACCCTTAACCCGGTGTTGAAACTTCGGTGAGTCTACTGCCCAAGTAAGAGTAAAATGTTTGACACACGTCACAGTGGGATCTACACAGCTCAACCTCATGGGAAGTGTATGTAAGCCCCGTATCCTAAACCATACCGTTTCATAGACTTCCACAATCTTACCGGTCGAATTCCGGCAACCTTCGACCCTTAACCAATATTTCCCGTATCGACTCAACCCAAGACCTCTACCATAGCGACCGCGCCGTCGCTGCGATTCCGATGTCGTGACTTGCGCGCCGAGAAGATACCCTGGTCAAGAAATGTGGGCCAATGTTCGGTGTGAAGAAAACGCCGTGCGTTGCGAAACTCAAGAGAATCTCTATGAGGTGTCACATCAATCCCATCAATCCATCAATCCATCACATGTCAAGTACACATCACCTTTCACCCATTCCCAAGCAACTATAAAAGTCAAGAATCTCTTACAAGCCCATACCTTTCTTACACCAAAAGCCCTGAAAGTTAAAAAGTTCTTACACCACCCATTCTTTTCTTACACAAATGGCCACAAAAGTCAAGATTTTCTTACAACCATCACTCACCACATCCATCACCCATCTCTCTCTCCCTTTACAACTCTCTCTCTCTCTTTCTCATTTTCAAACTCAAAAAAAAAATCTAAGGGGAGAAATCTCATACGTATGAGAATTCTCCAAGCCTCTCCCTCTCTTTCAAAACTTTAAGTATGGCCCACTTTCCTACCCCATGATCTCCCATCCTAACCATCCATTCCCCATCTCCTCCATTGGAATCAAAGCTAAGGTGCTAAGAAACTCATAGGAGCAAGAAGATCGAACGGTGGGTGCTCCTCTAGATGTAAAAAATATGATTTTTATAGCCTAGATATTTTCTTTCTTTCATGAGGGAAGTGTAGGACCCATCAATCAATGGTGGAGATCCCACACAATCCTATGGTTGTGGCCTAATGGCCTACCTTATGCATGCATGATCCATACATGGGGCCTTTCTCTATGGGCCCCATCATGGTAGTTTTATTTCATATCATATTATGTTTGGGTCATCTAGACCTTATAACCATGGTGGGGATGGCATCCTCACCATGCATTTTAATTATAGGTCATGCATGTGCAAGATCCATATTGTAAATGTAGATCTAGGTATGATGTGCGGGTGTGATTGATCTTGGGAGGGCTCAATAGTGGCGGAGCCCCTTTTCATATAGCCGGATTGTCCTTCTATCTCTTTTTTTCTTCATTTTATTTACTGATGTGTGTGGTCCATTAATGTATTTCTCTTTTTATTTAACTTATATAATAAATTTTATCTAAGTACATAATGCTGTCCAGAATTTTCTGGACAGTTTCTGGTTGTTTTTGGACCAAATTTTGGGACTATTTAGGGGACTATTCATACCTATTAAATATATTTTTCTAAAAGGTGAGGATCTCATCTTTATATCTCCCAAATTTCAGCCCCAACTGACCTTCATTGGGGTCCCAAAGGTGTGGTCCAAGTAAGGTGGACAGTCTGGATTTTATGCACTGTTCCAGCAACATTCCACCATGGACAGTTAGATTTTAGAAATTTATTAAAATACCTATGGGTGTTTAAAAATTATAAAAATTTTCAGGGGGGTGGCCTACTTATGGTAAGACCCACCTACAAAATTTTGGGGCCAATGAACGCTTGTACACACCATGGTAATGGCGAGACCGGCCCATTATAATTATACTCGCCTTAGGCTGAAATTTTGAAGAGTGGGGCCCACCATATTATAAAGATCTTAGAGAAAATGATTTATACCTTTAGTTCCTTAAATGTTGGGCTTAATGAATGCACTTTTGAGGCCCACCACAGTTGAATTTAATTGGATCCATGAATGTAGCTAGTTGTTGAACTATTTAAGGCCCATAGAGTGGACTCATTTGATGTGTTCCAAGGCCCATGAGATTAGGCCCATTTGATGTAATTTAAGGCCCATAGAGTGGACCCATTTGATGTGTTCCAAGGTCCATGGGATTGGACCCATTTGATGTATTTTAAAGCCCATGGGATTAGGCCCATTTGATATGTATAAGGCCCATGGGTCGAGAACCATTTGATGCAATCTAAGGCCCACGGGTTATGCCTCATTGCAATGCACATAAGGCCTATTGGTGCGGCCCATTGATGTGGCCCATTTGATGAGTAAAAGGCCCATATGACATGACCCATTTGATGTATTTAAGGCCCAATGGGGTGTACCTAAGGTTCATTGTAATGTGTGATCCCAACCTTGTTTACGTAATGTCATTCACTACGGGCAAAACCTTGGGAGCAATGTTGGTTTGACGTCCACATTACGAGTATAATGTTGGTTAAATGTCCGCATTGTGACTCTCCCTAGGGCCCATTGGTAGGCCCGTACTTGTTGTATACAAGCCGTCTAGGCCAGCTGCGTTTTAAGAATAGGGCATTACTTTATAACATGCTTAGTATAACTCCATAACGCACAGCCCATTTGTATCGGTCCATTTGATCGACCTACTCGTATCAGCCATTTGATTGATTTATCTCATATGATTGATTAAGCCCATCTTGATATATTTGTGGCCTGTTGCTAAGGCCATATATGAGGCTCGTTATTGAGGCCCACCTTGATGTGTATGAGGCCCGTTGTTAAGGCCCACCTTGATGTGCATGAGGCCCGTTGTTGAGGCTCACCTTGATGTGTATGAGGCCCGTTGTTGAGGCCCACCTTGATGTGTATGAGGCCCGTTGTTGAGGCCTACCTTGATGTGTATGAGGCCTGTTGTTGAGGCCCACCTTGATGTGTATGAGGCCCGTTGTTGAGGCCCACCTTGATGTGTATGAGGCCTGTTGTTGAGGCCCACCTGGATGTGTATGAGGCCCGTTGTTAAGGCCCACCTTGATGTGTATGAGGCCTGTTGTTGAGGCCCACCTTGATGTGTATGAGGCCCATTGTTGAGGTCCACCTTGATGTGTATAAGGCCCGTTGTTGAGGC
Organism: Magnolia kwangsiensis; assembly: GCA_037074715.1. Taxonomy (NCBI): domain Eukaryota; kingdom Viridiplantae; phylum Streptophyta; class Magnoliopsida; order Magnoliales; family Magnoliaceae; genus Magnolia; species Magnolia kwangsiensis. The sequence continues at coordinate 112,756,962 of CM073582.1, read as the reverse complement.
CCACCTTGATGTGTATGAGGCCCGTTGTTGAGGCCCACCTTAAATATATATGAGGCCCATGTTGCAAGGCCCATTGTGATGTATGCAAGGCCCATGGGTCATGGCCCATTGCAATGTATGTAAGGCCCAATTGGTGCGGCCTATTCGATATATTTATGGAGTCCATGTCATTAGGCCCATCCTGTTGTATTGGTGACCCGTCCATTGAAGCTCACCCATGGTATATATTTGAGGCCCATGTGTAGGGCCCACCTATTGTGTATTTAAAGCCCATGGGTTGTAGCCATAGTGATGTATATTAGGCCTATGTGATGTAGCCCATACTGATGTGTATTAGACCCAGGTATGTGACTCACCTGCAAAGTATATTTGAGGCTCATTGTGATATATCTGAGGCCCATGGGTACGACTTATCCAAATGTATTTGAGGCCTATGGGTAAGGCCCATTGTGATATGTGTTAGGCCCATGACCAAGGCCCACCTGTTTCGTATATTTGGCCCTTATGTGAGGCCATGTGCCCATTATATATTTGATTCTATGTGGGCCATTCCTTGGGGGCAATGTTGGTTAAAAGTTCACATTGTCGACGCCGGTTATTGATACCGTTTATGAGTATGTGACATCATCACATCATAATACATGCTCATTCGCATCATCTGCATGTTTGTTATGAGATGTGATTGACCATTGCTTATGTCATTGGGCAGGATGACGTGAGACTCCTTGATAGGTAGAGATTATCTCACATGAGCGCATGACATGCGCAGGATTGATGCATGATTGGATTGTATGACTCATGCATCTTGCATTGTATTGTGATTACTGTACGCCCTAGTGACATCAGGGTCGTAGCCTCCACAGGCAGATCGTGGATAGCCAGATGGGACACCAGAAATTTGTTCGAACATCGGGCCGCCATAGATAGCCCTAGGTGAAAATTTTTAAATACCCTCTTGGTTCCAAAGGATGCTCCAACGTCTAGACCGAGTGGGTAGATGAGCGTTGAGTACCAATTACCAGATGGTTGCGCTCTCCACTGTGTCGTGGTTGATTGGAAGGGGGTGCGGCCTTACCCGCCCGAGGGAGTAGGCATGGCTAGGCTGAGTTTGACCAGCTTAAGGAATGGGTCCACTATCGGCGAGCCGGGTAGGTATTGGCAGACTACTGATAGGCGGATAGTGAGATCTTTTCCACTTACCCAGTTGTGCGCTTGATTGGGGCGGCAGGTGCTGTGAAGTGTAATAGACCCCGGTAATTTTTTCAGAGAGGAACCGTACTGATATGAGGACTGACATAATATTATGACACCCCGTCACTATTGTGCATGTGGGCGGGCGCATGTGGGCGGACGCTGATGTGGGTGGGTGTGAGGTGGGCGGGGCTGAGGCCTGGGCGAGCTACCACACTGGGCGAGCTACCAGCGGTTGGCAGGCTACTGTGCTGATAGGCTACTGAGTAGGAGTTGCATACTCATTCATTCATCCATTCACTATCCACTCGAGCGGGTGGTGCGTAATTAATTATTGTGTATCTTCGTTATGGAAAGGATTTCGGTTGGGCGCGCAACTAACCTGAGATCAGGAGTTTACCACGTTTAGTCAGACTATCCAAATTTTGGTATGGGACTGGTTTGGATAGAGGTTCCTTGTGGTGGACCCCGTAGCCTGCGATACTACGTACTATCATCCCGACATCACACTCCAGCATGGTCATTCCATTAGCACTATACACTGCATATTCCATTACATCTTCGACGTGTGGCATTATGGGTTGTTGTATTTTTGTATTCCTGTGACTTAGATGAGAGCGATGATATTTGTTAGCTCTTTCGAATTGTGTATTACATTATATCCTTGTCATTCGACATTTGATTATTTATGACTCATCATTTGCATAGCTGTCCTATATTGCGTATTCTGATATTGATTAACTTATGGACTTGTTCATACTTGCGCTTATTCTGTTATCGCAGGATTATAATCTTATCAGTATTTCTGTTTACGCTGATAATTCCTGCTCTTATCAGTGTTTCTGCTTATTCAGTCATTGTATGGTTTATAGATTAATAGCTTTCCGGTATTGTATGATTATGATATTTTATTGAATACTTGGCACTTATCTCGTGCACACACTTACACCACCCTCTATGCTTTCTATAAGCTTATGCACTATAGATGCGTGCAGGTGATGTTAGGTTGCAGCAGCATTGAGCTTGGAGCGTGCAGCTGTTTTCTAGAGCTTTGATTTTAACATATATATTTTCCTTTCAGCATTGTATTCAAATAATTATATTAGTAGATATATGATGATGATGTTGCCTTTATGATTTGGGTAAACTTGTGGTTATGCTTATTAGTAGTTAAATGTATAAAAAAAATACTCCTTGTAAGATCCGAGGATTGAAAATCTGGCATATGAATGTTAGGAGCCGAGAATGGGGTACTACGGAGCCTGTCGGCACCGGATTCGGCGATCGGGATTCTTGTGAATCCGATTTCCGGGTTTGGGACGTGACAGTGTATATATGTGTGTGTGTGCGCGCGCGTGCAAAAATGGTTATATGCGATCGAGCTCATGAGAACTTCCCATGAGGTCAAGCTGCGTGGGCTACACCATGATGCGTGTCGAACATCAACATTGTGCATTTGATAGGTCCCCTTTAAATTATGGGATATCCCAAAAATCAGCTGTATACGGAAATCAAGTGAGCCACACCATCTAAAATCATGTAAAGACTTGCCTAAAACATATAAAATCACTTGGTGGGCCTCACATATAATTTGTATGCGTCTTAAACTTGGTCTGACCCCTCATCCAAGTGGGACACACATAATGCATGGACTGGATTTGTGAACCACATCTTGGTGGACCCAACAAATAATTATGAATGTAGGCGCTACCTACGGCGTCTGCAGCAGCAGCGTCTGACGCTGCTGCCTCTCTCTCTTTTTTTTATTTTTTATTTTTATATTTTTTTTATATGGGGCCCACAATAAGATGATCCAATCCGTCTATTTTGTATGTCCCACGTGGTGGACCGTTCAGTCCAAGTTTAAGATGCATCCAAATTTCAGGTAGGCCCCACCAAGTGCTTTTATATGTTCAGGCATGTCTCCACATGATTTTAGATGGTGCGGCCCACCTGAGAATCGGATTGGTCCCAAATTTTGGCCCAACGCCTAAAATAATCTGAGGAAGATGGTGGAAGGCTTGGATTGAATACATGCATCAAGTTGGGGCCTGCATGAGTGGCCCACCATTTCTTTCTTTTCCTTTTTTTTTAGCTAGCAAGTACACACCCATGTCAGTGCACAGACTCCATATTAGCCACACCCGTCCAACATCCAGGGACGCTGGACGGCATGGATAGATAGATTCATTGTGGTGGGTCCCACATGCACGTGGCCCACACATCAAGGTGGGACCCACATGAATGTGGCCCAACTAATATTTGTGTTTTCCTTCCATCCGGGCCCACTAATGGGCTGGATGGCGTGGATCCACCTCATTCCTCCGACGGGTCCCACATAAAATATGAGATTCATGGTGGGCCACACTCACCCCTTCATCATCATCACCAATCAAAGAAAGAGAGAGAGAGATAGAGAGAGAGAGAGAGAGAGAGAGAGAGAGAGAGAAAGAGAGACGGTGATAGAGGGACAAGAGACGGTGATGATGGGGCCCCGCTACTATGGGCCCCACATAATACAAATCATACATCAAAAATGGGTCCCACCAACAAGTGGTCCCTAAAAAGGATTTAACGGTGGATCACCCACCTCTTGCACTCCTCCTTTCTCCCTTAGGCTTGTATGCTCCTTTGTTTGACTTTTAACGGTGGTAGATGATGGATCAACGATTGAGATGGGAGATGAATGGCTTGGATAGTAGGTTTTTGGGATGAAAAGTGGGCCACACAACTCACATCTCTTTTTCTCTCCTTGAAAAAATTGTGGACGTGTGAGGCTTATGGGTTGCTTGGGATTTTAATTTTGAGAAAGAGAGAGAGATGTGATGGTGATGTGGTGGTTGGGTGGAGTGATGGAAGTGATGTGAAAGTTGACTTTGAGCTTACTTGTGTAAGAGAAAGGTATGGGTTGTTGTACTTGACTTGATGTATGATGTGTACTTGATTGATGGGATTGATTGATTGATTGATGGGACATGTTGTTGAGATTCTCTAGAAGTTCGCAACGCGCGGTGTTTTCTTTGAATTGAACGTGGGCCTACATCTTCTTCCCTGGGTATCGGGTCGGTGCGCGAGTCGCGGCGTTAGAACATCGACGACGGCACAATCGCTAAGGTATAAGTTTCGGGTCGAGTCGTCTCTGATATGCGAGACTCGGCTTAGGTTCGATCGTAAACGTCGAATACAGGTTGAAGGTTGTCGGAATTCGACCGGAAGGACCGCGGAAGAATACGAAACGGTACGGTCTAGGACACAGGTCTTACAATAGTGGCCCTTCTTGCCACAATTCCAGCATTCAACATCTTTTCTATTACTCGACTTGTCTCTTGATTTATCTCGGGCCTTCCTGCCCTTCCTGTTCTTTCCTCTCCCCCGTTCCTGTGTCACAAGTGCCTCTTGCTGAGTAGACTCCTGAGACTTCCTCCTTGTCTCTTCATTGAAGAGACAGCTAGTAACATGTTCCATGGATATCTTTCCGTTTGGTACGGAGTTACTTAGAGACATCACCAATGTCTCCCAACTGTTAGGCAATGAACCAAGCAATAGTAAAGCTTGCAATTCATCATCCAGGACCACCTTCATAGAGAAGAGTTGGTTCACTATATTGCTGACCTCATTCATGTACTCGGCCATAGAACCACCATCCTTGAACTTGAGATTTACAAGTCGCCTTATCAGAAAATTTTTATTACTGGTTGTCTTCCTCTCATACAGCCCTTGTAGTTTCAGCCATAGGCTAGCGGCTGAGATTTCCGTAGACATATGGTGGAATACAGAATCATCCAGCCATTGTCTAATAAACCCCACAGCCTTCCGGTCCAACTTCTTCCAATCATCATCAGACATATCCTTGGATTTTATTGATATGCCTAAAATTAGAGAATCTAGATCCTTGCAGTAAAGAAAGTCCTCCAACTTAGCGCTCTGATACCACTTTGTTGGGGGCCTTGGACAAAACCTTAGGATCTAGCCTCCCGAACAAATCAAAATTATGGAATAATAATAGCAATGAAAATAATCAAAGCAACAATCACACACCACATAAGAGATTTTTACGTTAAAAACCCTCAAAGAGGTAAAAACCACTCCAGATCAACAATCCACTATGAAGTAGAATGTTACAATCTTCTTCACTCTCGCAGGAGCGAATAAACAATAAGAGAATAAAAGAAAACAGAGAGATCTCACCGATCACAAGGATGTAAAAGCGCTGAGACGACGGCTCCCTTCCACAAGCTTCCTCTCTCTCTTTTCTCTCTCTCTCACCCTAAACCCTTTAGCAAAATCCTTACAAAGCCTTTAGGAAACCCTCTTGTGATTTTCTTTGTACGTGAAAAATCCTAGAAAATCCCAATTTATAGTTTTTGAAAACTCCCTTCCACATCCCGGTTGCGAAAGGACTTGCGACATGAAATCCGCGCAAAATCGCGGAACGAAACTGCATAACCACGACCGGTCGAGTGCCACCCACGACCGGTCGACCACCACTTACGACCGGTCGAGCACCTCCTTCGACCGGTCGACCACCCTGAAAAAATAGTCCGAACTCGCTGGACTTTGAGTCGTGCAACCCACGACTGATTGAACACCAACCCACGGCCGGTCGAGCAGGGCTCTCGACTGGTTGAAGACGGGTCAAAAAACCCATCATTTTCAGATCCGGAATTGGACCATTAGCACCTTAGAACTGAACCGGAGCCAGACTGAGAAATTTAGTTTGATTTCGGATCAGTTATGGGCTTTTTATAATTCAGCTCAATTGCATGTTATATTTTATAATTTAGTCCATGTCCCTTCAAGTTGTGATCCATTAGATGAATGGTTTAGATATTGTATATGATGTAAAAAAATATATTTATGTAAACAATCAAAAGGTGCATTACAAACCATAAATCATGAGTCAAATATATAACTAAAATATATTGTAAACTCACGGTTGTAGGTTTGGTTCCACAGATCAGATCTACAGTTCGGATCCACAGTTTAGATCACAGTTCGGTTTGATTCTACATACCCTCAAATCGGAACTAAACCGAACTAAATGGTTCTTTAATTTTTTGAACTGGAACCGATGCACTCTGAACCGGACCAAACCAAACCGTTTGGTCGGTTCTACCGGTTCGATATGCACTCCTATTATAAGCACACAAAAAACTCTTTTACATTTTTTCTCTCTTCGAAATAGTGTTAATTATTTTTTAAAATATTAAAAATAATTGAATATGAACATATTTTGATCACTTTCTTTTCTTCATATCTCATACAAGTCAATAATATATACAAGATCTCAACATTATATATATATATATATATATATATATATATATATATATATATATATATATATATATATATATATATATATAAGCAACAATTTTCAACTAAAATCACATAGGAAATTTATGATTTACCTCAACTTTGGATGGTTTTTCATACAAACTCATATTTGTCATAAAACCCACCTTGTTTTCAAAATATATTGGATTTTACTTCGCTTTCATTAAATAAAAGCTCCTACATCTCGCAGGACTTTTAATAAAGTTCGTTTTGCCTCTTTCATGACTCAGGATTCAGAACATGTCACGTCCTACTGGGCCTACATGCGAGAAAATCCAAAGATTTGAACTGTCCATGTTCTCATCATTATCAATCTATCATAAATAAGTCATTGTAGCGTAATCATGCTTACTGATTATTATTTGAACTTCTAATTTTTAGAGTTGAATAAATGTTATTGAATTTCTTTTCTTTTCTTTTCTTTTTACATTATTTTAAATACATTTACAAATAGTGATGGTCACAATAATCAGCGTAAGTTATAATGGCCCCCATGAGATAGATTCCATGGCATGGGTAGTTCCGATGATTCGACGGCTAATGTGGGCCCCAGTGGTAAGTGGCACACGCTAAATCAAACTTCTCAAGATGAATTAAATTTGTGTTTCTGGGGGTGAAAATTTGCAAAACTACTTTAAAATTGAGATATATATATATATATATATATATATATATATATATATATATATATATATATATATATATATATATATATATATATATATATATATATATATTGTAACGCCCTGGAAAAATCCGTACTTGGACTCGAGTACCAACTCGACCAGAAATCGCGTAGGATTAATTCCTTTAGAAAATAAGCGTAAGTTAGCTAGCGCAACGCTAGAGTAGCTGTGAAATCATCCCTGATCGCTTTAAATATGTTCTACCAGACCCAAAACGAGTAGAACCAATGATACTATAATACTCTGAAACCTCGGATCAAACTCTAAACCGGTTTATTCTCAGGACCCCTTTGAAACTTTGTATTGGATCTAGACCGCGCGTCGAAAGTGCGATACCTACAATCTTAGACCGTTATAACCGCCTAGATAGACTTGAAAATTATTTCGAAAATCAAGTCCAACCGACATTCAGAGGATATTTCATTGAGCCTGGAGTGAAGAGAGTGAGAATAGGGTTAGATTTGGAATTTTGAAATTCAAATCTGGCACACGACTTGGCGCGTTATTATTAAGCGTTCTAACTGTCAGAATTCAGACAAATTACACCCTCGGATCAGGAAAAATTTCTCTTTCATATTATGAGACTTGTAGACCTAATCTACGTGCGATGACCGCTGAACTGAAACTGGACCGCCACGTGCGATCTACGAACACTACTGGTCTGAAAATGGGATGTGAGCGACATCTGACGTGCATGAGCTTAAGTCCGATCACGTTCGGCCAGGGGACCTCCCGAAATATCTTTTTGGACCGAAATAGCCCCGATTTGGTTAGGCATCAAGTAAACATTGTTCCCAAGTCTGTTTTGGGAATATTTTAGGTTATAAAAGGGCCTTAAACCCTCACTTCTCTCACGCATACAAATTTTCTAGAAACCCTAGCTGGTGTGAGAGAAAAGGTGAGAGATTGTGAGAGAGAGTGGGAGAGAACTTCCTGCTGCTTGCACTACCTGCTACACGTGCTTAAGCCACGTACCTCAATCACTTTCCCGATGATTCCGCTACACTTCTAGGTAAGAAAAACCCTAAATTTTTACTGATTTAAGGTTTCGTTGAATCCCTTATCGAAGTAGCTTACAGATCTTGTGTATTAGGTTCCCGGTTCGCCGTAGACGAAGCGTATACGCTCCGCTCGAATCGGTTCACCTCTAGGGAAAAGGTGCAGATTCTAGACGCTTTGATTGGCTGATTTCAACGCTTTAAATGTCGTTTAATAGTAGATTATCGACGGCAACGCCGTTTGACATGTACAACATGCTGTCCGTTTCCTGTTTCGTAAGCAGACGAAAAATATGAGATTTAGGGCATTTTAGTCATTTGTGGGAAATACTGTTTTCATCCATATTTTGCTGATATGATTGACATGGCTCTTTGCCACATTAGGATATTAGGAATGCGTGCATAATCATTTTGGCGAAGAGATTCGCCCAAATGCGCACTTTGAGTCGACATACTATATGTAGACTTAAGTGTGTAGACTTAAGTGTGTAGACTAAGTGTTTGTATAAATGTTTATATTAGTATGTATTGAATTAAATGGTGTTATGAATTAGTTTGAGATTGAATTCTCAAATAATATGCTAATGTAAATGATTTCCTACATGTTGGCTATATGCATGATTTCATTATATGTATGAAATGCATATGTTAGATGATTTACTTAAGTTGTATGTTATAACAAGTGTTAACATGCTCACATTAATGTATTTCATTTTCATTACTCTTATATGATTGCTGATGTGGATTCATAAATGTTTGGGACTATACCTAGTCCAGGCAGTCGGAAACCGAGTAAATTCGTAGTTGGCTTATCTTTGCCACGAACGACGCGTCGATGAATGCGAGTTGTGTTTTGGAGTTGGCGGCAGTGGTTAGGCCACGCGAAGTGTTTTATGCACTTCATGTCGCTCAGCTTGAGATGCGCTCGTATTAGTCGAGCCCGTCAAGTAACCCGACTGGCCATTGTATCTTCACCTTATATGAGTCATAACTGCTTGAACCTAGGGTACTGAACTTACCATTGTAAACCCTATTAACCATGGTACCTTGATCCATAAAGACTCATGAGCCGGGCATGGTAGTATGGGATACCGTGGTCAAGCTGTCGGCCTATGCTGGGGCCACAAACCCTCCCGTAGTGACCAGTGAGCACCTATGACTCGTGAGCAGATTATGGTGGTATGGGACACTATATTCTTACTGTCGGCCTACACTGATCAGGTGACGAGCCCTTTGTAGTGACCGCGAGCGTATTCTGAGTCTACGGGAGGCGACGACCCTTCCGTAGCAATGAGAGTACAGTAGGCCTGTATTGATTAGGTGATGGGGGAGCGGTACAACGAGTGCGAGCAACAGCCCTGGCAGCCCTTGCAGCGACCTATAAAATATACATCGTATGAGATTACTAGGAGTGACGACCCTAGACAAGATCTGTGTTGGGATTGATATAAGGGAAGTACCTTAGTTTCCCAATCCTACTGTATGAATGGACTAATAATAACTCGGTAATCATATCACCATCACATTGCATGTGCCTGAAAGATGTGGAGCACTGTGGGAAGAAAGCATGCCGCAGGCATAAGATGGTGCCGTATGAGGGAGATCGTCGGTGAGGGCATCCATTATGTCACGTCATATTGCATTAATAACAGTATTAGAAATGTTTGATTTATTGCTTTACTATTATCGCGTGATTGATTTGAGAACATGATAATCTTTGCTCTATTATTTCACTGAGTTAGTTACTCACTCCCACGTTACGGGATGGTGTTTGTAACACTCACCAAACCCTGTCTTAGATGCAGGTGAGGCAGCGATTCAGGAGGTAGAGCCGGATTATGATGAGGATCAGGACGAGTTCTCATATATGCAGTACCACGACGGCTTTGCTTAGGTGGCCTGGATTGGCGGGACTTCTCAGTGGGACTATTTTTGACATTTTGATTCTGTTTATTTACATGTATATGAGACTCAGAGATGTATTCATACTTTGGAGACAGTTGAGATCTATTTTGTTTTCCATACAGTGATATGTATATCCTTTAGTCTTCCGCTTGCTTTTATCACTGAATCTGGAGTATGAATTGCAGTTTTGGTATAATTTTTCTCATGTGAATACTTTAACTCAGACAACATTGAATCATAAACATTTTTGTTGCATAAGTGAGGGTCTGGAACTCGTTAGTCGAGTTTATACACGACCCCCAATTTTCAGGGTGTGACATATATATATATATATATATATATATATATATATATATATATATATATATATATATATATATATGTGGTGAGAGAGAGAGAGTCATGCTCACCTGCTACACGAGCAACCATGCGTACCTTTGCACACGTGTCATGGGTACAAAATCTAAATAGCTCATATCATGTGGCACCTGATGAAACCCTAAGGCCTAACTTTCAACCTGATCCAAAAGCTTAGCGAGCTATACCAAAGATAGTGGCAAATTGAGGGAGATAAATATTTTCTTTTTTCATGGCCGGCCAATGTTTTGAATCAAGTTGAAAGTTGGGCCCTACATGTTTTATGGGGGTGTTGCATCACTCGGATGGTTTAGATTTTACCGCCACATCACATAGCAAAAAGTGAGAACTGGCACCGGGCTAACCATTATATATATATATATATATATATATATATATATATATAGAGAGAGAGAGAGAGAGAGAGAGAGATGTGTGTGTGTCTAACATCATTTAATGGGTGTCTTTAGGACTAGGCTTCACTGTGATGTGTGTCTAACATCAACACCCTGCATTTAATGGGTCCTCTTTAGGTCATGGGATATCCAAAAAATCAGCCGCGTGCAAAACTTAGGTGGGCCATACCATCTAAAACCATGTTAAGGCATGCCTAGAAAATATAAAAGCACTTGGTGGAGCCCACCTGAGTTTTTAATATAGCTGAAACTTATGGATGGGTTGGATTTGTGAACCACACCTCTATGGGCCCAATAAATAATTATGAATTTTATTTATTTATTTATTTATTTACACAAGCACACACACCCCCACACACGCACATTATAGTGGAATTTCACTACTTATGGGTACTCGAACCCTTGACCTGGTGTTGAAACTTTGGAGAGTCTACCACCCAAGTAAGAGTAAAATGTTTGACACACATCACAGTGGGATCCACACAGCTCAACCTCATGGGAAGTGTATGTAAGCCCCGTATCCTAAATCGTATCGTTTCATAGACTTCCACGATCTTACCGGTCGAATTTCGGCAACCTTCGACCCTTAACCAATATTTACGTGCGACCCTGATTCGTATGCCGTCAACCCGTATCGACTCAACCCAAGACCTTTACCATAGCGACTGCGCCGTCGCTGCGATTCCGATGTCGCGACTTGCGCGCCGAGGCGATACCCTGGTCAAGAAATGTGGGCCAACGTTCGGTGTGAAGAAAATGCCGCGCGTTGCGAAACCCAAGAGAATCTCTACGAGGTGTCACATCAATCCATCAATCCATCACATGTCAAGTACATGTTAAGTACACATCACCTTTCACCCATTCCCAAGTAACTACAAAAGTCAAGAATCTCTTACAAGCCCATACCTTTCTTACACCAAAAGCCCTCAAAGTCAAAAAGTTCTTACACCACCCATTCTTTTCTTACACAAATGGCCACAAAAGTCAAGATTTTCTTACACCCATCACTCACCACATCCATCACCCATCTCTCTCTCCCTTTACAACTCTCTCTCTCTCTCTTTCTCATTTTCAAACTCAAAAAAAAAAATCTAAGGGGAGAAATCTCATACGTATGAGAATTCTCCAAGCCTCTCCCTCTCTTTCAAAACTTCAAGTATGGCCCACTTTTCTACCCCATGATCTCCCATCCTAACCATCCATTCCCCATCTCCTCCATTGGAATCAAAGCTAAGGTGCTAAGAAACTCATAGGAGCAAGAAGATCGAACGGTGGGTGCTCCTCTAGATGTAAAAAATATGATTTTTATAGCCTACATGTTTTTCTTCTTTCATGAGGGAAGTGGAGGACCCATCAATCAATGGTGGAGATCCCACACAATCCCATGGTTGTGGCCTAATGGCCTACCTTATGCATGCATGATCCATGTATGGGGCTTTTCTCTATGGGCCCCATCATGGTAGTTTTATTTCATATCATATTATGTTTGGGTCATCTAGACCTTATAACCATGGTGGGGATGGCATCCTCACCATGCATTTTAATTATAAGTCATACATGTGCAAGATCCATATTTTAAATATAGATCTAGGTATGATGTGCGGGTGTGATTGATCTTGGGAGGGCTCAACAGTGGCGGAGCCCCTTTTCCTATGGCCGGATTGTCCTTCTATCTCTTTTTTTTCTCATTTTATTTATTGATGTATGTGGCCCATTAATGTATTTCTCTTTTTATTTAACTTATATAATAAATTTTATCTAAGTACATGTTGCTGTCTAGAATTTTCTAGACAGTTTCTGGTTGTTTTTGGACCAAATTTTGGGACTATTTAGGGGACTATTCATACCTATTAAATATACTTTTCTAAAATGTGAGGATCTCATCTTTATATCTCCCAAATTTCAGCCCCAACTGACCTTCATTGGAGTCCCAAAGGTGTGGTCCAAGTAAGGTGGACAGTCTGGATTTTGTGCACTGTTCCAGCAACATTCGACCATGGACAGTTGGATTTTTGAAATTTATTAAAATACCTATGGGTGTTTAAAAATTATAAAAATTTTCAGGGGGCTGGCCTACTTATGGTAGGACCCACCTACAAAATTTTGGGGCCAATGGACTCCTGTACACACCATGGTGATGGCGAGACCGGCCTATTATAATATGGTGTCCAGATCAGTCTGATTTTCAGGACAGATTCATTTATATAAATGAATTAAAATATTTAAAGATGTTCAAAAATTTTAAAATTTTTTAAGAGTGTGGTCCACTTATTTTAGAACCCACCTACCAAATTTCAGGGCCAATGGACCCCTGTACACACCGTGGTGAGGGCCGGACTGGCCCACTACGTTGGGACGTCCAGGTCTGTCCAATTTTTCTGGACAGTTTGTTTTGTTTAAATTAATTAAAATACTTAGAGATATCTAAAAATTATGAAATTTTGTGGGGGTTTGGACCACTTATGAAAGTATCACTCTGTGAATTTTCAGCCTCAAGTGACCCCTTTTGGGTATCCAAAAAAATAGGCCAAGATGGTTAGACTCCCAGATTTTTTCTGCTGTGTAGTCCAGCAATATGCCTTGATAAAAAACTATAATTCAAAAATATTTTTTCTGATGGTGGGCCACCTTTTGGGTTTCCTCTCATTGTATGCATGATGAGAGACCTTGGTCCTCAATTTTCAAAGTTTTAGAGGCCTTGGACCCACTCCAATGGAGTGCCCAAATTTAGGACAGCAACATGTTATAATTATGCTGGCCTTGGGCTGAAATTTTGAAGAGTGGGGCCCACCATATTATAAAGATCTTAGAGGAAACGATTTATACCTTTAGTTCCTTAAATGTTAGGCTTAATGAATGCACTTTTGAGGCCCACCACAGTTGAATTTAATTGGGTCCATGAATGTAGTTAGTTGTTGAACTATTTAAGGCCCATAGAGTGGACCCATTTGATGTGTTCCAAGGCCCATGAGATTAGGCCCATTTGATGTAATTTAAGGCCCATAGAGTGGACCCATTTGATGTGTTCCAAGGTCCATGAGATTGAACCCATTTGATGTATTTTAAAGCCCATGGGATTAGGCCCATTTGATATGTATAAGGCCCATGGGTCGAGAACCATTTGATGCAATCTAAGGCCCACGGGTTATGACCCATTGCAATGCACATAAGGCCCATTGGTGCGGCCCATTGATGTGGCCCATTTGATGAGTAAAAGGCCCATATGACATGGCTCATTTGATGTATTTAAGGCCCAATGGGGTGTACCTAAGGTCCATTGCAATGTGTGATCCCAACCTGGTTTACGTAATGTCATTCACTACGGACGAAACCTTGGGAGCAATGTTGGTTTGACGTCCACATTGCGAGTATAATGTTGGTTAAATGTCCGCATTGTGACTCTCCCTAGGGCCCATTGGTAGGCCCGTACTTGTTGTATGCAAGCCGTCTAGGCCAGCTGCGTTGTAAGGATAGGGCATTACTTTATAACATGCTTAGTATAACTCCATGACGCACAGCCCATTTGTATCGGTCCATTTGATCGGCCTACTCGTATCAGCCATTTGATTGATTTATCTCATATGATTGATTAGGCCCATCTTGATATATTTGTGGCCTGTTGCTAAGGCCATATATGAGGCTCGTTGTTGAGGCCCACCTTGATGTGTATGAGGCCCGTTGTTGAGGCCCACCTTGATGTGCATGAGGCCCGTTGTTGAGGCTCATCTTAATGTGTATGAGGCCCGTTGTTGAGGCCCACCTTGATATGTATGAGGCCCGTTGATGAGGCCTACCTTGATGTGTATGAGGCCCGTTGTTGAGGCCCACCTTGATGTGTATGAGGCCTGTTGTTGAGGCCCACCTGGATGTGTATGAGGCCCGTTGTTGAGGCCCACCTTGATGTGTATGAGGCCTGTTGTTGAGGCCCACCTTGATGTGTATGAGGCCCATTTTCGAGGCCCACCTTGATGTGTATAAGGCCCGTTGTTGAGGCCCACCTTAATGTGTATGAGGCCCGTTGTTGAGGCCCACCTTGATGTGTATGAGGCTCGTTGTTGAGGCCCACCTTAAATATATATGAGGCTCGTTGTTGAGGCCCACCTTAAATATATATGAGGCCCATGTTGCAAGGCCCATTGTGATGTATGCAAGGCCCATGGGTCATGGCCCATTGCAATGTATGTAAGGCCCAATTGGTGAGGCCTATTCGATATATTTATGGAGTCCATGTCATTAGGCCCATCCTGTTGTATTGGTGACCCGTCCATTGAGGCTCACCTGTGGTATATATTTGAGGCCCATGTGTAGGGCCCACCTATTGTGTATTTAAAGCTCATGGGTTGTGGCCATAGTGATGTATATTAGGCCTATGTGATGTAGCCCATACTGATGTGTATTAGACCCAGGTATGTGACTCACCTGCAAAGTATATTTGAGGCCCATTGTGATATATCTGAGGCCCATGGGTGCGACTCATCCAGATGTATTTGAGGCTTATGGATAAGGCCCATTGTGATATGTGTTAGGCCCATGACCAAGGCCGACCTGTTTCGTATATTTGGCCCTTGTGTGAGGCCATGTGCCCATTATATATTTGATTCTATGTGGGCCATTCCTTGGGGGCAATGTTGGTTAAAAGTTCACATTGTCGACATCGGTTATTGATACCGTCTATGAGTATGTGACATCATAACATCATAATACATGCTCATTCGCATCATTTGCATGTTTGTTATGAGATGTGATTGACCATTGCATATGTCATTGGGCAGGATGATGTGAGACTCGCTGATAGGTGGAGATTATCTCACATGAGCGCATGACATGCGCAGGATTGATGCATGATTGGATTGTATGACTCATGCATCTTGCATTGTATTGTGATTACTGTACGTCCTAGTGACATCAAGGTCGTAGCCTCCACAGGCATATCATGGATAGCCAGATGGGACACCAGAAATTTGTTCGAACATCGGGCCGCCATAGATGGCCCTAAGTAAAAATTTCTAAACACCCTCTTGGTTCCAGAGGATGCTCCAACGTCTAGACCGAGTGGGTAGATGAGCGTTGAGTACCGATTACCAGATGGCTGCGCTCTCCACTGTGTCGTGGTCGATTGGAAGGGGGTGCGGCCTTACCCGCCCGAGGGAGTAGGCATGGCTAGGCTGAGTTTGACCAGCTTGAGGAATGGGTCCGCTATCGGCGAGCCGGGTAGGTATTGGCAGACTACTGACAGGCGGATCGTGAGTTCTTTTTCACTTATCCAGTTGTGCGCTTGATTGGGGCGGCAGGTGGTGTGAAGTGTAATAGACCCCGGTGATTTTTTCAGAGAGGAACCGTACTGATATGAGGACTGCATTATATTATGACACCCCGTCACTATTGTGCATGTGGGCGGGCGCACGTGGGCGGACGCTGATGTGGGCGGGTGTGATGTGGGCGGGGCTGAGGCCTGGGCGAGCTACCAGCGGTTGGCAGGCTATTGTGCTGACAGGTTACTGAGTAAGAGTTGCATACTCATTCATTCATCCATTCACTATCCACTCGGGCTGGTGGTGCGTAACTAATTATTGTGTATCTTCGTTATGGAAAGGATTTTGGTTGGGCGCGCGACTAACCTGAGATCAGGAGTTTACCACATTGAGTCAGACTATCCAAATTTTGGTATGGGACTGGTTTGGATAGAGGTTCCTTGTGGTGGAACCCGTAGCCTGCGATACTACGTACTATCATCCCGACATCACACTCCAGCATGGTCATTCCATTAGCACTATACACTGCATATTCCATTACATCTTCGGCGTGTGACATTATGGGTTGTTATGTTTTTGTATTCCTGTGACTTAGATGAGAGTGATGATATTTGTTAGCTCTTTCGAATTGTGTATTACATTATATCCTTGTCATTCGACATTTGATTATCTATGACTCATCATTTGCATAGTTGTCCTATATTGCGTATTCTGATATTGATTAACTTATGGACTTGTTCATACTTCCGCTTATTCTGTTATCGCATGATTATAATCTTGTCAGTATTTCTGTTTACGCTGATAATTTCTACTCTTATCAGTGTTTCTGCTTATTCAGTCATTGTATGGTTTATGGATTAATAGCTTTCCGGTATTGTATGATTATGATATTTTATTGAATACTTGACACTTATCTCGTGCATACACTTACACCACCCCCTAAGCTTTCTATAAACTTATGCACTATAGATGCGTACAGGTGATGTTAGGTTGCAGTAGCATTGAGCTTGGAGCGTGTTGCTATTTTCTGGAGCTTTGATTTTAACATATATATTTCCCTTTCAGCATTGTATTCAAATGATTATATTAGTACATATGTGATGATGATGTTGCCTTTATGATTTGGGTAAACTTGTGGTTATGCTTATTAGTAGTTAAATGTACAAAAAAAAAAATACTCCTTGTAGGATCCAAGGATCGAAAATCTGGCATTTGAATGTTAGGAGCCGAGAATGGGGTACTACGGAGGCTATCGGCACCGGATTCGGCGATCGGGATTCTTGTGAATCCGATTTTCGGGTTTGGGAAGTGACAGTGTATATATGTGTGTGTGTGCGCGCGCGTGCAGAAATGGTTCTATGCGATCGAGCTCATGAGAACTTCCCATGAGGTCAAGCTGCGTGGGCTGCACCATGATGCGTGTCGAACATCAACATTGTGCATTTGATAGGTCCCCTTTAAATTATGGGATATCCCAAAAATCAGCTGTATACGAAAATCAAGTGAGCCACACCATCTAAAATTATGTAAAGACTTGCCTAAAACATATAAAATCACTTGGTGGGCCTCACATATAATTTGTATGCGTCTTAAACTTGGTCTGACCCCTCATCCAAGTGGGACACACATAATGCATGGACTGGATTTGTGAACCACATCTTGGTGGACCCAACAAATAATTATGAATGTTTTAATGGGAGGGTAACTCTTCTCAACTTTTGTACATGGTGTAGCCCACCTAAGTCATGGATTGACTTGATTTTTAAGCTCGTGGGTGCATCTAACTAATGGGATAAATGTTCGACACGCATCACAGTGAGACTCACATAGCTCCACTACATGGAACTGTTTCACACACACACACACACACACACACACACACACACACACACACACACATATATATATATATATATATATATATATATATATATATATATATATATATATATATATATATATATATATAAATGCTCACCTATGCACTAGTTCGCACGGAACTGGTGCAAACTTTTTAAAGAACCCATCATACGTGATGGGGATCCAAAATCTGAACCGTCCATGTGAAGCAGCACCTCATGAAACCCCCCGAGCCCAAGTTTTACTTTGATCCAAAGCTTTGGTGGGCCATGAAAAATGAAAACGGCTTCCTCCCTTGATTTGCATTTCTCTTTGCTATGACCCATTAGAATTTTAGATTAGGGTGAAAATTTGTCTCGTGGGGTTTCATGGGATTCCGCATCACATGAACCGTTCAAATTAGACACCCATGATATGTGTGCAAAGGTGCACATATGCATAAGTGGGCAGGTGAGCATCTCTCTCTCTCTATATATATATATATACACACACACCACGAGGATGAGTTGTATGGATCCCACCAAGATGTTTGTCCAAAATTGAGACCATGTATTTTATGGTTCCCTCTAAGGATACCGATATCTCAAAAATTAGTAGTATGCTAAACTCAGGTACATGTAAAATCACAAGAAGACATGATTAAAACATATAAAATCACTTAGTAAGAGTTATATCAATTTTGGATGCGGCTGAAACTTGGTCTGACCATCACCCAAGTAGGACACACAATTGGAAAATGGAAAACAAAACAAAACCAAAGGCTGGGTTTGAGCTCCTTTCAATTAAATGATAAGGGCATATTACTCGGGTCCATTTGGCCCAACCATGGTTTGGAACCGAGTTGAGTCCGACTGAGTCGAAATAAACCAGTCGCCAATGACTCACCAGAGTTTTAAAACCTGGATGTGCCAGCAAGCCCAGAAGTTGACTTGTTGGACTGTAGCTCCACGTGGCACTCTGGTAGTGGACCACTCAGCATTAGTTGAAAACCTCATAAAGGAAGTGACTCCACTGACTTTTTATGCTACCATTCTTTCATCGTACCATGTGGAAGTCTTACCAAGGAACCAGGACCGTCCATCTTCATTTTCAAAGCGTGGACGGTCAAACCGAACCCTGATCATCTGATCGTTCAGTTTTTGACAAATATTCTCAACCGTCTATACTCGTTAAGTAAATACCTATATGATCATCTGATAAGTTCAGTTTTTGACAAATAAACCATCCAAAGTAGGGTCCGCTTGATGAGCGGTTCCGATTAACCATTCCTCCCACGTGTATGGTGGATGGGAGGTTTCTTGAAAGTGCAGCTGGGTTCCACTGAATCATTTCCAACCACAGAAGCTGACGTGGACACTCCCTTTTGTCGCGTAGCGAAGTCACCGACGTCCGGAAGCGAAAGCCTCTTCCTTTTTGGTCTGCGCGTGCCATCCGACGCCCACAGGAATGTTGGAAGTGGGCCCCACAGCAGACTAGGGTGCCAGCTCATCAGGCCTTATCTTCTTACGTGGCAGTTCCAGCTTTGGATAACCCAAAAGTTCCACCCCCACGGTTGGATCCGGTCCTTTCACGCAGCAATCTCGGAGAGGTGTTGTGGGTCCCACATGCATTACCAACCGTCCACGTGGCTTTTCACGGTCAAGATCAAGGTGGGCCCCACATAAAGAAGACACCCAACTGTCGGGTCCTTGTCAAAGTACTGTTTATGTGCTTTTCTTGTTGGAGGGTGCAGACAAAAGAGGATCGTATTAATGCTATTAATTATTTAATTAGATGATAAAACAATTAATTAATTAAATACCACTAATCTTCTTTAATTGTATATTAATATAATAAAAAATAATAAAATATAAAAATATAAAAATGGCTGTTTTTAAGAGCTTTGAAAGGAATAGATCTATAGCTTCCCTTTATTGGTTTGCTAAGACCATCCACACCGTACTTCCACGAGTGCCGACATGGAACACGTGTGTGAATTCCTAGATATCCATCAGGTGGGCCACACTGATTAGAACATCTGGCTAGAAAATCAATCTGTTCTACTCCTGTAGTCGGCAGCCACGGCGTACATGCGCGCGGATTAGGTGAGGCAGGTGTAACAGCGTAGTGGGTGTCAGGCCCTGACGGTGGGGCCCACCTAGATGTACGTGTTGAATATCAACTCCGTCTATCCGTTTTTTTAGATCATTTTAGAAAGCGGTTCTGAAAATGAGGCAGATCCAACTCTCGGGTGGACCGTAACCCATGAAAACAGTTGTGATTGAACGTCCACCGTTAAAAACTTGCTAAGGCCCGCATTGATGTTTATTTTCCACTCAACCTATTAGAAGAGAGAACACGAATAGCAGGTGTAACAATCCGTACTTTTCAATACTCACCATTATAGTCCAAGTTAACAAACTTGTGTGAATCGTATATACCTAATGTATGATATTCACTAATAATTGATAATTCAAAATCCATGCATCTCAACTACTGACCACGGAGAGGGACGAGCACATTCTCTTGAAAAGTGGACCTTAAGTACCAAGTCAGAGTTGTAAATCACTGGTCCATCGTATACCAGGGTCTAACTTGAAGGCCTTCCGTCTGTCCATCACACTTAGACCATCAAACTACTAATTCAATTATGAATCTTCATTTGGATGAACCTAAGACATTCAGATCATTGATGTTCAATTTTGAAATAATCTGATCACTAAATTGCCAATAAACATTAACTAGGTGCCAATCAATAGCCATAAGACTAAACCAGAAATTTAAACAGATCCAACCATTATATTGTCTGGTATCAATGATTAATTATCAAAAGTTACATTGGGTAGCCTTTTCAAACATATGAGACACAAATTATCGGACCATTATACTTAATTTAATGCTCCATCATTCAATCATTGCGGTTAGATCCTAAGATCATCAAATCTATTAAGGATTTCCACATAAGAGAGGCTAGGAATCTTAAGAATCACTAATGAATAGATTAGGAAATTATTTGACTGTCGAATCTCTAATGATCATCGAATATTGTCATTTAGAAGCACAAACCCATTGTTATGGCCCACCTAAGCCTTGGATATGCTTAATCTTGAGTCAGAGGTCCCTACTGAGTCGAGAATGGATAGAATGGATTTCACCTAAACATCACTGCAGGCCCCACACATGGTGCATGTGTACGCCAATGGGCGTGCACCTAAGACCACAAATTTCGGTCAAGTTGGGTTTGACCTGCTGACCTGAGCAAAAGAAGAGATTTCTTCTTTTTTTTTTCTCTCTCTGCTTCCCGCCAGCGAAGAACTGGGTTCGTTCGTTTGAATGTGGGCCCACCATCTTAGATCAGATCAATGATCCAAATGTCCATCATGTCTAGATGGGAAATCTGAGTAAACCCTGATGATTTTGATATGCGTTACACACATACATATCCACCACACTTGACGCAAGAGGAGTGCATGTGCGATAGTTCTGAGAGCGGAAGCTTCTGCCAGACTGACAATCCCCATACGTTCTTTTCCCTTCATCTCAACCGTTAGAAGGAAGCAATGTCAACCCTTCATTCATTCCATTTTTAGGGCTTCTATAGTTGTGAAAGTGGCAAAATGAATCTGGTCGTTTCATTGCTGGCAACATCCTAACCATCCACTAACTCCTAGAAACTTCCGAACGCATCTAGTGCATCCATTATAGGGCAACCAACAAGACCATCTCGTGCCGATAGGAGTTCTCGCGAAAAACTCGAAAGTGCACGAGCTCGTGGCCACAGCTAAAAATTTCGGAACCCACCGAGATATGGTTGCTAGCCGTCCAAATGGTGGATCCCATAAGGTCTTCGGGACCCATCTGAACCATCCACATGCATCGCATCACCAGATCAACCCTTCGTTGATGATCCACCATTAACAGCTGGATCATCTTCTCCGTCTAGCCGAAAAACCCATCACTTAGTTGAGGGTCATTGACATTGATATGAGACATACATTTAGTAGGCCATGGTACCAGAAGTTCATTTATAATCTTGGATTGCAACCATGAAAGCTAAATCCGGTTTTATTGTCATAAAACCTGGCGGATTAAACAACTAAAATTCGTAACTAATCCTATCGATTAGTTGTTGTCGAACCATCTAGAATAGATTAACACAGCCTATTAAAGGCTCCCTTTTTATGGCTTCTCTTTCTAAAAATAGAAAGCATGAGAGAGAGAGAGAGAGGGAGAGACGCCGCTATTCCACCACACAGAGTCGAGTCGACTCAGTCCGAGACGTCGCAAGATCAAGCATAGTCCAGGACTTCACCTAGTTATTTCCAATAAAGAAAAGGAGAAAAAGAGAAACATAAGACGAAGGAGTGAAGAAAATGAGGGAGAAGAACAACTCGACTCAGTTGTGCCGCACTGAGTTAGCTTAGTTCGAGCCAAGGTTGTCGAGTCAATTGCATCTGGATTGAGCTCCGACTTAGTCTGAGTCCTTTCAGAGAGGAAGAGAAAGAAAAAGAAGGAATAGAGAGAGGGACTGGACGAGTTCACCACCTGATGCCGCACTGAGTTGGGTTCTAACTGCAAGAGCAATGACTCGGTGGGTCATTGGGTTTGCAGATCTTCGGTGGGTCATCTCGACAGGTTACTGGAGCCGAGACAATTTCAGAATACCATCAGCCACATCGGAATAGGGGAAGAATGAGCTGAGTTTAGCCGTCGTCGAGTCGAGTTCATGAATCAGGTTCGACTTAGGTTGAGACTGGTACTGGTTGGTCCAGACCTTACTGGTGTTGCCCAAACAAGGTAAGGATACGACCACCTTTCACTCAAGGTCTATGTTGGCTCGTCGAATTGTAACAACCCGAGTTAGGAATTTATGGGGTACCTTGCTGTTGAGTTAACTCAGTGGGCGACTGGGTTGCAAACAACCTTTGTTTTGTGATGAGTTGAATAAATTAGATCATGGTCAGTCAGCCATTAGATTAGCTGTAACGCCTCGAATTTTTGTCAACCTGGAGCTAGACGTCCTTAGGCACTAGATCGATTATAACACCTTATTAACTTCTCAAAACTCAATTTCAAAGTCTAAAATCCTTTTTTAGTCCATTTTCTTCAAAATCTCACCTTTCACCACCTTATTCTCTAAATTTTTTCAAGTACTTTCATATTAGACACTAATCCTAAAGTTTAAATGATGAAGAATAATAACGAAATTAAAATTTACTATAAATAGTAAATAAATAAATAAAATGGGTTCTTGACCATTAACCTTTTGGAATCTCATGAAATAAATAGGTTATTTGGATAGAGTAACTTCTCCTACCCCAAAATCATATATTGCACGTCAAATATTTCATTCCGGATTACAAAAAATACATTTTTCAAATATCGGGTGGTGAAACCACCACCAGACAGGACAGCGAGTGGGTGATGGCATCGCCGAAATAACGAGGGCTCGCCGTCCAGCGGGCCAGGTGGCCTGTTTTCTGTCCCATTTTTTGTAATTTTTTTCTAACTTCAAAATGTCATATCTCTCTCATTATAACTCCGATTTAGGTGATTCAAAAGCAAGATTGAAGCTTAATAAGTCTAGTTTCATATAAAAATAAGTGAAAATATAATAAAAATTTTAATATAATTATATCTAGGTTGAGGTGACAACTGTTTGAAAATCATTAGTTTGGACAGCTATTGCTTTTAGAATTTTTAGAATTTTTCTACAATACGAAATCTAATGAAATTTAGTGAAAATAAAGTGAACTTGATGATGAACTATTAAAAAATAATTAAAATAATATACTAACTAAAAGTGCCAAAAAGGGGCATGGAACTGCCCTAGAACCTTATTCTATCGTAATTAAGGCAAAATTTAGTTAAGTATTGAACTAAATAATTGATGAATTTACCTTAAACTACTTTCTATACGAACTACAAGACCTAAAACTATTAGAATTGCTAACACAATATTACCTAGAAATCTAGGATCAATCTCAAAACCCAATTGTTCTCGGGAGAATCATGAAACTCCGTATCGGACCTGTACCATGCGTTGAAAGTCAAATTACCTTGAAACTATACGGTTAGGACCGCCTTATTGGACTTAACAACCATCTCAGAAATCAAGTCCTAAAGGTATTCAAAAACACACAACTTGAACCCGGAGCGAAGTGTATGAGAAACGTAAATATCTTTCGGAAATGAACTAAAACTTAAATGAATTGAGTTGTTCGCTTGCAGGCCGAATCTAAGGATTCATACCATCGGAATCTGACCCAATTACACTCTCAGATTAGGAAAAATTTTCAACACAGGTGAATGTACCTGTGACTCTGATCGAGTATCGGTGATCGTTGAACTGAAACAGGACCTCCGTGACCGATCTACTAATCCGATCGGGCCGAGATCTTAGCCTGACTTAGATCCAATGTCAGGAAGCTTAAGTCCGACCGCATGTAGAAAATGGGCCTCCAGATTAGCTCCGTTGGACCGGAATGGCCAGTCTTTAACTATAACATAAGTATATCATGGCCCTTGGGCCATTCCCATCAGTTCTGGGCCTATATAAGGGCCTTAAACTCTCTCTATCTCCCTTCACATACGAATTTGCAACCCTAGGAGAGAGAAGAGAGCAAAGAGAGAAGGAAAGAGAGAGAAAGTGAGAGAGAGAGTTGGAGTTTATTCATGGGATTCGATCTCATCACTCCACGTGCTGAATCATCGTTTCTGTGTCGCTATACCGGCGATTCCGATTATATTGTTGGGTAAGAAATCCTAACCCTAACCTATTTTGGATATTCAAATAGAGTATATGCTGAAATAGCTAACCTATTTCATGTTATAGGTTGCGGTCGTGTTGTAGACGAAGACTTAGTGTTAAAACTGAGTTCGTTACGAGTCTACCGGTGAAAGGTGTGAACTATAAATGTTTAGGTTATGGTTTTCAAGGCTTTCAATGCCAGTAATAATTTATTATTGGCTTGATTGTGATTACATGCACTTATAATGATGTTTCTATATACTATCTATATATATGTGTAGACTATGTTAATTTTAATGCATTTCACGTGATTATTGAAATGATTGAATGAGTATGGAATTATGATTTATGCTCGCCATATTCATTGATTGAGATTACATGATTATTGTACATATGGTGAACCCTTTGTAAAGGGATTTATTATAATATCTATTATAACTACTTTATTACATGTATAGGGTATGCGTAGCCTAAGTGTTTGCTAAAATGCCTGAATGTGAAAATGCTTGTTTAAATGCATATAATAAGGGTGTTGAGATATGATTCTCAATTTTCTAAACTATAATTTTAGTACCCTTTATATAACCTATCTTACTATTATGTGCGTTAAGGATGAAATGTCTATGTACGGTAACATGTGTAGTATGTGTTTTGTTAAATTGTTCAAGTAAGATTTATATTTGATTTTAATTGTCACATGTTATTTTTGGCTACTACATGCGTATACAATTGCTTGGAGTGTGTTTGGGACTCCGACGTAGTCCAGGCAATCGGTAATGGTTTGTGATTGGTGGCCGAACTGTTTAGCCACGACAGACACGCCCGATGAATCTGAGTCGTACACTGCTTTTCGGTAGTGATTAGGCCACACGGAGTGCTTACGCGCTCCATGTCGATCAGCTCGACGTACGTTCGTATCACTCGAGCTTGTCAAGCAACTCAATTGGCCTAACGTATGTTCACCATGTATGGATGCTACTGTTTGAATCTAAGATACCAACTTACCAGTGCAAAGCCCGTTTAACTTTGGTACCTCGATCCGCTAAGACTCATGAGCCGGGCATGGTGGTATGGGACACTATGGTCGTGTTATCGGCCTACGATGGGGCAACGAGCTTCCCCGTAGTGTCTAATGAGCAGCCTAGACTCTTGAGCCGAATACGATGGTATGAGACACTGTATTCAAGTTGTCGGCCTATGATCAGGTAACGAGCCCGTAGTGACCTCGAGTATACATTAGGTCTACGTGAGGTGACGAACCTCTTCATAGTGAACTGAGTATAAACCAGGCCTGCGCTAAGGTGACGAGCCTCTCTGTAGCAACCTGAAAAATGCCTATTGTATGTGACTACTAGGATTAACGACCCTAGATGGATCAATGTTTGGGTTATGATATAAAGGGAGGTGTCTTAGCTTCCTAATCTTGTTATATGAATATGTCTAATTAAGAACTTGACTAATACGATCGTGCATCGCATTGCACAGTGCTTTGACGAGGAAGTGCCCAGAGGAAGGAGTGTATGTCGTAATCGTAAGATGGTGTCGTAAGAGGGAGTGTAGGCGAGGGCATGTATCATTATTACATACCATATTTGCATTAATAAGAGTACTTAGGACCTGATTGTCTTATTACTTTATCATTACTACTTGACTGAATTGATAACATGTTAATCTTTGCTTCATAGTTCCACCGAGTTGATTACTCACTCTCACGTTCTAGGACGGTGTTTTAAACACCAACCAAACTCTGTTGTACATACAAATGATGGCGATGCTTTTGAGGTAGAGCCAGACTTTTACGATAACGAGAAGGAGTTCTCCTACATGCAACTATCGGGCGGGTTTATGTAGACCGTGATCTGATCGACGGGGTTACAGGGATACTGATTAGACCCCATTACACTTATTATTTTTACACTTTTGGAACACCCATGTATATTCATTTTATTCATTTTTGGAGTATACATGTATATACTTAACCTGGTAACATGTTCACACTCTAGAGACCTACATTAGTTTATATACTTTATATATCTATCACAGTCTTTCGCTTGCGAAATTTAACTGTCTCTAGAGTGTGATATGTTGTTTTGGTATAATCTCATTCATGGTTAATGCACTAATACGGACAACATTCAATTATCATTATTTATGTCGCATAAGTGATGCATTGGAACTCGAGAATTGAGCTCCTGTTCGACCCCCAATTTTCAGGGCGTGGAATATCGACTTAGGCCCTTAATCCTAGGGTTGATCTTGAATAGTCCACCACTAAACAACTTTGAACCAGAGATCAATTTATATCTGGATCAAGCCAGGTTAGATAGAACCAACTCAACAATTGGGAATTGAATTGCTTCAGAACCCCTCACTTCGCTTGCACTCGAGACATGAAGATCAAATTCAAAAAGGTGAGGAATTACCCCCATTGCTTCTTGCAGTCACTAGTTTCCATCTTTGTTTAAATCTTTTTTTTTTTTTTTTGAGAAAAGATCTATATTTTCCATTCAAAACATTCACTAGTTTACATCTTAGTTTGAATCTAATGTGTAGATAATTTTAGAATATTGTGAATATGAATTCATTCATTTCATTCCTATTTAGTATTGATGTACATGAGGTAATGCATTAATTCCTATTAATTTAATTCTATATGGATTAACCATGTGTATAGAATTTAGCCTCATATTCTTTACGACACAATTATGATTGCTTAAATATAGGTATACTTCTAGTAGTTATAACATGAGCCTTCAAATTACATTTTATTTTATCTTATAAACTGTATAATGAGGAATATATGTCGAGTGTCTTCTTTTGTAAAAAATGTTGAATTAACTTTTAAATATTTCAAATTATTTAACTATACTTGAGATTGACATGCCGCATTTATGGACCTTTTTTGAGCTTAGAGGAATTATAAAGTCCATGTTGAACCCATGTTTGGATGTTTAATACTTTACCAAGAACCATATGATTTGATAATGTCTACAATCTTGCCAAATCTAAGGAATGTATGTGGATACCATGCTGCATAACATTCATGCATGACATACGAGCTTTACTGAGTGTTCAATATAAGCCACATTCTGTTAGGTTTGCTAGGAGGGCTATTACTTTAATTAAACCCTCAAAATATGTGCATTCGTACCACTATGGGTTGCTCTCTCTTTACATGAGGCTTTTTCAGATTTTTAGACCTCCTCGGGTGTATCCTGAATATTTTTTCAGGAGGCTAAACTTCCATAGGCGCACTCACTATATGGTCTTTTCCAAGTAGTTAATCTACTACGGGTGATACTTTCTCTTGACTTACTGAGTGTTCAATATAAGCTACATTCTGTTAGGTTTGCTAGGAGGGCTATTACTTTAATTAAACCCTCAAAATATGTGCATTCGTACCACTATGGGTTGCTCTCTCTTTATATGAGGCTTTTCTAGATTTTTAGACCTCCTCGGGCGTATCCTGAATATTTTTTCAGGAGGCTAAACTTCCATAGGTACACTAACTATATAGTCTTTTCCAAGTAGTTAATCTACTACGGGTGATACTTTCTTTTGACAGCTGGATGTGCATCCCTAGGTCTCTAACTTAAACATACATTCATTCATTCATGCATATGTACATATGATATTTCGGTCTTTATGAAATGGATATGTTGGTTTAAACTATGTTGAAATGCTTTTTATTATTATTATTATTACACACGCACACACACCCCACACACTCACGCTAGTGGAATTTCACCACTTATGGATACTCGAACCCCTAACCTGGTGTTGAAACTCCCGAGAGTCTACCACCCGAGCAAGAGTAAGGATCCAACGTTGAAATGCTTCGATATGCATGAATCTTTAAGGGAAGTACCCACTGAGTTATCACTCATCCAATTGTGTAGTTGCACCAAATAGATGCAGGTTTGATGGCGGAAGGAGACCCCTTTGATGGGATCCCAGGGATTGCTGAAGAGGAGTTCGGCGAGGAAGAACTTTATGTTGATGTAGTTGGAACCGTCGGAGCTCAACTGATATTTTAGAATTTACATACTTTCTTACTTTAGACTTTATATTTTGCTTGAATTGTAATAAAAATTCCTCTGCTGAGGGATTTCATTCTATTTTCATTAATTTTCCTTAATATTACTCATGATAGTTACCTTACCTTGTGTCATGAAATTTGTTATTAATTATATGTAAAGTATTTCACTTCATATTGTAATGCTCGGGTTCGTATACATGAGCGACTGTCCTTGGGTTTTGAGAACCAGAGTGTTACAATAGGAGTTTTTAATGGTAGGAATTCAATTCCTAATGTGGAGTCCACATGAGATTTGGATTAGTTGCCTAATTTTTTGGATCAAGCCCCAAAATGATTGGGAAAAACGGATGGACAATGTAGGTATACAACACATGCATTGAAGTGAGCCATAATGTTAGGCCTTGCCCTATAAGCTGTCATCCCACGGATTTCCTGTCAAGGCCTTTCAAAGGGTTTTTTTTTTTTTTTTTGGAAGGTACGTTTAGAATCTATTACTTCCAAGAGATAAAAGCCTGAAAATACATATAGGAGCTACTAGCACCAAGGAAAAGAAAAGCAAAGATTTCTCTTAAAATACTAAAAGAGGAAGAAAGAAAAAGCAAAAGGCTTCGCTTCATGGGAAGAAGAACAACACTAGGAAAGGCTTGCGTCCTGAGTCAAGAGGAAGACCAAAACCAGAGACGAAAACCAAAAACATTGGAACCAAAAGGGAGCTCACAGCAAAGCACCGAGCACACCCAAACTCAAGCAGTTGCTTAGGATATGGTGGCAATCTCAATGTTAGAATGAAGTTGAACAATCGGTCCTAGATGATGCAATATGCTAAGTTCAGTGATAAGGTGACCATGACGCCCCAAGACAGTACAAACAAAGAAACATAGGCCAGTGAGGCGAGTAGAGATAGATCTCACATAAAGCCTTTCGCATGAAGTTCCTGTCCATCCGTCTTTCGAGCTCATTTTATGACATAAGGACCAAAAATGTGAAGTAAACTGCGTTAACCTTGTCCTTGTGTAGGTCCCTTTGTGATTACTACACGCGACCTTACGAAAAGCTTATCTTATTCTCGAAGCAATTCACCTATAACCTACTAGTGATCTTAATTCCATAGGAGAATGAGGCGAATTAAGCTTTAAGGACAGCATGATTCAACATAGTGTTAATTTTATTTTTTGTCTTTCGGTTTTCAATATTCTTTGTGAAATAATTTCTAACAATTTTAAAGCTTAATTCATGGATATCAAAATATTGGATCAATTAAACTGATGAATCAAGACCTGAATAAACTAGACTATTTCGACAGTACAAACTTCACCAAATGACAAGATAAGTTGAAATTTCTTCTTACCATCTTGAAGATATTCTACATTTTGAATATCAACCGACAATTGCTATTAGAAGTGACCGATAATGACACTCAAGAACGGATTGTTACCAAAGTCAAACGACAAGAAAATGAATTATTGTGTCACGTCGCATCATCAGTGCCTTATCTAATTAGCTGTAGAACCTGCACACAAGAACAACTTTTGCAATAGAATACAAGTACAATGTCAAAGAAGAATGAGCACATAAATTTCAAATTGTCAGGTACTTCAATTTCACGATGGTAGACAATGAGCCTCTATTGGCCTAAATTTATAAATTACGGTTGATCGTAAATAAAATAGAGGTACTAAAAATCGATTTACTTGAATCTTTCCAAACTGGAGTTATTATAGTCAAACTATCTCCAATCTAAAAAGACTACAGAGAGAAAATACTACATAAATCAGAAGAGTTATGACTTACATGTGTATTAGACTCTAAGTACATAACAATTGGATATCTAGCTGGTTGGAGAGATTTCATCATGTAATTAGCCAAGGGCTCAATGCTAGAAAGCTTATTTTTAGAGAAGGTGATTCAAGAGAATCATATATATCTCTTTACAAATTCTCTCTCAAGACAAAAATCTTCTCTATCAAGGTACAACAACCTTCGCACCTCCATTAACGAGAGCAGGTTAACCTTCGTTCGTCATTGCATGGGCCATCCATCTTGGCCAGAGTTATTAGAGGAGTAGAATATTTAATTACCATTCTCTCATAGATTAAAACGAGTTGAGGGCTAATTTGAGTTATTACCCTAAGGCTAACGTAATACGTCACCCGATTTGAGATCGCCTCTCTCACGTTAGTGTTCATGTGACCATACACTATTTTAAGCCATTCCAAGACTTTACAAACCTTAAAATAGTAATGCCCTGAACCTACCAAATGGTAAAATTCTAACTCAGAACTTTATTAAAAAAAAAAAAAAAAAAAAAAAAAAAAAAAAAAAAACCCTCCCTTGAACAATATATTTAAAAAACTATTGAAGGACATTTTTCTTTGGGATGGGTTTATATACACAGTTTGTCAATAGATTTCTAAAAATATATTATATAAATATATGTACATATACCCAATCATAAAGTTACGGCCTTTGCAAGTTATAATGCGTACGTTCTAGACCTTAGGATTAAATTTTCTAACCAGAGAGCTCCTTTGATTCGGATTGTACATGAGATCTTCCTTAGATCAATGGTTCAAAATTAAGGTGGTTTTTTCGTCATTTTCCCACACTGATATTACACATATCAAAAGATCCTAGCCATCCAATTAAAGGGGTCTGACAGTTAAATAGAGTGGCTAGGATATTCTGATTAGTTTGACATTTTGGCCCTTTTCTCATCCACAGTATTTATGCATGAGCATGACATGTTTGGTACAGTTCTAAATAGATTTGCTCGGATACAGTCCGCCGTACTGTTGGATTTGGGTTTTTATAATGATCCAAACCGTTCATTGACAGGACCCCCCTTCGATTGTACTGAAAAATAACGTCACATTGAATATTTAAACCCATTTGATTATATAAAGCTTATGATGACTATTTGTGTTCAAAGTAAAATTATCAAAGGCTTGAAATAATCCCATTGAGAGATTTTATTTTCTGAATTTCTATCAATGTAAGACTCGTCATTTAAACGGTTTGGATCATTGGAAGATATCCCAGATTCAGAGGCTAAAGTCCTGAGGCATCTGACTGGGATACGTCGCGATGTATTCCAGCAAACCTCAATTGGAATGGGAACGGTCGATGTAAGATGTGAAACACGAATTATTTTGACAGAGATTTTTTGCCCACATGAGTTGTATAATGCATCACGTACACATCTCCACATTTTCGAACAGAGGAGATGTATCCCAAATCCAATCCGTCAACTACTAGTGTTCTAATATGATGATACTCTAACCCAAGAAAAAGATCTATCCATTAATTAGGTACGACACAATTTATGAAATAAATGATGATGGAAAAACTGGCCGAAAAAGTTTCTAAATCATTTACATATTTCTAATATCGTGTCCCATCTGATGAGAGAAACAACCTTTTTATAAGTCGAGTTAAACAGTGATCCCCACCTAATGGACGCTTTGGATTTTGATTCTACGTGGCAAGCTTGCACACGTGCTGGCGTGTAGATGGTATGACTTATAAAGACGTGTGGACTTAGCTAACCTCTTTTTGACAAAGAAAGACAAAAAATCGTTTATAAAAAAACAAGGTCTCCCGTGAAATGATTTTAAGAATATTTTTTCAACATTCAAATCTATGCAAAGTCTTCTCTTTTATTTTTAATTTATTTTTAATTTTAAAAAATTTCTTTAATAACCCTTAACCACAAAATGGGTCTTTGAATCTCAGCCATAGAAATATATAATAATAAAAGATAAAATATTATATGATAGGTGGCCCGAATATTTCTCACAGTATACACTAGTTTTCATTTCTACCAAGTGGGTCCCAGATTTCAGTGATCTAGACCATTGGTTTGTTGGTTCCCCCAATGGATGGACAATATTCCAAAATTCTCGGATATTGGAAAATTCCAGCCATCAATCTTTTCAGTTGAATATCGATTGTATTCATATATATCCCTAGCCGTCTATTTTTGGGTTACAAAATGAAGGGTTACAATTGTTGTTTTGAGAAAATATTTGGGTCTTAGTCCATCCATGGTGGGTCCTACCAAACTAACAGTTTAGATTACACAACCATGTGCCCCACTAATCAGAACAGGAGAAACCAGAGTATGATATGCAAAATGTTGGATGGGGATCTTATAATTCCTCAAATACAATAATCAATAGAATTTATTTGGTTTGCCATGATAGATTTCTTTACATCTGATCATTCCACTGGCCATTTTATAGTGATGGCCCACTGCAAAATCCAATAAAAATCTACATAAACAAATGGATATTATATAGGAAAAACGATTAATCAAAAGGACATGCATTAGGAGTATTAAGCAAGTTTAAAAACTTGTTTGACTAAAGACCCTATATTAGGGAAATTGATAATTTTCCCACTTGGGTTTTGTCTCCATGACAATTCGGGAGTTATATTTGAGACTCTGGCTGATGCTTGATGCACAGGCAAAGGAAACTAGGTGTGGATTGCGTGCAATTTGACCCTTGCAACATCAGTTCTGTGGGGGCCTATTGTGATGTATGTGTTATATGGATTTCGTTCATCCTTTGTTGGCTTATTTTCAAGCATGAATGCAAACATAAGGTAGACACAAAAGCTCAAGTGGACCACCTACACTAAATGGTAATGTTTATATTTCATCCAAACTTTTCATTACATGATTCTGACCTAATGATGGGAAAACATAAATATTAGCTTGATCTAGAGCTTTTGAGGCCTCAAAGAAGCTTTCAATAATAGTGTACTTTAATGCCTATATTTTAATGGATCCTTACT
Source organism: Magnolia kwangsiensis (assembly GCA_037074715.1). Classification (NCBI taxonomy): domain Eukaryota; kingdom Viridiplantae; phylum Streptophyta; class Magnoliopsida; order Magnoliales; family Magnoliaceae; genus Magnolia; species Magnolia kwangsiensis. Next base: position 112,723,394 of record CM073582.1, on the reverse strand, counting down.
CATGACTTAGTGGTAGACTCACAAGAGTTACAACATGAGGTCATGGGTTTAAGTATCCATTGGGGTACACAAATCCATAGCTCAAGTGATAGATTGAGCGAAAGATACCTCGTTTCAACACTGAGGTCTTAGCATCGATCCTTAATGGGGGTAGCTAACACTGAAGGATGAATTGAAAATGGGTGTACTAACAAGCTAACGGAAGAAAAAAAAAAAAAAAAAAAAAGAAAAAAGGAGTACCCATTGGGTGAAATTTCAACCGTTTCATGTAAGTGAGTGGGTGTGTGTGGGCTGTAAGTACCCGTGTTAAAAAATTTAAAAAAAAAAAAATTCCCTTGCTTTCTGTTGCATGGACTACTCTAGATTTCGATTAGCTCATGTCTAGACTAATGCTCTAATCAACTGAAAGTGTGTAGGCTGTGAGTGTATGTGTAAAAAAGCTCCATGTTTTATGTTGTGTGGTCTACTCTAGCTTTCGATCTGCCTCATGTCTAGACTCATGCCCTAATGAGCTAACAAAACAAATAAATTGCATGCAATCCACATCCCAATTTAGAAATTGCCCACATTAATTGCATATATTAACTTAAATTAAAATGACTAATTGTGGAACCTATTATCGTACATAAATTTAAATTAAAATGAATAATTGTGGAACCTATTATCATACATAAATTTAAACTAAATTGACTAAATTGCGGAACTATTATCGCTAAGTCATGGTCCAAAATCAGACTGGTGGAATAATTCAAACCTTTGATTCATATGTATCTATCAATCTGATGCGTAGATAAACAGATACCCTTAGTTTTTTATTCAACATAAACCTGTAATTTAATTTATTTAATTTAAATTACTTGTATGCCACTGATGCAATTTCTAGGTAATTTCTAAGTAATTTCTAAATAATTTCTATGTAATTGCGTATCATCCACAAAACCAATCCAGAGTATCAAAGTTTTTAATTTTCTTCTCTCCTTGAGAGTGACCCAAAACCCTAAGATTAAAAAAACCCATATTAAAAAAGTCATTCCGTACCCACCAACTTATTCAACTAAATGTAGGTCAAATCAGGTCCAGTCGTACTTTCATACTTTACCTTGAACATTTTTCACATTACTATTTTAAGATTTTATACATTCTTCGATGTATATGTCATCCAGCTTTATGCATGCGGATGAGATCCACACCCTTCATCCTTTAGGCCCCACTGTTGAAAATGTGTCCCAAGAATCAGACTTGTTGCTAATTCAATTACTCTCTAAGATTGGATTTTCTTCATATGAAAGTTGAAATAGCTGTCGACATTCGATGGACAAAAAACATCTAATCAATGGCCACAATCATCTAAGCACTATCTACGGCCTATCTTCAATAGGGTACAATAAATGAATGGACCCATTTCTCTAGCACATTCGTGGCATGCGACGGTAGGCCGGGTGGTTGATAACTAACTCAAATATTAACATTTAACATCGGATACTTTCTCATTTTCCTCGTTGAATTTGAAACAAAAAGAAGACGACAAGAATAAAGTCGGCCAAGGACAAAAAAAAGAACAATGCTTAGTAGCTTAATTTATTTCTAACCCTCTAAGAAAGCGTGTAATGCGGTCCAAATACATTACCTGAAAAATAGAGTAATCTCATAAGCCTTTAATTTTCCAAGCGGTGTCGCTAGTGCGCATGCAACGAGTCAAAATCATCTACCTAATGTTGCCATTATGTATGGTTTAATGAGTTTCTCTACATTGTTTTGAGAGTGAGAGAGGATTAACGATTGGGATGATATCCGCTCTTCGTTTATTGCAAAGTTTATAATAATAGGTGAATTTTCATAGCTTGATTAACTTATTTTTTTTACTTGTTTCGATGTTAAGACCATGTTTTGAAGTACCCAAATCAACCATTTTTTATTTTTTATTTTTGGTTGGGCCAACTAAATTAAAAGGGACTTTGAGACTTAGTTTTAACAAAATTCAGAAAAGCTGGATTCTACTTGGCTGAGTTAACTCGATTCAACTGGAAATGGGCTAGCCAGTTTAAAAATGGATTGTTTAAACTTTTCAATAGAGACTTATCCGACTCATTCAGTTGAGTGGACTCACCCAACTCAGTCGAGTTAATGGAATTGGGGTACCAGCTGAAAAAATAAAATAAAACAGCTAATGAATTTTCTTGAAAATCCAATGAATTTTTCCTACAAAAGATCCGGACTTGCAATCAAGATTGTCCCGACTGTGGGTTAATGAATTTCCCATTAGGGGTTGTTTGGATGACTATATAAATAGTTAGGTGGTAAATGATATATAGATGTAAATTATTTATATTTTGTTTTGTTTGACTGAAAGTTGTTAATAATTTATAAGTAAATAATTGTCTGTGTCTTTAGAAATCTTATAAATGAAGAGCCAATCTATATATATATATATATATATATATATATATATATATATATATGAATGAAGAGATTATAAATGAAATCACAGCTTTTTGCTGAATGGATGCGCGTGATTGCATTTAAACTTCTTGGCACTCAACATCACCTTTCTGCACCGTCCATTAGGTCAACTTCTTTCTCTACAAATTTCACATTATTCACATGGTCCTAAATGCCCTTGAGAAGACATTTTTTATACTAAAGATCTTGACAAGTCACTTAATGGGGAGTTTGGATCAGCTTGATATTTTCAATGAAGCCTATGAATAGTGAAATGTTCCTAATGGACGGTCCAGATATGTAATTTGTAATGCAGATGACACAATTAATTTAATTGCTATGTGAGGGGTGTCCCCATGCACTTAGGCCACTAGATCATTTCTCATTTAACTAAATTTTTGAATATTTTCAATATTATTTAGGGCATGTTTGGTTACACCAATATCATGAAATTGATGATTAATCATTTTAATTGGGCGCAAAATTAATGAAATTTTGTGCAACCAAACACAACCCAAATTATGAATAATAATTTTAATTTTAGAATAATTTCTTGTTATAATATATTCTTTCAGAGTTTTGTTTTTGAATTTACTCACCCAAGTCTTCAAGTTGGCTTGACTTGGATGGAATTCGAGCTGAATCAAGTTTTTTAAATTTAATCCATGTAAAAGAGTCTAGATTTCACACTTCGTTGATGAAAAGAAAATCAAAGCAGACCCATCCAAACTACCCATGATGCAGGGACTGTGATGCTTGTATAGAATGCCAAAAACCCTAAAAACTAAGTTACATTTCCATCTTATTCATGTTCGGTTCTCCAATATCAAGGCCACGTTTGGAAGTACCCCAAATCGACATCTGGTTGAATTTCTTTGGCAGGGACACTTCATTTCGTACAAATAGATTAAACCTATTTTAGCATCATGATCCAAATTCTAATTTTCTACCTTCAATTAACAATTTCACTTGTCCTACCAAAAGCAAAATATCATTATCAGGAAGAAAAAAACACACATTTTTATTTCCCATACGTTTAGAATTACTTCCATGTGTGCACCAAGTGAAAATGCTGTCCCACCACATTTGTAACATGAGGTTTGTTATTTCCACAACTCATGTGCCAGCATGGAACATGTGTGTAAGATCTAAGGGGGCATTTGGCGCATGGGTTTAAATAAGATTTGGTGGGAGTGGGTTTTAAGATCTTATGGATTATTGCAACGCATGTTTGAGACTCACATAAGGTATGGGTTGCGCCGAGGCAAGGGTTTCTATAATCCTATATTGGGTTTCGTGTAGCTAGTGGTCGGTGCTATATGAACCTTACTATGATGTATGTGTTTTATCCATGCCGTCCATCTATTTTGAAATATAATTTTTGGACTTGATCTCAAAAAATGCGGTAGATATAAATCTTAGGTGGACCACACCATGGGAAAAAAGTAGTGATTGAATTATACCATTAAAAACCTCTTAAGGCCAACCAAGCGGTCCACTTGATATTTGGATCAAACTCATTTTTGGGCTCATACCATAAAATGACATATAAGAATTGTTAAGAATCCGAGGTTTGGATACACCGAGATATTAAAGATAAAATAAAATAAATAAAATTGATCAACTGAATCACGTATAAAATGCGTTGTCCTTAAAGCGTGATTCGCCCCCTTATAAACTGCGCATGGGTTACAGGCGAATTGCTTGCAGGATAAGACAAGCCTTATCTGGATCTAGCGTGCAGCAATCACGATAGGTCAACTATGGAATAATTTTAATGCAGTAGATCTCTTCTGGCAGACTTGGACGGTAGAGATGATAACAATATTCTAAAATGAAGATATTTCTTGTATTTTATCTGATAGGAGAGAGGGGTGTGTTCAGTTGATGATTTCGGACAGGAATGGTCCAGTTTATATAGGCATAAGGTAGTAGACTGTTGCTAGGGTGCAATCAAAGGTCCAGAACGTTTGAAAACGTTTCTGTCCGTTGTCCATTAATCACAGACGTTTCTGGTTGTCTGATCAAAGGATCTGACCGTTGGATCATCATGAGTCGTCCATTTTCGGACCGTTTGGCTTTCAAGGTATAGAGCCGTTTTCTGAAACCGCTGAACGTTTCGGATTTAAGATCCGACCGTTCTCAGTCATCTATAAAAGCTCATGCACATTTCAGATTTCCATCGCCCTAAGGCACTGACCAGACCCATCGTACCGTGATCGCACCGTCTCGCGCCGGTCCGCGTAAGGTCGCGAAGGAGCGACTACCGCCCTAAGTGCAAAGTGCGCCACTACAACCACACTGCCTAAGCCCACGCCCTCGCCCGTGCCCGTGCCCGTGCCCGAGCCCGAGCGCGCGCGCTTGCATGTGTGTTCCAATGCGTGTATCTCCTTCTCCAAAAGCTCCAAGTAAGAATACTCTACACCACATCTCATATAAACCACAAAAGTTTTTCAACCATTTTCGATGTGGGACAAAGCACACACACCGCACTTTTAATTCAAAATATTTCAAAAAGCGTTTTGGTAAGAAAATTCCAAAATTTTAAAAATTTTGAATTTTCATTTTTATTTTTTCAAAAATCATTGATTTATAACAAGAATGGATGGACAACATGGATGAAATATATACATCATGGCAGGGCCCACCAGAAATGGCAAGATGATTAGCCAATTCATTTACCAAACATGAAGTAGGATGGCATCCCGGCCATGGGATTAGACGACAATCTAAAACATAGTGTAATCATTATATTTTAATAATTTCATCTCACTTAAACCCATCTAATTTCATGCTCCAAACACCACCTAAGTTATTTATTATGTAGGCCATGGCTAAGTGGTAGACAGTGCCTTTCAACACTACATGGTCTCCCGTGCCCATGCAGAGTGTGTATATGTGCCTACTGCAAGAAAGTAAGCCACAATGCGAAATGAAATGAATGGCTAGGAAATTGGTTTCAACTATAGGTTGTCATATGCTATGACGCCACCTTGGCTTACTTGAGCCTCACACGCTTTAAATAAAAATACTAGAAAATTTTTTTAAGTTATGTATTTCAATTTTTTGATTATTTAAAGGTTCTTAAAATTATATATATATTTTTAAAAATATTATAATTTTTAATAATATTATTATTTTTAAATATACATCAACTAAAATGAGGCCCATCATATAAATGATTTATATCATTGAAAGATTACACTGACTATAAGGAACAACTAATCTCAATAACATATATAGGATGTATTAACTCAAATTGAACCAATTAATATATGAGACCTGATGTTGCTAAGTTATAATCTAGAAATAAGTATGATTTTTTGTCCATGATACATATACACCAGGACCCATAAATTGTATAATTTAATTTGATTTATATGCTATATATATATATATATATATATATATATATATATATATATATATATATATGCAATTATCAAGTAATTTTTAAGTGCCTGTATATCATCCATCCCGCTATCCAAAGTACCATAGCTTTTCTCTTTCACCAAACCTCTGCATTGCATGATATGCTCACGCAACTGAAGACAAAAATGGCAAACATTCAGGTAAAAAGCTACTTTATTACGTAATAAAAGATATCTTTATTAGAAATTACAGTCATAGCATCTGTCTTCTCAAGAATAATCTCAACCATTCATTTATTTATCTGAACCCTCTGGCCTCTATATCCTGAGGGCTTTTTCGTCATTTCACAATTAAAATTGCAAAATCGTAATTTAAATGAATGGGAGGGTCCTTTTGTCAGACAGGTCATTTGTCTAATCTCTCTTTGAAAAAGAGGGGCACTTTGGATATTTCTGATAAAAAAAAAAGGGAATCCTGAAAATTCGGCTCTAGCAAAAGGTGGCATCTCTTATTCAACCATGCTGACGTGACAGGGAGAAAAAAGCATGAAAATCTTCCGTGTCCTTGATGAACACGGAAGATACTGTGCCCTTCACCTAAGAAGTTGCATCCTGACCGTTTATCAGGTGGGCCGTTTTTTCATTATACGTATCTCCTAAGTTATCTAAATTGGACCTCTCCTTAAATTCCTGTATACTCATCAGACAGGCTAAAGATTGATGCTGAATATGATCAATGGCCATCCTTATCCTGACCATTCATGGTTTCCTTCTGGGGCCCATGTAATGTAATCTAGGCTGATTTTTGGGTCCTTCCCAGATGAATGGATCAGATCTCACGTAAGTGGATAAAATCAGGCCATTGCAGATATCATTCAGCATACACTCACAGCCGTTCGGCTATGGATGGACATTAAATGAAAACTAGAAGTAGAGTCGGCTATGTGATGTCGAAGAAATTACTGGAGAGGCCCACCATATGAACGGTTCGGATCTTTTTTTGGTATCCAATTGTGTGGTTCTGTCCAAAAGGGCATATTCTTTCTGTGTACCTCAGGAACACGATGAGAAATTTTGAGTTTAATAATGAAAACAATGGTTTTTTAAAAATATTTTCCCTTTTTTTAGGCTGCGAGGAGAAAATTTTGATGTTAGTGGGAGGCGTGTTGTAATAATATTTTTATATTAAAGCAAAGCAAATAAAAAAATAATAATAATTTTTTATATGAATACGTGTGCTTGCATGTATTGTATGCTTGTACGTGTACGTATTAATATCTGCTTCAAATTCCCGAAATACCCTCTACAAATCACATAAATGACTAAATATTTGAATATTTTAAGGTACCGGTTTGGTGCACACATGTGTAGCAAATCTGTGCAGCTCTTGTCTCACTGTAACACGTGGCATTCTTAGGTGAGATCTAAACCGTTAATTTCATATCTCCAATAATGAGTGGTTTAGAAATGAACACTATGGAAAAAAATTGCAATATCTACTATTAAAGGAGGAAAGGCCCATTTATTAGATGGTTAAGATAACGAAATTGAAAGGCTAGTAGTATTTCATGAATGAGTACAAAAGTCCCATTTACAATCTAGAGGCACCAAAGTCTCTCATAATCTCAACTATAGAAAGGCTAATATTTCATGAATGAATACCAAAATATCCCTAATGAATGCTTAAATTACCATAATCATAGAATAAAAATAACTATTTCAACAAAGATATGCTCAAATACATCCCAAGGTATTGTAATACGATATTTTAGTACTTTAAATGATCCGAATTGTCTAGATGATCAATGTCGCCTTGTACGGTGGATGATGCAATAAAAATATTCTCTCCAGAAAATACAGCTATTTTGTATTGAAAATAGATAATAATTATAACTTTTATTTATTCAAAGGGTTAAAATATTTAGATTTTTCAAGCAGTTTAGAGTATTAAAAAGACTCCAAATCAATGGTTAAAGTCACGATTGAGTCCTCACTCTTGCTCCGGTGGGAGACTCTCAGGAGTTTTAACCCTTGCCACACCCAATAAGGGTTCAAGTATTCATAAGCGGTAAAAATAGAAAAAGTGTCGTCTCAAAACTTCGTATATTTGATTATTTTGTCTTGATTTCTCGCCCTAACCCTGACCCTATTAGTGGGTTTGAGCTCGATCATGGTCAAACCCAACCACAATAGGAAAATCAATGATTTCACATATGCTTTGGACATTAAGTCATGTTATGATAGTTACGAGTCTCTATCATCAATGATTTCACATATGCTTTGGGCATTAAGTCACGTTATGATAGTTGCAACCTTTCATTGAAGAAAACCAAGGCATCAAAGTCCATGTCCTACCTTTAATGAGGCACAAATTTACCTTTGGGAGAGTGTGTTGGATGATGTGTAGCACTTAAAAATTGCATGTGATGGATACAACTACTTCAAATTAGATGACCCAAGGTCCCAATTAAATTGCACATATTTTGTTATTTTAGCATTTGATTGCTAGATAATTAATGGACAACTAAAAATGAAAATATCTAATGGGCTTATCTATACAAACAAGTGTTCACAAATCAAAGGTTAGGATTGTTTCATTCATTTGAATAAATTGAAACCCTTCTTATTAGATGATTATAATACTTGCTAGATGAAAATTCTTGATTAATGAAAAATAAATTCACCATTTTTGTTTAATGAGATATTGAAGTTGATGATTGATTCATTCCATATTACTAGAAATTATAATCTAAGAAAATTCTTTGATAACATTAATTTCTATTTCTCAATAATATCCTGCAATTGAAATAATTGATTGAATCCCACGAAATTATTTTATAAAAGTTCATTATTAAAAATGTGAGTTAATGACATTGGATTTATCGATTTAACTTGAATGAATGTATAACACTTGTACAATTTTTGAATGCTTGCACGTCAGGCGTTATAGGCAACCTAAACATCATCTAATTCTAAGGTATTAAAAAACAGTTACTTACGAGCTTATAATGGTTTATTAAAGAGCTAATTGGGTTTAAAAAATCATAATAGCAGTTACGGCCCACATCATAACGATAATTATCGCCACCGATTATTATTATTGGATACCATTAGGATTATTTAAAACAAAAGGTATGAAATTGTGGCTTTATATTTTTTAATAAAAAGATGGGTTGAAATATGTTAGATTTTAGGAGAAAATCATAATGCAAAGCCTAAAAAGAAGAGGAAAAAAGTGACTTTTGTTTGGTCTTACATGAAATAGGAGAAACAATATGGCATTGAAGCATTTTCTTTTTTTCTTTGTTAGGACATTTATTGAATAATGAAAAGTGGACGACTTAACTTGTAATGTAAGCTTAACTTTCACCAGCACGTACCATATATTCAGGACATTTTGGTACCATGCAAATTAATAGCAGGACCCACCATGCATGAAAATCACCTCACTCATGCTAGTACACTCATCAGGCAGTTCCAGTCAACATACAAGCATGGCCTATTTAATGAGTGGATCAGATTGATTTTCAATACTAGTGTTGGTGGGGCCCACCATTTTCTTGGTATGGATGTCCTCAAAAGATGGTCCATGACACCCATCTGATTTTTTTATTTTTTTAAGTGACCTACATTTATAAGGATCAGTGAAGGAAGCCAACTGAGTCAACTCAGATGGAGAATGCGTTACCTCTAGCAATTGTCTCTTTTTCTGAATAGACGTATTAATTCGCATTTTTTAACGTTGGGCAAGGAAAATAAACGTTGGATTCTGCCTGATGAACGGTCTGGATCTCGCATACGTATCATTCGTACGTGCACATTTGGTCACCCAGAGTAATTTCATCATGGAACAGGTATGATGGTCCGAGGGAACACTGAAACTGTAGACCGCGTTGCCTTCTAACAGCACATTGGTGATCTGATGAGTCCCGCAATTGACGGCAAATATGGAAAAAATAAATAAATAAATAAAAACCTTCATCAGTTGGAAGATCCTGGCCGTCCATCCAATTAAAAGGATGCATATGAACGATGGACTTTTTGGTTTTAACCATTCGTTTGGAAGATGGACGTTCTGATCATGAGGCGTTGGCTTCATGGAATGTGGAGTACAATAACTACATGCTCCCGCGAAGTATCAAATATCAATCTTTTTCCTGATTATTAATGACAGAGACGTTGACACTCTGGCAGAACATGACTAATCATACCCTTTGTACGTCGCATATATGTACTTAAATATGAATTCTCCTTGAAATGGACCCCACAATAGACGGTGCGGATACTCAAAACAAGATCGATTGAACGGTCCGAATTCCCTATGATAGAGCTGACGGAAAAATCTTATCTTGGCCGTCCATTTCTGAAGAAGTCAAATCATCTGCTCAGATTAACTTTTTATGTCAGTCTCTCTTTCACAACGTGTTGTATGGTTATGATTTCGGTACACGCGCCAATCCAACACGGTGCGCCCCAACCGTTGGGCCTACATTGATATATTTGAAGTATATCCACGCCGTCCATCCATTTTTCCAGCTCATTTTAAGAAGGAATCCAAAAATTAAGAAGATCCAGATTACAGGTGGACCACACTAAACGAAATGGTGGTGATCGGGCATTAAAAACTTCTTGTGGGTCACAAAAGTTTCACATCAAGCTGATATTTTTTTATCCTTCAGTCAGGTATCAAAAGGTTGGATGGCAAATAAACATCATGGTGGGAATTAGAAATTTTTTAATGGTGGGCGTTGAATGACCATGGTTTCCTATCTTGTGGTCCACCTAAGTTTTGTATGTACTTTATTCTTGGATCCACATTTTAAAATGAGCTAAAAAGCACATGGCCGGCGTCTGTACTTAGGGGTGTATACAAACTGAGCTAGCTCGGTTAACTCGCTCGAGTCGACTAGAAAAAGCTCAATTCGACTCGGTTTGAATCTGAGTTAGACGAGTTGATTTTTTTAGCTTGAAAATGAGTTCGAGTTGAGTTCGAGCTAGCCCAGCTTGACTCGACTCGAATCGAACCAGTTCGGTGACTCAATTACTTTGATATTGATGTTGCTCTCCAAATGTTTTATAAAATAATTCAAAGAAGTGTAGCGGGTGGCAATGAAGGTATGTATATAAAACCATCATTCTTTTTTCTTTTTTTTTTTATATTGCTTAGAAAGCGTTTAATAAAATATCTGTAAAACCATTACTATTATTTCAAATATAGTGAGCTTTTGAAAGTGTAGTCTGCCCATTTACGGGAGTCAATAATGGAGCCTTTGCAATTCAAAATTTTCGTGGGAAGGTGAGAAGCCACAGTCGATGTTGGCTTGATAGCCCAAATCATGGGAATGCCGCTTGGAGAGGTCTATGCTAGTGAGAAGAGTCTTGGGAGCGCACGTTGTAAGACCCGTATCTTGGTCCGTACCTTTCCGTACACTCCCGCGGTCGTACCGGTCGAATTCCAGCAACTTTCGACCCTTAAACAATATCGACGCGCGACCTGGATTCATGTACCGACAACCCGAGTCGACTCAACCCGAGACCAATACCATAGCGACCGCACCGTCGCCGCGGTTCCGATACCGCGACTCGCACGCCGAGGCGATACCCTGATCAAGAGTTATGGGCCAACGTTCGGTGCGAGAAAACGTCGCGCGTTGCGAAAACCAAGGGAATCTCAACGATGTGTCATATCAATCACATCAATCCCATCAATCAATCACCCATCAACCCATCACATGTCAAGTACACATCACTTCCATCCCTTTTCCCAAGCAACCACAAAAGTCTCCCAAACCCATACCTCTCTTACACAAAAAGCCACAAAAGTCTTCATTCCCCATACTTCTCTTACACAAAAGCCACAAAAGTCAAGTTTCTCTTACACCACCATCACTCACCCATCCATCCATCACTCTCTCTCTCTCCCTTTACATCACTCTCTCTCTTTCTCTCTTTCTCATTCCAAAACTTCCAAGCAACAAAAATTGCAAGGGCTCCATACGTATAGAATTTCTCCAAGTCCTTAAGCTCCAAGTGGCCCACCTTCCTACCCCAAAATCTTTCATCTCAACCCTCCATTCCTCATCTCAACCGTTGAAGTTGAAGCTATGGTGCCAAGGAACCTCTAGGAGCGAAAAGATCGGACAGTGGGTGCTTCTATAGGGTAGATTTTCTTGTTTTTATGGTGGACCAAGTGAGGCCCACCGATCAATGGTGTGGATCTCACTTGGGACCCTTATTTGTGGCCGATGGACCACTTGGATCGCTATGATCATTCCATGATGGGGCCATTCTCCATGGACCCCATCATGATCCTTATTTTCATTTGAGAAGGGTCATCTAGACCATCCATATCGGTGGGGAAAGGATTCCCACCGTTGATCTTTAGTTTTGATGGTCATATGTACAAATGACCCATGGATGTATGATTTCATGTATGGGAGGGCCCATAATGACGGGGACCCTCCATCACAAGCCGTGTCCCACTCTCCATGTCTCTCTCTCTCTCTCTCTCTCTCTCTCTCTCTCTCTCTCTCTTTTATTTTATTTTATTTTATTTTATTTTATTTTATTTTATTTTATTGTAATAGGATGGTGTGGCCCACTTGAATGGATCACATCTTGATGTATTTATTTTATTCAAGCGGGGCCCACCTTCGACGTTATTTCCATGTCGCCCATCATGTGGTGGCCCACTTCATCAGGGCCCACCTATAAAAAAAAAATGTGTAAAAGGAACCGTCCAGCGTCTAGGACGCTGGACGTTGTAAAGGGAAGTAGGAAAAAGAAAAAAAAAGGAAGAAAAGAAGTGTTTGGGGGTGGTCCCCTCGTTTAGGCCCCACCCTGATGTTTATGTTAAATCCACGCCATCCACCATTTTTCCTGGGATATTTTAGGCATTGAGCCAAGGGATGATCTCAATCCAATGATCAGGCGGGCCGTACCAGAGATAATGATACTTTTACACTTCCAAGCCTGCTAATGCCCACTTTGTGGTTTCTACACTCCAAATCAGTGCCAGAGATGAGGTTTGTGTGGCCTGTTTGGGGCGTAGAATCAAGTGGGCGGAGAGGATTTCTCATCAGTGGACCCCACCTGTGTTTTTTTTTAAGCACACAAAAAAAAAAAAAAAAAAAAAGAAGCAGAGAAGGCAGCAGCGCTGCCTGCGCACGCTGGACGGACGGACGTAAGGGGGCCCACGGCCCTGCGTGTGGGCCCCACCATAATGTTTATTTGTCATCCGACCTATTTATGAGGTGGGCCACCCCAGTGGTGGGCCCCCCTCCAAAAAATGAGTCAGATCCAAAACTCAGGTGGCCCACACCATGCAAAACAGTGTGAATTTAATTCTACCGTTGAAAGGTTTCTGGGGCCCACAGAAGTGTTGGATCAAGCTGAAAATTTTACTGTCCCTTCATACAGGTCTGAGTGACCTTATGAACGGGTTGGATTTTAAATAAACATCACGGTGGGCCATATACGTGGGACCCACATTGATTTATGCATTTTATTCACACCGTCCACGGTCCGTGGACGGTGACGCCCACTGTGAGGTGCGTTGTTCCCTCACCGTCCCCACTGGACGATGGGGCCCACATATATATATTATTATATTATATCTATATTACACATAATATTGTATATATTACCTATATTATAATATATGTAGTTTATATATTATATAATTTATACGATTGCACGCCTTCATGTGGGCCCCACCATTGTCAGGCAATGCATCTAGGCCGTCCATCCACTCGAAAAGATCATTTTAGGCCTATGGTTTAGGCCCATTTGAATTTCAAAAGGGCTATGGGTTAGGCCTATTGAATTATAAAATGCTTATGGGTTAAGCCCATTTGATTCGTACGAGTCCTATGAGCTTGGGCCCACTTGCTATGAAAGGCCTAAGAATTTGGGCTCATTTGATTCATATAAGGCCTATGGACTTAGGCCCATTTGATGTGTTGCAAGTCCATGGGACTAGGCCCATTTGATGTAGTTCAAGGCCCAGGTGATTGGACCCCTTTTTGTTGAAATTTAAAGCCCATGTAAGTAGGTCATTTGATATATGTAAGGCCTAGGGATTTAGGTCCATTGGACTCATGTTAGGTCTATGGGTTGAGGCCCACTTGATCTACATGTGGGGCCCAATTGGTATGGCCCATTGGTCATATTTTAGACTCACGAGACTAAGTTCATTTGACGCAATCCAAGGCCCACGGGTTTGACCCATTGCAATGCACATAAGGCCCATTGGTTTGGCCCATTTATATGGCCCATCTGATGAATAAAAGGCCCATAAGATATGGTCCATCTGATGAATAAAGGGCCCATGAGATGTGGCCCATTCGATACATATTTAAGGCCCAATGGGAGGAACCTAAGGTCCATTGCAATGTGTAAACCCGATACCGATTATGTAACGATGTTTAAGAAGATTGTACCTGGAATGCAATGTTGGTTTGACGTCCACATTGCGAGTGTAATGTTGGTTGGATGTCCACATTACGACTCTCCTTAGGGCCCATTACTCGCCGTACTTGCCGTGTATAGGCCGTCCAGGCCCATCTGCATTGTAAGATAATTCATTTTATTATAACCTGTTTAGTACAGTTCATGACCCATGATCATACGCATCATACGTATGCTTGTTATGAGGATTGACTGATCATAGCATTTGCCTTCGGGCAGGTTGTTTATGGGCTCCCGATTAGGCGGTGTTGCCCTACATGAGCGCACGGTATGCGCAGGATTGGTTGCATGACTGGATGGCGTGATTCATGCATTCCGCATTAGTGTGACATGGTTATTGTACGCCCTAGCGACATCAGGGCCGTAGCCTCCACAGACGCGTCGTGGTTGGCAGGATTGGATATCGAAAATCTTGTTCTACATGGGGTACTATAGATATCCCTGGGTGAAAGTCTCTAAACCCTTATGGTACCAAGAGGTTGCTCCAACGTCTAGACCGAGTGGGTAGATGAGCGTTGAGTGCCGATTACCAGACGGTTACGCTCTCCACTGTGTCGTGGTCGGTTGGAAGGGGGTGTGGCCTTACCCGCCCGAGTGTAGGGGGCAATGCTAGGCTGAGTCTGACCAGCTCGAGGAATGGGTCCGCTATCGACGAGTCGCGCCCGATATTGGCAGACGGATAGTGAGGTCTCTTTCACTTACCTTATTGTGCGCGATGTGGCGGCAATCTGGTTTAGAGTGTACTAGACCCCGGTGATATTCCATACTTTGAGCTGTATTGACGTGTGGACATTGATGAGTATCTGTATGCTTGAGTTGCATTGTACATTGCATGGCCTTGGGATGACCGATACCATTCATGTCTTGCATTGCATAGCCTTGGTACGGCTCATGACGTTTTGGTTCCATCTGCATATTCCGCATTACTCTGACATTGCATTCATATTACTACCTTGCGCACACACTTTCACCACCCTCTAAGCTTTCTGTAAGCTTATGCACGACCGTTGCGTGCAGGTGACGTTGGATCGCAGCAGCGTTGAGGCAGGAGCACGTTGCTGATCATTTTGGAGTTTTTCTGTTATTTACCCTTGTATTTCCCTTTATGCCCATTGTACTTATAAAGTTTTTGATCATAGTGAAAATGTAATGGATTTCTTGGTTGTTGTTTGTGGGTTATGCCTTTGGTTATGCTTATTACGAAACAAACTGGTATTTAAAATCCTCCTCGTAACATCTCAGGATCGGAACCTGGCGAATGGGAGCTAGGAGCCGAGAATGGGGTTCTACGGAGGCTGTCGGCGCCGGATTCGGCGATCGGTAATTTTGTGAGCCCGGTTTTCGAGTTTGGAGCGTGACACACGTGAAAGAAATCACCGCATGCGATTCCTTTGTGTCTGACTGGTCTATTGGAACCCAGCCTGTTAGCGTCCAATATAACTGACAACTTTTGTCTGTTCCACCACATCTTCACGTACAATGTGTATTTCAGGTGGAGCAATTGCAGCGAGTACACGCGTCTAATGGTAAACTTTCTATAACGAGCTGGGCAGAGAGACAAACTGTACTTGCCTACGTATGATTCTTACCTGAGGTAATACTCAGGCTTTGTACGAATTTTTTCAAAATGTTACACACAGTATTTATGAAAATGCTTCAACAATAAACTTAGATTGATCTTGGCTCAAACTTATCCCTACCTGTCCATTGTCTGTCCATTGTCTAACTAAACTGGGCTAAGTTGACCAGCCAAGCCCAAAGACTAAGTTGAGTAAGAAGTGAGATAAGGTAGCGGTCGAGCCGAATTGAGTTGAGGCGAGCTAAATTCGGGTTGGAGTCGATGTACACCATAATATACGTCAAGGTGAGACCCACGGTCAGCGGCTCAGCGCCGCACTTCCTCATTTTAGGACATGCATGCCGCGTGTTCACTGTACACTGGACGCGGATTTACCGCGGAAGCCTTCCTCATCAAGGTAGAGCGCTTAGACGCAAGGTGGGGTCCACCTTGATGTTTAGAGAAATCCAGTTCATCTATCCATTTTCGACCTCATTTTGGGACATGATATAAAAATTAGAAGGATCCAAAACTCAAATGGGCCTTGCAAGATGAAAAAGTGAGGAAGGGAATTTCTACCGTTGAAACCTTCTGGGCTACTCTGTCTTGAAGTTCATATGCCATCCAAACCTTATACGAGGTCATTTTTACTGGGATGAAGCAAAAACAACAGAAACTTAGATAGATTCAAAACTTTTGTGGCCGTATAAATATTTCAACGGTGGTCACTATATGCCCACTTTTTCTTCTGATGTGGCCCGTGTGAGTTTTGGGTCTTTCTTATTTTGCGTATCATTTATTAAAATGAGATCAAAAAACGGACGAACGGATTGGATTTCTCACAAACATCGTAGTGGGCCCCACCTAGAATCCTTGTGCTGGGACTTACTGAGAAATGCTTTCGCAGGAAATCCGCGTCCCTGTACACTAGCTGTACGCGCATGCGTGCGGTCGTCATACATTGCCAGCGTATCATAGAACTTCGTTTTATTATTACCAGATTGCCCTTGCACGGTTGCAAAATAGCAAATTTGTGGTGTTGAAAAAGCATTGCCAGAATATTCTGCCAGATATGACGTATGATACACAGGCACTAAGAAATTACTCAGATATTGCTTCAGTGGCATAAAAACAATCCAAACAAACCGTCCAAATCGTGGGAACCAGTTTAAATTTATCGAGAGGAAAAAATGAATATCACTCAATTAATCAAATATTAGATATTTATAGGTTTTTTGGACGGTTAGAAATGAAAAAAATTCAATGGTCATATTTCATAAATGAAGTGTCCAATTACAGATTAATATTCTTCTAACAAACTGATTATTATTTTTTAACTTAAAAACGGTGGGTTCCACAATTTATACGGTTTAATTTTGGTTAATATGTTCCAATTTTATAATTTCTAATTGCCAGAGTATCAACTCCATACACCACCGGAGTATCAAATAATCTCCAAAAAAATCTCGAACCGTGCACCAGCTTGAAACTGAGAAGTGGAATTACTTCGTGTGCTGGACTGCTGGCAGAGTGTGAACATCCGTACACCTTCACATCAAATCCGGCAATGTTAACCGTTCCTTTCGTAAGGTTTATCGTAGACGGTCCATTTTCCTAAATGTTGAGTGATTTAACCATCCCAACCATTTATGACTCATGTACAGTCAGACCTACTACGTCGACTGCTTGTATAGGCATACATGTATTCACGTGGGCAGTGTCCGTATGCCTGAGTATGGATGATCGTACTCTGGCAGAGTACTAAAATATCTCATTTTAGAAAACTTCCTTCTTCCCGAATTCCAAGAAATACATAAGTAGGGCATTTCGGTAAACTACAAACTCCAACACTAAAGGACAGTGATACAGTAGATCCGGTATAACAGTAGTATGGTACATCCACCTCCATATCTTAAACCAGAAAGGGGAATCTCATCAATCTGAACCGTTCATATATCTCATCCCTACTTCTAATTTAATCTGATTTCAAATTACAAGGATTTCAGTGGTTATATCCGTCCGATTAGTGTTCTTTAAAATAGACGGTGTGCATAAATTACAAAAGTCAGTTAGGTATTACTTTTGAAAATGAGAAACCCATGATAGGATTCCTTATATGGACGGCCCCAAACGATATGATTCCAATGTACGTTTACCACCGAAAGACAGCTTTACAGTAAAACCCGTTCTCCCGTATGTACCGTATAAATTACCGTACAAAGGCAACTAGAAAGAACAGCTAAAAACTTTTAAGTACTCTGGCGGAGTGTGATGGATGATATGCAGCACTTAAAAAATAATTAAAAGTTTCAAACATAGCATGCTAAATAATTCAAATGAAACCTATATTAGATCTACCATTATCAGAAAATAACTGCCATGCATTCATCTGATCATCTGATTAGTGGGCATTTATTGAACGGTCAAAGATGAAAAAATCCAACGGTCCTGATTCAAGAATGTAATATTGTTTAATCATCTGATTTTGGGTTTACATTGGCGTTCCATAATTTAGACGGTTTGGGTTCAATCTATGTATCCGAAATTTATAATTTATAAGTGCCTGAGTATAAAGAGACATTGTCTCGCAGAGTATAAAATAACTCTTTACTAAGAAAATAAAAATCATGTGTTCAGCTTTTCTTCAAGTGGAGTAATTTGTATGTTTAAAGTAGGGGTATTACTGTAGTTATAGGCAAAAGCAAGGTCGAATTGTAAATACATGAATATTTCAAAAATTAAAATTAAAATTAAAAAAAGGCTTTGCGTAGAGTAGGTGTAGGATAGGACAGGTCTCTGGAAAAACCCATCCCTTCTCTCTCTCCTCTCTCTCTCTCATCTCTATCCCTCTCTTGGGTTGCTGTAATTGTACAAACCTGCTTTTGGTGGAGAACCAGATGCCTTTGATGTGCGTGGGTGGTGCTGTTTTTTTAAAACTGTAGGTGGTGAAATCTCTCACTCTCTCTCTCTCATTTCCACGTTCTTCTCGTTCATGTTCTTCTTATCTTTTGTTTTCTTGCCCATGGAGTTTTGGGGTAGAACCCATGAAGGGAAGTCCTGGAAGTAGAAGGTTTGTGTGATTTTATGTTGATTTTTTTTAATTTTTTTTTTATGTGATTTTTGGGGGGATTTTGGTTTTTTTTTTTTTTTTTTTTGGGACTTGTGTTTAAGAATTTGGAGTCGGGTTTTGTTTGGAATTTGATTATATGATGAAACCCAAGTCTTGTTTTGGTGGTGGTTGTTTATGATCTTACGGTGTTTTATTCCTATTCTTGGTCATTTTGTTTGAGAATCTGGTCATGGGTTTTCTTTAGATTTGCTTGTGATTGTGTGTCCCAAGGTTTCTTTTGGGTTTTCTGGTTTTTTAATGAGTTTTCTTCTCATTTTTTTTTCCTTGGGGGGTTTTCTTTTCTTGTTTCTTGATGAGGGGTTTTAGTTCTCTTCATGCCTACCTTTTTCATGGTTTTGTTAGTGTTCTCTCTGTAAGAGTCTTGAATCTGGTCTCTTTTTTTTCTCTCTCTTTCTTTTGATTTGGTTATGATTCTACCCAATTGCATGTGGGTTTTGTTTCACCCCTCATTCATGAGTTTTTGGGTAAAACCCATGAGAGGAGAGGGCCTTGGAAGTTGAAATTTGTGTTATTTCATGATCTATTTTCCTCATTTCCTTTTGGAATCTTTTCGTGGCGGTGTTATTTTATCCTTCATTTCTCTTGTTTTTCTCTCTAATTTTTTGTTTCTTTGAATCTGGTCTTTGGATTTGCTTTTCTAAATTTGCTTGTGATTACAGCTATATGTTTTTTGGTTGGTTCTCCCGTAACATATCCTACTCTCCCTCTCTCTTTTTTCTTTCTTCCTTTCTCCGATCTTAGTCTGAGATTTTATGTATTGGGTTTTCTCCACTGGCTTTCTTTTTTATGATTTTGCCTATAACTTCATGTGGCTTTTGGGCATCTTCATTGTCTTGCTTTGCTCACATAAAATTACATTATAGAAGCTTCTAGATGCGTGATTTATGGCGTTTTTAGCTTGTTTGATTTCAATTTTTCATGGGTTTCGTCCTTACGATTTTCCTGTTTGGGTACTCTACATAAAATAACATTCTAGAGGCATGTAGAAGCTGCGTGTGTATCGTCATGTGTGGATTGATCTCAACCATTGGTTTCGTTTTCATTATCTTCAGGCATCAAATCAAGGGTTCATAGAAGAGGAGAGAGAGAGAGAAAGGAAGAGAGAGAGAGAGAGAGCGAGAGAGAGAGAGAGAGAGGACAGAGGAGACAAAGGTTTATTTTTATCTTTATATATATATTTTTTACAAGGGGCTGATTTTGGAGAGTTTTGAGTTTTGGGTAATTTGAGAGGCTTTTGGTTATGCTGGAGGCTAAGTACAAGAGGAGGAGGAGTCCCAGTTCCAGCAAATCTCTTCTTGGGACTGTACCAGTAGTGGAGAGAGAAAGAGAAGGAGAAGCAGCAATAAAAAAGAGAAGCCTCTCTTCAGATGTTATCCATTGAAAATCAACCACCAGATCATCTCCCATGTTCTACGAGCAGGATCCCAGGTCTGAAAGGTGATGAAAGGTCTGTTGCTGCTGATCTTGACAAGCTTTCGTTGCAAGAAGAGGAGACTGCTGCTGTTGCTGCTCCACATCTTGGGACATCAGGCCTTGCCCAAGACACCCATCTCCCTCATTTCTCCATAAGGTCTTTTTTCATTTCATACCCCCAATGAATTGATCTCTCCCTCCCTCCCTCCCTCCCTCCCTCCCTCCCTCTCTCTCTCTCTCTCTCTCTCTCTCTCCCACACACACACACACACATTTCTAACTGTTTGAATTGGATGTAAAGCTTACAAGTGACAATTTCTTGTAATTTTGTTGACATTAGTGGTTCTCCTTTTTGGGGTTTTTATTTCTTTTATGAATCAGTTGGTTCAAAAAAGGGCTGAATCTTGCAATTCATCTGTGGCATCTCTTGGGTTTTCTTCTGTAGCTTGAATCCCTATGAAAACTTTCGTTGCCACCGCTGTTTTCATTGGGTTTTTTAGGTGGATCTGAAATGGGTGATAAGGGTACTAAGCTTAGTATATGAATCGGTTCAGCGCTGGGCTGAATCTGTTACTTTCTTTTAATAACTTGGGTCTTCTTCTTTTTCTTGGTTGAATTCATGAAATCTTTAATTGATTTCTTTCCTCTTGAGCAAAATACAACATGGTTGATTATGATTTAAAAAGTCTTTCATGAAATTTGGAAGTACACTTCTCCATTGTAATTTGTGATTTCATGTCCCCCGCCTGAGAACCACTAGATGGGTTTTTTTTTTTTTTTTTTTCAAATTTTGGAAGAATGATCAATCTCCTCCTTGGCGATCGATGTACAGTGGCATCTTTGCTTATGAGCATGGTTGATGTCTTCTCTTTTAGAACTCCTAGCATATGATAACAAATTGAGATGCTTTGCTGGAGGATTTCTTCTATTACATATCTGTTATTCATGCTTATGTAAAATAAGGTGTTTGAAAAATTCAATTCGTGTTAAGTTCGGTCATTTGGCTTGCAGAGATTATGTTTTCAATGCGCGGAGCAAGGACGTAGAGGTGAATTGGCCATTTCCTCAGCAATATCTGCAACTTTGCTTGAAGCATGGCATCAAAGATATATTGCCGCCTTTCGAACCTCCTGATTCGGTAAGAGCCCAGTGTAGCACGAAGGGTGCAGGACCTGATAAATTGACAGTCAGTGTAGAGGGCGATGAAACATTAGCTGAAGGTGATTTGTTAGAAAAGGAAGATGCACATTCGTTGGATTCGGAAGCTGATGGTATCAATTGCTTGGTTTTAGAATCTTCAGATCAAGCTCAGTCTCCATCATCAGCAGATGGGAGTTTGGATGGTAGATCTTGTTCAAATGAGGCTGGTGTAGTTGGAGCTACTGCATCTACGATTACCAGTCATGTCCAAACTGATAAGATCTCAAAATGTGCCAACCAAATTCGTTGTTCGGTGAATGAAATCAGTGGTTCCTTGGAAGCTTCTGTAGAACTTGAAGTTGCAGGTCATCACCACACCTCCAAAAAGATAGAAAGCTTGTGTGGACCGTCTGATAGGAAGTGCCGGTTGATAGTGAAATTGGGCGGTATCTCTGAATCCAGCCGTGCGGAAGAGACAGTGTCGAATTCTAGTGTGGCTTCGGAACCCATGGCTTCTAAGGTTTGCCCTGTTTGCAAGACATTCTCTTCCACTTCAAATACCACCTTGAATGCTCATATCGATCAGTGCTTGGCTGTGGAATCTACTTCCAAGCGGGCCGCAACAGATGTTGGCAAGCATAGAGTTAAACTGAGGAAGAAAAGGTCGATGGTGGATATTTGTGCAACTGCCCCCAGCTGCACTTTGGAAGATCTTGATCGGAGGAATGGCACGAACTGGGCGGTGGAATGTAGCCTGCTAATGCCTAACGGTGAGGTTCGCCCAGAAACCAAAAGACAAAGACTGGGCAAAGTTGATTTTGTTGAAGATGAGGATGATCGTGCAGTCTATGTGGATTCAAACGGAACAAAGCTACGGATTCTGTCAAAGTTTAGTGATGTGGTGGCACCAGTGGTAGGAGATGATTCTGTACTGAGGAAGCATGCTAAGGATTCCAAGGAAGGCAAGAGCCATCTGGTTGGCAAGAAGAAGAAACGACTTGCTGGGAAATGCTCTAAACATCTGAAATTTAAGCCTCAGAGCAAGAAATTGTGCTCTCTCAAGCTGTACAAAGATGAGGTATCTTTCTCTTTCTGGTTCTCAATGTTTTCGACAGCTTTAATTTTGAGTTACATATGTAGGATTCCTACTGATATAGATTATGGAAATTCATTGTTAGAACTTGTTTTAGGGCATGTTTGGATAGGTGGAATCCATGCTTATCCTATGGAAAATGTAATGATTATCCAACAATAATTTCCCCATTAAAAAAAAAGCATTCCGAAAATGGGGTCCTATTTGGATAGCAACTGGATTTCTCAAATTCATTAGACAACAGTGACCTTATTTCTTGTGCCAGAGAATTATAAGTGGATTAGAGTAATGATCATCGCATGGAATCCAAGTTTATAAACAGCCCAACTATCTTGTCAGTGGAAAACAAATTCCATTTCTACATGAATTCCGTGTATACTTACAGGCCTAGATCATCATCTGTGGGATTATATGATTTTTCAAGCATGTTGGAGCTTGTTATTCATTTCCAGCATGTCGTATTCTTCAAAATTATATTTGGGTTTTCATTTTGTTATTCTTGGGCGTGTCTGAATCTTCAAAATGATATTGGATTTTTGTCATTGCTTCTGAGAATTCAGTAATTCTAAGAGCTTGCAATTTGGATTTTTAACAGCTTTTGGAAACACCACTGGATTGCATGTCACTCGAATTGGACTGCTCATGTTTTATTCTGAGGAACGAAAAATTACCAAATCGTGATTTCATTAGCTATTGCATTACTTTTATGTTGCACATGGAAGAAAGCATAACTATGATGTGAACACCGGGAAACTACATTATTTCCTTTTTCAATGAATGGTTGTAACACGAGACTTAGTTAGAAGATGCATTCATGTTGCCGGTTATAATCCCGTCTTACGGATTTTTCTCATGTTTTGGTCTGAACATCTAATTTCCTATTAGTTTGAAATGCTTCTGCAAATTCAATAGCATGAGATCCGTTATTCAGTGTATCGTCAATGGATTGTTGGTAATCAGATTTGTGACGCGCCGGATCGGAAACACCGGATGGAAAATCATGAGGAGAAGGAAAAGTCCTTATCTCAATTACTGAAAGCGCGGGACCCAATCAAAGCTTGTGAGTCTGGAACTTTAAGACAGTGGGCATGCTCCAAACGGACTGGCCATCTAAAGAAGTTCAGCAATAGGGATGGCTGTGGGGGAGTTGTGGGGGATCCAGCGCCACCTGCAACTCGACACCCACAGATTGAGAGCAACCAGCCAACGTTGGGAGATCCTCCTGCTGAGAGAAGCCACATTCTGAAATTCTCAAGGTCGTCGGAGAATCCTGCCACTTCTCCAAGAAGCAAGAGAGTTGAGATTCTGTCGAATACCACCAACATTATGGATAATGCAGAGAAATCCCTGAAATCAGTTGAGGGTGATTTTGATCGATCAACTGAAAGTGCTTCCGTTGCTGCCGACGGCAGTGTGTTGAAGTTCTCAAGACCGTCGGAGAGTTACACGGCTTCTCCGAGAAGCAAGAGAGTAGAAATCAATGCAGCTGTTGCCCGGTCATCTCCAAAACCATTCAAAAACCAACCCTTCTCTCTAAAAGCCAAAAAAACGATGACTTCACGGAAGAGTATTTTACTAGGAAAACCATCTCCTTCCATGGAAGCAAGAAAATGCAGTGAGATTGACAAGCGTTCAGCTTATAAGAAGTCTCAAGAGGATAAACGGACGGTTGAAAAGAGCAGACTGGTTGAGCACTTCTCTGATGCTGATGTGATGCATGGTTCCAGCGAAACTTTGGGACCCACCTCAGATTTGATGAAGAGTTTGAGGCGGTCTGAAATAGAGGAGAGCGGCGATGAAGTGTCTATCGGTAGAAACAACATACTGGAATCCTGGCACACGAGGGATCAGGCCATAAGCATGTCTTTGCAGCCGGAAACCACAACTTCAAAAAGGTTGGATCTGGCGGCTGAATGCCATAGCATTGGGATGTTTGATATGGTAGATTCCCAAGATGAAGGCAGTCCTCATCCATCCCCAAGTGTGGATGTCACCCCATCCAAATCAGACGACTGGGAATCCTCCGCTGAAGAAGTCCCGGTCAGTGGGGACACGGACATTGCATCTTCCTCCGAGAAAGCCATTGAAGACACATTGGCAGGAGGGTCTAGTGAAGCGCAGAGTTCGGATGGAAATGCACTAGCTGCTCATTCCTACATGCAATCACCATCTCATGAGGACGAATATATGGGGCACACAAGCCAAACTGAAGCATTCATGGAGGATCGGGAGATTGGGTATGTTGATGAAATCGGTGATGAGCTTACAGGGCTAAATTCTCAGATGACAGCGGAGGCTGATTCTAGGGTGGAAGATGATTCGTTGTCCGATATCCAATACCCCAGGTGCTTGCCTGACCCAATGCCTATTCAAGGATCAGGACGGTGTTTGCCGAGTCCTGCCAATGCGGGACACAATGGTCTTCAGGACAACATGTCGATGACATCAAGTGGACCCCAATTCACCCAAGATCAAGGCAAGTCAGTTGATAGGGACCTGTCAAGATCTCCCGCTTCCGTAACCTCAACCATCTCCCCACCACCAATGGAAAGATCTGAATTCAAATGTTCGGTGGGGCTTCCACTGGTTCAAGATATTGCATTGCCATTAGTGGCAAATGTATTTGAATTGGAGAGAATGAAGTCAGAGAGGGAGAACCTGAAAGTTGCAGTTCCTCCAGCAAAGGAATTCTCTAAAATTTCAGATGATCAGCCATGTTGCTGCTCACGTAAGGAAAGCACTTCTCGGGCTGCCACCTTAACGTATCAAGAACCTCAGCTCCTGAGGCGGAGAAACTTCATGGGCCCCATGATGCTGCCTATCAAAGCGAAGCAAACAGCTTCAAATCCGTATTTCGGGCATGAAATCTCTACCTCCTCCAGCGCTTATCCAACCTCGAGAATGGATGAAATGGTCATTCCTGGCTCAGAATCGCCCATCGGTTCTGTTTCCATGAAGCTGCCTTTGGATGCTGTGATGAAGTTCCCAAATTGCGGCAATTTCGAATCTGCTGCCCAGTCCTCACAGGCCGATCCTCACCAACCATCTCCAAGTCCCGTCTTGAGGTTGATGGGAAAGAACCTAATGGTGATGAACAAGGAGGAAGACGAAGCCATGCAACTCCGAAGGGCTCCGCAGTTCGGTGCTCTCGGCCCACACGATCATTCCAATGCAAAGTATCTGACACTTCTTGGATTCTCAACAGGCAATGTCCCGAATCAGGATGGCATTTCTTTCTATCGCCAGTCTACCAATGGCTCTGCTGTCTACGGCAATCCTTGCAATCCTCTACCGAATTTCAATGTCGGTGTTCCAAATGGTTACCGAAATCACAGTAACTCAAAAATGGTCCACCAAACACCGCTACATTTGGCCGAGGGTCATCAGCAGGCCATAAGCATGGGAGCTTTCGCAGCGCCTGCCTTGCAGCCGGGGCCGAAGGGCCTAAAAACTGACTCGCAACCACAACAAAGAAGGCTGAATAAGAAACTCAACTCCCCATTTGCATACCATGTCGAGAGGACAGCTCCTCACCACCGCCAACGCCAGAAACCCCTTTCCACCATGCAAACTGCCAATCCCATGAGGGAGGTGATTGTGATTGATGATTCTCCCGAGTTGGAAGCAGATTCGGGCAAGGGCAATGGGAAATATGCCGTGGGAACAAGAGGAAAGCAGCAGCAGCCGCTAGTGGGCATTTTGCCTCCGATGGCTTTGAATTCAAATCCAAGGCCGATGAAAGTGTTTTCTTCCTTACCATTGCACAATACTTTCTCGAGGGAACCGCCTGTGGGCCCACCAAAATCCAGTTTTCTAATGCCTTGCCCTGTGGTGAATGCTAGCTCTACGAAGCAAGGTCCCCCCGAAGGCCCCGGCATTCTTTCGCCAAATACTTTTATGCTTCCGTCGCCTCCGACAGGGTATCTCAACTCCCCACTTTACTATTCTCCAAGCTTGCGGTAGGCGAATGGTGATGGCAGTCCTGAAACCGATTCTCTGATGCATGAGCTTCTGGGGGCTCGAGCCATTTTAATCAGCGGCGTCTTTTGGTGGGGCCCGGTTAAATCCGTCGGTTTCAAGATTGGTTTTAACCAGAGAGGCTAAAATCTTCTGATACTGACTTTGTGGGCTTGTGGGGTCCCTAACAAGATTGTCTCCAGTGCCAGGAAACCATGCATCCATTCCATCGACGGGAGACATAAAGCTGTTCAAATTTCGCATTTTACTGATAGAGTCCTGGAGTTTTTGAGTTTGTATTTATTTGGGATGTATTAAAAATCCGTATCGGATTCAAACAGTTTTCGAGGCTGCCAATCTGCAAAACTGCAGTCGATCTTGAATAATCATGAATCTGATAGCCCCCTTTTCTCCACTGAGTTCTTCCTTATTAACTCGTTTGAACCGCAGCGAACATTTTCCTGATTGAAACAGGTATTTTCTTCTCTTCCTTTTGTTCTGGCTGATCTTTTGAAGCCTCCTAGCTTTTATCAGTGTGGTTGGAAGTGCCCCAAATCGATGTTTGTGTAAAAAACGGTGGTGGGATGATTTCCATTCTAATCTTAACATTCGGAGAGGGGTGAAAATAGTGAAACCCAGTCCAATGCCTTTCACTTCTGTTTTGTCACTAGCAATAGACTATCACTTTGATGAAAATGCTGATCCCAGACCGCCGCTTCCGATTTTGGGGTTACTTCCAAACATACTGCAAGTGGGTTCCACCATCTTCTTAACATGGGTTTCTTTGATTATGCAATGTGTTCGTGAAAAAATCATGAATTGCTGAAATAACAAGTGGGTGATGTTGGTCATGTGCATGAGAGGGAGGTAATTGAAATTAGTGATAATAATGAAATGGCCCATTTGGCTAAGGGCCAATTCACATATGATCATATGCATCATTCCAAGCTAGATGAGTGGTTTCCATCAGTTCTTGATGTGGGCCCATAGTCAGTTTTCTTCATAGGAAAGAGGAATGTAATCCCTGGATTTGGTTATCTACTTTTCAAGTAGTGAAATCAAGTGGCCCACCTCTGAACTTTGTGTCCCCTAGTTGAACAACCAAAGAGGATGGATCACCTAACCTCAATTCTCCATATTATCGTACACATAGATTAGTCTCACTTCCAATTCTCATTTAGTGTGCATTTTAACTTGAAAGTTTTAATTAATTAACATTATGGAATTTTTGTTACTATTGCAACCGTTAAATACACTCGTATCTCGTTGTTACTAGCTGTTCACTATTATCCTTGAGGACTTGTTTACAAGGAACCGCAAGAAAATAAAATGTTTTTCCATGATTTTATGTTTCTTGCTATTCAAATTTAAAAGAAAATTATAAAAAAAATTTAACACACACACTCACACCATAGTGGATTTCACCACAATGGGTACTTGAACTCGTGACCTCGTGTTGAAACTCTCATGAGGCAAACACTAAGGCATGAGTAAGGACTCAACTTCTGCAGTGAGTCATTACTATTTTCTTCAGCCTCATTACTTCACTGTAAGATATGAGTAGACTATTGTATAATGAATATAAAACTTACTCTTGTTATTCAATCAAAACCACCCTTGTTTTGGAATTTGTTGGTCTACAAAATGCTTGTTAATGATACGCATCCAAAGTTTTTGTACACGTACCCTGCCATCCAATAATAACTAATGAGAATTTGTAACATTTATTTCAAATGAGCTTATGAAAATTCACATTTTGAATTATAAGGCCCGAATTTTGAGCTTGAGATGAGCTTACCTTAATTAATTGGGATAAGGATTAGATGATAATGATGTGTAATCTCCAATGTGTACTTGACATGTACTAAGAATCTTGGTGAAAGAAAAGAGGAAATCCACTAACTGGAAAGCACTTTGGCAGATAATCAAAGATGAAAGGCTGCTAATGCTTTATTATTTTATCCACTTATTTCAAATGAGCTTATGAAAATTCACATTTATGTTCGTCATTAGTTACTAATCAATAGGAGAAAACAACATTGAAGAGATTGATTTTGATTAGAATGAAAAATACCCATTAAGCATAACCATGTTAAAATGCTAATCATCACTTCAAAACTATGAAAATTTAGCCGTTATACCCTTGGATATAGGGATTGAAAGAGCTCATCAAGAAAAGTACATGAATGAATGAATGAGAGAGAGAGAGAATCATCTCAAGTTGATGAGAAATAGATGGGATGAAATGGGTCAAAAGAGGATTCTATAGTAGCCGTTAGATGCTGCTCCACTATCTCTACGTACAATAGCCGTTGGATTACCATTATCTTCGCCCAGAAAATCTCCCACCTCATTTTTCTTCTTTTTGTGCTCCTTTCCTTCTCTATGTATTTTCTCTTTTTGCTTAAGAAGTTATTTGATACCCTGGTTGCATACATTGCTTGATACACATGCATATAAAAATTGTACGCATGATATAAAAAGAACTCAAAATTAAGCTTATATTTTGTTAGTTATAAATCCATACTGGTACCCATAATTCGGACGGTTACTTTTAATTAATGACATGCCACGTAAGCAATTTTTCAGTAATTTCTGACTGCGTGCGTATCACCAATCATAGACGGCAGAGTATCAAAGCATTTCTCTTTTCTCTTTTTTCTTTTTTCTATTGCTTTTGTTTTCTTCCCATTTCGCTTTGTGGAATGTGCATTGCATGGAAAAAGCTAGACAATGCCATAACTCTGCGGGAGACCGGATCAGCGACGTGGCTCAATCAGATTCTTCCACGTCATCCTGTAGCGGAGGAGCAAAGCATTACTACTGCAATTGCCGTACACCCACACCGCCTCGGGATTCGCGTGAGGGGGTATCGCTATCGTGCGCTTCCTATCGTGTCAGGAATTTGTTACTCCGGCAGAGCGTAACAGTTGCTACTCGCGTGCTTAGAGATTGTCTGTGTGTGCTGTATTTATTCAAATTAAAACCGTCCAAATCATGTCCCAGGAGTGGATGAATGGTCTACATTTTTTTAAACTAATTTGACCGAATAAATTTCCGGTTTTTTAAGTATTCATTGGACGGATAAAACTGGAGTTAATCAATGGTTCAGGATCAACGGATTAATTTCAATTACGGATGGGTTTGGATTGATCAATCAATCTGATTTTTGAATGGTTAGCTTTATACAGCGGGCCACATAAATCAAACGGATTAGATTGAATTAATATTGTCCAAGTGTAGAAGTTCCGAGTACGTGCGTATCGATCATCGTGCTCTATCTGAGTATTAAATGATTCCTCAATAGTCTGGCGCATTGCGTGCATTCTCTTTCTGTCCTCTCGACAACGTGACAAATGTCCCTGATATTTTGAAACGGTCGCGATAATTTAATTAAACGATATTATCGTAAGAGTATCGTGATATATTAATAATCAAAGGGCGTCTTAATTCCTATTGACTTTTTAAAGTGAAAACCATAAAAAAATTAAAATAATTTATTTTATTACTATATATATATATAAATAATTTTAATAAGCATTTTAATATTTTATTTTTGGAGATTTTTCCATTAAAATCATGAGGAAATGAAAATTATGAAAATATCCCGTGAAATTACTAAACCGAGAAATTGCCAAGAACCAGATACGTAACTGTGCTCCGGATTGCAGCTAACATGCGCCTCTTCTTTCCTACGCTTCATCGGATCTCCGTAGCGATTTGGCCACCCTGTCGTCTGGCCCTTGGAAAAGTGATTCCCACCAATCAGCTGCTGGATGTGGGACCCACCACCTAAGCGTGTCCCTGGCGGCTCAGGTTAGCATGAACAGGACATGATTCGGTACGGTTCAGGAGCACATGTGCGCCGGAGGCCTTCTAAGCGCTGCTCATCGGCGCACAAGCCACACGTGTGAGAGATCTGAGGTTTCCGTCAGGTGGGCCCCACCACTTAGATTTTATGGAACTCAATCATCAAGAGAATAGGAGTCGCTGGGAAAAGTTGTTTCAGCCGTCCGTTTGCCCTACCTGCGACCTTAGGAGTGAAACAGCCTGATATTTTTGGCGGGATGATGGAAATCTCAGATCCATGTCCCTGCTGGAAGCGGATTGGCTGGTGTACCACACACCAGCTATATAGCTGGTGTATTTCTGTGGGTCACATCATGAGGTATGTGTTATATCCAAACCGTCCATCCATTTTTCGAGCTCGTCTTAATGCCTGAGACGAAAAATAACGCAGATCTAAAAATCATGTGGACCACACTTCAAAAAGCAGTGGGGGATTGAACGTCTACCAATGAAACCCTTTTTGGGGTCGCAGAAGTTTCGGATCAATATGAAATTTGTTTTTCCTCTTCATCCAGGTATTTTTGATCTTACGAGCAGATTGGATGGAAAATAAACATTATGGTGGGCCCTACAAATTTTTTAACGATGAAAATCATTATCCCACTGCTATTTTTGGTGTGGTCCATTTGAGCTTTGGATATGATTCATTTTTTTATCTCGAAAAATGGATGAACGGTGTGGATATAATAAATACATCATTGTGGGGCCCATGTAACTTTGATCTCCTTTGAACCGTTCGTACAACTGGGAGCTCGATCGCACGACACGTATCTACACCAGCTACATAGCTTCCGTCCCAATTAATCACGTACGTACAAAACACTTGAGAGTCATGCAGAAGGTTGGGCCCACCGTGATGATAACAGGCGTGTAAGAAGCAAGAACACATGTTATGATGGATCAGATCGTTGGTGGATTTAATCTGTACCGTCCACTATTTTCACACAGGAGGTTGGTTGGTAATTTGACATTTTATACATATGGGATCTACTATAGGACATTGTACGTTGGGATATTATTATTTTTGCTAAAGTAATGATAGGTTCTATATTTCTTTCATTGATAATGGCTGAAAATTCCGACCGTTTGTTATTATTTCAATTAGGATTTGAAGGAGTAGAATAGAGAAATGTATATTAAACGCACGTATAATAGTGTTTAATTATCTAAAACAGACTTACATGGGCTAACATATGGTATTTAAATAAAGATCTTCTTTCCTTTTCGGGATATAATTGTTGGTGTTCTTGGATTTCTATCGAAGGATTATGCAGATTTGTCTGTGGAAACGCAGATTTTATGATTTTTGTTTTCTATTTTGTTTTTATTTATTTTAAGGTATATAAATAGGGGTAGATACAGGATTAAGAGGTATTCTAAGAAGTTTAAGTATTTCTAAAAGGGTTCTAGAGTTTCTAAAGGAAATTTTAGGTTTCAAGGGGTAGAGAAAAGTGAGGTTTGAGGATTGCTCAAGCCAGGTAAGTCCTCTATCTTTACAATTTGTGCTTTCATAGTGAAATTTTTTGTCGTTTTGTGCCATGGTTTTTTTTCGAAAGGGTTTTCCACGTTAAATTTCTTGTTTCTTATGACTGCTTGGTGCTCTTAGATTCATATCTATGTGATTCCGCAGGCCAAAGCCCTCACAATAATTGTATTAGTGTTTATAATTGATTTCTTCTATGTAATACTAATTGATAGGGTTTTATTGGTAAGTGTCACAGGATCTCGTGCATTGGAACGCATGGTCATGGACACAAATCCGTGAGTATGGAATATTTTCTGTATTTTCTAAGTTAAATCCTCTAGTATATGAAAGAATGAGGGGATGTTTCGGCTTAAATTGTTGGGGGCTTTGCACAAAACCTTAGGATCTAGCCGCCCGAACAAACCAGAATTATGGGATAATAATGCAATGAAAATCAATCAAAGCACAATTACACACCACATAAGAGATTTTTACGTGGAAAACCCTCAAAGAGGTAAAAACCACGGGACCTCGTCCAAATCAACAATCCACTATGAAAGTAGAACATTACAACCGATCACAGGCACACACCGCTTGGATCAAACCTTCTTCGCTCACGCAGGAGCGGATAAACAATAAGAGAATAAAAAGAAAACTGAGAAATCTCACCGATCACGAGGACGTAGAAGCGCTGAAACGACGGCTCCCTTCCACAAGCTTCCTCTCTCTCTTTTCTCTCACTCTCTCATCCTAAACCCTTTAGCAAAACCCTTGCAAAGCCTTTAGGAAACCCTTTTATGTTTTTCTCATACATAGAAAAATCCTAGAAAATCCTAGGAACCCCTTTTTATAGTTTTAAGAAACTCCTTTTCGCATCCCTATTGTGAAAGGACTCAAATCCGCAATTTTTCGCAAAAACTACGTAACCTAGGACTGGTCCTAGCCGCCTACGACTGGTCGTAGCTCACCTACGACTGGTCGTAGACCACCTACGAAAGGTCGTAGCTTACCCAGGACTGGTCGTAAATGGAGGAGAAAATTAACAATAACTCGCTGGACTTTGAGTCGTGCTAGGGCTCGAACCCACGACCGGTCGAGCGCCTCCCACGACCGGTCGTGGACCACCTACGACCGGTCGAGCAGCGTGATGAAATCCTCCAAAATTTCAACCACTGTACCGTCTCTCCTTTGAACTGAGGAAAAAAAACCCCATCAAATCTTTCCCTTTCTGACTCAGGAGAAATTCACCTTCTTCAAGCCAGCCAGGTTTCTACAAACCTCAAACTTGCCCTTGAGCAAAGTCTTGGTCATCATGTCTGACCCATTATCGTCCGTGTGGATTTTCTCAAACTGTAACACCTTCTTTTCCAAAGTATCCCTGATCCAGTGATACCGAATGTATATGTGTTTCGACTTGGAATGCTGACTTGGATTCTTACTCAAGTGTATAGCACTCTTACTATCGCAATAGACTACGTGCTCCTCTTGCTTCAGACTAAGTTCCTGTAGGAACCTCTTCATCAAAAGCATCTCTTTACATGCCTCTGTGACTGCAATGTACTCGGCCTCTGTTGTCGACAATGCTACGACCCTCTGTAGCTTCCTCTGCCAAGAAACCGCTCCCCCTGCAAACGTAAACATGAACCCCGATATAGACTTCCTGGAGTCTATGTCGCCTGTCATATCTGCATCCGTGTAGCCCTCTAGCACAGGTTTACCGTCACCATAGTATAGGCTCAACATGGATGAGCCTCTTAGATACGGTAGTATCCACTTCACCGCTGCCCAATGCTCTTTACCAGGATTGACAAAATACCGGTTGACAACACCAACCGCATATACTATGTATGGGCGTGTACACACCATAACATACATCAAACTTCGTACAGCTGACGCGTAGGGTATCTTATGCATCTCTTCCACCTCTGCTTTCGTCTTGGAACACTGCCTGTCGCTCAATCTGAAGTGACCATTCAGTGGAGTACTGACCGGCTTCGCTGCATTCATATTGAACCGCTTTAGGACTTTCTCAATATACCGCTCTTGTGACAGCCAAAGCTTCCTGCTGCTTCTGTCACGGGTTATCTTCATTCCTAGGATCTGTTTAGCCGGGCCCAAGTCTTTCATCGCAAAAGACTCGCCCAACTCCTGTTTCAGCCTGTCGATCTTTTTAATGTCTTTTCCCATGATGAGCATGTCATCGACGTATAAGAGCAGAACTATGAAATCACCATCTGAGAACTTGCGCGTGAAAATACAGTAGTCCGACTCCGTTTTGTCATACCCATGTTGTATCATGAACGAATCGAACTTCTTGTACCATTGCCATGGAGCTTGTTTCAGCCCATACAAGCTCTTCTTCAGCCTACACACCATTTGTTCCTTGCCCTTGACTTCGAACCCCTCTGGTTGATCCATACAGATCTCTTCTTACAGGTCACCATTGAGAAAAACAGTTTTAACGTCTAACTGCTCTATCTCCAGATCCATGCTAGCTGCCAACCCAAGCAACACCCGTATGGATGCTATCTTCACCACTGGTGAGAATATCTCCTCGAAGTCAGTGCGTTTCTTCTGACCAAACCCTTTCACCATAAGTCTGGCCTTGAACCTCGTCTGTGAATTCTTCTGCTCAACCTTATTTCTGAACACCCACTTGTTGCTCAAAGCTTTCTTGCCCTTAGGCAGTTTCACCATGTCATAGGTGTGGTTCTTATGTAAAGATTTCATCTCCTCTTACATAGCTTTCAACCACTCCTCCTTATGCTCGTTGGCTAGGGCCTCAGAATAGTCTTTTGGCTCTCCTCCATCAGTCAGCATAATGTACTCATGCGGCGAGTACCTCTTGGACGGCTGCTTGTCCCTAGATGACCTCCTCACCTGTGGCTCAACAGGTGGATAAAGTGGGGACTGCTCTCCCGGTCCATCTTCTGTAGGAACCCCCTCGTCCTTTGCACCTCGCTATACTCCCCTGTCATCAGTCACCACGGGAGGAATAACCGGATCCATGTCCTCTAGCTCACCTGAACTAGGGTGGTTCTTCTCTGGCTTACCAATGTCTTTAATACACTGATCCTCAATACACTGATCTTCAAAGAAGACCACATCTCTGCTCCTGACGAGCTTCTTCTCGGTCGGATCCCACAATCTGTAACCGAACTTTTCATCACCGTACCCTATGAACACACACTGCCTGATCTTCATATCGAGCTTGGATCTCTCGTCCTTCGGTACGTGAACGGATGCCTTGCATCCAAACACCCTGAGATGACTGTATGATGGATCTTGTTCAGTCCATACTTTCTCAGGTACTTCTCCATTCAATGGGGCTGATGGAGACCTGTTTATCAGATACACCGCCATGTGCATTGCTTCTCCCTTAGAACATCTTGGGCAACTTTGCATGGGATAACATGCATCTGATTATCTCAACAATGGTGCGATTCATTCGCTCAGCTACACCATTATGCCGGGGGGTCTTGGAAATCGTCTGTTCATGCCGTATACCCAGGGACTTACAGTACTCATGAAAGTCGCCGATGTATTCACCACCATTATCAGTGCGGATGCACTTAAATGATCTACCTGTCTCTCTCTCTCGACCATAGCATGAAACAACTTAAACACACCAAAGACCTCGTCCTTGGATTTCAAAGCATAAGCCCAAACCCTCCTAGATGCATCATCTATAAAAGTAACAAAATACAATGTCCCACCCAAGATTTTTATCCTCATAAGACCACATACATCAGAATAAACCAAATCTAATGCATACACTTTATTAACATGAGAAAGAGTTTTAACGAATGAAACTCTATGTTGTTTCCCTGACAAACAATCAAGACAGGTTTTGAGAGGTATACCTGTCACGTCTGGAAGGAGCCGCTTCCTTACTAATAGCTGAAGCCTTTTTCACTCATGTGGCCTAGACGCCTGTGCCACATGTCTATAGCTGAATCTTCTGCTGCGTTCAACCCACCCTTACATACACTGACACTTGCCTTGTAAAGGGTGCAACACTTCTTTCCTCTGGCTACGATCAACGAACCCTTGATGAGCTTTTAGCGCCCACCAGCAAACCGGCTTTCATAGCCATCATCATCCAACCTTCCCGTCGACATCAAGTTGAGGCGAAGGTCTGGGATATGTCTCACATCCCGGAGAACCAATGTGCAGCCCACATCGGTCTTCACACAAATATCACCGACCCTTACGATCTTCGATATGTCAGAATTTCTCATCTTCACGGTCCCATAGTCACCTGACTTGTAGCTTGTGAAGAAATCTCTGCGTGGATTCGCATGAAAAGAGGCTCGCGAGTCTATCACCCAGTCGATGTCCTGACCCGTAGCCGTGAGACATACATCGTGATCTGTGGAAAGAATAATAACAACGTCGTCATCTGAAGCGATCGCAGTGGAATCAGATTCATCTTCCTTCTCCTTTCATTTTCCTTTCTTGTCGTTTTTAGCCTTACGACATTCATGCTTATAGTGGCCCTTCTTGCCACAATTCCAGCATTCAACTTCTTTCCTGTTACTCGACTTACCTCTTGATTTATCTCGGGCCTTCCCGCCCTTCCTGTTCTTTCCTCTCCCCCGTTCCTGTGTCACAAGTGCCTCTTACTGAGTAGACCCCTGAGACTTCCTCCTTGTCTCTTCACTGAAGAGACAGCTAGTAACCTGTTCCATGGATATCTTTCCGTCTGGCGCGGAGTTACTTAGAGACACTACCAATGTCTCCCAACTATCAGGTAATGAACTAAGCAATAGTAAAGCCTGCAATTCATTATCCAGGACCATCTTCATAGACGAGAGCTGGTTCACTATATTACTGACCTCATTCATATGCTCGGCCACAGAACCACCATCCTTAAACTTGAGATTCACAAGTCGCCTTATCAGGAAGATTTTATTACCGGCTGTCTTCCTCTCATACAGCCCTTGTAGTTTCAGCCATAGGCTTGCAGCTGAGATTTCCGTAGACACATGGTGGAACACAGAGTCATCCAGCCATTGTCTAATAAACCCCACCGCCTTTCGGTCCAACTTCTTCCAATCTTCATCAGACATATTCTTGGATTTTGCTGATATGCCTAAAATTGGAGAATATATATCCTCGCAATAAAGTAAGTCCTCCATCTTAGATTTCCATATGGTCCAGTTAAAACTATTGAGGTTGATCATCCTTGATGAACCACCTTCCATAATTCCAAACCGATCCTACCCGTTTAATGAACCTAGCGCTCTGATACCACTTTGTTGGGGGCCTTGCACAAAACCTTAGGATCTAGTCGCCCGAACAAATCAGAATTATGGGATAATAATGCAATGAAAATCAATCAAAGCACAATCACACACCACACAAGAGATTTCTATGTGAAAAATCCTCAAAGAGGTAAAAACCACGGGACCTCGTCCAGATCAACAATCCACTATGAAAGTAGAACGTTACAACCGATCACAAGCACACACCGCTTGGATTAAACCTTCTTCGCTCACGCAGGAGCGGATAAACAATAAGAGAATAAAAAGAAAACTGAGAAATCTCACCGATCATGAGGACGTAGAAGCGCTGAGACGACGGCTCCCTTCTACAAGCTTCCTCTCTCTCTTTTCTCTCACTCTCTCACCCTAAACCCTTTAGCAAAACCCTTGCAAAGCCTTTAGAAAACCCTCTTGTATTTTTCTCATACATAGAAAAACCCTATAAAATCCTAGGAACCCCTTTTTATAGTTTTAAGAAACTCTTTTCCCCATCTCTATTGCGAAAGGACTCAAATCCGTAATTTTTCGTAAAAACTGCGTAACCTAGGACTGGTCCTGAAAATTCTAGGACTGGTCCTAGCCGCCTACGACTGGTCGTAGCTCACTTACGACCGGTCGTAAACCACTTACGACCGGTCGTAGCTCACCCAGGACTGGTCGTAGACGAAGGAGAAAATTAGCAACAACTTGCTGGACTTTGAGTCGTGCTAGGGCTCGAACCCACAACCTACGACCGGTCGAGCAGCGTGATGAAATCCTCCGAAATTTCAACCACTGCACCGTCTCTCCTCTAAACTGGCGGGGAAAAATCCCATCATAAATTTCTATTAATGTGATTTCCATTATAGATGGACGAATATTCTTATCTGTAGATCTATTCAATGTTGGAATCCGTCCTGTTATTAATGTGAATATTTTCATCTCTAAAGTAAGATTTATGGCTCAAATTAAAGCCATGAAACCATTAGCTGGCAAATCAACATTTGTTTTGTATTGAAATTTATTGTCTGTTAATGAGATATGGATGACATGAATATTAATTGAAATTGATACATTCCTTTGCTAATTAACTTGTAACTACACGAATTGTATAGGAATTATGAATCATACACAAAACTAGAGTTGTACATGAGTCGAACTAGTTAAGCTTGCCACAGTTCAGCCAGTAGCTAACCCTAACTCGAACTTGGCTCGGCTCAATCCTCGAGCCTATTTACTCAGCTCAGCCCAGTTTGATTAGCAGTTCAGCTCAGTTCGAACCGAGTCTAAGCAGCGGCAAAATGTAACCTAGGAAGCGAAAGACGGTAGCCCAACACAAACTAGCTAGTTGGCATTGGGCATTGTGAGGCCTACCATGATGTATGTCTTTTTTCTACACGATACATCCATTTTATCAACTTATTTTTAAACATGAGCAAAAAAATGAAACAAATCTATAGCTCAAGACCATACTGTAGGAAACAGTGGGTGATTAAATGCCCAACATAAAAAAAAACTTTTAAGGGCCCACACAAGTTTTGGATGAAGTTGATACTTGAGTTTTTTCCTTCATCCAAATCTATGTGAGATTATCATTAAATTGTATGGCAAATAAACATTACCAGAGGCCATAGGAAGGTTTCAACGGTTAATGTCATTATCCCTACTGTTTTCAATGGTGTGGTCCACTTGAGGTTCGAATATGCTGAAAAAGTTAATAAATGGCATGAATAAAACAAAACATATGCATCATGGTATGGCCCGCAGTGCCTAAAACTACTTAATTGGCTAGTTCTGAGTCCCTTACCCAGTACACTTAGGGGTCGTTTAGATGCCTGTAAATTTTTTAGTTGTAAACACATTATACATTAAAAGAGTTTCAGGTGTAATCAATTTATA
This sequence comes from Magnolia kwangsiensis, assembly GCA_037074715.1. Taxonomy (NCBI): domain Eukaryota; kingdom Viridiplantae; phylum Streptophyta; class Magnoliopsida; order Magnoliales; family Magnoliaceae; genus Magnolia; species Magnolia kwangsiensis. Next base: position 112,684,365 of record CM073582.1, on the reverse strand, counting down.
TGCTATTTCATTTGACTTTTAAGTGGTTACAGGTAAATAGAATGTTTGTTTAGCAAGTCGGTAAAGTGTTTACAATAAGTGAAGTAGTATTCATACCATAGAGCTTAGGCATGGTAAACCTTCCAAAATCTGCAAATCACATAAAAAATACTTGATTTTTTAGGGCCCTAAGAGAGCATTAAAGCATGCACATACTGGATGGATTAGATGTCTTTTACCTATCATGATAGGCTTCAAATGCAATCTAGAAGTTTTTAATGGTGAACGTCCCATCCTTCCCTTATGTGGTCCTTTTGATAATGGGCGCATTTTTTTATAAGGCCACATGAGATCATGAAGGGAAGTAAATAATAGATAAATTGGATGTACCATACACATTATGATGGGCCCCACATATTAAGAATATATATTAACTATTGTGTTCTAACATGTTAATATTTTTTTAAATATGAAGACTTTACCTGTAATATGAAACATGACTTTTTATCTAGTTTCATATTACAGTTAAAAGCCATAATCTATTTATAAGTATAAAGCCTTTATATGCAAATGCATGCATCCAAACAGTCCTTGTAATCAAATTACTTGTAACCCCTTTACAACTTAAGAACTTTACATGCATCTAAACGATGTCTTATAGTACACGGCCCCATAGACATTACTTATACATTATCCTATGTCATTTGTTACAAACCGAGTTCTGATTAAGTATAATCGTTAATACAGTATCACTAGGAAATTGTTTAGATAACATATTTATTTACACTCGACTTGACGATGTTATGGTCAAATTCAACACTTAGTAAGCTGACACATGGTGGCACCATCGTACAGAAAATTATAACAAAATCCTTAAGCAAATACAATCGGTAAGAGGATATTGTGAAATATATAAAAGGCTACCACTAGAAACATATGTCACACATCTAAGTAAAAGTTGTTACAAGACATGTGGCAAAACAAGAGATTATAAGCACTAAAATGCCTAAAGAGGACGTTTACACTCACATTTTTAGCGGGTGGTGATCTTTCTCACAAAACATAGCAAAAGTCAAGTGAATACACATGTGAAAGAATAATTGGAATGTTCTAAGATACATGATTAGATAAGGAAGTGATTAATAATAGCACATGGTGAAACATAATTAGCCACATACGTCCTGAAGTAAGTTGATTACATAAAAATTACGAAGACACATCTCAAGATAGAAATATAATGTGATTGTCTAATTACAGAAAGATCTCAAAGACTCATCTTAAGTTACCAGTATAATTGGTCATGTTTCTTAATTGGTCAATTAATCTAGAGAAGATCATGAAGATTAATTTCAATACAAATCTTTAGCAAATTGCCTTAAACATGTATAAATTCATTGGAGGATGAAGAGCACGGGGCTCACACCACTTCAATTCAATACAACATTATTCTTTCAACAATATTCGATCAAAAAATTATATGGATTTTTTAAAACGACATGTTGGGAAGCTTGATAAAGTTATAAAATTATGGCCAAGTCCTAGATGAAGTAATTAGAATCAATTTAAAAAACTGTAATTAAAATCTATTTGTTTATTCAAATAATGTACTAATTAAAATAAGTAAGGCAAAATAACACTAAAGTTTTAAAGACAAAGTGGGTCTAATCATACAAACTATAAAGGGTATGCCAATCAAGCAACTAGTCTACACGAGATAGTGAACTTGCGTGTACTTTGCAAGTTAAGTGCTTAATATTCAATTCAACTTTAACATTCATATGATTTAACTAATCAAACACATAATTAAGAATAAAATTATGCTTAAATGATAATCACAAACATAAACATGTATAGTAGTCCAATTTCCCTTCTCTACTTTCAGCAGATGTACTCTCCTCGAGTGTACCGGTATTTTTTATCTTATAAGTTTTCAGTATGTTCATCCCTAACCTTACAAATGTACGCTCTCATCAGATGCCTACAAAGGTTTTACAAATACATCATCTTGTTGGAGGCTTATACAAGAACTTATATACATACTCACCTATGTTAGTAGTAATATAGTCTTACACAAGAACCTACACGAGTTTGAGTCAAAAACTCTATAGTCAATTCTAAACAATAAAAGAGTATATGTACTCTTACAATTGACAACTTACTTGTCGAATTGAGTCCATTTGTAGTGCCTTCTTGAAATGATTAATCCATGTTATCTCCTGCTTCAATCAGCTTCTCTCATGCTACCCCGATTTTTGATATAGATACTTTAACTCCTTTGATCGACTACCTTACATACGATATTCCGATGAGGCTACCAAAATAATGAAATAAGTTTATTTGAATCTCTTATAAGTAAAAGCTTAGTTGGATTTCAAATGAGAATTCACATAGATGGGCATAATGAGGTTTAAAAGATATATATAGATTTGCCTATTGGTCGGATTGGTGTCTATTTTCACAATAATGTAAGAAAATGAGATTATTTTCATAAGGAGCTTGAAATGCTCACGAGAGTGATTAAATACATGCAAGATGACTTGGATTCTTTTAGGTAAGACCTCTAAGTGTTGAGAAGTATTGAGAAACAATTGGACTTCCAACATACTCAAAAACTATGAAAGAACCGAACGCATATTTTATAGAAAATGTTTTCCAATGGTCGTAAAACGCCCAGATAACAACTCTTTCGATAGGGTCAAAAGGTTATTCGATGGGATCATATCAAACTACATTTCGATCCCATCAAGAAAATTCAGGAATTTTATATTTAGTTGCTAGATTTTCTATTCAATCTCATCAATCTAGTCTTCGATGTCATTGAGACCCATCAACAGAATGTCAATGGGATCAAGGACCACTCGAAAGTCATTGTTTTAAACTATGTATTTTACACCAGCTTTACACCTCTTATAGCCAAACTCATCATGTTACAATTTGGCTTATTAGGATATGTTATGATCAATCAAGGTTTACCCATAAATGTTAGGATTATATAGATGCTAACTTGATTTAGATCTAGGGTTATGATCATCAGGGTACCTCAATTTATCTTTTCCTCACTCCGTGATACTCTAAGTCTTCATGTATTTTCAGTCTTCAACATCCAATGACTCAATTGACTTATTAACACATAAATGCACGTGATTGATAAACAAGTGCATAAATTAGTGCACTAACAATCTTCTCCTTTGTAAATTACATGATAAAAACAAATCTAGACCTTGTCAACCAAAACGACGAAAATATTATATTTTAAATATAAAGATTTATAATTCAAATACACAAATACATATAACACTTGCATTGCTTCTTCTTAAATGCTCCCTCTATCTCTATCAATTTCATACAACAACAAATAAAACATGTAAAATAGAATTCATTGTTTTGATAAGACTTGATCTTTCTCTCACATTTGTCAGTATTTGACAAAAAATAAATTTTATAGATATACTAATTAAGCACAAAAAATGAAAGCTATATAAATCAGAAATATATCTATAAGTATATACTAAGAAGTGAATGTATGGTGCATATAATATTAAAACATAAAGTATGCATATTATGGTCATTAAAAAATATATATCATTTGAAATAACAATGACTAATGATAATCTAGTAATAAACATATGATACTTAAAATTAAACAATTTTAAAACTAAACTGTTAAAAAGAAAATGATGTTATAATCCTTAAATATAACTACAAAGCACAAAATAAGGGCCTAATCCTTAGAAATATCCATATGCTTGCAAAATGATGCTCAATCTCTCATATTTAGCAATAAGCCCACATAGAACTTTAAGATCACCTATCCCTCTTCACCACCCACACGGGTGTGAATTCTTTGACACCCATATCAATTTCATAAGAAATATTTCTTCTCTACTGTGAGATATATATTCGGTAGGAAGTTTTCTTCTTTATTTTTTACCCTTATGGTTATTGTCCTAACTAAAAATTTTCCTAGTATGTTTACTTAATACGGTAACTTTTTTCATTAACTCTCTCATATTGTATATATTTTTTAAGAAGATATGAACTTTTTCTTTTTCGATGATCATCTAAAAGGACTTTTTTTAAAATATATCATTCTTTCAGTCTGAATAAATTTACTTATACGGTTCAGAACTGAGATAAATTGTCAGTTTATATTAATTCAGCATTCAAACCTTTTATGACATATTTCTCCACACAAATGACACACTGAAAAAGATTTAGATTTACTCCTTAAAGCTATAAAATCTTTTTAAATCACTATCGGAACAGATGTTATAACATAAATATTCTTATTATTTCTAATAACTCTATTATTCACAACAGGTTTACCCATATCAAAAAAATTACATATATGTTCATTTTGGACAACCTTAACATTAGTTAAATAAGATTTAAGTTTGCAGACTTGAAGTTTAAAGTTTTGATTTTCAAATTTAACTGTATCAAGTTCTAATTCAATGTCTAAGCTTTTCCCTAAAGTCTTATAAATTTTGTTAGATTTAAGATTTTTCTTTCTTGTGTAAGAAATGAAATTTCATATTCCATTTGTTTTAATCGGTTAGCCAATTTAATTTTTTCAGCCTTTATCTACCCCATCATTGTTATAATTTTTGTACTTTTATTAAAAAGTTGGTCATATGCATCTTGCACTTTGACATCTCCATCTTCATCATCTTCTTCACTATTGGAGGAAGATATCTCTTCTTCATCCGATATGTTATAGTCGGACACTTCTCCTATGTCTCTAGGTATAGCGAGAGTAGAGGTGTTGGAGACCATTAAGATGCGCATGGATCTAAGGTCTCGAACACATTAGATTTTTTAAAATTTGAATTAAAATACTCAAACTCATTCCATTTTCCTACCAATAGGTCTAATTCATTTGGACATGAAGAGACAATATGACTATAACCCTCACAAATGTAACAATGGGTTTCTTTCAATTTTTTGAAAGATCTACGTACATGTATATAATCAAAATATGTATCATTTATGTCATAACACTCTCTATTGTTAGACATAATTTTAAATTCCTTTTGAATCAACTCTAAGCGATTACACCTTTCAAGAGTTACCCGCTCTAATACCAATTGAAATTAGGTAAATTATCTATCACAACGTATGCGGAAACTTAGCAAAGCTATAGAATTATGTCTAAGTCTTAAAGGGAGTGATTAAGACTAATTTAAAAATATATAATTAAAATCTAATTACCTACTTAAACAATTTACTAATTTAAATAAAGAAAAATAACACCAAGACTTCCAAGTAAATTATATTCAATCATGTATATTATAAAAAATATACCAATTAAAAAACTAGTCTATACAAGATCTAATGAACTTATATGTACTTTACAAATTAAGTGTCTAGCATTCAATTTAACTTAAGCATTCATATATTTTAACTAATCAAACACATAATGAATAATAGAAGTGTGCTAAAATGATAATTGTAAACACAAGCATTTATAATTGTTCAGTTTCTATACTCTACTCTCAATGGATGCATTCTCCTTGAATATATTGATATTTACTATATTATGAGTTTTCAATAAGTTTACTCATAATCTTTAAAAATATACACTCCTACCGAAGGCTTACATAAGGTTTTATAAATGTACACTTCCATCAGAAGTCTACGCACTTAACATACGTACACTCCTATAGGAGGCCTACATAAGGATTTATACACGTACTCACTTATGCTGGTGGTGATACAGTCCTATATAGAGCTGAGCATCGGACCGAGTCGAATCGGATTGGGCCCAACTCGACCAGGTTCGAGTTTTGCATGGCCTGACCAAAACTCGGTCAGATCTGGAACCGAGTCCTGGTCCTCTGACCCAATCCGATCATAACCCATGTTGCCCTGGACCGATTTGAGTCTGACTCGGTCATAAAAATCGAGTCAAATTGGATGAGCCCAGGTTCGGATCGATAACATAAAAAAAGAACAAAGAGAAAAAGAAAAGAAAACAGTCAAAGGAAAATATAAAAGATAGACTAACAAGTTAGGGTTAAAAAAGTAAAAAAGATATTTTATACTACCCGCCCGCCATTCGGTCCCAGTCTGTTCGGGTTAGGTCGGGTCGGTCTGGACAAATGTTTATCTGGACCCGACCCGAAAAGGATCGGATATGGAAATCACAATCCGATCAGGCCTGATCTTGGCCATCGGTTCTTTTCAGAACGGGCCGGATCGAGTCACAAATGCACAGCTCTGGTCCTATATAAGAACATAAACGAGTTTGGGTAACTCTATATTAATCATACACAAGAGTATGTGGATTCTTACAATTGATAAGATTACTTTAATAATTAACTGTAGCAGTCACTATAGCATGTCAGCTCCACAAGAAAATAAACAGACAAGATTACTGTATCAATCAATTGTAGTAGTTACTGTAATAGCAAGGAAGTACTTTAACAACCAGTAGATAATTGAAAAAAACAAGCATAGTTCCCTTCAAGCATCTTCCAGACAACTTTCAGACTTCAACCAAGCTCAAATCCGTAGTCTATATAAAGTTTTCTCTTCCATAGAATGAGGCATCACTTGGTCACTTTCACTCAAATTTTTAAAAAAATAAAACCTCTTTTACTAACCCAATTCCTATAAAAACAAGTGTAATCATATATCATGTATCTCTACAATCTTGTAAGTATTTATTTTACAATCTTTATATCAAGTCTTTTAATTTTTTTTATTAAAAGAAGTTTTCATTATTTAAAGTTTTAAGTATAAAATGTCACTTTATATTTATTTAAACATTTTTCTTTTCATTTTTATATTTTTAGGATATGAAATTTATCGGTGTTATAAAAAATGATATTTTTTTCAATAGTCATTTTAATATTAGTAGGATTAATTATTTTATTCAAATTCATATGTAGCTTGGACATTATTATTTTTAAATTACTTAATCAATAGATTACTTATTATAAAAAAATGATCATAATAACCAGAACAATATCAGAGCCAGTTGACATAACTATTCTGCACTATACACCGCACTATTTTATATTGTAACATAGGTCGATACTGTAGCAAATAGTGTTTTTCGTGATCAACAATGTTTTATGATCAATGTTTAGATCGATCTACTATTCTAAAGTATGGACCCATACTGACTCCAGGTGAGAGGATTCTACATGGCCGCATGGGACCCGTAACTGAACAGTTTAGTTTCTAAAAAGTATCATAAATATTGGTATGATGGATAAGCTATTTCATAACAACAACTGTACCTCACACAAATAAGAAGCAAGTTCTTTCTCTATATTAGATGATAATATAATAAATAGTTTTTAAATAAATTATGAAAATATAGATAAAAATTTAATAAATTGAAAACTATCCAAAATATCAAACAAAAAAATATACAGGATAGGAACATTCAAATTTATGTTTGATTATGTTATCAAAACTAGAAAATAAACAATAAGATTAAATAATAAATATAATAAAATAGGTTTATTTTATAAAGTAGCAATTATAGAATATATAAAAAGAGATATAGTTATCTCCATCTTGAATTAATACATGTAGCAGTGAAACCATAACTAGAAAATAATTAAATACTAGCATTTTAATATGTTTAAGAGACTATTAATATTTAAATTTTCATTACTCCGTATTACAAATTATAAAATTTAATTTATGTAATGGATCAATTTATCTTAATTATTATTCAAACTTTTCCTTAAGTCTATGAGATTCCAATATTTTACATGCACTAACAGTTAATATTAAAACAAGTGAATATCAATTAATGAATGAAAGTCTACCATTAGCATTAGTATATTGAATTCACTATAAAGTTATGAATACTAGTGTAGTATCAAGAGCTATCAAAAGAAGTCATACAGGTCAGACTATATTATTCCAAACATATATGAATAAAGTAAATACAGTAGTCCCAAAAGCAATAATATGGAATCAAATTCAATTACCATAAAGTTAGAATTTAACACAATTACAACCTCCTCAACAAGTAGAAAATATAAATTTATAACAAATAATTAAACATTCAGATAAATCAGTAGAAATTTAATTTAAGCCTACTAGACATGTCACACTAAACATACAATATGTTAACAGTAGTACACAATCATCATTTTTTAGAATATAAATACCACAAACTCAACCAAAAATTATAATAAGAAGTAGACGATTATATGACGAAAAAAGAACTAATATTACAGATGGACCTCTAATATAATGAATTAGAACACAATCTAACATTACTCAATCATATTATACAACACATCAGAAATATCAAGATAATTTATCACTAACACAATCACAAATGGATATAGGAATATTTGTAATATAAAAATAATCTACTCTAAATAAATAATTTATAAATAATGAGTTTAACTAAAACTATAATAAACAAAATAGAAAAAAAATTTATAAAATATTTTCACAACAATATAAATAAGATTATATGAAAGCATTACATTTTAAATATTTTAAGCAATATAAAGAAAATATTTCATTCTTTTAATGGTTAATAATTGACGTAATAAATCTTATCCTACATAATTAAAGCCTAAACAAGTAAATATAACTTTAAAAACAACTTATGAATAGAAGATAATAGAAAATAAAACTACTACTTCTACACATTCTCCTCCAGATGTAATTCAATTAAATATAAAAAATATCAAAATTCAAACTAAACCTTATACAAAATAGTGAATTAATTAGTCTAACTAACTTCATAATAATGAAATGAGTAAAAACTATAATAGATCAAAATAATTATTCTAATCAACAAACAATATACTACTCATTTTAAAAACCATGCAATTTGCTCTTAAAGATTCGACAGAGGAAATGGTAGAAGAAATCATAAAAAAAATATCTAATATATTTATTCCTGAATCAATCAAAAATACTGATAAATATATATTCCATTTAGAAAGAACTCACTCTTATATAAAATTTAATGAGATTAAATATACCACTCATTTTTTTACAATTAAAAATTATTATTCCAAATTCACTCTAATTGATTTACAATTTGAAGAACATAACCAAATTACTTAAAGTGCTTATTCTATAGACTTTATATAGAGGCGGGCAACTTGGGCCCGATCCGGTTGATCCGATCCGACCAGACTCGACTCGGTACCATTTTGAACAGAACCGACAATCTGATCAGGCCTGATCGTCTAGATCCGATAGTTTTTCAGGTCAGGTTCAGATTGGCCCTGGTCCGACCAAACTTGGCCCGAAAACTTGATCCGATTGAATCCGGACAGATCCGATCCTACCCAATTCGGAGTAATTTTTATTAATCATTCTACTTTTCCTATGGTATGTCTACTTAAGCTTTAGATATGCATCAATTTTGAGTTCAACCACTAAAATAATCTGCAAAAACGAATGGACGGTGTGGATAAATCACACGCATTCAAGGTGGGCCCCAACAAAGTTTGTTGTGTCCAATAGCAAGTAAATTTATCGGTGTATCGCACACAACTATGTAGCTAGCTGTAGCCTGTAGGCACTAGCTGTGTGTAGACGCTAGTTATAGTTATGTGTCGTGCCAAGACGAGCACTGACGCTCCTCGAGCTCCGAGTTGTATGAACGGTTCAAAGGATATTAATGTTACATGGGCCCCATAGTGATGTATTTATTATATCTATACTGTTCATATATTTTTAGAGACCATTATAGAGCATTGTTCCAAAAATAAATAATATCCAATGATCATGTGGACCGCATCACAAATAGCAGCAGAGAATAATTTTTACTGTTAAACAATTTGTGTGGTTCACATGATAGTTAGATCTGTCTTAATTTTAGTCTCAAGACTTAAGACAAGCTCGCCAAATAAATAGACGGTTTGGATATAACACATATCCCACCATCAGACCCATATAACTTGTTAAACTCAATAAAGCAAGTAACGTACTTATCGTGAAAAAAAAAAAAATAATCTCTGTATGCACGTCAAGTAATACATTAATACATTAGAGAAAGAGTGATACACATTTTTTATAATCACGTGGGTCCCACCTTTATGTATATATATTATCTAAGTCATTCATCCATTTTGACATATCATTTTAAGCGTTAAACAAAAAATTACGATACATTGAAGATTGAAGTGGACCACACTGTATCAAATGATCTGAATAGTGCCTAACCCGATCCGACTCGATTTTTCTGACCGAGTCGGACTCGGATCGAGTCAAGTCAATCAAGCAATGGATTTGTTCGAGTCAGGTGACCTGGATTCGGTCTCGGATCGGATCGATTTCAGGTCAGCCTATTAGAAATTTGGATCTGACCAGGTTAGGCCCAATTCGATCTGATCCGGACCGATGCCCAACTCTAACTCTATATACGAGTAGAACATAGAGTATAATTGTAACACCCCGGATTTTGGCCAATCTGGGATTTGACGTCCTTAGGCAGTGGGTCAATTAAAACACCTGAAAAATCGCTTAGAACCCAATTCCATAGCCAAAGAAACCACTTAGGATTAATTCCTTTAGAAACTAAGCATAAGATAGCTAGCGCAATGCTAGAGTAGTTGGAAAATAGTCCCTGATCGTTTTAAATACGTTTTACAAGACCCAAATCGAGTAGAACCAATGACTCTATAATACTCTATAACCTCGGACCAAACTCTAAGCAGGTTTGTTCTTTGGACCACTTTGAAATTTTGTATTGGATCTAGACCGCGCGTCGAAAGTCTGATACCTCCTATCTTAGACCGTTAGAACCGCATAGCTGGACTTGACAATCATTTCGAAAATTAAGTCCAACCGATAATCACAGGCTATTTCATTGAGCCCGGACTGAAGAGAGTGCAAATAGGGACAGATTTGGAATTTGAAATTCAAATCTGGCACACGACTTGACGTGTCAGTATTAAGCGTTCTGACCGTCAGAATTCAGCCAAATTATACCCTCGGATCAGGAAAAATTTCTATTTCATATCATGAGACTTGCAGCCCTGATCTACGTGCGGTGACCGCTGAACTGAAACTGGACCGTCACGTGCGATCTGCAAACCCTGCTGGACTGAAAACTTGATGTATGCTAGATTCAGTATACATGAGCTTAAGTCCGACGGCATTTGGCCAGGGGACCTCCAGAAATGTCCTTTTGGACCGAAACAGTCCCGATTTGGTTACCCCTCAAGTGAAACTTGTTCCCGAGCCTATTTCGGGCAAGTTTGGGCTTATAAAAAGGGTTGAAACCCTCACTCCTCTCTCCCATCCGAATTTGCAAAAATCTCTAGATTGGGAGAGAGAAAAGGTGAGAGTTTGTGAGAGAAGGTGGGAGAGAATTCCCTGCTGCTTGTGCCACGTGTTGTACGTGCTTAGGTAACGCAACTCAATCACTTTGCCGGTGATTTCTTCACTTTTCTAGGTAAGAAAATACTCTAGATAGTTGCTGATTTGGTGTTCTTCCATTTCCATAGCATGTTGGCTGAAAGATCTTTTAAATTAGGTTCTCTTATCGCTGTAGACGAAGCGTATACGCTCCGTTCGAATTTACACATCCATAAGAGACAAAGTGCGGATTTTAGACGCTTTGATTGACTATTTCCAAAGCTTTCAATGACGTTTAATAGTAGATTATCGACGGCATCGCCGTTTGACATGTACAACATGCTATTTGTTTCCTGTTTCGTAAATTAACGAAGAATATGAGATTTAGGGCATTTTAGTCATTTGTAGGAAGTACTGATTACATTCATATTTTGCTGATGTGATTGACATGATTTGTTGTCGCATTAGAAAGTTAGGAATACGTGCATAATTAGTTTGGCGAAGAGATTCACCTAATTGCGCACTTCGGGTCGACATATTATATGTAGACTTAAGTGTGTAGTGTATGTGTTTGTATAAATGTTTGTATTAGTATGTATTGAATTAAATGATGTTATGAACTAGTTTGAGATGGATTTCTCAATTAATATGCTGACATAAATGATTTTCTACATGTTGACTATATGCATGATTTCATTATATGAATGAAATGTATGTGCTTGAAGATTTGCTTAAGTTAAACGTTATAACATGTGTTAACATGCTCACATGATTGTATTTCAATTCTAATATTCCTACATAAATTGATGATGTGAATTCATATGTGTTTGGGACTATACTTAGTCCAGGCAGTCGGTAACCGAGCGAATTCGTGGTTAGCTTTTCGTGGCCACGAACGACGCGTCGACGAACGCGAGCCGTGTTCTGGAGTTGGCGGCAGTGGTTAGGCCACGCGAAGTGTTTTACGCACTTCATGTCGTTCGACTTGAAATGCGATCGCGTTAGTCGAGCCCGTCAAGTAACCCGACTGGCCGATGTATGTTCACCCTGCATGAGTCATAACTGCTTGAACCTAGGGTACTGAACTTACCATTGTAAACCCTGTTAACCATGGTACCTTGATCCACGAAGACTCATGAGCCGGGCATGGTGGTATGGGACACCGTGGTCGAGCTGTCGGCTTACGCTGGGGCCACAAACCTTCCCGTAGTGACCAGTGAGCACCTAGTCTCGTGAGCAGATTATGGTGGTATGGGACACTATATTCTTGCTGTCGGCCTACATTAATAAGGTGATGGGGGAGCGGTGCAACGAGTGCGAGCAACAGCCCTGGCAGCCCTTGCAGCGACCTACAAAATATACATCGTATGAGATGACTAGGAGTGACGACCCTATACAGGATCTGTGTTGGGATTGATATAAGGGAGGTACCTTAGTTTCCCAATCCTGCCGTTTGAATGGACTAATAACAACTCAGAAATCATATCACCATTACATTGCATGTGCCTAGAAGATGTGGAGCACTTTAGGGAGTGTAGCATGTCGCGGTCGTAAGATGGTGCCGTATGAGGGAGATCGTCGGTGAGGGCATACATCACGTCATGTCATATTACATTAACAACAGTATTAGGATTGTTTGATTTATTGCTTTACTATTATCGCATGATTGATTTGAGAATATGTTAATCCTTGCTCTATTATTCCACTGAGTTAGCTACTCACTCCCACGTTATGGGACGGTGTTCCTGGACACCCACCAGACCCTTTTGTGATTGCAGATGATGGCGCGGCCTGTGAGGCGGAGCTGGACTTGATGATGAGGAGGAGGATCTCTCCTTTATGCGTGTTCTGATTGACGGGATTACAGAGAGGTTGATTAGATGTCTTGACACTTATCATTTTATATTATTAGAGCACTCATGTATATTCTTTCTGTTTACTTTTGGAGCATATATGTATGTATATAACCTGGTAACATGTTCACACTCTGGAGATATACAACAGTTTATATATGTTATACATACTATCACAGTCTTCCGTTGGTTAATTTAACTGTCTCTGGAGTATGATATGTTGTTCTGGCGTAATCCCACTCATGTTTAATACATTAACACAGACAATATTTAATCATACATATCTATGTTGCATAAATAACTTTTTGAAACTTGGGAGTTGGGTTTTCACTCAACCCCCCGATTTTCATGATATTACAGATGGTATCAGAGCATGATTTGGATTAAACCGGGTCTGGATTATGATCACGCGACGTACGCTGTCGCTTCCTTTGACTTAGGTGGGTGCGAGAAGGGTATAGAAACACCTATAGGATCGCAGATTCGCCAATAGGCGAACACTATTCGTATCGATCGCGCGATCGAGTCTGTAACGCATTTAGGGTCGCGTGAAGCGACCTGAGTAGCTCCTAGGTTATAGGTAGGTGGGTTCAGACATTCTTTGAATGACTCTAAACCCATTAACGTGAATCCTTGGGCCGTGGGACAACCACAACCCCTGTATTCAATCGTCAGGGCTTAAAAATCCCGTTTCACCGAAAATCTTCAAAATTCTTCCTCTCACCACTCTAATCTTCAAATTTCTCTTATCTTTTTCATGTTAGGTATCAATCCTAATGTGAAAATAGCATAAAATCATACTTTCATAAAATTTTACAGTGAATAGTAAAATTTCATGAAAAATGGCCATAAGTCCATTCTAACTTCACTTTCTTTATCAACTAATGGGCTAGATGGATGTACTAGATCCTTCTATCCCAAAATCATATGCTGCATGATATGGGTTTGTATTTGAGTTTACAGATTGACCCCGAAAAGCTCCGAATGGATGTTTGGGCCTCCCTAGGGCAATCTACAATGAACCAAAGTGAAAACCATACTTTTTTGGAGTCCCTAGGGCAGGGGGAACCCATCCCATATGGCCTCAATGGCCAATTTGTAAGTTCACCGGCGATGTCATCGCCGGTCAAACTCATCAGTTGGGTCTGGCCTTTGGGTTGGAGGAGTTTGGGGACTAGGGTAGCCCCCTGGTATACGGGCCGTACCTTGAAACCCCCCAAAAGACGTACCTCCTTCATAAAATGCCCCTCCAAGCTCTCCTTTCTTCACATTTTTGCTGTCTTCCCCTCAAATCTCAATGTCAAACCTCTCCCAATCTCATTTTCGGTCACAACCGACCCTACTCCATCACTCACAGCCATTGGCACTCCCTTCTTCTCCATTTTCGTTGTTTGGAGCTCCCACATCCTCCATGGAAGGCTAAAAATCGTGTGGAGCTCCATTCCCCTTTTTTCTTCTCTTTTCTTTTTAAAAATTCAGCCTTTGGGAGCTTGAAGCATCCTTCTACAACGCCTAGATTTTATTCTGTCCATTTGGGCAACCATTTCTCCGCATTTCCTCCGCTTTTCATGCCTATTGTTAAGGCTATTTTAGCTTTTCCTCCCTTTCCATCGTCCTCTCTCTCAAGTCTCTTTTATTTGATTCTCAGGCTCGTGGAAACCTGCTTACCCATCCCATTTCTCCACGTTCTTCGCTTGTTTGATTACTGTTTTGAAATTTCTGTGTTTTGTTGTTGTTAGGTAGAAAATGTGTTTGTATTGTGGTTTGAGCTTAATATAGCTAAAATTTGTTGAATGGAGTGAATGCCGTTCATTTTTTTTTTGTTAGGTATTGTCCCTAGATTGGGAGTATTGCAACTCCCGGGACTCAACCTACAAATTAAATTTTTATCCCACCCCACCCTCCTACCAAACATACCACTTCCAATCCCGCCATGGGACTAGGAATGCAGTTCCATTTGATACAACTAAACGCTACTGGCCACATAGGCCCTTAGCGTTTTGGTCCTAGAGTTAGCACTTCTAGATTTGAAGGGTCTGACGACATAAGAAATCCAATTCTAGTTAGACAATCTTGACCCTAATCGATAGAACAATTCCCTGTGGTAGAAATGGTATAGGAAAGTCATTTACTGAATAATCTTAGGCTTTGGATTATAGCTACTGAGTTATAGACTAGCCTACTAGTTACCTTAAGTAGTGTAAAGCCTATATATGCTAAGGAATTGAAGGTTAGATTTGGTTGAAGTAGAACCTTATTCCTTCGATAGATCCCCTTATGACTTATAGACTTCTGTTGTTGCCCATAGGAAGGAATCATTCACTCTCAGGGAACATTTATAAATCCCTCAGATTGAACTTAGTATGTACTAGCATGCCCCTTAGAATTGCCTTCTCCAAGGGCTTATTGCATTCGGGAACGCGGAATAAAGGAAATGCAATTATCAGTGAAGTATTCGCGGTTTGAATCGACTTCTTAATCCTAGTAGTTACCAATGAATCCAATGCTCTGATCAAGCAGAAAATCGGCATCGACTAGGATTGAGGACTGATACAACAACTTTTCTGTCATCGCGGGGCAGAAGGTTTGTGTCTCCGGCTCAGACCCATTACACAACTATTCTTCCGTGTTGGCCCGACCATCTACAACCACAAGTTATTGCTTTGCCCTTGGTAAATGTTAAGGACTTCAAGCCAGTAGAGGATTCGACATCTTGCCACCAACTCATACCTGCCCCTGAACTTAACCACAATAGAGATTAGGCTCATCTATATGATCATAGGTACCAATGTCATAGAACGCATCATTAGCAAGGAAAACCATGTAAAGAAAGGTTGTTTCCATTTTAGGTTAAGGATAGCCCCTAAATTGCACCTCGTTCCGACATACGGATCGATGCAAAGATTCTTCAACCTTAAGTAAAACCAAGTTTTAAGGGGGGTAGAACGAATTAAGTCCAATCCAGTTAGGTTGGTCAACGCTACCGTTCGATTAGAGTGGCGCAGCGAAAGCGTGGTTAGGCTCTTCCCTACTGGCCCAAGAACGAAACATTTGATTTAGGTTATATGTACGGTTAGGTTATTAAATAGGATTTGAACCTTCCTTAGAAAAAGTACTCCTTGCCCTTCACCAATTTCGAGGACGAAATTTTATTTTAAGGGGGGTAGATTGTAACACCCCGGATTTTGGCCAATCTGGGATTTGACGTCCTTAGGCAGTGGGTCAATTAAAACACCTGAAAAATCGCTTAGAACCCAATTCCATAGCCAAAGAAACCACTTAGGATTAATTCCTTTAGAAACTAAGCATAAGATAGCTAGCGCAACGCTAGAGTAGCTGGGAAATAGTCCCTGATCGCTTTAAATACGTTCTAAAAGACCCAAATCGAGTAGAACCAATGACTCTATAATACTCTATAACCTCGGACCAAACTCTAAGCAGGTTTGTTCTCTGGACCACTTTGAAATTTTGTATTGGATCTAGACCGCGCGTCGAAAGTCTGATACCTCCTATCTTAGACCGTTAAAACCGCCTAGCTGGACTTGACAATCATTTCGAAAATCAAGTCCAACCGATAATCACAGGCTATTTCATTGAGCCCGGACTGAAGAGAGTGCAAATAGGGACAGATTTGGAATTTGAAATTCAAATCTGGCACACGACTTGACGTGTCAGTATTAAGCGTTCTGACCGTCAGAATTCAGCCAAATTACAC
Source organism: Magnolia kwangsiensis (assembly GCA_037074715.1). Lineage (NCBI taxonomy): Eukaryota > Viridiplantae > Streptophyta > Magnoliopsida > Magnoliales > Magnoliaceae > Magnolia > Magnolia kwangsiensis. The sequence goes on along the minus strand of CM073582.1, from coordinate 112,667,520 downwards.
CCTCGGATCAGGAAAAATTTCTATTTCATATCATGAGACTTGCAGCCCTGATCTACGTGCGGTGACCGCTGAACTGAAACTGGACCGTCACGTGCGATCTGCAAACCCTGCTGGATTGAAAACTTGATGTATGCTAGATCCAATATGCATGAGCTTAAGTCCGACCGCATTTGGTCAGGGGACCTCCAAAAATGTCCTTTTGGACCGAAACAGCCCCGATTTGGTTACCCCTCAAGTGAAACTTGTTCCCGAGCCTATTTCGGACAAGTTTGGGCTTATAAAAAGGGTTGAAACCCTCACTCCTCTCTCCCATCCGAATTTATAAAAATCCCTAGATTGGGAAAGAGAAAAGGTGAGAGTTTGTGAGAGAAGGTGGGAGAGAATTTCCTTCTGCTTGTGCCACGTGCTGTACGTACTTAGGTAACGCAACTCAATCACTTTGCCGGTGATTTCTCCACTTTTCTAGGTAAGAAAATATCCTAGATAGTTGCTGATTTAGTGTTCCTCTATTTCCATAGTATGTTGGCTGATAGATCTTTTAAATTAGGTTCTCTTATCGCTGTAGACGAAGCGTATACGCTCCGTTCGAATTTACACATCCATAAGAGACAAGGTGCAGATTTTAGACGCTTTGATTGACTGTTTCCAAAGCTTTCAATGACGTTTAATAGTAGATTATCGACGGCATCGCCGTTTGACATGTACAACATGCTATCCGTTTCCTGTTTCATAAATCAACGAAGAATATGAGATTTAGGGCATTTTAGTCATTTGTAGGAAGTACTGATTACATTCATATTTTGCTGATGTGATTGACATGGTTTGTTGTCGCATTAGAAAGTTAGAAATACGTGCATAATTAGTTTGGCGAAGAGATTCGCCTAATTGCGCACTTCGGGTCGACATATTATATGTAGACTTAAGTGTATAGTGTATGTGTTTGTATAAATGTTTGTATTAGTATGTATTGAATTAAATGATGTTATGAACTAGTTTGAGATGGATTTCTCAATTAATATGCTGACGTAAATGATTTCCTACATGTTGACTATATGCATGATTTCATTATATGTATGAAATGTATGTGCTTGAAGATTTGCTTAAATTGAACGTTATAACATGTGTTAACATGCTCACATGATTGTATTTCAATTCTAATACTCCTACATAAATTGCTGATGTGAATTCAGATGTGTTTGGGACTATACTTAGTCCAGGCAGTCGTTAACCGAGCGAATTCGTGGTTAGCTTTTCGTGGCCACGAACGACGCGTCGACAAACGCGAGCCGTGTTCTGGAGTTGGCGGCAGTGGTTAGGCCACGCGAAGTATTTTACGCACTTCATGTCGTTCGACTTGAGATGCGATCGCGCTAGTCGAGCCCGTCAAGTAACCCGACTGGCCGATGTATGTTCACCCTGCATGAGTCATAGTTGCTTGAACCTAGGGTACTGAACTTACCATTGTAAACCCTGTTAACCATGGTACCTTGATCCACGAAGACTCATGAGCCGGGCCATGGTGGTATGGGACACCGTGGTCGAGCTGTCGGCCTACGCTGGGGCCACAAACCTCCCCGTAGTGACCAGTGAGCACTTAGTCTCGTGAGCAAATTATGGTGGTATGGGATACTATATTCTTGCTGTTGGCCTACATTGAAAAGGTGATGGGGGAGCGGTGCAACGAGTGTGAGCAACAGCCCTGGCAGCCCTTTGTAGTAACCGCGAGCGTATTCTGAGTCTACGGGAGGCGACGGCCCTTCCGTAGCAGTAGAGTACAGTAGGCCTGTATTGATACGGTGATGGGGGAGCGGTGCAACGAGTGCGAGAAACAGCCCTGGCAGCCCTTGCAGCGACCTACAAAATATACATCGTATGAGATTACTAGGAGTGACGACCCTAGACAGGATCTGTGTTGGGATTGATATAAGGGAGGTACCTTAGTTTTCCAATCCTGCTGTTTGAATGGACTAATAACAACTCGAAAATTATATCACCATTACATTGCATGTGCCTGGAAGATGTGGAGCACTTTAGGGAGTGTGGCATGCTGCGGTCGTAAGGTGGTGCCATATGAGGGAGATCGTCGGTGAGGGCATACATCACGTCATGTCATATTGCATTAACAACAGTATTAGGATTGTTTGATTTATTGCTTTACTATTATCGCATGATTGATTTGAGAACATGTTAATCCTTGCTCTATTATTCCACTGAGTTAGCTACTCACTCCCACGTTACGGGACGGTGTTCCTGGACACCCACCAGACCCTTTTGTGATTGCAGATGATGGCACGGCCTGTGAGGCGGAGCTGGACTTGATAATGATGAGGAGGATCCCTCCTTTATGCGTGTTCTGATTGACGGGATTACAGGGAGGTTGATTAGACGTCTTGACACTTGTCATTTTATATTATTAGAGCACTCATGTATATTCTTTCTGTTTACTTTTGGAGCATACATGTATGTATATAACCTGGTAACATGTTCACACTCTGGAGATATACAACAGTTTATATATGTTATACATACTATCACAGTCTTCCGCTGGTTAATTTAACTGTCTCTGGAGTATGATATGTTGTTCTGGAGTAATCCCACTCATGTTTAATACATTAACACAGACAACATTCAATCATACATATCTATGTTGCATAAATAACGTTTTGGAACTCGGGAGTTGGGTTTTCACTCAACCCCCCGATTTTCGGGATATTACAATAATAATATTAACTTAATTTATGAAATAAGCATGGTAGCTACTATTTACAAACGAAATAGAAGCATCGATGATTTTACCACCGCTCAATTATTAGTCTCAACCTTTACTGGCCAACTTAAAGGCTGGTGGGATAACTATATGTCATTACAAAATAGAAAATGCTTATTATCCACTATTAAATTAGTAACAAATGGACAACTTATTTTAGATCAAAGATAGATGCAGTTAATACCCTCTTATATATAATTATTAAATATTTTGTAGGAGATCCAAATAATATTATACAAACAACTAGTGAAATATTAAATAATCTTCGATGCCCAAAAATAAACGATTTTCGATATTATAAATATACTTTTATTAAAAAGTATCTTTATACTGTTAGACATGATTCTAAAGCTATTTTGAATCAACTCTAAGCGGTTATACCTTGTAAGAGTTACCCGCTCTAATACCAATTGAAATTGGGTGAATTGTCTACCACAACGCATGCGAAAACTTGACAGAGTTATAAAATTATGATCAAGTCTTAAAGGAGGTGATTAAGACCAATTTAAAAATCTACAATTAAAATCTAATTACCTACTTAAACTATTTTCTAATTTAAATAAGGAAAAATAACACTAAGGCTTCTAACCTAAAGTGGGTCTAATCACATATACTATAAAGAATATACCAATTAAGCAACTAATCTATACAAGACAATGAACTTGTATGTGTTTTGCAAATTAAGTGTCTAACATTCAATTCAATTCAAGCATTCATATGTTTTAACTAATCAAACATATAATCAATAATAGAATTATGCTTAAATGACAATCATAAACACAAGCATTTATATTGGCTCGATTTCCATAGTCCACTCCCAATGGATGCATTCTCCTTGAATATACTGGTATTCACTATATTATAAATTTTCAACAAGTTTATCCATTATCTTTAAAGTATATACTCTTACCGAAGGCCTACACATAGTTTTACAAATGTATACTTCCATCGAAGGTTTACATAAGGAGTTAACATACGTACACTCCTATAGGAGGCATATGTAAGGACTTATGCACGTACTCACCTATGTTGATGGTAATACAATCCTATACAAGAACCTACACGAGTTTATATTATAAACTATATACTCAATTATACACAAAAGCATGCGGATTCTTACAATTGACAAATTACTTGTTGGATTGAGCCCTTTTATAGCACGTTATTAAGATGTTGGATTGATGCTCTCCCGTAATTTAATCAACTTCTCTCATACTCCCGTAATCTTTGATATGAATGATTCAGCTCCTTCAATCAGCTACATTGCATACAATTCTCCAATGATGCTACCAAGGTAATGAGAGAGGTTTGGTTAAATCTCCTACAACTAAAGGGTTATTTGGTTTGTAAATGGGGATTCACCTAGATGAACATTGTAGAGGTTTAAAAGATAATTGATTTGTCTATTAAATTGGTATCTAACATCTAATGAATGTAAGAAAATAAGATCATCTGCATAAAGAGTTTGGAATACTAATGAGAATAATTAAACACATAAAAGATGACTTGGATCCCTTTGAGTGAAAGCCCACAAGTGGTAGGAAGTATCAAGATATGCTAAAGCTTCTAACTCACTTAAAAATCATCATTTTACCTAATAAATGAATATCTATTTTCTGAAAAAAAAAATTAAATGGATATAAAACGACTAGATAATGGATCTGTCAATAGAATTGAAAGATATTCTTTCGATAGGATCAAATTGTCCATCAATTATATCGAGAAAATCTATGAATTTTATATTTTGATATTGGATTCTTTAATCTCATCGAGTTAGTTTTCAATACTATCGAGACCCATCGACAAATTTTTGATGGGATCTAGGACCACTCGAAAGCTGTTGTAGACAGCAGCTTTACACTTCTTATAGCCTAACTTATTATTTTTTAATTTAGCTCCCAAGGATATGTGATGATCAATCAATATTTATTTATAAAAGTTATGATCAATTAGAGGCTAGGTTGATTTGGATCGAAGGTTAGAGTCACTAATGCGCTTCAATTTACTTGTTGTTCACTCTTTGATGCTTTAAGTCTTCATGTGTCTTTGGTTTCAGCATTCAAGGGCTCAACCAACTCAATGATATACAGGTGCACCAGATTAACAAACATGTGCACAAATCGGTGCAGTAACATACACATCCTTATGTTATCGTTGAATGGTGTAAACTATCACACGTTTAATTGAAAGTCACTTATCCAAAGGTAAAAAGAATTCTATAGAATAAAGAATCTTTCCTTTCACCAATTGCTTGATTCTTTGTAGTCAATCGCTAGATAAATTATTGATCTTCACAAATCCAATCTTAATTGTTTTATTTTGGTCTATGAAGTCACAAGACATTTAGTTTAATTCAAACTACTTACCCATCACACATATGGCCATCACATAAATGTCCAATTTTAATATAAATATAATCTTTTAGCCAATTGGACTAATCTTACATCTGCTAACATATTATGGGGATTCTGGTTGTGCATACAAATCTAAAAGGGCGTTTAACATCTCTACAATTAAGAGTTTATTTGCTTATTTCTAAAAATAAGCTTTTAAACTGTTTGGTAAAAATCTACTTAGAGAGCTTATTTATTTAGAAAATAGTAAATAAGTTTTGATTTAATTAACTGGGATAGAATTACTTTTTAAAAAAGAGTTTATTTGGCTTAAGTGGATAGACATTTTTAGCTAATTTTAAGATAAATTTATCCTTAAACTTTTCAAGTAATTACTAATTTCTCTCATCTTTACAATCTCTTTTAGGTAAGCCCACATGATGAAGAACACATATTGAAGGTGCAGTCGCACGTGATGGATGGCTTGCATCAAAGTGTGACTCCACATGATGGATGATCCCCATCAAGTAGGCTCTACCTGACGGATGGTCTACATCAAAGGTGGGACCCACATGATGGATGGTGGACGTTAGACATGGGTCACATGATGGAATGTTGACATTAAAAGTAGGCCCATATGATGAATGACTCATACTGCAAGTTGGGCCTACATGGGGTTCGAGTCCTTGCCTGAGTGGTAGACTCTGAGGAGTTTCAACACAAGGTCTTGGGTTCGAAACCCATAAGTGGTAAAATCCCACCATGGTGTGCGTGGGTGTGAAGCGGGTGGTATAAAATTTTATTTTATTTTTTTAAAGTTGGGCCCACATGATGGACATTCCACAACAAAGGTGGGACCTACACGATGGATTGTAAACACCAAAGGTAGATCATGATAGATGGCTCGGATCAAAATGTGGCCCTGCGTGATTGATTATCCATGTCAAGTGAGCCTCGCATGATAGATGATACAAAACAAAGGTGGGACCCACATGATAGATAGTGGACATTAAAGGTGGACCCTTCATGAGAACAACCCATACAGAACGTGGGGCCCCACATGATGTATGGTGTACATCAAGGTGGGCCCACATAATGAACGATGCACATCAAAGTCGGGCCCTACATGATGGATGGCCCGCATCAAAATGTGGCCCATAATGATGAAACATAACACATCAAGTGGGCCCCATTTAATGGGAAGTCCACATCAAAGGTGGGACCCACATGATGGATGATGTTCATTGAAGGTGGGCCCACATGATGTACGCCCCATATTGACGGTAGGGCCCCACACAATGAATGGTCCATATCAAGGCGAGCCCGCATACTGGTTGAATGTGCACCCCACGTGATGAATAGTGGATATCAAAAGTGGGCCCCACATGATGGACAATCCCCTTCAAAGGTAGGGCCCAAACTACGGACACATCAAATGTGGACTTCAAGTGATGGGTGATGGGCAGTGAACATTAAAGGGCCACATAAAGGACAGTTAGCATTGATGGTGGACCCCACATGACGGATGACCTGCATCAAGGTGGCCCCTAATGATAAATGGTCCACATCCAAGACGAGCTTTGTATGATGGACGCCCACTTTGAAGGTTGGCTTACACAATGAACGGTCCATCAAAGCTGGGCTCCATATGATGGTCGATCTACATTTAATGCTCGACATAAAGAGTGATCTAAATGTCTTATAATATGAAGGTGGAAACTATCCACTCCGTCCTTTTCTAAATTTTTTGAACGGTGGATGTAAAAGATTAACCCCATAGAAAACTCCATGGGCCACACCAATAGGAAATTGCTCCTAAAACCTCCTAAGTTGATGCAGTGTGGCCCACCTGAATTTTGGATTAGACCATGTTTGTATCTTCTCTTCATCCCAGTGCTTTACATTGGATTAATGGGTTTGATGAAATATACAGACCATGATGGTCCCACGAAGAAACCTATGGTTGGCATCACATCTCCATTGTTTCATGTGGTGTGGCCCACCTGAGTTGTGGATCTTGCTGATTTATTGCCCTATAGGCTATAATCGAAGTTAGAACCTGATGGACGGAGTGGATGTTACACATACAACATGTTCGGCCCCATATTGCCCGGGTGTTTTTCTCTGCAGGCTCTGAAAGCAGCTGTTGCAGATGATCCGGGTCCATTCAGCAGTCGGCCTTGGTACGAGATCCTGACCGTTAATATGATGGAACAAACAGTGGATACCCCATCTAAAAGCCTTTCAGATGTGTTTAATGTGGACAGTTCTACAGCTTCTATTTTAAAAGTCTAGTAGCTGCCCAACAGTTGTAAGGTCAAGATTTTCAAAAGTAGGAAATTCTTAGAATATGGACCATCCATAGTGGAGCCCATCAAATAAAGGGCTCGGATCACTTGAACTTGTACAAAATAAAAACCCCAGTGTATGTAAAACCTCATAGTAGAAAAGGTGCGTTTGGATGGCCAACGAATCACATGCTAAGGACATCCAAGCGATGCAAAAGGTGGGGCCCACCATGAATATAATCAGTCCTGAAAATCTGGCAGTTCCACTTATCAGATGGGTAAAACCATTGAAATCAGTGGGCGACCGACAATATGAATCAACAATGAACGGATCATATCAGTTCTTGGGCCAAGACTAATTTCTTGTGGGGCCCAACCAATGCACGGCTCTGATGTCCTATGCATGTGACATACTGAGAGTCCTACGGTTGTCGGTTGAACCATTGACCAAGGACGCGGATTGCCTCCTGAGTAAATTATGTGGGACCCACAGTAATGTGTGTATCGAATCCACGCCGTCCATCCGTTTTAACAGTTCATTTTATGGCATGAGCCCAAAATTGAAGCATATCCAAAGCTCAAGTGGACCACACCACAGGAAATAGTGTGAATTGAACACCTACAGTTTAAAACCTCTTTGGACCCCAAACGTTTTGAATCAAGCTAGTGTTTTCCTTTAATAGTTTCCATGACAAATAGACATGAATGGGGGCCCTTGGAAAGCTTCAACCGTGCATGTCATTATCCCTACTTTTTTCAGTGGTGTGGCCCACTTGATTTTTGGATATAGTTTGATTTTGGTCTCATGCGATCAAATGACGTGAAAAAACGTATGGACGGCGTGGATAATACACATACATCCGTGCGGGCCCCACAGAGTTTACTCAGTACACAATCCGCGTCCCATCCATTCTACGAGATGTCGGCAAACGTGCAGTGGTAGCCTCTGATCTGCTACTTTTCAGAGGTACACCATTTCCATGCCTGTATATTGTGTACCATACACGTGTCACTTTTTTACGATGATCAGAACCATCCATCCTAACGGATAAACCATTTAATACCCTTTAATGAAGCATTTACCTGATTAAAATTTCCAAACCATTGAATCTCATCCATTGATGCCTTCTGCCGTTCGGCCTACATTTCTATGCCACCATTAAAGGAATACAACTATAATTATTTTCTTTTTTTAATCATCAAACACGATCTATTTGATTTATGAAATTAACGGCTTAGATCTAAACCATATATTCCACGTGGAATAAAAGGACATGTGGGGCATTGTATCTCCCATGCCTGCGATTGTACTGGATCTATTACCTCATTTACCCATCTCATCGCCACGTAGATGGTAAGTTGGTAACTGTTTCTGAGTACGTATGGTAGGAGTACGAGTACGGTAATCCAACGGTCGTAAATACGTTTTGTTTCCTTAAATGCTAAAGCTGAAAGATCTTTTCATCATACGTGTACGGTCATTTTCAACTGTCACGTAGGAAATGTAAAATTGTGGAATTACTGCACATGCCCTCTGATACTAAAATGGTAAAAAAAGAAAACCTTTGATGCTCCGGTAGAGTGTGGTGGCTGATACACGGTCACTAAAAACTTGGACACTTGTAATATGGGTAAATTAAATTACACTGTCTCAATCTACGGACCATACTTAGAGACACGTACACCAAAAATTACACGAATTTAAGATCAAGTAAATGGTATTGAAATATAACCGACGGTTCAAATTCGTCAAAAATTACTTTTATATTGATGTTTGGACACCTCAAAAAATTTAAATTTTTGAGCACGGTCCATCCACGGTGGGACCCTCAATTTGGACGGTTTATTTTGATTTGATGCAGCAAACATGTGCAAGCTCTCAGTGCTTGTGTATAAACCATCATGGTGCAGCCACTACCACATCATCATTTAACCATTTTTGGTAATTCCACGCGCATGTGAGAGCCTACTCATTCACACGAAGACCAACGTGCGAATATGGAACATGTGTGGGAGATCTAAATCTAAATCAAGTGGGATACACTGTTTAGAACTTCTGTTCCGAAAATCAGGCCCGAAATGAGATTTATGCACACTTTTCATCTCAACCGTCCATCACATGTTACCAATCGATCATCTTCGTTTTAGGCTATTGAGCAATCTGTAGTGAGGCAATTATACGGAAGATACTCTTATTTAATACTCCGACTAAAAGCCTATGTTAGTTTTGCACCATACACATGGTATAGTTGCTACGGCAATCCTGACCATCCAAATCACTGACCGGACTTTGGATGGACCATTACCAAAAACATGCACTTATAAGATCATATCAAGCATCTGATAATTTGGATCAAACACTATTTTAAAATTAGCCATTCATATAATAGCCATTAATTGGATGGTTAGGATTACTTCTTCCCAGTGATCTTAAAGTATACTCCTTATAAAGATGGGACCCACAATTTTATTAGCAAGGATAAACTTTACAGTAATGACTGACACTCTAAGGAGGAAGGCTCATTACCATTTTTTGTGCAGTACTAAAAAATATTAGAGTGTAATGGGTTGGTACCCTCCAACATCATCATTAATTATATTGGAAATGAGTTTTTAAACATGATCTAATATGATAAGGTGTTATAAAAATTTTCGATAATCTTGACGTATAACTTAATAAAAAATATATAATAAATAAGTTAGAATTAAATTTCTTAATAAAATATTAAAACTTATATACATAAAATGATATTTTTTTTTACATTCATTGCAACCCACCTTTGACATACATATGATAATTTAAATTACCAAAGATCTTTATAATCTTGGTAACAAACAACTTGGGTGCTGTATTTACTAGGGTTCGAGGAAGTAGATTGCATGTAAACTCTATAAAGCTTATTGTGATTTGTCTTTTATCAAATCTATCAATTTATTTCACTAGATAATTTTAAGGTATGAGCTAAAAATTGAAGTATATATATCTAAAGCCTAAGTGGACCACACCACAAGAATAATGTGAATTGAACAATGAGTATTGAAAACTTCTTTAGGCTAAGAAGTTTTGGATAAAGCTGATACTTTCATTTTCTCTTCATATCCATGCCTATGTGATCTTATAAAATAATGATTGGATAACAAATAAACATCACCATAGGCCTTGGTAAGGTTTCTATGTTAGACATCATTATTCCTACCATTTTGTGCGGTGTGGCCTACTACTTCAACTTTGGGCTCATGCAATAAAATGATATGAAAAAGTGAATAGACGATGTGGATAAGATGCATGCATGGATCATGATGGGCCTTACAAAGTTTATTCAAAATGCTTACGCATACTAAGTTACTCAGTACATAATTCTGAGTTTTTAGATGAGTCTAGAGAGTCAATTGAAAATTAAAAATGCAACAAAAAAAAAAAACCAATGACTTTACTAAGTTGACTTGGCTTGACATGACTCACTCGACTTGACTTTATATCAACAAGACCAGTGAAGTTTTAATACGGCCATGACTAGAGGAAAACGTGGCTCGAAAAAACTCACCCTAACCTGGCAAGAATTCAATAAAACTTGACCTAATTTAGCACCAGCAGACATTATTTGTATAGAAGTCTTTTAAGTCCAATTGATTGGACTTATGGTTGGACTTCAAGGTGGATCCACCAAGCAAATGACTTTCAATATATCATATGCATGTGAAATCCGATTCTTTTAATAGGTTGGACAATAAGGTGGATTACCTACTGCAAACTCCTTCCTATAAACTCACAAGGTGGACCACACCATCACAATAATGTGTAGCCAATACAAGTGGTGTCCATTTTATGAATGGATATGGCGAATTTTTGGTCAAGGTGATCCTCTAACTTATTCGACGGACAAGATTGCAAACACACATGAAAGGTTGGAAGTTATCCTTTTGTGGACCATACCATTGGACATAAGACAACATTCATATATTACTTCTAAATTTCAATATAGTTGGAAAAACTCCAAAATAATAATAATAATAATAATAATGTTTGGTTGTGCTAAATCAAGTAAAGTTTTATTGAGGTTTTTTGTAGTCCGGTTGAGTTTTTTCCAAGCCAAGTTCTCCTCAAATGGTGACGGCTTAGGGGTACACATAGTTTGGCTTGGTCCAGTTTCGGGGTGATATCAAACGGAACAATTCCCATTGGTTCCAAGAAAACTAGAATTAGAACCAGATCATTTGCACCCTAGAATTGAATCAGAACTGGTACATTAAAATCTTGTTCGGTTTCCATTGGGCTTTACGGTTTTAGGCTTTTTATAATCCAATCCAATTGCATGGTTTATAATTCAACCTAATTGAATGATTTTATATATATATATATATATATATATATATATATATATATATATATATATATATATATATATATATATATATATATATATATATAAAATTTGGTCCAATTGTGCAGTTCTCGGGTGATAGAGAGAATAAAGAAAGATTAGGTTTTTTTTTTTTGCTTTTTGTTTGTAAAAAATTAAAATTTAAATATTTATAGATTAAGTGATCCAGTGTTTCAGGTTCAGTTCCAATGCTCGATTCTACAGTTTGGTTCAATTCTACAAAACTCCAAACCTGAATTAAACCGAACTAACCGATTCTTTAATTTTTTGAACCCAAAAAAGAACTGATAATACGCTTGAGAACCCAAACCAAACCATGCGGTCTGATTGGCTGCGGGCCAATTGACGGGTTCCATGTGCACCCCTAGATGGGATTATGATCATATCACCATGTCAAGCATTTCACGTATCTTCTAGAATTATGGTCAAGTCACATCAAGTCAATTTATTAGGTCAAGTCGCATCGAGTCAAAATATTTTTTTTAAGAGTTTTTAAATCTTCAATTGATTCAATCTCTCCCCTTTTCTTCCATAAAGTATACAAGTACACCATTTGTATGGTTGATACTTGATGCAGCTTCGAGTTGATTCGGCCAGGTGTCGAGTCCAGCAGCATTGTTGTATTTTTAATCCATGGTACCAATTACAAATCTCAAGTTCTCCATATATCGTAGGAAATTCACCAATTACAAGTACAATTGACCACAAACAGTTACATTAGAGAGAGAAAGAGTGCCCACTAACTCCCTCAACAACCCTAACCCTAACCCTAGTGGAACTTAAGGTTGGTCAAGACATTGTTATTAAGTGGGTCAGCCAAGTGGTCCAACAAGTTCTGGTAGGGTCCCACCCCAGTGACCAGCCCTTGAATAAAATAAACCAAAATGGCCAACATGGTCAACCTCCCATTTTTCACCTCCTTCATTGATTTCTCATCCTTCCCAAACCCCAGTGGGTTGAACAATGGCCCACCTGGGTGTGCTGGGTCACCTGACCCACCCAAGTACTTCTCAAACCCTAGAAAATATTGCTTGCTCATGGACCCTGGGTTATACCAGTCCTGGAACCTCCTATGCTCAGCAAAGCCCATCAGTGCCATCTCTTGCACGAATAGCGTATACGAGTCGGCCCAGTAATTGTAGGTCCCTGCGGGTGGGATCACACCGGTCTTGAACGATGGGAGGGCAGTCTCTGCTGGGATTAGGCCCAGCTTTCCTAAGATCTCAGGTGCAATTGCGCCGGCGGCCCCCAGCATTGCGTAACGACCGCCGATGATATCGCCATAGGCTAGCCACTTGGGCTTAATGAACCCTCCAGTTCCTTCCGGGTCCGAGAGGCCCAGTGGGTCAAACCCGAAGTCGCCCAGCAGGCTGCAGGGTGAATTTGAAGCATGGTGCATCATGTTAGTATTCACCAAATATAACATATGTGTATGTATACACACACACACAGATATATATATATATATATATATATATATATATATATATATATATATATATATATATATATATATATATATATATATATATATATATATATCTGTGTGTGTGTGTATACATATATATATATAGACACACACACCCCGAGCCAAGCTTTATGCAAGCCCAGCTCTGTATTGTGCAATGTAAGTTAAAACCTGGCCTGGGCCCATGATAGGCAAAAATAGTCCAACCAAAGCCCGGCCTAAGCCTGAGCGTGGATAGACAAAAAGTTCCAGTGATACTCTGGTGGAGGCTATGAATGATACACAGGCACTATAAATTACTTAGAAGTTGCATACGTGGAATACAAGTAATTCAAATTAAACCATCAAAATTAGGGATTCTACTTTAGATCCATTGTGAATCAAATATTACGCTTGTTTGACAATCTGACCGTTGGATTAGTGGACGTTTGTTGGACGGTTAAAAATGAAATATAACCAAAGGTCTTATGTCAAGAAACAAGTGTACACAAATTGGAGGCTAGGATTATTCAGCCAATCTGATTTTTGGGCAGCAAGTTAGAGACAGTGGGTTCTACGAATTAGTCCGTTCGATTGAGTTAATATATGCCACGTGTACCATTTCTAAGTGCCTGCGTATCGAGCTATGTAGCCAGAGTATAAAATCATTCCCTATAAAAAGATTGTCCACTATCATGAGCATAGTGCGTAATGCGCCATGGGTCCCACTTCAATGAATTTCATCTCAAAAAGTTCTCTGCACGTGCACAGTTTCGCACGAGTTGGGACTTTTTACTGAAAATATACATAAACAGAGACACTGCTAACATGCGCTCCATGGATATGATGGATTGCATGTTTGAATGGACCGATCTGGGGTCCACTGTAGTGTGTGTGTGTTTTCCACCATTTATGAAGTGGCAGGATCCCATCATTCAACAGCACACATGGCTGTATCAATCTAGACGGTCCACATTGTTGGTCCCTTTATGGATGAGGCATACCCAAATTCACATTGAGTGGATGATCTTAACCATCTAATTTTTCCAAATGAATTTGGACCATTGATCCTTCTCTTTTTTTAATGGTCCATTTGATGGACAGTCGGGATCATCCGATCAAATAATTTTGGGCTATGTACCATCTACAGAGGCCCATCATTTGGATGTTCCTTTCTCCGTGGATATACCGTATGCCACGTGAACGGTGAATCACCCCATACTATTTCCACGTGGTGCCAAACTCATACTCTAGCAGAAATTTTCAGAAATACCCATGCAAATCATAGCTAGTGGAAAAGAGGAACGGAGAAAATCCTCCCATGGAATCATAATGGGTTACTCTAACATGCGCCAGGGGGTCTATGCACGAAGATTACCCGCCATCTAAGTAAGACTCCGTTTGGATGCAAACCAGAGCTGTCTGTCTGCTCCTTGCTGAGAATACATAAAATTTCACTTTAGTATTAAATACAAGATATATATATATATATATATATATATATATATATATATATATATATATATATAAGTTTCATCGATATCCAAAACTCAGGTAGGCCCCACCAAATGTTTTATATATTGTCTTCACGTGATTTTAGATGCTATAGCTTACATAAGTTCCCTATTCGGCTGATTTTTGAGATATCCCATAACGTAAAGGGGATTGATAAAATGTGCAGTATTGATGTTGCACGCATCAAGATGGGGCCCACACAGCTCGGCCTCATGGGAAGTTCCTATAAGGTGGACCTTATATATATATATATATATATATGAAACCCTTCTAAATAATTATAAAAACCAAACCCAAACTTCAATTTTTGAATTCCCATTTCAACCTGAAATGATAATAATTAGGGGCTGTCAGCGGCAGGTCGGCACAAATTTTAAAGTATTTGCATGAGCCTGATAGGCTAGCCCTATTCAAAAAATTTTACCTCAGCCCACCACCAATAGCAGTGATAAATATTGAATTTTACGGCGCTAAAGGCTCATTATAAATGAGCTGGATCTAGCTCTGCTTTGGCCATTTATTCTTTATTGAATTGAATTATAATTATTGGTATTCAGCTTGATTTTCAATTGTAGTTTGAAAATTCATTTGAAATCAAGTTGGTTTGCTCCGAAACATCGGAGTAAATCACCCAAAGGAAATGGGATTGAGCAAATGAGTCAAAGCAAGTATTTTAAAGTAGAAAAATGATTTAACATACATGAAATCAACCCTATCCACCGCTTGTTTGGCCTTGATCCAAAATATTCGGCTGATTTAACACTCACCCAATTTAAAATTACACAAAAACCTCTAAATTCTCACAATATGGCTTACTTGAGTTTTAGAATATTAGATTTTTTGGGTAAATTTTTACATAATGAACCACATTAGATGAACTGATTGGATGGAATATAAATACCACGGTGGGCTCACACAAAACTAATCATGGATGTCTCATACCAATTATTTTCTATGATGGGCCCACTTGAGTTTTGGATAATCATGATTTTCGGGTTGGATGGATGGATATCTCAAGAAAGTTCCTCCCATTTAATCATATTGGCAAAAGAAAGGCTAATAAAGTAAGTTGAAGTTTTAAATTTCTCCTCACTAAATGGCTGTTTCCTTTTGTATTCTTCTTAGAATGATTACAAGCTATAAAGCAAGTTAGTCAAATGACCCAAATCTAATGGAAGATCCAAAATCCACTAGCTTTGATTAGAGAGAGAGAGAGAGATTTCTACACTATTTTAGTAATGAACTTCCACAGATGATTCTCTTATGTATTATTATAACTAAACATAGTTTAAAGAGACATGATAAAGATATCTTAGAGCACTATGAGTTATAGTGCTCCTAGTTGCGCTGGGCCACTTATGACTATCTAATACCTCCATTTGAACTGTCCATTGAGTCCCTGAGAAATTTCATGATCCACAATGCAAAAATCATACAATCAAATTATCCAAACCATCTCTAATTTGGCCTTTTTTTTAATAACCATTGGTTTAGCAAGCCATCCATGGATATGATCATGATGGTTAGGAATTTTAGATAAAGATGGATCCATGATGATCCCTAACAAATAGGTGAATGAAATTGTTGGTCATATCATAAATGATTTCAGCCATCCATATTAGAGGCTATTGATCAAATGGTTAAGATTTGCCATTATCTTTGTGACTTTTTATGGTGTTCCATGAATTGTGTGTTGCACCTCATGAACGGTCCAGATTGATCAGTGTTGGACTGTCTAGGAGGACTGTAACCTACATTGCTCTAAAAGCATTGGATTATGTATTTACTATATGATAATATCAATCAATAAACAAATGACAAGCCCAATTAGATTATATTGGATGGAGGGAAACTAAAACACTGGTAGACAAAGGTAATCCTCAAGAAATGGAAAACCATGAATTTTGATTTTCCATCCATTGTATGTTTTGGGTTCCAATTTTTCATGGATTTCACATATGCGCACCGAAAATCGTCGCCTTGTATATCTTCTCAACCTTGAAAATGGATTAACATCTTTTTTGCAGATGAATGAATATCTACATTTTCTTGAGAAAAGATAGGAAATGGTAATTGGTTTCCAAGGATAATTTTTTTTCATCAAACAGAAGAGAGTGAGTTTTCCATGGAAATCAATTTCATTTCTAGGGTTTTCTATAAGAAAGGTACCAAATCCAGCGGTCTTAACTCAAAGAATAATCCCTGATATCATTGATATGCAACATCCTACATTACAAAGGTTTCAAATATGCTATGCCAGATTAATCTATGGTTTGAATAGGTAACTGTAGTTGGAAATTTTTCGCTATCAAATATTATTAGTCCAAAAAATTCCAAGAATAGGTTGAAGATTTTATTTTGTATTAGACCAGGGGCATCTCTGGAGGGGTTGAACACTACCAAGTCACTATCTTTAGGACTAGTTCCACCCCCACAAGAATGCACTAGATCAATGGTGGAAAAGTCCAAAGATTTCAAACCACCTTAAATGTGTAGTCGCAATCTTTTGGACTAGTTCCACGCCATTTTTCTTTGGGATTAGTCATTTTTCTTTGAGTTCAACCATTTCACTTTGAATTCATCCTTATTATTGTCAAATCCCTGTATATTAACTCTTTTTAATTTTGTAGTTTTTTTAATTTCCTTCATGTATGAGCTTTTTTTTATTATTTCTTTTCTTTGCATCAGAAACAAAACACAAAATCTAAATGTTAAAAAAACAAAAAAACAAAATCCTTATGTTTTGAAAGAAGTTTATAGACAATGGATATTGGGCCAAATCATACAAATTAATGGACCTAATTATAGCATACCATGAACATGATCTCAGGATTTTGAGGACGTTAAATGACCAACTTTCACTCACAAAAGTGAAAAAAATAAAAATGACCAATACACAGAAAAGATTGGATGCACACAACGGGTGACTAAGGGAAGAATCATATCAATCTCTTTCCGTTGGAGAGAGATCGATGAAAATCCCAACACAACTATTTCAAAAGAGGAAATCTACAATGCTACAATGCTTGATTAAACTTTTGTTTGGCCCATCAAATGGTATACGAGGAACCGACCTTGTCAAAGTTCAAATCTTTCATGTGATGGACTTGCATCAATGGAAATAAGCTAAATGTCTCCTCCATTGAATGATTTTAGCTGTCCAAAATATATATGGATAATTTTTTATTTTTTAGTTTTATATTTTTTTGTTTTGTCCCACATTGAATAAGAAAGAACTCTACAACACCTTAATAAGATTTTACCAATTCATCGCCTTTCAAAAATTCAAGAAGCATGATTTTCTTAGGGTAGAGATGCTTGCAAATTGTTGTACTATAAAATGTTTTACTATGCATCCATTTGCATAGTAATAATATAAAGTATTTTGCCATGTTTGATATTTTGGCATATATTTTTCTCAAAATCAATCATTTTTCCATGTTTAATTAGGTAACGACACAACAAAATATTGTTAACACACACCGTGGATATATGGGGTCCACCCAATGGATCCCACACATCTAAATGGGCCCCACTGCGCACACTAACATGGGTACAACACACCATCTAAGTCGAGGAAATTGACATAAAGGGTCCAACCAATGGCTATGAAAATGGATATCAATATTGATCATACCAAAAACAAAAAAAAAAAAAAAACCAAAGGGTTTGATCATTGATATCTATATTCTATTATATTACATGGGGCCCTTAATGGCCTCTCCCTCTTAAATTAAGTTGATGAGATTATCATAACCATATAATCAAAGGTTACATAAATGGATGATCTATATTAATTATACCAAAAAGGTTTAAATTGATACATATTGTCCATCACATGGGGCATACCTTAGAAAATCCACCCATCTCCTTCTCAAACTACTTGATCATATGATCTTAGCCATTCAATTAATGGATGTGAAAAATGGACAATCAATATTGACTATAATAGATGAGGTACAATCATTGATCTTCACCGTAGATCATGTTTGGGCCAAACTCAATTTCCAAGCCCTCTCAAATCACTTTGATCAGATGATCTAAACCATCCAATTTTGGTTGATCTAATGGATGGCACACATTGAGCTATACTAGAAAAGTTCTAAGCATCCATATGGACCTTCCAACGGATGTGATTTCTTCATGGTCACAATCATACGGCTCCTTTTGAAGTAGGAGCACCATAATTTTAGTACTCTAGCAGTACCGATATTTTCTTTAAAAAATAGTAATATAATATACACTAACCTTGACTGGGGGTGTGGAAGCTGCCCTGACCACAAAAGATGATCTTCTGTGGGACCCACAGGTTCTGAACGGTGTGGATTGAAGAGGCCTTCCTCCTAAAAGCCTTTCCAGCCTCCATTGAAGAACTGGTTGAAGCCGCAGATACGGTGGAAGAGAGAAGAGCTTGGGCTGCCATTGGATTTTGGATTTTCCTTGGATGATGTGAGCTGTGGGTTTTGCATGGACTGGTAGAAGAGGGTGCATGGAAATCTCAGTTGCTATCAGGAGTGGCCAACTGCAGAATGACACGTGTTGGATGGTAAGGGATGCAGATTGCGTCCTACCCGTCCGGGCGGGGTCTGTGGGGCCCAGTTATGTAAATACTTTATCCACACCGTTAATCATTTTTATATGATCATTTTAAGATGTGCGTTAAAAATAGAAGCAGATACACAGCTTAGTGGACCACGTCAAAGAAAGCTGCAGTGATAATGACAACCACCGTCGAAACCTTTCTAAGGGAAAACGGTATGTTTTTTTTTACCACCCAACCTATTAATAAGGTCACGTAGACTTGGATGAAGTGAAAACACAAATTTCAGCTGGATGCTGCTCATTTTCGTTTCAAGACGAGTCTGATGTGGCTCATCTGAGTCAACTCGGAATTCTTGATTCACTGTTGACTCGGGCAGGTCAAGCAGATTCACACCCAACTCACCAAGTCAATCTCTCTATATTTGCAAATTTGGAGCACTACTCTATATTACAGATATTGGGAACTTCAAAAAGTAAAAAATTTAGGATCATTGGACGTAATAAATGTCACATCTCATACTTTAGATACAGAGTGTGCACCTTCAGACACGAGTTACAGCATATAACTCATATATTAAGTGTACTAAATTTGTGACAGTTTATAACTCATATACCAAGTGTACTAAATATACATATAGTTAATAAGAGGCACAATTTAGATGTATTATAAATCATTGTTACTTCTTTTTTTTCTAGATTAGCTTGCGAGTACACACCCATGTCAGTACACACACTCCATGTTAGCCATCCCCACTAGGTATCGATACCAAGACCTCAAGTGTTGAAATGAGGTATCTCCACTCAGTCTTTCAATTGAGCTATGTATAGATCATTATTACATTAACATTTATATATCCAGCTGTTTTCACTCCTTTTATTAACAATGTATCCATAACATTTATACTAATAAAGCCATGAAAATCAATCTAAGTCTATCCATTTGGGACTATATTCAATTAAAATAGTTAGTCATAAATAATTCATTCATATCGTATTATGAGAAAGTCTCTATTTAATCCATATAACATTGCATATGACAAATGGAACCTAAAACTCTTAGAATAAATCACATAATAAATTCAATCGTCTAATGTAGTGAGTTCATCTTTCACAAAATATGGTCATTGGTTTTAAGTTTCATCCACCAACCCAGCTTTATTTTTCCGCACCTATTTAGGTCATCCTACATTATCCATCTATGTACAGTTGTTAATCCATGACGTTAGCTAGTTAAGCTAGTAAGTGAATTTGGCATTATTCATATATAACACAATATGAGATAGCACAACCAAACTTAAGTAGTGGGTATGCGGTATGAGCATGGATGCAGATGTCATGATAGACATGTCAAGTGAGATTATCATCCATTTACTTCCAACCCGAAAACTGTATTCTCTAGACATCCATCGTAGGCAGGCATGGGCAATATACCCATCAAAGATCCACCTATGTAAGTATAGGCAATTAACATCCACTCCATGAGTATTAGTAAGGTTCTACCTTCATGGGCATCTGGCAACGAATTTATCAAGCGTAACTCAG
Organism: Magnolia kwangsiensis; assembly: GCA_037074715.1. Lineage (NCBI taxonomy): Eukaryota > Viridiplantae > Streptophyta > Magnoliopsida > Magnoliales > Magnoliaceae > Magnolia > Magnolia kwangsiensis. The sequence continues at coordinate 112,646,704 of CM073582.1, read as the reverse complement.
GGAGATCTCTTACGAACTCAAGGCACAATGTGTGTATGTATTCTCAATGGATGTATATAATGTATGCATTAATATGTACATCCAAATAGATACATCTCTCTCTGAGAGTAAATACGAATGCATGATAACAATAATTGACATATGTACATGTTTATATCGTAAAGTAAGGATTATCATTACACAACATTTCAACAATCATACAATAAGTATATCAATTAGAAGAATCTTAACAATCAAATCATCTATCTTAATCACGCAGATATGAAACACGATGGGATTCAGTCACCTATTTATGGTAAGGTCGAATCTTTTGAATAATTAAACACATTTAAACTATACTTCAAATCCTTATTAAAATAATTTAGCATGTTACAATTCAATCACATTATCTCAGTTAGTAAGGTTCACCTTTAATTCAAGCAAGATGACTAAACACCAATTTTTAAATTTAAATTTGGAAACACAATGGGGACTGTCGATCAATGCAATTGATCGATCAACTATAAGTTAATAAAATTCAAATTAAATTACTTAAGTCTATAGACACTTTTGGCCACCTTTGATCAATCGAGTATGATCAGATTAAATCAGTTTGCTTTCTGGACAAATTTAGTCATCATCAATCAAGATTACTTGAGGATCCCGTCAATCGATTGAACCTCAGGTTCAATTAGTTAAACCAAGTTACAAATTTTGGAATTTACTCTCATGACAAAAATCAACCATTTTCGATCGATCAAACCATTCGATCAATCGATGAAAGTTAGATGGGTTGTCTATTACACGAACTGCTTTCCAAAAATACAAGGGTTTCTTCCATTCTTCCTTAGCTTTGGTGAATTCTATTGATCTCAGAATTTGGTCCAACTCATCCATTCGTTTTTCTCTTTGTTAGATTTGAAATAACTAAAGGATTGCTCCGGTCTGAAATATGCAAAATCTAATTGGTGGTTGAAATTTGATTTGGGCAAAAGTTATTATTTACTATACCACTTTGCAGATCGTTGTGGGAAATCTATTCGTCAGATCAATTTAGTATTCAAGGCTCTAATACAATTTAGCCTTAGGATCCATAGGTTCGAATTTCCTTAAACTGAGATAACTAGATTTCTCATTGTTGATCATCCTAGTTGCAAAAACTTTGTTCAAAACAATCTTTAATTGTTTAAAACTTCTCCCTTAGATCAAAACGATGGGCGTAGGGTGAATCCACCAGGTCCATTGGTTGAATCTAAGGTTTTTAGGTAAGAATTTATAGAAGAAGAAGAAGAAGAAGAAGAAGAAGAAGAAGAAGAAGAAAAAAAAAAAAGGAAGGAAGATGAGAACTTACCGACGAAGGCTTTTCTTTCGTTGGGTTACAAAAAATTAGGGTCGTTACAATAAATGTGAGAATATAAGTATTATTACACGCTAAGGATCATTCAAATATTATAGATCCGCGTAATAATATATTTTCATTACTTGTATGTTAAGATAGAATTCATAAGAAAAAAAATTATGACAAAAGTTTGATGCTAAATGCCAACCTAATGCAACACTCCTTTATTTGCATACCAATCAAATTGAAAGAGATATTTTATATGATAGTCATAAGACCATCCATGGCTCATGGGATATAGCATTTAGTATGCTTATGTTTGTGAGTTGTGGACCTCTTTATCCCTTGTAATACATGTTGGATCATGAGCACTCGCAAGGGAGTCATACAAGATGAGTTTTGGCTCTTGGGATGGCATTGCATAAATCAACTCATGACCATAAAAATATTCCTTAGAGATGTGAAGGCTATATAGCTATGTAGAGTTTTATATATATATATATATATAGTGGAACGCTCACCAATGAACCAATTCGCACGGACTACCTACGATTTTTTTTGAGAACTCATCATATCTGATGATTCTCAAAAATCTGAACAGTCCACATGAAGCAGGACCTCATAAAACCCCTTGATACCAATTTTTACTTTGAACCAAAACTTTGGTGGGCCATAAACATGCAAAAAGTTTCTTCCCTTGATTTAAATTTCTCTTTACTATGGCCCACCAGAATCTCATATCAGGGTGAAAATTTACCTCCTAGGGTTTCATGGGATTCCGCATCTTATGGACCATTCGGATTCGACACCCATGACATGTGTGGAAATGTGCGCACATGCATAGGTGCATAGGAGAACATGCCTATATATATATGTGTGTGTGTGTGTGTGTGTGGGAGCCGGTCTCCTACGAACCGTACCGCACATATATATATTCCATCAATTTAGGTCATTTTCTTTAAGAGGGTATGTATGTTCATGCTTTCTTGGTTGCTCTTCATGCTCAATCTCACATCAAGAGGAGGATCTCTCCATCTCCATCTCTCTCATGAGCAATACTTCCAATTTTGTAGCCATATCGATTGTTTGAAATTTTGCAATGAGAGATCAAAAGCAAACTTTTGATTTTTCTTTAAACAGGAAAAACCTCTCTAACTAAGAAACTATATTATAGACCATATAGCCTCAGCTAAAGAGGGTAAGGATCTACGAGTTGGTTGCCTAAAATATTTGTTAAATGTCATCACCACCTCTCTTGAATATTCCGAAGTCTTCTGGAAACTTCCAGACATTTCTGAAAAATTCTAGAATTTTCTAGAATCTTTTGAAAACTTCTAGAGTTTGATAGAGTTGTCTTGACTCTTCCAGAATATTCCGCACTATGCTAGAACCTTCTAAATTTTCTTAGAATGTTTCGGAATATAATAGAACCTTATAGAATATTTTGGAAGCTTCTAGAACTCTTTAGAGTTATATTGATTTTAGAATCTTCCATAGCTCTCTATAAATATGGGGAGAGCCTCATTATAACACATACATAAAAAATAAAGAGTGAGTTCAAGAGTGAAAGCAAGGTGTCCAAGTATTAAGAGTTCAAAAAGAGTTTTTCCTTGTGTGTGAGAATTGTTATTCAAGAGTGATAATTTGTTAGTGTTGTAAAGCATACACTTGTTGTATACAAGTATTTGTAATAAATATAATTACATTTACTTGTTGTGTTCAACTCTTCAATTTGGTATCAGAACGAGGTTTGGTCGGGATCCATTTTCTAAGGTGATCGTGCACAATTTGTAGACTGTGAAGTTTTTGTTGGATTGTTTGGTAAAGGGAGTGATAATCACACCAAGTCATGATGACGGATCTTGTAAACACAACGAATGAAGTTACGGGGCTTAACAACCACAACTATCAAAGTTGGAGGAGTCGCATTAAGTCCTACCTTGAAGGGCAGGACTTGTGGGAGGTTGTTAATGGGGATAAGATTACCCCTCCTCATAAGAAAAATGCTGAAGCACTCCGAAAGTGGAAGATTAAGGCCGGGAAGGCAATGTATGTGCTCAAGTTAACCATTGAGGATGAGTTGCTCAGACGAATCAAGGATGACGACACACCCAAGATGGCATGGGACACCTTTGCATCATTATTTTCAAAAATAAATGATACTCGATTTCGATATTTGGAGAATGAGTTAATGTCCACCACCCAAGGAAATAAGTCGATAAGCGAATACTTTACAAGAGTAAAGGATTTATGCCGAGAAATTTCAAAATTAGATCCGAAAGCAAATATTCATGAGGAAAGAATGAGGAGGATCATTATACACGGGTTAAATCCCAGCCTGAGTATAATGCTTTTATCACGGCAATACGAGGTTGGCGTAGTCAACCTACTCTCATAGAGTTGGAGAATTTGTTGACCAATTAAGAAAGTTTATGCAAACAAATGGCTGGAGTGTCGATAAACAAGGAAGAGGAAGCACTCTAATGCAATAATAAAAAAGATGAACATTGACAGCAGAACAAAAAGGGCGAACAAAGATAGCAGAACTTTTGAAAGACCAAGAAGAGAGAAGACCAAGGAAGACGTCCTCGGACAGGGGGAGTTCAATCCGACAACAACACCAATAAACGACGATCCTCCGTATCTCAAAGGTATAATATAGAGTGTTTCAATTGCAGCAAAAAAGGTCACTTCGCAAAAAATTGTTGGTTCAAGAAAAAATCAGCCGAAGGTAACTTGGTGACTTCTAGAAATCACCAAGAAGACAGTGAAGATGACTGGGACTTTCAGGCATCCTTAATAATGTCTGAATCCATCAAAGGAGATTTTTCAGAGAAGAAGATAGATTTTGATGAACCACTCAAGCAGTCTAACATAGTCACTGACGAAGTAGCTACTTCCTCAATAGTGACAGAGACGGGTGAAATAGCCCTTGCCGTAGTTTCCAATTAAGGAGCTATCAACTACAGCGATGATTGGATCGTTGATTCAGGGTACTCAAATCACATGACAGGTGATAAGAAGAAACTGTCAAGTTTATCCGCTTACAAAGGAGATCGGGTGGTAGTAACAGCTAATAATTCAAGGTTGTCGATGACTCACGTAGGTACGACTACTATCACACCTTGATTTAGCCCTAATCAAGTAAAGTTGCAAGATGTTTATCATGTGTCAGAGATGAAGAAAAATCTGTTGTCAGTATCACAACTGACATCTTCTGGTAATTATGTGGTATTTGGACCGGAGGATGTTAAGGTGTATCGAAACCTTAAACCGTTAGGTACACCTATCATGGAAGGACGACGCTTGGAATCAATATACATAATGTCAGCAGAATCAGCTTATGCAGATAAGACTCAGAAAAATGAGACTGCAGATCTCTGGCATGCACGTTTAGGGCACATGAGTTATCATAAGCTGAAGATAATGATGAAGAAGGCTATGCTCAAAGGTCTTCCCCAGCTGGATGTTCGAGAAGATATAATTTGTGCAGGATGTCAATATGGCAAAGCACACCAATTTTCATATGAAGAGTCAAAGTTTAGAGCTAAAGAACCCTTGGAGCTTGTCCACTCAGATGTGTTCGGACATGTAAAACAGGCATCGGTTAGTGGCATGCGTTACATGGTGACCTTCATTGACGACTTCTCAAGGTACGTTTGGGTTTACTTCATGAAAGAGAAGTCAGAAACTTTATTAAAATTTAAAGAATTTTGGGAGAAGGTCGAAAGTGAGTTCGATAGAAGGATCTGATACTTGCGAACGGATAATGGTGGAGAATATACGTCGAAAGAGTTCTCAAACTATCTAAAGGAGTGTAGAATCTGACGACAATTGACTTGTTCGGGTACTCCACAACAAAACGGTGTTGCTGAAAGAAAAAATCGTCACCTTGCAGAAATATGTCGGAGCATGCTACATGCTAAGAATGTGCCCAGCCGATTCTGGGCAGAGTGCATGCAAACGGTAACTCATGTGATCAATAGGCTACCACAGGCAAAACTAAACTTTGTCTCACCCTTTAAGAAGCTATGAAAGATAAAGCCCAAGGTGAGTTACTTCCGAGTCTTCGGATGTGTATGTTATGTGTTTGTGCCTGATCACTTGCGTAGCAAGTTCGATAAGAATGCAATTCGTTGCATCTTTTTGAACTATAGCAGTGAAAAGAAAGGGTGAAAATGTTGCAACCCTGCAACTGGTCGGTGCTACATATCGAGAAATGCTGTCTTTTATGAAGCCTCATCATGATAGTCACCACTAAAGGAGGAGCTGCCAAACTCTCAAGACTTAGAAGATGAACTGCATGAGAAGATGGGGGAGACAAGGGAAGGAGAAGAATCTCCTAGTTCAACTAAGGAGTTGATGCCTACAGCAGGAGATGGTGAGCAAGTGCCTAATCTCTCTAGAACACCAGATAAATTTATGAGTCCATGATAAACTGGAGTACATCAAAAAAGTCCAGAAGAGCTTCGCCCGAGTCAACAGGAGGTTGCGATCGACAACCTACCCCTTAGGAGGACGACTAGACAGAGAAAGCATAACCCAAGATACGTGGATGCTGCCTTAGCAGAAGAAGAGACCGTGAAAGAGCCAACAACATTTGAAGAAGCATCCCAAGACATAAAATGGCAGAAGGTGATGGAAGAAGAGATTAAGGCATTGAACCAAAATCAGACTTGGGAATTAGTTCCAAAATCCAAGGATGTGAAGCCGATATCATGCAAATGGGTGTACAAAGTCAAGACTCGCCCCGATGGATCAATAGAAAAGTATAAAGCTCGACTAGTGGCTAGAGGATTCTCACAAGAATATGGGTTGGACTATGATAAGACTTTTAGCCCAGTAGAAAAAATTACAACGGTGCGAGTACTACTAGCACTTGCAGCGAGAAAATCTTGAAAACTGTGGCAGATGGATGTGAAGAATGTCTTTCTACATGGAGAAATTGATCGAGATATCTACATGGAGCAACCAAGTGGTTTCCAGAGTAAAAGGCATCAGGATTACGTCTGCAAACTAAAGAAGGCCTTGTATGGGCTTAAACAAGCACCGAGGGCATGGTATGGCAAGATAGGGGAATTCCTTGTGCAAAGCGGGTTCTCGGTGGTACCTGCGGACTCCAGTCTCTTTGTAAAATTCTAAGAAGGTAAACTAGCAATAGTGCTAGTGTATGTGGATGACTTGATCATCACTGGAGATGATGATGATGAGATTGAAAGGACAAGAGAGAACTTGTCTGTGCGATTCCAAATGAAGGAACTTGGAGAACTGAAGCATTTTCTTGGGCTGTAGATTGACCGAAGCAACAAAGGCATATTCCTCTATCAGCAGAAGTATGCCAAAGACTTATTAAAGAAATATGGGATGCTCGAATGAAAGCCAATTGCCACACCTATGGAGGCTAATGTCAGGCTATGTTCAGAATAAAGAAAAGACTTGGAAGATGCAACTATGTACCGACAAATAGTTGGTAGTCTAATCTACCTTACATTATCGCGGCCGGATATAGTATACGCAGTTGGTGTAGTTAACCGGTTCATGCAAACACCAAAGAAGCCGCATCTTGAAGCAGTACGTCGAATACTGAGGTATGTGAAGGGTACAATAGACCTTGGTCTATTGTACAAGAAATGTGGAGCATGCAAGATAGTTAGGTACTGTGATGTTGACTATAGTGGTGATCATGATACACGACGATCAACTACTAGATATGTATTCAACCTTGACTCAGGAGTAATCTCTTGGTGTAGCAAAAGACAACCTACAATATCTTTATCAACCACGGAGGCTGAATACAGAGCAATGGCAATGGCAGCACAAGAAAGCACATTGCTTATACAATTAATGAGGGATCTTCATCAAACATATGATTATCCAATGATATTGCGCTGCGACAATCAATCAGCAATCTTCTTGGCTGAGAATCCAGTGTTTCATGTCAGGACCAAGCATGTGGAGGTACACTATCACTTCGCGAGAGAGAAGGTACTTCAAGGAGAAATCGAGATGAGTCATGTGAAGACTGACAACCAAGTTGTAGACATACTCACGAAAGGACTTAGCAATGCTAAGTTCACCGAATTCAGAAAGCAACTTGTCATGATGACCAAGGCAGAATTGTGAGAGTTAGTGCTGAGGGAGAATGTTAAATGTCATCACCACCTCTCTTGAATATTCCGGAGTCTTCCGAAAACTTCTAGACATTTTTGAAAAATTTTAAAATTTTTTAGAATCTTTCGAAAACTTCTAGAGTTTGATGGAGTTGTCTTGACTCTTCTAGAATATTCCGGACTATGCTAGAACCTTCTGAATTCTCTTAGAATGTTCCGGAATATAATAGAACCTTATATAATATTTTGGAAGCTTTTAGAACTCTTTAGAGTTATATTGATTCTAAAATCTTCCATAGCTCTCTATAAATATGGGAAGAGCCTCATTATAACACATACATAAAAAATAAAGAGTGAGTTCAAGAGTGAAAGCAAGGTGTCCAAGTATTAAGAGTTCAAAAAGAGTTTTTCCTTGTGTGTGAGAGTTGTCATTTAAGAGTGATAGTTTATTAGTGTTGTAAAGCATACTCTTGTTGTATATAAGTATTTGTAATAGATATAATTACATTTACTTGTCGTGTTCAGCTATTCAATATTTATTTGAGTAGATTCAAGTAGTGAAAGTGCTTATACAACACATGGGGTTACTTCATCTCATTCAATTGATATCAAGTTCTTCGATAATATCAACTGTAATAAACATACCTAACATGGGTGACAATTCAAGTCAGTAGATTACCACCATCAAGTTTGATGGTGAAAACCATATAGCATGGTTGAAATCCATCAATATATATTAAAGCTGGTAAGAAGTTAGGATATCTTGGTGGAATGAATATAATCCTACTTATGCAGATTGGGAGGTAAATAATATTATGGTAATGAACCAATGACTTCACTTAATCAAGTTTAAAATTAGTGAGATGTTCATGTATTATGAGAGAGGTAAAGGGATGCAGAACTTGTGTGGATTTGTGAGGAATGCTCACCTTCTCACGTGAGCACCTGTGCACACCTTTGTACACGTGTCATGGGCACGGAATCTGAATGGTCCATGTGATGCGGCACCCCAAAACTCAATGGACCAAGTTTTCAACCTGATCCAAAACTCTAGTGGGCCATAGAAAAGAGAAATTCAAATCAAGGGAGAAAACTTTTTCCGCTTTCCATGGCCCACTAGAGTTTTGTATCGGACTGAAAGTTGGGGTTGCGAGTTTTCAAGTGGTTCCGCATCACGTGGACTGTTCAGATTCTGTGCCCATGACACGTGTGCAAAGGCTCGCATAGGTGCTCACATAAGAACATGCGCATGTGAGCATTCCTTGGGTTTGTAGCACTATTTTCACCTTTACGAAACTAGCCATCATTACGATTAGAGCTGGGCATCGGACCGAGTCTGATCGGATTTGGTCTAACTCGACCCTGTCCGGATTCTACATGACTCAACCCGAACTCGGACAGATCCGAAATCAAATCCGGCTCATCTAACTCAGACAGATCCAAACCCCTTTTGGCATGAACCGATCCAAGTCTGACTCGGTCAGGAAAACCGAGTCGGATCAGATTGGGCAAGGTTCAAATCCGATCAAACGGGCTACATATTTAGAAAATAAATCCAGATCACAAGAACATGATTGCCGGTATCCAACGCCCAGAGAAATAGGTAGAAACATAGAGGAATCAAGAAATAGGTAGAAACATACAGGTATTCAAAGATAAGTTTTCTTTGAAACGTACTTCGAATTTGAAGGCGTAAAAGTCTTCAGTCCTGAATTTATGCCACATATTCATGCCGCCCTGAAATCTCGAAGACTCTGCTCTTATTTTCCAGAGATTTCCTCAAGATACAGGCAACGAAGACGAGCCTCTTTCTTCGAAGCAGCTCCAACATTTCTTTCCCATCCAAGCTGCCCAGAACAGTGAAAATCAAACACCCATTAAAAAATTTCATCGGAGATCAAAAAAGGAAAATGAAAAACATAACCGAAGACAGAGAATTCTCCAACCTTTGGGCTTCCCCGCAGTCTGTGGACAGACATTGAAAATTAAAAAAGACATTGAAGAAAGGAAAACGCAAATATCACCTTGATCGAAAAAAAATTTGGCCTTTAAAAGTTTTTAACGGTGGTGTCACTCTCCCCACTGTCTTCTGTGGTGGGGTCCACTGGTGATTTGGATGTGATTCATTCTTTGGGTATTACCCAAAAATGATCCCTCCATATGGATGGACGGTGTGGATACAAAACATACATCATGTTAAGGCCCTGGTTGGTTGTAACTTTGATGTCCAGCGTACCTAGAGGTGCATGCGTACCACACTCGCCCTAAGTTAATGCTTGTCAGGTTTTCATCTTAGCCATTGATGGCTCCAGTCATTCATGTTGGCTGTGTGGCGCCACGAGGCTAGTACCTCATAATTCCAATACAACACTTCTCTTCAGCGTGTAAAACACCCAAGCTGTTTGGGCCACCATGTTGTTTTTGTGGAATCCACTCTGTCCATCAGGTAATCTCCTCGATGCTAAGTTCCGCGGCCAAAAAACAGCCAGATCATAAACTTAGGTGGCCCATACGACAGGCAGTAATGTGATGGGACGCCAACCATAGGTTTGTGTGTGGAGTCACCATGGTGCGTATCTTCCATCAAACTCGTTCATCAGGTGACTGAAGAGAGAATACAAAAGTCATCCCGATCCAAAACGTAGGTGGACCACACCTAGAGGTTACCATGGTATGTATCTTTCCATCTGTGTGGCCCACTTGAGATTTTTACAGGTCTGATCTTTTGGGCATACAATGAAAATACGGGACCTCACCTGACGAACGGAGTTGATTTGATATATACATCATGGTGGGACCCATAGAGCTAGGGTGTTTCACACAAGGGTACAACAGGTTTTATAATCTTGTAGATGATTCTGGGCACATTAGTGGTACTTCTCAAAGGATAGCAACGGTACGGATTGGCTACTCCCCCTGTCAGGTGGGCTCCACTATGATGTAAGTGTTTCATCCATGCCATTCATCCATTTTTATAGATCATTTTAGTGCTTGATACCAAAAATTAGATGGATATAAGTCTCAGGTGGACCACACCATAGAAAAACAATAATGATTGGATATCCACCGTTAAAATCCTCCTAAGGCTCCAATGTACTGTTTATTTGACATCCATTCTGTTGATTAGGTGAAACAGATGTAGATGATGGGAAAAAACAAAGATCAACTTGATCCAAAACTTTTATGGCTGCCAAAAGGATTTTAATAGCCGACGTTCATGCAACACATGTTACCTGTAATGTGATCCACTTAAGATTGGGATATAACTCATTTTTGTTTTCATAGCATAAAATGGTCTAGGAAAATATATGGACCGCGTGGATGAAACACATACATCATGGCGGGGACGACAGAGAACCGACCACCAGCGATTGGCTGGTGGTGTGGAGAGTAGCCAATCCGTTCCCATCTGAAATAGTTCGTATAACACGGAGCTCAAGGAGCGTCAGTGCTCGTTTTTGCTCGACACGTACCTATAGTAGCTGTATAGTCGGTGTGAGGTAAACCGGCCAATCCACTTTCCCTATCGCTATCTACATCTTCTTTTTCACCAGCTTCTGGATTACTTCTGGCATTTTTATACATTTCCCTACCTACCTCTTCTTCACCTTCGGCGTTTCTGTCTTTACCTTCTTCATCCATTTGCCCACAGTTAACCACCTCACCTCTGCCAACTTCAAAATCCTCAGAGACTCCCCTATACATTTCTTGGGCTTTCCTCTCATACGCTCTTTCGAGATGCCCTTATCCCTGATCAACCGAAGCAACGAAGCATATGATGGATTTTTCTGTATAGGCTAGCTCCGGATCGGGTCGGGTCGAATCGGATCGGTCCGGATAGACCATTGTCCGAACCTGATCCGAAAAACAATCGAATTTAGATGGACACACTCGATCCGCACCGATCCAGGCCGTCAATTCGGTTCGAAACGGAACGGATCAAATCAGGTCGGATCCACCGGATCGGGTCAGACATGCCCACCTCTAATTACGATCTCTTCATGGTTTTTTTTTTTTTTTTTTAAGTTATTTCGGACCCATTAAGGGTCATTATTCCATTATGGTCTGCCAGTAGTCTGTGATCTGTGGGGCCCTCTATAATGAATGTTTTCTATCCAGGCTGCCCATCCATTTTTTAGATCATTTTAGGGCTTGATGCGAAAAAATGTGTAAGATCTAAATCTCAGGTGGACCACAACATAGGAAAACTGTAGTGATTGAATGCCTACCATTAAAAATCTCCTACGGCCCACTATAATATTTATTTAACATCCAACCTGTTGATTAGGTCATGCAGACCTGGATGAAGGGAAAAAAACAAATATCAGCTTGATCCAAAACTTTAGTGCCCCACGAAGTTTTTAATGGTGGGCTTTCAATCAACAGTGTTTCCTGTGATGTGGTCCACCTGAAAATCTGGGTCTTCCTCATTTTCGGTCTCACAGCATAAAATGATCGGGAAAATGGATGGACGGCGTGGATGAAACACATAAATCATGGTGGGGCCCACAAACACCGACCAGTGTCCACTGGCAGTGTCACCAGCCAATCCGCGTCCCACTCTCTCTTCAAGTGGGACCCACTTGGATAGAATGACCATTCTACCCCTCCCACTCTCTTTTTCAAGTGGGCCCACGTGGATAGAATGACCATTCTACCCCTCCACTCCTCTACTCAAGACCAATGAAAACTACAACTTTATAACTTTCCAGAAGAAATCAAGAACTCTACATTTTCTATTCATGATTTTTAAAGCTCCAACCGAAAGCAAGAAAATGGAGACATGGAATCAGTCATCTGCGACCATATCCTCCTTAATTCTGATCAGATTAGCCGCAGCGAGCTTCGATTCAGGTGAATTCATCCCACCAACCATTTGAATTTCGTCGAAAATCCTATTTTCATCACTCTCGAATTGAAATTCTACTTCTTGAATGCTCTGAATTCTACAGAATCTGTTTTCCATGGATCGATTCGGCGGCGAATTCTTCAGGCAAAGAAAAGTAAGCTTATTACTGAAAATCTTCTAGTTAAGCTTTTCTTCATTACACAATTTCTATCTCTACTTCACTTGTAGGAAGAGAGTGCAACAGCTGGGCTGTGGGCCCACTGTGATGTTTGTGTCGCATCCACTCCGTCCATCAGTTGCGACGCATCATGTTAGTACCTGAGCTAAATGATCAAGCTGATCCAAGACTCAGTTCCAATAGTGAGGCCCATCATGTTCATCAAGTGGGCCCCACAAGGATGAAGAGACAACTTGACCATCAGCCTGATATAAAACTTGGGTGGGCCACAACTTGTGGATTTAGAGGTTATATGAGTGTTTTTTATTGTTCACGTGGTGTGGTTCACTTGAGATTTCGATCAGTCTGATTTTTTTTTCTATGTACGGTGACGATTAGGTAGATCGACTTATGAACAGAATGGATGTTGCACTTAGACAAGGTGGGCCCCACTGAGATTGGGTGTTGCCTTTAGTCTACACAAACTGGATCAAGTTCAACGCTGTGGATCAAATTGAAAATAGGGGCGGACTCAAAAACAAGGAGTGGGTCGGAGTGGCCGACTCGAATAAAACCATAGGTGAGACCCTAAGCTTGAGTCTGCCGAGTCCACATTATTTCTTGTGGTATAGTCCACTAGAAGGAAAGGCCCACTTCCCCATTTTCCCAATAATAACATATCACGTGATCTAACAATCCAGGCCTTTGATTCGTAGGTCCTGCTGCCACGGATGGCCTACATGGCAAGAATCCTGCTGATTGAAAGATCTTCATCATCCATGAATTTGCTGGAATCTAGAACATTTTATGGAGAGAGAATCTCTGATCACTGGGCCATCTCAATGAGCAGCTTGAATCACTATCCCTCGTATTGTTGTGCTAATGCTCTAATGTTCAATTTGAGAGAATAGCTACGGATTTTAAATCAATCCATACCATATAGAGCTCAAGCAGCTTTTGGAAATTTTTGCCCCCCTAATTAGTTTCACCTACCTGAAAACTTTAAATATTCAAAAAACGTTTTAAATGAGTTAATGATATTATGAAAACTAACTTATGTGATTGTTATCCACATCACAGTTCACATTTCACCCACAAAAAGTCTATAACAACACATTTTACCGACATTTTTTCAATTCTTTAATACCCACTTAAATTTCTCTTTTCGTGTGGTGTGGCCCATACGAAGAACGGTTGTAGAGAGACCTTGCAGCCAAGTCTCTGTTGGGCCACTATGGTGGCTGTGTGAAGTTTATACTGTACATTTGTTGAGCCACTCATGTTAGGACACAGACCAAAAATGAGACATGCCAATAACACAAGTGCAAGAACATAGAGATGGGTCACCCATTGTTGAAAGCACTAGCAATGTTCTCTGTATATATTCTCTGCACCTTTATTACAATTTCTTCCCTTCTCTCCACATTGTCCATTCATTGTTCTCTCTGCATATATCCTACACATTTACTACAATTTCTCCCATTCTCTCCCTGCATTTCCCATTTCTCCTACCCTCCCACCTACCTATACATGCATCAAGCCATGCCACTTCCCCTAGTAAGCATTAAGATGATCCATTATCATAAATTGTGATTTAGAATTCTACTCTTAATGGAATTTCCCAAATTCGCCCCTTTTTTGGTGTTTGTGTGGGAAAGAAAGAGATCTTTCAAGTGCAAATGGTATCATTTCTTGATTTTATGATTGTTATTTGTTATTTGTTGTGTTTTTTTTTTTTTTTTTTTTGGTGGGGGGGGGAATCCTACGAGTAGAAATCCCAAAAATCCATCAACTACCTTTCGCATGCTAATCAATTGCAATTCCAATTACAGGTGGGCCAAACATGACAAGAATCAAATCCTCATATAGTACAAGAAATAGCTAATCAAATCCCTTAGGACTGATGTGGGAAATCTTCTGCTGAATCTTCTCCAATGGATGATCGATCCATATCTGGCATATCTCAAATCATTTCTAACACAGTCTATTCACTGGACATCTTTCTCAGGTCATTCAATCATAGTAATTCCTGATTTGGACAATACGCTGTCCTATCAATAATGGCCTTTATTTGGTCTGTTTGGATTGGTGGAAATTAAATAGATGACATGAAGGAAACAATCATCAAATCTAAGGAAACCCATGAAGCAGGAAATGGTTCCTGTTCTTTTCAAGTATAGAGATAGAAAGGAAATGGCCCTTTCCTGGGGATCTCCTACGAAAAAGAAATTGGTTTTCTCAGTCCATCTTTCACAAACGACGGAAAATGTCACATTTGAGGATATCGATTCTCTCCTCAGTTACTTTTATATTTCCACAAATCCAAACAAGAGGGTACAACATTACAGATACAAACTAGGGGTATGCTTACGGGACCGGTACAACAATAAGTTTATGACTGTACTGGCCATATGTGGGGCCCACGTAATGTATTAAGGGCATCCATCACTCATATTAACCCAAGGTGTCAAAAATCAGCCTGATGCCACACACTCAAGTGTGCAACAGAGAGGGGACACCCACCCTTTATTTAAAGGGCCGACGACCTAATTTTGAAACAGCCTTAGTTCCAGACCTTCCAGACCACATGAAGGGCCTGAATGGCCAGGATTTCTTATATTCAAAACAGTTGGCCTTCCACACAAATCAAAGGTGGACAATCCCTCCCAAGATTCAGGGATTAGCCTGATTTTAGGGCACCTGAGAGTAAAATATTCTGATGCATATGATGGACAATTTGGAATTTATGCACACATCATGTGGACCCCACATCTACCCACTACCACCATAGGTTATGGTGGCGGCGGTACCGGTGGAGCACGTCCCTAGAAACTATACTTCCATCGATCAAAACAGAATGCAAGTCCCGTGACATGTTCATGCAATCTAAAGGGTGAATGATCAAATGTTTGTATATACAACATCCCATAATATGAGAGTACATGCTAAAGAAGAATCCTATCACAGAGAATGAGACCACCTGAAACTATTCTTTGCCTTTGTCTCAACCTCTCGAACAGGAGATCCTCTTCTTTCCGAAGGTCCAAATACTCATCCATGTCAAATGAGGATCCTCTCTGCTTGCTCGGAGCATATGAGATTGGATAGCCTCCGGACTCCACAAATCTGCTACTCGTCTTGCCTCTAGATGCTGTGGAAGAACTCTCATTGCTGTCTGGGCTCCAACTTGCATGGCTGCTGGTGGCGCAGTTACTGTAAGAAGCATTTGCTTCCTGAAATCAAATCAAACCATAAAAATAGTAAGATGGCTAGATATAGACTGGAAAAGGACAGATATGATACTGCATGATTTACTTTTAGGAAAAGATTGTGTGCTCTCATTGTGCACTGAGAGTCAATGCGCATTTATCTCCTGCACACAGGGGAAACGGATTGGTTACTCCCCCTGACACCAGCCCCAGAGCTGGTGGTCGGTGCTCTGTGGGCCCACCATGATGTATGTGTGTCATCCATTCCGTCCATCTATTTTTCTAGATCAATTCATGGTAATACACAAAAAATGAGATATATCCCAGTCTCAAGTGCACCACATTACAGGAAACAGTGTTGAATGAACTTCGACCGTTAAAAACTTTTTGGGGGTCATAGAAGTACTGGATCAAGTTGATATTCGGTTTCTCCCTTCATCTGGGTCTTTATGACCTAATCAACAGATTGGATGTCAAATAAACAGTACATTGGGCCTCAGGAGGATTTAAATGTTGGATATCCAATCACTATTGTTTTCCTGTGGTGTGATCCACTTAAGATTTATATTCCTCTCATTTTTGGGATAAAAACATAAAATGATATTTTAAAATGGACGAAGGGAGTGGATGAAACATATACATCTTGGTGGGGCCCACAGAGTACCAACCACCAGCTCCAGGGCTGGTGTCAGGGGGAGTAGCCAATCCGTTTCCGCACACAGGTGGGTAGGAATCTTAATATGCATTTCAAAATGGACTTTTGAAATTTCAAATCTTGAAATACTTAGATAATTACCAGCTTCCACTGCAGCGCACGGTATTAAAAAATGGCTACATTATGGCTGTAGCAGCTATTTTGTAGAGGAAATTATCGCCTCCATTACACAATACGAGGGTGAATCAGTACAATTATGGAAAAAATGGGCTGGCACCATTAAGTGTCAATACAGTCATAAAGGGCCTATTGTGGAAGTTTTTATTTTCAATTTTTTCTTGTTTTTCCACTTCTTTATTCCTTTCAACCATGATGGATGCTTAGAAACTAATTTTAAACTAGATATAGGCTTATTTTGAGGATCAAAACAAAATTTGTTCATTTTCCTCTTCTTCTTTTTTGTATTTATATGTTGCAGGCCCTAATCCACCAAATCATGCTTGATTTATGCTCTAATGGGGCCAACTTGGTCAGTTTTCACCTTCTTTTTTCTTTTTTTCTTTTTGAGAGGCAACAAAAGAAATTTATGAATAAATTTAAAAAACCCACAAAAGCAGGAAAAGAATACAAGCTCGGGAACAAAATTGCGAAATAAACGGTGAAAACTTCCTATCGGCCAAACCAGCCTAAGCATACACAACCCAACCCAACACCAGCCCTTCAATTGACCTGATGACCTCATCCCCACCCCCACTCTCCTTGCGGAAGCATCTCCCATTCCTAGCCCCCCAAATCACCCAAAAGATGGCCATAAGAGTCAGCCTCCAAACAGCTTTGCCGGCCTTCCCACTACCTCCCCCGTGCCAAGACCACAAGAGGTCTTCAACAGCCTTTGGCATCGCCCAGTCCATTTGAAGCATCAGCTTTCAGCATATCAAGCTAACGATGCCCAAATGACAACATTCTTATCAAAGAATGGCACATTACAGCATCAAATAGGTGTCCAAAACCTTAAAGAAATTCATATTAGGGATCATCACATTTTTTAGAATGTTACAATAACTTTTGAGATCCCATCATATGATCATGGCATATCTAAGAAGATCTCAGATCATAAGCACAATTTTATTCTTAGTAAGATTTCTCAGACAGCAGAAAGCAATTGTTAAACTCAAAATAACAC
Source organism: Magnolia kwangsiensis (assembly GCA_037074715.1). Classification (NCBI taxonomy): domain Eukaryota; kingdom Viridiplantae; phylum Streptophyta; class Magnoliopsida; order Magnoliales; family Magnoliaceae; genus Magnolia; species Magnolia kwangsiensis. The sequence goes on along the minus strand of CM073582.1, from coordinate 112,629,223 downwards.
ATGAAAGTGACGAAGATAAGGTGTTCAAAAATGGAATATTTTCAAGGACATGATTCTATCATAGAAACCAAGTGCACTTATGAATAGAAAGTTAAACCAAACGTGGGATTTGAATTGAATTGTAGGATTTGAGTTGTGAAATGAGATGTTCAATACTGTCACAAACAGTTATAAAATATGAGGAGATTAAAAACATGGTATTATGAAAAGAGAACATCAATAAAACATCAACCATAGCAGATGTCTTGACATTGTTGGTTTGTGAGAAAGAACACAGTCATGTAAGGTTGCATTAGGGGCAGAGTTCGAGGACCTGGTTCACAAACAATACAGGATTTGAAGAAAAAATGGACTCATTCATGGATATTTCAGGCTATATAGCAAATAGATGGGAAGAAAAGAATCAAGATGTATGAATGATTATTTTTATCATGAATGACTTAATTTTATTAAAAAACGGAAGATATAAATGGGCCTCGAAAAAGATGCCAACAATCCCCCATACAAGGAAAGTCTCGCCCTCCCTCGTAAGAGTTCTGGTAACTTTGTCACCATCCCTAGGAATATGTCAAATGCTTAAGCTATTAGTGAGATCATGATTTACATTAAAAAAGAGGGAACTTCAAACACTCCGAGAAATCATTGGATGCCGCATGGTGAAGCAAGCTGGCAGTTTGAGTGAAGCGGGAGCGCACGGTGAAGCAAGCTGGTGGTTCAAGGCTGAAAAGTTTCTTGGCAAGCCCACATAAGAGTCTTTAGTAAGAGCCGCTTGTAAGCGCCTTTAGCTTCCTAAGGCCTCAGTAAGAGCATTTAGTCAAAATATACAAAATATGGTAGTCTCCTAGACAATTGAAAATGAGGGGACTAGAAAATAAACCCCCCTTGAGCTAAATCAGCCATGAATTTTAGGCCTTCGTGTTCCCCCATCTAGCCATCATATCTAAAATGACCAAACTCCCCCTTGAGAAAATGAAAAGGGACCAAAAAGCCATAGCACTAACTTTCATCCCTGACCAAGCCCCCTACTTTGGAGAACAATCTTTAAACACTGCCTAGCATCTGTCAATGTCTTTTTCCTGTAGCTTTAAATTCTTTTTTTTTTCCAATTATCCATTGATTATTTAAAAGGGCTGAAAAGAAGCCCCACGTGCGCATTTGTGATGGAGAAGGTGCCTTACCATACATGCACCAAAATAGTGCAGTTGTGAGAGATCTGGGTCATTCATCATGTGGAGCCTAACATGAATGTGCTGTTGCCAAAAAATGATTCTGGTCCACTCATCAAGTGGGTCACAATTGCATATGGATTGTGGTTCAGTGACCACTTTTCTGTAACCATCCAACTTCCTCGTGCACCACCTGATTTACCAGCTGGGTTAGGGGGGCAGGGTATGTTTACAGTGGTCCTCACCTGTTGAATGGCACAGTTCTCTCTTGTGTGCCAAGTTGGCAGATGGAAGTCCCATCAGGGCTTCAATGCAATAGCCAATAACTACAGTGGCAATAAGGTTAATAGAGATTCTGTTAACTTTATCAGACTGTCTCCTTGAACAATGTTCCTTTTCCCAATCAAAACAAAATAGATCCACCCAAATTTCAATTTTTCCCCTCCTGAGTTTCTTCTCAAAAGTCTTCTCTATAGGAATCTGAAAGTCCTGGTATGATTTTCATGGCAATTTTCATGGCTAATCTGGATTTTTCGGCCGAAATATCTTTAGTTGATAATCTGCACATTCCATCATCAAGGAATGATTCCCAAAACTATTGAATCGAAGCTCCATCTCTGGATAAGAGAAAGAAGATCATTTCTAGCAGAATCCAGCAAGAGATTCTTTGTGGAATATTGTTGGGGAAGATTCGCCAAGTGAGAAACAGAGAATCTCCTTGGCTACTGTCCACATACCCTGAGTCATTAGCAGCAAAGGAAATCAAGGTATTCAAAAACAATTAAATAATGGCCATAATGATTAAGGTGGGAACCATTATGCATTACGGGGCCTAACTGCCATTATGGGGGGAAACAAAAAACAGGCCTGTAATGACCCCATAGCTGGGTGTTACCGGGCTGATACAGTTTTTTTTTTTTTTTTTGGAAAAAAAAAAGGGGGGCCATAACAGCCTTCGGCCCGTTACAGATCATAATAGTAATGGCAGTGGCCATTACAGCTACCATTTCTATCGAGTACCTTGAAGGAGATGCTAGGAAGAGATGGACATTGGTTAATGTAAGGGGACTACCAATGGAATGTAGTTTTCACCTAGGTGATCATGTGTGTCACCTTCACACTCCAAAATTAGTGATGCATGTGTCCATGCATATCAATATAGATACGCATCCCTATAAATATGATATATGACAGCAAAAACTTAACTATTTCTAAAATCATTATAACATACAATTCGCACGATGATATATTAATGTATGCATAGCGAGTTGATTTTATATATGCTATATATGGTAGATGATTAGAGATCACCTAATGACGTTTGGAGGATAAGATGAAAAAGACAGATAATCCTCACAAAATAAAGTAGCCATTATGATGATCGATAAGCTTCGTTAGATCAAGATTACAGGGTTGGAACTTCCCTAGACTTATGACACATCTTTTTTTCATTGATTTGCCCATTGATATTTTAAAGCACTCAAAACATTTAGTTTTGCAAGAGCCTCAAGCTTCATTCTTTCTCCTTTTGGAGCTAGTATTAACTTCTAACCACTCAGCTTGACCACTCTTCCTAGTTCCTACCGCATCAAAATGCAAATGCGCCAGCTTTGAAGGATCCACTAATGAGGATATGCACACGTCTACAAATGTTTTTCCCCCTTTCTTTTCTTTTGAATGTTTTAGTCTACATATATAACTTCTACATCATAGAAAAGAACATGCCCATGTCTACTTTCTAGTTTCTAGCCAGTTGAATAGATATCGTAGATATAGGTTATTTTCTAACATCTGCATGCTTGCGTAGGTCTATAATTCCAACTAGGCACTCTTTCCGTGAGTTCATGAAGTCGTCCATAAAATAAACACAACAATAAGATACTTATCCAAGCAATGTTCCATTTCATGTCAGAGAAAATAATAATATATATAGTAAAATGTCAAAAAGAAAAAATATTACCTGAGCTTTATCGAATGATTTATTCTCCAATGCAACAGATACCTTCATCTGATTCTTGCATGGTAGCGGAGAGTTGTCATTACTAGTTTCCCACTGCAACCATGGCAGAATCACTCCATCTATTCCAACAGGAAGCGAAGAAGCTCTTACTGGAGTTCCACCAGTTTCAGCATTTGTACAACTCGTTACAGGATCTTTTGACTTTATGCTTCCCCCTAATGTTGAACTTGTGTCACTCTTTTCCCCATCAAATGATGAAAAATCTGTATCTTCAACATTGGAAATGAAATCCTCAAAATACTTCTCTGCCTCTTCCGTCAAACGCTTGGACACTCTCGTTTTATCATTGCTCCTCTGTCAAAATTATCAACGAGTTAAATTGAAAATTTTTGACATCAGAAAGACTTCCATTCTAAACAAAAGCCCATTTCCAAAGATCAATGTGAGTATTGGGAGTTTGGCACAAAACATAAGTTCATAATTTTCATGTTCTCCAATGTTATACATATAATCTTAGTTTCATGTTTCTCTGAATTTGAGTAGACTATTCTCCATTATATTCTTTTACACCCTGATCCATAGCTCAAGTGGTAGACTGAGTGAAAGATACCTCATTTCAACACTGAGGTCTTGGTATCGATTCCCTAGTGGGGGTGGCTAACAGTGTAGTGTGAACTGACAGTGGAGTGTACTAACAAGCTAACAAAAAAAAAAAAAAAAACATTTCTCTATGAAGCTTATGTATTTTTTTAAAAACTAGCATTGACACATTAATATACCTTTTAACACCATAATTTGATTGCATGGTCTTGTCAATGTGTCAGAATTCTAGTGATAGCGGTCTGACACCTTATGTCCATGTTTGACACTGAGATTGTTTCCATTTCTATGGCACACAAGAAGATAAATAAGAGGCACTTATACCTTTCTAGCCCGTATCGGTTTCTCTGGTGCAGCACTTTGCTTTGGTGGGTCCGGAAGCAATTCTCTAACAATCTTAGTAAACTCACGACCGCGTTGCTCCTCGGCTGCTAACTCTGCTAATAGGTCCTGTGTACGCTTCTCTGACTGCAACATTTATAGACATTTACATGCCTTGTCATTGGAGCAATGAGGGCATAATTTAAATTTGAAGAGAGAGAGAGAGAGAGAGAGAGAGAGAGCAAAATACATGACAAATAATTGCTGATTTCAATAACCCAAGTAATTCTCGAATTTTGAAACATTGACAAATTGTGATATGAATATCATACAACGCAATGTGTGTGGATATCATAGAACTGATTGCAAATTCTCTAAACAAGGTACAATCCTCTTTGAGGGTGAAAGAACATAGGAATAGGAATTTCCTCTTTTCTTTTGGATTTTACGAATCCAAGGTATTTTTTCCTTCTCTTTGTACATTTTGCTTGAACTGTCTTCACCTTTTCCCTTTTAAATTACTTTCTGGTTTATGAGAAAAAAGCTTCGCAAAGGTTTTAATATGGAAATTATAGCCATTGACAAGTCCAAAACAAATACACAGCATCACAAATCTCACTGGCTATATTCTAACTATGCCAATTGCCAGTAAATGGTTCAATTAACATCATAGAGACATGAAGACACAAGACTTATCGCTGCAAGAAGCAGATGTATAGAAATGGCAGTTTATTGACTGAACGGGTTTAGTGGATTGCAGACAAGTTCCGGTCAACTAAACCTTACACCAAGGCATTAAGGGGTGCACTCCAGTGGTACCGGTACCGCTATAAGCTTACGGTGGTACCAAGCAGATGAGAGGCCCAATGATGCATTCACAAAATCCCACTCCGTCAATAAGATGCGCAGCCTCAGAAACAACCCAGGGCCCAAAAATCAGCCCAATCTAAAACTCAGATAGGCCACAACACAAGGAACATATTGAGACAGAACGTGCACTGTTTATTAGCATGGGGGGCCCATTGTGTTGAGTATATATAATCAAGGCCATCCAGACCTTTCATCCAGTCCAGATAAATGATCAAGCCAAAATTCAGGCTGTTTTGCCACTCAGGTGGGCCCCTGTGAAGTTCAAGGGTGGGCGTTCCCTCCCAAAACATTCCCTTTGCTGTGGCCTAACTTATTTTTAGATAGGACTGACTTTTGGGTCCAATTTTTCCAAGGTGATGCATGTAATAGAAGGGTTGGTTGGTGATGTGGACCCACATCTGCCTGGTACCGTCGTAAGCTTATGGTTATGGTGGTACCGGTACCACTGGAGCACGTCTTGGGCATTAATAGTATAAGCAATACAAACATAAACATCAGCTGCGCAACTTTTAAAACACATGCAAGGAACAAGACATTATATCAGAAGGTCGTTAAGAAAGACGGCTTAAAATCAGTTGCTAGTACCTGCACAAGTTTTGTTGTGTAATTCTTTCTGACATCAGCAAGAGCCTGAATAACATCTGTGCTCTTTGGCTGCAAGCAGTCACCATTGGCTAACATGGTAGGCTTGGTTTTCACCATGACCTGTAGACATAACAGACAAATGTAAGCTGATAGAAAAAGGATGCAACATGCTTACAGTCTAAAAGAAGACAGAAAACCACCTCAATGGACTTATAAATCAGAATTATTGATGAAAGAAGGTACATTGAATATATAATAGTTCATGCTAATGTTCTGAAAATCAGATTCAATTGTAAAATTGTAAGCGGTTATATGAACCGCATGCTCACAATTCTCACTGCATATAACTATTTGTAACATAACATTCAACTGCTTTCCAAGAGTATTGCCTTCAAAGAAGCTGGTCAGAGCATGTTATAATTATATTTCATCTCCCTAATTTCATAAGGCAAAACTTATTTTAAAACCATTAACAAACATGAACCTACATCTTTCCATTTTTCTAGTGTGTAATGTGTTTCACGCTGATAAGGTTCAAGTTGAATATTGAACCATGTTCTATCGTTATTAGACCTGACTCGTAGAATTTGATTTACAGAGCTTTGCTAAAACCACACGCATGTGCAATAAAGCTCATATACACGCCACACATGTGCCAGCATGTCATGATAGGTCCAAGATCTAATTCATCTATCAGAACAGCACCACTATATAAATGCCCTAGCCAAGAATAAGGTTGACCCACTGGTCAGGCGGGCCACAGTTTGTAAAACAAATGTACAGCTCTGAAAACTTGGCAGAAGTTTTCTAACCCATCCACCTCTTTCCAATATTGGGGTTCACAAGATGGTTGGTCCAGATTTTATTTTGGGAAACCATGTACAAGGTCAGACCAACCAGATGAATGGATTAAATCTCACATGTGTCATGCTGGCACATGTGTGGAGTGTACATGAGCTTTATTGCACACACATCTGTGCTTAGCAGAGCTCTGATTAATAAACCACAAGATTTCAAACAGCTGAATCTTACTTGTTCAAGCTCCATCCTCATCTCATCAAGAGCATGCCAAACTTCTTTCCGCATTGCTTCATACACCCCTGTCCTCTCTCCATCCCCAGTAGGATGTTCAGTCTGCAAGTGCAACAAGATGAGAGGAAATCATAAATAGACAAAAGTCACATAGTCACTCATCTTAATTGTCCGACTCCAGTGAAGAAGCCAAACCTTTTTCTGTGCATAAACTGCCCTTATTGTCTTCTCTAACCCATATTTATTATGTCCATCCTGTGCTTCATCATCAGTCAGTGCAGAGGAGTAGCTCTGGAAAGGCCCAAACAAGTCCTGATGAGATAACTCAAGGATAAACTCTTATAAAGCCAGACTTGCAAGCATGAAGCAAGAAACAAGACAATAAGAGAACGGCAAATAAAGCACAATTGCTTGAATAGAAACACTGTTTGGCCCTTTTTCCCTATTCCCTTTTCTTCTACAAAATAATCTTAAACCTCACATTAAAGAGAAAAAGAAGCAATTTCCTGTAACCATTAGCAACGAAAATACTTACAGAGTATCCATCATGCGTACGCAATAAATCCTTTTGACTCATAGACCTTCTCAAAGGAAGCTGATTGCTGGAAACAGTTGGTTTATGCAAGGAGAGCCTCTCGAAGTTCCCATTTCCAGAACTCTTTGATTTAGAAAGATTGCTGGAGCTATTTGAATGGTCCTTGTCACTCTGTACTCAGAAACATTAGAAAGAATCAATCTTCTGTTTTATATGAAAATGGCCAATGCTTGAAACATGTTGATACTTATATTGTGGCCCATAAAGAAAAGTACGGCTTGTCACTGATCTGAACAATACACAAAAAACCAACGTTTCTAAAAATTGTTTCTTTCTTTTGATATTGTATCATACATATTTCTTTCTTTTGGAATTATCCAAACTACAGTTCAACGCAAAACATTGCAGATACAACTCCATCATCTGAAGACTAAGGGTGTGTTTGGACTACTATAATGCACAGTGATGTGGTGCATTATTGCAATGATTACAAATTACAATGCCTTTCTCTTGGTATTGTGGTAATTTGACCAAGAATTCATGTGTTTGGATAGGCATGGTAATAGTGCAATGATTACAAATTACAATACACGTCTCTTGGTCAACATCGTATTTCAACAGGAAAAATACACTTAAACCCGTGTTTGGATAGGAGATTTATACTCCAATGGATTGCATATTTGTAATGATTACAAATTCCAAATACACGCCAAATGTATTGCATTTGACCACCGAATTACATGCCAAGTTTCTAGTTTAAACAAACACTATAAAAATGTAATGATGGCTATGATGCACCACATCACTACCAATTACAGTAATCCAAACACACCCGAATGGCGGTAGACTCTTAGGAGTTTCAACACCTAGTCAAGGGTTCGAGTACCCATAGGTGGTGAAATCCCACTACGGCGTGAGTGTGTGGTGGTGTGTGTGCGTGTGTTAAAATAAAATAATAATAATAATAATAATAATAAGTAGACATCACTTATGGACTCTTGAAACTGCTTCTACGTTAAGGAACAAAAGGAACCAGGTTCTCATTGATATTAAACCACAAAAGCTCTTTGATTATGATGTCTTCCGCCATCAATGAAAAAGCAAGCACAATTACCACAAAGCATTCAAAGGAGGATTTCTCACACTTTCCAAGAGATTAGTCCGGTTGCAAATCAACTTGCTGATCCAGGTGTTACAAAAGTGGAAGGGTAGAGAGGTTTAATCCCTAGCCTAGAAGATTTCTTGACAGGCGACAAGGAAATGTGAGCCATTTTAGACAGTCGCTAGCTACAGATGGATGGTGACTGTACACACAAGACACATCTATGGTAATCAGGACAGTTGAGCAGGGGGTCCACACTGCAGAAAGGCCAAAGCTGGAATTTGCAGCTATTGCACAATACTAGCTATCCAATCAGTGCAATTTTCTCCCATTAACCGTGGACAGTTTCTCCTTTTGTTCAACTTTTTCCAAATGCGGGCCACCTATGAAACAACAAAGATAGTCTTATCACCTCACTTTGGGGCTTGTGAACCCATCCACATTGCAGCCCACAATATCAACAGTCCCAATCACCCTAGAGTAAAATGTGTCAAGTCAAGGCACTAGGGAGCACACGTCTTCATTGCTGGCCATGCTTGCAAGTGTTGGAATCTTTTCAGTTTTGTATCTCAATTGCCTTCTCATAACAAACCATATTCCAATGCATGTTTTGATGATCCACCCAATTGAATAAAAAGTTAGTTTCTCATTCGCTGAGCCAAAAAAAATTAAAAATTAAAATTAAAATAAAGCACCCAATTCATAGTTAGCCCTATTGATCTTACAGTACAGTTCAGCTTTTCACTTTGTACAAGTGGGGCCCACACTTCAAGGATCCAAACCATTGATATGACAGGTCACATTGCTGATGGCCCATGCACCAAAAGCCCCCATAATGAAAATCTCTGTATCATATTTCACACTTTACTCAGTTGAACAAATACCATTGCCGTATTTTCTCCTAACCATCTATTCGTCAGCAGCCTAACAAAGGGTTATGATTCTTCCAATCATGGGGATTTTCAGCACATGGGCTATCCCAAGTGGGCCTGATAAGACCGACTGTTTAGATCACAGAACCATGGGCCCCACCTGCTCAAACCAAACACCCCAAACACTACTGTAGCAATAACATTCCGGGACGAGCATTGTGTAATTAGTAACTCATAAACGCGAATCTTTATATATCCTTTCCAAAAATTGAACTTAATCATCCAAAATTCAAAGCTTCTTTGAATTCTAATTACCAAGTAATTGACATTCAACAGAGAATTCAAAACTCAGAAAGTGGTATTTTATAAAGAAATAAAGAAATGTTACCTCCGAATCGCTGCACTGATACCGTGCGACAGAGACAGACCGTCTCCTCCTCGAGCTATTATCGTAAACGCCATTACTCCTAGAGCTATTATCATGAACACCATTGCTTAGAGAATTATTACCTAAACTGCCCTTCCCATGGCTCCTCGAGACCGACCTACTCCCTGAATTATTCCCCAAACTGCCCTTCCCATGGCTCCTCGAGACTGACCTACTCGCTGAATTATTCCCCAAACTGCCCTTCCCATGGCTCCTCGATACCGACCTACCCCGCCTCTGGCTCGCATCCGCGGACCCCACCGCAGTCTTAGCACCAATCGCAGAAGCCCGTCGATCCAACCGCCCCCTCGCGCTCTCCCTCTCCACTCTTCCTCCATCGTCCCTCGACGGAAAGAACTCGTTGGCGAGATCATCAAGGCTTATTTCAGGAAAGCCCGATCCTCTAACTGTATTTACGAACCTGCCATTGGGGAGGAGCTCGTCGGGGTCGGATGGAGGGAACCGGCCGGAGAACTGGCTCAGGCTCCTGGACCGGCGGTGGGACCCGGTCCGGTTCGAAGAACCGGTGTCTTCTGCTCCGGTCGAGCCGATCGTAGTGCGCTTCGTCGTGGATTTGAATGACGAAGTCGCCATTTTCGAAGGAGGGAGGGAGATATTAGGGCTTGAAATTTTCGAAATCCGACATTTTTAGGGTTTTTGTGAGAAAGAAAGAGTAAAAACGGATTTTGGAGTCTGCAAAAATGGCGGAGAAATCTAGAATTTTGGATTTTTAATTTTCGAAGAAGGGAGCTGTCCATTAACATAAGAGGCTTCACTTTTTGTAAAATTACGAAGATGCCACCAGCGTTCGTACGTTAGGTAGGACTACACGGAACGCGGATTGGGTACTAACCCTGATCATCCCTAGCTGGTAACGGACAGGAGCACTGAGGGCCCACCTTGATATATCTATTTCATCCACACCGTTCATATACTTTTATATATAATTTTATCAAAAAATATATAAAATTATTAAAATATAAGGTTCATTGTACCACACCGCAGGAATCAGTAGTGATTATGACATCCACCGTTGATATGTTCCTAGGGCCCATCATGATGGTTAATTTCCATCCAACCTATTGATAAGGTCACACAGACCTGGATGAAGCGAAAAATAAAATAGAAGCTTCATACAAAACTTCTGTTACCCCCAAAATGTTTTCAACGGTAGATGTTTAATCCAAAATGCGTGATCCACTTGTTTCTTGGATCTGTCTACTTTTGGGGATTTTAACATAAAATGATATGGAAAAATGGATGGACGGTGTGGATAGAACATATACATCATAGTGGCCCCTCAGAGACCCTGTCCGTTCCTAGCTAGGGACGGGTGGGGTATTACCCAACCCGTGTACGGCGGGAAAAGCCTGGAAAAGGACGTCGAGGCATATTTAAGATATGGCCTTAAGTTCAACCGTTTAGACCATAATTTTCTGTCCACCAGAAATTAAATTGCAATATCTATCGTTATTAAAACAATCCAAACTGTCCAATATGTTGAATTTATGACAATAATTATATTTTGAGAAAATTAGTTACTTTTACTAACTTATTAGGCAAAATTTTGAATGTTTCTAATTATCAGTGGATAATTATTTTTTGTGTGGTGTAGAATACCTGATGAGTAGATGGTACTGATTTTTTAATATGAAATAAAATCTAGAATAAAGATTTTTAAACGGTTGGATTTTTAAAAAACTTAATATATTTTAATTTATCTGTGCGTGGACCATACATTGTTGTCCAACCGGTTGGACTGGAAACACTTTGGAAGTTATTTGATGCTCCGAGTGCGCATGACGCACGATACTCAGTAACTAAGAAATGGTAAACGAGTTGAAATAAGACTATCGGATCATTTTCATTCAACCTTCTAATGAATGTCCACCACCAGAGCTGACAGGGACTAGTGTTGCATTTGAATTAAGCGCCTGTTTATTACCACCGCCCTCTGCCAGAGTATCAAAAATTTTCTAAAAAAGGAGGAAAAGATACGGTGCTCTAAGAGCACCAGATAATTTATAGTGCTATTAGTTGTATTGGGACATTTAGATGGTCCAATCTATCAATATTAACCGTTCATTTGGTGGAGAATATATTTCATGGGAGAGTCTTTAAATAAATCACCAACCGGATAATTTTAAGTATCCATCAAATGACCACGGAATCGGACGGTCAAAATAAAAAAAGAAGACCCCATCAGTAATTTGAACCTTCTATTTATTGGGGCATGTCGTCGATGCCTTATGTTTCCAAGGAATCACATCTAAGCGGACCATCCTAATTTCAAACCGGACCTTCCATGGCTTTGAAAATGAATGGATATAAATAAAGCTAACTTAAAGGTGCACAGGATTATCCTAACCGTTTAAAATCTTCTTGGTGACCCATCAACTGTTTTCTCATCTAGTGAACAGCTTGGATCGACCCAGTGAGGTGCCCAACTGTTCAAACATAATAAGTACCACTATAACTTATACGCCCGAAGGGCACTGGATCATTTCGGCATTTAAAGTTTCAAAATCGATCGGTGGGGCTGGAATCCATTAGAGTTTGGAAACTGATCGCATGCAGGTAAGGTACCACAACTTGTGGTACAGGCCATATTTTCAGATAACGTGAAATGAAACTTATAAAAAAAATCAGTACCGTGAAAACAGTAATCTCATCATTAAAGTGACCTGAAATAAAATTTTGGCCACATCCAATAATCATATGATCAACACCGTAAGAAACAACGGACAAACGATTATAACATCAACCACAAATTGTGGCCCATTACGATATATTATAAGTTTTATTTTATATATATATGATATTTACGGTTTTTCCCACTGTATTAAAGGTACTGATTTTTTATGAAATTATTAATTTATCGGAAAAGTAGTACCATACCCCAACTTATGGTGCAGTTGCCTTATGGTTCAGTTCTCCGTTAGTTTTGCAATGACTCGCGGTGTAGATGGTGTTTGTCCGTTGTCCACATTATCAAATGACGGCAGCTCGTACCTTATGCATTTGGCTCGAAAAATTCAATCCAGACCGTCCAAATAGTGAGATACATAGTCGATGGAGCATGCATTGAAAATTAAATTAATTGGACGATGTCTAACCATTCATCTGCTGACATCAGACGGGTGGTTAAAATGATATTGTCAATGTTTCAAATTCAACGGGTGAAAACACACGCGTAGGTCAATCCAGGCCGTCCAAATTGCTGGCGAATAGTGGATGAAGCAGAGTCCAAAATTGAAAAAGACCAACGGTGCAGATTTAACAGGTGGCACCCAAATAGTCCGGTGGATGAGATTTTCTGGCTCCGCAGTAACAAAGACCTGCACACCATATATGCAAGTTCCAAGCATTGCATGAAGTTGGCCACACCCAAAATTCAAGCTGGTCCACTCATCAGGTGGGCCCCACATTGATATGCATTTGTTAGCCTACCCAATGATAGGATCAGATCTGCATAGTGGGGCCCACCCACTGTACAGATCAGATCTCAGGCACGTGCCAGGCTGGCAATTTGGTCAGATGTAACTGTATATGTGGCTTACAAGACGAAAACATCACGTGTAAATGTTTTTACCCAACTACAGTGCAAATGTCTTCTGTGGGGCCCACGATGATTTTCTGATGAAATCCACTCCGACCATCATGCAGGCACTTTCATGTTTTACTATGCTGCAAAAATTTATATTAATACATGACTCAGATGGGCCACACGATATGGAACAGTTAATAGGGCACGATGTCCCCCTCCTTATTATCCCTGATCGTATGCCCCACCTGAGACATGGATTCACCTGATTTTTAGGCTCGGACCCAAATCAAAGAATAGTGTGCATGATGGCCCGTGTGGATGTTGTAAAAAAATTACGGTGGGGACCACAAACTCATTTGCACTGTAATTACAGGGAAAACGTTTGCACGAGATCATGACCAGGCTTTGGAAGGAAACAATTACCACTGTAGACTCTAACTTTTAGCAGCGTTTTTTACGAAGGATCCAAAATTTATCTTTTCAACTTAGACTTTTTATGTACGAACAGCACACTTTTTTTTCTTTACACACGCACACACATCCCCACACACTCACGCCACACGCACACACTCCACACATGCACACCAGGGGATTTCACAACCATGGGTACTCGAACCCTTAACCTGGTGTACAGATAGAGCACTTAAGGATGAAAATACCCTTGCTATTGAAAGTGATTTTTCGTTTCTATAGACCTATAGTTATAGACTATTGCCGTTGCCATAGGTAGCAACTCAGGGCTATTTTCGTCTTTAAATGCCTTGTCCGTACGTACAAAGTTTAACTTAGGAAAGTAAGTTTTGGATCTTAAATAGAAGACACTGGATGAAAGGTGGGGTTTACAGTGGTAATTTGCTTACCCACGGGTGCAGCGGCCCTCTCTCGCTTTTCACGTGCCTCATGCCGTTCAAGGTAGGGTACCATACAGTGATGGTGCATTCAATGATCCATACAAGTGGGGCCCATTTTTAAATGATCGAAACCGTTGATACTATTCCACCCGTTGCCTATGGTTTATATGTCAAAATTCTCTTGGATGTATAAAAAAAGTACGGTTATCATTCAACCAACAAAACACCGAACATTCTACGGCTAGGATCTTCAATACAGACGATTTGGGTGCGTAGACCATCCATTGTGGGTCCCACCACATCAACCTCTTGGGTCACTTAGAGCCCGTTTGTACTGCACGGACCTTCCGCCGGTGCACCGTACAACCTCTCTTTAAGGTGGTGGTTTTACACTTGAAAGAAAGATTCAGTCGCATCTGATCCTAACCATCCAAATAACGGCCATCAAATGGACGGTAAAGAAGAAACCAACTTCAATCTATAGTAAATGGAAAGAATTGAATGGTCAAGATCACCTGATTAGTGCACTTTTCTGGCAGTTCTCGTTCAAAATGGAGCACGAAATTCGGATGGTTTGTATTGTAGTACACCGATGAGAGTGATGGTGAATGGTGGCAAATACCACACTCTAGAACCATGCACATGAAAGTGTCCCACGTAATTTAAATCCAACCGTCCAAATTGTGAGATCTGCTATTTCTCATTGAATTGTCGCTAGATGTCTATTGATCACCTATATATAAATGTTTTTAAATACCCTTATGGTTTATCAACCATCTGGTTTCCCTTTTGATTATTTTTATTTTATCTTTTTTAATTCAATATTAAAATTTATATTCAATGGCAATATTATTGAGATGGTAGAGAGATTAGATGATATAGATAACTCGTTCATTCAAACTCTCTCCATTCCTCTCTTATAAAAAGAGTAAGAATCTGTGTTCCTATCATTTCTAGATGAGAAAAAAATTTAGAGAGAATAATCACCATCCATATTAGTCAATTAAGCTTGCTTTTGAACTATCTAAACCATTGATAGTAGTCCATGACGATATAGAATTAAGAAAATGATAAGATCCTCTTTACTCTCATAGTGGTCAAGTTGGTGTGAATGTTAGATTGTGTAGACCAACGAGATCCAAAAGGCTCATCCCATTTAGGTTGTCTTTCACCACTGAAGTTAGGTATGCCATTTGGGTTATCTTTCACCACCGAAGTCAAGTATGTGGCTTTTAAGTACTTTTTATTCTCACATATACACACACACCACATGCTCACGCCATGGTGAGATTTCACCACTTATGAGTACTCGAACCCTTGACCTAAGGTTTAAGTATTTTTTATTTGTTTTTACACATGCACACACACCTTACACACTCACACTTGAGTGGGATTTCACCACTTATGGATACTCCAAACCTTGTTTGGGTGTTGAAACTCCTAAGAGTTTACTACCCGAGCAAGAGTAATGACAGTAAGGTTTAAGTACTTTGAGTAAGAACCATGGCACTCTAGTTAGGGCTAGCCAACCCATCCATTTATAATTTTGGGCACCACATAAAAGGGGCTCATTATAGATTGAGTGTGGCTCAATACAACCCTCTTTAAAAATAATAATAATAATAATAATTTTAGCTTAGCTTGTTAATACACTCCCAACCTTTAGCCACCCCCACTAGGAAATTGATACTAAGATCTCAGTGTTGGAACGAGGTATCTTTAGTCAGTCTATCACTTATGCAACCTGATCAAATTACTAAATCATTAAATTAAAGTTGAGATGATAAAGACCACCTCACTTATTTAATGCCATAAATTGTTGAAAGCTTTCTAAAGCCCACAGTGAAGTTTATTTGTCATTTAACTTGTGAATAAGGTTACAAAGAATTGGACAATAAATATCATCTTGATCAAAAACTTTAGAAGCAACTATGTCCTATCCACATTATCATCTTGTCAGAAGATAGTGGACCTAGAGCGATGTATGATTTTTTTTAATCTCCGTTGTCTATTTATTTTTTAAATTATTTTATAGTATAAGTATAAAAATTAAACAGATCTAAAGCTCAAGTGGATCATTCCAACAAAATGCAACGAGGATAATGATGACACTCACCTTGATTTTTATTTGCCATCTAACCTATATATATATATATATATATATATATATATATATATATATATATATATCAATCGAGGTAAAACACAAATACCAGCTTTATCAAAAAGCTTTTAGAGCTTTCAAAGAGTTTTTAACGATGGATGTTCAATCACCACCATGTGGTGCAATGGAAGGACACAATACACTTCTCAAAACTTTTGCATCGTGTGGTCCACTTAGGCCTTGGATATGCTTCAATTTTGGGCTCATGCATTAAAATAAGCTGAAAAAACATATGGACGGCCTGGATAAAACACGTGCATCAAAGTGGGTCCCACAGAATCCTGATACCACGAGATGGGGAAACCACGCAGTATGCAAAGGTCGGCAGGCTCAAATGCTAGTTTAGCACCGTTTTAAAATATGGTCATCAGCCGTCCAGCAATCCTAACCATCCAATTAATTAGTATCAAAGGTATGTTTGAAAGTGAAAAATGAGTGGTCCTAATTAGAAAGCGAAAAAATCAAAGGTTAAAATTTATCTCTCAGTGCAATTTTTCCTTCGTACGCCATCCGCACTTGGATAAGAGATTTGAGTGGTCTGGATTTCTGTCAAACTATACACATGTACGGTTAAAAATTCACCAGTTTTAAATAGTGTAAAACTAACGTAGGACTCTTGACAGCGTGGTTAGATTAGAAGGGCATTCCGTAATATCATCGGAAACGAGGGGCTTTTGTTGCACCCTTAGCTGGCGGAAGTTTTGAAATTCATATCCTCAATTTCTGTCCTTATTTGTGGCCGTGAATTCAAATCAATGGACAAAACTGTCCCCACGAGATGGTGTAAAATATTCCTCAGCCAAGGGTATTTCCGTCATTGCGTGAATATTTCAAAATTCAACTACGTAGGCCGTCGATCTGGTGGACCCCACCCGCTGCTGATGATGGATGCTCAAAAGGGAATGCTCCGTACTCCTCACTTACAATATAGATGGAGCACACATGTATGCGTTTGTTAGGTCAAAGACATTGTCAAGTGAGGGTATGTTCTACCCAATTTTTAGCCTTTTCTAGGATGATAGATTGGGAGTGACATGCGTTGTTTTATCCCGGTAATATAACATGTACAAATATCTTTAAAGATATTTAGAACACTATCTATGAATCTATAATTATTATTAAGTTGGCCCAAGAATCTCAAGGACTGAGTGATAGTAATTGAACTTAGTCTCAAGCGAAGACAAGACGCAGGGTCATATATAGGTGTGTACATCGAGTCAAACCAAGTCGAGCTGGTCTTAGATCAACTTGGCTCGATCACTGGCTGACCTCAGCTCGGCTCGGCTCAGCTTAGCTCAGTCCTTGAGCCTGACTAGCTAGCTCGGCTCAATTCCATCGAGACAACTTAGGCCAAGTTTGAACCAAGATCGAGCTAAGTTTGCCATTGAGGCATTTCCACATTCACCTGAACTGCAACTTCAAAATCTCATTGTTTTACAAATAGAGGCAATGGTTTTATAAGTGTTTTACCAAATACCTTTCAAGCAACATAAAAACCAAGAAAAAAGAGAAAAATGGTATTTATTTCATGTACATACCTTCTTTACCACCAGCCACATTTTGTTGAGTCATTTTATCAAACAGTTGGTGAGCAACATCAATGACAAAGTAAACGAGTCACGGAACTGATTCAATCTAAGTTGAATTCGAGTTGGATTCGAGCTACATTCAATCTGAGTCGAGTCGAGCTGGGGCTTTCTCGAACTCATTTTCGAGCTCAAAAAATCAACTCAAACTCAACTTCGAATCGAGTTGAATCGAGCCTTTTTGAGTCGAGTTGAGTGAGCTATCCGAGCTAGCTTGGTTTGTGTACACCCCTAGTCATATATCGCCATGTACTCATATCTACCTAGAGGTGTACACGAGTTGAATCGAGTCGAGCTTGGCATAGCTTGACTCGACTTAGCCACTAGCTAACCTCAGCTCGAACTCGGCTCAGCTCGGTCCTCGAACCTGACTGGCCAACTCAACTCGGTTCAGTCAGCAACTCGGGCAGTTCAAGCCGAGTTTGAGCCAAGATCGAGTTGAGTTTGCATCTGCAGCATTTTCAGAAACACATGAGTTGCACCTTCGAATTCTCACTATATGCAAAACACCAAAAATGGTTTTACAGGTATTTCATCAAACACCTTGTAGGTAACATCAAAATCAAGAAAAAAGAGTATTTGTTCTATGAAACATACCTTTCTTGCCACCAACCGACACTTCGTTGAGTCATTTCATCAAACACTTGGTGAGCAACATCAATATCAAAGTAACTGATTCACTGAACTGGTTCGATCTGAGTTCAATTCAAGTTGGGTTCGATTTGAGTCGAGTTGAGCTCGAGCAAGCTTGAACTCGATTTGAAATTTTTTCGAGATAAAAAATTCGACTCAACTTGGTTCGAACCAAGTCGAATCGAGCGAGGTAACGGAACTCAGTTCGTGTACAACCCTATACCTACATATGTCGGCACTTGGGGTTAAGTTGTACGTTTTGAATGGAACTTCATAGTTAGTTATAACACCCCCGCACGCACCACATGTTACCACAAAGATCCAAACCAGAAAAGTGCCAAACATGGTTCACTGGAGCAGCCATAAACAAAGATCACATGACCCACTCTTCAAGCAAGCCACACTTCTTTGGAAAAATTGGGTAATAGATTCAACATACACGTGTGGCTTAGTTGAGCTAGGGCATGATTAGAATGTGGACTATTGCAGTCCACGTTGGTAGATCTTATTGTTCACTCGTAAGATATCCATCTTCAAATCTTTCTTCTCAAATGTGGGGCGTTGGAAGACTTTTTTTTAGTCTTCAATTTGTAGGCCCATGATCTAAGATCGTTGAACTATGGGCGACGTATGCGGATGGTAAGCCTCCGTAGATATCCACAAGGGAGCCGATCAAGGGTTACCAGAGCAACACATTAGTGGTTGTTTCATTAAAACACTGGGGCCCACCTTGATGAATGTGTTGTATATATCCACATCATCCATCCATCAGTTTTTCCAACTCCTTTTAGGGCATGTTCCCAAAAATGTTCATCGAAAGCTTAGGAAATAATATTTGTTAAAAACCCACCATTGAAAATTCCCTAAGGCCCACAATAATATTTATTTGCCCTATAATCCATTGCTAAGGTCAAAAACTTTAATCAGCTCATAAAGCTTTTAATAGTGGGCATTCAATCCTTACCATGTGGACCACTTGTCACGCCCCAAACTCGGAAACCGGGCTCACAGAATTCCCGATCGCCGAATCCGGCGCCGACAGCCTCCGTAGAACCCCATTCTCGGCTCCTAGCTCCCATTCGCCAGGTTCCAATCGTGGGATGCTACGAGGAGGATTTTCGATGTCAGTTTGATTCGTAATAAGCATAACCAAAGGCATAACCCACAAACAACAACCAAGAACTCCATTACATTTCCACTATGATCAAAAACTTTGAGTACAAGATGTATAAAGGGAAATACAAGATAGTGCTAATAATAAAACTCCAAAGGCTCGACTGCACGCTCCTGCTGCTACTACGCTACGGCTGCGTCCTGACGTCACCTGCACGCATCAATCGTGCATAAGCTTATAGAAAGCTTAGAGGGCGGTGTAAGTGTGTGCGCAATACGAGTGTGCTCAGAATACAAGGTTAGAGTAATGCGGAATTATGCTGATAAATACGTGAATGCAATCAGTCGTACCAAGGCTATACAGTGCAAGATATGAATGCGATCGGCCATATCCAGACCATGTGATGCGAGATGCAACTCAAGCATGCCAATCCTCATCATATATCAGTACAGTTCTCATTCTGGATAATCACCGGGGTCTAGTACACTCTACGCCAGTTTGCCGTCCCTATCCGAACGCACAACTGGGAGAGCAGAAGAGACCTCACTATCCGCCTGCCAATATCGGGCCCGGCTCGTCGATAGCGGACCAATTCCTCAAGCTGGTCAAACTCAACCTAGGAGTTGCCCCCTCACTCAGGCGGGTAAGGTCACACCCCTTTCCAACCGACCACGACACAGTGGGAGACGCGACCTACTGGTATACGGCCCTCGTGCGCTCATGTATCCACTCGGTCTCGACGTTAGAGTCATCCTCTGGTACCATCGGGTTTAGGGGTTTTCACCCAGGGACATCTATGGCGCCCGTATGCTAGAACCAAACATTTCCGGTATTCAATCCAGCCACCCACGATGCATCTGTGGAGGCTATGGCCCTGATGTCGCTAGGGCATACAATAATCACAATCATACAAATGCAAGTGCATGAGTCACACTACCAGTCATGCAACAATCCTACGTGTACCATGCACTATGGCAACTCCACCTACCAGGGAGCCCATAAACAGTTCGCCCGAAGGCATATGCTATGATCAGTCACTTCTCATATCAGTCATACATATGATGCGTATGATAATGAATCATGGATTTATACTAAACATGTATATAGAGATGGGCTCTCTGTATAACTGAGATGGGCCTAGACGGCCTACTTACTACAAGTATGGGCCTATTAGTGGGCCTTAGGGAGTGTTACAATGCGGACATTTAACCAACATTGTACCTACAATGTGGACGTCTAACCATCATTGTTCCCGAGGCATTACTTACTATAAATATCGTTATTTGCCATGGAGGGATCACGCATTGCAATGGACCTAGTTGCACTCAATTGGGCCTTAAGTACATCAATTGAGCCGTATCATATGGGCCTTGCATTCATCAAATGGATCACCTTAATGAGCCTCACCAATGGGCCTTAGGTCCTTTGCAATGGGTTATAACCCATGGGCCTTAGAATTCATTAAAATGAGCCCAATCATATGAGCTTTATGTACATCAAATGGGCCTAATCACATAGGCCTTATATATACCAAGGTGGGACTCAACGATGGGCCACAAATACATCAATTGGGCCTACACACATGGGCCCATAAATAACAAAGTGGGCCTTAGTGGGCGGGCCACAAATACATTAAGAGGGGCCTCAACAATGGCCTTAAAATGATCTCAAAATGGTTGGACGGTTTGGATGAAACTCATGCATCATGGTAGACTCCCATGTGGGCCCACTATAACATTTATTTCCAGCCAATCCTGGGCCCACTGAAATGCTTATTTGCCACCCAACCTGTTGTTAAGGCCGTGTGGCAAGGGGCCCGCCAAAATGTTTATTTTACATTCCACCTGTTGATAAGGCCATGTAGCAAGGGGCCCACCAAAATGTTTATTTTCCATTCAAACCTGTTGATAAGGTCATATAGACCCAGGGCCCACCGAAAGGTATATTTTCTACCCAACCTGGGTCCACTGTACTATTTATTTGCATCCAAACTGTTCATTGAATCACATGGCCTAGGGCCCACTGTAATGTTTATTGCCATCCAAACCTGTTCATAACGTTACGTGGCCAGGGGCCCACAAGATGGACGGCGTGGACACAATACATACATCTGAGTGGGGGCCACCGTCCACTGGCGTGGACGGACGGCGTGAGTAAAACACTTGCATCACAGTGGGTGTCACCACCCACTGTTGTGTACGGTGTGGTAAGCCACACATACCACAGTGGGTCCCATATAGGGCCCACCAAAGTGTTTATTTGTAATCCAACTCGTCCATTACGTGTGTCCCACCTGTTTGAGGGTTCACACCAAGTTTTAGCTACATTCAAAATTCAGGTAGGCCCCACCAAGTGTTTTTATATGATTTAGGCATGTCTTCACATGATTTGGATGGTATGGCCCACCTGAGTTCAGTTTGTGGATGATTTTTGGAGTCAACGCACCATTCAAGGGGACCTATTAAATGAACGGTATAGATGCAAAATATACATCATGGTGGAGTCTACAAGTGGGCCAATACGGCCACCCTTTTTAACGTGGACGTCTCTGGACTCATGGCACAAAGTCATGCCAAAAAAGAAAATTATTTTTTTTTTATCCTAGGTGCGACCCACATTGACCAGATCTACCCCATCCATTGCATGTGTTCCACAAAATTAGGCGTCCAAACCAAGTTTCAGCCACGTCCAAATTTCAGGTAGGCCCCACCAAATGTTTTTGTATGTTTCAGGCATGTCTCCTTATGATTTTAGATGGTATGGCCCACCTGAGTTCCGGATTGGTCCCAAATTTTGGTTCAACGCCTAAATTAATCTGAGGAAGATGGTGAAAAGCTTGGATTAAATCCATGTATTAAGTTGGGGCTTACACGAGTGGCCCACCATTTTCCTTCTTTTCCTTTCTTTCTTTTTGTTTTTTTGGTTGGACGTCCAGACACCTCTGGACGTCAAGTAGCAAACGCATGCATGGATTTCCTTTAATTTTGTTTTCCTAGGTGGGACTCACATTAAACAAATCTATCCCGTCCATTGCATGTTTCCCACAAAAATAGGAGTCCAAAATAAGTTTCAAGTAGGTCCAAGCTTCTGGTGGACCCCAGAAATCATTTTTTTAAGTTTTAAAGGAAGATATTAGTATTCTTAATGCCACGGCCCGCCAGATAATTGGATCGATCTCATTTTTCGGCTCAACGCCTAAAACGATCCCGAGAATAAAATGGATGGCTTGGATTAAAAATATACATCAAGGTGGGGCCATGTTAGAGCAGCCCACCATTTCCCTTTTCTTTTTCTTTCTTCCTTTATTCCCTTTCTGTTGAAACGTCCAGCGTCCCAGACGCTGGACGGTCTTTTGTTAAATTTTTTTTTTTTTGAGTGTGGGCCTTGATGGAGTGGGTCACCACTGATGGGTGTCATGGGCTCAATGTCCAAGGTGGGCCCCACTTGAATAAAAATTACATCAAGGTGGGATCCATTCAAGTGGGCCACACCCTCCTATTGCAATAAAATGAAATAAAATAAAATAAAATAAAATAAAATAAAATAAAAGAGAGAGAGAGAGAGAGACATGGAGAGTGGGACACGGCTTGTGATGGAGGGACCCCGTCATTATGGGCCCTCCCTAACAACAAATCATGTAACAAGTGGGCCTTAAAACATGTGGGACCTCCGAAATTTAAAATCAACGGTGGGGATCCTTTCCCCACCGACATGGACGGTCTAGATGACCTTTGAAGAGAAAATAAACATCATGATGGGGTCCATGGAGAATGGCCCCATCATGGAATGATCATGATGATCCATGTGGTCCATCGGCCACAAATAAGGGTCTCAAGTGAGATCCACACCATGGATCGGTGGGCCTCACTTGGTCCACCATAAAAACAATAAAAACTACCCTATAGAGGCACCCACCGTCCGATCTTCTCGCTCCTAGGGGTTCCTTGGCACCTTAGCTTCAACTTCAATGGTTAAGATGAAGAATGGAGGGTTGAGATGAGAGATTTTGGGGTAGGAAGGTGGGCCACTTGGAGCTTAGAAGGGTTTGAGAAATTCCATACGTGGGACTCTTGGAATTCTCTTGTTGCTTGGAAATTTTGAAATGAGAAAGAGAGAAAGAGAGAGAGTGATGTAAAGGGAGAGAGAGAGAGTGATGGATGGATGGGTGAGTGATGTTTGTGTAAGAAATCTTGGACTTTTGTGGCTTTTGTGTAAGAGAGGTATGGGATGTGAAGACTTTTGTGGTCTTTTGTGTAAGAAAGGTATGGGTTAGGAAGACTTTTGTGGTTGCTTGGGAAAATGGGTGAGAGTGATGTGTACTTGACATGTGATGGGTTGATGGGTGATTGATTGATGGGATTGATGTGATTGATGTGACACATCGTAGAGATTCCCTTGGTTTTCGCAACGCGCGGCGTTTTCTCGCACCGAACGTTGGCCCATAACTCTTGATCAGGGTATCGCCTTGGCGCGCGAGTCGCGGTATCAGAACCGCAACGACGGCGCGGTCGCTATGGTATTGGTCTCGGGTTGAGTCGACTCGGGTTGTCGGCACGTGAATCAGGGTCGTGCGTCGATATTGTTTAAGGGTCGAAAGTTGCCGGAATTCGACCGGTACGACCGCGGAAGTGTACGGAAAGGTACAGACCAAGATACGGGTCTTACAGCTCTCCCCACCTAATAAAAATTTCGTCCTCGAAATTTACACTACGATTGCAGCTAAATACAACTCATAATAGGATAGGGAACTTAACATCATATATGATCAAAACACAACATATCATCAAATTCAAACACCTAAAAGATAGGGATAACGCTCACGAATCTTAAGCTCTAACTCTCAAGACGCATCATGGCGGCGTAGGGGTCAAGTCACGTGAATCGTCAACGACTACTCCTGATGACTGGGGGTCCTGCTGGATGGTATAAAATCTGCCCCGAGCCTGCTGGGGAGGTGTAGGTCCCCTCTGAGGTCTCTGCTGCTGTGGGGGAGGTCCCGAAGGCTGGTGCTGCTGCTGAGGGGGCTGTTGTGGTGCTCTTGGCTGCTTTGGAGGCTGCTGTGGTGCTCTCGGCTGCTGCTGCCGAGGTCGGGGACACTCCCACCTACGGTGTCCTATCCCACCGCATCCATAGCAAGTGTCAGAAAGCTGTCTCTGCGGTGGTGCCGACGGTGCTACTGGTACTCTGGCAGATGGATGGCTCCTGTGTTTTTGTGGTCGTCGATGCTGTTGTGAGCTACTGGAGGGGGCCTGTCTCTTCTGACCCCTCCTCTGATCTCGATCGGCCTGCGTGCTGGCCCACTCAGTCTCATAGATCTGAGCCCTCCGCACTACAGCCTGAAAGGTAGGGAGCTCATGCCCGACAACACGACCTCGAAGGCCGTAACGTAAGCCGTGCTCGAAACGGCGGGCCTTCCGCCCCTCGTCATCAACCATGTATGGTGCAAATCTCGAAAGAGCCACAAAACGGGCCGCGTACTGTGCCACGGTCATGTCTCCCTGCACCAGAGTCTCGAACTCTAAAGCTCGCTGACGACGGATATGGTCGGGAAAGTACTGCTCCTCGAATCGGTCAACAAAATCCTCCCATGTCCAGACATAATCAGGTCCGGCAACACGGGTAACAGAGGTCCACCAATGCTCGGCCTCACCCTGAAAGAGGAATACTGCTAACCGAACGCGCTGCTCGGTCGTACATAACATGGTATCGAATATCTTCTCCACATCGGAGCGCCATCTCTCAGCTGCAGTCGGATCTGGCTCACCCTGAAAACGTGGGGGATCAAGCCGCCTGAACTCACGTAGTAGGGCGCTCGCGCGCTCCTGCTCTGCCTGAGCTGGTGAAACAGCTGGGCGCCTGCCCTGTCCCTGTAGTGCAGCTGTCACAGCCTGCAACATCTGCTGTAACTGAGAGGCACTCACAGTCACAGTCGGCTCCTCATCAGCCTCAGGTAGAGGAATGTCATCCTCATGGGAGGAATCAGGGATCTCTGAGAGTGGAACGGGAGACGCAGGAGGTAAAGCTGGAGCCTCCGATGGTGAAGCAGAATCCTCAGGTGGTGGTGCGGGAGTCGAGCGAGTAACTCTCGCAGGCGCCATATTCTACAGGAAAGAGCGAAAGCGCCTATCATCTTCAAAAACTCTCGAATGTACGTATGTTAACGGTCTAAATCGGAAAGTCGTGAAGCTATCCGAACTTCAGAACTTAGTCATTCTTCACTCATAGCAAACATGTAATGTTGTTCTCGGTTATTCCCAAGTTATGCTCTGATACCAACTTCTGTCACGCCCCAAACTCGGAAACCGGGCTCACAGAATTCCCGATCGCCGAATCCGGCGCCGACAGCCTCCGTAGAACCCCATTCTCGGCTCCTAGCTCCCATTCGCCAGGTTCCAATCGTGGGATGCTACGAGGAGGATTTTCGATGTCAGTTTGATTCGTAATAAGCATAACCAAAGGCATAACCCACAAACAACAACCAAGAACTCCATTACATTTCCACTATGATCAAAAACTTTGAGTACAAGATGTATAAAGGGAAATACAAGATAGTGCTAATAATAAAACTCCAAAGGCTCGACTGCACGCTCCTGCTGCTACTACGCTACGGCTGCGTCCTGACGTCACCTGCACGCATCAATCGTGCATAAGCTTATAGAAAGCTTAGAGGGCGGTGTAAGTGTGTGCGCAATACGAGTGTGCTCAGAATACAAGGTTAGAGTAATGCGGAATTATGCTGATAAATACGTGAATGCAATCAGTCGTACCAAGGCTATACAGTGCAAGATATGAATGCGATCGGCCATATCCAGACCATGTGATGCGAGATGCAACTCAAGCATGCCAATCCTCATCATATATCAGTACAGTTCTCATTCTGGATAATCACCGGGGTCTAGTACACTCTACGCCAGTTTGCCGTCCCTATCCGAACGCACAACTGGGAGAGCAGAAGAGACCTCACTATCCGCCTGCCAATATCGGGCCCGGCTCGTCGATAGCGGACCAATTCCTCAAGCTGGTCAAACTCAACCTAGGAGTTGCCCCCTCACTCAGGCGGGTAAGGTCACACCCCTTTCCAACCGACCACGACACAGTGGGAGACGCGACCTACTGGTATACGGCCCTCGTGCGCTCATGTATCCACTCGGTCTCGACGTTAGAGTCATCCTCTGGTACCATCGGGTTTAGGGGTTTTCACCCAGGGACATCTATGGCGCCCGTATGCTAGAACCAAACATTTCCGGTATTCAATCCAGCCACCCACGATGCATCTGTGGAGGCTATGGCCCTGATGTCGCTAGGGCATACAATAATCACAATCATACAAATGCAAGTGCATGAGTCACACTACCAGTCATGCAACAATCCTACGTGTACCATGCACTATGGCAACTCCACCTACCAGGGAGCCCATAAACAGTTCGCCCGAAGGCATATGCTATGATCAGTCACTTCTCATATCAGTCATACATATGATGCGTATGATAATGAATCATGGATTTATACTAAACATGTATATAGAGATGGGCTCTCTGTATAACTGAGATGGGCCTAGACGGCCTACTTACTACAAGTATGGGCCTATTAGTGGGCCTTAGGGAGTGTTACAATGCGGACATTTAACCAACATTGTACCTACAATGTGGACGTCTAACCATCATTGTTCCCGAGGCATTACTTACTATAAATATCGTTATTTGCCATGGAGGGATCACGCATTGCAATGGACCTAGTTGCACTCAATTGGGCCTTAAGTACATCAATTGAGCCGTATCATATGGGCCTTGCATTCATCAAATGGATCACCTTAATGAGCCTCACCAATGGGCCTTAGGTCCTTTGCAATGGGTTATAACCCATGGGCCTTAGAATTCATTAAAATGAGCCCAATCATATGAGCTTTATGTACATCAAATGGGCCTAATCACATAGGCCTTATATATACCAAGGTGGGACTCAACGATGGGCCACAAATACATCAATTGGGCCTACACACATGGGCCCATAAATAACAAAGTGGGCCTTAGTGGGCGGGCCACAAATACATTAAGAGGGGCCTCAACAATGGCCTTAAAATGATCTCAAAATGGTTGGACGGTTTGGATGAAACTCATGCATCATGGTAGACTCCCATGTGGGCCCACTATAACATTTATTTCCAGCCAATCCTGGGCCCACTGAAATGCTTATTTGCCACCCAACCTGTTGTTAAGGCCGTGTGGCAAGGGGCCCGCCAAAATGTTTATTTTACATTCCACCTGTTGATAAGGCCATGTAGCAAGGGGCCCACCAAAATGTTTATTTTCCATTCAAACCTGTTGATAAGGTCATATAGACCCAGGGCCCACCGAAAGGTATATTTTCTACCCAACCTGGGTCCACTGTACTATTTATTTGCATCCAAACTGTTCATTGAATCACATGGCCTAGGGCCCACTGTAATGTTTATTGCCATCCAAACCTGTTCATAACGTTACGTGGCCAGGGGCCCACAAGATGGACGGCGTGGACACAATACATACATCTGAGTGGGGGCCACCGTCCACTGGCGTGGACGGACGGCGTGAGTAAAACACTTGCATCACAGTGGGTGTCACCACCCACTGTTGTGTACGGTGTGGTAAGCCACACATACCACAGTGGGTCCCATATAGGGCCCACCAAAGTGTTTATTTGTAATCCAACTTGTCCATTACGTGTGTCCCACCTGTTTGAGGGTTCACACCAAGTTTTAGCTACATTCAAAATTCAGGTAGGCCCCACC
Organism: Magnolia kwangsiensis; assembly: GCA_037074715.1. NCBI lineage: Eukaryota > Viridiplantae > Streptophyta > Magnoliopsida > Magnoliales > Magnoliaceae > Magnolia > Magnolia kwangsiensis. The sequence goes on along the minus strand of CM073582.1, from coordinate 112,601,091 downwards.
AAGTGTTTTTATATGATTTAGGCATGTCTTCACATGATTTGGATGGTATGGCCCACCTGAGTTCAGTTTGTGGATGATTTTTGGAGTCAACGCACCATTCAAGGGGACCTATTAAATGAACGGTATAGATGCAAAATATACATCATGGTGGAGTCTACAAGTGGGCCAATACGGCCACCCTTTTTAACGTGGACGTCTCTGGACTCATGGCACAAAGTCATGCCAAAAAAGAAAATTATTTTTTTTTTATCCTAGGTGCGACCCACATTGACCAGATCTACCCCATCCATTGCATGTGTTCCACAAAATTAGGCGTCCAAACCAAGTTTCAGCCACGTCCAAATTTCAGGTAGGCCCCACCAAATGTTTTTGTATGTTTCAGGCATGTCTCCTTATGATTTTAGATGGTATGGCCCACCTGAGTTCCGGATTGGTCCCAAATTTTGGTTCAACGCCTAAATTAATCTGAGGAAGATGGTGAAAAGCTTGGATTAAATCCATGTATTAAGTTGGGGCTTACACGAGTGGCCCACCATTTTCCTTCTTTTCCTTTCTTTCTTTTTGTTTTTTTGGTTGGACGTCCAGACACCTCTGGACGTCAAGTAGCAAACGCATGCATGGATTTCCTTTAATTTTGTTTTCCTAGGTGGGACTCACATTAAACAAATCTATCCCGTCCATTGCATGTTTCCCACAAAAATAGGAGTCCAAAACAAGTTTCAAGTAGGTCCAAGCTTCTGGTGGACCCCAGAAATCATTTTTTTAAGTTTTAAAGGAAGATATTAGTATTCTTAATGCCACGGCCCGCCAGATAATTGGATCGATCTCATTTTTCGGCTCAACGCCTAAAACGATCCCGAGAATAAAATGGATGGCTTGGATTAAAAATATACATCAAGGTGGGGCCATGTTAGAGCAGCCCACCATTTCCCTTTTCTTTTTCTTTCTTCCTTTATTCCCTTTCTGTTGAAACGTCCAGCGTCCCAGACGCTGGACGGTCTTTTGTTAAATTTTTTTTTTTTTGAGTGTGGGCCTTGATGGAGTGGGTCACCACTGATGGGTGTCATGGGCTCAATGTCCAAGGTGGGCCCCACTTGAATAAAAATTACATCAAGGTGGGATCCATTCAAGTGGGCCACACCCTCCTATTGCAATAAAATGAAATAAAATAAAATAAAATAAAATAAAATAAAATAAAAGAGAGAGAGAGAGAGACATGGAGAGTGGGACACGGCTTGTGATGGAGGGACCCCGTCATTATGGGCCCTCCCTAACAACAAATCATGTAACAAGTGGGCCTTAAAACATGTGGGACCTCCGAAATTTAAAATCAACGGTGGGGATCCTTTCCCCACCGACATGGACGGTCTAGATGACCTTTGAAGAGAAAATAAACATCATGATGGGGTCCATGGAGAATGGCCCCATCATGGAATGATCATGATGATCCATGTGGTCCATCGGCCACAAATAAGGGTCTCAAGTGAGATCCACACCATGGATCGGTGGGCCTCACTTGGTCCACCATAAAAACAATAAAAACTACCCTATAGAGGCACCCACCGTCCGATCTTCTCGCTCCTAGGGGTTCCTTGGCACCTTAGCTTCAACTTCAATGGTTAAGATGAAGAATGGAGGGTTGAGATGAGAGATTTTGGGGTAGGAAGGTGGGCCACTTGGAGCTTAGAAGGGTTTGAGAAATTCCATACGTGGGACTCTTGGAATTCTCTTGTTGCTTGGAAATTTTGAAATGAGAAAGAGAGAAAGAGAGAGAGTGATGTAAAGGGAGAGAGAGAGAGTGATGGATGGATGGGTGAGTGATGTTTGTGTAAGAAATCTTGGACTTTTGTGGCTTTTGTGTAAGAGAGGTATGGGATGTGAAGACTTTTGTGGTCTTTTGTGTAAGAAAGGTATGGGTTAGGAAGACTTTTGTGGTTGCTTGGGAAAATGGGTGAGAGTGATGTGTACTTGACATGTGATGGGTTGATGGGTGATTGATTGATGGGATTGATGTGATTGATGTGACACATCGTAGAGATTCCCTTGGTTTTCGCAACGCGCGGCGTTTTCTCGCACCGAACGTTGGCCCATAACTCTTGATCAGGGTATCGCCTTGGCGCGCGAGTCGCGGTATCAGAACCGCAACGACGGCGCGGTCGCTATGGTATTGGTCTCGGGTTGAGTCGACTCGGGTTGTCGGCACGTGAATCAGGGTCGTGCGTCGATATTGTTTAAGGGTCGAAAGTTGCCGGAATTCGACCGGTACGACCGCGGAAGTGTACGGAAAGGTACAGACCAAGATACGGGTCTTACACCACTTGAGCTCTAAAATGAACTAGAAAAAGAAAAAAGGAAAAAAGAATGGTGATTTGTGTTTTCACTCCATCTAAGTCTATGTGACCTTGTATGGCAAATAAATACTATGGTGGGTCCTAAAAAGTTTATAATAGTAGGCTTTCTATGAACATTATCTCATGGGCTTTTAATGAACATTTTGGAGACCATGTCTTAAAATGAGCTGAAAAAACAGATAGATGGTATAAATATATAGCACATACATTAAAGTGAGCCCTACAGTCATGGAACCATCCACTAATGTGTTGACCTGGGTAACACCTAATCCTCATGGTAGAGACTCTTCACCACTAAAGTCAAGTATGTGGCTTTTAAGTTTTTTTTTTCACATGCATGTACACACCACACACTCACGCCATAGTGGGTTTTCACCACCTATGGGTAGGTTTTCACCACCTATGGGTACTCGGACCCGTGACCTGGGGTTTAAGTACTTAAGTAAGAACCATAGCACTATAATTAGGGCCAACCAGCCCATCTATGATTTTGGGGACCACATAAAAGGGGCTCATGATCAGATTACAAAATCATTAAATTAAGGTTGATAATGACCACCTCACCTATTTAATGATATAAAATGTTGAAACCTTTATAGGGCCCACGGTGATGTTTATTTGTCATCAAACCTATGAATAAGGTCACAAAGAATTGGACAATAAATATCGTCTTGATCCAAAACTTTGGAACCAGATTGTGTCTTATCCACATTACCACCTAGACAGAGGGTTGTGGGACCTAGTGCGATGTATGGTTTTTATCTCTGTCGTCCATTCATTGTTTTAAGATAATTTTATGTTATGAGTATGAAAATTAGACGGATCTAAAGCTCTAGTGTATCATACCAATAGAAGCAGTGGTGATAATGACACTCACCTTGATTTTTATTTGCCATCCAACCTATTGATAAGGTCATATAAATCTGAAGGGAGGTAAAATACAAATATTAGCTTGATCAAAAAGCTTTTGGGAGCACTTTTGTGGTCCACGGAGGTTTTCAATCACCATTGTATCTTGTGGTGTGGTCCATGTAAGTTTTGGATATGCTTCAATTTTGGGATCATGCACTAAAATAAGCTGAAAAAACATATGGACAGTCTGGATAAAATACATGCATCATGGTGGGTCCCACAGAGTCCTGATACCACGGAGGTGGGGAAAACACACAGTATGCAAAGGTCGACGAGCTCGAATGCTAGTTTAGCACCATTTTAAAAATGGTAATCAGCTGTCTAGCAATCCTAACCATCCAATTAATTAGTATCAAAGGTATGTTTGAAAGTAAAAAATGAGTGGTCCTAATTAGAAAGGGAAAAAATCAAAGGTTAAAATTTATCTTCTCAAGAAAATTTTCATTTATACACCACCTGCACTTGGATAAGAGATTTGAGTGGTCTGGATTTCTATCAAACTATACACATGTACAGTTAAAAAGTCACAACCAGTTTTAAATGGTGTAAAACTAACATAGGAACCTTGCCTAAGGATATGTTCTACCCAATTTCTAGTCATTTCTAGGATAATAGATTGGGAGTGACATGCATTGTTTTACTCATATAATATAGCATGTAAAAAGATTTTTAAAGATATTTGGAGCACTTTTTACAAAACGGACAACTAGAGGTGGGTATCGAGTTAGACCAAATTAGGTCCAACTCGATTCGATCTGATTTTTGCAAATACTTGACTCGAACTCAATCTGATTCGCGACCGAGTCCAACAAGGTTGACTCGATTCGAACCGATTTCGTGTTGGCCTGACCCGAACCAAGTCCAACTCAGACAGGAAAATCGAGTTGGATCGAGTTGAGCTTGTCCAGTCGATTCGGATTGGGCTGAGTCAAGTTGAGTCAGAAACTCTAGTGATAGGAAGGAAATAGGAGAGAAAGAGGGAGAGAAAGAAGGAGAGAAAGGAGGAGAGAAAGAAGGAGGGAATGAGAGGAAGTTGGCTTGAGCTGCGGTGCCACACCACGCTAAGCTGTATCAGATCATACCAAATCAGATTCCGGATCGAATCAGATCGAGTTGCCACATGACCTGAACTCAACTTGGTTTGGCATCGGATCTGAGTGGATCTACTTGACCGACCTGACCCTGGCTTTCGGTTTGGGTTGGATCGAATCCAACGATTCTGGTCGGATCCTGCCCACCTCTGCGTACAACTATTATTAAGTTGGTTGAAGAATTTGAAAGAGTGAGTGACAATAATTTAACTAAGTCTTAAGTGAAGAAGAGAAGCGGGCTCATATACAGCCACAATACTCATATCTACCTATATTGGCGCTTGGGGTTAAATTGTTCATTTGGAATGGAACCGCATAATTACTTATAACACACCTGCACGTAAAGTTAGACATTTAGTTGAGTCAGATCGAGTTAGGGCTGACTCGACTTGATCCGGTTTTGAAATAGACCTAACCCAAACTCAATCCAACTCAATATCGAGTCCAGCATGCCTGGTCTGGACTGGCCTGGACTGATTCGAACCAAGTCTGATTCGGTTAGAAGTACCGAGTCAGCTCGAGTTGGCACTGAGTCGGATTGAGAGATGAGGGAGGGAGGGAGGGGGTGGAGAGGAGAGAGAGGAGGAGACTGAGGAGGAGGGTGATGGGGTGGCTGGTTGCCAAGCCTGGAAGAGGAAGAGGAAGAGGAGGATGAGGGAGGGAGGGAGTTGAGAGGAGAGGAGAGAGAGGGGGGGAGAAGGAGGAGGGTGATGGTGGTGGCTGGTTGTCGGGCTTGGAATTGGAGGATGAGAGAGAGAGAGAGAGAGAGAGAGAGAGAGAGAGGTTGGGATCGGGTTAGGGTAGGGTTAGAGAGTCTGGTTGAGTCGGTTCGGATCGAGTCGAGTCTAACCGGATCGAGTTTCAGGTCAGGTCGGGTCAAATTACTGGGTAACTCGAACTCAATTCAGTTTGAGTTCAACCGACTCACCCATTCGGTTCGGACCAACTTGCCCATTCGATTTGGGTTGAGTCGGACAAGTCGAGTTAGCTGGATCGAGTCGTCCTGTGCCCACCTCTACCCACATGCACTACACGTGACCACAAAGATCCAAACAAAAAAAGTGTCAAACATGGTCCACTAGCTAGAGCAACCATAAACAAAGATCACATGGCCCACTCTTCAAGCAAACCACACTTCTTTGGGAAATTTGGATGATAGATTCAAGGTACACGTGTGGCTTGGTTGAGGTAGGGCATGATTAGTATGTGGGCCATTACAAGATTAAACCTATATGTTGAACACCCGGATCCTTCACACATGGTCCATGTTGGTAGATCTTGTTGTTCATTCCTAACACATCCATCTTCAACACTTTCTTCTCAAATGTCGAGCATTGGAAGACTTTTTCTTAGCCATCAATTTGTAGGCCCCATGATCTAGGATCATTAAACTATGACCTACATATGTAGATGGGAAGCCTCGATAGATGCCCAGAAGGGAGCCGATCAAGGGTTACCTGAGCAACACATTAGTGGTTGTTTCACTAAAACAGTAGGGCCCACCTTGATCAATGTATTATATATATCTGCATCATCCATCCATCAATTTTTCCAACTCCTTTTAGGGCATGTTCCCAAAAATGTTCATCGAAGGCTCTGGAAATAATATTTGTTAAAAACCCACCATTGAAAATTCCCTAAGGCCCACCATAATATTTATTTGCCCTACAATCCATTGATAAGGTCAAAAACTTTAAATGGCTCATAAAGCTTCTAATAGTGGGCATTCAACCCTTACTATGTGGACCACTTCAGCCCTAAAATGAAACTAAAAAATAAAAAATAAAAATAAAAATGGCGATTTATGTTTTCACTCCATCTAAGTCTATGCGGCCTTGTGAAAGGGTTGTATGGAAAATATATATTAGAGTAGGTCCTAGAAAGTTTATAATGGTGGGCTTTCTATGAACATTATCCCCTAGGGTTTTAATGAATATTTCGGACACCATGTCTTAAAATGAGCTGAAAAAACGGATAGATGGCATAAATATACAACACATACATTAAAGTGGGCCCCACAGTCATGGAACCATCCACTAATGTTTTTACCTGGGTAACACCTAATCCTCATGGTAGAGACTCTTCTACCACAAACATGAGATTGTTGTATGGCAATCCAGACCATCCAAATTGCCAACCCATCTATCAATTCCATAATCTAAACTTTCACTTAGGGACTATTTTAATTAGGTGAAACATTGGAAAAGAAAAGGAATTTAGAGAGAAATCATCTTGGCCTTTTATTATTATTATTATTATTTAGAGAGAAATCATATTTCCATTCTTGAAAATTTCCTTCCAAATTTCTCATTTGTTTTCTCACTAACACTCCTTCATAAATGGGGCGTCGACATCACCAAGTTATGTAGGCCCTATCATGATATATGTGTTACATCCACATTGTCCATTCATTTTATGATATAATGTCAGGGCATTAGTCAAAAAATGATATAGATCCAAAACTCAAGCTGCATTGGCACCCATTATTGAAACTTTGGTAGGGCCCACCATGATGTTTATTTGCCATCTAACCTGTTAAAAAGGTCATATGGACCTAGATGAAGGGGAAACATAAATATCATGTTCATCCAAAACTTCTGCAGCCCCCAAGAAGTTTCTATGGTAGGTTTTCAATCCCCACCACTTTTTGTTGTGTGGCCCACTGTGCTTTGGATTTGCTTTATTTTTTGGTCAACGATGTAAAATAATTTCACAAAATGGATGAATGGTGTGGATATAATATATACATCATGGTAAGACCGACAAAACTTGGTGACATCAACATGATGCAGCATATGGTGTGATAGATGAGACATAAGCACTTGTACAAACTCCATGTAAGCAGTTGAGATTACAATTTCTAATATACGTGTATCATTTTATATAAAATATGAAAGTAAAAATTCTTCTGGTTTGATTATCTAACTACCATGTTGTTGGACATTTATTGGACGGTTGACAATAAAGTGTCCTACGATCTTATTTAAAAGAAAAGGTGTCCACGGATCAAAGGTTAGGATTGTTCAGCTAATCTAGTTTTAAAATTGTAACATAGTAATGATTGGTCCTATAATTTAGTCGGTTTAATTTCGTTATCATATGCCATGTGTACCATTTCCAAGTGCCTGTGTATCAAGAATCATATAACGCAAGAGTATTAAATAAATCTCCTTTTCAAAAAGGCTATCTTAGGTAGCGACCTGGTAACTTTCGCTGACTAGGTGTGGGCCCAACCGTGTTTTGTATGGAAAATCCACTTCGGGGGTTGAAACTGGAACCGACTTTGGTAGATCCGTAAAACCACCGAGTTTGGTGGTTCTCGGACTGTGGGGTCCACTTTGATGTATGCGTTTTATATCCATACCGTCCATTCATTTTGTCAGCTCATTTAGTGGAAGCAGATCTAAATCTAAGGTGGACCACACTATAGTAAAAGATGATGATTGAATGCCCACCATATAAAACTTCCTACGGCCTACCATAATATTTATTTGCTATCTAACTTGGATGAAATGAAAACACAAATTTCAGCTTTACCCAAAACTTTCGTGGCCCGGTAAGTTTTTAATGGTGATAGTTGAATTACCATTATTTCTTATTGTGTGGTCCATGCGAGGTTTGAATCTACTTCATTTTTGTACTCATGCCCTAAAATGAAATAGAAGAATGGTTCATTTTTGTGCTCATGTCCTCAAATGAGCTGAAAAAATGGAAGGATGGCATGGATATAAAACACATATAAAGCTACTTCATTTTTGTTCTCATACCCTAAAATGAACGGGAAAATGGAAGGATAAAATGGATATAAAACACATACATTATAGTGGGCCCCACAGTCACTGGACCACTTAAAGCTACATCATTTTTGTGCTCATGCCCTAAAATGAATCAGAAAAATGAAAAGATGATCGGGATATAAAACACATACATTATAGTGGGCCCCACAGTCACAAAACCACCAAAAGCTACTACATTTTTGTGCTCATGCCCTAAAATGAACAGAAAAAAATGGAAGAAAGATATGGACATAAAATACATACATTATAGGAGGCCCCACGGGCACAAAACCACCGAAAGCTGTGCCCAAGAAAATGAGCCCCGATACAAAACTCAAGTGGCCCACACTACATACTACAACGGAGAGAAAATGCTTTTCATGGGTTTGTGTTGGGCCTACCATAATGTCAACATTCCATCCAAACCTTTCAAACGACGCCCGTCATCAAGACGATCGGTCATTCTAAAAGTTAGAGCCCTTGATTTAGGTGTGATTTTGAATTGTTTAAGATGACGTGGCCTACCTGAGTTTTAGATGAACCTCAATTTTTAATTGTATAATAAACATTAGTAACCACACTAGATGGACGGAGTGGATGAAGCAATCTAGAAAACATTATTTTAGCAATTTATATAGAAACATACCCAAATTTCTTAAGAAAATGTTATTAATAAACTAACATTAGAAAGAGTGTTTACTTTTCATTTCCATGATTTCATGAAAACAAGCTTTTCCAGGAAACAATCTTTTCCCATCCTTTTGAATTTTGGACGAATCACTTTTTTTACCCTTAACCATTGATTTGAAGGCCATTATGGTGTGAATATGAAACACACATCACGTGGGCCCCACAGAGGTTCGCTTCCCCGTTTTTCACATAAGCATTTCTGTGGTCTCTCCACATGGGAGCCCTAAAGACAACAGTAGGGGGGAGTTATTTAATACTCTGGCAAAAGATGATATTCTGGCACTTCAACCTGTTGAGTTGTGGGACCCAATGTATTCAACTCAAAATCCCAAAACCAAATTGGTTCAGCAATTCTGACCTCTGATTTGTGGTCACTTGTTCATTGAATTGAGACCGTTAGATGTTCTTCATCTTTAAATCCAATAGATGTCCACCAATCCAATATTTAGATAATAGAATAAGTGTTTTTTTTTTTTGTTCATGATATATCTAAACTGGAATTTATTATTTGGACAGTTTAGTTTGAATTAATTAAAAGCCATGTATAATAAAATATCCTTGCTCTTGAAAGGTTGTTATGTTGCTCATTTTGCGATCCAAACCGTTGATCTGACAGGCTCAATACTGAATGGGATTGGGCCAAAAGGTATCTTAGATTGAAATATTCTGACCCTTTGATCAGCTGCCTACAAAATGGACGGTTGAGGAAGAAGCATAACAACCATTAGCATTTAGTCAAAGATCAATGAGCTAATGGGACCATGGTTTCACAAATTGACATAGATTTCATTCTCCTTGGATATGGACCACACCCAAATGTTGGATGGATATATAGGTTCTTTCAATCTTGGAGATTTTTCAAGCATGGTCCATGTACAGTATGCCCCACTAGATAAAAGCTTTGTGACCAATCAAATCTACTACTGTGTTACGAGTCCTTTTAATAAAATTCAACCCTTTTGATAATTCTCATGTCGTAATCTTAATTAATAGACTTGGAGATTTTGTGAATATTTTGCAAAGTAGGTATGTGGGTTTTATCAATACAGTTTTAAAAAATCAGATCCGTTGATCAAAAGGTCTTGTACTCAAGTTGGAATCTTCTGTTGGTAATGAGTAACATAAGGTTGAATTTTCTGTAGTCAGTTTCCTAACAGACACCTAATCTAAATTGTCACAAGCTTATCAAAACTCAAAAAAATCAAACTAAATCCAATGAAAGTACAGAAAATTTGCAATTTCCGGGAGTGCCAAACGTGGTTTGAATTCAACCATTCTATTTAGTCAAGAGAATGACAAAGCTAAAGATATTTCACAGAAAGTAATGTATTTCAAATTTCAGCATATTTTGAATGAGAAATGAATAATTATCGTGGTTGATGTCATCACTCGCAACACCTTCGAGGGTACCTGCACTTCAATGGGAAGAGGAATGACACTGGCTGCGCTGGTTGCGGCCGGGACCCTCCGATGCGCTATCTCATATATGGGATACCTGACTAACGAAAAAGTGGGCCACAAACCATGATGCTTGCATGGTCCAAAAATTAGGCTGATCTACCTACCGAGTGGGACCCAACATCAAAATCAATGGAAAATAGATGGTTTGAGTCATTGTACTGGTCCCACCACCCAATGAGTGGATCAGACTAATCTGCATTTTAGGTGATTATCATGGTGTGGCCCATCTTTTTCGTGGATTAAATACTCCGTACTTGTGATATGTTAGTAGGAAAAGAATAGATGGATGTAAAGTTCACATATAGCCATTGCCTGTGATCAATGTAAAAGACTAATATCGTAAATATCACTGATATATTTAAGATCAAAAAATAAAAATAAAAAAATTAGCAGTTTTTAGTTTTCTTGTCATTTTAATGCAAAAATTATTTGAAAGTTAATTAAAATAAATCATTTATCCATATATTTAATGGGTTATACTAATGTCTCCACCTTAATGGGATTGTTGCTTAAGTGACATGTAGGTTTCCGGATTATCAATCCAGACCAACTATTCTTTTGTATGATTAGGAAAAACAATGGCATAAAAATCATGCCAATCAGATAATCTAAGCATATGATTAATAGCATGGAAAATGGACCAATCAATATTTAATATAAAAAATAGGTTCGATTATTATCTTGAGCTGTTTATTTGATAAACCCACTTTATATTACTTATGATTCTAAAATAGAAGTTTGGTTCCATAATTCTAACCATGCCATCCATCATGGTAGCTGCAACTAGCAACTAATAACCTTTCTCCTCTCTCTGGATGTTAAAGATTTATGAGCCATTTTAAACTAGGTAAGACAAGTATTTGATTCCTACATGGCTTTTAGGGTTAGATACTATTTCATGTTAGGTTATATATTTGGATGCACTTTAACAAATTCCATCTTATTTTCTGCTCGATAAAAGAGATGCTCTATCATCCATCGGAAGAAAACATTTGAATTATATATTTTCATGAAGTCAATGTATAAAAACCTCTTCTGTTTGAAAACTCACTTGCATATATATGTCCAAACATACCCTTTATGATGTATATAACAATGGGGGTCATGATCTAGGTCATTCACTAAATTGGTCCCATCATTGATAGAGTATGCCCAAAACAAAATAAATAGAAAGATTATCTATCAATGATGGCTAATATCCTCTTCCATAGTCCATTCGAATGTTTGTGAGAAAATAGACTAGGGTGTCTAATTACTGCGATTTCACCTCATGAATAGTTTGAATAACTACATTCTTATGAATAGGGTGTTGATGAATTGAACTAGGGCAAGCCCCAGAAAAGGTTAGGCCAAGGCTTTGATAGAGTTAGATCAAGTCCGTCTAAAGCCGACCCTACAAGTTAGAGATAAATTATATATATGTGTACACAATTAGTTAGGTTTATGATTAGCAAATGGTATTCGTGAATTATCACATCCTTTTAAAATAAGTTTATTTATCAATAAATTATTAATATTATTCAATTATCTAAATATATGTATGAACTTAAATCAGTGCATTGATATATCATTAACTAATTTAAAATTGAAACCATCACATCTTATTATAATAAATTTTTTAAATATTAGTATTTAATTTTATAATCTACTTTTTAGTACTTATGTCTTATGAAACATGCACCAGAGCAATGGACAAGGCTTTATCCACTAAGTTATTTATTACTGGCCGTTAATCAAGTTCCAAGTGTAGATTTGGAGCTCAAGCCCGGACCTCGAATCAAGTTTAATAGCGCAAGGTAGAGTTGATGGCTAAACCTGCACATGCAACACAATTAGACGTGGAAGATCTATCATCCGAGCCATCCATCAAGTGGGCCTCACCGTGTAGATTCCATCCCCTATCAATTGGGCAGGCCCACTCATCACCGGGACTACACTTTATGTGAAAAGGAACAAAGGTCAATTTTTTCTAAGCCGTTCATTGATATCTAATATTGTGACCCACATGATGGATAGCTTGAATTTTGCACACTTGTTCCACTCTGGCACACATGGAGTCGCGTACATGGGCTGCATTTTATACACATGAATTGCGTATTCTTTACAGATGATGGGAACCACTTACTGGACGGATCAGATCTCACACACGTGTGCCACATTTGCAGATTCGTGGAGTGCATGGCCTACCTGCCACAGCGTGAGGGCTCACCAAACCACCAATAAGAATTGAAGGGAAGTATTGTAAACTCGGCTGTACGTAACACACGCTACCCTCAGGCTTTATTTTACACTTGCGGAGTCAACATTTAAATGATCTGGACCGTTGATATATTCGGACCCATATTATATTAACTATTCCCCAAGAATATCCAAAATCGGATGATCATAGCCACATCTATTGGGCTTTTCCTCAATGCAATATGGAACGTTGTATTTCAATTCTTACTGGTAGACTAAAGAAATGAAAGCTAGGATCAGTGGCCCAAAGATGTATTGAAAGTATAGATCACTAGATCATGGGACCCACTTGCATAAAACTGAAAACCGGAGTATGATGAGGCTATACACGGGCGTGGGATGTGTACCGGAAGTTAGAGATGCGGCATGAGAAAGGTGAAAAATGGATGGAAAGTCAAATGATTCGTACAACCATTGCTTTCAAGAGCTCACGAGAAGATGTCAACATACATTTATAGTTGGGGATGATAAGGTAGATCGAGGAGCAGTGGATTATGGTAGATCTATCTCTCTGAAGTGCACTCATTGGCAAGGTGATGCATCAATCAGATCCGTCCATCTTTCTGGACCTGTGATGGATGATCTGTGATTAAGATCCAATTTTTCTTACCCATCATGTAGTTTAAATTATTTCTTCAGGACCATAAATTTTAGGAGAATTATGGACGGATGGGATATTTGTAATTAACTTTAGTATGATTTATTTTTCATCTAAAGTATGGGGAACTAGATGGACGGTCCAGATTAATTATCCATTCTGCCATGCTTGCTCTGGAGAGATGGGTGTACCTTACACTGGCACATGTATGATGAGCTGTTTTAAGCTGATAGGCTGATCTACATGGCCATCCAAACCGTTCATCCCGTGGGCCTGAGTGTGTAGATGACTGAAATATTCACCAGATCGAATCAGATCAAACAGATGGGTCCTTACTCTTGCCCGGGTGGTAGACTCTCGGGAGTTTGAACTCCCGGTCAAGGGTTCGAGTACACATAGGCGGTGAAATTCCACCAGTGTGAGTGTGTAAAAAATAATAATAATAATAAATAAATAAAAATCAGATCAAACAGACGAGTCTGGGTGATTCCTTCACCGTTTATCTTTTCTCCAGGTCATCTACAAGGTGGGACCCACCTCATGCACGACTTGAATGTTAAGCATGTGTGCCAGATGCTGTAGGTTTGGATGTGGTCGACTCGGTGATGGGATTGTGAGTGACTCAGTCTGTTGCTACCGAGTGACTCGGAAATATTTCCTTTTGTATGCACATGAAATGCTTGTACACCTGCAAGCAGTTGTATGGGAAATTAACCTACAACCAGTTTTTAGTAGAATTGTACGTTCTAAGATTACCACATTTGCAGGTACAATCTGAAAGAAAACATTCTGAAGGCATGTTGTGGGGCCCACGTCAACTGTACATCAGATCCTTCCCGTCCGTCCATCTTGTTCTCCCTTCCTCATGCTCACCTTTATGCAATTTTGGGACAACCGTAACTATACATCTGATCCACTCCGTCCATTGTGTTCTACCCATCATGATCACAATAGAAACCAAAATTCAGGCTGATAAAAAACTTAGGTCGACCACAAGTCAGAGAACATTATAAAGTCATGGCTAAGATCTATGAATTCACATGGTGTCGCCCACTTAGGTTTTGAAATGGCCTGATAATTTGGTTTCTCCTTTCCTCCTTATGGTGCACACCTGATGGATGGATTAGATTCGATATATACATTGGGAAAGATTTTATTGGTGTGGCATCGCTTCCCAACTGCTCCTTGTGATGTGGCCTACCTGAACTGTAGGTATTCACGTGATTTTGCTCCACCTGAGCTTTGGAGTGGTCCAAGTCTCGGTTCGTCCCTTTATCCTTGTGGGACCCACCTGATGAGTGGGTTGGTGGCATATACACAACATCCATCTGGATTTTTTTATATATTGGTGGTCCCTCTCCTCTCACCAATATCCCCACCATTCCAATTGGTGTGGCCCACCTGAGAGATGGATTAGGATAGAATTTTAAACCCAAATCTAAAATGTGGGGACCCATCTAATAGACGGGTCGGATGGTGGTCCAATATCACGGTGTCCCCTTTTAAAGTAACCACCAAATAGACGGTCAGAATCGTTTGAATCAACGTGATTTTCGAGCTACACTCCATTGATCAGTGGGCCCTCAGGCTCGAGTCGCCTGAGTCTTGAAAGCTTTCCAAAGACTTTACCGGACTTTGAAAAGAATGCGTGTGATTCTCCTGCGTTGACCTTGAATTTCCTAAGTCAACTCGTTTTACAACTCGTTTGACTGACTCGGCCGAGTCATCAAAGACTCTATGAATACTCACGTGAGTCGGACAGATACAATCTTTCTAAATCTCAGCTGGCATGCACTAATGGTTGGATGATCAGAACCGTTCATCTTACGGGAACTGTTACGGATGGGCCATTCAAAAAAGTACACCAAAGCCCATCCTTGGTTGTGCTGAGCAGATGGACGGTTACCATCACTCCATCGTCTCTTGATGTGGATTCCGTAGAGGGATCATATCCAGCTACACGCCAGCACATTTGGCGAGATCCAAGCCTTCTATTCCGTGGTCTATCCTATCCAGATCATCTGGACGAAAATAGGGCCGGTTGACTCGTAAGTTATCCCACATAGCACAGAAAAAAGAATGAACGGTTAGAAGAAAGATAGAGAATGATCAATGCCGCTCCAATCTCACACATGTGAGATATCAGCACGTGTGCTCGCATGTAGCTGAGTCCTATAAGACAGTGGATTTAGTAAATCTCGGTTCCAAAATACCAAAGAGATTCAATCCCACTTATACAGGAATTCTACCGGATCAGTACACACACGTGCACCCTATCCACATCCAACTGCAACTGGTAAGATAAGAAATCAGAAACATGTGGAAGATCCAAACAGTCAATCAGGTGGATCATATCGTTTAAATGTTATCATCCAAAAAAATGACTACTTTACTAAACAATGGGCCACAAATGAAAGGATAAAACAAGAATTTTTCTCACCATCCATTTATCTTATTTCTCTGTGGTGTATCTGATGAGCAAAACTTCCAGAGTTTCCCGATAGAAAATATATTAGGTGTGGCCCACTTGATGGACTGCTCAGATCTTGCATATTTCACCTATGGTAGCATCTACTTGGCAAAGTATTACACAGTACTACAAACACCATCCTTCTCAGTATCACACAGTATTACAAACAACATCCATCTCCGTAAATAGAAGTTGCTGTAGACAAGCAACGTGTGGCCCACCAAGATGATGTCAGTGAGAAATCCACACCATCCATCTGTTTCTACAGCTCATGTTAAGCACACAATCCAAAAAATGAGATAGATTTAAAACCCAAGTGGACCACACGTGAGCCCACCATGATGTTTATATGTCATCCAAACCGTTTATTAGGTCAAATATTAGTTTGATTGAAAACTTCCATGGCCCATATATGTTTCAAAGGTGGATGATCCATCCCAACTGAACATGGACCTTTTGAAAGCGTGCATTTAATATGCATGAGAATCCATGTAAATTGAAATGGACGTGATTTTGGTGTGAATCTGATTCTAATTCACACCAAATACACCATCTTAAATGCACTAACTTTACTGATTCACACTAATTAGCACTGAATACATGCTCCCAAATGATCTTAACATGGTCCACAATACATTCGATTTCCACCGTACATTTTGATGGGCCCCACAGAGCTTCCTTCTACTTGATAGTTGGATTTCCACCATACATTTTGATGGGCCCCACAGAGCTTCCTTCTACAGTAATTGGATTTCCACCATACATTTTGATGGGCCCCACAGAGCTTCCTTCTACTTGATAGTTGGATTTCCACCATACATTTTGATGGGCCCCACAGAGCTTCCTTCTACTGTAGGTGGGGGCACAGCCATACAAATGCCATCAAATCACCCCTAATCTCATCAGAAAATTCCTAAAAAGGAAAGGACAGTTTCAAGAAAAGAAGGAAACTGCTTGGTGGGCAGTTCTTGGCTTTACCCTTATATCTTCTTCTTTTGGGAACCTCCACCACACATGTGCAATGTTCACACACTTAATTGTGATTAGGGATTTGTAACTTTTGGCCCACTAAAAATAGTCAGGTGGGCCCACTCCAAAGGGGCAATTTAGTCATTACAAAATAATTTTAGGACCACAATGCTCCACTACCACATGTGTGCAATATTCCTACAAGAAAAAATCTAGTGGGCTGTGTATCTAAAGCTTTTCCAGTCACTTTGTTGATTTTGTAAATGTTATCATCAACATCATCAATATGGACCGTCCATTAGGTTGATCCTACTCTTCTTATGTAATCTTCCAAAAATCACAATGATCGGATCATCGTAACCGTCCATTTAGTGGCATCGAGAATTTGATGGACAATATTGTTCGTTATGAATAGGTCTCTAGGACCATCCGATCGCTGTGATTTTTTTTTGAATAGTTATAGAAGAGTAGACTGGACATTATGGACGGTTCAGATAGATGATGTGGATGCAGACTAGTCCAAATGCAACTAGGTGCATTGCAAGGTTTCCATGCATGTCCTTATTAAGATAAGAGAATTGTTACTTTTGGCCCACTAACATGGCTAGATGAGCCCACCCTATAGGGGTAAATTGGGCATTATAAAATACCCAAGTGGGGTTTGACCCTTGGTAATTGTTACCTTTCACCCCCCAAAAGTGGTTAGATGGGCCCACCCCCACAAGGGTAATTTGGTCAATTACAAAATACCCATATCCTGACTTTCTACCTCCACCACATTGGTATTTGCTGATACACTGAATTGTTAATGTTTATCCCCTTACAAGGGCAATTTGGTCATTGGGTGATTCTCTGTTCTTAGGCCCACTAGCTGAGTGATCCAAACCGTTGATGATGAGACACATAGCTGAATTGTTAATGTATATTCCCTTACAAATGCAATTTGGTCATCGTGTGTGATTATCTGTTCTTAGGCCCACTAGCTGAGTGATCTAAACCATTGATGATGAGATACATAGCTGCTGGAGGATGACTTTGAAGTTTTCAACGAATGGAAAATCCTCCGTAAATTGACTGCTATGGAGCGGTCCATGTTCAAAGCAACATATTCAATGACAGAAAAAAAGAAAAAAAGAGATGTACTGTGATAGGATACCACATGAATGCAGCCACTGAACCTAGGGCCACGTTCAGGTGATCCAAACCATTGATCTTGAGTAGATAGACGGCTGATGGTGGTTGCAAAAATTTTTTTCGAGATCGTAAGATCTCGTACTATCAATCAGTGGCCCACGAAACAACAGTTAAGGAGATTATCCATATTCATAAATGATCAATGGGTGAAATACTCTTTTTTGATATCCATCATCAGAACAATGAGGCCCATGAAATCAACGGTTTGGATAACTGAAACATGCCCAGAGATATATCTTATAACAAATATAGGTGAGGATGTATTGTGGCAAACCATGAGATAAGCTTTCCAAGACTTACACTAGTCAGGGAAGCTCCTTCCACCCCTTTGAAATTCTCAAGTGAGCCCCACCCAGATAAGGGAAATCTAGTCATTCAAGAAACTGATAAAGGAAGGTTGGAATCTTCAACTTTATGGGGTGAAATATCAATTCCCCAAATTTATATATATATATATATATATATATATATATATATATATATATATATATATATATATATATATATATATATATATATTATCAAAGAGATATGCTCCAGTGGTCAAGAGCACTGGAAGTTACAGTGCTCCTTGTTGCATTGGAACCAACAGACACTCAAATCCATTCATCCAGACTCTTCATTAGGTCCAACCCAAATTTCAATGGCTACCATGCAAACATCACATCAATCTGACAGATATTAGCCATTGATCAATGGGCCGTAATATGGAAGGTCAGGATTGTTTAAACCAAAGTAGGCCCCACCAACCATTCAACCCAACAATTTTGCTAGGACGTATCATGGATTGCTAATGATACTAAAGAATCACTTTCCTTAGCCTATTGTAGCTATCCCATCTATGTCTTGGATCATATCATCCAATTTGGTGAAATTTTTAAATGGTAGTCCAGGAGATGTATTCTGGACTTAATAGACAGTTCAGATTCATAGATCTGATCATTCAAGTGGACCAACTCAACTAAGGAGCACCATAACTTAGAGTGCTCTTGAGTGCACTGAAGTATTTATCATAAAACTCTATATTTTCAACTTCCAATTCATATCAAAGCCAAAAGTCTATGTACATAGAGCTTCTTTACAATATCCTGTCCACCTTTCAGAGCCGTTGGATCTTCTTTTCATCAAACAGTTGCTGAATGACAAAATGACAAGAATACCCTCCAAGTAAAGGACTTCAAAAAAATTAAAAAACCAGAAATTGTTTCACACTGCTAGTGAACTGTACCCCTACACACTCATATCTGTAATTAGAACTGAGAAAACAGAACTCAAAACACAAAATTAGGATTTTTCAGACCCAAATTACTCAATTCTAGTAATGAATTTCACTTACTGAATTGTGTTAGTGAGATAGATACTCCTGATCAAGGCCCATTGTCTGATCATCATCATCTGTGATTGTCGGCGGCAGCTCGTTGAGGTCGAATTCGAGAATCCGGCGGCCTGATTTCGTTCCATCGTCCTGTAATGCAGCCGATCGGCGGCCTGCCTTCGTTTCATCGTCCTGCGATGTGATCGAGCTTGCCGGCGGCTCGACATGGCCACTCCAATGGCACCTCTGGTGGCCGCCGAGGGCCTGACCTGAGGGGAAGGACTTATCACAGATCTTGCACTGGTGAAGCGATGCAGCTGGCTTTGGCAATTGATCATGGGACCGCGGCGAGCCCCCTGAGTAATCTGCAGCTATGATCGTATTGCCGTCGTATTCGAGATCGCCGCCGATGTCGTTCTTCCCTTTCTTGTGGCTGGCTCTGTGCCCACCCAATGCTTGATGAGTAGAGAAGCTCTTGTTACAAGTGCTGCAATGGTATCGCCGTGCCGCCGCTGGTTTCTTCTTCGATTCAGTCAGAAGCTCGTCGGGAACCGTCTTCAAAGCTCTGATCTTTCTCTGCTTCTTCATTATCTTCTTCTTAATTACATTCGACCCATAATTCAGCTGCTTCATTGGTCTGTAGTAGTTCATGTTCTTACTCTCTGATTCCTCACTGTTCTGGTCTTCATCACAGAACCCATCTGAATTTTCCAACTTAGAATCCAAATTCATCAATTTAGGATCACACCCATCTCTCAAAACATCGATTTCTGTCTTCTTCAACAAGAGTTCTCCGTTTTCAGCTTTGAATTCCTCATCTCCCACCTTCCTTTTCTTCTTCTTAACTGAGGACAATTCAGGAGGATCTCCTTTTGAAAGCATCAGTAGATTATATACAGCGTCGGCGATTGATTCCTGCAGTTCTTCATTTAAATTCGGATTCTCTGCAGCTGCGACAGGGATTGTAACTTTCCTCGGTCTTCTTGCAGTCACAGGCCAGCTGGACAGTGATCGTAAGTGATCGGAAGCAGAGCTCTCCGTCATCGTATCTGAATCGACCTGATCATCCAAATTCCTACCTGCAGAATCGGATCCTGCTGGAGATGAGCTGTTTTTAAAGATCAACGGCGGGTGAATTCCTCTCCATGGCCTATCTGGATGGCATCTCATATGACCGGAGAGCGATTTCATAGACATGAACTTCTTCTCGCAGACCCAACATGTGAAGTTTTTCTCAGTGGACGACATTAACTGATCGTTCTCTCTTTCATCGAGCTTTTCATCGGCTACATTGTCAGCATCATCTGCAAGATCATTATCTCGATCGTTCTTGAGCTGGAAATTGTCTACTTGATCGGAACCACCAGCTCTCACACGACAATCCAAATCCTTTCTGGCGAAGCCGACATCGTCATCGCATCCATGCCGCTGATAGGATTTCAGATTCTTAATCTTGAGCACGAACCTTGCATTCTTTTGCTTTCTCTTCTCAGGAAGAGATCTCTCATCCGAACCCGATGCCGTTTCCAACTCTTCTTCCATCTGATCACCAAAAAATTATGATATTTTCCTTTCAGATTACAAAATCTCTAGGGATTTGAAACAAAAACCAAAATTCCCGACGACCCAATTCAGAAAAACAGCTTGGGTTTTGAAATTTCAGAGATCAGTGATCGAAAGAATAGAGGGAAAAACAGCAACCCAGCTGGAAAAAACCTCAAAAACAGCTAGTCTTTTAATCTGAGAGATCTGTAAGAAGGAAACCCAAAAAGAAAAAACAAAACAAGAGCCCAGCTGAAGAGAATACCTTCTTGTTGAGTGATAGAGACGTATGAATCGAGATGAGAGAAAATCTCAGCTACCAAGATCAGAAAACAGCTCCTTCCTGCAGATTTGTTCCTCAGAAAGATCTGAAAAACAGCTTAATACGATCAAAGACTGAGAAAATACAAAAAACCCAGTTAGGAAAAAAGCTCCATGAGAAACCCAATGACTCAAATCCCTTAAAACCGACCTCTCTCTCTCTCTCTCTCTGTCTCTCTCTCTCTGCTGTGAAGCTTGACTCTCACGTTCTAAAGCCTCATTGTATTTCTATTCTTGTTCTTGGTATTCCAACATTCTGCGGACTACTGAAGCTTATTCATACTCAGCTGGTTTGGGCATGCTAAAGGAAGATCTGAACCGTTCATTAGATAATCCGTACTAATATTAGTAGACGCATTTTAGCTACTTTCCAGTCGTTGGGTAATGAACGGTCTAGATTGTAAGTCATATTTTAAATGGTTAGGATTATCTTTACATAAAAGGAAAACCGTTCATGGTTTATATATGTGGAGGATGAGCTTTTGAAGGTGGGTGTTGTGCTGACCGACGTGGCTTACCTTGCGGACTACAATTTCACTTCAGTAGAGCAGTTCAAGAGGTGGGGCCCACCTAGATTAGATAAGGGTGCAATGTACGTTACTTTACAGTCGTTGGATAGTGAACGGTTTGGTTTGAGGCAATCTTTTCAATGGTTAGGATCATTTTTATATAAAAGGAGGGCCGTCGATGTGCTTCTATGGTGGAGGCATGAGGTTTTGAAGGTGGGGGTCGTGCCGATCGACGTGGCTTACCTTGCGGAGTACGGTTTCACTTCTGTAGTCCGCAGGACTGCCTATCATTTTAGATTTTACCTTTTTAATAAATTTCCTTTCGGATTTCGGAGGGGAATTTTCCTTCTAGGTAGCAAGGCGGTTCCTCTGCAACTGCTTGGAGAGTAAGCTTCCTCCACAATGTGCTAAGGGTGGGACCCACCTGAGCTTACGTATATCATCCAATCCATCAATCAGAGTAATACCACTACTATATTTCGAGGGGCCACAAAATCAGACCGATCCAACCATCATGATTTCCACCATAAGAATTTGGAAGTTTTTGGACGGTTGTAAATTGTTTTAAACGGTGGGACCACCGTGTTTTTTAAAATCCATCCAATCCATGAATTACATGAAAAATATCGTGATAAACATATTCCCAAAAAATCAGCACTATAAAATTAATATGTGGACCACACCATGGAAAAATGGAAAACCATCCAAAGGCATACAAATTCACGTAGAGGCCTACTTGATGGTTGGATCATTCTGATTTTTTATTCATAAAAATTTCATGGTGGATATATCCTGATGGACTGTTTTGATCATATCAAACATCCATGTGGGCCCCACTTGTAGAACTTTTAGAGTGAGCTTGATCTCATGTACTGTACACCAAGTTACTTCAGTAGGGCGAAACTACGGATACCGACTTCGGATTTTGTTAGGGAGTAGAGGCGATATAACCGGAATATGGTATAGCAATCGATCTACCGTACAAAAGATATGGTGAGATTTAAATCCGTACCGTCAATCTAGTGGGGTATATCATGGATGATACGGTTGTTCAAAATGCACCAATCAGAAAATAGTATACTCCGAGTTTTTTACTTAGACGTAATGAATGTCGACCGTTAACTGATTTTGTTATCAGACGGCTAAGATCATTTGATCTTTGTGCATGTAGATGAAATTTCCATCCAACGGTGTAGAATCTAGATGGATGGTATCAAATGATACGCTACTCTACCATATGTACAGCTGTACTGTAGAGATAGAAGATCTACCGTATTTCAGTTCTATCGACTCTATCGTATCTTCTCCGTACGTGGCTAGATGAAAAGTCTTGGGTCCCTGTAGCGTGTACGGCAGGGCAACTGTAGAAGTAGAGGGGTCCACCACCCTGACTCTATATTCAAACCATCCTCGCCGTTCAGTCCTTGATCGTAGCCGTTCAATAGGTGGGCCATGAACAGAATCTCTTCCCTACAAAATATCTCTTGATTGACTTTCTCACACGCACCAACTGAAGAGAGGCGTGTCTTAGGAGGATCCAAACACTTCAAGATGTGGGTCCCATTATTGATAAGCCATAAGCAAACTACTTCACCCCATTAACAATCCTAGCCATTCGATCACCAAGCTTGAAATTGTACAGTTGTTTCCAGCTCTAGAATATGGGAAGGAGACATTTCAATCGGGACCGTCCGTTTTATTACCCATACTCCAGATAACAAAAGGTTGAAAGAAAACAAATAAATCATAATCCTATCCATCTAATCACTATCTTCAAAACCAATGGTAAGATTAACGTTGACTACAGCTCAGATGGAAGACCCAATCGATACATCCCCAATAACCACGTGTCTAACATATCGTTTGAGATATTTCACGGTGGGACACTTTTGAACGGTTACGATCAACGTTACACATGCGCGGATCACAAATATTCGATGATCCCGCAGAGCACGGTAGTGCATTGATTTCCTAATTTAGTGGGGTTTGAGATATGGGAAGAAGAAAATTCGCTTGAGTTTCCAAAGAAAAATAAAAACCGATTTTAGTGCTAATCTGTCTTAATTGAATTAAAAGCTAAGGAAGGTTTGCGAAGAAAATGCATTACTTTTCGGTTTTCAAAGCTGCATTTATCTTCGTCCGTCCTTGCGTAACTCGCGATTGGTGACTCGCGCATCGAGAGCCATTTTGTGTTATTTTTTATTTGATCTACACCGTCCATTAGATAGGCTGAGTCATTCTCGCCTTGGAAGAGTAAATCAGGACCATCTAGATATCAGAGATTCCACACCGTTGGAAAAAGTTAAAATGGAATGGTCACCGTTAGTTTTGTGTAGGGCCAAACGGGAGCGGATTAGGTGTTAGCTGGAGTAATACGTTAGTCGATGTTGCCCTGAACATGGGGCCCACCTTGATGCACGTCTTGTATATCCACACCGTATATTATTTTTTCCAGTTCATTTTTGGGAATGTTTTAAAAAATAAAGCATATCCAAATATCAAGTGGACCACACCAAAGGAAACAATGGTTAGTGAACACCCATCATTAAAAACTTCATAAGGCCCACTGTAATGTTTGTTTCCCATCGTTGATCTATGCCACACAGACCTAGATAAAAATAAAACACAAATGGAAGTTTTTAATTGTGGCCGTTGATTTCTATGGTGTGGTGTACTTGATATTTAGATCTGCTTTATTTTTATGAATGTCCACTAAATTTGAGCTGAAAATACTGATAGACAGCGTGGATATACAACACATACGTCAAGGTGGGCCCCACTGTCAGGGCTTCACGCATTGAGCTCTTACCTGGTCTCACCTAACCCCCTCCCAGGCCAAACCTGGTGTGTCCATGCAATCCAATCCATTCATCTGCCCAGCCTCATCCGGATGAAAGAATAATCCAGAAATTCAAGTATTTTAGAAAAATCAGGTGTGCCATTCCACGTGAATATACATGTTTTTAAATATAATTTTAAGGTATGGCCCACATGAGTGTTTTATCAGACTGAATTTTATGCTCAAGATTAAATAATAGATGATGCACCTGATGAACGGTTGGATTTTATACACGTTACGTCATTTCTCTCAAGTTAGTGAAACTCACCCCGATAGGTACGTACGCGATGTAAGCAGGAGTCTTCCTTTATCTTTCGTACGCTCTCTCCCCCTTTCTCGTCTACGCTTCCGGCTTCTCCCACACGGTGTTGTCACTTCGTGGTTTTTTACGATTTTGCCACCTCACGGTACTCGGGCTTTCAGTTTGTCCAACTGGGGCCAATGATTTATTAATCCTGACCGTTGGTTCGCTGAGAGCTATCATGGATGGACCATCCCCAAAAGATTCCCAGATTAAGATACCTAATACATGAATTCTTCCTTTTATTGTATTTCTCTTTTCAACCGTTAACTTACATGAAACGAAATAAAAGGTTATGGTATTGAGGAAATTTCTTGTGTGAGAAAAAGTGACGGTCTTGATCAACGAATGGTGGGCCCGGCTAGTTCAAACTAAAAACCGTGTATTACTACATGTCCTTGGGATCGAGGATCATGGAACGCTTGATTCACGAGCGCTCAGGAATTGTACACGTGGCATGCGTTACTGAAATTAAACCGGCTGAATCGCTGGGCCCACAAAGTAAAAAATCCAGATTGGTTGAGTAATAGTAACCCTTGATTCATCAACATGTGTTTGTAGAAAAAGCTTTTCATTTCTGACCATTGAAAAGATATCAACCAATCAGCTAGTGAGATGATCAGAAAAGCATACTTTCGGGTGGCCCACCACGTATGCATTTTCTAAGTAATTTTCACGTGCCTGCGTATCATCCATCACACTCTGCCAGAGCAACAAATCTTTCATCTTTCCGCAATTAACTGTGCAGGTCATTCACCCTACACGTGGCAGTGCATGCAATAACGATGGACGCGGTTCCTGAGCAAGGATGCTGGGTGGGGCCCACTGAAATGTATGTAAGAAATCCATTCCGTCCATCCGTTTTTGCGAGCTCATTTTAAGACGTACAACGAAAAATTAGGTGGATACAAGATTCATGTTAGTCACACGAGAGGGAAATTTTGGGAAAGAAATTTCTACCGTCTAAACCTTTCTGGGCTCCATCTTGATGTTTATATGCTATCCAAACCGTTTATAAGATCATTCGAAATGGGATGAAGTGAAAAAACCAAAAAAATATCCTGATAGAAAACTTTTTTGATCATAAGAATACTTCAACGGTGTTCACTGAATTCCAACTGTGGCCCACTTGAGTTTTGGATACACCTCATCGTTGGTCACACATCTTAAAATGATCTCGAAAAACGGATGGACGGAGTGGATTTCTCACAAAAATCTCGGTGGGCCCCACCCAACATCCTTGTGCAAATCAAACGTAGATAGCAACATGCTATCAAATAGAGAGGAATAAAGGAATAATCTGACAGTCAAAATCATCCAATCGTTGTGATTTTCTGACTGAGTGGGACCCACGATCTGAGTGGTTGGGATTAACCTGCATGTCGACATGTCATAAGGTAGAGAAAGTAGAAATTAAAATAAATAAATAAAATAAAAAAACGTCGCTCGCATGGAATACTTCTTTCGTAAGGTTTATCACACGACGCGGTCACACGCTACGTACGCGGAAGATGTAAACAACATCTCGACCGTTCATCTGGGGGTCCTCACTATAAGCCGTCCATTACCAAAATAATAAGGTTAGGAGAAGAGCAGTGGCTTGACTCGAGTAAGAAATGAGAACCACCCATTTTAGGGTGGACGATGGATGATCCATGGTGGGTCCAGCTAGAAAAAGTGAAGAGATTTTCTATGCATTCAACGTCAACGTCCAACTCGAGTATTCCCACACAATCTTACGTTGGAAGGTTTTGTTGTTTTTAGAGCTGCGTTAGTACGTTTCAGATCAAATGGTAGATGACAGGTGATCCCACATCCACTAGAACCGCACACGTGTCAATAGCCTACTTGGTGGGTCCGACTTGAGATACGGGGTGGCCCAGGTGGTCCAAAAAATCAATGGTTTTGAATGTGTTGTCAATACTAATAATATCGACCCATATTATCGATATTGCAGCTATAAATTACAATTAAAATATTAAAATTTTCTTTAGATATAGTTGATAATATGATATCATATCAATAATATCATGCAATGGTTCGAAGTATTACATGTTATTGTAAGGATTTCTTTATAAATTCTCCCAATACTTTCAATTCATACATACAATACATGTCTGCAATATCCGAGGAGGCATGGTAGGTAAATTGTTTTTAAAAAAAAATCAAAAATAAAATATAAAAGACATTTTTTTAAAATAAAATATAAAATATGTTTGGCCGGGTGGATTGGAAGGGATTGAATGGTATTAGGGTGGATGGGATGGATTCCAGAGTAATGATGGTGTTGCCAGTGGTAATGATGGTGTTGCCAGTGGATTGTCTTAAGATCGATGGGATTGCTATATCTTAATATTGTTATACCGAGTCTGTTTGACATGCCTGATTAATCCTGAGATTAAACCTTCTCGTTCCTTTCAATCCCTTGAACCAAACACTTCCCAAGCAAATTTGAATAGATAAGAGTAGATTGGATGGGATTTAAAGGTAATGATGGTGTTGTTAGTGGATTGTCTTAAGATCCATGAGATTGTTATATCTCGGGATCAGATCATCTAGTTTGTTTAGCACACGTGGCCTATCCCAGGATTTAACTGTCAATCCCTTCTAATACCATCTAATCCCTTTCGATCCGCTTGGCCAAACAGTCTGTTTTTCTTAGTGAAATGTAGTGGGTATAAATGTTTTTTTTTTTTTTTTTTTTTTTTTTTTTGTACTTATATTGTATGGTTTATTTATTATATGAAGTTTTTAAATATAATTATATATATCTTTAGTCATACAATTCATTTTTTGAGAGTGGATTTGGAGTTTCCCTATTGTGAGGGTTATTTTTATTTTTATCTTTATTTTTTTGTATAGTTACAATATTGTTCCTCTATTTTTTAATATTATTTTAAAATGTGATCTAAAAATTTAAGTAGATCTAAATCCTGAGTGGACCATACTATTGAAAACCGTAGTGACTTTTTATGGGTTATATAAGTTTTGGATTAAGCTTATCTTAATATTTTCCCTTCATCCAAGTATAGTTGACCTTATTAATAAATTAGATGAAAAAGAAACATTACAATTGACATTACCGTGTGTCTTCTGAATATATATTTTTAATATACTTGTATTTTTTATTTTTTTTTTTGTGTTGTCCACTTGTAAATTTAAATGTATATAGTCACCACTTTTTCCTTTGGTGTGGTCTTCCTAAGATTTGAATCGGCTTAATTTTTAAGAATAAATCTCAAATTAAGATGAAAATATAAATAGACAGCATAAATATACAACATATCATTAAGGTGGGCCCCACGGTAAGGAACACCCACTAAAGTGTTACTTGGGTAACACTTAACCTGCTCCCTTAATTTTGGACCCATACCAAGAAAACTTATCATGCATATTTTTAATACTTTGAGTTTAAAGGGTATGACAATGTTTCTTTCAACGTATATGTTAATTTCATCATTTTTTAAAATGTTTTCTTTGACTACTATACATTATCACACACGTATTTTTTAACACGTGAGAACCACGTGAGACCCATGTATTTTCATATTTTAAAATGGAAAATACATACATAGATACCTATATTGAAAATGCTGGCTTCGATCACTCTCTATATACTTTCCACATGATAGAGATGGGTGAACAAGAAAAATTAGTACGGAAAAGCAAGAGAAATGGACAATTACCCAAGTGGACCATCCACTATATTTGTGTGGCCCACCATTGTCACTAGTACAAGTTAGCACTTAAAATTAAAAGGCTATTAATTCACAATCAAATATAAAAAAAAAATGATCCAATGGTTAAAATCACCTAATTAAGTGGGCTTTCACACCAGGTTTAAGCAGCCAATTGAATGGCGTAATTTCCAAAGGTGGGGTCCATTGTATCTAGATAGCCCACTAGCTACAATTTTCAGTAGTCATGCGGAGTACCATAACCCAAAGCAATTTCTACCTCTTTTTCTCACCCTTGTCACTACTGTTTCGCCCTTTTCCTTTGACTCGTTGACCCGACTTTTGTATCGGTACTGGGACCGAATCTTCCTTGGTGGCCAAGACTCCCACATTTTCAAATGACAAAACTACCCCTGACCTCAATTTTGATAGTTGACACGTCTGGTTGGGTAATCCAGACCATTGATCTGTTGTGTCCCACTGTTGATGGAGTATATGATAAAGAAAAATTTTGATAAGACAATCTTTAGGTTTGGATTTTAGGTGTACAGATGGACGGTTGAGAACAGAAATATAACGAGGCGTCGTATAATGCTACTGAAAAAGATCCGATTGTAGATTGCTTGGATATCCATCCCTGATGGACTTCAACGGCCTGGATTAGAGACCCATGTGCCCCACTTGTCAGAATTGAAATCACGTGTATAATGGGCAAAGATTTACGCAATGCTTGAACTGACACCGTCCATCTAATGGACCTACCATGGATGGACTAAGATACAAAAACTCACATCGAATTGGACAGATACAACCATCCAATAGATGGCCTCAAAACCAACGGTAGGAAACAAATATGATGATGATCAACGGTTGATATTCAATAGGGTAGGTCGAAAAGAAAAGTAATGTAAAGGGTCACCAACTAGTGTGGTTTTTGAGCCAGTGGCCATCCACAGCCAGTAAATGAATGGTCCCAATTCACTCTTCCGGGCCACGTGTACGGTCATGAGGCTCTACCACTTTCCACCTGCAGTCCGGGAAAAATCTAGTGACAGCGACCATTAAGATCCATAAGGGGCACTTTCGTCATAAAAAAAAAATCTCCTTTATTTTCAGTCATGACAAGTTAAAACAGAAACCAATGCGTGGCAACATTGAGGTCTCGTTGTTAGCTAGCTGGGCCACACGTGTGGATGATGGGAACCGTTCAAGACGTGGGTCCCAACATGAATATGAATCATTACATTCGGTCTATGGATTACCATTTCTCTAATGGAAGGACCACATACTAGCATTCCATGCTTGAGAACTTTTGTGGGGCCCACTATGACACGTGTGTAGCATTCAAAACGTTCATTGAGCCTAAAAAACAAAGGAATAATGTAAAAATCAACACCTAAAATCTCTAGAATCATTTGGGGTGACCCACCTGAGTTTTGGACGGACCTGATTTTTGGGGTATGTTTTCGTATGGTGGCCTCCACATACGATCTGAAATTTTCTATGGTTAGTTGAGCTTTGGATAGATTGATTTTTGCACATTAGGACTCCCATGGTGGGACACACCAAATCTGACGAATTGACGGATGGATGGAATACACACATTGCAGTGGGCCCCACATCATTGGGGATCACCTATATCGGACCATAATCCTTCATGAAAAACTATTTTCTCATGCTGTTAAGACAAACCAAACGTGCTTATTTCAAAGATTCAATAGAAATGAGTCGTGTGAATGATTAAGCCAAGTAACATTTTATTTAGTATGATTTTATACTTTGGTGACTCAAATTAACTCATTTAGTCTCAAATCAAAGTTGTGATTGCTCGAGTACAAGGCACGACTCATGACATTGAAGTAGATCGAGTAGTATTAACATAGAGTTGACTCGGACTAGTTGAATTAGACTCGTCCAAGTCTTAAAACCATGCCATGCATTGTACCATTCTAGTAAATTCAAAGATTACCCGATTATATGGGAGGATGGAAAGTAGACCATCCGATGTGATCGTATGCTTTGTCCATATCCAATTAGAAAACATGCATCTTTCAACCTTTTCTTCTGTATGAAAGACGATCGGAATATGTTCTTGGTTTCAAAGATGAGGCGATGTAGGTGTGATTGATTTTCTCGGGGAGTTGAGTGGTTTTGAAGAAGTTATGGATGAAGATGGCTATATATAAGCATAGAAACTCCTAGTACTCTTGGAAATAGGTTAGAAAATCATCTAACACAACCCATTTGGGTTTTTCAAAATGAAACAAGAGGAAGTAGATTTGGAGGTAACATAACCCATTTGGGTGTTTGAAAATGAGGGAAGTGGGATTGGAAGTACCCCAAAACGAATTTCACCGAATCAATTCATTAGGTGTTTTTCAGTTTTTAGCTTTGGTAATAGGTTAGAAAACCACATGGACTAGGAACCTTGAGCAAGCTAATTTGGTGGAGAGTTGTTTTAGTAGGAAATCCTAAAACAACATGGCCAGGCTTCTATTTCCCTCCTTACACAAAGTCATCTAACACAACCCATTTGAGTTTTTGAAAATAAATTAAGAGAGCAGATTTGAAAGTACCCCAAATCAAATTTCATCGAATGAACTAATGGTGTTTTCATCTTCACCACATGCAGTATTCAAAAACAAAACCCAATTGGGTAGATTTCCATTTCTCCACCTCAAACTCAGCTCATCTTGACTAGTTGAAACTAGCACGAGTGTGGGTTGTTGGGGTGCATGAACCTGAACATGGATGAAATTTCTACGAAGAAAGCTTTCTAAATGGCATCTTTATTTCTCAAATAATAAATTCATGAAATAGCTAAAAAACCCTCATGAGTATGCATACAAGAGGAAATGGTACCATCACACTCCTTCCATCAAGTACCCAAACTTCTAATTCGAGAGGAGACTTAGTTGACCGTTGGTTATGTTTTAGTGGGCCCCACATATAATCACGCTCAGACTAACGTGCGCATCACAATCAATAAGCACCAACATTCAAAACCCACTCAATATTAATAGTCTATGTCTAGATTTTGTTAGAAGGAAAAAAAAAAAACAAAGAAGTTGGTCTGTTTGGGAATATATTGGTCTATATAAATCCAACCTAATAATCAGACATTCTTTGCCACTGTCTGAAGATTCGGACCGTCCATCCAATGGGTCCCACTTGGGATGGGCTGAGGTGAAAAAGCAATTCAGCCAGACTAATGTGATGGTTCAAGGCTATTTTTAAAATGGTGGTGAATTTCCATCCAAAGTGGTGGGCCCCATTGTAAAGGAAGCATGCCAATATCAGGCGCCATTGAGTTTAGCTGTTGACTTTTTTTTGACCGTTCATTCAATCGACATCTATTGTAGGGTTATGATTTACTACCATCCGTTCAGTTTCATTTTCTGCTATATGAACCCTCCACAAGGTGGCCCAGCTTTTGGACAGCTGGATTGGAATGGTAGATGCGAAAGGTGGAGTCCATGGTAGACGACTAGACGGGAAACTGCCATTTTGAAATGGTGGTGAATTATCGTCATTGCACTATCACCCATATCTTAGAATACACAAGTGAAGTTGATTTTGAGATAACTGTCTTGATATTATTTCTATCAATCTTCTCCTTTAATTATTTTTTTTTTCAATTTTCAAAAATTTATCTTATTTTAGTCTAGAGGGTATATTCAATTATAGTTTTAGTGAAGCTAGGAACTAATAATCAATTTGTTAGGATCTGTAGAGTCTAATTATCAGATATGTACTCCTCATTTAGCGCGCGCGCGCACACACACTTATATAAAGAGATAAAAGAGCCCCCATTATATTAAGAATTATTAAGAGTTGCTTCTTTACATTTTTACTTTTAAGTACAGTGGGTCGATGTGAATTAGTGGATATACCAAAAGAAAACCATATAAATTTGTATTGAGATTGTAGTTGTATTTTCTAATTTTCTTATTTTTATTTTTTTAATATTATTCTATCAGTAGACATGAAAGGATAATTTCCCAACATAACAGAGAAAATGAAGAAACTTAAAGTTAAAATATTAGATTCACAAGTTAAAATCTTGACTTGTAAGGCTAGTTTCTTAAAATATATATGTTTCAACAAATGTAAATGAAAAAAGATAACAATTTGTCTTCAAGGTATAATAAACTCATAGTTTGTAATTCCATCCATAGATTTGCATTTCTAAGTACTGAACAAATCAATAACAATTGACATTGATACGCCTCACATAAATGATTTCGAAAGACTAAACCTCACAAAAATAATTTTAAAAGAAGCAAAAGGATAGAGGTAACGATATAAGGCTAAGGATGACTTGATCAAGAACACTTAATGGACAATGATGTTAGGTATATATGGAATTTGAAGAGACAAGTAGTGAATTAGATGTTACTCGGAGGACTTTAACTAAGGTGTTACCCCGACGTCGTGACATTTCATTCGCATGCAAAATCTATTAGAGTAGGCCCATCAACTTATATAGGTTGAATTCCTGCTTGAGCCTTCTCTTGTAGGCATTGTATGCAACCCCACAGCTCATGCCTGAATGTGCGAGCGACTCTTACCGGTGTTCATGTAGAAATTTAAACTCGAGGCCAAAACCGTTTTTATGGCATACGAAAACTTCTAAAAAAGTCTTCAAACATAAAGTATTTATTTATTTTCCAAAATAATTATTTTATTTTTAAGTTTTATATTTCTTAGGAATACAACAAGAATATGATATTTGTAAGCAATTCAATGAATCACTTAAGGTAACATATACTAGTTATTTGGGGCCCACCACCTTGTAAATATGTATATTAATAATCTGATGGGCCTTCTTATACTCAATGTATAGCCCCAAACGCATCTTGATCAAAAGCTAATGTGGGCCAAACCATATCAAAAAATGTAAAATTGTGCATAACCCACTTAGTTTAATTACATGGGGTGGCCCATTTCAATATGATTTGTTACATGTCTTTTAATCTCTGCAAGGAACACCTGATGAACGGCTTAGATTAAATGCACAGAGCATTGAGAGGCACAACTGATGAATAGGTTAGCTGAAGATATATACACCATGGTGGTCCACAAAATATGGTAGAGAAATACATGTATGCTTCTCTCCGTTCCTTAGAAGTCTTCAACAACCGTTATTGTATGCATGTGATATAAAACCAGATCGTGGGCCCACTAGTCTATGTTGTACATACGACATCAGGTCCGTCCATCTAGTGGGCCAATAAATGTCACACTCTGGGGCCAAATTTGAGTTAGATCAACAACTCAGGGGAACAAAAAATATAGTTGGCCTCCATCTCTAATGTTTGCCGTTGGGTGGTCCACCTGAGCTCTAGATCAGGATGGATGATTTTTCGCCATTTGTATTTAGGATCATGACAATCGAAGGGCTGATGGTCAAAATGGCATATCTTTAATGGGGCTGGTGGACCCGACTTGCCAGTGGCCGGGCCATAGGAAGTTCCAGTGGTTGGAAGCTATGTAGGGCCCAAAGAGATGCTCACGACAGATCCACTCCATCCATCAGTTTCGCAAGACCAAAATAGGATAGGATTCTAAAAATTAGGCAGATGAAATAAAATAAAATAAAATAAGGAAAAAAAAAAAAACCTTCATGGGACCCCTAAAGTCTTGTATCCGGATGATATTTCTACCTACAGTTTATCTAAATAGTAATAACCTTATGAGCAGTTTAGATGGGCATATAAACATCATGGTCAGCTCAGCAAGGTTTCAACCGTGGATGTTTTCATTTTAACAAGCAAGTCGGGTCTAGGCTGATGATACCTTTGGAGTTAAAAAGCTTTTCATGAATGGCCCACCTAAAAAGTTTTAATTTCTATATTTTCTAATAATAACTTCTTGGTTTATTTATGTGTTTGTTTGTAATCAATAAAATATTTAATAAGATGCTATGTTTGTTGTTGTCGTTTTTTTTTTCCCCCTATTTCTTTGATATGTTTAAGAAATCACCCATTGAAGACTGTTGATTTGATGTGGACAGGGGATTCATGAAATGTCTTCCTAATCCAACAATCCGAATTGTTAACAAAGAAATAAGACAATGGTAAATGATAGTCAATAAATGGGCCAGATATGAAATTGCTATGATACACTAATTTAGATGGTTTTAGGTTGAATATCAAACATCACTGTAGAAAAAATATATTTTTAGAAGGGAACTTCTTATAAATAAAGTGACAACCTACTTCAATGTATTTTATTTTCTCATCAAAGACAATATAGAAAGCAATCTGTATAGCACCGACCCATAGAAAAGTTATAGTAGCAAAGCAAATCCCAAAATCACCAGATGTTACAAGGATTGATATGGGGAAGTGAGGAAGATGATCCACATGTGGCAATGAGAACGATGAGGATAGGAATTTGGTGATGGGTTCCGACCATGGAAGTTGGTGTTTTGCCATGAAGGTGGAGGGTTAGGGTTTTGCAAACCATTGTGTGTGATGATTGCGGTTATGGTGGAGAAGCGAACTAGGGTTAGGGATTGTTGGATATGTGAGAATGATAGGTTTGAGTGAGCTAGGCTGGTGGTGACACAACATGGTGGGGACGAGCGGAGACAGCAACCAACAATTGTAAGGAATAATGGTTTTATTGATCAATGGATTAAAAGAAAGTTTGTGAAATTATGACTCTGATACCATGATAATTTTAAAAGATTTAGAAAATTCTTTGATAATTATGTATATTACTTTATCTCAAAAAGAGTTTAAATATAAGAATACAATACTATATGATAAAATTAATTGGTACAGAAGAAAAGTAAATTAATTAAAATATTTAGAGGAATAGATTGATTCTCCTCTCGAAAAATGATAAAATTACACAAGTTACCACCATCACATTGTACATGTGTAGAAGATTGGACGGTTATAAGAATTTGACCAACGGTCCAAATTCAATGACACCTAAGAAACCCACAACTATGATCCAATTGAACGAAAGAATAAAGACTAATGAAAAGGTGGTGAGTGAAATAGGCCATTATTTTTCTTTTTTTCAATCTAACCATACATTTTATTTTCTGGATGACATGGCCCACCTCATTTCCTGGCCCAGGCATGGTGGGGTCCCCTCAATGAACGGCACATATCACTCTTTCAAAATATCAGATCTGACAAGTGGGGCCATGCTTTGATAATCCAGACCATTGGTTGTCTTGAGCCACACCGTGGATGGACCATGACACAAAAAGACTCCCATACCAGAAGATCACAAGGACCCATCTTGGGATTTTTCACTTGAATGTGTTGGGCCAACTGTGTTTATTGTATGCCATTCAATCCATCCATTAAGTGGGGCCCACCACGATGATGGAATGCCCTAAATGTCAAGAATATCCAATAATTAGGTGGACCACTCCAAAGAAAACAATAAACAACCACCCAAAACGTTTCAAATGCGTGTAGTAACCCTAGCCCACCTGATGGTTGGATTACCCTGATTTTAGTCCTTCTGCAAGGACTTTTATAGGAAACATGCAAAGAGCAAGTGACCATAACAAAAAGCATCCTTCATACACTAGGGTTGAAAGTTCGGCTGGTTCAACCCTAGCCTAACCCATGGTTACTGTACCCCAACCCAACCCAACCCAACCCAACCTCAGGTTGGGAATTCTAAACCCAAGCCCAACCCAAGCGGGCTCGGTGAGGATAGACAGGTTAGTGAAGTTGGTTAAGTAGCTATATGTTAATATTTTCATTATTACATTTGTCTATTATATTTTTAATACATGTGTTATTTTCTATACCTATAATTTTATTAATTATTTATGTAGTTATTTATCGTAAAAAAATTTATTTTTTTAATAAACAAATTAAAATATAAGACAACTACTCATGAAATTTCTCATGCCTTCGACACACACACAATCTAGGACAACTACTCATGGAATTTCTCGTGCCTTCAACACACACACAATCTAAACTTATTTATAATTTGTAAAAAACTTATATATTGTTCGAGTTCAGGTTGGGTCAGGCAACCCACCTCAACTCGAACCTAATCAAGTTTTATCATATTGGTGTTTGTATAACCCGAGCTCGAGACCCAACTCAATACATTCTACCCAAACCCAACCCAACGTCCAGTAGGTCATGGGTCGTAGGGTTAAACCTGCCCGACTTTCAGCCCTATCATACACTAGTTTTTCTCCGAAGTACGGACAACTGATGATCGAAATGGAGATTCGTGGCACGTATCCCGGTGCAAATGCATACATACATATATATTATGGGGTCTGTGTGGGCCCATCGTGATGTGTGTCAGACATCCACCCCATCAATCAGATGCAACATTCCATGGTGGGCCACAGGACTAAATATCAGTTCAATACATGACTTAGGTGGACCACACCACATACAGCACTTGAGAGTGGTTACACACCCATTGAAACCTTCATAATTGTATATAGAGTCCACTGAGATATGGTTCAAATATCCAGACCATCCATTGTGTGTATACCACTTGGATGAGGAGTTACACCAATTTTCATCCGTATCTAAAACTCAGGTGGGCCCCACAAAGTTCTTTTAGATGTTTTAGCATATTAAACTCACCCGGTGTTAGATGATACGACCCACCTAAGTTCCATATACGGCTGATTCTCGGCAAATCCCGTAACCCAGAGGGGACCTGCCAAATGCACGGTGTGGATGTCCAACATACATCACGGTGGGACCCACACAGCTCAACCTCATAGTACTATTCTCTCTCTCTCTCTCTCTCTCTCTCTCTCTCTCTCTCTCTCTCTCTCTCTGTATGTGTGTGTGTGGCTGTGTATCCAATAACCTAGAGGGGATGCCAAATGCACGGTGTGGATGTCCTACATACATCATGGTGAGGCCCACACAGATCAACCTCACACTACCATTTCTCTCTCTCTCTCTCTCTCTCTCTCTCTCTCTCTCTCTCTCTCTCTCTCTCTCTCTCTCTCTCTCTCTCTCTCTCTGTACGTGTGTTGGTGTGTGTATCATAACCCAACATGATTTGAACCTAAAAACAAAATATAAAAAACAGATCATACAGTCCAAGGAATTACCACATATTACACTGAAACTGAATTACTGAATTATATCCCTCCAACTGTACACATACAACCGTAGCCGGCCACCGTTGGATCGCACCCAATTCAATCAAAGAACTTAGGATCGTAGCCGTTGCTCGACGTGGCCAGGATGTAGTAGGCCACTATATGACCGATCGAGCCCCACGCGAGCACATCGACGATGTTGAACCCGGCCGGATCATTGGACTTTAGCAGCCCAACATACTCTTTGGCCCGCGTATCGCCTGCCTCGAAATGGGTCAGACCATTTTGCCCTGGCACCTGTTTCGCCACATTCTCACGTTGGAAGTTCAAGAACACGAACCGGCCCAAGAAGAGCGATACCGCCGTGCTGAGGCTGATCACCAACGACGCATTCAATTCGGCTCTCGGGCTTCCAATCTTAGCTATGGACGGCCTAGATGTCGTCGATGATGATCGATGAACGGTGAATTTTGAGTAGAAAGCATCAGTCGGCCTAATGGGCCTGAGCCCATGGAAGGATTGATGAGGTGAGGTGGTTGATTGGGAGTGTTTTGGTATGGTTGGTGTGAAGGTTGGGGTGGTGAACAAGGCAGTTGCCATTGGGTTTGGTTATGGGCTTGGGCTTGGGCTTTGGGTTGGGCTTTGGACGGTTGGAAATGAAGGGTTTTTGAGGGGGTGTGTGGATTGTATAGGAAGGGAGAGAGAAAGGGAAGAGGGAGTTGTTAGCTGTGAGGAGAAGAGGATCTGATTTTGGTGGTTTTGATTGGTTGGATTTTGATAAGGCATCTTTGGTATGAGAGTGGATTAGATGTGGCTAAGGTCTTACTCGAGACAGAACGGAACTAATCATGGGGCCCACCTTGATTTATTTATTCTATATCTACACCATCCATTCGATTTGCATGATCATTTTAGGATGAAAGACCAAAAACTAAGGAGATCCAACTCTCAGGTGGACCATGATTTAAGAAAGAGTGGTGATTGAATGTCCACCATTAAAAACTTGTAGGGCCCAACATAGTGTTTTTATGAAGTTTATTTTCCATCCAACCTGTTGATAAGGTCATAAGAACATGTATGAATGGAAAAAAAACAAATATCATATTGATTAAAAACTACTGTGGCCCACAAAAAGTTTAAATGGTGAAAAATCACTTTTTCCTATGGTATGGTCCACCTTAGATTTCAATCTATTTAAATTCTGGGATCATGACATAAAATGATCTGGAAAAACGGATGTGCGGAATGCATATAGAATACACACATCAAGGTGGGCCCCAAGGAAGGGACGCACCATATTGGGTAAGGCCAGGGGCGTACCTAATCCGCTGCCCTTTGGTCCAGATTAAGAGGATGAGTAGAGCTGGAAGAACTGGAGTACGGTGGATTGGTCACTCCACATTACAACTGTCAGGATTTTGTGTCAATCAGATCCGTTCATCTAGTAGTTCCTATCATTGATTGCTTATTTCTAAAAAATTACGTATTTCCACTAATAATTATTTAGGATACAAACTGAATATTTGACCGTCAAATATTATTCTTTCTTCCGTCGATTTGGATCCAATAATCTGATGGATAGAATCGTCCATTATCAATCTGTCAAAAACCATATTCCATTCAAAACACAAATAGCTATATCAACGGTCTGAAATGAGTAATTATATTTACATATGTTCTATAATAGAGATAATTCTACCATACTTCAGTTCTTTCAGGCTCTACTGTACCATCTCATTGATGAGAGAGGGAGATTTTTTTTGGATGAGTACGTTTTGTGTCTGTCGCGACTCAGAATGTAGCATACGTCGCGACCCAAGAGGCCCACATGCTTATATGATCCAAGCATGTAAACCGTTCATATTTTATCCATTGTCACAAATAATATTTTCATGTAATAACAGAATAATGATAATCCTAACCTTTGATTTTTAGATTTGAATCCTATCCATTGAAGATTTTCTTTTCAGTTTCCAAAATTCATCTTCGATAGTGATGTGCAAAACCATCCATCGAAAGATTCCGTAGAGCATAGATTGCACCTCCATGTTATTTTCGCACAATAGTACTAATGTGGGATGGGTCTGGTACAATCAGAGCCGTTCAACCAGTAGTACTTGAGTTGATGTCTAGTGTTTTAAAAACAATTAGGTATGTGTAGGTTACCTCAAACAGCCATATGATAAAACGCATTTGAACGGCGATGGTGTGAAAAACCCCACGCGTTAATCCAGTGAGCCCAATCGATGATCAAAACCGAAAAGGAAACCAATGGTTGGGATTCAAGTAGTTAAAGAAAACTAATATAAATAATTAAAGGCAATCTTTCAACAACAAGGATCCGTGGCGCAATGGTAGCGCGTCTGACTCCAGATCAGAAGGTTGCGTGTTCGATTCACGTCGGGTTCATTTGGGAATGATTTCTCATATTCCCATAAATGATAAACCATTCCTTTTGATTTAAAAAAAAAAAAGAAATTTTAAATTTATATTTTTTTTCTATATTAATACTTTTTTATCAAGGATCGTCCATCATGTGGGCCCGATTTTGACGGACGA
Source organism: Magnolia kwangsiensis (assembly GCA_037074715.1). NCBI lineage: Eukaryota > Viridiplantae > Streptophyta > Magnoliopsida > Magnoliales > Magnoliaceae > Magnolia > Magnolia kwangsiensis. The sequence continues at coordinate 112,561,211 of CM073582.1, read as the reverse complement.
ACTTAAAACTACCTCTAGATGAAAGAATTGATCTTTATACAACTGGTGATGAGTCCAACTATTGATCTGGACAAACCCATCAAGTTAGCCTAGTGACAATGGTCATGGAATGGTGACACGACCGAGTCAACTCAGTCTTGGTTAGGACCAGCATTAGTTTAGTAGTATTGTTCCATATAGAGGGCTGTCACGGCTCGGCCTAAGGTAGGTCTCGGCTTGGATTTTGAGCTGTTTCCGGTTTGGCTGAGTGAAATGTTGAAAACTCGGCCAACTCGGTGTGACTTAAGTCACTCATGAGGCCGATGATAATCTTAATAAAAAACATGACAAGACTCATCACTCAAGAGAGTAAGAACGTTATAATAAATAAATTTTATAACATAAAATTGTTATAACGAGTGTACGTTGAAATTGATGAATATTAAAATGCATGACTATTTTAATTGATGAAATTTTGTATTGTAAAACGACTAGTTTAATTGATGAATTTTTGTAACATAAAACTGTTGACATGTAAGTATTTTGTAATAGATAAATGCTGTATAGTATTTCATCAATTTTCAATGGCTTGCTGATATTAATTGTGAATTGCTAATATAAATTGTAGGCCATTGATATTAACAATGAACTATAGATGTTCACCATGGATCATTGATATTAACAATAGATTATTGATATTAACAGTGGACCATTGATATTCACTTTAGACCACTGATATTAACAATGGAGAGTTGATATTCACTATAAACCACTGATACCATCCACAGCTTGCCGACAATCCCATAAAAATGGTCATAACTCATTATATGCCTAATTTAGGTGATATCATGCTCATTAGAAAAATAATTTGATTAACTTTCTAATGAATTTAGAATCATATCATTTGACACAATTTAAGTGCCTGAAAGTGAGCCCAAAGTTGATCATTCACTATAAAAATGGTATTCCTCAAAAATCAAGCCGATACAAAATATCAATTTTAAGTTGTGAGACATTTGAGTGAGAACGTAAGATTCACAACAGCTCCCAACAACGATTACCAAAAGGAAAAAAGGAAACTACAGAAAAGAAACAACACACAACAATCAGTTGTGTAATAAGATTAAAGAAACAAACTATCCCACAAAAGATGAGTCTGCAAAGTCCATGCACTGTGAGAAGGAACCCCCTTTTTGAAATTTCTTTCTTTCACCTCATCAATGCATTTTTTTTCCCCTACCCTCTCTGTACATCATCATCCCCTCCTTTTATACAAGCCCTAATATCAGCATACCCGACAGCAGTAGTGAATATCCAACATTACTGAGAAAGAAAACAGATGGCCCGCTTACAACATTTTTCCTTCTTTTTTTCCCATCCTTCTACACTTCCAACATGAGGCATGTTGCGCCGAACACTGCGGATTCAGAACAGAGATTGGATGCTAAGGGATGGGGAGCCATACCACGTCACAGCAGGATTGCCTCAACAAGAGTGGTGCTGTTAGAATCCTACTCTGCCTGTATGTGCTGCCATAGCACACGAGCAAGACCGGGGCTGTCCATCGGGTTAGCCCCCGCATTGCATGTGGTGTGGCCGAAATATCGGGCTGCTCCTGTCATCATATGAATGACACATAAATGGGAAGTTGAAAATAAAATTAACAAATGGTCCATGTGGGGCCCACCTGATGACTACTGTACAAGCTTTGGGCCACAACAACATACATTGCACAACCCAACAGACAAACAGCCCCAATCTCTTGCACACGCCACATTGGCACACATGGAAGGGTAAGATCCGGATGGCTACTCTCGCAAGCAGCCAGGGGGGTCCTCTTCAAACTAGAAAGAGTTGAGGTATGAAAAGTTCCGGCTCCGGCTGTACTGGAGGAGACTACCGTATGTGCGGTCCCAAACACCAATGAAGAGGGACTCTGTGTCAGGGCTGAAGGACATGCCTGATATCTCACCAAAGAAATCGATTTCCTGCTGCCTTTCATACCCGTTCCTTGCATCGTAGACATGCACGAAGTCTGCAGGCTCTGCCATTGCCATGAACTGGCCATCAGATGTGAAACGTATAGAGCGGATGGCCCCAAGGTTGCCCTTGAGGACTGTGACTGACTTGGAGAGGTTACGGGCATCCCAAATCCGGCAGGTCTTGTCCTGGTTTCCAGTGGCAAAGGTGCGGCCATCAGGGTGCCATGCTGATGCAAACGAATAGTCCAAGTGACCGCACATAGATGTGATGGTCTGCAAATGAACGGATGAGATTAGCAGCCCGTTTCATTCCTTTTGGATTGGAGAGGATTGAGCTACTGTCTGCCTTAACATTGTTTTAACTTAAAAACTACTTGGACGTTGATGTTTCATTCTGAGCAAAGTTGAAAAACTCACTGAATTTTAAAATTTTATAAAACAAATCAGCAATGCAAAACCAAATCAACCTAGCCAGTAGCCATTACAGAATAAGGGTGGCAAAACTAGACCCGACATGCCAACTCAACCCAACCCAAAACGTCAGGGTTCCAGTTGACCTATTTCCCATATAGGTTGGGTTCAAGTCATATTTCGTCAACCCAATGGCAAACAGGTTGGTTTCAGGTTTATCTAGCCATCAAAGCCTCAGGCAGCATCGGGTCATGAAGGAATAGAATAAAGTGGCTGCATAGGACGAAATGCTCACCTGCGCACCATTTCTCACAAGAACTTGTGAGAACTTTTTGAGAACTCATCTCATGTGATATGAGCCCAAAATCTGAAAGGTCCACGTGATGCAATACCCTATGAAACCCCCAGGGCCCAACTTTTACCCTGATCCAAAACTTTGGTGGGCCATGGCAAAAGGAAACAATTTCCTCCCTTGATTTGCCTCTCTTTGCTACAGACCACCAGAGTTTTCAATCAGGTTGAAAGTCGGCCCCTAAGGATTTCATGGGGAGCCACATCACATGGACCGTTCGGATTTTGGGCCCATGACACGTGTGGAAGAGAGCGCAGGTGAGCATGGATGATTGGGTGTTACACCATGTTACTTTTCTGCACCTTATGAGATGGGTGACTGTGAACCTGGTGAATTAGATTATATTAATGCTTGTGGACTTTTGTGTGATAGTTGTAATTTGGATTAATTGTAAGGATTTGATTTTATATTAATTAAGATTTCTAAACATATTATTAACATTTTTATATAAAATGGCAATATCTTTTTTTGTAATTTATTTTTGATATTTTTTAACGAATGGGTGACGTGGATTAGGTTTGGATTGACGTATTTAAAAATGGGTTGGGCTGGGGTTGAGATTTTCAACCATTTAACAAATGGGTTGTTAGATTTCAGTTAGACCCATCCTTGTCATGACTTGAGCCCAACCTGACCCAAACCCAACCCATTCCACCCCTACCATAGAAGGAAATTAGCGACATGGTAGATACAGATCACATGAAGTTTTAGGAACTGGTTTTAGTGAATTTTTCATCAGTCTTGTCACAACAAAAGACTTTCAATTATCAGCATAAAGTGAAGAATAAGAGGAAGAAGGGAGAAAAGCCAACCACTTCACAAAATCGAAAAATTAAGTACCTTTCCGGTATTAGAGTCCACAAGCAACCCCTCAGGGTTGTCTCCAACTATGACAAGCAGCTTGCCATCAGGGCTCAATGAGGTATGCTGCAAAATAGAAGGAATCCAGTTGAAAAACAACACCAGAAATCCATTCATACAGTATAATGAATCCCTTGTTTACATCATTGCATGGACTTGAAATACACGGCTGAGTTGATTAATTCAACCAGGATCTGAAAATTGAGTGTTAAAAAATCAGTGCATTTATGCAATTACTTTAAAAAAAAAAAAAACAATTAACGTGTCCTATTTCATCTCCTCCATCTTCATTCAAAATAGCCACAATATAAACTGAATACCAACCACCAAGTGTCTGTTTTTCTCCTGGCCCCAATTTCTAATTTCCAACATAAGTGTGCCAAACCCGCCAATCTAAACATAAAATTCAGGCATTCTTAGACCCCATATCCTCCCTCCCTCCTAGAATTCCCACTTGATTTTGATTTCTCGACATGGATTAACTATCTTAAACTCAGAATGATGCCAGAAACCAACTTGACATAAAAAGCTACGCAACAGATGATGCAGTATCAAGGTCTTACATTTACTGGCCAAGTAAAGCGGAAATGCTTAGAAAGCTGAAACTTCTCCATGTCGAAATCTCTAACTCCACAGTCGTTATTTGAGGCCATGAAGTGAACAGCTCCACTGTGTAAAATTTCAAGTTTGAGTTAGCCACCGCACATTGCAAAGAAAGGTACAGGATAAGGCATCCCAAAAAAGAAGAAGAAGAAGTGTACCTCGAACTGTTATAAATCTCAACAGCATTTGTGATTGCATTATCATCATAAGTTGTCCTGGAGCAGAAACTGACTCCAGGTCGATCCAAATACTGCAGTTTGTGTGAGAGAAGTCGAAAATGTCAGCACATCCTAGACATCCCCAAACTGATAAGATACAGAGATATCCATGATCTTTCAACAGTTCAGTAATTGTGCCAGCTCCACAATACACGTTCCTTTGACAATAAAATGAAACATCCTGTTCCGTTCTTTTGATTTATAAAGCTATTAACATTAAAAATAAAATTAAAAAAAAATCCTTTTTTAAGTCCATAAAAAAATGTATTTGGGCATGATACAAAAGACAATTTGATTATGCCAATAATCTAGCAAACTAGCATAAATAGCAGAGGTAGCTGCGATAGCAAGTAGTTATGGTTAAATCCAAACAAAGAGCAATGCTTCCCTAACAAATAATAGAATTCCTTATAATGTTTCCTAAACATACACTTTCACATTGCAAGAAAATAAAACTTCAGAAGAAGAACAACCATACATGTTCATGCAAACACAGCATGTTGAGTAAAGAAAACAGGCATCTCATACGTGCAAGAAAAAGAGGGTAGAAGAATGACCTTATAAACCCAACCCATTTCCCTCTGGTAAGTGCTTACACAGTGGAGCATTGGAGTAACAAGGCAAGTGAGTGCATGTGTCCAAGGCATACAACATGGCATAACATGTATGATGTATCGCATGCATGTAGTAAAATGAATTTGAACAGGGATGCATATTTCCTTTGTTTTGCATCTTGAAAGCGTTACCTTACAAATAAGCTCGCCTTGAAATCCACCAGCCACAAGTAACTTGTCCTTGACAGCCAATGTACTAACTTGGGTCTGAGTGAATCCTTCTAATAGACTTCCTGGGTGTTTCTATATTGGAAAAGAACAAATATGAGTAGCAGGTACACAAGAATCAACATGATAAAAGAAATATCACTATAGTTCCTTATTGAAGATAATTCAACTTCAGATGTATAAACAAATATTTTTTCTCCATATTATGAGAAAAAATGCACCTCGCATGGTGCAACATGTCCTGAAACATTGAGAACTTCCGACTTGTTGCAAGTAATTGTGGACCAATGAATGACAGAAAAGTGCGACATGAGATACACATCGTGTTTTGATGTAGCCCAGACCAAATTCCGCAACTGCAAAGAGATAATAAATATAGGGCATCAGTCACATTACCAAAAGAACCTCAACCACATATACCAATTACCAGCAAATACCATACATAAGTGAGAAGCACAACTCCCAATGCCCTCTTGTTGGGACAAAAATATACAAAATTAATGTCCACATAATATTTCATTTTTTTTGAAAAATACTATTTCATTGTTACAAAGAGGAAAAGAGAGTACATACCACACATGTTTTTTTAATCAATAGCATGCACTTTGATGACAGCTCATTACATGGATATTCATAGTTTATCTAACCACCATTTATCAAAAACATTTTCAGTATTCAGATGACATTTTCAACCTAGTCAATTCCAGTTATAAAGTTATAGATTGTTCAATTTCAGGAAACCTGAGAGCATTTTTCTTTGAAAGGCTCGAACTGGAACCAAACATTGACCTTGATACTACAATACTTTTGCTCTATCACTCTTCGAACAAACTAAACACCTGTCCTTCCCTCTATAATTGAGGGCATGAAGATCAACTACAACATAAATTGCAATGGAAATTTTGAGTTTTAGATTGGGTTGACAATGTCCCCACTTAATCCCCCAAAAGAACAGAAGTAGAGCACGTAAGGAATTGTGGCCCTGCCTGAAAGCGCCAAATTAATGATCATATCATATTTGTATTTTTAAAGATTTCCCCTAGTGTGGTTTTATCATTAACAAAAAATAGAAAATAAATCCTTCTTTTCCTTTCCTTCCATAACCCCCAAGTATCCCAGAAAAACACCGACTCCCATAAGGGGCCGTTTGGATGGGAGTAAATGGAGACAAATGATATTTGAGATGTGTTTGGATATAAGTAAATGCATGGAAATGTAGTGAAATGGGAGTAAATGGGCATTGTAAATGAAATCCTCTCTACGAGAGAGGATTTGTAAGTAAATGGGGTGAAATGCCTTTTTGAGCTCCCTTGGAGAGTCACACAAGTGAACAAAAGTGGCGCCATGCGCGTCCACCATACGCATGGCATACTAGTGATACTCCAAAATAATTCAATTACCGGCTACATCACTAAAATCATACCAATAGAATGATCCAAAGGTTAGCCATCTAAATGGACGGTTAAAAAGCATTGGCAAGTTGCTTGTTTGTGATCCTTACATTTGTGGCCCACCCGAGGCTCAAAATATTCTGATTTTTGGTTAAAGTATATATTTCAATGTGCTTATTATAATTCATCTGTTAAATATCACATCTATGTCAAAGTCATAGATGTCAACCTCGGCTTCATACAGCTCTTCATATGAGTCTAGCACTTTATTGCATGTAGTTTTTGAAAAGTTTTCTAATTTTTTGGTATTTTGAATTTTTTTTTATGTTTTTGGTTTTTTATATATATATCCAAATCATCAAGCAGAGACTCTGGGTTCGATTCCCAATGGAGTTAACATTCTGTGAACAACTCCCCCCACAAGTGCATGAACGTGACAACAGTGTCCTCACTTCCTTGGTTTTTATTTTGATTTGTTACTGTAGACAAAGTATGTTATTGACTCGGATGTGAAAATGCATTTGATTCAGAGTCGCCACTAGTCAAATGAAGCTTAAAATTTACAGTCGGCTAGAAACCGTAGAATCGCTTAGAAGTAAGGGAATCTAACAATTCCTTAACTCAAGTGACTCCTGCAATTGGTCTGTGACCGTAGATTCTGAGTAAGGGCCTCGATGACGGAAAATGAAGAGATTAAGCACCATTTTCCGCCCGCATAATGTGCGGTCTCTACTTCACAAGATTTGTAATTTTTGAAAATTCAACGTAGTTTCATCATTTTATATTTGGTCGTGCTTCACATAACCCATAAGGGCTGAGGGTTCGCAGGTTGGAGTTCACCTAGAAGTGCTGCCCAAGGTGTCTTAAAGATTTTGAACATACCGATGTGTTGCCCAACATAAGAGACAAAAATGGCCATCAAAGTAGCTGGATGTTATTTTATCCTTGGAAGTGAAATGGTGTGGAATCCAGAATGTAAAAGAAAACTCAATGACCATGAGGTTCAAGAATATGTAGCACTTCTTAACCGCATCCAAGACGTCAAACGGGATCCGTCTACCATGGACAGAATAGTTTGGAAAATTGACAAATTCAGAGAATTCTCAGTTAAATCATTCTATAGGAGCATTGACAGGGTCCCCTCAATAGGAGAAAAGATCCAGACTAATCATGTCTGGAAACACAAAGCTTCCCCCAAGATAGTGGGTTTCGGTTGGTTGGTTAGTAAAAAGAAGGTCCTTACAATCGATAATTTGAGAAAAGGGGGTATGATTATCACAAACGTGTGCCTATGCTGCACGGCGAGCGAAGAAACGGTGGACCATCTCTTCATTCAATGTCCCTTCATCAGTCGAATCTGGCCAGATCTTCTTTCCCGTTTTGATATCTGCTGGTCCTCCCCAAATTCGACATGCAATCTCCTTTAGGCCTGGCATGGTCTAAGATTGGGCAAGCAGAAGACCGATCTATGGAGAATGTCCCTCCTTGCTCTCTGGTGGACAGTGTGGGAAGAAATGGAAGATGTTTCAATGGTGTCTCAAACTCCCCGGAATCCATAGCGTTTAGAGCGAGGCGGTTTGTGGTCGAGTGGGCTTCTAATGTAGAAAAATTAAAGGGCCCATGCTGCATGGCGAGCGAAGAAACGATGGACCATCTCTTCATTCAATGTCCCTTCATCAGTTGAATCTGGCCAGATCTTCTTTCTCGTTTTGATATCTGCTGGTCCTCCCCAAATTCGACAAGCAGTCTCCTTTAGGCCTGGCATGGTCTAAGATTGGGCAAACAGAAGACCGATCTATGGAGAATGTCCCTCCCTGCTCTCTAGTGGACAATGTGGGAAGAAATGGAAGATGTTTCAATGGTGTCTCAAACTCCCCGAAATCCATAGCGTTTAGAGCGAGGCGGTTTGTGGTCGAGTGGGCTTCTAATGGAAAAAAATTAAAGGGCTATCTATAATCTTCAATTTATAAGAGTGTAGTTGTCCTGCTACCTCAGCAGTTAAGCTATCCTTGTATTCCTCTTTATCTTTTAATATTATTTGTGACTTTTCAAAAAACAAAAATGGCTAAGAGTTTGTCCATCTTTATTTTATTTGCATTACACTCCACATATTTCAATTGCATCAAATATATCCTCATTTCCTTAGATCTCATTTTTCATTATTCTCCCATTTTTCTTATTTTATTTTGCCTGCTCAGGATCTAAAACCCCGCGAATCAAGGCTAGTTGGCATTTTATTATATTCACTACATTTTTACTTTATTTGCTCACCCGGTGCCACTTGGCTCTGTGATGTAAGGCTAGATATTTTTTTTTATTTCCACCCGTCCGGCCCTTATGGGTTATGCGAAGCACGGCCAAATATAAAATGCTTAAACTCAGTTGAATCCTTAAAATTGCAAATCTTGTGATATAGAGACCGCCCATTGTATGGGCAGAAAAGGGTATTCAATCCCTCCATTTTCCGTCACCGAGACCCTTACTCAAAATCTACAGTCGCAGACCAATCACTGGAGTCACTTAAGTTAGGGAATCGTGAGATTCCCCAACTCCTAAGCAATTCTACGATTTCTAGCTAACCGTAAATTTTAAGCTTTATTTGGCTAGTGGCGACTCCTAATCAAATGCATTTTTCACACCCTAGTTAATAACATACTTCGCCTACAGTAATAAATCAATATCAAAACCAAGGAAATGGAGGCACCGCCGTCACGTTCGTGCACACATGTGGAGGGAGGCGTTCACACATATGTACACTAATTTAACATATTAAAGCTAATTTGGGATATCACTTATGTTCTTGTGAATGTATTGAAAATTTCCAATGCCATCCAATTCCTTTCATTTACTCCCATCCAAAGACAACTAAATAAATCATTTACTTCCAATTCATTTAACTCGAATTCTATTTCCCATTTACTTCCATTTACAAGCTCCTAATCGAGCCCTAAAGTACTCTTGTGACCTCAAAAAGCTCCTCATTGCCATTATAGCAAAAGCACCGCCAACAGATACATTGAAAGACCAAGGTGTCCCAAACTGCACCAAGATGAAAGCCCAAATCTCTCTTGCCACCATGCAATAAACAAACAGGTTGTCTACCATTTCATCTTGCATATTACACACAATGCACCTATTTAGAAACATGCTATTCCGCTTTTTGAAGTTATATCCAAGGTTAAGATTTGGTTTGCCACCACAATCTAGACGAACAGCTCATTCATGGGAGCACCAGTGATTTCCAAACTTTGGCACAATGACGAGAAACATTGGTCCAACCCAACAGCCTTGAGAATAGAGAGGATATAAGTGATATGATGTTTAGAAGGACAGATCAACCTATCAGGCAACTTCGTCCCTTCCATTTGCCCGTCCTTTTTCCTCAACTGATCTCCATCCTTTCTAAACATAGTCACTGCTTGAATTCAGTACCCAACTTCTCTAGGAGACACTTCTAGCCTTTTTATTCTCAATATTCACCACATTCGTAGTTACAGGCCATCCCCTAACTTCACGGTTGCCCAGCATCTCCACAGCTTCCCTTTCTTCGTCAAGATACAGGTTCCCTTTCTTCGCCAAGATACAGGAATTTAATGAAGATGTTCCTTCTTAGCTTGCCTAAATTTGTTGCCTGGAATCAACAATTCCCCAAACTTCTGCACTATGCTACTACAAAAGAGTTCCATTACGGATCAAAACCCGCAACAAACACCATGAATGGGCCACTTTTCGCTCTTGCCGATGATATCATCTCTCCACTAAAATCCGCACTACTGTCTCACTAATACTGTATTCTCCCTTTCCGAACTGCCTTCTATACGATTCTCAGGCTGCATTCAGCAGGATTTACAGGTCCTAAAGAAGCCTACTAAGATCTTAATCCGAACTCAATTCCTCACCTAAGAAAAACCATTAAACAGGAACAAAACTAACAGAATTGGCATATAAACCATACTGAAAATGGCCTCACATCTCTAAAAGGTGTTTTTCACGTTCAATTGTTGTAATCTTTTATTTTGGGAGAGTTTGTTACATGTTTCAAGGTTATTGTTGTTCTAGAATATTTTACATAAAAATATTTAGAATGTAGAATACAAGTTCAACATATAACTAGTATCATTTACCCTGGGATCCTATTTTAATCTAGCAGTTTTTAAGTCTTCCAGCTTTCTTTCTTTTTCCTTTCAAAAAACCAAAAAACCAAAAAATAAAACAACGCTAGAAGCCTTAAAATTTGCTATTCTACTTTCAACATACTATGATGCCAAAAATTCAGTCCCTTTGCATCAAGGTGTTCTGTAACGGTAACGGTGGCCGTAACGGCCACCACCGTGATCTTTATGATACAGGGCATAACGGTTGTTACGGCCCCGTAATGGCCGTTACAATCTCTCTTTTTTATTTTTTTATTTATTAAAAAAAAACCCCGTAAAACATGTATCTACCCCGTAATGTTGATTAAAAAGTATGAAAAACATGTCCCATAATAGACCATTACGGGTCTATTATGGCCTTTAAAGGAGATGTAACGTGCCGTTAACGACAATTACGGGTCATTTTTTTTCCATAACGGCTGTTACGGCCGTTACGACCCCGTAACGTGTAACGGTTGCCACCGTTACCTTTACGTAATGGCCTTTACAGCACACCATGCTTTGCATGGACTTAGTAGTAGGATATAAGAATATCACTATACAAATACTGAACATCTGAAGTGTTCCATAAGGAACCAGATGGTATAATTTAATAACCATACTACAGCAACAGCACAACCAGCCAGAATTCCTTTTGAATCCAGCAATCAAATATGGTGAAACTAGAAAGGGTACACGGTGAGAACCTCATCTTTCCTTACCTGGAAATGAAGAATTGTAGACTTCACAGATCGAGTATTGCGCCGAAACTCATAATACATGCCACCTTTCTTTGTTAGTTTGCATTCCTAAATACAAGTAAAAGAAGAAGATAAGATGGAAAGAAAACATAAATCAAGTTATTGTTTAAAGTCCATGATAAAAATTAAACAAAAACAAAACTATACCTTCTCTGATCCCTCTCCAGATTGAGGGATGTTCTCGTAATTCTTGTATTGTTCTAGCCTAGTCTGTCTGTATTTCTCCCTTGTGATGCTTAGCCTCTCCCATGGAATCCCTTGGATATCCTTGCCTCTCCTAGCTTGTGCTGAGGAAGTATCAGTTATCTTATTATCCTGCAAAGAATCCAATATACTTCTTAATTTGATGTGATAACTGCTAAGCATTCCTGCTAAGAGGGAAGGGGGAATATACTTGAGCTCTAAGTGAAATAGCCCAATGTAATAATAGCATGATGTTGAATAAAAAAGAAACTAGAATAAATGGCTCTCTAAAGTTGAACAGCAAACAGAGTTCATTTACCATGCACTGCAACAGAAAAAGACACGTTACAACTCTCCAGTACTGACCATTCCATAGATGGGTCCCATTCCCACAGTGGGTGGACCACAGTAAAAAACTTGCAAAGAATGGACAAACCTACCTGTCCAACTGGTAGAAAAATTTCCAGTTAATTCTGCTGACCATTGTCAAGTTTCTTTCTGACCATCCATAGTAGGCCAACATCGGATCAGTAACATCATCCAATCATCAGGTTTTCTACTGTTTGTCCATTTATGGAGGGGCCCAAAAAATGAATGTTTTGGATCATGCATTGTACTCCAATATTTTGGAGCACAGACATTAATTAAACATGTTCCTTGTGCACAAGTTATTTAATGAACTATACTTGAACAGAATGTATAATTAGAAAGCATGAAATAAAACCAACCAGGTGATCATATTCATCGTCATCGGACTCCGAGTCACCCATCCCTCTTCCACGGAACTCTTCATCCATGTCATCATCTGCATCTGCCATTTCGTAATCATCTGCCATGTAGTCGATGTCATCCTCTTGGTTCTGGGACATATTCTACTCCACAAGTATATACCTCTGTCACAAACATTTCAAATGAAATAAGCCACCAACACTCATATAACAAAAGAAAACGTAAAAAGTAAAACAATGTCAGCCACAACAAAAACCCAAACTAATTAAGAAAGAGGACTTCAACTGTATTCAAAAAATAATGATATTTTCTGTTGAAAAATGACTAAATTTAAACAGGGAAATGAATCTTGTGTTCATTGGAGAAGTATAAATATTTTTTTTGGGAAGAGTAACAATGATTTTATTAAAGAAGCACTATGAGATGGCAGAAAGGCTTCAACCAAAGGAAAAAAGAAAAATTACAATCTTCCACAGATTTAATACAAGATGCCCACTCCACCATAAGAAGATGAGCATTTAAGAAAACCTCCTGCGCCTTAAGGGATACACTGCGGAAGCACCATCCATTTCTCACCCAAATAGCCCATAAGAAAGCTAGAAGAGCCAATCTCCAAACAGTTGTTACATTTCTTCCTATCCCCTTCCTATGCCATATCAAGAATAGCTCCCTGACCGATTTGGGCATCACCCATGATATGCTGAAGATTCTGAAGAAACAGCTCCACACATGCCTAGCAAACTACTGTCTTGACATCCGCCGTAAACATTGCGCACACATTGGGTAGCACCATTGAGCATCTTTGGAGGCTGTCAATAGTAAGGACTCTCTCTCTTCCAACTGGCCATCCAAAGACCGCAACTTTTGGGGGAGCCCCGTACTGCCTCACCACAGCCATGAACACTCGAGCCATCCCCATCTAAGTGCCTCAAGAGACCGTAGAAGGATTGAACAGAAAAGCAACCAAAATTTTCCTTTAGCCAAAAGCATTTTGTCCCCTTCTCTCACCAACATATAAAGGTGAAGACAATCAAGGAGCCTCACAAACTCCACTTCGTCATCTATCATGTTCCTTTAGCATAATGGAGACCAAACCACAACATTGCCTAAGTAAGAGTAGCAACTGGATACCATGATGTTCCTTCTGAGGACAGAGGAGCTATTCTAGAAAACGCTTGTTGTAAGGAGGATTCTCTAATCTACACATCTTCCCAAAAATGAACTCTCTCCCAGTCGCCAATAAAGAAGCCAATCCCCGCGTTAAACATATGCTTAAGCCTAGATATCCCCTTCCAGACCCATGAGACTCTATAGAGACGTGTCCTTAACCACCTACCCCGCTTTCTTGGCATCCATACTTTCTTACCATGACTATATGCCAAAGGAAGTCTTCCTTGGTACCGAATCGCCAAAGCCATTTTTCCAGAAGAGCCAAATTCATCTTTTCCAAATCCCTTATACCAGGAACGAACTCCTACATTCCAATGCTTCACTTAGCAGTATGCATATTGAACACTTGTTCATATGACTTAATAGGAGGGTGATACAATGCAACCGTGATAATTTATAATAATAATAATAATAAGGTCATATAAAAAGCTGTGTGAGAAACATTTTGACAGTATTATCTCATTGCAAATTTTCCCCCACCAATGATAGATTTGGTTTCTAGTAACTGTTTCAAGTAGAAAAACACATCTATGCTAGAAAATGATGATATAAAATGTAACAACTAAAGGTGGGGCATCAAGATATGCCAAGTACTTTTTAAACTAGGTTCAGTTAAACTCCAAATGTAATTGTTGTTCGAAAGGTAGGCCTAGAAATGCAGGCCCTTACGCCTTCTAGATGTCGAGCAGCTTCCATCCATGACCCTCCTTTGCTTGCTTACCCTTTGTGGTGGATGTATTAGTTGGGATGGGGATTATTAGAACCAGGTGGGATTGTGTTGGCATGCAAGTGCTGTAAAGTGGGGCCTCTGCAATGACCAGCTCTAGAGCCCCATACAAGAAGAAGGTTGATGATGCCCGAAGGGCAGCAGATCCTAAAACTTCACCAACATACCATTTAAAAGTAGATCCTAACTGGTTGGGAGAAAGGCCAACATAATGACGACAAATGCATGGGTGCCTCAACATATCATTCATACACTAAATTAATTGTATAACTCCGCCAATACCAAAACCACCATACACGCCAGACACATGGATGAGATCCACACTATTCATATGGGGGGCCAAAACATGAAAGTTCCATCAACCAAAAACTAATGTGATTAACTTATCATACCGTCTGATGTCTGGAATAAAATGGATAGTGAAGGAAACAATTAGCAATGATTCACATTCCATGAGCACATGCTCACCAAGTGGACAGTTAAGATTGCCAACTTCGGATAGTCTCCAGTCCATGACCAACGGTTCCGATCATCATTAACATGTTTCTACGCATTAGGTACATAATAAGGGAGGACAGTACGTCATGCACCACCAGCAGAAGAAAGTTACTATCCTATACATATATATACACATACCTACACACACAGCTGAATTCATATAAACCTAGCAGAATATAGACGGAACGGTAAATGAATTATGTGTATAAACAAATAAATTAATGATGAATTATCAGAAAAATATAAAATAGCCCTAAAAAATCAAGAAACCAAAGAAAAACCTAAAAATTATAAATATGTATACAGTTTCTATTGTAATTATATCAACTCATCTTGTTTCCTCCGCATCTTCAAAAAAAACAAAAGGAAAAATAATTTCGAAGCAAGCATAAAAGCCAAAGATTAATAAAAATAAAGAAAATACAGAAAACGAAACCCTAAGATTACAGAAAAAATAAAATAAAATAAAAACATATAGAAATTACCCACTTAGGAAATTAAAATAAAAAAGAATCTTCTTTAATGTTTGGCCCAACCTAACCCTAAACTTACAATTACAGATATGAAAAAACAGGAATTTCATACCATTAATAACAGAAAATGAGCAGAAAAAACAGAAACCCTAGAATTAAAACCACAGATCGAATGATATCAATTTTTATATGAGAAAGATGAGATCTTTGCACCTTTTTCTTGCCTTCTTTTTATTATTGCACAGGAGACGAAGTTCGGCGAACGGATTGTACGGCCCTCGTCGTTTTCTTCAGATCTGCATCTGTGTGGGATCTGAATCAGGTATACCGGTGTAGAATCGACCGGTTTTCGGACGAGAATCGTGAATTTTATGTAGCGATTTTTGGAAATTGGGGAAGGAGTCTCTCTCTCTCAATGCCCCGACCGAAGATATGAAAGAGACAGGGACAGATGGATAAAATACGATATGGTTTTTATAAGTGCCCTTTATAGTCGCCGTAATTACTAAAACTGCCATTTTCTGGTGAGGAAGACTATCTTCTTCCAGGGGTTATTTGACATACTCCGGCTGCGTGTAGCACTTGATATGCATGCACTCAGAAATTGTAGATGTCAAATATAATACTTAAATTAAACGGTCTAAATTGTGTATATAACTATATTTAATTAATATAAAAAATAAAATAAAATATTTTAAACAATCTAAACCTTTGATTCGTGGAAATTTGTTTATTAAAAAAGGTACGTTGGATATCTTACTCCGACTGTCCAATATTTGTCCACCAATCTGATAGTTAGATAATATCAAAACTGTAATTTCTTCTTTTAAAAAAACATCTAAACTGATACTCATAATTTGGACATTTTAATGAATTTATTTATGACAAATCGGCAATTTATAGATAATTTACAAGTGCCGTGTATCATCCATCACACTTTGCCGGAGTATCAAAGCTTTTCTTATCCTACTCTTTCTGTCGGCTTGAGCCCTACACGCGCACTTTCCACACGCACTTCCAAACGCAACGAGCCAATCCACGGAATTTGAGAAGAATCTAAACCATGAATAAGATGAGCCCGTCTTGAAGATGAATGTTTCAGTGATAAGGATGTCCATTCATCATGTGGGCCACCCTTATAAGAAAAGTATTAGTGTAAAATTTTCAACGGTCTATATTCAATGGACAATTCATTCAGCGCATTATGAGTGGAATGATCTGGTTTCTACTTATTTCTGTCTTACTAGTTGAAATAGATCTTATTCACCGCTGAGATGGCCCACAAGCTTTCAATGTGGAGATGTCCCCTGCGTGTAACGATGCGTGTAGAGAGGCTTGCGTATACCTCTTCTTTTACAATAGCGGATTAGGTGCGGGCCCGGCATCACCTAAGATGGTGCAGACCTTACAGTGGGGTCCACCTTGATGTATTTTATTCTATATCCACTCCGTCCATCCGTTTTTTTAAGATCATTTTAAGGCAGGAACCCAGGAATTATATAGATTAAAATATCAGGTGAACCATAACATAGGAAACAGTGGTGATTGACCATTAATGGTCCATAAAAGATTTGGATCAAGCTGATATTTTCATTTTTCCCATTAGTCAGCTACATGTGACCTTATCAACAGCTTAGATGGAAAATAAATATTAAGGTGGACCTAGGAAATTATTAACGGTTGGGTGTTCATCACCACCTTTTTTCCTATAGTGTGGTCCACCGAACATCCGCATGTTCTTCATTTTTTAGGCGCACGACTAAAATCATCTGATAAAAAAGGATAGCGGCGTGGATATAGCTTAAGTACATCAAGGTGGGCCCCACGGTAAGGGCCGCACCTAATTCGCTCCTTATGTCGAGGCATTGCAATCTATACTCGGGTATTCAGTTTTGAAACTGGGGCCCACGCTTAAAATGATCCAAACCGTTGGTTTGTTGGTTCTTACCATTGACGGATTACGTGAAAAAAAAAAAAAATTTGATGTGACAGTTATAACTTTTTTATCTGTGGCCTGCGGATAAACGGTTGAAAAATTATATAAAGCGGCTGTCTGCGTTCCACTAAAAAGGACCATAAAGAGCGGAGGAAATCGGATTGCGCACTGAGTTGCTCAGTACGCTCTCATCGTACTGAGTAACCTCATTTGGGCCCACCTTAAATGCATATGGACTATCCACACCGTCCATCCATTTTTTCATATAATTTAAGTGGTTAATATCAAAATTGAAACATATCCAAAGATCAAGTGGATCATAACATAGGAAACACTAGTTATAATGATTTTCACCATTGAAACCTTAATAGCCCCCACAGTGATGTTTATTCGTCAACCAACCTGTTCATGAGATCATTAAGACATGGATGAACTGTAAAGACAAATATAAGCTTGATCCAAAACTTCAATGGCCCCTAAGAAATTTTTAACGGTAGACGTTCATATCAACTGTTTCCTTTGATGTGGTCCGTTTGAACATTTTATATGATTTATTTTTGGACTTCAAAGGTAAAATTATCTTATAAAATGGATGGACAGATTGGATAAAATAAATAAATCAAGGTGGATCTCACAGAGTTTGCTCAGCACGCTAAGCGTGACTTACTCACTACGCAATTTGCTTCCAGGGAGGAGTGGCATGTTCCATGGCATTGGCATCCATTTCAGAAGCAGTTTGCGTGTGACACCGGGGACAGAGATATTCCTGTGCCAGGGTCTGTGGGGCCCACAGAGATGTCTTTGACAAATCCACTCCGTCCATCTGTTTTTTGAAGACCACAGTATGATAAGAATGAAAAAAAATCAAGCAGATACAAAATTTATGTGGGCCATACCAAACAGTAGAGATTGAACGCTTGTTGGTGACAGAAGTTTTTTTATGACATTTTTATTCTTGCGGATTACTTGAGTTCCGAATCAACAAACTTTTTAGAATCACGTTCTGTTGTTGTCTCTCATGACAGATCAAGAGAGACAGCAATCCCCTTCCGTCAGGGAAACGGAATGGCTACTCCCCTGACATCAGCTAATGGTTGGTTGTTGGTACTATGTGGGCCCACCATGTATGTGTTTCATCCATGCTGTCCATATATTTTTCTAGATTGTTTTATGGTATAAGACCCTAAATAAGGTATATCCTAATCTCAAGTAGACCACATTACAGGAAACAGTGTTGAATGAACCTTGACAATTGTAAACTTTATGGTGGTCATATAAGTTTTTGGATCAATCTGATCCTTGTTTTTAACTTTCAGTTGGTTCTGTATGATCTAATCAATAGATTGGGTGTCAAATAAATGGTAAAGTGAGCCTTAGGATGATTTTAATGGTGGATATCCAATCAATATTGTTTTCCTCTGGTGTGGTCCACCTGAGATTTATTATTTCTCGTTATTGGGATAAAGCCCTAAAAGAATTTGTAAAAATGGATGAACGGAATGGATGAAACACATACATCATGATGGGGTCCACAAAGCACCGTCCACAGCCACTGGTGGGTTTCTTTCTATCAGGGAGTGAGGTGGCAGTATGTGGATTAGGTGCAGCCTGACCTCACCATGGATGGTGCAGCCTTCGCTATACATATCATTTTAATTGTTTGTATTTTGCATCTATAGTGTCCATTCATTTTGATGTAGAGCGGGTTGCGGACACTTTCATATTCAAGATGGACCAGAAAAGGCCGGATCATAGGCATAAGTCATTAAGATTGTCGAAAATTTAAAACAGGCATATCTCGCAAAGAGTTACTGGACATATTGCATATGATTTTAGAGTAGGACGAGCTACTTTAGCCAACCAACCTGGCATAACTAAGTTACCCATGTCAAATTTACTTGATTTCATCCTATTGATGGCTAAATTCCATATTTAGTTCTGTTTTTATTATGAATAATAAGTTTTTGTTTGATTATAACTCTTAAGAGTTGTGTCCAACATGAAAGGTGCTTAGAATAATTAAAAGAATAATGTGGTTAAGCCACTTACTATAAAAGTAAATTTATTATTTATAGTAAGTTACAAAATTTAGAGAGTTTTAGTTATAGTTTGTTTATAATATCTTTTATTGCTTAGTATCCCTATTTGAAGGGTTGTGAGGTCATTTATTTGAATTAATAAATAAATTTCAGATTTATTGGAATTTATTTATATTTTTTTGTTTTCTTTTCTCGTGGATTCGAGAAATCTTTGTAAGAAGTCCAGAGAAGTTCCATGGATTCGGAGTAGTTATCCTTGAGGAAGACGATGATTGACCTCATCACGTTCATCCCTGCATCACATTTTCCCATCATTTTAGGGCATGAGATTAAAATAGAGAATATTTAAATCTCGGAAAGACCTTGTCGAAAGAAATAGTGGTGATTGAACACCTTGCAACTAAAAAACTTCACAAAGCCCATCGTAATGTTTTTGTAATGCTTATTTTATATTTAACTTGTTGATAAAGTCTTATAAAAATAAATTAAGAGAATATATATATATATGTGTGTGTGTGTGTGTGTGTGTATATAAAGTCTCTTTTTGCAGTCCATTAATGATCAATAGGAAATTATTTTTTATGGCATGGTCCACACGAGAATTGGATATAATTTATTTTTGGGCTCATGCCATAAAATAATATTTTCAAAATAGATAAACAATATTAATATAAAACACATGCTGGGAATGCGTTGAAGCAATAATGAGATATAATCAAATAATAAGAAATCAATTAAGCCAAGTACAACCGAAACATAAGATTTTACATAAAAAAATCTTAACTTTGAACTCCATTTACTCTCCAATAGGGTTAAGTATTTTCTTCCATCCATAATCCTCGATTACAAACCCTTTAATAGATTAAAAATTAAAATAGAAAACAAAGCCTACAATTTTACAAAATTGTGCAAGTTAGTTGATAGAGCTTTGATCATATTGAGTATCATCAATGTCTCATCAATAAAATCGAAGTTACCTTCGATCCTATTAAAATAGACTTAAAAACTATCCAGCAAACAAATGTCAAAAATTAGGATATTTTTGATAGGGTAAAGTGAGCTATCGATGGAATCAACACTGCTCAATGAAATTAAGTGGTCAATCAATGCCATCAATAGACCTAATTATAAACAAATTTAAAACAACGAACAATAATACATCCATCAAGATAGGGCCCACAATAAAAGTTGCAATGTATTAAGTGAGCCCACCTAACTTGCTAAGTTTTGTTGAGCTATAAAGTGGTGTCATTTTATTAGCCCGACCAAACAAGCCAAGCGTAAACTCGAACCAACAACCTCTTGAAAGTTGATAGCACCATATAACGACCTTAAAAACTACCTAAAAAACTCGGTGTCACCTCTCTCTGAAAAGGTCCTACGGATCCCCGTCAAACAATCGTGGCCATCCAGTTAATGAGCTATTCATCATCTTAGTACAAAATTTCACCATCAAACAATCGTGACCATCCAGTTAATGAGCTATTCATCATCGTACAATTTTAATGGTTCATCTGCAGTCCAGTGTGGGGTGATTGTATCATTAGATCCATTGGATTGTTGTACCATATATAATCCGTGTTGTGTCTGACAGCATGAATGGTTCTGATCATGTGGGTGGGCCCTGTGTATGGTGGGGCCAGCAGACTACAAATGCGGTACTACAGTTTACCTTCGTCATCCAGCTGGATCCCGTTACTTTTATAATGTCCCGCGGCACTAACCAAAAAGGCTACAACAAGGACTATGGTTGGCCATCGTACGTTGATCTGAACCATTGATCTAATGGGCCTAAGATGTGATTGAGAGCCATTGTCATTAGAGGATCGGATAATCCACAAGGACTCCAAGTTCCTGCAGTCAAAAGCTAGGTGGGCCACCATGATATTTGTGAGAAATCGATCACGTCCTTCCGTTTTGTTAGTAAATGCTAGGGTAACTCACCATTGTATAGCATTTTAAATCCACTCTGTAGGGCAATCGTGGATGTATGGATCTTATCCACACCGTCGGTTCGTTTTTTCAACACAATTTAGGGAATGAGCTTGCAATTAAAGCACATCCAAAGCTCAAGTTCGCCACACCACTGGAAACAGTGGGGAGAATGACATCCACCGTTGAAACCTACTTAGACCCACAGTGATGTTTGTTTGCCATCCAAACCGTTCATAAGGTCACACAGACCTTGATGAAGGGAAGATTCAATGGTAGGGATTCAATTTCCCCATTTTCATATAGTGTGGTCCACTTGAGCTTTAGATATAAGAAGCAGATGGACAGGACAACACGGAGAATTAACATATACCACGGTGGGCCTCACATAGAACACACATAATAATATAGCCCACTTGAGTTGGTGGATTTCCCACGAACATCAAGGTGGGCCCCACTTAAGAACTGAGTCACAGCCAATCCGTGTCCAGCCTTTTTCATATGGTACGGTACCACACCTTGCGGTACCTTGCCTGTACGTGATCAATTCTCTTTTGTACGTAGCCGGGTAGACCAATGAGGGCATTTTTGGAAATGTCTTGAGCACCTTTTATGCAGTTGAATGCAGCAACAAAGCAAAAGGTTTTCTAGAATGCGTCCCCACTTATTACAGTACCATCTCCAGACCATATCCGTTGGATCTGAGTCGTATCCGATGATCTAAACCGTTTACAAGATTGACCACAATATAGATGCAGGATGAGTAATAAACGAACTCTTTTGTGATTATTTTATTTTTTCTGATGAATATGGACCGTCTTTCTAAAAATTGTTTTATATGCCTTTGATTTTCCAATTCAAGGCCCCAATCTTTAATATTTTTTAGAACCAACTTGAACATTGTATACCATCATATCAACGGCTTGGATCACAGATAAAGCTGCAAATCCAATGGATATGCACCATACCTGGGGATGCATGCAAGAAAACCTCACAAAACAAAAGTTCCAAATGGCAACAAATTGGAAGAGATTGATAAAGTATCAAATGGTTCACAGAAAAAGGTCCTCTCTTTTGGACCCATTCATCTAAGGTGCGACCATTTGATTGCCAGCTAAGAAATGGACGACTCCTGCCTGATTATTTTTCATCATGTGGGCCTATCTTTGAATTATCCATCCCTCTTGTATCTCGTACAGGTGATATGGAATGTCCATCATGTGGAAACCACCGTTGATTTTTAATCATTCTTAAAAGTCACTTTGATTGGATGATTCTAACCATTAGATCGATGTAATAAAGACATTTTGACCAATGATCTAGACCATCCATCATGGTGGGTCCACCTTTGATTGCTAGTCCCTCTCAAAAGTTACTTTTATTTGATGATCTTAATCATCCTAACCATCATATCAATGGTTGGGAAGATGGACAATCCACATTGACTATCAGAGATTCAGCCGTTGATACAGAGGATTCATGACAAGTGCTAGTTGATCATCTGCTTAAATAATCAGCCTGTTTTAGCTCTTCAAGTGGGCCACAATGCACAACACAAATGGATGGACAGATTTGTTTCTTCTAGCCATTGAAATATTTTATTTATCATGGCCTACCCGATTGACCAAAACTTTAGACAAAAGAACCAAAAAACAAGGCCCACATGTGGAAAGCTTAGATCTTATACATGTGTGCCACATTAACACATGATTTAATGAAGATGGACTCTATATCCATGTCAGCCTCAAAATCCATCACTTTTATAATAGGATCTAGCAAAAGAGATGGATAGTGGGGATAAAATTAGGAGTGCACACGGTTCGATTTTGGGGTGAAATTGGAACCGAACCGTTCCTTATGGTTCTAAGATTTTTGGAACTGGACCGTTAACACCCTATAATTGAATTAAAACCGGATTATAAAAATCGGTTCGATTTCGGATCGGTTCCATGGCTTTTAGCTTTTTATAATCCAACCTAATTACATGTTTTATTTTATAATTTAGCCCATGTCCATTCGCTTTGTGATTCATTTGATGAATGATTTAGATATTGTATATGGTGTGAAAAAATATATTTATGAAAACAATCAAAAGGTGCATTGTAAACTATAAATCATGAGTTAAATATACAACTAAAATATATTGTAAACTCATAGTTCTAAATTCAGTTCCATGTTCGGTTCCATCGATTGGATTCACGTTTTGGTTCAATTCAGTTCTACATACCACAGATTAAATTAAACAATTCTTTAGTTTTTGGAACTGGGATCGGAACTGATGTATTATAGAATTGGACTAAACCAGATCATTTGATCGGTTTCAATCCAGTTCTACCAGTTCAATGTGCACCCCTATATAAAATGGGCAGCGGATTAGATACTTAACAAGGTTAGTAGCAATCGCTATTGAAGTGATGTCATCAGGCCCTTTGGACCCTACCATGATGCGTGTTTGGTATCCATACTGTGTTTAGTATCCATACCGTTCACCCATTTGAAGAGATTGTTTTATTGCATGAGAAAAAGAATGAGATATATCTAAAGTTAAAGTGGATCGCACTAAAGAAAGCAGTGGGGTCAGTGACATCTACCGATCAAAACTTTTTAGGGGCTCAATCCAGGTAGGCTCACTTTAGGCCCCCCATGATGTATCGGTTTTATCCAAGCCGTCCATCCATTTTCTGGATTATTTTTGGAGATAATACCAAAAATGAGACAGATAAAAGGCTTAACTGGACCACACGATGGTGATTAAACGTACACCGTTAACTACTTCTCGGTAGTCGCGGAAGTTTTGATCAAGCTCATATTTTTTCCCTTCATCCAAGACTATTTGACGTTATGAAAAGGTTGGATGGACAATAAACATCATGGTGGGCCATAGGAAGGTTTCAACGGTGGGCATCATTATCATCACTTCTTACTGTGATGTGGTTCACTTGAGTCTTGGATCGGCTTCAGTTATGGGCTCATATCCATAACTGATCTGGAAAAACAGATGGACGGCGTGGATGAAACCCATATATCATGATGGCCCCACATAGCCCCTGATTGGAACGAATCGGTACAGTCAGGGGCTGGACGCAATCCGGTTCCGGCAGAGCCTTGAAAACGGACTCTTCACATCTTCACTCAGGTGCGTGTGATAAAAAGTGAAACGTGTGAAGTATCTGAGCCTTCCATCAGGTGGGATAATAAGTTTAGATCTTCCATCCTGAAAATAAGACCATTTAATGCCTTAGGTGGGTCATGGAAGATTAAAACAAATCAATGGCTAGAAAATAATTTTTAACCATCAATTTACTTTGTTTGTGCACTGCGCTGAAGAGTGAAACGGTCTGATTTTTTAGGCAGGGGACCTAAGCATTATTCCAACCTCATGAAAAGTTCAGATCTCACACACGCATTCCATATTTGCACGCGTGCCTGTTTGTACGGCTCCACAGGCATGTGTAATTAGCAAACCTCAAAGCGCATGGATCGGTTTCGGTCAGGCCATGACCATAGGCCCACTATGATGTATATAAAGTATATCCACACCGTCCATATGTTTTTTCAGATTATTTTAGGTTAATTTACCAAAAATGAAGCATATCAGAATCTCATTGGACCACACTACAGGAAACAGTGGTGATTGACCGTTAAAAACTTCTTGTGCACCATGAAAGTTTTAGATCAAGCTGATATTTTTTCCCTTCATACTTGTTGGTGTGATATTATAAATAGTTTGGATGTCAGATAAATATTACGGTGGGCCCTAGGAAGGTTTTGATGGTGAGCATTCGGCCACCATTGTTTCCTATGGTGTGGTCCACCTGAGATTTTTAACTGCTTCATTTTTGGCCCAAAAATGAACTATGAAAACGGATGGACGGAGTGGATATACAAAATATATATCAAGGTGGGCCCCACGGCCGCGGACTGACCGAGCTGAGTGTTACCCTGACCTGACCGAATCCTCTCTCTAAAGCAAAAGGCACTGTACAATGACAGAGTTTCTACAGTGTACTCCTGTCTCCTTTTCGTAGCTCATGGGGCTTATATTCCAGTGATCCAAACCGTTCATATGATGAATCTAGTGCCGATGGCCC
Organism: Magnolia kwangsiensis; assembly: GCA_037074715.1. Taxonomy (NCBI): domain Eukaryota; kingdom Viridiplantae; phylum Streptophyta; class Magnoliopsida; order Magnoliales; family Magnoliaceae; genus Magnolia; species Magnolia kwangsiensis. Next base: position 112,535,960 of record CM073582.1, on the reverse strand, counting down.
ATACAACAAACATTTTCAATGTTATACGATCACATCCCTTGAATCTTTGGTTGTTCCTAATATTTTATCCACAATCACCCATTTACGGTTCCAATATTTGAGGATATTTAGTTTATGGACCATCCAGATCGAGGCCAATCATATCAACGGTTTGGATTGATGAAAAACGGGCCCAAACTACACAAAAATGGAATTGAGAATTTCCCGGCCTACAATAAAACCTATTGAAAGCAAAAGATACCCCTTGTAAGGATTTGACAGCACAAAGCCGTTGGATTGGGTAGGATAATCCCTTATCTGGTCTATACTCATGAAAGCAGATGGACCCAACGGCCAATGGGCGCAGATAATGTGGAGCGGTCCATAGATGCATCATTAGATTATAAAATTGTATAGAACAAAAATCAAATGCAAGTGACACATCATCAACGACAGAAAAGAGGTAGCCTATGCTGACGTGTATTAGACTACTCCCAACGGCAACCACACGAAGTGGGCCCACTTGAAGGAAATGTGCCATGACATGGACTAATCAAGGGTCATTACTTATGGCACACGCAAGACGTAGAAGTACGGATCATTCATGCTTTATATTAATGCCGTTTAGGTACTGTCCTATTTGAATATAATAAAATTTAATTGAATGACAGACTGTTGATAAAAATATAATCCTATCAAGTAACTATTTCATTGAATAATTCTATGTCTGCTATAGGTGAGCCCTAGCTTGTTATCTGATCAAATCCTGCTATGCCAGGAATGAAAGAAGCTTGATCTAGGTGATATCTGATCAAATCCTGCTATGCCGGGAATGAAAGAAGCTTGGTCTAGGTGCTAGGGATATCGATTACATGCCAATCCCCACCACATGATAGAATTGGATTGTGCACATGCTTATGTCAGATACAGGGCTAGTATATTATATACTTGATTGAACAACTTTTAATTTTATTTTGCTTGGGCTACCATGGGCATACGATTCAATCAAATGTCACCGTGTCCTAACAAGACGGAGTTAAATAGTGCTGGAAGGTATTCAGTAAACTCTGTAGGGTTCATTGTGATTTACTTATTTTATCTACTCTGTCAATCTATTTTAATAGGTAATTTTATGGCTTGAGACCAAAAATGATATATATCCAAATCTCAAGTGAACCTCACCATAAAAACCGTGTGAATTGAAATTCTACCATTGAAAATTTCTTAGGGACTATAGAATTTTTGGATCAAGCTAATATTTGTGTTTTCCCTTCATCCATGTCCTTTGTGATCTTATGAACCGTTTGGATGACAAATAAACATCACTGTGAGCCCTAGCAAGGTTTCAACGGTGGAAGTCAGTATTCCCACTGTTTCCTTTGGTGTAGTCCACTTGAGCTTTGGACATACTTGTATTTTGTACTCAACCGCTGAAATGATCTGGAAAAATAGATGGACGGCATGGATAACCCACATACATTCATACTAGGGCCAACTGAGTCCAGTACGCAATCCTATCTCCTGTTGGAATCACCATGCAGTCCATAGGCAGCAATCTGTGTCCACTCCATTGGCAGCAACATGCAACGAGAGCACATATATGCATCCATGTACTCCAATCCAAACGGTTCAAAGAGTGGGCCCAGTGTAGATAGTTATAATCCAAATTCCATGCTCTTAAGGACTTGTTAATATAGACCGATCAATGGCCAAAATATATATCCATGGCTAATATAAAGCATTTAATATGAAGAATCAATGCTTTTATATATAATGTTGGCTTTGATATCAATTGTCAAGAACTTCACCCATAAGATCCTTACTCTTGCTCTAGTGGTAGACTCCGAGGAGTATCAACAGTTGGTCAAGGGTTCAGTATCCATAGGTGATGAAATCCAACTATCGCGTGTGTGTAGACTCTTAGGAGTTTCAACACCTAGTTAAGGGTTCGAGCATCCATAAGTAGTGAAATCCTACTATTGTGTGAGTGTGTGGGGGTGTCTATGCGTGTAACCAAAAAAATTTGGATGCAGTTGACTTTGGAGTGTCTTATTTTCATGGTGAGACCTTGCTAGATAGAGAGATGTGGGCCCACATGAAAAATAGTTATATATATATATATATATATATATATATATATATATATATATAGAGAGAGAGAGAGAGAGAGAGAGAGAGAGAGAGAGAGAGAGAGTCATGCTCCCCTGCACACCTATGTACATGCGCACCTTTGCACACGTGCCATGGGTGTCTAATTTGAACGGTCCATGTGATGCGGAATTCTATGAAACCTCATGTGAAAAATTTTCATCCTGATCTAAAATTTTAATGGACCATAGAAAAGATAAATGCAAATCAAGGGAGGAAACTGTTTTCATTTTTCATGCCCATCAAAGTTTTAAATCAAAGTAAAACTTGGACCTGAGAGGTTTCATGAGGTGCTGCTTCACATGAACGGTTCAGATTTTGGATTCACATTGCGTATGATGGATTCTCAAAAAAGCTCGTATGTAGTACGTACGAACTGGTTCGCAAGTGAACGTTTCCGTGTGTGTGTGTGTGCGCACGCGCGTGTGTGTGTGTGTATCATTTAAATGGCCATTTGGCTGTGGCTTTTAGACTGTGAAGAGTCCCAAGTTGACCTCCACTGATCAGGTGAACTCACGTGCAACTCGAGCGAGCCTGGACAGTTTTTGTTTCTCCATTTCAATGAGAAAATTCATGTAGTTGCTATCAAATTATTAGTTTGATTTTTGGGTAATGCTCGATGCATAATAACAACTTTGAAATTTGGATTATCTACATTTGCTCGTGCAATTAATTATTCTAAATGATATTAAATGAGATTTTTAACATAGATGTATTTTTATATTGGGTTGAAGAATTAGATTTTAGATGCACCAATGGATGACTTGGATTTTACCTACTTCTCTTTTGGAAAAATGTAAAAATAGCTCGCTATCACTTCTCTTCATATTTATTTGTACTTAGCTCTGACAAACCCATCAAATAAAGGCTATATGGGGCTTAGTGTGTTAAATGTGCAATATTTATCATACTACTCATGTTAGCGATCTCAACCCAATATAAGAGGAAGATTGAAAGCTTTAGTAGGCTACAGTACAAGAAAAAGTGTGAATCACCTAATATTGGCGATCCTTTCTCTTTTTCTCTCTAGGAATGGACAAGCCTAAGAACCAATGATTTAAAGTAATTAAGATCGAATCATCATTTTTATTAATTACGAATAGGCGATGCTATAAACTCTACTAAATTCATTTTACAAATGTCATTATTATCTAAACAAGTTCTATATCATTCGTTAGTGGACTACTAAACTCGAAACTATATAAAGACATTCATATTAGAAACAATCGTTATAGGGTAGATCCCACCGGCATCATCAATGGTTCCAGGGTCTCACCCAAGTTGTGCCCATTGCATAAAGGAGTGTAGGCTCATTTTCCAAAGACATGCCCGCTCCATAAAAGAGTGTAGGCTCATTTTCAATCTCCACCTACTCTAGTTTTGGATTAGCCTCATTTTTTAGGCTGACGGCCTAACATAAGCTAGTGAAATTAATGGAAGGAGTGGGCGCCCACGTGAAGGGAGTGGAGGCTCATTTTCAATTTCCATCCTTACTTGTGACATGACCCACTCGAGTTTTGAATGGGCCTCATTTTTTAGGCCGTGGCCTAACATAGGCTGATGAAAGGAGTGCATGTCTCAAGCCTTCGTAATACAGTAAACAGCGAGAATGAAAACGTCCACTGTTGGAACTTTCTAGGAGCCAATTATGATGTGCATATGCCCATCCAAACCGTTGATAAGGTTATTAGGCAGAAATATCATCTTGATCCAAAACTTCTGTGGCCCCCATAAAGTTTTCAATTGTAGGCATTCAATCTCTGCTGTATTGTATGGTGTGGTCCACCTGAGTTTTAGATCTGCCTGATTTTTGGTCTCCAGCTCTATCTTGAACTTAGGAAACTGATGTACAGAGTGAATTTCTCACTGGCATCTAAGTGGGCCCCTCATAGCTTCCAAAGACCTGACGTCCTATCGACAAAGGCCGATTGGCTAGTGAACCTGCTACTAGGCAATGGCTAGTGGCCGGTGCTTAAGGATCACATCTTTGAGGCATGGATTAATAGGATACATACTGCACTTCCCTACATGGTGGGGCCCACAATGAGGTGATGAAGGCACGAATAGGGCCGATTACCGTCCGTTCCTCCAGCACTGAAGTCGATCGCTACTCATGGTATCGAACCGGATCGGGTAGCACCAAATCCAAGTCGATCCGACCCGACTCGTCCTAGTCTTAAAACCATGGCTACAATCATGACACCCAGCTAAAATTTTCTTGTGTAATTAGTAAATTGAAATCTAACATGGTCTGATTAGACCACTTTCTAACGGTTGCTGATTTCCCTATATGGTGGGGCTCACTACAATTTTCCATCAGTCTGCTACAATGCTCTTTGAATACAACAAATCACACCCAGCTAAAATTTTCATGTGTAATTCAGCAAACGTGATATCTAACATGGTCTTAATGACGGTTCGTTATTTTCCTATATGGTGGGGCCCACTACACTTGCCTATCAGAGTCTGCTACGGTTCTCTTTGAACAGAACATATCACACTCAACTAAAATTTTCAAGTGTACTTTAGCAAATGTAATATCTAACATGATCTGATTACCCTAATTGCCAACGGTTCCTGATTTCCCTATAGTGGGGCCCACTACACTTCTCCATTCGAGTCTGCTACAATGCTCTTTCAATAGAACAGATCACACCTAACTAAAATTTTCTTGTGTAATTTAGTAAATGTGATATCTAACATGGTTCGATAACCCTACTGGCTACCGATTCCTGATTTCCCTATATGGTGGGGCCCACTACACTCCCCCCATTAGAGTCTGCTACAAAGCTCTTTGAATAGAGCAGGTCACAGCCAATTAAAATTTCCATGTGTAATTTAGCAAATGTGATATCTAACATTGTCAGATTACCACACTTGCCAATGGATCATGATTGCCCTATATGGTGGGGCCCACATAGGGTTGTACATCAAGCCGAGTCGAGTCAAGGTGGGCCAAGCTTGACTTGACTCGTCCATGCTCTCCTTGAGTTCGAGCTCGAGCTTACCATCGGAGCTTGGCTTGTTTTCCAAAAATTTCAAGTTGAGCTCGAGGTGAGCTAGTGGATTGAGTCAAGGCGAGCTTACCTCGAGTCGAGTCGAGCCTGCTCCCAATTTGACCCAACTCGCACCCGATCCAAACCAAGAACCCGACTCATCGACACCTGACTCAACCTAGCCACCCAGCCTAATTAACCCAACCCACACCAACCCAACTCCTAAATTTATTTTTAAATATAATATATTATATATAATATAATATATTCGAGTCGAGCCGAGCTCAAGCTCGAACTTTGAGCCGAGTTCAAGTCAAGTCAAGATCTACTAACTTGTCTTGTTTTCAAAATGAGCTTGGTCATTTGAACCTTGGCTTGCCTCAAGTCATCATCCAAGCCAAGTCGAGCTGAGCGAGCTTTTCGAGTTAACTTGGCTCGTGTCCAGCCCGAGGCTCACAGCCCACTACACTCCTCCCATCAGAGTCTGCTACAATACTCTTTGAATAGAACAGATCATGCCCAACTAAAATTTACTTAAATAATTTAGCAAATGGTTTGATTATCCCACTTGCTAACAGTTCCTGATTTCCCTATATGGTGGGGCCCACTACACTCCCCCATCAGAGTCTGCTACAATACTCTTTGAATAGAACGGATCACACCCAACCGAATTTTTCTTTCTTAAATATCAACCATCAAATCCACTACTATTCAGAAAATCTGCAACAAGAATGCAAGCCCAGCTACAAGCGTAAGGAGCAGCGAGAGGCCCTCGTCCATCTCAAAGCCATTGGAATTGGTATTTTCCGATTGAGGAGGTGTTGCAGGGCACGAGAGGCCGTCCTTCCCTTCGCGACAGAAGCTGGAGAAAACGCCTGCCGAGTAGTTTCCATGAAGGTTGATGTAGGAGAACATCTTCTCGGCGCAATCATTTCTTACGTCGTTCAGCTCGTTGGTATACGGACATGCGAAGGTCTTGAATGCTTTGCAGCAGAGCTCGGGCACGTAATCGGGTGCTTTGCATTGGCTAGTAATCACCGAGTAATTCATGTTCTCTAAGTCTAACGGGCAAGCTGAAACAAGATTGAGAAAAAACTAAGACTAGCTTGTTGAGGTCATGTGATGATCCGCACCGCTAACTTGAAGGTCCCAACATGTGGGAATTTCTCCATGTGGGATGTGGCCCATCTAGGTGGGAAACACAAATCAACGGTTTGGATCACACACGATGCATTATGAGTTGTTGGGTTCACTCGATGTAGATCGAGTTGACTTGGGTTAATGAGTCCGAGTCGAGTATTGTGTTTTTCATATATGAATTGCTGCACCGAGTCGAGCTTGGCACAACTTGACTCGGCTCGGCCAGTAACTAATCCCAACTCGAACTTAGCTTGGCTCGGTTAGCAGCTCGAGCCAGCTTGTGCGACATTTCCTCAAACACATAAAATGCATTTTTAATCTTTCACAAAATAATAATAGCAATACTTTACAGATATTTCATCAAACACTCGACGGGTAGTATAAAAACAAGATATGAGGGCAATCTTATAACATAAATTATTTTGTTTTCGAGTGATTTGTTTCATATCCATTCCTTCCTCGTCACCGGCCAATTCTGTAGTGAATGTACGCACTCAAAACAACACTCCATTGAATCATTTCATCAAACACTTGGTGGGCAACATAAAGATAAAAATAACCAAGTTGCCGAGCCGATTCGAGCTGAGGTTCGAGCTGAGTCGCATTGAGCTCGGACAATCTCGAACTCTCCAAAAACCAGCTCGCCTCGGTCCGAATCCACTTCAAGCGGAGGCAAATCAATCTTTTCCAAGTCGAGCCTATTGATCTAACTAAGCTAACTCAACTTGTGTATATCTTGCCAGTCATCAGTTTGCAAGCATTGATACATCTTGCGGTCAACCGTGGATACGACGATAGGTTGGATTTGATGGATCTAGACCATGCACCCAATGGGTCCTATCTTTCAATGGCTCACATGAAAATCCGACCAATCAGGCTATCCAATCATAAGGCGACCTTTAAAATGGCAAGACTAGAAAATTCCAATTGGTGAAATCTTCAAAATGTAGGTACCTACAGGCATGGCCCACTAGATGGATGGTCTTGTTGCACTGCCAAACTGGTTCACATGTCAAGTGCTGAGTGACAAAACGAGGTGGGTGGGTTCAACCCAACTGACTCGTGACCGGCCCAACATTGGGTTGAGCTTGGGCAGCATGTATTGGGTTTGGTCTCGAGCTTGAGCTATAGAAACACTAACCCAATAACTTGGGTCGGGCATGGGTTGAGGCCTCGGGTTGCCCGACTTAACTTGAACCCGAACCCGATCGATATATAAGTTATAAATTATAATTGAGTGCGGATCTTCTGTGTTAAAGGCACAAGAAATACTAGTGTTGTCGGGTCTCATTGGTCCACGCCATTTGTGATGACTCAAGCTACCAAGATATGCTGGATTTTTCTCCCAAATAGATTGCCTGCTACATGATATGACTTTTAAAGGAGTATCTGTCTTACATTTTAGCTTGTTTGTTTTTAAAAAAATGAAGTTATTTATCGTTAACAACTACATATATATAATTAATAAAATTATGGGAATAAATAATAAGACATGTATTGAAACATGATATATTAATGTAATAACAAAAATATTAGCATGTATCCACCCGACAAACTTGACCGAGCCCTCTTGGGTTGGGCGTCGAGAATTCTCGATGGGCTAGGGTTGAGTACCAACCTGGCTAAACCCGCTCGAACTGAGTACTGTTTTTTATTTTTATTTAACACACGCACCCACCACCACACACTCACACACGCTCAAACTGAGTACTTGGACTTGCTTTCTACCTGAATCTAAATCGCCTCGTCATATAGTCAAGTATGCAAATTGGAGATCGACTCACTGAGTTGACTCAGAGAGTTTTTCAAAGTAATCAGTTGACCACCATTTGCATAGTTTCTAATAGCAAGGTGTCTTCCATATATTTCCATGATTCAGCAATTAAAGATACTCTACTTAGAAATCCATGCTCGGTGGACCCTCCATCTGGTGGCCCTCTTTTCTCTTCCAAAGATTCAACTCTCTCAACCATCTATTCACAGGCCACAAAACATGAACCAACTGTCTGGATCACCGAACCAGGGACCCACCTGCACATACCGAAAACGGGTATACACCGAGGAACACGGATTAGGTGGTGTTGCCGTGCCCGTGTGTGATGTTTTGGGCTTTGTGGGTCCCACGGTGATGTTTGTGTTTAAGATCCACGCTGTCCATACGTTTTGCCAGATCTGTTTAGGGCCTGGTACAAAAAATGAAGCAGACCCAAATCTCAAGCAGACCACACCACAGTAAACAGTGGTCGTTGAACACGCACCGTTCAAAACTTCCTAGGGCCCACCATGATGTTTATTTGCCATCCAACCTATTAATAGGGTCACGTAGACCTGTACGATAAAATCAAATATCAACTTATCCAAAACTTGTGTGGCCCCCAAGAAAATTTTAACGGTGGGCTTTCAATGAACACTGTTTCTTGTGGTGTGGTACACTTGAGAATTGAATCTGCTTCATTTTCAGGGCCAGCATCTAACTTGATCGGGAAAAATAGATGGACGGTGCTGGTATAAAACAAATAGATTGAAGTGGGCCCCACAGCTCCCAAAAATCAAACACGGCCGTTCGGGTGGTGTTGGCAGCACCATCTAATCCGTCCATTTTCTCAGATCATTTTAAGGTGTAAGCCCGAAAATGAAACAGATCCAACGCTGGAGTAGACCACCACCAGATATTATTCTTTCATTTAATTCTTTGTGCTATTTGGTGTGGTCCACTTGAGCATTCGATCTGCTTCATTTCTGGGCTCTTATCTTAAAATGATCTTAAAAAATAGATGGACGGCTTGGATGGACAGATATATCACGGTGGCCCTCACAGGAGCTCCGGTCGGACGGCTTATTGTCCGACGGGGGCTTACCGACAATCATATCACTCCTCTCCGTACTGAAAAAATCGTTATCGGCAATTTATCGGCCCGTGAATATTCTCGAGAGATTTCCGAAATTTGACTTTTCTCGCGATGTTACCAATAAATTCTCACTGAAAATAAAATTTATTGTAAGTAATAATAATTTTAAAACTCTAAATATATAAGTCTTAATAAATTATTTTTACTTGAAATCACGATAATATTGAGAAAAAAAAGAGTAAAAACCACCGAGATTTTAAAAATATCTCGATATTATCGTATCGTGATATTTTAAAATCTAGTCGATATTTGTCTTCATTCGACTAATAATTGTAATTCAATAGAACGGTGCATCCAAACGCCGCCGGAAACAGAAAACGGAAGAGAGAAGAAACCCGATTCGGGTCTGAGCTTACGCGTTTTGACCTGAAGGAGGCTCCTACGGGTCGACCCGACAGAATCGAAGAGGGCATCTGCAAAAGAAAGGGAATAAAATTCAAATTATCAAATAAAAATACAAAGGTTCGAGTATGGGAGATGAGAAGATGAAGAGAATTTCGTGAGATTTCGAGAGCCGTTGGAGGTAGCTTTGGAATTTGAGAATTCACCTGATATGAAGGTGGTGGAATAAGCCAATCCCATCCAAATGGATAAGAAGAAGAGAATCGCGAGAAAATAGCGACATAATGTCATTTTCGAGAGAGAGAGAGAGAGCGAGAGAGAGAGAGAGAGAGAGAGAGAGAGCGCTTGGACTGGTGGAAGGACGGAAGGGAAGGATTAATCCCACTTGGAAACACTTCCATACATCGCGCTAGGTGCCCACCACGGTTAATTTCAATAACATCGTTGAAATGACTAAACATGAATGAAATCAACACCGTCCATCACGTACCGAATCCATTTTTGATTCTTTATTCCAAATTTCAAGACGATTCAACCCTCAATTGGCCCAATCCCAAAAACATTATACCTAAAACCTCTATATTAATGATTTATGGCCGACCTGAGTTCTGGAATATTGTGATTATTGGAAATATATTTCATACTGACATGGGAAATTAGATGAATGGATTGGATGGCATATAAAATCACTGTGGTTCCTACAATGGTATTTGTTCTATCCCAGCTGCTTCCTCTAGGGTAGCCTAACTTAGATTTTTTAATGATCGTGATTGTCTTATCCAACGGTTAAAAAGAGTCAAAGTAACCGATGGACGGCGTGGATCTCATTTAAGTTACGTACACCTGGCTCTGTGTTTACGAAAGTAACCCTGGAAGGTACATAGCGCGGCTCGTAATCTACGGCGATTATTGCTCGAGGAGTCGCCGTCTAGTAACGGCACGGATTCGCTGGATCCCCGCGTTTTGACGGAGGTAGGCGTACGATAAAGGATTCTGCGGGACCCACTGTAAAATGTATTTTACATCTGATCCATCCATTATTTGCACCAAATCATGTTAGAACGTCAGTTAAAAAATCATAACGATCCAATATCAAATGGGCCACATCACAGTGAACAGTAGGAAAGCGTCTCAGACCATTCCCACTGTTTCCTTTTATGGGGCTCCTTTTTGTTATATATCAATCTGGAGTTCAGACCCAACTGCTGATATGAGCTGTCGAAACTAATGGACGGATCAGATTACACACTAAAATCACGGTGGGCCCCACAACTTTCTGTGACGCGCTTTTTTTTTTTCCGTCCAAATCGTCGCCGCTGGATCATTAGGTTCGGAAGCGAGAAATTTAGGACTGTGGACCCCACCTTTTATCCAGCTGTCTTTATAAAGCACTACAAACTTTGTTTGGGGACATAGACCTGCTCGTACGGACAGCCAATTTGAGGACGAAAACCCCCCTCCCTTCCTTTCGGAGACGAGCGCTGCCGCTCCTCCAACTGAGAGTTGTACGAACGGTTCAAAAGAGATCAAAGTTACAGGCCTCACGGCAGGCCCCACGGCTATGTACTTATCATATCCACAATGTTCATCCATATTTCGAGATCGTTTTGGAATATTATCCAAAAAAAATCATATATAAAGATCAACTGGACTGAACCACAAAGAGCTAGCCACGGGAAAACTGATTTTCACCGTTAAAAATTTTTTAGGGCCCATCACTTGATAGTTAGATCTGTCTTATTTTAAGTCTCAAGCTTAATATGAGCTTGAAATGGATGGACGGTTTGCATATAACACGGACCTTACGATGGGACCCACAAAAGGCGGTGGAGACTACAAACGCAAAAGAAAATAAAATAAAAAAAATAAAAAACAGAAACCTATAGTTACGGATTATAACTGTAACCATAGCCGTAGCCCCTGCTTTTTCAATAATCATCGAAGGCCTTACAATATATTGAAAAAGGTCCCGAACTGTCCAGTAAACTTGCCGTAAAAATCCTGCATTTTTCCTATGGCTACGGATTATAACCATAGATATAACGGTAGTCGTTTACAATCTATACATTTTTTTAAAATTTTTTTAAATTTTTTTTACATAGAAAACCTTTTTCTACCTATATTTTTCTCTAATACATATTTATATAAATATGTATATACAAGCATATAATTTTTTTTTTCTCTCTTTTAATTTATTTCTTTGTGTATTTATTCAACAAACATATCTCCTAAATTAGAATGATTTACTTAACGTACCACATTTGATTTTGGGGTAGGAGAAACCAATTTAGTCAACAAACTTGGTTATTTTCCAAGATTCCATTAGGTCGATGGTTGAAAATCCATTTCATTCACTTCGTGGTCAATTTCAACCACTTCACGGTCAAACTGAAAATTGAGCAAGGCAAAAATGAAATTGAGTGGGACAAACTAGAAATTGAATAGGGTAAACATGAAATTGAGTGGGGCCAACGAGAAATTGAGCGGGGCAAACACGAAATTGAACGGAGCAAATTAGAAATTCAGCAGGGCAAATATGAATTTCAGTGGGGCAAACATGAAATTGAGCGGGGCAAATATGAAATTCAGCGGGGGAAACATGAAATTGAGCGGAGCAAACTAGAAATTCAGAGGGGCAAACACGAAATTGAGCGGGGCAAACACGAAATTCAACGGGGCAAACATGAAATTCAACAGGGCAAACTAAAAATTTAGCGGGGCAAACATGAAATTCATTGGAGCAAACATGAAATTGAGTGGGGCAAACTAGAAACTAACCGGGGCAAATATGAAATTGAGCGGGGCAAATATGAAATTGAGAGGGGCAAACGGTGGGAAACAAAATATATTTGTGTTTTCCCCTCATTAATGTTTAAGAGACCTTATGAACCAGTTACATGACAAATAAACATATTAGGCCTAGGAGCACTAGTTTGTCTAGAGCTCCAAACTGGCAGGGCAGTACCTAATCTACCGTTAGACTTTCTTAACATGTCAATGCCTCAAATGATCACGTGTTGTGCCGGAGAGGGAAGCTGATTAGCTAGTGTATAGCCGTTGTATGTACGTGTCGTTGGAAGAGGAGCACTGACGCTCCTCGATCTCCACGTTGTACGAATGGTTCAAAGGAGATCAAATACATAGCTACATAGTGATGTATTTATTATATCTAGATTATGTTAGAGTATTATCCAAAAAACTGAATCATATCCAAAGATCATCTAGACCACACCATAAATAGTAGTACCAATATGATTTTCACCGTTAAACAATTTCTAGGGCCCACCGTAATGTTTATTTTGCATCCAATCTTTTCATAAGGTCACAAACACTTGAATGAAGAGTAAAAACAAATTTTATATTGATTCAAAACTTCTGTGAGCCCGAAAAAGGTTTCAATGGTAGACGGTCAATCCTCTACTTGTTTTTGCAGTTTGGTTCGCTTGATCGTTAGATCTGTCTTATTTTTCATCTTAAGCCTTAAGACAAGCTCCCCAAATGGATGTAAGATCTGGATATAACATATACCTCATGATAAGACTCACAGAATTGTCTCCCATAGCCACTCGCCTATATAAAATGCATTCGGTCCCTAACACAGACCTTATGTTTGCCTCACTCAATTTCTAGTTTGCCCTACTCAATTTCATGTTTGATCCGCTCAATTTTCAGTTTACCCTGTTCAATTTTCAGTTTACCTTACTCAATTTCATGTTTACCCCACTAAAATTCATGTTTGCCCCACTGAATTTCTAGTTTGCCCCGCTCAATTTCTCGTTGGCCCCGCTCAATTTCATGTTTACCCCGCTTAATTTTCAATTTGCCCTGCTCAATTTCTCGTTGGCCCCGCTCAATTTCATGTGTGCCTCGCTCAATTTTCAGTTTGCCCCGCTCAATTTCATGTTTGTCCCGCTCAATTTCTAGTCTACCCCACTCAATTTCATGTTTGCCCCGCTCAATTTTCAGTTTGCCCTGCTCAATTTCATGTTTGCCCTGCTCAATTTTCAATTTGCCCCGCTCAATTTCTCGTTTGCCCCGCTCAATTTTCAGTTTGCCCCGCTCAATTTCATGTTTACCCCGCTCAATTTCTAGTCTACCCTCACTCAGTTTCATGTTTGCCCCGCTCAATTTTCAGTTTGCCCTGTTCAATTTCATGTTTGCCCCGCTCAATTTCATGTTTGCCCCGCTCAATTTCTAGTCTATCTCAGTCAGTTTCATGTTTGCCCTATTCAATTTTCAGTTTGCCCCGCTTAATTTCATGTTTGCCCCACTCAATTTCTAGTTTGCCCCGCTCAATTTCTGGTTTGCCCCGCTCAACTTTCAGTTTACCCCGCTTAATTTCTATTTTGTCCCACTCAATTTTCAGTTTGCCATGCTCAATTTCTAGTTTACCCCACTCAATTTTCAATTCGCCTCGGTCAATTTCATGTTTTCCCCGGTCAATTTCATGTTTGCCCCGCTCAATTTTCAGTTTGCACCGCTCAATTTCTAGTTTGCCCCGCTCAATTTCTAATTTGCCCTACTCAATTTTCATGTTCGCCCTGCTCAAAGGAAATCAAAGTTACATGGGCCTAACAATTATGTATTATATTATATCTACAATGTTCAATTTATATTTTGAGATAATTTAGGAGCATTATATATATGAAAAAAAGAATTATATCCAAAGATCAACTGGACCATACTACAAAGAGTAGCGGGAAAATTGATTTTCACTGTTAAAAATTTCATAGGGCCCACCATAACATATATTTTCCATCCAATCTATTCATAAGGTCATAAAGACCTGGATGAAGAGGAAAAACAAATTTCATAATGATCCAAAATTTATATGACCCCTAAAAGGGTTTTAATAGTAAACGTTCAATCCTCCATTGCCTTTTACAGCGTGGTCTACTTGATAACTAGATTTGTCTTATTTTTCATCTCGAGCGTCTCAAGCCTTAATACGAGCTCGTCGAATAGATGAACAGTTTGGATATAACATATGCCTCATAATGAGACCCACAAAATGCCGTGAGGATTACAATGAAAAAAGAAAAGAAAAAGAAGGTAGTAAATTAGGGTCAGTGGGATCTTGTAGCTACGGATTATAACCATAGCAATAACCGTAGCTTCGATATATCAAAGATCTTTCGATATTATCGAAAACGTCCAAAACTGTCCAGCGAGTTTGCCTTAAAAATCTTGTAATTTTCGATATACTATGACTACAGATTATAACTGTAGCCATTTTTATTTTTATTTGCTGTGTTGCTTTTGTGGGTCCCATCATGAGGTCTGTGTTATGTCCAAACCGTCCATATATTTGGTGAGCTCATATAAAGGCTTAAGACAAAAAATTAGATAGATCTAACTATCAAGTGGACCACACTATAAAAGGCAGTGGGGAATTGAACGTCTACCATTGAAACTTTTTTAGGGGTTATAGAAGTTTTGGATCATTATGAAATTTGTGACCCTATGAATGAACTTGGACGTGGAGGATTTCTCACAAACATCATAGTGGGCCCATGAAGGTTTCTAATGGTTGACGCTCATTCAACGCTATTTCCTATAATGTGGTTCAATTGAGATTTGGATATACCTCATTTTTGGTCTCATCTCATAAAATGATGTGAAAAAATATATGGACGGCATGGATGAAAAGCATACATCATAGTGGGGCCCACAGACTACTGACCATCCGCCATTAGCTGGTGGCAGGAGAGTACCCAATTCGTTTCTGTGAAAGGAGGGGGCATTTTCGTCCTCTAATTCGCTGTCCGTACGAGCAGGTCTAAGTTCCCAAACAAAGTTTGTATTATTGCGTAAAAACAGCTGGATAAAAGGTGGGGTCCACAATCCCAAATTTCTCTTCGGAAGCGGATTGCGTGTAACCCCGGGCGGGATTGCGTGTAACCCCGGGCACAGCCGCACAGATATATCTCTGTGATCGGGAGCTGTGTGGGGATTTTAGATATGTCCGTGACAAATCCACTCCGTCCATCTGTATTTAAAGACCACAATAAGAGACAATTCTAAAAATCAGGCAGATCAAAAACTCATGTGGGCCATACCACACGAAACAATGGGGATTGAACGCCTGGCGGTGACCGAAGTTTTATTTGATATTTGTTCCTACAGTTTATCTGATTGGTAGTAATTCTATGAACGGTTTGGATGACATATAAAAATCATGGTCAGTTCTAGGAAGGTTTCAACGGTGGACGTTGCTGTTCCCACTTTTTGTTGGTGTAGTCCACCTGAGTTTTGGATATCCTGGCCTATTGTCGTCTTTAAAAACAGATGAACCGAGTGGATTTTTCACAGAATCTCTGTGGAACGCACGGCCCCGGGCACAGAGATATCTCTGTGGTCACTGGCAATCCACTCCCTTGGCATGAAAGCAACACAATCCGAACCGTTCAAATCGTAGGACTAACTCTACACATGACACCTAACTATAATTCGGATTGATTGGCGTTGTCTTGATTGTTTCTCATCTTGACCGTCCAATTGATTTCAGGGAATTTTAGACCTTTAAAATGATATTTAATACCATCTAGTTGGGACTCACTATCTGGAGAATAGTTACATGGACCCAGTCTGTGGGGCCCACCGTGATGTATGGGCCAAAAACGAATCAGATCCAAAGATCAAGTGGACCACACCATATGAAACATTAAAACCTTCTTAGGGCCCACCCACCATGTTTATTTTCCATCCAACCCGCCGATTAGGTCACACATACGATGAATGAAGGGAAAACACAAATATCAGCTTGATCCAAATTTCCGTGGCCCATAAGAAATTTTCAAGGATAGGCATTCAATCTCCCCAGTTATCTGTGGTGTGGTAAACTTGAGCTTTTCATTTTTGGGACGCCGATTGTGCAGTGAAGAGCACACCCTGCTACACTCTCTATGGGGCCCACCGTGATATATGTATCTTATCCATGCCATCCATCTATTTTTTCAGCTCATTTTAGGGCATTAGCCCAAAATTGAAGCATATCCAACGCTCCAGTGGGCCACACCACATAAAACAGTGAGAATTGAAAGCCATGGATTAAAAACTTCTTGAGGACCACAAAGTTTTGAATCAAGCTGATATTTGTCTTTTCCATTCATCCCAGACATGTGATCTTATCAACAGGTTTGGATGACATAAACAACAAAGTGGGCCCTACGAAAGTTTCAACGGTGGATGTCTTTGTCCACACTGGCTTTGTAGTGTGGTCCACTTGAGATTTGGATACACTTCAATTTTGGGCCTACCTAAAATGATCTTGAAAAATGGGTGGACGACATGGATAATATACAATCATCATGGTGGGCCCTACAGAGAATCTAACCACACAATCCACGTCCCATTTTTGAGCTCATGCCCTAGAATGAGCCCTAAAAAGAGATGGACGGTGTGGATAAAGCGCATACATCATGTGGCCCAAAGGGTCAGGTCACCAGGGATGTCCCTAGTGATTAAGTCTCCAGGCAATCTGTGTCCAAGTTAAATGACTCAAGCGTACCAAAAGGTCAAAGTCTTTCTCAAGTATGTAAATGTACGATGATAAAAGGGCATATGGATCACGAGTCAATTTGAATTGTCTACCATCTTCTTTAAAAGAAATTAAAAAACATAAAAAAAGAAGAGAAAACAATGAAAAAGAACAAGAATAGGAAGAAAGAAGAAATGGGCTTGGGTGGACGTGGAATTGGTCAATCATGCCGTCTGATGGGCTGAGAATAAGATAGGCTAAGATCGCACTAGAAATAAAGCATTGTTATACGTGGAAATAGTAACAAGAAAAGGATTTTTCCATGCACAGCAGTCATAGCATTTGAGGCTTTAGTAGTTCTCACATCAGGTGGCTGAACATGCTACAATGTAGAAATATATTTTCACACTCATCTTTGAGACAGAGAAATAATTTTATTCATATTTATAAAATATTTTCGCACCATATAAGTTACTCGAAATTTCTTTTTTATATGTAAGCATTGACTTAAGTACAAGTCTTTAAGTGATTTTTTCCTATACTGTTTATTTGTTAGATTTTTAAGTTATTTTTATTCTTTTTAGCCCTGCAAAAATTAGAAAGTGATTGATTAATGTTGAGTTGATGTCTTTCCCTTATTTCAGAGTAGATTATGTAGGAAAGGAGTCTTATAGTTTGTTAATAATAGGCTTTTAGAGAGAGCCCTAAACATCAAGTTTTAAATAAAATTTAATTTTTATTTATTTTTCTTAGCTCTTGTATAAGTGTGGGAGGAGGAGCACTTGATGTTTTTATAGGTCTTTCTGTTTCATTTCCCAGTGCATCCTTGCCTGGTGTCCTATGCTAGTCATCATTTGTTGTAATAGTTCCCACCAATGGAACTGACACTAGCAAGAAATAAAACAAAAAAAAAAAAAAAAAAGAAAAAGAAAAAGAAAAAAAAACTAATAGTTAATATTCAATGTAAATGCTTAAAGTAAAAAATTAAAAGGAATCTAAATACTAGTAATAATAATTTTCATAGTTCTTTGTACATGATTAATGGTACAAATCTCTTAAACGAGTTATATTATGTCACATGTATGTAGTGTGATTTTTCTGATGCATCGCGCACATAAAAGTAAACTAAGTATTCTAATCGCGGAGTATGACATTCATTCCTGCACAACAAGAAAGTTATTTGACTATAGCCAAGTGCGAGGATTAATATGCAAGTAATAAAAAATGAACACTTGTATTACATTAATTATAATTAAACCGTCCAAACTAGGGGACCCACTGAATTGATTACCAATAAAAAACCTATTGGCGAAATAATCCTAGCCTTGACTAAGGCATATTTGAGAGCTTGTATTTGAAATGAATTGAAATCTAAATTACAATTACAATGAAATCAATATAGATTTGAATCATCAGTTGTGTTTGATAACTTATAATTGGAATAAACTAAAATTCAAAAAATATATTTGGATATCTATAATTGAAATGCAATGGAATTCTTTAATATATTCATAGAAATTTAAATTTGATTCATTAAATCAACTTAACTATTTCAAATTTGTGTATATATATGATATTTGATAGAATGATTGTAATAAGCCCATTGAAATATATGCTTAAATCAAAAATGAGAAAATTCAAAACCTCGGGTGAGCCACAAATTTACGGATCACAAATGAGTTCACTTGCCTATATTTTTTAATTGCCAAAGTTTACACAGTTTAGAACATTTTAGTAGTGTGGTTTTATTAATGTTTTAGTAATGTAGCCAATAATTAAATTATTTCAAGGTATCATCGGCATGCCACGTTATGACTCGGTTCAAAGCTGAGTTCAATTCGAGTTGAGCTGATTTTTTGAGCTTGAAAATGAGTTCGAACCAAGTTCGAGTAGGCCCTAGCTCGACTCGAATTGGATCGAATCCAGCTCGAATCGAACTCGGATCCTGCAGCCATTTCTCTGCCTTGTGGGTAGTTTCATCATTCATCCTCTTCCCGTGCATCAACTCTCAGTCAGAGTCAGCAACTCAATTAGGAAATGAAAGTTTTAGATCAAGCCGGTATTTTTTTCCCTTCATACTCGTCGGTGTGATATTACAAATAGTTTGGATGACAGATAAATATTGCGGTGGGCCCTAGGAAGGTTTTGATGGTGAGCGTTCCGTCACCATTGTTTCCTATAGTGTGGTCCACCTGAGATTTTTTTAATTGCTTCATTTTTTGCCCAAGAATGAGCTATGAAAACGGATGGACGGAGTGGATATACAAAATATACATCAAGGTGGGCCCCATGGTCGGAGTTGGGTGCTATCCCGACCTAGGGGTATACACGAACTGAGCTAGCTTGGTTTGCTTGCTCGAGTCAACTCGAAAAAATTCGATTCGACTCGGTTCGAGGCTGAGTTCGATCCGAGTTGAGCTGTTTTTTTAGCTTGAAAATGAATTCGAACCGAGTTCGAGCAAGCCCTAGATCGACTTGACTCGGCTCGGATCGAATCCAGCTTGAATCGAACTCGGATCCTGCAGCAATCTCTCTGCCTTATGGGTAGTTTCATCATTCATCCTCCTCCTGTGCATCAACTCTCAATTAGAGTTAGCAACTCAATTGGAAAATGAAACTAATCGACTTGCCTTCAAATCTCTTATAACCATTGACCCAATCCGAGTCTTGAGCTCATGGAACGATTTCCTCCATTTCTGCAACTGGCAAGGACTAACATGTAGTTCCAAGCATCAAAGAATCACAACTTTAAATCTAGGGTTCAAGAGCTTGGTGGGCTCCATATCTCCCCACATAGCAAACCTCACCTTCCTTCGTGCAATCGATCTCTCCACAACAGTTTCCATAGCATAATCCCCCAAGACATCTTAACTAGTAAATTGGGCGTCCTCCTCTTCATATAAATCTCACGGTAGCCTTTTTCTTTATTTTTCTCTTAATTTTTCTTAGTTTTTATATTGCTTAGAAGGTGTTTGATAAAACACTTGTAAGACCATTTCCTCGGTTTGTAAAATAGCGAGATTTTAAAGTTGTAATTCAGGTGTTTGTGAAAATGTCTGAATAGCGAACTTGGCTCGAACTTGCCCTGAGCTGTTGACCGAACCGAGCCGAGCTGGCCAATCAGGCTTGAGGACCGAGCCGAGCAGAGTTTGTGAGTCAGCCAATGACTGAGCCAAATCAAGCTGAAATCGGCTTGACTCCATGTACCCCCGACCCCGACGTGACCGAATCCTCTCTCTAAAGCAGAAGGCACTGTACAATGACAGAGTTTCTACAGTATACTCCTGTCTCCTTTTCGTAGCTTATGGGGCTTATAGTCCAGTGATCCAAACCGTTCATATGGTGAATCTAGTGCCGATGGCCCATACAACAAACATTTCCAATGTTAGACGATCACATCCGTTGAATCTTTGACTGTTCCTAATATTTTATCCACAATCACCCATTTTATGGTTCCGATATTTGAGGATATTTTGTTTATGGACCATCCAGATCGAGGCCATTCATATCAACGGTTTGGATGGATGAAAAAGGGGCCCAAACTATACAAAATGGAATTGAGAATTTCCCGGCCTGCAATAAAACCTATGGAAAGCAAAAGATACCTCTTGTAAGGATTTGACAGCACAAAGCCGTTGGATTAGGTAGAATAATCCCTTATCTGGTCTATACTGATGAAAGCAGATGGACCCAACGGCCAGTGGGCTCAGATAATGTGGACCCGTCTATAGATGCATCATTAGATTATAGAATTATATGGAACAAAAATCAAATGCAAGTGACACATCATCAACGACAGAAAAGAGGTAGCCTATGCTGACGTGTATTAGACTACACCCAACGGCAACCACACCAAGTGGGCCCACTTGAAGGAAATGTGCCGTGACATGGACTAATCAAGGGTCATTACCTATTGCACATGCAAGCCGTAGAAGTTCGCATACTATATTAATGCCGGTTAGGTACTATCCTATCTGAATATGATAAGGTTTGATTGGACGACAGACTCCTAATAAAAATAGGATCAAATCAAGCAAATTTCTATTGAATAATTTTAGGTCATGCTTTGGGTGAGCCCATCATTAAAAATAGCTTGTCGGCTAATCAAATCCTGCTATACCGGGGATAGAAGAAGCTTGGCATAGGAGGTGGGGATGTGGATTGCGTAGCAACTCCCAACACACATATGGTAGAATTGGATTGTGCACGTGCTTATACCAGAGATAGGCCTAATATATTAAGTACTCGATCGAACAACTTTCAATCATATTTTGCTTGAGTCATAGCTGATAAATGGCACATGATTCAATCAAATGCCGCCGTGTCCCAATAATATAGAGTTAAATGGGATTGGAAGGTACTTATTAGTTTACTGAGTAAACTCTGTAGGGCCCATTGTGATTTACGTATTTTATCTACTTTGTCCATTCATTTTAATAAATAATTTTATGACTTTAGGCCAAAAATCAAATATATCCCAATTTTAAGTGGACCTCACGAGAAAAAGTATGAATTGAAATTCTACCGTTGAAAATTTCTTGGGGACCACAAAATTTTTGGATCAAGCTGATATATGTGTTTTCCCTTGATAGATGTCTTTGTGATCTTATGAACAGGTTGGATGACAAATAAACATCACTTTGGGCCCTAATAAGGTTTCAACGGTGAAAGTCATTATTACCATTGTTTCTTTTGGTGTGGTCCACTTGAGCTTTGGGCATACTTGTATTTTGTACTCAACTGTTAAGATGATCTGAAAAAATGGATGGACGGCGTGGATAACCTATATACATTCATACTAGGCTGAACTGAGTCTACTCAGTACGCAATCCTATTTGGTGTCGTAATCACCATGCAGTCCGCATCATAGGTGGGGGGCAATGCCCAATCTGTGTCCACTCCATACGCAGCAACATGCATCGAGAGCACATGTATGTATCCATGTACTCCAATCCAAGCGGTTCAAAGAGTGGGCCCAATGTAGATAGTTATAATCCAAATTTCATGCTCTTAAGGACTTGTTAATATGGACCTATCAATGGCCGAAAAATCCATGGCTAATATAAAACACTTCATAAGAAAAACCGATGCTCTTATATATAATGTTCGCTCTTATGTATAATGTTCAGTCTTATATCAATTGTTAAGAACCTCACTGATATACCAAAAGTTCAAAATTTGATGGAATGTGTAAAGTTAGGCTATTAAACTCTTGTGATATTTCATATCTAGCCTTTTTATACCATTGATTAATTACTAAGTTTTGTCCAATTATCTGCCTATCTTGACTACACATTTCTTCTAAATTTAGGACCTGATCATTAAACGTATATCGTTAATTTAAATAAGTCCATTTTGACATTTGTTAGGAGACCTTTCAAGATAAGCTTATGTAGGGCTTGGATCTACTTTACATTTGGGCTCATAGGCCAACACAACCTAACTAGAGTAATGAATGAAATAGATTACCCAAAAATTCATCATAGTGGGGGATTGTGATAATACCAAACTTGATAGCTGGATGCACTTGACTTTGGAGTATTATTTTCACAGAGAGACAGCCTTGCTAGTTAAAGAGATGTGGCCCCACATGAAAAATAGTTAGATGTATAACGTGAGCATATATATATATATATATATATATATATATATATATATATATATATATATATATATATATATATATATATATATATATATATAATGATTTGGCCATGGCTTTTAGACTTTGAAGAGTCCCATGGGACTTTGTTGCGATAGAAGTGAACTCAACTGATCAGGTGAACTCACATGCAACTTGAGTGAGCCTGTAGAGTTTTTGTTTCTCCATTTCAATGAGAAAAATCATGTAGTTACTATTAGATTTTTAGTTCGATTTTTGGGTCACGCTTGATGCATGATATTAAATGAGATTTTTAACATAGATGTACTTTTAGATTAGGTTGAAGCCTTAGATTTTAGAAGCATCAATGGATGTCATGCTCCAAATTCGGAAATCGGATTCACAGGAATTTCGATCTCCGAATCCGGTGCCGACAACCTCGTAGTACCCCATTCTCGGCTCCTAGCGTCCTTATGCCAGATTCCGATCCTGGGATCCTATAAGGAGGAATTTTTTAATTTTTTTTTTGTACATTTAACTTGTAATAAGCATAACCACAAGATTACCCAATTTACACAGGCAACATCATCATCACATATCCACTAATATAATCATTTGAGTACAATGCTGAAAAAAAAATACATAAATCGAAAATCAAGCTCCAGAAGACCGCTGCACGCTCCAAGCTCGATACTGCTGTAACTTAACATTACCTGCATGCATCTATTGTGCATAAGCTTATAGAAAGCTTAGAGGGTGGTGTAAGTGTGTGCACAAGGTAAGTGTCAAGTATTCAATACAATGCAATCATCATACAGTACCGGAGTTACGGGTAATCTATAAATCGTACAATATCGGAATAAACAGAAATACTGATAATAGTAGGAATTATCAGAGTAAACAGAAATACTGACAAGATCATAAATCATACGATAACAGAGTAAGCGAAAATACAAACAAGTCTATGAGTCAATTAATATCAGAATACACAATATAGGACAATTATGTAAATGAGTATTCAAAGAGAGCCAAATATTGGATGCCAAGGGTACAACACAATATGTAAATCCTGGTAAGTCTGTCTAAGCTGTATAAGTGCAGAAACATAGTAACCCAAAATGTTATATGCGTGTGGATGTAATGCAATATACGATGCGAATGAAATGACTAAGCTGTAGTGTGAAGTCGAGATGATAGTACGTAGTATCGCAGGCTACGAGGTTCACCACGAGGGACTTCTATCCAAACCAGTCCCATACCTAAATTTGGATAGTTGGACTCAATATGGTAAACTCCTGATCTCAAGTTAATCGCGTGCCCAACCAAAATCCTGGCTATGCGAAGGTACACAACAATTAGTTGCGTACCACCAGCCCGAGTGGATAGTGAATGAAATGAATGAATGAGTATGCAACTCCTAGTCAATAAGCCTACATATCAGTACGATTCCTCGCTGAGAAATCACCGGGGTCTATTACACTCCAAACCAGATTGTCGTTCCATCGCGCGCAATAAGGTGAGTGGAAGAGACCTCACCATCCGCCTACTAATATCGGGCCCGACTTGTCAATAGCGGACCCATTCCTCGAATTAGTCAGACTCAGCCTAGAATTGCCCCCTCCTCTCGGGTAGGTAAGGTCATACCCCATTCTAACCGACCACGATACAGTGGGAGACGTGACCTAATGGTATATGGCCCTCATGCGCTCATGCATCCACTCGGTATAAACATTGGAGCAACCTCTGGAACCAAGAGGGTTTGAGAACTTTCACCCAGGGATATCTATAGCACCCCATGTATAATAAATTTTCGGTGTCTCATCTGGCCATCCACGAAACACCTGTGGAGACTACGACTCTGATGTCGCTAAGGCGTACAGTAATCACAACACACAATACAAGATGCATGAGTCATATAATCCAGTCATGCATCAATCCTGTGCATACCGTCTATTTATGTGAGACAATCTCCGCCTATCAAGGAGTCTCATAACAACATGCCCAATAACATATGCAATGGTCAACCACATCTCATAACAAACATGCAGATGATGCATATGGGCATATATCGTGATGCTATGCTGTCACATACTCATAATCAGTATCAATAATTGGCACCGACAATTGACATCGACAATCGCCCTCGATAATGTGGACATTTAACCAACATTGCCCCAAGGAGTGGCCCACATAGAGCTTAACATATAGTGGTCTCATGGCCTCACACAAGGGCCTAATACACATCATGATGAGCCTCAAATACGGGCTGTATATACACCACATTGGGCCTCAACTACGGGCCATATATACATTATATGGGTCTCAACAATCGGCCTTGACAATCGAAATCGGAATCGGTGAGAACGTGCCTAACAAAGCCTAAGGGAAGGTCATAATGTGGACATCCAACCATCATTGCCCATCAATATGGACATTTAACCAACATTGATCTCAAGGAGTGGCCTACATAAAGCCGAACGTATCGTGGGCCCATGGCCTCACACAAAGGCCTAGTATGCATCGCAATGGGCCTCATACAAGGGCTATATACACATCATTATGGGCCGCACCACATGGTCCTAATACAAGTCACGGTGGGCCGCATCACATGAACCTCGAATACATCACATTGGGCCTTGCACATGGGCCTCGAATACATCACCTTGGGCCTCGCCCATGGGCCTTGAATACACCACATTGGGCCTTAAATATATCATATTGAGCTTCATATACATCAAGTAGGCCGCATCATGTGGGCCACTTCGATGGGCCAACATGCATCAAATGGGCCACATCATATGGGTCGCACCAATGAGCCCATATACATCAAGTGGGCAGTATCAACGGGTTGCACCAATGGGCCTCAACCCATTTACAAGTGGGCCGCATCGATGGCCACAAATACATCCGAGTGGGAGCCATAGATGGGCCATAAATACATCAAGGTAGGGCCCACCATATTCTCCATACAATCTGGTCATAAGGTCATAAAGACTTGGATTGAGAGGGAAAAAAAATTTCATATAGATCCAAAACTTTTGTAACCCCAAAAAGGGTTTCAATGGTAGGCATTCAATCTCCACCATTTTCTGTAGTGGTCCACCTAATAAACAGTGTGGATATAGAATAAATACATCAATGGTGGGTCCCACACAGCACACTAATGATGATCATCACTGTCCAAACATCGTCTATGTAAATCAGCACCATCTGGACACTGTCCAGCTCATCAACACCGTCCAAATATTGTCCAGCACCATGGATGGTGCGGATATACAACAAATCATTAAGGTTGACCCTATGGCTTGCTAACATCGATACAACAACCATATAGCTAGTGTGACCTACTGGCCCACCATTCAGATGGACGGTTTGGACATAACACATGTCATGTGGGGCCACAGATGATCAGTAAGATGAAACACATATATCACAGTGGCCCTGCATGGATGGATGGTGAGATATAACACATTCCTCATGATCCAGACCTACAGAACTTGTGACGTCATGCAGTGGGACCCATTGCTGAATGGTTGGATACAAATACATCAAGGTACGTCCAACACATTCCACGTGCTAGACGGTGTACGCACAACAGGTAGGTCCCAGGCTACCAAAACAGACAGACAACATGGCTGAAACGTACATCACAGTGGTGCCCCACATCCACCGTCCAGAGCAGATGGATGTAGTGGTTATAGAATAAATGCATCAAGGTGGGTCCCACCTGCAGACACGTGTCACACATGTGGGGTGGGGCCACGTCCAGTACAAATGGACGGTATGAATATAACATATATATCATGACAGAGACCATGGGGTGGACCATTTGATATTTGAATCTGTCTCAGTTTTAGGTGAGGTGGGTCCCACCGTCCCAGGTAGTGGACAATGAGGATGAAGGCACATAATCATGGTGGGTCCCACGTGGGGCCCACATAATATAATATTATATTATTAAATAATATATAATACACACACACACACACACACACACACACATACACACACACATATATTACAGGGGTACGTCTAGCGTCCGTGCAATGGACGGTCATGGATAGAACAAATACATTAGAGTGGTGTACCACTGTCCTTGATGGACGGCTGGATGTTGATCACATATAGCAAGGTAGGGCCACGTCCACTAGATGGACGACAGGGATATAACATATACCTCATGTAGGTCCCACACACGTGGCCCACACATAAACAGCGTACCCTACATGGCACCGTCCAGATGGACGGTGCTGATGTAGAATACCTGCAATAAAGATGGTGCCATGTGGGGCTCACCAGATATAATGTAATATATTTTATATTTTATAACATATGATGGATACTGTACTATATATGGTACAGCATCCAAGCCAGTGGTGTTCTTAATCTGGACGGACGGTGTGGATTATCCACAGATACATCACAAAAGTCCACCGTCCAACTGTCTGGATGGTGGGAAATAAAATACATACATCACGATATGGCCCACAGGGTCTGCACGGCCTGGATTTCAGGCATGTGCACCACGTGTGGGACCCATCTGGATCCTAGATTAGCCGCACCCTCCCTGCACTGTCATCCAACGTCCTCAACAGAGGGTTGGACGGTGTTGATAAAACACACGTATCATGGTGGGTTTCCACGTGTGGTGCCCACACTCCATGGCAACATGGGCAAAGCACTTACATCAAGGTGGATCCCATCATCCTTGCTGGATGGTGAGGATGCCACACGTGTGGTCAGGTTCCATCATCCAAAAAAATACTGGACAGTGTGGATATGTACATGCAGCAAAGGTGGGTCCCACGTGGGGCCCACCATATAATATTATATATTATTATTTATATAATATTGTAATTATTATTATTATTATTATTATTATTTGAAAAGGGAAGGAGGTATTCCCACGCCAGCGTTCAGACTACGGACGGTCTGGATTATTGCTGGCCCCATGTGTGGGTGCCACACAAACATCCTAGAGGGCCACACCGTCCAGCTCATCTGGATGGAAGGGATGAAACATATATATCTTAAGGGGCCCCACAGATGTACGGTTGGGACAACACATCTCTCATGTGGGCCCCATGCTGTGGATGGAACACATTATTAGGTTGGTCCCATCGTCCACGCTGGACGGTGAGGATGAAAAACATACAAGCGGGTCCCACCGTCCTGGCTGCTGGACGATGGAGACACACCACATACATCAAATGCGTGGGGTCCACGTGTGGCCCACCATCCGAAAGACCAACTGATATTTGTACTCTCCCTTCATTCAAACTGCAGCGGCCTCATACCCAGGCCCATGGCCTGATTAAGCTAGGGATTAGATGGATGGTGTGGTCACAGCACATCACGGTGGCCCCCACACAGCACCGTCCAGTAATGGACGGTGCAGATACAGATACATCACAGTGGCCCACAAATCTGCTGACGTCAATCAACAGCTGCGGCTGCTGGGACCCACCTCCTGGATGGATGGGGCGGATGAAATACATTCAACATGGTGGGGGTCCCATTGTACTGAGGGTGCAGGTAAGACCCATAAATCACGGTGGGTTTCCACCATCCAGAAAGTTGGACGGTGTGGATATAAAATATATATATCACGTGGAATCCACATGTACGATAGATGCATCAAGGTGGGATCCACACAAGTGGCCCACAAGCTTAGGACCCAGCTGATATTTGTATTTTCCTTCATGTAGTCCAGCAGCCTCAGCTGCTGGACGGTGTGAATACAGTATCGGTATCAATGTGAGGTCCATGTACATGTGGCCCACCAATCATGCACATCGAGGTGGCCCCACATATGGATGGCATGGATCTAATACATACATGATGGGGTTGCATCAGGGTGGGCCACATATATCAAGAGAGAGGAAGAGAGAGAAATAGAGAAAAAGAGAGAAATCGAAGGAAGTAAGAGGGATGATGCCACTATGGGTCCCTCTAGGTTACAATCACATATGTCAAGATGGGTCCCACCATATGTGGGCCCTCAAATCATAAAAATAACGGTAGAAAATCACCCACCTTTGATCTCCCCTTCCTTCTTCCACCAATGCACGTTAGAGCTCCAAAGATACAATTTCAACGGTTAGGATCAATTTTAGAGGGTGAGTTTGGATGGTAGGGGGTGAGCCACACCTAGTTTCTCTCATGGGAGCCATGGACGTCCACCTCTCATGGGAGTTGCTTGAAAAAATGAAGAGAGAGAGAGAGTGAGAGAGAGAGAGAGAGAGAGTGGACAAGCTTAAGAACTAATGATTTAGAGTAATTAGGATCGAATCATCATTTTCATTAATTACAAATATGCGATGCTATAAACTCTACCAAATTCATTTTAAAAATGTCATTTTTATCTAAACAAGCTTGATATTGTTCTTTAGTAGACCATTAAACTCAAAACTATAAAAAGACGTTTATATTAGTAACAACCATTTCAAGGTAGATCAAACAACCGTTTCAAGGTAGATCCCACCGGCATTATCAACGGTTCTAGGGTCTCACCCAAGTAGTGCCGGCTGCATAAAGGAGTGTAGGCTCATTTTCAATCTCCACCATTCCTTGTGGCAGGACAACTCTAGTTTTGGATTAGCCTCATTTTTAGGCCGACGGCCTAGAAAATTGATGGAAGGAGTGGGCACCCAGGTGAAGGGAGTGTAGGCTCATTTTCAATTTCCACCCTTGTGGCATGACCCACTCGAGTTTTGAATGGGCCTCATTTTTTAGCGCGTGGCCTAACATAGGCTGATGAAAGGAGTGCATGTCTCATGCCTCATGAGACAAGTAAACAGTGCGAATGAAAACGTCCACCGTTGGAACTTTCTAGAAGTCAATTATGATGTTTATATGCCCATCCAAACCGTTGATAAGGTTATAGGGCAGAAATATTATCTTTATCCATAACTTCTGTGCCCCCATAAAGTTTCCAATTGCAGGCATTCAATCTCTGCTGTATTGTATGGTGTGGTCCAACTGAGTTTTAGATCTGCCTGATTTTTGGTCTCCAGCTTTATCTTGAACTTAAGAAACTGATGTACAGAGTGGATTTCTCACTGGCATCTAAGTGGGCCCCTCATAGCTTCCGAAGACCTGATGTCCTATTGACAAAGGCAGATTGACCAGTGAACCTGTTACTAGGCAATGGCTAGTGGCCAGTGCTTAAGGATCACATCTTTGTGGCATGGATTAATAGGATACATACTGCACTTAATTCCCTACATGGTGGGGCCCACAATGAGGTGATGAAGGCACGAATAGGGCCGATTATCGTCCGTTCCTCCAACACTGAAGTCGATCGCGACTCATGGTATCGAACCGGATCGGGTAGCACCGAATCCAAGTCGATCCGACCCGACTCGTCCTTGTCTTAAAACCATGGCTACAATCATGACACCCAGCTAAAATTTTCTTGTGTAATTAGCAAATTGAGATCTAACATGGTCTGATTAGACCACTTTCTAACGGTTGCTGATTTCCCTATATGGTGGGGCCCACTACATTTTTCCATCAGAGTCTGCTACAATGCTCTTTAAATAGAACAGATCACGCCTAACTAAAATTTTCTTGTGTAATTTAGTAAATGTGATATCTAACATGGTTTGATAACTCCACTGGCTAACGGTTCCTGATTTCCCTATATGGTGGGGCCCACTACACTCCCCGCATCAGAGTCTGCTACAATACTCTTTGAATAGAACAGATCACACCCAACTAAAATTTCCATGTGTATTTTAGCAAATGTGATATCTAACATTATCAGATTACCCCACTTGCCAACGGTTCATGATTGTCCTATATGGTGGGGCCCACTACACTCCCCCCATCAGAGTCTGCTACAATACTCTTTGAACAGAACAGATCACACCCAACTAAAATTTACTTATGTAATTTAGCAAATGGTCTGATTATCCCACTTGCTAACAGTTCCTAATTTCCCTATATGGTGGGGTCCATTACACTCCCCCCCATCAGAGTCTTCTACAATGTTCTTTGAATAGAACAGATCACACCGAGCTGAAATTTTCTTTCTTAAATATCAACCATCAAATCCAGTAGTATTCAGAAAATCTGCAACAAGAACGCAAGCCCGGCTACAAGCGTAAGGAGCAGCGAGAGGGTCTGATCCATCTCAAAACCATTGGAATTTATATTTTCCGAAAGCCATTGGAATTTGTATTTTCCGGGTGGAGGAGGTGTTGCAAGGCACGAGAGGCCTTTCTTCCCTTCTCGACAGAAGCTGGCGAAAAGGCCCGCCGAGTAGTTTCCATGAAGGTTGATGTAGGAGAACATGATCGTGGCGCAATCATTTCTCACGTCGTTCAGCTGGCGGCGTACGGACATGCGAAGGTCTTGAATGCTTTGCAGCAGAGCTCGGGCACGTAATCGGGTGCTTTGCATTGGCTCGTAATCACCGCGTAATTCATGCGCTCCAAGTCTAACGGGCAAGCTGATACAAGATTGAGAAAAAACTAAAGACTAGCTTGTTGAGGTCATGTGATGATCCGCACCGCTTACTTGAAGGTCCCAACATGTGGGAATTTCTCCATGTGGGATGTGGCCCATCTAGGTGAGAAACACAAATCAACGGTTTGGATTGCTGTTTGGTGTTAACCCGATACATTATGAGTTGCTGAGTTCACTCACTCGATACAGATCGAGTTGACTCCGATTCGCTACTGACAGGATGAGTAGGGAGACTTGCTACTGAAGTGACTTCACCAAGTTCTGTGGGCCCCACCATGATGTATTTTTTGTGTCCACACCGTCTGTCCATTTGGAGATATCATATTAGGCCATGATACAAAGAATGAGTCAGATCCAAAGCTGGAGTGGACCCCACCACAGAAAAAAGTGGGGAGAGTGACTGCCACCGTTAAAAACTTATAAGGGCCAAAACAGTTTTCGATCAAGCTGATATTTGTGTATTCGCTTCTTTCATGTCTGCATTAACACATGGACAGGTTGGATCTCAAATAAATATCACGGTGGACCTCAGGAAGGTTTCAACGGTGGGCGTCACTCTCCCCAAAGTTTTCTGTGGTGGGGTCCACTCCAGATATGGATCTGCCTCTTTCTTTGGATCACGCCCTAAAATAATCTCTCCAAATGGATGGACGGTGTGGATACAACACATACGTCATGGTGAGCCCCACAGAACTTGGTGACGTCACTTCAGGAGTCATTAGCTAATCCGCGTCCGTCATCAGTCTGGCAGCATTGATACAACTTGCGGGCAACCACCGATACAGCGACAGGTGGGATTGATAGATCCAGACCATGCATCCATTGGGTCCTATCTTTCAATGGGTCACATGAAAATCTCACCAATCGGGCTATCCAATCATAAGGCGACCTTTAAAATGGCTAGCCTGTAATCTCCCGATCGGCAAAATATTCAAAATGTATGTACCTACAGGCATGGCCCACTGGATGGATGGTCGTGTTGCACCGCCAAACCAGTTCACAAGTGCCGGGTGACAAAGCAAGGTTGGAAACTGGGTTAGGGCTGAAAGTCAGGTGGGTTCAACCTGACCCGACGATAGGTTGAGCTCGGGTAGAATGTATCGAGTTTGATCTTGAGCTACATATAGGGGTGTACACGAACCGAGCTACCTCGACTCGGCTCGAAAAAGTCACTTTGACTTGATTTGAAGCTGAGTTCGAGCTGAGTCGAGCTGATTTTTTGAGCTTGAAAATAAGTTCGAGCCGAGTTTGAGCTGGCCCTTGCTCAACTTGACTCGGATCGAACCTAACTTGAATTGAACTCAAATCAAACCAGTTCAGTGACTCAGTTAATTTGATATTGATGTTGCTCACCAAGTGTTTGATAAAATGACTCAACGAAGCATGACTGGTGGCAAGGAAGGTATGTACATGAAACAAATACCTTTTTTTTTTTTTCTTGATTTTTATATTGCTTAGAAGGTGTTTGATAAAATACTTATAAAATCATTGCTGTTGTTTTACATACAGTAAGATTTTGAAGGTGTAGTACATGTGTTTGTGAAAATGCTGCATAGGCGAACTCGGCTCGAACTGGCATTAGCCGCTAACCGAACCGAGCCGAGCCAAGTTCGAGCTGGGGTCAGCTAGTGGCTAAGCTGAGTCGAGCTAAGGCCACCTCGACTCGGTTCGACTCAGTGTACACCCCTAGCTATATAAATGCCAACCAAATAAAACTTAGGTCAGGTTAGGCTTGGGTTAGGGTCTCGGGTTGCGGGTTGTTTGACTCAACTGAACCCGATCATATATAAGTTACTTATAAATTATAATTGAGTGTGGATCATCTGCGTTGAAGGCATAGGAAATTCTAGTGTTGTAAAGTCTCACTCGTCCACTCCATTTGCAATGACTCAAGCTATCAATATATGCCTCGGATTAGTTATCCTATATTTTAGCTCTTTTATTTAGAAAAAATAAAACTATTTATGATAAGTAACTATATATATAATTAATAAAATTATAAGTATAAATAATAAGATGTGTATTGAAATATAATAGTGTAAACACCCCACCCAGGCTAATATCTTGAAAAGACAAGGACAACCTAAGCCACGATCATATCTAAACCCCAAAACCCTAATTTAGACCCCGAAACCCTAATTCAAACTCTAATCCAAACCCAAAACTCTAATCCAAATCCTAATCTAAATCCAAAACCCTAATCCTAACCTCTAAACCCCACCTTAACCTTAGCCTAGACCCTGAACCTAGCTAGACCCGAATTCTAATCCAAACCTAAAACCTGTCAGAATCAGAATCAGCATGGGAACACACTTATTTGAAGCCAAAAGCCCAGAAGTAGACTATCGGATGAGCCAACGCACCAAACGAGGCTCAACAGACAAAACCTGGCCCGGACGATAGTTTGACTACCACCGGCGGTACTTGGATTATCTCTACTCA
The DNA here is from genome assembly GCA_037074715.1 of Magnolia kwangsiensis. Lineage (NCBI taxonomy): Eukaryota > Viridiplantae > Streptophyta > Magnoliopsida > Magnoliales > Magnoliaceae > Magnolia > Magnolia kwangsiensis. Next base: position 112,502,450 of record CM073582.1, on the reverse strand, counting down.
CGGGGCACGTGTGTTCTCCGAGCAACACCTGTTTGTGCGCCCGAAAGTCAACTTTCTTTTAAAATTACCCCTCCAGCCAACACTATTTACCTTTTTACCAACACAAAGATCCAATGAGAGTGCACCATGTGGCGTTTCTCTCTTCTCAACCACTCACAAGCTGCCATGTCAGCTTTCACCCTCTACAATCCTAAAAATTACTACAATGCCATTGGAGAAGGCTATAAATAGCCTTCTCCTCTTCTCATTTTCACACAACACTCATTAACCAAGAGAGGGAGAAGGAGAGAAAGAAAGAGAGAAAGAGAGGAATAGAGCGAAGGAGGGAAGGAGTGCCCAAGCTTTCAAGTTCTAATATTTTAGCTACCCCCTAGCCTTCCTATCAACCTTTCCAACCCATAACCCTAGCCTAGATTAGTCATGGTTCGGTCCATGTTTTAGCCTATTCAAGTTCAAGCCAAAAGATCCATTCATCTCATACACAAGCATTCATCATGACATTTATTCCCTTCTCAACCCCCTTACTCTTCTAGATTTCTAGTGAACATATGTTTCGTGACTTGCTACACATCGGATTCTATTACATCAGAAATTCTTAGTAGCCTAGTCCATTTTTTTTTTTACAAAAGTATCATCACATCCGCCTTTTAGACACGCCGTTAGACGTATGTTCTGTGGCTTACCGAAATCTCAGATTTTATCGCATAAAAAATTTACGTGTGTATAGTCCTATCCTGACCACATCATCCATCCCTTGAGATTATTTTATCACACCAAGTAGAGACCATACATCAGTATGGGCACATAGGGTGTCTAATACCTTCCCTCTTTGTAATCAAAGTCCCTTATTGAGAATCTTATATCGCAGATCAGGAGTCAATCTAAGGTAAGAGAGTCTTCGAATTTCTCCAACCTTACCTATTCTGCAGGTTCTACCCGATTGCGGGATTATGAGATTAATTGTCTAGTGGCGACTCCAACATTTACAAATCAGCCTAATCACATCCACAAATCAAAAATCAAAACACGTAAATCAGTGTGGGCGCCGATTCCCAGTGTTCACAAATAAACTAATATAATAACGAAAATATTAGCATGTATTTATCTGACCAACCTAACTAGTCCGCTTTGGTTGAGAATTTCCAATCCAAAGTTAGGTTGGTTAGGGGTGTACGCAAACCAAGTTAGCTTGGTTAGCTTGACTTGACTCGGAAAAGCTCGATTCGACTCAGTTCAAAGCTGAGTTCAAGCCAAGTTGAGCTGATTTTTTTGAGCTCAAAAAAATTTTGAATCGAGTTTGAGCTTGCCCGAGCTCGACTTGACTTAGATTGAACTAGTTCGGTGACTCAGTTACTTTGATATTGATATTGATATTGCTCACCAAGTGTTTGATGAAATGATTCAACGAAGTGTCGGCCAGTGGCAAGAAAAGTATATATATGATACAAATATTAGTTTTCTTGATTTTGATGTTGTATAGAAGTTGTTTGATGAAAATACTTGTAAACTACTGCTGTTGTTTTACACACAATGAGAAATTGAAAGCACAAAGCATGTGTTTATGAAAATGCCGCAGAGACTTGATTTTGGCTCAAATTAGCCCAAGATGCCGACCAAACCGGGCCGAGCTGGCCAGTTAGGCTCGAAGACTGAGCTGAGCCAAGTTTAAGCTGGGGTTAGCCAGTGGCTGAGCCGAGCTGAGTTCTTTTCGGTGCACAACCCTAATGTTGGTTGGATTAGGGTTGAGGGAACTGAGTACTTGGACTCTTTCCACATTATTATTATTATTTTTTTACACCCACGCTCACACACCCCACACTAGTGGAATTTCACCATCTATTGATACGCGAACCCTTGACCGGGTGTTGAAACTCCTGGGAGTCTACCACCCAAGCAACAGTAAGGATCCTTTCCACATGAATCTGAATCACTCGGCATATAGGTATACAAATCAGGGCATTGACTCGCTGAGTTGACTCTGCGAGTTTTTCAAAGTAATTAATTGACTCCCATTTGCATAGTTTCTAATAGCAAGATATCTTCCATATATTTCCATAATTCAACAATTAAGATACTCTTTTAGGAAATCCATGCTCGGTGGACCATCCATCTGGTGGCCCTACCTTGGATGGATGGCCCTCTTTTCTCTTCCAAAGACTCAACTCTCTCAACCATCTATTTACAGCCCACAAAACATGAACCAACGGGCTGGATCACTGAACCATGGGGCCCACCTGCACATACTGAAAACGGGGATATGCCGAGGAACACGGATTAGGCGGTGTTGCCGTGTGTGATGTTTTGGGCGTTGTGGGTCCCACCGTGATGTTTGTGTTTAAGGTCCACGCCGTCCATCCGTTCTGCCAGATCTGTTTAGGGCCTGGTACAAAAAATGAAGCAGACCCAAATCTCAAGCAGACCACACCACGGTAAACAGTGGTCGTTGAACACCCACTGTTAAAAACTTCCTAAGGCCCACCACAATGTTTATTTGCCATCCAACCTATTAATAGGGTCGCATAGACCTGTACGATAAAAACAAATATCAACTTATCTAAAACTTGTATGGCCCCAAGAAGTTTTTAACGGTGGGCTTTCATTGAACACTGTTTCCTGTGGTGTGGTCCACTTGAGAATTAGATCTGCTTCATTTTCAGGGTCAGAAACTAACCTAATCTGGAAAAATGTATGGACGGTGCTGATATAAAACACATAGATCAAAGTGGGCCCTACAGCGCCCAAAAATCAAACACGGCGGTTCGGGTGGTTTTGGCAACACCATCTAATCCATCCATTTCCTCGTATCATTTTAAGGCATAAGCCCGAAAATGAAACAGATCCAACGCTCGAGTTTACTACCACCAGAGATGATTATTTCATTTAATGCTTTGTGCTATTTGGTGTGGTCCACTTGAGCGTTCGATCTGCTTCATTTTTGGGATCTTATCATAAAATGATCTTAAAAAATAGATGGACGGATTGGATGAACAGATATATCACGGTGGGCCTCACAGGAGCTCCGGTCGGACGGTTTCTTGTCCGACGGGAGCCTACCGACAATCATATCACTCCTCTCCGTACTAAAAAATCGTTATCGGCAATTTATCGGCCCGTGAATTTCTCGGGAGATTTCCAAATTTTGAATTTTCTCGTGATGTTATCAATAAATTCTCACTGAAAACAAAATTTATTATAAGTTATTATAATTTTAAAACTCTAAATATATAAGTCTTAATAAATTATTTTTACTTAAAATCACGATAATATTGAGAAAAAAAAGAGTAAAAACCTCCGAGATTTTAAAAATATCTCGATATGATCGTATCGTGATATTTCAAAATCTGGTCGATATTTGTCTTCATTCGACTAATAATTGTAATTCAATAGAACGGTGCATTCAAACGCCGCCGGAAACAGAAAACGGAAGAGAGAAGAAACCCGATTCGGGTCTGAGCTTACGCGTTTTGGACTGAAGGAGGCTCCGACGGGTCGACCCGACAGAATCGAAGAGGGCATCTGCAAAAGAAAAGGGAATAAAATTCAAATTATCAAATAAAAATACAAAGGTTCGAGTATAGGAGATGAGAAGATGAAGAGAATTTCGCGAGATTTCGAGAGCTGTTGGAGGTAGCTTTGGAATTTGAGAATTCACCTGATATGAAGGTGGTGGAATAATCCAATCGCATCCAAATGAATAAGAAGAAGAGAATCGCGAGAAAATAGCGATATCTCATTTTCGAGAGAGAGAGAGAGGGGGGGGGGGGGGGGGTGTTTTGGATGGAGTGGTGGAATTGGAAACACTTCCATACATCGCGCTAGGTGCCCGCTACGGTTAATTTCAATAACATCGTTGAAATGACTAAACATGCATGAAATCAACACCGTCCATCACGTACTGAATCCATATTTGATTCTTATTCCAAAATTCAAGCCCATTCAACCCTCAATTAGCCCAATCCCAAAAACATTATACCTAAAACCTCTATATTAATGGTTTATGGCCGACCTGAGTCCTGGAATATTGTGATTATTGGAAAGATATTTCATACTGATATGGGAGATTAGATGAATGGATTGGATGGCATATAAAATCACTGTGGTTTCTACAATGGTATTTGTTCTATCCCAGCTGCTTCCTCCAGTGTAGCCTAACTTAGATTTTTAAATGACCGTGATTGCCTTATCCAACGGTTAAAAAGAGTCAAAGTAACCGATGGACGGCGTGGATCTCATTTAAGTTACGTACACCTGGCTCTGTGTTTACGAAAGTAACCCTGGAAGGTACTTAGCGCGGCTCGTAATCTACGGCGATTATTGCTCGAGGAGTCGCCGTCTAGTAACGACAGGGATCCGCTGTATCCCCGCGTTTTGACGGAGGTAGGCATACGATAAGGCCAGTTTGGACTCGCCTTTAGTATAGTATTGCACCGTATTTGGGTGCGTTTCATGTATACACTTGACCGTTTTCAGAATACATCTAAATCAATCTGATACAAATTAATGGTCGGATAGAAAGTATTGTTTGGCATAATATAAATTACATAATATATATCAATGTTCGGTTAGGATGTATTATGTCTGTGTATTGTGCAATTCTAATTTCAAATGATTTTCACGTAAAAATGTACTAAATAAACGGTCCCAATCTTATATTACATAGGTATTAGATTTTTTGTAACCGTATAAATTTAAAACTTCCATCTGCAGTCGAATATAGCGTAATAAATACGAAGTATTAACAATAACAGTACTCAGTGAAAATATTTTACTATCAATTCAAAATTTTGACTGGAGTTTGTATTCGCACGCATGAGATTAACTCTTATTCACTACAAGCCAAATCCAAATACGGTAAACGGAAAATTATAACTTCTAATACGATACAGTGCATCCCAAAATGCGTATCCAAACAAGCCCACTGTAAAATGTATTTTACGTCTGATCCATCCATTATTTGCACCAAATCATGTTAGGTCATCTATTAAAGAAATCATAACCATCCAATAACAAATGGGCCACATCACAGTGAACAGTAGGAAAGCGTCTTAGGCCATTCCCACTGTTTCCTTTTATGGGGGCCCATTTTTGTTATATATCAATCTGGAGTTCAGACTCAAGTGCTGACATGAGCTGTCGAAACTCATGGACGGGTCAGATTACACACGAAAATCACGGTGGGCCCCACAACTTTCTGTGACGCACTTTTTTTTTTCTGTCCAATTCGTTGCCACTGGATCATTAGGTTGGAAGTGGATTGCGTGTAACCCCGGGCACAGCCGCACAGATATATCTCTTATCTCTGTGACCGGGAGCTGTGTGTGGGGATTTAGATATGTCCGTGACAAAGCCACTCTGTCCATCTGTATTTAAAGACCACGATAAGAGAGAATTCTAAAAATCAGGAATATCAAAAACTCATGTGGGCCATACCACATAAAACAATGGGGATTGAACGCCTGGCGGTGATCCAAGTTTTATTTGATATTTGTTCTACAGTTTATCTGGTTGGTAGTAATTCTATGAACGGTTTGGATGGCATATAAAAATCATGGTCAGTTCTAGAAAGGTTTCAACGGTGGATGTTGCTGTTCCCACTTTTTGTTGGTGTAGTCCACCTGAGTTTTGGATATCCTGGCCTATTGTCGTCTTTAAAAACAGATGAACCGAGTGGATTTTTCACGGAATCTCTGTGGACTCCACACAGCCCCGGGGGCACAGAGATATCTATGAGGTCACCGGCAATCCACTCCCTCGGCATAAAAGCAACACAATCCGAACTGTTCAAATCATAGGACTAACTCTACACATGAGACTAAGCATAATTCAGATTGGTTGGAGTTGTCTTGATTGTTTCTCATCTTGACCGTCCAATTGATTTCAGGGAATTTTGGACCCCTAAAATGATATTTAATACCATCTAGTTGGGACTCACTAACTGGAGAATAGTTAAATGGACCCAGTCTGTGGGGCCCACCGTGATGTATGGCCCAAAAACGAATCAGATCCAAAGATATGAAACATTGAAACCTACTTAGGGCCCACCCACCATGTTTATTTTCCATCCAACCCGTCGAATAGATCACACATACGTGAATGAAGGGAAAACACAAATATCAGCTTGATCAAAAACTTCCGTCGCCCATAAGAAGTTTTCAACGATAGCGATTCAATCTCTGCAGTATTGTATGGCGTGGTCCACCTGAGTTTTAGATCTGCCTGATTTTTGGTCACCTGCTCTATCTTGAACTTAAGAAACTGATGTACAAAGTGGATTTCTCACTGGCATCTAAGTGGGCCCCTCATAGCTTCTGAAGACACGACATCCTATTAACAAACACGGATTGGCTAGTGAACCTGCCACAGGTAGGGCTGAAAGTTAGGCGGGTTGGGTTGGTGCTCAACCCTAGTCCAACCCAAGGTTCCTATACCTCAACCCTAATCCAACCCAACCCAATCTCGGATTGGGAATTCTCAACCCAAGCCCAACTCAAGCGAGCTCAGTCGGGTTGGCCGAGTTAGTCGGCTAGATCTATGCTAATATTTTCATTTTTACATTAGTTTATTATATTTTCAATACACGTCTTATTTTTTGTTCCTATAATTTTATTGATTATATACGTAGTTATTTAAAGTAAAAAAAGTTCATTTTTTTATAAACAAACAAGCTAATATATAGGACAATTACTCCTTAAAAAGTCGCATTGTGTATCAAACAATCTATTTGAGAGAGAAATCAAGCGTATCTTGTTAGCTTGAGTAATCGAAAATGATGTGGACCAATGAAACCCGACAGCATCGAAATTTTATGTACCTTCAACACAGACAATCTGCACTCAATTATAATTAATTTATAAAGAACTTATATATTGATCGGGTTCAAGTTGGGTCGGACAACCCGAGACCTTAACCTGAGCCCAACCTAAGTTTTATTGGGTTGGTGTTTGTATGGCCCAAGCCCGAGACCAAACCCAATACATCTTGCCCAAGCCTAACCTAATGTCAGGTCAGTCACAGGTCGGTCGGGTTGAACCTGCCCAACTTTCAGCCTTAGCCACTAAGTAAAGGCTAGTGGTCGGTGCTTCAGGATCACGTCTTTGAGGCATGGATTAATAGGATACATATTGCACTTCCCTACATGGCGGGCCCACAATGAGGCAATGAAGAGACAAATAGGGTTGATTATTGTCCGTTCCTCCAGCACTGAAGTGGATCGCGACTCATGGTATCGAACTGGATCAGGTAACACCGAATCCAAGTCGATCCGACCCGACTCGTCCTAGTCTTAAAACCATGGTTACAATCATGACACCCAGCTAAAATTTTCTTGTGTAATTAACAAATTGAGATCTAACCGGGTCTGATTAGACCACTTTCTAACGGTTACTGATTTCCCTATATGGTGGGGCCCACTACATTTTTCCATCAGAGTCGGCTACAATGCTCTTTGAATAGAACAAATCACACCCAGCTAAAATTTTCATGTGTAATTCAGCAAACGTGATATCTAAGATGGTCTTAATAACGGTTCCTAATTTTCTTATATGGTGGGGCCCACTACACTTGCCTATCAAAGTTTGCTAGAGCTCTCTTTGAACAGAACATATCACACTCAACTAAAATTTTCATGTGTGATTTAGCAAATGTGATATCTAACATGATCTGATTACCCTAATTGCCAACAGTTCCTGATTTCCCTATATAGAGGGGCCCACTACACTTCTCCATCCGAGTATGCTACAATGCTCTTTCAATAGAACAGATCACACCTAACTAAAATTTTCTTGTGTAATTTAGTAAATGTGATATCTAACATGGTTTGATAACCCCATTGGCTAATGGTTCTTGATTTCCCTATATGGTGGGGCCCACTACACTCCCCCATCAGAGTCTGCTACAAAGCTCTTTGAATAGAACAGATCACACCCAATTAAAATTTCCATGTGTAATTTAGCAAATGTGATATCTAACATTGTCAGATTGCCCCACTTGCCAACGGTTCATGATTTCCCTATATGGTGGGGCCCACATAGGGTTGTACATTAAGCCGAGTCGAGTTGAGGTGGGCCAAGCTTGACTTGACTCGTCCGTGCTCTCCTCGTGTTCGAGCTCGAGCTTACCATCGGTGCTTGGCTTGTTTTTCAAAAATTTCGAGTCGAGCTCGAGGTGAGCTAGTGGATCGAGTCGAGGCGAGCTTGCCTCGACTCGAGTCAAGCCTGCTCCCAACCTGACCCAACTCACACCCGACTCAACCCAACAACCTGACCCATCGACACCTGACTCAACCTAGCCACCCGACCTAATTGACCTAACCCACACCAACCCAACTCCTAAATTTATTTTTAAATATAATATAATATATATTCGGGTCGAGCTAAGCTCAAGCTTGAGCTTCAAGCTGAGCTCAAGTCGAGTCAAGATCCACTATGATCAAACTTGACTTGTTTTCAAAACGAGCTTGGTCATTTGAAGCTTGGCTCGCCTCAAGTCGTCATTCAAGCCGAGTCAAGTCAAGGTAGGTCGAGCTGAGCCGAGCAAGCTTTTCAAGTTAGCTTGGCTTGGGTCCAGCCCGAGGCCCACAGCCCACTACACTCCTCCCATCAGAGTCTGCTACAATACTCTTTGAATAGAACAGATCATGCCCAACTAAAATTTACTTAAATAATTTAGCAAATGGTTTGATTATCCCACTTGCTAACAGTTCCTGATGGTGGGGTCCACTACACTCCCCCCATCAGAGTCTGCTACAATACTCTTTGAATAGAACAGATCACACCCAACCGAATTTTTCTTTCTTAAATATCAACCCATCAAATCCACTACTATTCAGAAAATCTGCAACAAGAATGCAAGCCCAGCTACCAGCGTAAGGAGCAGCGAGAGGCCCTCATTCGTCTCAAAGCCATTGGGATTGGTATTTTCCGATTGAGGAGGTGTTGCAGGGCACGAGAAGCCTTCCTTCTCATCGCGACAGAAGCTGGAGAAAACGCCTGTCAAGTTGTTGTTTCCATGAATGTCAATGTAGGAGAACATGGTCGTGGCGCAATCATTTCTGAGGTCGTTCAGCTCGTCGACGTACGGACATGCGAATGTCTTGAATGCTTTGCAGCAGAGCTCGGGCACGTAATCGGGTGCTTTGCATTGGCTCGTAATCACCGTGTAATTCATGTGCGCGAAGTCTAACGGGCAAGCTGAAACAAGATGGAGAAAAAACTAAGACTAGCTTGTTGAGTATGACATTCATTTCTGCACAACAAGATAATTATTTGACTATAGCTAAGTGCGAGGATTAATATGCAAGTAATAAAAATGAACACTTGTATTACATTAATTATAATTAAACCGTCCAAACTAGGGGACCCATTGAATTGATTACCAATAAAAAACCTATTGGCAAAATAATATTAGCCTTGACTAAGGCATATTTGAAAGCTTGTATTTGAAATGAATTGAAATCTAAATCACAATTACAATGAAATCAATATAGATTTGAATCATCAATTGTGTTTTATAACTTATAATTGGAATGATCTGAAATCCAAAAAATATATTTGGATACCTATAATTGAAATGCAATGGAAGTCTTTAATATATTCATAGGAATTTGAATTTGATTCATTAAATCAACTTAAATATTTCATATTTTTGTATATATATGATATTTGATAGAATGATTGTAATAAGCTCATTAAAATATATGCTTAAACTAAAAATGAGAAAATTCAAAACCTCAGGTGAGCCACAAATTTACGGACCACAAATGAGTTGACTTACCAATTTTTTTTAACTGTCAAAGTTTACACAGTTTAGAACATTTTAGTAGTGTGGTTTTAGTAATGTAGCCAATAATTAAGTTATTTCAAGGAATCACCGGCATGCCACATTATGACATATATATAGTATAGGTACACTTTTATTGCTTCTACTATTGTTATGTTTTTAAAAGTAAGCTGAAAAAAAAAATCACATATTAATTATATTGAAATCATAAGAATTGTAACACCTTGAATTTTTACTATTTTGGATTATCAAAAATCCTTAAATTTTATATATATAGTCACGTCATTACTTACTGATCCTTGACGCTCGAGGTGAGCTTATATGCAGCTGGTACCGATAAAAAACCATGTAAATAAGATTGATCAACCGTATAAAACCAATGAATCTAACCGATCACTCAAACATCGAGTTTAGCTCCATAATTTATTCACATAGGGTCCAAATCTAATCGACTTATCACTGACTAATCAAACAACTATAACTAAATTAACAATTTACCCAAATCTGAACCAGCTATGGGTTGGACCTTAATTAATAAACCAAATCAACCCAGTTACTTTTTTAGCCTAAAACCGACAGTTTAGAGTGACCATAACCGAATCACCATTTTCACTAATTTCGAATAGGCTATACTGTGAACGTAGTTAAGTCATACCTCAACAACTATGTCCAATAAATCTCTCTACTTAATTTGCTCCAAAAATACTCCAATTACCCAAATAAGCTCTAAACCGCTCATTAGTGGGCTACTAGTTTCAAAATTATAAAGTAACGTCCATCTCACTGGGCTTGTAGTCCATGGCGGGCAATACATTCAAACGAAGCCTGAAAACGGACGATTTGTGCTGTCCAATCGGTGCTTGTAAGATGCAACTCTCCTAAGTAATAACTTGAAATCTGATTTTTTAAAACAATTAGTCCCGCCACTAAGGACAATAAATTATACATTTCAGCCGTCGAATTTCACCCAAATTTGCATCATAGGTTAAAGATATTTTCCTGCACTCGTCCGCCATATCTAACCATCAATTAAGGAATGGTGACCGTTAATTGCAAATTGAATCCTTGCGATATATCCCCACGTCCATTTGCCGTCAAACCTTGGACAGCCCCTCATCGGACTATGGGGCACTCATTTCATAATTTAGATGGGCCAAGGAGCCATCAAGGCAGCCCTAAAAGTCATAAGTGAGCCCCAAAGGGCCATTTGAGGGAATAAGTGGCATTTAGGGCCAATTGAGCTAAGTTGCAGGGTATACAACTCTTTAAACCCTCTTTCCCTCACTCCCACAGCAAAATTCCAGCAGCTTGAGAGAGAGAGAGAGAGAGAGAGAGAGAGAGAGAGGGTGTGAGTGCTTAGGGGCCAATTGAGCTAAGTTGCAGGATATATATATATATATATATATATATATATATATATATATATATATATATATATATATATATATATATATATATATATATATATATATATATTTAAATGGCCATTTAGCTATGGCTTTGAGAGTGTAAAGAGTCCCATTGGACTTGGTTGGGATAGGAATGACATCCACAATCTGGCGAACTCACCTGCAACTCGAGCGAGCTTGGACAGTTTTTGTTTCTCCATTTCAATGGGAAAAATCATGTAGTTGCTATCAAATTTTTAGTTTGATTTTTCGGTTACGCTCGATGCATAATAGCAACTCTGGAATTTGGATTGCCTACATTTGCTCGTGCAATTTATTCTACATGATATTAAATGAGATTTTAAACATAGATGTATTTTTAGATTAGGTTGTAGTCTTTGATTTTAGATGCATGAATGGATGGCTTGGATTTTACCTACTTTTCTTTTGAAAAAATGTACAAATAGCCCGCTCCCACCTCTCTTCATATTTATTTGTAGTTAGCATTGACAAACCCATCAAATAAAGGCTATATGGGGCTTAGCGTGTTAAATGTGCAATATTTATTATACTACTCACGTTAGCAACTCAACCCAAATAAGAGGTAGATTGAAAACTTGAGTGGGTTACAAAACAAGAAAATGTGTGAATCACCTAACATTGGCGACCCTCTCCTTACAAATATGCCATGCTATAAACTCTATCAAATTCATTTTAGAAATGTTATTATTATCTAAATAAGATCTATATTATTTGTTAGTGGATGACTAAACTCCAAACTATAGAAAGACGTTTATTTTAGAAACAACTGTATTAGGACAGATTCCACCAACATCATCAATGGTTCCAGAGTCTCAGCCAAGCCGTGCCCGCTGCATAAAGGAGTGCCGGCTCATTTTCAATCTCCACCATTCCTTGTGGCATGACCTACTCGAGTTTTCAATTAGCCTCATTTTTAGGCTGACAACATAAGTTATTGAAATTGATGGAAGGAGTGGGCGCCTAGATGGAGGGAGTGTAGGCTCATTTTTAATTTCCACCCTTCCATGTGGCATGACCCACTCGAGTTTTGAATCGGCCTCATTTTTTAGCCTGTGGCATGACATAGGTTGTTGTGGCATGGCATAGGTTGATGAAAGGAGTGCATGTCTCATGCCTTGTGAGACAGTAACCAGCGAGAATGAAAATGTCTAATGTTGGAACTTTCTAAGAGCCAATTATGATGTTTATATGCCCATCCAAACCATTGATAAGGCTATTAGGCAGAAATATCATCTTGATTCAAAACTTTTGTGGCCCCCATAAAGTTTCCAATTGCAGGCATTCAATCTCTGCTGTATTGTATGGCGTGGTCCACCTGACTTTTAAATCTGCCTGATATTTGGCCTCCTGCTCTATCTTGAACATAAGAAACTGATGAACAAAGTGGATTTCTCACTAGCATCTAAGTGGGCCCCTCATAGCTTCTGAAGACACAACGTCCTATCAACAAACTCGAATTGGCTAGTGAACCTGCCACTGGTAGGGCTGAAAGTTGGGCGGGTTGGGTTGGTTCTCAACCCTAGTCCAACCCAAGGTTCTTGTGCCTCAACCCTAACCCAACCCAACCCAATCTCAGGTTGGGAATTCTCAACCCAAGCCCAACCCAAGTGAACTCAGTCGGGTTGGCCGAGTTGGTCGGGTTGATCTATGCTAATATTTTCATTATTACATTAGTTTATTATATTTTCAATACACGTCTTTTTTTTGGACCTATAATTTTATTGATTATATATGTAGTTATTTATAGTAAAAAAGTTTATTTTTTTTATTAACAAACAAGCTAATATATAGGACAATTACTCCTTAAAAAGTCGCATGGTGTATCAAGCAATCTATTTGAGAGAGAAATCCAGCTTGAGTAATTGAAAATGACCCGGACCAATGAAACCCGACAGCATTGAAATTTTATATACCTTCAACATAGAAGATCTACACTCAATTATAATTAATTTATAAAGAACTTATATATTGATTGGGTTCAGATTGGGTCGAACAACCCAAGACCTCAACCCGAGCCCCACCCAAATTTTATCAGGTTGGTGTTTGTATGGCCCAAGCCCGAGACCAAACCCAATACATCTTGCCCAAGCCCAACCCAATGTCAGGTCGGTCAGGTTGAACCTACCCAACTTCGGCCCTAGCCACTAGGTAATGGCTAGTGGCAGGTGCTTCAGGATCACATCTTTGAGGCATGGATTAATAGGATACATACTGCACTTCCCTACATGGCGGGCCCACAATGAGGCAATGAAGGGACAAATAGGGCTGATTACTGTCCGTTCCTCCAGCACTGAAGTGGATCGCGACTCATGGTATCGAACCGGATCGGGTAGCACCGAATCCAAGTTGATCCGATCCGACTCATCCTAGTCTTAAAACCATGGCTACAATCATGACACCCAGCTAAAATTTTCTTGTGTAATTAACAAATTGAGATCTAACAGGGTTTGATTAGACCACTTTCTAACGGTTACTAATTTCCCTATATGGTGGGGCCCACTACATTTTTCCATCAGAGTCTGCTACAATGCTCTTTGAATAGAACAAATCACACCCAGCTAAAATTTTCATGTGTAATTCAGCAAACGTGATATCTAACATGGCCTTCATAACGGTTCCTGATTTTCCTATATGGTGGGGCCCACTACACTTGCCTATCAGAGTATGCTACAGTTCTCTTTGAACAGAACATATCACACTCAACTAAAATTTTCATGTGTACTTTAGCAAATGTAATGTCTAACATGATCTGATTACCCTAATTGCCAACGGTTGCTGATTTCCCAATATAGTGGGGCCCACTACACTTCTCCATCAGAGTCTGCTACAGTGCTCTTTAAATAGAACAGATCACACCTAACTAAAATTTGCTTGTGTAAATTAGTAAATGGTTTGATAACCCCACTTGCTAACGGTTCCTGATTTCCCTATATGGTGGGGCCCACTACACTCCCCTACAAAGCTCTTTGAATGGAACAGATCACACCCAATTAAAATTTCCATGTGTAATTTAGCAAATGTGATATCTAACACTGTCAGATTACCCCACTTGCCAACGGTTCATGATTGCCCTATATGGTGGGGCCCACAGCCCACTACACTCCCCCCACTAGAGTCTGCTACAATACTCATTGAATAGAACAGATCACACCCAACTAAAATTTACTTAAATAATTTCACAAATGGTTTGATTATCCCACTTGCTAACAGTTCTTGATGGTGGGGTCCACTACACTCCCCCCATCAGAGTCTGCTACAATACTCTTTGAATAGAACAGATCACACCCAACCGAAATTTTCTTTCTTAAATATCAACCATCAAATCCACTACTATTCAAAAAATCTGCAACAAGAATGCAAGCCCAGCTACAAGCATAAGGAGCAGCGAGAGGCCCTCATCCATCTCAAAGCCATTGGAATTGGTATTTTCCGATTGAGGAGCTGTTGCAGGGCACGAGAGGCCGTCCTTCCCTTCGCGACAGAAGCCGGAGAAAACGCCTGACAAGGTGTTGTTTCCAAGAATGTCGATGTAGGAGAACATGTTCTTGGCGCAATCATTTCTTACGTCGCTCAGCACGTCGGCGTACGGACATGCAAAGGTCTTGAATGCTTTGCAGCAGAGCTCGAGCACGTAATCGGGTGCTTTGCATTGGCTCGTAATCACCGTGTAATTCATGTGCTCGAAGTCTAACGGGCAAGCTGAAACAAGATGGAGAAAAAAATAAGACTAGCTTGTGGAGGTCATGTGATGATCCACGCCGCTTACTTGAAGATCCCAACATGTGGGATGTGGCCCATCTAGGTGGGGAACACAAATCAACGGTTTGGATCACACACGATACATTATGAGTTGTTGGGTTCACTCGACGTAGATCGAGTTGACTTGGGTTAATGAGTCTGAGTCAAGTATTGTGTTTTTCATATATGAATTGCTGCACCGAGTCGAGCTCGGCACAACTTGACTCGGCTCAGCCAGCAACTAACCCCAACTCAAACTTAGCTTGGCTTGGTTAGTAACTTGAGCCAGCTTGAGCGACATTTCCTCAAACACATAGAATGCATTTTTAATCTCTCACAAAATAATAGTAGCAATACTTTACAGATATTTCATCAAACACTGGACGGGTAGTATAAAAATAAGACATGAGGGAAATCCTATAACGTAAATTATTTTGTTTTCGAGTGATTTGTTTCATATCCATTCCTTCCTTGTCACCGGCTAATTCTATAGTGAATGTATGCACTCAAAACAACACTCCATTGAATCATTTCATCAAACACTTGGTGGGCAACATAAAGATAAAAATAACCAAGTCACCGAGCCGATTCGAGCTGAGGTTCGAGTCGAGTTGCATCAAGCTCGGACAATCTCGAACTGAAATTTTATCGAGCTCCAAAAACCAGCTCGACTCGGTCCAAATCCAACTTCAAGCCGAGGCAAATCAATCTTTTACAAGTCGAGCCTATTGAGCTAACTGAGCTAACTCGACTCGTGTATATCTTGCCAGTCATCAGTTTGCAAGCATGGATACATCTTGCGGTCAACCATCGATACAACGACAGGTTGGATTTGATGGATCCAGACCATGCATACAATTGGTCCTATCTTTCAATGGCTCACATGAAAATCTCACCAATCGGGCTATCCAATCATAAGGCGACCTTTAAAATGGCAAGACTAGAATATTTCGATCAGCGAAATCTTCAAAATGTAGGTACCTACATGCATGGCCCACTAGATGGATGGTCTTGTTGCGCTGCCAAACTGGTTCACATGTCAAGTGCTGAGTGACAAAGCGAGGTGGGTGGGTTCAACCCAACTGACTCGTGACCGGCCCAACATTGGGTTGGGCTTGGGCAACAGGTATTGGGTTTGGTCTTGAGCTTGAGCTATATAAGCACTAACCCGATAACTTGGGTCGGGCTTGGGTTGAGGCCATAGGTTGCCTGACTCAACTTGAACCCGAACCCGATCGATATGTAAGTTACTCATAAATTATAATTGAGTGCCAATCATCTGTGTTGGAGGCACAAGAAATTCCAATGTTGTAGGTTCTCATTGGTCCACGCCATTTGCAATGACTCAAGCTACCAAGATATGCACAGCCAGATCCATAATTGACAGACAGAGTGGAGATACCTCGTTTCAACACTCGAGGTCTTGGTATCGATCCCTAGTTTCAACACTCGAGGTCTTGGTATCGATCCCTAGTGGGGGTGGCTAACATGGAGTGTGTGTACTGATATGGATGTGTACTAACAAGCTAACCCTATATATATATATATAAAGCTACCAAGATATGTTGGATTTCTCTCCCAAATAAATTGCCTGGTACACAACATGACTTTTAATGGATCAATTGTCTTATATTTTAAACTTGTTTGTTTAGAAAAATTGAAGTCATTTATTGTAAATAACTATATATATATATATATATATATATATATATATATATATATAAAAAAAAAATAAAATTATGGGAATAAATAATAAGACATGTATTGAAACATGATATACTAATGTAATTATAATGAAAATATTAGCATTAGCATATATCCATGACTAACTTGACTGATCCTGCTTGGGTTGAGAATTCTCAATGAACTAGGGTTAAGCACCAACTCGGCTAAACCCACTCGAACTGCGTACTTGGACTCGCTTTCTACCTGAATCTAATTCGCCTCGGCATATAGTCAAGTATGCAAAGTGTGCATTGACTCACTGGGTTGACTCAGCGAGTTTTTCAAAGTAATCAGTTGACTATCATTTGCATAGTTTCTAATAGCAAGATATCTTCCATATATTTCTATAATTCGGCAATTAAAGATACTCTATTAGGAAATTCATGCTCGGTGGACCCTCCATCTGGTGGCCCTACCTTGGATGGATGGCCCTCTTTTCTCTTCCAAAGACTCAACTCTCTCAACCATCTATTTACAGCCCACAAAACATGAACCAACGGTCTGGATCACTGAACCATGCACCCACCTGCACATACTGAAAACGGGTATACACCAAGGAATACGGATTCGGTGGTGTTGCCGTGTGTGATGTTTTGGGCGTTGTGGGTCCCACCGTGATGTTTGCGTTTAAGATCCACGCCGTCCATCCGTTTTTCCAGATCTGTTTAGGGCCTGGTACAAAAACTAAAGCAGACCCAAATCTCAAGCAGACCACACCACAGTAAACAGTGGTCGTTAAATACCCACTGTTAAAAACTTCCTAAGGCTCACCATAATGTTTATTTGCCATCCAACCTATTAATACGGTCACATAGACCTGTACGATAAAAACAAATATCAACTTATCGAAAACTTGTGTGGCCCCCAAGAAGTTTTTAACGGTAGGCTTTCAATGAACACTGTTTCCTATGGTGTGGTGTGGTCCACTTGAGAATGGGATCTGCTTCATTTTCAGAGTCAGAAACTAACCTGATCTGGAAAAACGTATGGACGGTGCTGATATAAAACATATAGATTACAGTGGGCCCCACAGTGCCCAAAAATCAAACACGGCCGTTCGGGTGGTGTTGGCAACAACATCTAATCCGTCCATTTTCTCGTATCATTTTAAGGTATAAGCCCGAAAATGAAACAGATCCAACGCTCAAGTCGACCAACACCAGAGATTATTCTTTCATTTTATGCTTTGTGCTATTTTGGTGTGGTCCACTTGAGCATTCGATCTGCTTCATTTTTGGCAGCTTATCATAAAATGATCTTAAAAAATAGATGGACGGATTGGATGAACAGATATATCCCGGTGGGCCTCACAGGAGCTCCGGTCGGACGGTTTCTTGTCCGACGGGGGCTTACCGACAATCATATCACTCCTCTCGGTACTAAAAAAATCGTTATCGGCAATTTATCGGCCCGTGAATATTCTCGGGAGATTTCCAAAATTTGACTTTTCTCGCGATGTTGTCGATAAATTCTCACTGAAAATAAAATTTATTATAAGTAATAATAATTTTAAAACTCTAAATATATAAGTCTTAATAAATTATTTTTACTTAAAATCACGATAATATTGAGAAAAAAAGAGAGTAAAAACCTACGAGATTTTAAAAATATCTCGATATTATCGTGTCGTGATATTTGAAAATCTAGTCGATATTTGTCTTCATTCGACTAATAATCGTAATTCAATAGAACGGTGCATCCAAACGCCGCCGGAAACAGAAAACGGAAGAGAGAAGAAACCCGATTCGGGTCTGAGCTTACGCGTTTTGATCTGAAGGAGGCTCCGACGGGTCGACCCGACAGAATCGAAGAGGACATCTGCAAAAGAAAAGGGAATAAAATTCAAATTATCAAATAAAAATACAAAGATTCGAGTATGGGAGATGAGAAGATGAAGAGAATTTCGCGAGATTTCGAGAGCCGTTGGAGGTAGCTTTGGAATTTGAGAATTCACCTGACATGAAGGTGGTGGAATAAGCCAATCCCATCCAAATGGATAAGAAGAAAAGAATCGCGAGAAAATAGCGATATAATGTCATTTTATCGAGAGAGAGAGAGAGAGAGAGAGAGAGAGGGCTTGGAGTGGTGGAAGGGCGGGAGGAGAGGACTAATCCGACTTGGAAACACTTCCATACATCGCGCTAGGTACCCACCACGGTTAATTTCAATAACATCGTTGAAATGACTAAAGATGCATGAAATCAAAACCGTCCAGCACGTACCGAATCCATCATTGATTCTTTATTCCAAAATTCAAGACGATTCAACTCTCAATTGGCCCAATTCCAAAAACATTATACCTAAAACCTCTGTATTAATGATTTATGGCCCACCTGAGTTCTGGAATATTGTGATTATTGGAAATATATTTCATACTGATATGGAAAATTAGATGAATGGATTGGATGGCATATAAAATCACTGTGGTTCCAACAAAAAACTAATGGTATTTGTTCTATCCCAGCTGCTTCCTCTAGTGTAGCCTAATTAGATTTTTAATGACAGTGATTGTTTTATCCAACGGTTAAAAAGAGTCAAAGTAACCGATGGACGGCGTGGATCTCATTTAAGTTGCGTACACCTGGCTCTGTGTTTACGAAAGTAACCCTGGAAGGTAATTAGCGCGGCTCGTAATCTACGGTGATTATTGCTCGAGGAGTCGCCGTCTGGTAACGACCCGTATCCACTGGATCCCCTCGTTTTGACGGAGGTAGTCGTACGATAAAGGATCCTGCGGGACCCACTGTAAAATGTATTTTACATCTGATCCGTCCATTATTCGGACCAAATCATGTTAGGACGTCAGTTAAAAAAATCATAACCATCCAATATCAAGTGGGCCACATCACAGTGAACAGTAGGAAAGCGTCTCAGGCCATTCCCACTGTTTCCTTTTACGGGCCCATTTAAGTGGAACTTTCAACTCCATACAAAACTCTGGTGGGCCATGGAAAAAGAAAATAATTTCCTCTTTTGATTTGTATTTCTTTTTGCTATGGTGCACTGGAGTTTTAGGCCAGGCTGAAAATTGGAGCCACAGAGTTTTTGGGGGTGCCGCATCACGTCGACATTTTGTGCCCATGACACATATGTATGTATAGGTGAGCACGAGTATATATATATATATATATATATAGAAAAGGTACTATGCGCTCGACCTCACGAGTCCATCCCATGAGGTCGTGCTGTGTGGGCCCCATCGTAATGCGTTTCGAACATTTATTCCATTAGTCAGATGTGCCATTCCATCGTGGGCCTAAGTCTTAAAAATCAAGTCAATACATGACTTGTTGGGCCACACCACATACAGAAGTGGAAAGGGGCCGTGCACCATTAAAACATCCATAATCATTTTTGTGGGCTTTTGTGGTGTACAAATCCAGCCCATCCATTATGTGTGTTCCACTTGTATGAGGGTTAAGACCAAGTTTCAGCAGCATTCAAAACTCAGGTGGGCCCACCAAATGCTTTTTTATGTTTTAACGGTGTTTCACATGATTTTAGATGGTATGGCCCACCTGAGTTCTGTATATGGTTAATTTTTGGGGTGTCCCATAATTTAAAGGGTATCCATCAAATGCACAGTGTTGATGGTCGACACGCATCACGGTGGGGCCGACACAGCTCCACCTCACGATAGCTTATCGTGAGGTCGATCGAATAGTACCTTTTCCTATATATAGAGAGAGGCATGCTCACCTACGCACCTATGCATATTCGTACCTTTTCACACATATCATATGTGTCGAATCCGAACGGTTCATAAGATGCGGAATCCCATGAAACCTTTAGGGATGAATCTTTACCCTGACCTAAGTTTCTGGTGGGTCATAACAAAGAGAAATTTAAATCAAGGGAAGAAACTGTTTGCATTTTTCATGGCCCACCGAAGTTTTGGATCAAAGTAAAATTTTATACTAAAGGGTTTCATGAGGTTCTGTTTCACGTGAACCGTTCAGATTTTCGAGACTCATCAGATACGATGAGTTCTCAAAAAATCAGATGAGTTCTCAAAAAAGTTAGTATATGGTATGTACGAACTGGTTCGCCGGAGGTATGTGTGTGTGTATATATATATATATATATATATATATATATATATATATATATATATATAGAGAGAGAGAGAGAGAGAGAGAGAGAGAGAGAGAGAGAGAGAGAGAGAGAGAGAGAGAGAGAGAGAGAGAGAGAGAGAGAGAGAGAGAGAGAGAGAGAGAGAGAGAGAGAGAGAGAGCGCTTCTGTGCATCCATGCACTTGGAGAGAGAGAGAGAGCGCTTCTGTGCATCCATGCACTTGGAGGGAGAGAGAGAGCTTCTATGCATCCATGCACTTGCATTTTATAATTTAATTGCTTCTTTAATACAATTTAATGAATGATCAATACAGTCCAAATGAGAATAACTTATGTTGTCATCTCATTATTCAGTTTTCCCAAGCTTATGAGATATATACAACCCAAAGGAGAAAGCTACCATCGCAGTGGCAATGAGAGCCTTGTTATTGCTTATGGTCTCCATTACTTGCTTAAACAAATCATCCTTCATCTCCTCTTCCATAACTTTTTCTCTGTCCTCACTCAAATTCCCTTTTCTTTTACATCTCTCTCCACTCTCTCCTTTCAATCTCTCCTTCCCATCATATCTCTGGCCCTCTCCCTTCTCATGATCAACACCATCTTTAGGTCCATGATTATCATCATCAGAATCTTCTTTCTTTGATTCTTCTTTGTCTGTGGACTTCCCTTCTTTCGTAGTGCTATCATGTTGAATCTCCTCCCTTGGTTCTTTGTCTTTGTTTGTGGGCTTTCCTTCCTTCTTACGGCTATCATTTTGAATCTCCTCCTTTGGTTGTGTTTCTTTATTTGTGGGCTTTCCTTCTTTCTTACTGCTATCATTTTGGATCTCCCCCTTTGGTTCTGTTTCTTTGTTTGTAGCATTTCCTTCTTTCTTAGTAATATCATTTTGAGCATCTTCCCTCGATTCTTCATCTTTGTTTGTGGGCTTTCCTTCTGTCTCGGTGCCATCATTTTGAATCTTTTTTTGGAGTTCTTCTATTCCTTCTATTTCTTTCTTTGGCATGATCACGAAGAGAAGGCCGCGGTCGAATTTCCCACTAATAGTTTTTATATTGGAATCTTTGGGCACATTAAATATCTGTTTGAACCGGCTACATTTACTTTCGCTTACCAGCCTCTCTCCACTGACCGTTATTTTTCCAAAGTCGTTCACTTGCAGCTTCACCTCTTCCTTCTTGAAACCTAAGAGAAATGGGAAGGAATATAGAATATTCAGTGTGCCATTTTCACAAGTTTAATCTTTTTTTTTTCTTTTTTTTTTTCCTTTTTCCTTTTGATGCGAGAGAGACACCACATGCTTGATCAATGTAAGTTGCTTTCTTTCTTCTTTTGCTAAGATCATGATCAAGCTCAATACTTAACATGCATAAAACTAAAACCAGATTGCTAAAAAATGGTATTTCAATCTCAGTTATCTTTGTCATTTCATTACATATACTTGGTATTCTAGTTCTCTTAGGGCCTATTCGGATGCACCCTCCAAAGAGGCGTTTCTAGCCTAAATCCCATTTTTGTTCCCAACGACAGTTGATCCTACGCATTTGGATGCATTTTGCAAACCACCAATTTATCTCCCACTCAATAAAATAGGCACTGAGAATTTGACTTAACAAAAACCAAATCGGATTAGGGCCCGTTTGGCCAGGTGGATTGGAAAGGATAGAATGGTATCAGGGTGGATGGCATGGATTTCAAGGTAATGATAGTGTTGTCAGTGGATTGTATTATGATCCATGGGATTGCTGTATCCCAGTATTGCTATATTGAGTCTGTTTGGCAGGCCAGGCCAATCCTGGGGTTTAACCTTCCCATCCCTTCCAATCCCTCAAACCAAACACATCGCAGGAAAATTTGAACGGATTAGGTGGGATTGGATGGGATTTAAAGGTAATGATGGTGTTATTAGTAGATTGTCTTAAGATCCATGGGATTGCCATATTCTAGGATTAGATCACCTAGTCTGTTTGGCACGCCCAGCCAATCCCGGGATTTAACTTCCAATCCCTTCCAATACCATCCAATCCCTTCCAATCCTCCCGGCCAAACAGGCCCTTAGTGTTTGCCGGGTTAACAGAAAAAGTAGGCTGAAACCTTCTTTTTTAGAAACCCTGCTTTGAGGAAGTGCATCCAAACATATACCCTTAATTGAGGTAAAACCATAGTAAGCAAAACACGATATGGAAAAAAAGGAATTGAAATGCTATAGGAAATGTTACCATTTAGTTCAATTTTTTATCCTTAAAAAAGCAGTAAAACTGTTATTCAAGTAAATAGAAACATAGAAAAACTGGAGATGAAAAGTTCAGGTTTAACAGGTTGTCCTGCCAAAAATTTGAAACTTCATTTAAAATAAGTCAAAATTTCTAGGTGCTTGAGTAATGATTAATTTGCAAAGGTGATTAAATAGCCAGTTAATATCATAGTTTGGTTCTCTCGAAGTTTTCATTGTCAAGCATATTTTGAAAACCCGAACGCTCGAGTATTAAATAATTATATATTAAAAATACTAGTAGTAGTACTTAATTTCTAAATTAGTTAGAAATAGTATAAGAAATTAAAGATATCTAATTTAGCAGCAATGCAGTACTTAATGCACTGGTTAAATGTCTCTTAAAACTTTGACAAAGCTTCTCGTTGGGTTCAATCCCCTCATTCTTCTTATGCATTTTACCAATGATGTTAGCATGATAATTCAAAGTTGCTCAGCTCGAGTCACTGCCAGTTGCGTCAGGTCGACCAAGCGTGGAGTGGATGGATGTCTTCCCACGGGTTGAGTCACAGCCATGAATGAGTTTTCTAGAGTCTTGGCTCGAAATTTCACTGAGCCTAGTTGACTCAGCTGAGTTACGAGTCGAGTCAGCAAGTTTTACAACTATGTTTCCAAGTAGTCTCTGTATAATTTTCTCTCCTTAAAACTCTCCACTTTCAATGGATAACAACTACCAATGGCTTTCCTCATATCACCCATTAAAGTTTTTATTTTTTCCTTCTAAAAAATCAAGTTTTAAAGATAAATAATTTATTTTTTTAAAAAAGGTTTCTTCTCAAATTTTCTTAAATACACACATTTAAACATTAAAACAACATTAGAAAAGGTTAAAACAAAAACAAAAATTGAAGTTTAGAGTTTCCTTAAATATGGGTAACCAAAAGATGGTAATGAGATGAAAAAGGAGTACTAGACAAACACGTTTGACCCTTGAGAAAGCGGTGGGCCACGCCCACGCTAATCACCACCTTTTAGTAATGATCCAATATTGGTGGATCATACATACCCAATACAACCTTATCATTCCATCTTACTTAATCTAGTTAATATGCAAGCGTTGGACAGAGAGAGAGAGAGAGAGAGAGAGAGAGATGAATATAATACCAGGGAGATCAATGAGAAGGACGTGGGCATTAGTGTCATGAGTCCAAGCAGAAGATGGTTGAAAATCTTCGTATACGAGCTGACGAGATGGTTGGGCCTGTCCAGTTGCTGCTCTCCTGCTCATGTTTTCTATGTTGACGAGTGGTCTTTTTTAGTTGCTGATGATGGGAAGAACAGAAATTGCATGGGAAAGGAATTTATAGTGTGTTTTCTGAGACGAGTCTCCCTTTCTGTATTTTTTTAATTTTTTAAGAGGGGGGCGGTGTACCAGTTTGAAAGTAACAAGCTTTGTTTCCTTGGTCACATATATATGCTTATTCCAAGCTCATTCTTGTGGGATGGAAGGTTTCTAGGCTCTCTAAAAGAGTCTACTCTTTAAAAGAAGGAAAGGTAAGATTCTTTTCCTTAGATTGTATACATACACGTCTGGTAAGCCCACCGTTGGATTGGAGATAACCCACAAATATTGGTCGTCCATGATGTGGGCTTGCTTGGGAGCGTGGATTTGTAAACCCCTGGATTCGGAACCCCCTGGATTTGCAATCCTCCCAGTGTGTTTGGTACCCCAGTGTGTGAATCAACTTTAATCCATAAGTACCAATCCGTAGCATATTTACAGGGATTTGAATTTAATTATTAATTCAACTTTAATATCTCTAATTAGTGAGATATGTAATTTTTGATACAATGGTTGTAATAAGCCCACTGAAATATATGCTTTGCCTGAAAACGATGAAATTCCAAGTCTCGGATGGGCCACAAGCATAAGATCATGTCTGAGTGACTAACTAATGATTTTTAATCATTGATTTACATGGACAATGTTTGGATGGTGCTGATTTACATGGATAGTGTTTGGACGGTATTGATCATCATTAGTGGGTCATGTACCCAATAGAATAATAGTGTATAGTGACACACATGTTACACCTACAACTATTGAAATGATTTTAGGTGTAATTCAAGCTCTCACCCTGGATTGCAAACCCCTTCAAAGAGGGGATTGGAAACCCCCTGAATTTGCAACCACCAGTTACTTTATGCTGCCAAACAACCAGGAGATTGGAAACCCTCTCCAATCCCCTCCAATCCACGGTGCCAAATGACCCCTAACCATCCGAGTGAGCCTCTGAGAAAGGTTTAATATGGCTTTTTGTTGCTTTAGTTTCTTAAATATGCGACCCTTTGCCTTGAGTTCTTTTTTTATCTAATAAAAAAATCACACAAAAACCAATCTAAATCTATACTTAATCCAGAAGTCCACATTATGTTCATACCGGGCCTTCCATAGAAAGGTGGCCTTCTATAAAAATATGGCTCATATAGATGCGTGTTTTGTCCAAATTTAATGAATATGCCCAAGGCCCACTTAGGTGTTGAGTGAGATACCCAGTCTGCTTGGAAGGACACATAGTCCTAGGTGTAGGTGCTCCACCAAAACCTACCTTGTGTACGTATCGGGCTTCCCATAAAAAAGCCCAGTTTAACGTGAAGTTCCTGAAACAACAGGGATTGAATGCCTGGCGGTGACAGAAGTTTTATTTGATATTTGTTCCTATAGTTTATCTGAGTAGTAGTAATTCTACGAATGGTTTGGATGGCATATAAAAATCATGGTCAGATCCAGGAAGGTTTAAACGGTGGACGTTGCTGTTCCCACTTTTCGTTGGTGTAATCCACCTGAGTTTTTTATCTACCTGATTTTTAGAATCCTTGCCTATTGTCGTCTTTAAAAAACAGATGAACTGAGAGGATTTTTCACGGAATCTCTGTGGACCCCACACAGCCCCGGGCATAGAGACAGGCAATCCACTCCCGTGGTATAAAAGCAATACAATCTGAACCGTTCAAATCGTAGGTCCAACTCTGCACATGACACTTAACCATAATTCAGATTGATTGGAGTTGTCTTGCTTGTTTCTCATCTTGACCGTCCAATTGATTTCAGGGAATTTAGACCCTTAAAATGATATTTAATACCATCTAGTTGGGACTCACTATCTGGAGAATAGTTAAATGGACCCAGTCTGTGGGGCCTACCGTGATGTATGGCCAAAAACAAATCAGATCCAAAGATCTAGTGGACCACACCACAGGAAACATTGAAACCTTCTTAGGGCCCACCCATCATGTTTATTTTCCATCCAACCCATCGATTAGGTCACACATACGTGAATGAAGGGAAAACACAAATATCAGCTTGATCAAAAACTTCCCTGGCCCATAAGAAGTTTTCAACGGTACAGATTCAATCTCCCCAGTTTTCTATGGTGTGGTAAACTTTAGCTTTTCATTTTTGGGGACGCTGCTTGTGCAGTGAGGAGCACACCGTGCTACACTCTCTATGTGGCCCACCGTGATATATGTATATTATCCATGCCGTCCATCTATTTTTTCAGCTCACTTTAGGACATTAGCCCAAAATTAAAGCATATCCAAGGCTCTATGGACCACACCAAATCAAAAAAGAGAATTGAACGGTACTGATTGAAAACTTCTTGGGGACCACAAAAGTTTTAGATCAAGCTGATATTTGTCTTTTCCATTCATCCAGGACATGTGATCTTATCAACAGGTTTGGATGATACATAAAAAACAAAGTGGGCCCTAGGAAAGTTTCGACGGTGGATGTCATTATCCACACTGGTTTTTGTGGTGTGGTCCACTTGAGATTTGGATACAGAGAATCTAACCACACAATCCACATCCCATTTTTGGGCTCATGCCTTAGAATGAGCCCTAAAAAGAGATGGACGGTGTGGATAAAGCACATACATCATGTGGGGCCCAAAGGGTCGGGTCACCAGGGATGTCCCTAGTGATTAAGTCTCCAGGCAATCTGTGTCCAAGTTAAATGACTCAAGTAAGAGTACCAAAAGGTTTGGTCTTTCTCAAGTGTATAAATGTATGATGATGATAAAAGGGGATATGGATCACGAATCAATTTGAATTGACTACTATCTTCTTTAAAAAATTAAAAAGGAAGAGGAAAAGTGGAAAAGAATAAGAAAAGGAAGAAAGATGAAATGGACTTGGGTGGAATTGGTCAATCATGTCGTCTGATGGGCTGAAAATAAGATAGGCTAAGATCACACTAACCCAAAAGCCCACACAGAAAGAAAGCATTGTTATACATGGAAATAGAAATAGAAAAAAGATTGTTCCATGCATAGTGGTCAAAGCATTTGAGGCTTGAGTAGTTCTCACATCAGGTGGCTGAATAAGCTACAATATAGAAATATATTTTCCACGCCCATCTCTAAGACACAAAAATAGTTTTATTCATATTTATAAAATATTTTCGCACCATATAAGTTACTCGAAAATTCCTTTTTATATGTAAGCATTGACTTAGGGACAAGTCTTAAAGTGATTTTTTCCTATACTGTTTATTTGTTAGATTTTTAAGTTATTTTTATTCTTATTGGCCCACAGAATTAGAAAGTAATTGATTGATGTTGAGTTGATGTATTTTCCTTATTTCAAAGTAGGTTATGTAGGAAATGAGTCTTATAGTTTGTTAATAATAGACTCTTGGAGAGAGCCCTAAACAGCAAGTTTTGAATAAAATTAAATTATTTTTTATTTTTTTTTCTCTTAGCTCTTGTTTAAGGGTGAGAGGAGCACTTGATGTTTTTATAGGTCTCTCTGTTTCATTTCCCAGTGCATCCTTGCCTGGTGTCTTTTGCTAGCCATCGTTCTCTACTTCATGTTTTAACTGTTCCTACCAATGAAACTGACATTAGCAAGAAATAAAACAGAAAAAAATAACTAATAGTTAATAATCAATGTAAATGCTTAAAGTTAAAAGATTAAAAGAAACCTAAATGCTAGTAATAGTAATTTTTATAGTTCTTTGTACATGATTAATGGTACAAATCTCTTAAACGAGTTATATTATGTTACATGTATGCATGCACTGTGATCTCTCTGATGCATCGCACATGTAAAACTAAACTAAGTATTCTAATTGTGGAGTATGACATTCATTCCTGCACAACGGGAAAATTATTTGACTATAGCTAAGTGCGAAGATTAATATTCAAGTAATAAAAAATGAACACTTGTATTACATTAATTATAATTAAACCGTCCAAACTAAGGGACCCATTGAATTGATCATTACCAATAAAAAAATATATTGGCAAAGTAATCCTAGCCTCGACTAGGGCAAATTTGAGAGCTTGTATTGGAAATGCTTGGGATCTAAATCACAATTGCGATGAAATTAATATAGATTTGAATCATCAATTGTGTTTGATAGCTTATAATTAGAATGCATTGAAATCCAAAAAATATATTTGGATAACTATATTTGAAATGCAATGGAATTCTTTAATATATTTATAGGAATTTGAACTTGAATCATTAAATCAACTTAAATATTTCAATTTTTTTTTATGTGTGTGTGTATATGATATTTGATAGAATGATTATAATAAGCCCATTGAAATATATACTTCAATCAAAAATAAGAAAATTCAAAACCTCGGGTGAGCCATAAATTTACGGATCACAAATAAGTTAACTTACCAATATTTTTTAACTGCCAAAATTTACACGTTTAGAACATTTTAGTAGTGTGGTTTTGGTAATGTAGCCAATAATTAGATTATTTCGAGGTATCATCAGCATGTCAAATTATGACAGATATATAGTATGGGTACACTTTTATTGCACCTACTATTGTTATGCTTTTAGAAGCAAGCGCGTAAGCGGAAAAAAAAATGCATCTCAGATTAATTATATTGCAATCATAATAATAATTTTTTTTTTAAAAAAAAACATATTTTTGAAATACACAGAAGTTATTTTTCATTTTCTTTGGATTCTATTTACTTCTCATTGCACAGTGTCAAACGCACTAAAAAGGCACATTTACACGCAATTACTTCCAAACTCTCATAATTATAGGGTGACAAATGACATTATAGTGTACACTTGTTTGATGTACGTGGACCATTGGATACTTTTCATTACAATCATTCAATGGATGTCCACGGATCTACAATTTAGATGAATAAATTAGAACTAATTTTGGTTCATGATCCATTTAGGTTATAAACAGTTTAATTTTAGTTACTTGTGTTTTATGTGATATAATTTTTAATGCTTGTGTATTAGCCATGGCACTCCTCTAGAGTGAGCATTGAAGAAAGAGATTCTTTCTATACAGCAACAAACCAATGCTCGACTATCACATGATCCATATTTTCATTGCATGTGATCCACCTAGGATCGAACAACCAAGAGCTAGTAAATTAGGTGGTATAGAAAAATATTGAAATGGTACAAAGATGGAATGAAAATATTATCGCAATAAACTAGATAAAGATGTCAATGGTTTAGGCATAAAGTCCGTCCCAATAATACAAGGGTTGATCTTAAACGGACCTAATTGAAACTGTGTCAAACTTAAGCCTAGTCTATTACATCATGTTTGCTTGTATATTCATAAATGAAAATGTAACTAAATTTTATGTATGCCATGGGTCGGCTCACTTCATCCAAATTTATCAGGTTGATCAAGGACTTCAAACCAAACTCATTTCATTGTGTAGATAGTCAAGCTAACAAAGTTTATAGAAAATATATATAAATACTACTAGTACTGACCTATCTTACTAATTTTTTTATGGCTAAATAAACTATTACTAACATATGTACATTTTTATTCATTTAATTATATATATATATATATTTTTTATATTTGATTTCATTTGTACTAGCACATGGGCAAACCAGTGTCATAACTTATTGTGAGCCCTAATTCAGGGCTCTATTCGAACTTAAGTTGTGCAAAATTAAAAAATAAAATAAAATAATAATAGACTTTAGTGTAGGAAGCCCAAACTAATCATTAAAAAATTTGAGTTCATGTTCAGTCTCAAGCTCTTTTTTAGAATTTAGTAATATCTAATAAGAAAATGAAAAATTGTTTCTAAAAGTAGAAAGACTTGACTCTAAAAGTAAAAAGATTTGATTCTAAAAGTAGGGAATGGATCGCATGTTACTAAGGTAAGTTAGTGGGTGTTACCTAACCATGGATCCCACCTTGACGTATGTGTTGTATATCCATGTCATACATCAATTTTCCAATCTCATTTTAAGGCATGGTCTAAAAACAAAGCAAATCTAAATCTCAATTGGACCACACAATCGGGATTGAATGCCCCACCATTAAAAACTTCCTAGGGCTACAAAAGTTTTGGATCAAGCTAATATTTGTGTTTTCCTTTCATCAAGGTCTATGCAACCTTATCAACAGGTTGGATGGCAAATAAACATTACAGTGGGCTCTAGGCAGTTTTTAATGGTGGGTGTTCAATGGCCATCGTTGCCTATGGTGTGGTTCACTTGAGATTTAGATATGCTTTATTTATTAAGCATTTCCTAAAATGAGCTAGAAACACTAATAGACGACGTGGATATATAACACATACATCAAGGTGGGATCCATGGTCAGAGAAACGTCAGTCAAACATATTACATAATGTAATCGTTTCATATAATGTATGTATGTAAATATTTAGATTGACTTGCACGATAAGGTGTGATTAAATTTAGTTGATTAAAAATTTTATATGTTTCTCGCACAATGTAGACCATCATGCAAGTACACATAACAAGAGTGATGTATATAAAGACCCATGTACATATGAGATGCACATTCACCCTTATTGATAACATTATGCGGATGAGATCTCAGATAGTCAAATTATGTAAACTCATATATTACAATAGAGATGGAACATTAGTTGATTAGATGGAAACAGTGTGATGATTGCATATGCATGTTTGAGATCAATTACCTATTATTTACAATCATCCTTCCACAGTCAAATCTAACATATGGGATGACACAAAATTAAGATAGAGATGACGAATAATTGAAGATCACTTGGATAGGTAGTTTGTGGAAATAGCTATAAGATAAATAGTAAGAAAGGTTATACAACTCGTGCTTGAATCGATTCAATAAAAATAGAAATTTTTTATTTTAATCTTATTAAAAAACATATAACCCATAAATCTTATATAAAATAAAAATGTGATCTTCTGATGAAGTTCGACTGTTGATACTCAAATGACATTCGGTTGGTAATTGCTTGAGAATTTATTGATAGTGACTTTATTAAGTTATAGAAGGGTCACTCCTCTTTTTTTTTCGATCAAGCCGATCTCCCTCATTTTACTCGTCCAACCCTTTTTCACGATGAATATACAATATATGTCAAGAAGATAGACGACTCTATTATTAAAGAAATAGGCCTCGGCAAATGGTTTTATAATAGGTTATGGTCTTGTCTTGTCTTGTCTTTAAAATTGAGATAAAAATGGGTGGCCTCTTTTATGCATGTACCGCCATACAAGTGTTGTGTACAAGTTTCGGCCAATATGATTAAGAAAGATCAAATTAATATGAATTTCTTTCATCACATCAATAAGTTTAAAATAAATTTCCTTAAGGGGTTAATTGAAATTGTTTTAAGGATGCCCTATTGGAGGTAGAGCAAATTCATCAATCTGTACCCGAGCTTCAACTAAACTTCTGCCATGCAACACATAAGGACTCGTTACCATTTCATGTCCAAGGAGCGAAGCGGAGGCCCTTCTCATTATGCACGCACGCATGCACGTACACATGTGCTTGTATATAATAGAAGCGCACGCACATTCACAGGCCTACGGATATGCTTGTGTGCATACCAAATAAATACGAAATTCAAATACCGAGCGAGTAAATAGAGATTGTAACTATGGATACAACAAGAAAATTAGCTTGTGCTATGGTTTTTCAGCGAAAGATCAAATGCCCCATAGCTTGAAAATGAACTAAAGACACGTTACGCAGGGAGTCTTATAGTACCTGGAGACTTATGCACGACTGAAACCCAAGATGCGGTCATTCTTCCAGCAACATATGACTGAAGGATACAGATTAATTATGTATACATAACTTCTAAATAGCACATACAAATTATTGTAATTCTGTAGTGGTGATGTATAAAACATTACCGGATATGATTGGTCAAGCACATGAAAAAAATCATTAGCAATGCAATAAGAAAGGAAAGCCGTCAAGAATTAGAATAGTAAAATACTTACTAGCAGGCCTTGTCATGAATTCAAATAAAAATTTATTAATATTGTTAATTAATTATTCGATCAATCCCATAAGCAAAGCAGAGGATACACAAGGCCATTGTCAATCCCAGTCTATAAAAGTAGCATATAATGAAGAGCTCTAGGATCTCGCTAATCCAATCAAACAAATATCTTACTTGGCACAATGTTGCATATCTTATCTTTTTTTTTCTTGCATGTTAATGCTTTGCTTAGCTTACTTGATTTAGTCCATCTACTTCTATCTACCATAATACTTTAGCAATTTCGGATTAATTATCATAGTCTTAACTTAGTTTTATCCAGTGCATCGCTGCATCAAGTCAAAATTAATTTAGTTTGATTTTCTGCCTGTGGTGAAAGCGCAGGGAATTTCAATATTATGAGTGCGTAGCTCGTTTGCCCACCTGATATCTTCCGCCTTGCAAATGGGATTTCCCTCATTTATACTGAGGCAATTTCCAAGGAAATCCCTAGCTAGCGAAATCCGTTGTTACGCTCGAGGCGTCGACAAGACCATTCCTGAACTCAGTAGTTTACATGAGCACGTTCGAGATCTTGTCACTGATCGCTTCAAATCTCTCAGTTCTATAGCTTCCACCCAGGCGAAAATCTTCGTTCCAGGTAATGACTTCATGTTGTGCTCTTTGCTCTCAGAGATAATACATATCGGAGGTTATAACTGAATCGATATCTTCTTCCTTACAGGTGAGAAAATGTTGCGCTTGTTGGTGAAATTTTGGGCCTTTCTTGCGGCTCATGGACTATAGAGGAAGGAAGGAGTCGTTGACAGGTATGTACTTTTAAGTCATATTTCCACACTTCATCGGCTTCTTCGTTTTGGTGAGGCTGACTTGATGAACGTTTTGGATTGGG
This sequence comes from Magnolia kwangsiensis, assembly GCA_037074715.1. Taxonomy (NCBI): domain Eukaryota; kingdom Viridiplantae; phylum Streptophyta; class Magnoliopsida; order Magnoliales; family Magnoliaceae; genus Magnolia; species Magnolia kwangsiensis. The sequence goes on along the minus strand of CM073582.1, from coordinate 112,469,328 downwards.
CCACACTTGAGATGGGGCGTCTGTAATTGGAATTTCTTATGACGATGGGGCGTCTGTAATTGGAATTTCTTATATACATATAGAAATGCACAAAGAAAAGGTCGTGGAGCCTTTTCCGAAAGAGACTGTGATAATGGTACGTCGCCTAGGAAATGCACACAGTACAACTATATTTAAATCTATACCGTTGAAATTGTGGGACATGTTATGGATGATACATATATAAAATTCCACATTGAAAGAGTGCTGGTAACTTCTTCAATGGAGTCCATCAAATGGAAGGTCAAAATGGTCCAAATTCGATTTAAAAAAAACGAGATAGTTTTTGGAATATAGAAATTTAAGGTGGTTTATACGATTTGGACGGTTTAGATTGTAGGAAATATATCCCAGACGTAGAAAATTTGTGTTACCAGCTCATTTGAGCGGGTATTCCGAAAAAGGACGGTGATGGTGGGCCCACGGTAGCGTGACCCACTCCTGATGTCCACTGTTTTCGTTACTTATGGTCGAGAGACTGTAGCAATTACGTTGCATTTTCAAGGTTGTGTAAAATTTTCAAACAGGTGAAAATGCTAATGTTAGCCTCTGAGTTTCATGGCATTTTCCAGAGCAAGTAATAAATGCCCAGGGAAAAAGCATTTACTACGGTTTTGGAAAGACAAACAGGTTCGGGTGATTTCTCAATGCTACGATCTTTTAGACAAACCATAACTATCTCTCGACCATCCAAGTTCAGATGACCATCAACCATCCATGGCCGTTTTGTAGCCCGAAGTACCAGTTGTAACTTCTCTTTGTTTTATTTATTTATTTGTCGATTGTATTATACTCTTCATTAATTTATTAAAATCAATACTTGGTTTTTAATTTCAATTTTAAGTATTTTTTTTGTTAAAAAAGGGTAAAAAACTATCACCGTTGCCATAAAAAGTCTTTGCTTCCAAGATAAAAGAATTCATCTGAAGAACTAATCCTCCGCTTCACAAATTATATGATTCCTTGTAATCGGTGGCTAAGTAGTCAGGCTGATATTCACAAATCCAACCGTATTCGAACTATTACGATGCTTGGGGTTACAAGGTGTTTAGTTCAATTTGAGTTGCATTCAACTTTAACGTGCCCAACACATACATACGACTCGTGTGTCGTGCTATCAAATCCTAGCCTACCACTACACTTGTGGTCATATGTCTGAATTTTAGCCAAATAGCTACAAGCAATGAATCTCTTTCATCTTATTATTGTGTAGGTAATGCAGTCTTGTAAGTGGTTCATATGTCTTTATTTCTCTCTTCTGCGTAGCAAGGTCGCAATGACGTAATGTTACTTTTATGTGCATTTTCAAGACCACATGCTCAGATTTAGCTAAGTCAAAAACACACTAAGAAAATCACCAAATCAAAATTGGGTCACGAAGACGAGACAAAGGAAAGATCTAAATGGTTGTATCATTGTGATAATACATAGGATACTAATCTAAGGTGCCAAATCGAATGAATGATTTAATTTTAATATGAACAATTTTTTAAAAATATTCATGTATTATTATATTAATATTTTCAATAGGCCTTTGTTAATCAAGTTTGTGAAGATAAAATCCGTTCAATTTCAAAAGTAGATAAATATATGCCACTATCGAAGCATTAGGATTTGTGTGCGTGCACATAGGAATCAAGCATGTCTAATCAATCAAGTATTATCAAACCAATAGTTTAGGTCAAGTGGTTAGAGATTGGAATGATTTGTTTCTAGTTCACTTTTGAATTTGATGCAATCTCATTTCGAACGGAGAATTATAGTTTCAAAAATCTCACACTGGATCTACTTGAAGTGAGGATGTAGATTAGGTTTTATTAATAGGAGAGTATAGATATTCATACATCTCATTACCAAAATAACTTGAGAAATATTTGAATCTCTGATTCATATTTTTACAAGATAGAAAGGTGTAGGGTTTTTTGTTTGACACATTTCTTTCTTTCCTCTCAAGCCCTAGCCAAGAGAAATCATTTCCTCCTAAAAACCTCATTCTAGAGATCCCATGGTGCATACAATGTTCTCTTTTCTCATAATTGAGATTCAACATTTTTAGTGAGCTTTCCTCCATCTTGCGTGTATTTTCATGTAGTGAGGAATACACTCGTGGTTACACATTCAAGAAAATTTCATTCTTGAAAATTTAAAACTAGCATTTTTTTTTTTAACATTTTCACTTATAACTGATATCAAAACACTCATCAATGTGCCGCATGGTGGATATAAATGCATTGACGTTTAATGCATAGTATTTGCTTTAACGTCAACCATACTGACAACTATAAGTGCATATACTCTGAGACAGTGGGTTCGACACCTACACTGAATAATGCAGCTTAGGCCGGTAGACGACATAGTTACATTCTAAGGCTGACGCGAGATTCGACAGCTACGACCACCACCGTTATCAACCCATAGGACTAGCGGCTACCATGAGGATGGGGTTTTGCAGAGACATCTACCACTCACGAATCACGAATTCTTTCACATAATTATCATGAGATCTGACAATTATTGTTGTTTGATTTTCCTAATTATTGTAAACGCAATTTAAATGGGCCATTATTATCTTTTACAATCATTTTTTAAAAAAAAATTTTGAGAAATTACTATCTCAAAATTTGTGATAATTTTAATTGAAATTTATTTATTTGTACAGGCCCAAAACGTGAGGCCCATTGTTATGAATGTGTTACATCCATGCCGTCCTTGCATGCATCCAAAAATTAGACAAATCTATGAAAAAGCGGTTATAACGATCCTCAACCGTTGGAAGTTAATGCCTGCCCAGAACCCACACTAATGTTGTCATCCGACCCGTACACAAGATCATACACACATGGATAAAGGGAAGGAAAAATAAAAATAAAAATCAACTTGATACAAAATTTCTGCAGACCCCAAGCAATTATTATCAGTAAAAGTTTAATTCCCACTTTTTAATCCAATGTGGTTCACTTGAGCTTTAGAACTGCCTCATTTTTGGACTCATGCCCTAAAACAAACTAGCGGAATGGATGAACGGCATATGATCCATACATCATGGTGAGCCCCACAGTTTTTGGGGCACAACTTCTAAACTGTTAATGGCAACTTTGGGATAAAAGAAATAAGTGTAGATGATGATGACCATTTACATTGCAAAATAGAAATTAAACAGACCCTATGATCTCAATTGATCACAATGACCATCCATCATATGATCACAACCTTGATTGCCCATCGTTATAAAAGTCACTTTCATCAGATGACCTTAACTGTACACAATGGTTAGGGAAATGGATGGATCAATAGAGATCATATTGCAAATGGTTCAAAATAAATCCTCAAATGGCTTATCTTAAGCCTTGACAAGTAGGGCTGACCAAACAACAAATGATATAATATCATTAATTTAGACCCTCTAGCATACCCACGCATCAAAAATTGCCCACCCCACTTCTAAAAAAAAAAAAAAAAACTCATTTTGCTCCAATGACAAGATTTTTTTTTTTTTTTTTTTTTTTTTTCTGGCAGGTATTGAACTTTTCATTGTCGTTTTTAAAGCAAAAGGTGCCCAATTTTTAAATTTTGCATGATTAGTGAGCATTTAAATTGTCAATATTTTCATGCAATCCTATCCTTAAAAATGTCGGATTGTAAGGGTGTTGGCATGTAATAGAATACAAAGGACCCTTTAGAACCCACATCGGACCATCAAACGCAATGGGAATACAATCAATAAAAAAGCTATGATCATCCGACCCATTGGATGTGATTTCGGCAATATGCCCCACACCAACGTGGAGCCCACTGAATGAAAAAAAAAAAAACACTCTTAATCCTGATGAGTTTGGTGAACCATTTCAGCCTTGACCATTTAAGAAAACCAGACCCAAAATGACACATCTGACCCGTTGATACACGTGGCTTATGAAATCTCTAGGGTCCAACCTTGGTTGCAGTGGCTGGGCAGGGTGGGGTGGGACTTTATCAAGTTCCGAATTTTCTCAATTTTCCATTTTCCAAGCAAACCTAAGATTAAATATCATACTGGATTCTTGGGAGAGATCCAGACTTACTGTAAACCTGTGGTCACTGAGGATTTCTATAGAGAGAAAATATATAAATTATAATAATAATACATGATTGATGTGGTGCCAGAGTTCAAGCCTCAATAGACAACACACATTTCTCCAGCAGGCAACCACACACTGTACATAAACCGGAAGCCGACCAAAACCGCAAATAACCCATTGAATCCTCTCCCTCTCCCTCCACCCATCCGTTTATAAACAGATTCCATTAACTTAAGCAGAAGAGCCTTCTTCTCTGCAACATGAATTTAGGGGCAAATTGTCATCACATGTAATTGTCTGTTAATATATATACTGACAAGAATTCGTTTTGCATCAAGGTAAAAGTCACACTCGCCAAACATCATGAGGACCACAAGCAGAAATTTCCAGATAATCAGGACAATCCATCTTTGGATGCTGGAACTCAATCCGAACGGATGAGTCACCCAATCAATCTGGACAGCGGAATACAACCATCATGAAATTGTTTTCAACAGTCCCAAATAAAATGCAGTATAAATATTAACGGTTCAGATCATCTCTGCAGTTTACTAATTGGGCCGTGGCTCACTCACAATAGTGAGCCACCGATTGACAGTTCCGATCATCCAAACATCTCTGCAGATGGGGCCCCACATGCATTAAGACTTCGAAGCAGGATTTCAGTAATAGTGTTGAGAAGGAAAGACTTTGAAATGGTAACGCTGTTGGAGACTTGATTGCTCATTCAAGACTTTAATTGGATTGAAAATATATAAATTGATTATTTCAAACCTCTAGAAAACTCAATCTAGCAAATGAAGAAAACTAATCAACTACAACAGGCTTTCAAACTCATAAAACTCAATTGAGTGTGGTGCTCTCTCGTTGGAATTTGGACTCAAGACTTGGTCGTAGAGAGATAGGACTGCGCACTTGCGATTGCAGCTGTTGACTCTGGAGGCAATGCATGGGCCATGGCCCAACAATCTAGAGACTTAGTCTGGCAGTGATCCAATCCGTTATGGGAAAGGGGGACAGAAAACACAGAAATTGGCAACATTTAGAACTCAAATCGAACCAGATGGGCCAGTCACTATGATGTTTGTCCAATGGCCCACCCGTGCACAGGCCAACCAGATCAACAATCCCGATCATAGTAGATATTTTCACTCCATAGAATTGTGAAGTGTGCATCATCCTATAGGATGCATTATTTATTTATTTATTGAATGGGAGAAACGATGCGTTACTTATTTATTTATTGAATGGGAGAAAGGCTGCAGATGCCATCACACTGTAATAATTCACTGAGAGATGCAAATGTGGAAAGGTCAGATGCCCCAAAAATCCCGGAACAGAAAAACCTGACATCCAAGCTTAAGTTCTATATCATTCAATGAGGACAGTACATGAACTGTTTGCTTACCCATTCATTTGCAGGCCACATACTGATCACTTCAGTTATGAATGTCAGAATGGGAGAGATCTTTGGGGCACAGTCCATTCCTGGTAAGACCCATGAGATTATCATCCAGGATCGTGGAATCCATGGGTCAGGCTGGCACAAACTCAAGACCGAATGACATTGGTGTGTACCTAAGGATCACATAACTCCTCATTGAAAGACTGGATTTATTAGCATGCAGATGGAAAGAAAATAGCGGAAAAGCATAATACCTGACATTTCGAGTCCTGTAGGCTATCCAGCGACTCAGCAATCTCCGTTTGCTTCATCACCGTTGCCTGCAATACCTGAGATTGGAGTACACAAAAACTTATTAGCAAAACTAAGAAGAGAATAATCATACTTCCAGACATTGAAATAGGTCAAAATTCCACCCGAGCAGAGAATATTTTCCAGATGGGATGTGAAAATGCAATCACATCCCGAAAATTTGCATAGAATTAAATTGCAAAAATGGCACTCTTAAGATGCTCAATTCACATACTAAATGCAAAATGTATACGATAAATAAACACTTAGGGTGCGTTTGGTAGCACCAATTATCACAAAATTTCATCATATTTCATGATGAATCAGTCTAGTTTGGTGCAAATTTTCATGACAATTGACGAAATTTGGTGCAACCAAACACACCATTAGATATAAAGAAATCAAGGGAAAGAAACTGAGAAATTAGGGAAGTTGTAGGAAATAAAAACATTAAAAAACACTGTCCACCCAGTCTTCCGTCATGCTAAGGAACCTAAAATTGCCATGTCATTGTCCCATGGGTTTCGATAGACAATCATATGGAAATAGAAAAGAGAGTGATAATTCCAAATTTAAGGAACAGATCCAGTGGGACCAGGTTTTAAAATTTGCAAAAACAAAAAAAGGGGCAGTTCAAAAAATAGGAAATTTCTTGAAAGATCAGTTTCCAGTGGCTCAGCAATATGGGTAAAGAACCTAAAAGGGCATATTTGCAGGGCTTTGACAAAGTAAGGAACAGAACCTTTTACATCAATATTCAAAAACTTTTGATCGATGTGAACCCAGCCAACTCAGTTAGGGTATTTTTATCTCTTTCTTTAAATTTTTTTTTATTAATTATTATTGTTGTTGTTGTTGTGATTCAGGCTATTTCCAAAGTACTGCTGGTCCAATCTCTGATGTTATTTAAAAAAGAAAAACTACTTGACTGAACAGGACTGATTTCCTAGTTGAGTCTGAGATTCTGAGCACTGAGCTGCATCTATCTTGTCCCAAGAGAAACAGGAGCAGCTAGCATTCAAGTCATTCTCCGCTATTTCCCAAAGCCAGAGATTCTGACAATCTCCCTATGAAATTATTCAACAGTATATCTGAGAACAACATGCTGTGTGCATCTGAAACTTACTTTCTTTGTCTTCTCAAGGTCAAACTCGATGGATTTGATCCGATCCAACGATTCCAGGATCATATGCGCTTTATCTGAAGGAATTTCTGCCGGCTTGTTTCTGAGTTCGCTAAATATCATCTCAAGCCTTTGAAGGCGCTGTACGCACGGGAGGATACAGTCTTCCTTGACAGCTTCTGTGGCTAGATGGTTATTCGGATCACGCACCGATGGATTTGAGGGGCAGCTGATTTCCTGCCTCCTTCCAAATCCACAACATAAAATACGGAAGACTGCCAATAGCTTGATCATGAAAGCAACTAGTGGTCTCACAAGACATGGGAAATTTCTTTCCTCCAACCTGTCCCTGATAGAATTGAGCCTGTGAATGATACCTGAACAAAGACATCAATGTCCAAAAAAAAAAAAACAAAAGAGTGGTTGAGATGTAAGGAAACAGTGCATAACACAGCTCAAAACAAAAAAGAATGCCAAACACTTCACAAATTAAAGATAAAAATATGAAAATATACGAAGAATTTTTTATTTTTATTTTTTATTTAAAAAAAAAAAAAAAAGAACTCGGGTTATGATGAGCACCAATATCCTGTATGGCTGTACATAGGAAACAGACCATTTAAAAAAAAAAAAAAAAACTGCTTATGTTGAACACGTCTATTAAGGCAATGCAATAACAGATAATTCTTTTCTGAAACTATTCATGTAGTTTTAATGCATTTCCCTATGGTTTTCTACTGATGTAGAATAGCATTTATATGATAATGGGGTTAAATATATCATATAGCCATATGGATGCGTAAATGTTCCAGCATACCAGGTTTCTGTGTCTGTCTCGGTGTATGTCAGACAATATGGTGGAGTTGTAAGTTATGTAGCCACCCCTATAAGGAGATGAATCTGGAATAGCAGATCAACTATTCAATATTCAATGCATTCTCATCTAGCCTGTCATATTCCCACCGCTAGGAGGAACAAACTTCCTATCATTATCAAAGTTACCTATCATACCTTGTGAATTGGATGCTGCATCAGTATACAGATGCCCCCCATCTCTATCCCCAACAGATGACTTCTCGGTGGGTCCTGCCCTTCGACCAGTGTCTACTGCTTTATCAACCACAGCAAAATGGTCATCACAGCTGTAGTAGGCATTTTGGTCTGTTGCCCTTGCCTGTGTAAACTATAGAAAGAAAATAGGAAGGACCAAATATCAGGAATTACATTTCAAATGAAAGAAACAAGTATCATGTAGACAAGCGCCACATATAGGAAACAATGGAAATGCAAATACAAAGAGAAAGTAAAAGGATCAGCCCACAATGATGTCTTTGTGATCACTAACCTCAGTAGCCCTTAGTTTCCTTCACCGGGCTTGACAACCGTAATAAGTTGTTCTTCGGGGAAGCTTGTTGGGAGTGGTCATGCCGGCTTTGACCTTAGTTAGCCCATTGGTTCGTGCTGGTTGCTGGTTCAAGCTCCTTTCATGGATCAGCCCATTTTTCCCATAACAGTAAGCCCCCTTGCTTTCGAGTCGATAGCACGGACTTGGAAAGTAGGTCAGAAGTTCCTAGGTCGGACTGTTCCACCATAAATGCCGAGTATGGCGGCCAACACAGGAGTCGAGGCGTGTCAATAATCATGTACAGCGTAGTCGAGGTGGTGTGTCGTGGCTCGAGGCCACGTGACCTGTCAGGCCGTCTTTTCGGTATCTGACCAATGAGAGAGAGACTGGTGGCCATTTCTTGATAACTAGGTCAAACGACAGGTGGGGTTGCACCACGTGTCGAGACAAGGGAGTCGAGGGGGCACTGTACAGGGTCTGCATTAATGGCAGCGTTTAAACGTTGCCACGTGGATCCCCTATATAAGGAAAACCCTAGAGTCTGTTTGCATCTCCCATTCACATCTTCCTCTTCTTAATTCGTATCCTTGGCCGTTGTTTGCAGAGGCAATTTCCGGCAACTTATATTGTGAAATCACTAGTGACAGGGCAACATCCTCCTTCCGGTGAGCCCTGTTCTTCAACTCACCCCCTCCCTTCTTTCCCTTCTTCTTCGTTACTAAGTTCAGGCATTTTTCAGCTAACTGCCATGTCGGATTCACTAAGTTCGTGGGAGGGGGGCCTCCAGTGGCAACAATGGGGCAAATAGCCTTTTTCCGATGTCGAACCCACCGTCGCCGTTGGTGATGATGAGGACACCGATTTTCGAGGCATCACAATCGTCGCGAGTAATAGAGACATCCCTAGCAGAGCGGCCAGTTAGGGCAAAGCACAATCTGCCTGGTAAAGGGGAGTTAGATGAATCCCTTGTAGAGGATGAGGAAGAGGAGAGAGGCCTCGTGAGGTCGATCCTCAAGGAGGATGACTTAGCTCAGATTAGGTTGGGGTACCATATACTTGAGTCAATAGTCCTCCAAGTTCCTTCACCGGACGAGCTCCCTACTCATCCTCCAGAGGGAGCAGTTGCCATTTTTTAGGTCACCATTCAATGCGACTTGAGGCTCCCTCTGCAAAATGTAGTAAGATGATTGCTTGCTCGTCTGAAGTTGGCCCCGGGGAAGCTAATCTTCGATGCAAGGGTTGGTACTACCTCTCTGCTTGGAGGGGGACCGGAGGGGGTATGGTCATAGACGTCCCGACCTCCAATAAAAATTGAAAGAACGGGTGGTTCTGGGCTTTTGGCAGTTGGGAAGTATCGGGTTTGACCTTGCGCCGTGGCTTGGTCCCCACCGCATTCACTACCCCAAGTCGGCTTTCTTTGTACTTATCTCCTTTTTTTTTTTGTCGTTTCTCAATTGGTCAATCTCTGGTGTTCTTAATCGTTTGTGCATGCCTTCTTTGATGCAGATATTCTCAAACACCCTTCCCTCCTCAGAGACGAATCTCTTGCTCGGATTTAAGGGGTAAGGTCATTAGTGAGGAAAACCGATCTTGGAGAAGACTTCTTCAACTGGAGCTCCTCAGAGACGAATCTCTTGCTCAAATTCAGGAGGCAAGGTCATTAGGAGAGGAAAAATGATCTTGGAGAAGACTTCTTCAACTGGAGCTCCTATTTGAGTCAGGTCTTGATACCAAGCTTACAGGTAAGAGCTTTGGTCAACCTTTATGACTTGAAAATTTTATGAATTTATAACTAAATCAATTTCCGTTCTAACTGATGTAGAAATGTCTGAAGCCCGTCGCAAAGCGCAAGACACCTCTCTCCGAGGAGACTGTGCCAGCAAAGAAGCCAAAGACGACCTCCAAAAGTAAAGGGAGAGTCAGTCCTTCATCTCCCACTGTTACTGCTGAAGCAATAGTCGAGGGGACTGCTCGCGAGGAGGCTTCTCCCGCAGAGATCCGGGGACCTGTCGAGGCTCGACCCATAAAGGCTGGTGAGACCAGCGAGCCTCCTATTGGGCCTTCTGAGGCTCGAGGAGAAGGACAACGTCCTTCCAAGTAGAGGTGTACACAAACCGAGCTAGCTCGGTTAGCTCGCACAACTCAACTCTAAAAAGTTCCATTCAACCCGGTTCGAGGCTGAGTTCAAGCCGAGTCGAGCTCATTTTTTGAGTTTGAAAATGAGTTCGAGCTAACCTAGCTTGACTTGACTCAGATCGAACCTAGCTTGAATCAAACTCGGATCGAACCAGTTCGGTGAGTCGGTTACTTTGATATTGATGTTGCTCACCAAGCAATGAAATGACTCAACGTCAACGAAGTGTGGCTAGTAGCAAGGAAGGTATGTGTGTGAAACCAATACCCTTTTTTTTTCTTGATTTTTATGTTGCTTAGGTGTTTAATAAAATACCTGTAAAACCATTGTCATTGTCTTAAATACAGTGAGATTTTGAAGATGCAGTCCAAGTGTTTGTGAAAATGCTGCATAGGCGAACTCGGCTTGATCTTGGCTTGAACTCGGCTCGAATTGGCCCAAGCTACTGATCAAACCGAGCCAAGCTGGCCAGTCAGGCTCGAGGACTGAGCTGAGCCGAGTTCGAGCTGAGGTCAACTAGTAGCCGAGCCGAGTTGAGCTGAGGCCACTCGACTCGATTCAACTCAATGTACACCCCTACTTCCAGGACAACGCGTGGAGTCATAGATGCGCTCATGCCTTGGGCAAAACGGCATATATCCAATGTTGAATTCCTCGTCATGCTGGACTCTTTGCCAGACGCGATCCTTGTGTCCGCGACGAAGAGTTTTCTTGGAGTAAGTCGATCCTCTAAATATTTGTTGTTTTTCCTTTTTCTGTTCGACTTCTGACATCCTCTCTTGCTCCTTTGGTAGTTTGCCACCTCCTAGGTACACCACGATATTGTATGCTTGCGGAAGGAGGCATGGGAGGGCGAGAATAAACTCTTGCAAAAGGGAGTCGAAGTCAAAGTCGAACAATTCCGCATTGCTGCCAAGGAATCTCGGGCCGCAGCCGTTACAACTGACCAAGCCCACTCTGCTTCGAAGGCTCAAGCTTCAGATCTGGCGGTCAAGCTAGAGGCGACAAAGAAGCTTCTCGCCGAGGCTTCTGACAAGCCAGCTCGATGGGAGGTCAACAATGCGGAGCTGAAGGCAAAGCTCAAGGAGGCTGAAGTAGAGGCTCGGGCGGCTATCTCCTCGGCTCGAGCGGAAGCCGTTAAGGAATTCAAGTCGTCCAAAGAATACTTGGAAGATAGGGATGCCTTATATCGGATGGCATTCATGAAGTGCATTGAAGAGGTTAAGGAAGCTTATTCAAAACTAGACCTCTCTGGCTTTGAGGATGCTAGCTCTGAATCTGAGGCCCCTGCTGAAGACGTGCCTTCCAAGCAGCCTCCCAAGGCTTAAAGACAAGCCCCTTTTGTATCTTTAATTTTGTGGACTTTAATGTAATACGCTCCTTGGAGCTTTATCAATACAATTCACTTTTTGGCATAGTGCTTGTATGCGAATTTTTTCTAAGTAGATAGATCGGATTCCAAGAAGAGTAGTCCGTCGAATACCTTAGTTGTAGTAGTCGTCGGAAATTTGCTCCTTTCAGGATTCGATCAATCGATTAGGTTTCTTTTCCCTTTATATTAGGGAGAATCCTTAGTAGTATTCTAATATATACGCAAGCACCAGTAGTATAGAACCCGACCTCCACTTGGAGGCTTGGCGCATTGATAGGGGTTGTTCTTCCTAGTTGTCTTGGGAAGCCCTCTGTAGATTGTTTCGACAAACAGTCCTTTACAGGTGCGAAAGTAGGAAACAGACTGCAGGATTTCATTGCATTAACTTGAACGCGACCAATACACAGTAAGCTATGTGATTGATATGAATCGGTTCCTTAGGAATGGTAAATCTTGAGACGTTCAACATTCCATGGGTGAGGTAGGAGCCGACCTTCCAGATCTTCAAGGCGGTACGATCCAAGTCAACTTTGAGTCTTTCTATCCCCCTAATAAAGTTCGTGATGAAAACTTGATCGGGTTGGGAGAATGAGCTAATGGAGTTCGGCTTCAGTTGTTTGAACCTCAGTCAAGCAACTCCAGTTAGGGTTAATGAGAATGCTCAACACATCACTACAGCGGACGCATTGTGGAGCTCCTTCCAGAACCTAAAGGATTCCATATGTTCGGACGGGTTGGTTGTTCCCAAGAAAGGGGTGATTTGTAGCATACGGAACCTGTGAGCTTGCATAATGTTAGCAGTGAACGAAGGTTCGGTTCCTTCCATTATTGCTTCCATTAGAGTCGGAGCATTTGCACAGTAGGCTCGTCGTATGTCCCTAATCTGACCTTGCAAGTCCTTAAGCTCGACTTGGGTGCCAAACTATTGATGCAGTTTTTCGATAGACCCTTGAGTGACTGCACATAAAACAAACAAGACCCTGGAAAAATGCAGGGTACCTTCCGATGCCAAAGTCTGGGATCTGGGTCTTTGTAGAAGTGGTCTTAAAGGAAAGGGGTTATTAGTGTATAAAAGCGTGTATTGTACCTTTCACTATTTATAATAGAGGAAAGATCACACAATCGGAAAATCTTTTTTGTTAGAGGGAAGATCACGCCGTTGGAAGATCTTTTCTATTACAGGGAAAATCACACCTTGGATTAGAACTCCAAGTGTATCGGAGATCTTCCCCAGATCTTCAACGTCCGAGATCTCCAAGATTCCAATCCTATCCCCTGAGATCTCAGGAGAGACCTTCAGGTCACTTGCTTTGGATAAGATCGATCGTCAGTAGGAAGCCGATAAACCCACTCGACCCATAGATAAGGTCGGACGATAGAGGTAGCGGTACCTTGAACGATACTAAGCTATCAGAAGGTTGGTGTCATTCCGATGATATTACAAACCAAGCAAGCTCGTGATGTCTTTGTGATCACTAACCTCGGTAGCCCTTAGTTTCCTTCACCGGGCTAATAAGTTGTTCTTCGGGGAAGCCTGTTGGTAGAGGTGTACACGAGTCGATCTGAGCCGAGTTTGGCATAGCTCGACTCGGCTCGGCCACTTGCTGACCTCAGCTTGGACTCGGCTCGACTCAGTCCTCGAGCCTGACTAGCCAACTCAGCTCAGTTCGGTCAGCAGCTCGGGCCAGTTCGAGCTAAGTTCAAGCCAAGATCAAGCCGAGTTCGTTTGTGCAACATTTTCACAAACACATGAACTGCACTTTCAAAATCTTGTTGTATGTAAAACAACAACCATGGATTTACAGATATTTCATCAAACACCTTGTAAACAACATAAAAATCAAGAATAAAAGGGTATTTGTTTCATATACATACCTTCCTTGCCACTAGCCGCACTTCATTGAGTCATTTCATCAAACGCTTGGTGAGCAATAGCAATATCAAAGTAACCGAGTCACCGAACTGAATCGATCCGAGTCTCGGTTCGAAATTTTTTCGAGCTCAAAAAATCAACTCGATTCGGCTTGAACTCAATTTCGAACCGAGTCGAATCGAGCTTTTTCGAGTCGAGCAAGTTACCAAGCTAATTCTGCTCGTGTACAGCCCTACCTGTTGGGAGTGGTCGTGCCGGCTTTGACCTTAGTTATACTCCGAGTAGCTTGGCCCATTGGTTCGTGTTGGTTGTTGGTTCGAGTTCCTTTCATGGATCGGCCCATTTTTCCCATAACAGATACTATACACTTTTCCAAACTAAACATAATCAGAATCGAATATGAGGTGCGAAAGTATGTTATTCCTCAACTTCATTCCAAAACTTACAAAACATTTCCATTTGATATGTTTATTAATTGGTTTCATATGCCACCCCTCTAATCCATGAATCCTCTACTAAAAACATTGTGTAAGCTCCTATCCCCTTTCACAAATTCACGTTCTGGTAACAGAGGAACTGTGCAGGCGCTGCCTGCTAAATATGCAATAATAACCAAATGAAAATGAAGAAGAAGAAGAAGACTCACTTCTTCATGAACAGGTGCCAACCGAGTGAACCCAGCACCCCTTAATCCTGTAGGAGAACCAAGATCATCAACATCTGAACCTGACTCAGCTGTTGATGTATCGCTGCTCCTTCCCTGATATGCAAAGAACTAACAAGATTAATATACAAGTGAATTAGATAAACTGCGTTTTAGTATCATACCTCAAACATAACTTACCTTTAATGGGCGTAGCCTAGTATAGGAATTAATTCTCTGTCCTCCATCTGACATTTGTGTGATTTGCCTTATGAATGTTGCTTCACCATTATGTATAAGCTACATAAGTTTCAGTGAACTAGTTAATCAACATGCACCATACCTGCAGAAAATTTTATACAAAGGAATTTAAATAGAAATATTATATTTCACACGACAATGAGCACCTTACCTTCATTATTTCAGGATCATTCCATGGTCCTTTATTAGATCTTAGACAACCTCCTTCCATAGTGCACGAACATGAGCCCCCCAAGAAGTCTGGCAGTTGTCTGAAGGGAAAAGCAATGTGAGCACCACAAAAATATCCTAGATTTCATTAATACCAACAATGAAAGCTAATGAGCAAAGATCAAAACCTTGAGTCAATGACTTCAAGTAGTCTGCTCTGGAATTTGGACCCTAGCACCTGCAAATTAGTGAAAAATACAATTTCCACTTAAGGCTGAAAAGAACAATAGAAAATAGACAACTTCCTAGAAAGACATTTTCCATACATGTATTTTTGAAATAGTATTTGCATCCAGAAATTTCTTTACACTACTCCAAAGAACCTTGAAACCAGGACCAGCATTAACAATGAACATCTGGTGCAACGTCTGCATTAAATAAATAAAAATAAAACAAGCTTCCATTAGCAAACAACTTTGGTAGAAAATATAGTTTTTTTGCCATGTGAATCAAGTACCTCAGGATAGTAATTGGAGTCTATTTTCTGCATGCCAACAAGGAGGTCATACGCATTCCTGCCAAAATTTTTCATACCCTGCACATCGCAGATAAATACCAGTTGAGGGGCTGTAACTGTCCAACCGATATCCATGAAAATGACCCAGAATATCCAAACATAACAAACACCTATCTTAAAGATGAGAGATACAAGAGATGAAATTCATCATGGTCAAGGCTGACTCAAAATAATGGTACATACCAGGCCTTGCACATCCAAGATCGTCGTTGTTGTGTCAATATGCCTTTTTGCGGCAATTGAACATGCAGGGAACTTTTCCCGGAAGGCCCTCTCAAACTCTTGCACATGATATTTTAAGTAACGCTCGACTGTAGTGATGTGCATTAGCTTACTTGGTTCAGCTTTCCCAAGCCTCTCGATATAGACCGGTCTCCCTTCTTTATCAACTCCATGGTACCCCTGAGGGTAATAACGCAAGACCTCATCCAGCTCTTCAAACTCGAAGTCCTTAAATTCAGTTTAATGTATTATCAGTGTTAGAACTTAGAAATGGACAGTTGGATGACGTTTTATATGCAGTAGACGGCAGAATCCTCTGACATAATTATGAACTTATCGAAGTACAGTTTGGATAATACATACTTGGTCATAAGTAAGAAAAAAATACAAATCAGGAAGATCATCTGGTTGCATATGGAGTTCAGCTTTAAAAAGGGGTAGGGAGTAATAATACATCAAATATAAATACAGCGATACATTACGGACCAGAATCCAACATAGATGCAAAACTAATTACATAAGAAAACCATTATAACAATCAATGGAAATACTAAGGTTGCCTGATGCATTCAAAGGCCCAAGACACTTGTGGTTTGCTTTTAAGCACAATAAGAAGCTTTTCGTTGGAGGATTTGAGAAAAGATCTGAAACATTCTAAATTGGATATTGCATTTGTAAAAATAAGAACAAGCTGAGTATGAATGCATATCTCCTCTTTCATAACATTAGATTCTACAATCTGATGTGTCTATGGGAGCAATGTGTGCATTTTATTGAAAACAAAATATTTGAGCATGCATGCATATGTAGATGGAATTGCTTGGATGTGTGTAGGGAAATGCTAGCGTCCACACCTTCATGGGGACATTAGCACCACCCTAAAAAGGTTTTGAATCACATGTGGGACACCAAATAATCAATCGGGACAGTTTATTCACCGGTACCATTGAGAGTAAGCCATGGTGCAAGAATCACATCGATTAGATGACCATAAACATTTGAATGGAACCAATTTGTTACAACTGTCTGTTTTTTATAAGCCATAAATCGCATGGGATCATGAAATCAAAGGGCTACCTTGGAATCACAAGTAATATAAAGTGAGATCTATCAAATAGATGTTTCAAGATAATGATTGGACCTATTTTGTATCTCCACTCGATCTTGACTGTCCATTTTCCATGCTATTGATTGGATGCTTAGGATCATCCACTTGGTGTGATTTTTGCACCATGGCTTGCCCCTATTTTTATGAAAGAATGAACGATTCAAATCGACAATTGGGCATCCCGGGTACCATTTGAAAGGTTTTGGGATGTTGCTAACATACCCATGAAGGCGGGGATAACGAAACCCATATACATATATAAATGGTTTCAGAAGGTGTGGCCCACTTGAGTTCTGAATATGGCTAATTTTTGGGACATCCCATATCCCAGAGGGAACCCACCAAATGCATGTTGTGGATGTCCGACACACATCACAGTGGGGCCCACGAAGGTCAACACACACACACAGGATGGCAGACTAACCTCTAATATGGTATCCGTCTCGTATTCTTTTCTCCATTGAAGCATTTCTATCCACATGTGGATTGCTTTGCCAATGTCAAATTTCCTAGCTTTCAAGAATCTGCACCAATGAAAGGGAATGCTGCTCAAGGATCGGAGATACAAACCATGGAAGCCAGGATAAAAGAAAGAAATATGGGGAATAAAAATGAACTGCAACCTCACTTTCAAAGGACAGGGAAAACTCAATTATAACAGAACTATGAATCTTAGAAATTCAACCATCATTACCACCTCATGCCCAACCATTGTAAAATTTAAACAACAACACATCAATCCAAGATGTTTGTGTCTGAGCAAACCAAGATGCCACTAGGAGCAGGTGACAAAACTAGCCAACTTAGTCCATATGAAGGCTCATGCAAGTCAAACAGAAGATCCATCTACTGTATTAAGGATATTTTGTTTGCAAAAAAAATTACAGATAAAATTTTTTTTTTTTTTTAAGTAACTGACCGCAACAATGTGTGATAGTCATCATGCCGAACTGGTAACAAATCCTTCGCAAGGAGCTCTTGACGAAAAGCATTGACTGCACGCTCCTCTTCTGCGTCTCGAATGTCCTCAATTGAAACTGAAGGTATCCTATAATCAATTTTCCTTTTACCTCGTTTCTTTAGAGAATGTGTGAACTTGTTTGAAGCATTTATCGCTTTCTTCTTCAGAGCTCCGATTTTGGTTCGTCGTCTCTCGTCTTCTGAGTTCTCAACATCTGATCTCCTTTCTCTTCTTTCGTCCTGAGTAACCACTCCTTCTGGACCTTCAAAAAGTTTACGAATTAAAATGAGACCATGCTGTACTAAGACCAATAAGTGAAGAGAGGGGGAAAAACACTGAAACTTTGATATAGCAAAAATACGCATGATGAAATATTGCAAATTACAAAGCCGACAAATACCATTCCTGTGACATTTCTATCATCCCTATAACCGTTTATGGTGTTTCACTTAGCCAGTGCAAAATCTATATGATAAAGATATAAGAGCCAGCCTGTCCTTTACATGCTCAATTCAACTGAATGATAACACAATGATAATCCCATAAGACTTACCTGACATTTCCTGGCAATGCAATAGAAATTTATCAGGTATCACACTCTGGAAGACGAACTGAAACCCACTCCAAGCTCATGAAAACCCACAACAATCTACACTGGAAAAAAAAAACAATAGAAGCAACCAAACAAATGTTCCAATGTTAATATTATTATAATAATAATAATAAAATCAACACAGCCGTTGAATGACTAAAAAAATCAAAGAAAAAGAAAAAGAAAATAAAGAAACGAAGAAGAAGAAAACAAAAACAAAAACAAAATAAAATGCCAAAATCTACACGTCTTTTTGTACCCTTTAACAACAGCAGGTCATCCAGAAGAAACATCGCACTTCTTTTCTTTCATCAGTTCTTTTCTTCCGAAAATTGTGTTTTTATTTTCTATCAAACCAGGGGTTCCAAGAAAATTTTAAAAAGAAAAAGAAAACAAACAAAAAATAAAATAAAATTGTTTTCCACATATCCAAACCTACATCTTCCAATCCAGCAAAAGATTCAAACAATAGCCAAAAGAATCAAACATACCTCGTCAAAAATTTCATGATCCAGCAAATATTGTGAACATCCAACCCCGAACCTGCATTTCTCAAATGATTATTCAGATCAGCTCACCATTAAATAACCATAAACAGAAGGCATTGTAGTTGTTAACTCTCACTAACACTTGTAAGATTGGATGATTCTTGGCACTGAATGCATAAAAATGGTTCAGCTGTGCGTTTCCTTTTTAAATCAATGTGTCCTTATGCAAAAACATTATCTCAAAAAAAGTAGAAAAAGAAAGAGCATATCCATTGGGCGAATTCAAAGCCAAATTTCAAGCAGAAGTAAATAAGTATCACGACATCAACAAGCATCCCATAAGGCTAATTCCTGCAACCAGATATTGGAGCTAAACCTACAATACAGCAGTCGTAAATCATTCAAATGCAGTGAAAATTTAAAACACTAGTCAAATCCTCGCTACATTTTCTTAAACTTGGAAATCACATTATAAATTTTGCTAATTCTATGATTTTTTTTTCCGTCAAAACAAATAAAACAGTAAAGATTCATATATCCCAACCTAAAACAAGATCGAAAAATGAAAAATATTCCATCAAGAAGATCTGAAGCTAAATTCCAAGCAGAAACAGAGAAAAAAATACCCTAATTCAAGTGTGGAAATCAGCAATTTCCGAACACAAAATCCTTCAAACCCACGCTTTCTTAAACCATTACTAGACATTATCTTTCCAGAAACAGAAACTGCATTAAAATTTCCCAAACTCCCGCAAAATCCATTGAAATCTCGGCATTTGAATCCTCTCAAAACCGAGAAGGCAAAAAAAAAAAGCAAGTGCAGATCCGCATTTAAGTTCTCAAATCGAAAGAATCTCCTTTAAAAACGAGCAAACCAAAAGAAACGTTTCACAAAACCCGAACCGGAGAGCAGAAACCCCGATTCAGGAGCTGAAACCCGCAAATTAGATCTCAAAAGTTAGAGAATCTCCACAGAAAAGGGATTCTGGACTAAAATCCGATCAGAAAAGACAATTATTTGAAAGAAACCTCTCAGAAACAAAATTCTGAGAGCGGAATCGCCGGTTCCAGAGCTGAAAGCGGAAATTCATAAGAAAATGCTCCAAACCGGTTTAGATCCGCATTTAAAGATGTCAAAACGCGAGGAATCTCTGCCAAAAAGAGATCCAGAGCTAAATTTCAAGCAGAAACGACGAGAATGCGAAAGATACCTCTCAGAAAAGTAAATCCGAGAGCTGGAACATCGATTCCGGAGCGGGATCTGCAGCAGAAATCCTTAAAGAACGAAGATCACAGGCTCTAAAAGAGGAAAGGTTAGAGAGAGAGAGAGAGAGAGAGAGAAGGGAGAAGATTTTTCTAATTATAGGACGTCCTTTTCATGTTAGCGTTTTTTCTAGGGTTTGAGCAGTGGGCTGTTGAGGAGCGTTGGATTCTCTCTCCCTCTCTCTGGAGAGGAGATTCGAAGCTTCCAGCGCTTTTGATATCTCAACGCCGCTCTCTTTCGTGTCTTTCTTCCGCTGCTTTATATATACGTGGCCGTTTTTAAAAAAAAAAATAAATATTTTCTAGAAAAACGGCTTTCAGCAGGATCGGGGTACTTGGACTTACGTGTAACCCGTGGTTAACAGAATCGCCTGCTAACCCAAGCTCTGTAGGGTCCACGTAATTTTTTTATTATATCCACTCCGTCCATACGTTTAATCATATTATTTTATTGCATTTTAACAAATAATAAAGAAAATAAAGAACTCAAGTGGACCACACCAGTAGTGATTGAATTTTCACCATTTAATCCTTCTTTGAGTTTTATATCACTATGATGTTTGTTTTTTTTATGCCTCTCTGCTTAATTCACCGTATGAACAGATTGTATTGAATATAAACATCATGGTGGGTCCCAGGATGGTTTGAACAAGTGGTGTTTTCATATCCACTTTTTTCTGTGGTATGGTCCACTTGAGTTTTTGATATCCTTCAGATCATGGATCATTTACTAATATGATCTATTGAGACGGATGAATGGAGTGGATATAAAATAAAAATAACGGTGCGCCCCCACGTAGCTTGGAGTTACTGGGATTCCTGTGTAACACCAGGAAAGTCCCGTCCCATGATCGGGTGGATGATCGCAGGAACCGCCGAGTTATTGGGAGGAACGCGGGGAGAATTTAGGTACTGTGGTCCGCTCGCTACTAAAGTGGATTCGTAAAACGCAAGTTGAGCCACACGTGTATATGATCGAAGCCGTCCGTGATGTCGGTCACAATATGAATATGCCCAGGGAAATGTATGATTTTCCAAAAAGTGGGCCCCGGTTTAGATCTGTTGATGGATAAAATCACCCGAGTTGTTCGACGGCTTATATGGTCAGGATCATCTTACACTGGACCGTGTTCCCCACCGCCCAGATGGCGTTGCGGGCCTTGCGGCGCACGAGCTTCTCGTTCAAGGGACGGAAGCGAGCGAATGAGAAAAAAGGGGGCCCGCGGCAAACGTGTGCGAAATAGCACGTGCCCCACCGTTAACACGTATTGCTTGATAGTCGGGCCGTTCGATCATCAGAAAGTCACACGTGTGAGATAAGATGGAATTGAAGAAAACTGGCCAATTGGCTAATGTTCAGCGTCCACGGGCCCACACTTTATACGGTGAGACCCATCTGATGGCCAGGATCTTTCGCTCGTGTGGCATGATGACAGACGTGTGCAGATCGCCCCATCTCCCCGTCACAGGCGTCGATCCCACTTTCCTGATGGGATCCCGTATGTCCATTATCACGTGGGGACGCGGGAGTGGATTCGGTACCGTGGGGCCCACCTTGATGTATGTATTGTATATCCACACCGTCCATCCGTTTTTACGGCTCTCTTTAAGGTGTAGGACAAAAAATAAGAAGATCCAGATCCAGATACTAGGTGGACCACACCACAGGAAACAGTGGAAATTGAACGTCCACCGTTGAAAACTTTCCAAGTGGGCCACAGAAGTTTAAGATCAAGCCGATCTGTGTGTTTCCCTGCATAAAGATACCCTGGCCTAAAACCGAGAGAGATCGATCATCGAGTGGGCTACACTTCACAGTAAATGTGCAGCTGGTGAATTTTTTCTAACTACCAATGCTGACCGTACACGTGTACTTGATGAGCACAGTCTACTGATTTCTCGGCCTGGTCAAGATGGAGGCCGATTGGCTTGTGTACCTCACACCAGCTATATCCAAACCGTCCATCCATTTGGCGAGCCCGTCTTAATGCTTGAGACGAAAAATAAGACAGATCTAACTATGGGACCACACTACAAAAACCAGGGGGATTGAACATCTACCATTAAAACCCATTTTGGGGTCACAAAAGTTTTATATCAATACGAAATTTGTTATTCCTCTTCATTCAGGTCTTTTTGACCTTATGAATAGATTGGATGTATAATAAACGTTAAGGTGGGCCCTACAAATTGTTTGACGGTGAAAATTGTTATCTCCGCTTGTATTTATGGTGTGGTACAGATGATCTTTTGATATGATTCATTTTTTTGGATAATACTCTAAAATGACCTCTAAAAATAGATGAACGGTGCAGATATAATAAATACATCACTGTGGGGCCTTGTAACTTTGATCTCCTTTGAACCGTTCGTACAACTCGGAGCTCGAGGATAGTGCTCGTCTGAGCACGACGCGTACCTACAGCAGCTATATAGCTGGTGTGTGGTACACCAGCCAATCCGTTTCCGGTCAAGTTCTTGGGACCCCTGTGTCAGTTTTGCACTGTTCAAGAAGCGATGGTGACTCCTCAAACGTACGCGTGGCATAGTTGTACGGTAATTCAGACCGTCAAAGCCACTCTATTTCACTTTTAAGTTTTAACCATCCATTTTTATAATCACTAATTAACGGCTGGTATCGCTTGATCAGTTTGAGTTTCGAGACATTTTCTATCCACAATGGGACCCACAATTTGGATGGTCTGGATACACGTGAGGAGGATCAATTCCTTTTGTCTTTTAATTGGTTGGAGCATGGCTTCGGTGAATCGCTGACTGTGGGGCCCACCTTGATTTACGTGCTTTACATACACGCCGTCCATCGGTTTTGACAGCTCATTTTAGTGCATGATTCCATAAAGAAATCTTGAGTGGACCACACTGCAAGAAATGGTGGTGACTGAATCCACACCATTAAAAACTTCTTAAGGGCTACCGGAATGTTTATTGGCCATCCAACCTGTTGATAAGGTCACAAGGACCTGTATGAAGAGACTATACAAATATCAGCTTGATCCAAAACTTTTGTAGCATACGAGAAGATTTTAATAGTTGGTCACCACCGTTTCCCATGGTGTGGTCCACTTGAGACTTAGATCGGCTTCAATTTTTAGGATTATGCCCTTAAATGAGCTGTCAAAACTGATGGACGGTGTGGATGTAAGGAGTATACATTTCGGTGGGGCCCACGGTCAAGGATCGACCGACCTTTGTGGATCAAGCCGCCCCCAGTTGGTGCACGTGGGAGCTGAGCCCCCGTGATGAGAGGAGTTATTTGATACTCTGCCAGAGATTAACACTTGATATACAGGTATTTGTGCACATGTCATGCATTTCCTCAAATTAAACCATGTAAATAGCGGCACTCAGTGTCAATGGCTAACATTCCTCAAATCAGATTTTTTTGACCAACTCTAGAATCTGATTTGTGAATTGAAATAAGACCGTAGGTATTTTCGCTCTCAACCGTCCAATAAGTGTTCATCGAGCCTATTTTCAGATAATCCAATATTCCTAGGTTTTGGTTAATGACAAGTCTAAATTGAGATCCATAACTTGGACGGTTTAATTTAAATTTCTTACACGCGGGCTATGCAATTTCTAAGCTATTCCAATGATTGTGTTTTAGCCGTCACAACGCCACGTAGTACCAATCAATTTATTGTAGCATGCAATTTTTAAATTATTTCCAATGATTGTGTTTTAGCCGTCACATTGCCATGGTGTTTCAAGTTATTCTAGTTATTTTCGTGTATTATGTTGAAATTGTATTTAATGACCGACAATCTTGAACGTTGGCCAATATAGTTGGTAGGACGAGACACTGATGAGAAGTCATTACATATTATATTTTTGAAATTATTAATTTATGAGATATAATAGGCGATACCTAAATTTGAATCAAGAAACACTAGTGAGTAGTCGTTATATACCACAATGAGTTACGTGAAATAGATAGGAACTCATAATATAACGTCATTATTCTAGCTTCGCCAATCTACTATTTGAACCAGAAATAATAACAACTTGGCTAATCATGCATAACACCATGACAGCATTGTTGAGTAGTGCTGCAAGCCAACCATTGCATGTATCATCATGAAAATTATTATTAGATTATGCTGCAAGCCAACCATTATACATAATATCGCATCATGCATTAAATAACTAACTTAATAATTATTTGTTTTATATGTTATCATTATTTGCGCTAATTGAGTCGATAACATATATAATTTAGAACCAATGAAACCACTGAGTTAGCTACTCACTCCCACCTAGGATGACATTCTAAAACATCAATCAGGTGATATTATCATTGCAAGTATTATTGAGATCTCAGATGGATGAGCTTAAATCAACTTGCACCACCGCCATTATGTTTTGGAGAATTGGGCCAAAACTTAAAACTTTATAAATTAATTATTTTAGGTATGTATATTATGGCTTATATAATTTTCATTTGGACAAGCACCGTTCTTGAAATTTTACATTTTAAATATTAGTCATTTATTTATATACTTAGTTATTTCTGTTTAACTTTTGATGCCGCTGATTTAAAACTACTTTAATTGGTGAACATTAACCAGACTACACGAGCACGTAGGAACTCGCCCACGTGTATTTTTGTTAGGTTCACACCCTAAAACTCGGGATCGGAGTCTCCATACTCGGGAGCCAATTTTCGTTGCGTGACATACTACTCAAGTAAAACCTCAGAATCTAACCCAGAGCTAGGGCTTGCTGGCCACCAGAAGACGCGATGTCATCATCAACAAGTCTGCTTTGCGAAAACCTAATGAAATAACAGTTGCCTTGAGGCTGCATATCTTATATTTGATTACAAAGCGAATGTCAGCCAAACAAAATAGGTATACTGCATATTATACACTACCATGCAAGCCAAAGTAACTAAAGGGAATGATTTCATTCATTACTAGACTTCCAATATTACAAAGCTCTAAATAATGAACGCAATCCTATTTAAGAGTCTTATTCCAAATAATCCAAAATTTTCCTAAAATAACAAAACTTACTAAAATTGGTAAGTCCTAATCTAATTACATAAGATGACTCCTGGCATGATAAAAAAATAATTTATAAGAAGATATTATATACTAAAACTCTACGATGAAAAAGATATTTCTAATATAAAACCTACTAAAATAGTACATTTTTAAAAAACTTAAATTTTGAAGGCGAATAAGTTATTTTCTCATGAAAAGAAGTAACATGTCAGTTAATCTGGGAATAAAATTTCAATCAAAATTTATAGGTTGTGCTTCTTGTAACTCATCCTGAATCCAAAGTTATGGCCAATTTACGGTTCGTGCTTTGAATGGCTAAATTTTCTTCTTCTTAGTCAATTTCTTTGATCCGAACATGGTTAAGGTTCACTTTATATTTGAAATAGATATTATAAATATGAAGACGTGCAAAGGGATGACACAAACGAAATGTGAAAACGAACATAAGTGTATTATAGGTCATTCGAAAACACCCTATACAAAAAGCCTATTAAACTGGGCTCGGTTGACCAACCATTTATTTGGTCAACCGAAACCCTTGTACCTATCTTTAAAAATGACTAATATAGAGTCTCTCAATTGACCAAACATTTCTTTCGTCAATCGAGACTTGCTGGACAAACAGGTTGAAGGGGGATTTCTAACATTTCTCGACCAACCATTGTTTTTCTTGGTCGATCGATCACCTCTGAACATACACCTCGGTTGACCGAAGATTTTCTGATCGATCGAAACTCTTTAGACTAAGTTTTGTGGGGCACGTCAATGTTCCTCAATCAACTGAAATCTATGTATTAAAGTTTCGTGTGACAATTTAATGTTCCTTGGTCATCCAAAAAATTTTCTTGGTCGATCAAAAATCTCTAAACTAAAGTCCCTCGAGAGTAATGATTTTTGGATTATCAACTTGAAAATCCCTCCCTTGGCACTTGGCATATTTATTTCACTTTCCCTTAGCTAAGCATTTCACACACACATAACATTCCACACTTAACACCACAGACCAAGGTTATCCTAACGTTCAACATTTTTATGTTCAAGTTCACAATGATCACATAAAAGGGAAAGTTTGATCATAGTGTTCACTGTCGTTATTTTCTTAACCCTAATTACATCAATGTGTAGCTTATGATGAGTCCCCAACTCAGTGACTCAATTCATTTCTCAATTCATGCTCTTATACCAACTTGTAATACCCCAAATTTCATGGGTCAAGTATGAACTCGATCCATGATATTTCGGGTGTCACATTTGCTTTGCGGAAGTGTGAATTTTCTATATAATTAATCTGATATCCAAGCAATCATAAAACTAAATAAAACAATGTATAAATCTTTGAAATGAATGTATTCAAACTGAAAATGACAAGTCCAAAATATACAACATACATCCATCCAAAGTACAGAGTCAGCAGTTGAAACCCCAATATATAGTTCCAACAAAAATAAAGTTTATCAAGTGTTAAACCTTCGTACAACAAAATATCCATCCAACCTAACGGCAAAATGAACTAGTTTAAAGCTGTCAATTGAAAATCTAAAAGTATAAAAACTCCTTCTCCGAGTCCATGTAGGCATCCAAGGCGTCGGCCTCAGTGGCACCTACATTTACAACAATGTCCAGTTATTTTAAAATAGCATCCCAAGTGGGAGTGAATGATCGACTCAGTTATATCATTTACTCTAAGTTGCGCATGTAATCAACACAATCATCGTATTTACTTATAGTATAAACAAACAACCAATTCCTATCTAGTTGTTAATTGTATGAATGTTATAATATACGAATGCATGTTCATACAATCTAACACTCCATCACCAAAGAAACTTCAACGCTTATTTTGCATTAATGCCAACACTACCTAATCATGCAACTCCAACACCTATCGCAAAAATGTCCATCCTATGGTGTAACGCCCCGAAAATTAGAACCCGAGTACAGAGACCCTGATCCTGTGTTCTCGGGTGTTAATCCAATGCAAATGCACATGTGACCTTATTCAGATTCACATTCATTCTGCACACAGATAATCAGAGTAACACAATTCACTTAGCGGATCTCAAGTATGGTAAAGATAACGAAAGATTCAGAATAGTAGAGCTAACAATAAAAAATATAATTTAAATGGTTGGGATCGTCTAAAATGAAGATTATACAAGACACAATATACATACCTGAGATGGTTAAATTGTAAAGCTTTCAATTTACACCGAATCCTCCAAAACATACTGGCATTGACACAACCCGATATAAGCCTATTTGTCTGAGGTCTCACTAGTACCGGCATCAATGATATGCCTAGTTGGTGTTTTAAAACACTGTCTCAGGTCAAAGTGAGTAGCTAACTGAGTAGTTTCATTAGTTTTAAGTTACACAAGTTATCAATTCCATCAGCGCAAGTATTGATAAAATAAGAAATCAAATATTTCATAAATAATATTGTTAAATGCGCATGCAAAGATATGATATGATACGTGATCTTACCATTCAACACTCCCTCAACACGCGACTCTAACCACTTGGTTTGCAAATAACAACATTTCTTCAACATGCAACTTTAACGCTTATTTTACCACATTTTAAACTAATGCGATGCGATGAATGATCATGTTAGTTGAGTAATTATTAAGTTCAATTCATCTAGCATATTGGCGAAGCTAGGATACCGATGTTATATCACAAGTCCTTATCCGGATCGCGTGACTTGTTGCCACACATAGCGACTCCTTACCAGTGTCTCTTGATGCAAATTTAGGTGCCATCCGTTTATCTCACAAATCAACAATTTCAAATGTAGGTATGACGTCTAAATGTATGAGGATCAACTCGGTATGTGTCATCACTCAAACTAAGTATGATCACTCGATTCCGAGATTTTAACAGCCCATAACACGCTGCCCCAACCGACTGGAGAGTTATTTTCGAAGGAAGTCCGGATTAAACTGTTCACCCCAACCCATGCTTGGACCACGGCCCAGATGAACAGTGCCTGGGGTGTTACAGAGGTGCGAGTTTATCACATAAAATAAAATTACCATAGGAAAATGACTCGTCACCCAATTTCATTCACGCCCGGGTCGTTCGAACAGTACTCTGGTACGGAACCATTGGTCAGGTAATTTGACGAAGGCCGTTCAAACAATAATTTATCACCTCCATCAATGCTCACTGGTCACCATGGGGTGACTCATCACCTCAGCATAGGCTGACAACTCAAACATGGTATCTCATACCACCATGTCTGGGTCATGAGTCTTAGTTGCTTACTGGTCACTACGAGGAGGCTCATCACCCCAGCATAGGTCGACGGTTTGGACACGGTGTCTCATACCACCATTCCTAGCTCATGAGTCTTAGTGGGATCGTATCGCACTAACGATTATGAATGGATACATCCATTGAGAACGGGGTATCTTAGATTCCATTTAGTCGTGTCATTCATTATGAGCATACATGATCAGTTGGCTAGTGGACTAATTTAATTGACCTGGGAGAACTGCGACACAACCGGCATTGGGTGCAAGCATCCCGTGTAGTCCAGTTACTGTCAGTCGTCCGTGTTCAAATCGGATCGATTGAACAAGCCTAGGGTGTCCACCTTAACTTAGGTCACCCCTTGGTTTGGGTGATTTACCGACTAACTTAATATTATAAGCAACCTAAACATCACTACAAACTTAACAATTCGTCATGCCGTCAGCATAAATTCAACAACGCAACCACATATGTTTACAACCCAAGTATAGGGTTGTGATGTAGTAATAATCTCGGTAAGACCGAGGTCGAATCCACAAGGACTAAACCTTATACGTAATCTGAAAGTAACTCGAACTAGAACTAGAAGAAGATGTAGTCTAACTCAAGAAATTTTAAGGGAATAATGGTGAAATCTTAACTAAAACTTGTAAAATTCAAGAATGAAAAACTAAGGTTTCCAAGGATCCACTTGTAGAGATCAGGGATATTTATGCTTGATTCACGAACACAACTAAAATCAGAGTCCTATCTTTATCCACTTGGAAGATATTTCATTAAAAACCATTTTGAACATCCTTTAATCCAGTTTTCAAGAGATAAGAGGTATGAGAATTAGAATTGATTCCATCACAAAACCATGCTCATGAGACAAAGCAAACAACAGAACTTAACCAATCCACATCCAATATAAGGAATTTATGAACATTAGGAAAGGTTTCATCATCTAACCATGCCCATGAGACGATGGCGAACAACAGGGCTCCCATGTTCACATTTCCCATAATGCAAAGAATATACCCGAAGCTATCGTAGATCCATTGTAATTTAAGTCACAATAAACCATTAAAAACTACGAATATTCCTCATAATCAAACTATAATCAAAGTCAGTTCAATAAAGCACGAATCAAAGACATAAAACCAAACCTATCACACTACAAGCTTCACCTCTTAGCCCTAGCTAAGAGGTTTAGCTAATCATAAGCATGATTAACTAAAGAAATTTCAAGGAAAGATATAAACAAAAGTACAGAGAAAGAGGAGAAAAACTCCTAATGTTGGCCCGCTCCACGTCTCTCTCTCTCCTTCTTTCACTTCACACGTCCAAGATTAGATCCACTCAGCTCTCTCTCTTCTCTCCTTTTATAATAGCAGCAAGAGGTTGGTTAGAGTTAGATAAACCGACCTCTTTATGCAGTCCAAATCATGGCGGAACAAACCTTTATTTCTTCGTAAGAAAAACGCACAAAACAGCTGTGTATGACCTGAGTTTGGGGGAAGGAACCATCCACGTCGTTTATTCTGACTCCATAGGAAGGGTTGTGACCTCATTCTCCAAGGTTTGGACGGTCTGGATCATTGATCCAGCTGTGATCAAGGTCACACAACCGGCCCACAGCGGCCGATTTTCGTGGATGCAGGGCCTACGCAAGAAGCTGTGCTTGATGATCGGTGAGCCTATGATTAGTGTTAGTGGTGAAATCCAATCTGTCCATTGGATTCACCTCGAAAAACCAGTCGAACATGGTCGGTTTTGGATCGAATTTGTGGTGGCTCACGAAATTTTTCTTGGCACCATCCAACCTACATCTAATCCTTTACATACATGTAGCATCTTGGTTGCAATGAACGGTGCAGATCATCAAGTGTATGAAAATGGTGGCCCACCCGAAGCCGTCCACAACTTTGTTCACGTTTTGCATTGGCGAAAGGTTTTTTTTTTTTTAGTCTTTGTTAGCTAGGTACACAGCGAGTGCACACCTGCTGTGTACACCAGTCACTTGAAGTGGGGCCCAATTTGATGTCTTGTGCAAATCGACTCCATCCATCTTATTCTCCGCATGATTTAAAGAGCTGCAACCAAAATTTAGGCATATCCAGAGATCAAGTGGCCCAGAGTGGTGGTTTTGTGGCTGATTTGTTCGTTGGACCTCTTACACAAAGATCCAAGGGGTGAATTTCGACGTGTACAGTTAATTTATGGTTCTCGGGACATATATAAAGTTTCGAACTAAACGGATGCTGAGAACCCTGTGATCTTGCATTCTGAACAATTTTAAGGCCTCTTGGTCTTCCATTACTTGATTTTCTCGAATCTTTGGTGTGTAAATTCATTAATCTTAGTCCTCTGGGGTCCGTCCCTTACCTTGGTGATTTTAGAGCGTTAAATTCATGCTTTTAATACCATTTTCCACTCCAAACTCTTAAATTCACCTTGTAGCATAAACACGATTAAATTAGAGCGTTAAACATTATTATGTACATAAAATCAGGTAATAACTGGGGTCTAATATGCAATATTTGACCCTCAACAACATAGTCATTTTATCAAACATGAGAGCATATATACAACGCTCATCTAATCACTTAAGCATTTTATCAAACATGTGAGCCTCTATGGAATAATACATTCACTAGAGCATTTAATCAAACACGTAAGTATCAACAAATCAACACATCTAATCAAGCATTTAACCAAACATGTGAGCATCAGAATAACGCATTCAATCACTTAAGAATTTTATCAAACATGTGAGCATCTATAAACAAGAAATCACACATGTTGTAATCAAAACATATTAACATACACCGACCTATCTATAAGCAACAATATCATTAATTAAGCCCCTCAAGGGTCAATAAATGATAACCTAGAAATAATGGTTCGCACCTTTGCAATAATTCATCCGACTCAAAGTGCTTATAAGATTAGGGTTATAGAGAAAATCCATCAAAGCCTAAACAATCACACAAACTATTGTAAGGACTAGAAAACATAACTTAAAAGATTATATTAGAGGGTAGATTCTATTTGTTACCTTCAATTTCCGTTGAGAGAACTCCGTAAAGGATCCGAGAGTCGTAATGTGGCTATGAAGAGGGATGAGAGAGTGAATGTACACAAACCCTCACACTTCCAAGCCCCCCCCCCCCCCCCTCCCTCCTCTATCTTTCTCCTCTTTCTCTTCTCCCTTTGTAAGACCCAGAAATCCTTGACCTATCTATCTTAACCGTCTTGTATAACATTCATTCATACATCAAGCCATTCCATCAGGGTCTCCAAGAGTCAGAACACGCCCTACGACAGTCGGGAAGCTGAGACTATTCGAACCCTCTAAAAATTTGGAGCCATTATGTTAAATAATACTAGTGCAAAACACTTGTCACCAACACTTGAGAATTGATTGGTGACAAACAAAACCTTCATCATAACCAGTACCCTATATTAACCGTTGAAAAAGTTTATCAAGCCCACCTGATCGACGGATCGCGACATAGGGGCCAATGATGGCCCAAAGGTGTATATAGCAGCCCACCTAGGGCTCATCAACCACCCCAAAATGGGCCAGGGCCCTGCATAGCGTCCTCAATACAAATAGACGACGTGGATGGTGAAAGTAACGTTACAGTAGGCCCCTACGCGATGCATGTGCACTAAGAGTGCTCGTGCACGAGAAGCACTAAAAATTACTGGCTCGGTCAAACCAGCTTGGACCTAGCACCTCTTAAGGGACCGGACCGTGGCGTCCTCCCGCCTCTCTTTGTTTTAAACCGACTTACTTCAAACCTATAAGTGGGCCACCACGGCCACTTTTCGAGCTATCCAAGCCATTCAAATTCTTCATGGGACCCTCACGATCAAAACGGTATAGCCGTTTGACCCCTTGTAAATGGAGAAAAGAGATGGACTGGCACCGTCCAATTCATACCAAAAACAGCCCGATGAGCACCTGTGGGAGGAACGAGAGAGAGAACCGTCCTTCCTTTTTAAGAAGGACGAATCCCAGCCGTCCACTGTAGAGGCCATCCCAGCCGTCCCTCATCTCTCTCTCCCTCTATATAAAGGGCCCTGTAGCCCTAGGAAATTACACGAAGAGAGTAGAGGGAAAGAGAAAAACAAACAGGGACTATTGTAGCTCAACTGCTGAAACGACATCCACCCACTACAGGTGACCGTCTCCTTCCATTTCCTTCTTTCCGTTTTAGCTAGAATGAGGCCTTAGGCATGTCTGTATCAGGTTGAAGGCTAGCCAAGCAATGGCCATATTTTCGGATGGAAAACAGACCATCAAAACTACTACGTTGTTAAAAATTGCTGAGCTTTGTTTTTAAACTAGGACCGACCAAACGATGGACGGGTCTCAGGAAAACATGATTGGCCATAGGTGAGCTGGAAACCAGCCAAGTGATGGCCATGTCCATGCCTAGAATGAAGTATTCACGTGGGTCCCCGTTCTGTACTGGAACTGAGTCAGTCCATGACTCTGTTTCGGTAAGGAATCCGAACCTATTACTGCACCCGTTTCAAGCCGAGGCCCAGCCAAACAATGGCTGTATGCTCGGGCTAAAAACCAGGCTAAATAAGACTAATACAGTAATGCTTTGGGCTGAATATTGCAACCCTGTTTCAGTCCAAGTCCAAGCCAGACAATGGTTGTGATATAGACTGAGATGTCAGCTTAACAAGCTACCCTATTTAGGACCAAAGCTGACCAAATCTACAACTCCATTTAAGTCTGAAATCATACCTAGAACAAGGCCGAAACACGAGCTAGTTGGAAGCTCTTTTTAGAGCTGAAATCGGACGGTTCAACAGGCCATCAAATGGCCCTGTTTCGAGTGCTGTTTAGGCTGGGAATGGGTGCTAATTTGAGCTCTCAAACGGACCTCAGTTAAACTTCGATCTAGCCTCGAAGGCTGATCAGAAGGTGGGCCATGAGTGGGTCCCAAACCGGATCTTAAACTGCGACAACCAGGCCGAGGGAAGAAGAAGAAAACGCTGCATGCAGAGGGAAGGACCGTTCATGTATAAGGCTGGTGGGCTAACTGTCGTCTTGGGCCTGCACAAATGCAGGTGGGCCTCAGTTGTGGGCTGCCCTGACAGCGGGTCTTGCATTGACCGTGGGCCCCACCAACTAATAGTGGTAGGCCACCTCGAGCGGCATGGGTTTGGACCGTCCATCAAGGATGATGGTCCAGATGCGGACCATGGGCTAGACATCTGCTTTGAGAAGATATATATATATATATATATATATATATATATATATATATATATATATATATATATATATATATATCACATGCATATGCACCGTCCACATGATGCAACTTAGGTGGTGTACATCCGGGCTGTCCATCCATCCTGGCTTCGGACATGGGGCCCACCTTGATTTGTATACGTGGAGGGTTCACATGGGACCCACCTGTGAAATGAACAAGTGGTGTACGTATACACCAGGATGTTAAAACAGAGGATGTTTCTATAACGCTCACTTGACAATCAGTTTGCGTAAACCACATGCAAAAATTTGAGATCTCATCATATCTGATGAGTCTTGAAAATCTAAATGGTCCACATGGAGCAGAACCTCATGAAACCCCCTAGTTCCAATTTTTTACTTTAAACCAAAACTTTGGTGGGCCATGATTAATGCAAACAATTTCTTCCCTTAAATTACATTTACCTTTGCTATGGCCCACCGGAATCTTAGATCAGGGTGAAATTTCACCCCTTAGGATTTCTTGGGATTCCACACCTTACGGACCGTTCGAATTCAACACCCATGCTTACGTGGGACTCATAGACTTGCAAGCCCACCTTGTACTGTGAATACACACTGTTCAGGGGCTGGACATGATACACCTGAACACTCGAGTGTATATGCATGCTGTATATATGGATATGCTATAATATATATGCTGTATAGTTGGAAATGGTGAGAGATACACCCACAGTGTATATAACGTATACATGAATACCGTATACATAATATATACATAGATACACTATGTGATGTATAAATAATAGATATAGTGTGCTAGCCCACCCATATGGCGGTGGGCCATGTATGGGGGTCCCACCATGATACAAATACTTATATGCATGTCTGTGCGATGGACCCCACCAACTAGGTAACTGTATATGGTGCCCACTCATTGGGACATGTATTGTTGGGCCTGGGCTCCTCTCAAATGAGGACCAGACCATCATGGCTTGGGTCATTCGACCAACCATTGGTGTACTAGGACTTTAGAACTTATCAGTTAATGTTAGGAATTTTCTCTAGGGATCTATTCAAATAGCAGGGAGGTGCTAGCTTCCTAGGAAACCCGCAACAAGAGACGCCCGACAACTTGTCTGGTGATGATTCTTCCTCTTGAACTTTTCATTTTCTCATTAGCTTAAGTTATAGATTCTATTTATATTCATAATTGATATCTCCTTTTATAATCATATGTGTTAGATGGTGAAAATTGAATTGTTGTATTACTTGATTTATGATTATTTTGTATAATTGTTCATGCTTGTGGATTTCTTTTTGTGGATTGCATATGGAACTTAAACTGATACATTAGTGGAAAATTTTCATATATGAATGTACACCTATACTTGGGATGTAACTTGATTAGTTATAATCGTAATGGACCTTCGACTTGGTGGTTATTGAGTGGTGCCCTAGATGGATCATTGATATGGGCCTACCATCTATGAGTCGTGTTAAGTGGTTTTTAAGGATGGTCTTTATCGCATGGTTTGATACTCGCCCTATGTGGCCTATTTCGGCATTTGCCCTAAGTGGCTCAGTTTTGGTATTTGCCATATGTGACTTGATGTACCATTTCTATACAATCATGCGGTGGTAAGCCCCATATATTGTAATATGATTGACCACTAGTCGACAAAGTACCATTAAACATCCTAAAGTGGTAGTCTTATGAGCTGAGGATGGTGGTAATGGGACCTATGCCCGAGCTGTCGGCCTACGCTGGGCTCTAAGCTCCCCGTAGTGACCTTTAAGCTTATTTAAAAAGACTAGTTGTAATTGGATTAATAACGGATTAGATAATCATGCATACATAGCACAGAACAACATCTATTGTTATCGTACACGATGTACGTATTGTTCTGACTAGATGATGTACCCAGGTTCGATGATTACATGGGTGACAAGCCCACCGTTCGCACGGATGAGCATCCTCGGGGCGTGATTGCATACTTCACGTATCCATGCATCTAATAAGACGTGCATTATGTATTGTTTTGTATGCTTTGATTTACAACTATGCTTACCTAATGTGGCGGTGTGTAATCTTGAGAGGAGTTCACACTGAGTTGGCCACTCATCCATCAAATAAATATAACCCTACAGGTAGCACAGGTCACTTAAGTGATTTTTCAGGTTCGAGCTGATAAGGAGTCGGGTTCAAGTGCCAGAGTTGCATGATTGTGTCTACCTTGAGAAGCTGAGGGGTCTTGCTGCTTAAATTTACTTGCATTCTACTATTTCTCATGTATTATACCATGTAATTCTTGTATTTGTTAATTTTAGAGACATTGGTTTGTATAAGTCATTATGGGCAACCACTTGTATATTCTAAATGAAATTTGAAGTTTTCTTTTATGCTTACTTATTCATTTTATGCTCATTTGCTTACTCTGATGAAAGATAAAAGAAAAATATATACTCAACTTTGACCATCCTTTAAGGTTAACGCTCGAATTTTTGAAAAACAAGTCGTGTACTTGGGTGCTGAAAAGTCGGGCCGTTACACCCTTTCCCCCTTATTCTCTTGTTGAAATTCACATGGGAGGAGGGGGTGCCCAAACAAGGTCATTATATAGTGCTAGAAGTGGTGCAAATGGCCTTATGGCCGTTTATCCATTATATAACCCTAAGGGAGGTTGTTTCCCACTTATAGGGTCTTTTCGGGGGATATGCATGTACTATGTGGAAAGGAATTTTTTTTGAAAATGTATATGTATCTCTTAATACAGGTCTCTACTGAGCTTAAGTTGAAGGGGAGTTGATTGAGGGGGAGTTTGTAGTTGTTAGATTTTATTTTCACTAAGTGAATCTGTGTATTAGCATAAGTTACTTTTCTATAAGTTGGTTTTGTCACAAATTTGACAAAGGGAGAGATTGTAAGTGCTAGGTTGTAAATTTAGTACCCTGAGTTGTCAAATTTTATTGTGCCTAAATACTTCAGTATGGTTGACTTGTTTTGATAAATGGAAAGTTCACCTTCAAGTTCAAATTGATGGAAAGTTCACCTTCATTCGAAGATGAGCGCGGTGTTATCTACATCGACGTTATATGTGCCACAAGTAAGTATGTTCAACTACAACAACAAGTTGAAGATCATCAAGTCGAGGTAATCAAGCTCAAATGCATCATTACTTCAATCTTCAAGCTTAAAGTTCA
Source organism: Magnolia kwangsiensis (assembly GCA_037074715.1). Taxonomy (NCBI): domain Eukaryota; kingdom Viridiplantae; phylum Streptophyta; class Magnoliopsida; order Magnoliales; family Magnoliaceae; genus Magnolia; species Magnolia kwangsiensis. The sequence continues at coordinate 112,432,713 of CM073582.1, read as the reverse complement.
AGCTTATGTTAAAGCTCAAGATCAAGTCTCAAATTCAAGCTCAAGTACACTACTTCAAGCTCAAGTACACTACTTTAAGTCACAAGAACAAGCTCAAGTACATTTGCTCAAGTCTCAATACATAAGTTCGAGACAAGTTTAAGAATTCAAGGTCAAGCCTCATGTGCTTCACAGTGTCCTATCTACCGAAGCGACTGATGGTTCAATTTTAATACTCACTTTTAAGGTATACATGACCTTAGAAAGACCTTAGGATTAGGTCATTAACATTGCGTGTTTAATTTGGGTCATTGTACTTAATTTAGGCTTTTTTTTTACTAGTCCTAGTCTTGGTTCGACTAGTCAAGGCACTAGTTCGACTAGTCCTGGGTTTTTCTCAACCAGTCCAGATTAAAATTCAAATTTTCAGAATTTTCTGGTAGGTTTTCGACCAGTCGAGTACCCTGCTCGACCGATTGTGGAGATTGGTTTGACCAGTCGAATGTGGCTCAACTCGAACTCCAGCAACACGATTTTTATTCACTTTACCAGTCGAGCGAGCTACTCAATCAGTCGAGGGTCTATTTTATCTAATTGCGCCAGAAATTTGAAAGTTGGTTATGCCAGGACCAGTCGAGCCGAACTCAGGACCAGTCGAGTGAACCGATTTGCAGTCTATAAATAGTGGATATTTTTCAGATTTTTTCATTCATTTCAAGCCAAATCAAGCCACCACTCTGAGAGATAAATCCCCACTATTGTGAAGCTATTATGAGGTATTTAAAATTTATTTTAATAGTTTTTTGGTTATTTAATTTACTTATCTCTTGATTCCATTTTATTTGATTTAAAAAAATATTTTTGATTTAACCCTTCGTGAAATCCAAGAAATTGAATCCAAGTAGCGTAAGGTTGGATTTAATTTAAAATTCATATAGACCTATAACCCATTCTTCTGTAAGATTGAACATTGAACATTATCATCTACAAAGAAGCAGTTTTATCAGCTACGTCGAAGAACATTCTTCAAATAAGTATTATATTTCAATTTTTTGTATTTTTAGTTTGTGAGATTCAGCTAGAAAAATATCTATTAGTGGTTTTGAATGAGATTAGCCATGAAAATCTCAACGTGGGGTTTTTTTATTGTGTAAGCCTATTGAAAACACAATTTTAGAGGTTTTAAGGTAAACCTTTGAAAACATTCTTTCTTAATAAAACTAATATCCCATGGGTGTGGATATTGGGAGTGAAGTGGTTGTGTAGCTATTTTCGAACAGTTGGTGTACACACACGAACCACTATAATTCTTGGAGTTGTGGTGGATGATTGTATTTGATTATGTGTGTAAATGTTGTAATTTATTTTATGCTTTTGTTGTGAATTTTGTAATAGGTAGATTTATTTATTTTGCCTCTGTATCGGTTTGAGTTTTGGATACTTACTGACGTTCTAGAAACCAAATTGTCCGACCATAGGCCATTAGTTTATGATGTATGGTTGTTCTTAGAACAACGTTTGCATCAACCTGTCAATACTTGTGCATTTGTGATTGCTTTAAATTTTTGCTATCTGTGTTATCTTTCTGTATTTTATTTTCATTTGGCATAGTTCTATTCACCCCCCCTCAAGGACTTAGAGCTCGCCCTTTTCAGAATAGTCATGACCTTCATTAATTACATAATTGAAATGCCCACAAATTGTTAAATAAACAGATGGCTTTGTCTATCAACTAATTACTTAAGTACCACTCATCAACAACAATAATGATTTGAATTAGATTCAATCAGTTTTAGCACACTTGTAAAGTATACACATACCTCACATGGTCAAAAATTATACCAACACACTAATAACTCAAATTTAAAATACAAAATGGATCGAGTATATCTTTTTAGGCATCCAAAAAGTCCTCAAATATCCTAACCCTATAAGATTATCGGCATGAAACAATTATCTAACAATTATTATTCTACCACTATATGATTCGATTGTTCGGATAGCTAATACATGTTGGGCGGGGTCACTTAAAATATCAGCCACCTCTTTAAGAATGATACCTAATACATGTTGGGCTGGGGTCATTTTAAATATCAGCCACCTCTTAAAGTATGATATCAAAAAACAAATACACGATAGCCATAACAGTATTAGGTAACAGAATGGTGGGGTCCATTAAGTGACATGGAGCTGTAACAGCTACGTAAGAAAAATAAAAGTAGTAATAAATTTTAAAATTAAAAAAAAAAAGAAAAGAAGAAAAGAAAAAGCAGAAGCCTTAATGGCTATAATAGACCATAACGGTCCCATAATAATCCTCGTGTGAGAAAAGAATTGAATGTGGTAGGTTATAATGGCAGTCACGAGGGCTGTAATGACTGCAGTGGCCCATATCAGCTCATAAAACTACCTAGTATAACTACGTAACCGTTATTGAATTAATGGGAAAGAGATCTCATAGTACCTTGGCTCCTCTAGCGAACCATAGCTTGCCACGTGGCAACACACCTTAGTGGACCACCTCAAATGAATCTCCATTAATAAATGACCTATCAACTTCACTCATTAACTTAGCAATGGCACTTGTGGTTGAGATCTTTGTGGTATTTTAAGTTAACGAGAACCTCATTCAACGGTTGACGCTAGGGCATGATTTCATCTTTAGTTAGAAAAAAATGGAAAGAGAACTTAAAATGGAGTTCAATTCACCCATTTGCCAACTTAAGAATCCGCTGTCGCTGCATGGGGCCCACATGCTGAGATGGTCGGATGATCAGAACCGTCCGTGTGCTGGATTATATGCTATAAGGGCTATCACAGACTTAGGCTGAACCGATGATTTCCCGGCCATCATTGCATGTGGACGAATATTGTAAAATGCTAGAAAGAAGAATATTTTCAATAACTCATGTTCTGATTTAAAAAATCAAAGGTCAGGATCATTTTTGAAGCATGATGATTGGATTTTACGAACCAGGAAGATGAACGGTTCTGATCATGGGAACATCTTTGCATATGGACCCAAGGGGACGCTTATGATCACACATGCTGGCATAGGCAAAGCAATTTCTTTGAAATCTTTGTGGTTTGCTTCTCTACGGTCGAGCTGTAAGGTTCGAACTGATAGACAATCCTGTGCCGTCCATTGGGTGGGTCCACCATCAGTCTGAATTTTATTTTTTTTTCATATGATGAATACGAGACTGCGGACATGATGGACGGCTGTTCCCCCATCCCCATGTAGCGTGGTGAGCCCAACAGACTATGTGGGGCCCACCATGATGTATGTGTTTTATCCACACCATCCATCCCCATATACATCATGGTGGGCCCCACAGAATCCTGGGTTGAGGTCAATCCGCAGAGACAACGGGTCTTCTAGATTAGAAGATCCTGACCGTGGAATGTATGACCTTTTCCCTGTTCATATGTGACTGATGTTGAATCTTCTCTCTTAACCGTCTATTTCTGGACAATCTATTGAAGGATTAGGATTCTTCCAATCCAAGGGGCTTTTTTAGCACAGGACTTCAACTCTAGGGCCAGGGTCCCCCCTTGCAATCATGTACGTTTAACTGTGGGGCACACTGTAGATGGACCACTTATCTAAAATCACAATGTCAAAGCAATCCCAACCATCAAATTGATGGCTATCAAGATGGACGGTCAAGATCAAATAGATCAAATAGTGAGTGTTCCGAATTCCAACCTAATAAGTCATTGCAAAATCCAACCCTTCCATTAAGTTGGCCCATCATGAGGACCACTTCATGCAAAAATCAGCCCCCCAACTAATCAGTGGGCCACCCTATAGAAAACAATATCTATCCATTGCTAAATAGAAAAATACAAGTGTTATCCAATCAATGAGTGGATGTGGCTGATTTTTGTAGAAGGCAGTTCTCATTGTGGGCCCAACCTACTAGACAGATTGGATATCTCACACATATGAAATATTGAATATTAGACCATTGGGTGGTTCATAATGTGTGGTCCAACCAATTCATTTTAAAAGCAGCCATCATTTTCAAAATGGTAATAAACTATTATCGGAGCCTTGGCCACTTGTATAAGTAGAAAATTCCAAATGGCCACCTACATTATTAAAAGAAAGCGAGAGACAGAGAGAGAGAGTATCACCTACAGCTAGCTGCATGACATCTTGTCATGCCTCCTCACCTTTTCCACCAACATGCACTTTGATTTGGACATTATACCATGCAAATGTTAAGCCCCACTATACAATGACTAACCATCTTGAAAATTCAGCTGATGGACTCATTAAGTGGGCCACACCTGTGTGTTGAGTTAGACCATTTGTTGTCAGTTGATCAAAAAATGTAGCCCATCTGATGAGTGGACCGCCTGATTTTGTGCAAGGAAATCATTATGGTGGGGCCTACCATTTGCATGGTAAATATGTCCTACATACGTGACCATATCATTGGAAATATGGGATGGTATGACAAGTCATTGTGAGCGAGGATATGGGAGATCAATTCTCTATTAAAATATCAATGGCTATAAATTCTCTAAAATGTATAGAATTATGATACACTACTATTATAAGTGATTAGACATGGGATTATTAAATATAGTGCTTTACCATAATCAAATTTTTAATACCAAAAGTGGAAAGGATGTTGGATAATATGTTGAATTAAATACACTATAAAAATCAAGAACTAAAAAAGGAAAATAAATTTAGAGAAAGAAAAACTTATTGAATTGATTCGAGGCGTGACTGAGTCACTCGGCTTGAAATCGAATTTTCTCCCCTTGGACAGCGTCCCAAGTGCAACAGGTTTCCAGAGCAATCGACCTCCAGAATACAACGAATATGACCCGGTCCCAGCGGTGCACTCACTGTACACGAGCTCGAACCACTTGCAGTTTAATCCGAAAGTGCTGAGTTGACTCAGCATTGAACTCAATAACAATGGTAAAACCGTATCAGAGAGAGTTTTATAAGGCAGAGTATTTTCGTATATTGAAACTGGAATCGGAAGTCTTTATATAGACTCCGAAATAGTGCATAAGCACCCTTTACAAAAGGTTAGGTCCGTTGGGTTTAAACCCAACAGGTGCGACCAACAGGAAGGGAAGCATCTCTCTAGTTTAAAATGAAAAGGCGCAAGTGCGAGTACACTCTCGCACATATAGTCCTGCGAGTACCCATACACACACACCCACGCGAGTACACTTACACCGCACCCGCACCCAGCCCAGCCCGTCCCGTCCCATCGCGTCGCGCACGCACACGCGCACGCGGACGAGGACTCGGCTCGGCTCGGCGCGTGCGCGTGTGTGGTCAATGGCATAGTTTAGAGCTATTGGCATAGCCCCCCACAGGACCAAATTCACATGCCCCCTGAAAAGGGCTTAAGCCCTAGGCAAAAAGCCTATCATATAAACAAGAGAATTTCTTTTGTCAAATCCGATGTGGGACAAAACTAACACTTCAAAAACACCAAAATTTAAATGTGGAGAGAAAACACCGAAATTTAAAATTTTAAAATTTTAATATTATTTTAAAACAAAATACAACAACGGAATGATGTATATTTTAAAATGAAAAAAATTGAAAAGTATACCATTCTAATACTTAAATTAGAATACAATGGCATTATTGAAATGGATAAAGGAAATAAAAAAAGATATCTCCTATATCCAAACGTTATTGCATCTAATCTTATCATCGTAGTACATCTAAAGGACTTCAGCTTTTAAATCTAGAGTCTTCTTACCATGATCCAAATTGTTCAAATTTCGGCCTTGCCTTAGCTTGGTTATATGCATATATATAGATCAATCAAATTTAGAGGAAATGTGTCAAATAATCAAAGAGATGATATATCACATATCGAGATTATAAATTCTCTCATTTTCTTGGAAAGATTGTTTTAAATTATCAAACAACCTAAGTGAATGATAAGATGAATAAAAATTTACAATTTTACTTGAGTAATGGTAAGATGATTAAAAATTTGCAATTTTAGTTAAATAACCTACATGTAAAGATTTTATGAGATTGAATTTATGAGAACTTTTCATAAGGTATGTTGGACATCCACACCATCAATTAAATGCACTCTTCCTTGGTGGTCGGCCTAAAAATTAAACCACTCCATGACGAGATGTCCAGCTGTTGAAACTTTTTTGATTGTTTACAGGGTCCACTGAGTTGTGGTTCAAACATCTAACCCATTCATTTTATGTGTCTCAATTGGATGGGGTCATACCAAATTTCAAGCCATTCCAAAACTTAGGCAGGCTTGCGAATTATTTTTAAATGTTTTAGGCATTATTTTATATTGTTTCAAATTGTGTGGCACATCTAAGTTCGAATACTGGTGGTTTTTAAAACATCCCATAACGTAAGAGAAGACCCACCAAATACACGGTATGAATGTCCAATGTACATCAAGAGAGAGGAGGTAGATTGGAAAGCTTAGCTTTGCAAAACAGACCAAATGGACTAATCTTCTATGTCGCACAAATGCATTAGCAAAGCAAAATCCCTTCTTCTAAACATCAAGGGCCCAATGGTTTGTGGACCAAGGAAAATGACGGAAATGATCAAGAGGTTGACATGTTATATGGGTTGTGGTTGACATGTTATATAGGTGTCGTGATTAACAACTACAAACCACTCAAAGGGTTGTGGCTTTTAACCGAAATAGGTCGTGATTCACAGGGTAGTGAAAGGAACGATCCTTATAACATAACAATTACGACTCATCTGACATGACAACCACGACCCATAACATTTGTCAACCACGACTCATGTAACATGATGACTATGGCTCATGTGCATGTGAAAAGTACAATCCTTAATTATAACATGACATCAAGGGCCCAAACCTTCACGCAAAAAAAAAACACCAGCCCAATTCATAAGTCCACATGTCAACCATTAGTGCCGCCATTTCAACATCCACTCTTTTCTAAGGAAAGCCCAAAGAACTCAGCCACTAATACCGTGGGGAAGGTTATACCTTGAAAAGTCAGCGACACACACCCACGCATGCTATTATTGTCATGCTAAAGGTTATACCTCATAAAGTCAGCTATATATATATATATATATATATATATATATATATATATATATATATATATATATATATATATATATATATATATATATATATGGAAATGGTACTATGAGGTCGAGTTGTGTGGGCCCCACCGTGATGTGTGTCGAATATCTACCCCATCCGTCATTGCACAATTCCATGGTAGGCCAAGGGCTTAAAAATCAAGTCAATCCATTACTTGAGTGGGCCATGCCACATACATCAGTTGAGAGGGATTACCCTCCCATTCAAACATTCATAATCCATTAGTGGGCCCATGCCACCGAGATGTGGTTCACAAATCCAGCCCATCCATTGTGTGTCCCACTTAGATGAGGGGTCAAACCAAGTTTCAGCCACATCCAAAACTCAAGTAGACTCTATCAAGTGCTTTTATATCTTTTAGGCATGTCTTCACATGGTTTTAGATGGTATGGCTCATCCGAGTTCCATATATAGCTGATTTTTGGGATATCCCATGACCTGAAGGGAACCCATCAAATGCAAGGTGTTGATCTTCAACACACATCACAGTGCAGCCCACACGGCTCGACCTCATGGTACCATTTCCCATAACTTTTTAATAATAAAAGGGTTGAAACACTTCAATCAACGGTCATTTTAGTTATACGGCAGGCACGCCTAAGTTAGATCTATCATACAAAGAATTTTAATGGTAAAAAAGGACATGCAATGCTTCAAATTATTCTATTATATTTTATCGTGTTCGGCCTCGCATGGCTATTTTTCCTATTCTCAATTCATCTAGAAAACATACGTGGTGTAACATAGCGTGCACGAATTTTATTTTATTTTTTTAAGTGTCATTATCATGCAACACGTCGCATTTTAAGCATGACACGTGTCATTAAAATTTTAAATACCATAAAAAGTAGGTCATCTATTGCAACCAGTTAGGTATCATTTGTTTACGTGGGACATGTACCATGATGTTTGAATATAAACATATTTGGAGCGGCTTCATTGATACGAGAACCACCATAAATAATAACTATATGTAGATTTTGTGGCATCCAATCCGTCCAAAAGTTCTGTCCCGACACAATAATCAAACTCTCCAAAAATCAGGTCAATCTAACCATTAAATAAGCCACACTAAGGAAAAAAAAAAGGGACAAAAACCTTCAAATTCAGGTAGTCACTATAAGAAAACATACTTTTACCAACGCAAATTTTTGTAGGTAAAAGACTTAATTTCGCAGCAAAAAAGTTTTACCAATGAAATTTTTCGTTGGTAATTTCGTAGCTAAAAGCCCGAGGGGAACACCTTTTACCCACGCAAAAAAAATTTCGTTCCAAATTTTTCGTAGGCAAATAATTTTACCAACGTTGCATTTCGTTGGTAAAAGTATTGAAAAAACTTTTTACCTACGAATATTTTTGCAGGTAAAAATACTTACTTACCAACAATTTCATAGCTGAAAATATATAACAGACTTTTTATATACGAATACTTTCATAGCCAAAAATATTTCAAATACTTTTTACCTACCAACAATTTCGTAGCTAAACATAGACTTTTCACCTATGAATACCTTCGTAGCAAAAAAATATTATAAACACTTTTTACCAACCAACATTTTTGTAGCTAAAGGTATTTACAAAATTTTTTACCTACCAACAATTTCGTAGCCAAAAATATTAAACTCATTTTAGCTATCAAAAATTTCGTAGCTAAAATTATTAATAAAACTTTTTGCCTACCAATACTTTCGTAGCTAAAAATATTAATAAGACTTTTTTCCTACCAATAATTTCGTAGTTAAAAAAAATATTCGTAGACAAAAATATTTAATAAACGTTTCCCTACGACTAATTTTTTAGCTAAAAATTCCTTTACCTACGCATATTTTCGTAAGTAAAAATACACACATTTAACTACGAATGATATCGTAGGTAAAAATACCTTAAAATCTTTTAGCTACGAATATTTTCGTAGGTAAAAACATTGTGATACTTTTTACTACGAAAATTTTCGTAGGTAAAAACTTGGAGGTTTCTTTTACCTACAAAAATTTTCGTAGGTAAAAGTTTTTTTTTATTTTTTCTCACCCTATATTCCAGCACAAAATTCTTGAAATACACCTGATATACACCTGTTACAATATATCCTGATATACACCTGGCATGTAATATATTTCATCATATTCACATTCACAGCCATTTAACTCCAAAGTACAAAAATAAATTTATCCAAACATAAACTACATCATGCATAAATACATACATGTTTAACATCATAAATAAAATATAAAAAAATCACGAAGATGGAGGCAGAGGTGGTGGGGCATCGATGGGTAAGCGTGCGGCAAGAGCCTGAAACATCGCTATCCGTCGCTCATGCTCCACCCGCATCTCCTCCATCCTCCTCTCCTGCTCTTCCCTCAGCCTCGCATGCTCCTCTATCCTCATCCTCTCCTGCTCATCCCTCTGCCTCGTCAGCTCCTCCATCCTCCTCTCCTGCTCCTCCCTCTGCCTCGTCAGCTCCTCCATCCTCCTCTCTTGCTCCCTCAGCCTTTCCTGCTCCTCCATCCTCCTCCTCTCCTGCTCCTCCCTCTGACTCGTCAACTCCTCCATCTGCCTCTCCAACTGCTCACTCTTCTTCTCCAGCTGATCTCTGATATCATTGACGACGACCTGTAGCTGGTGAACCTCTCTCTCAGGGATATCAGCTCGGCGGGTGGCACTCTCGCCAACGACGATGGACCGGGTGGAAGCAGCTCTAGCGGGTGCCATGAGCTTGGCACCATGGCCAATCCCACGCATATATCCAGAACGGGGGCCAAGCACCTCACTCCGGATCTCTGTCTCACTCCGCTGAGTACCATCGGGAGTGGGCTGACTGCGTAAGGTGTCCATCACTGCCTGTAATGAAAACATATGAATTTTCTCAAAAAAATGACATTATTATAATTTAATGCAATTAAATTTTACAATGTAAGGATTTTTACCCAAATCTCGACAGTGAGTCCCTTTGTAGAGGTCTATTGGTCCGGGCTCCTGCCCAGTGACGGAATCTCGCTGTGCAATCGAAAGAACAATAGAGTTAAATATAAAATGCATTGAAAAAATATATCAACTTAATAGTTACCAGTAATTTCTTACCATGTCATGACGAATTTGTACAAATGACTTTGAACTAGCTACGTGGTTCACTGCTAACTTTCCCCTGTTGTTAGAATTTATTTTGCTCCTCTTCTGAACACATTATTCATAATACATTATTATTAGTTGCGAATTTAATTATTACCTTAAGATATCGTAAATATATAAATATTGCCTGAAAAGAATCAGACGAAAATCTATCACAGAGTATCTTCCAGTCATTATGGGTCACGTGTGGCGGTGCGGACAGTGTGCCCTCCTCATTACTCATGCACTGCTTGTACCGCTTGTGTAACAATGACCGGTACTCCTTGAACCACTCCTTGATCATGTCGTCGATGACATAGGAAATATGCGAAACACTCGAATCGAATTCAAATTTATCCTGCAATTTCATAAATAATAGATTAAGGCAATAAACTTATTAAGAAAATAACTTAATCATAAATGAACTTTTATCAAATAAATTAAGATTTATAAATATAGGTTTAGGTTTAGGTTTAGGTTTAGGTTAAGGTTAAGGTTAAGGTTAAGGTTATGGGTTTTGGTTAAGGTTTAGGTTTAGGTTTAGGTTATAGCTTTAAGCAATTGAGAATAGGTTAAGGTTTAGGTTAACGAAATTAGGTTCGGGTTCAGGATCGAGTTTAGGTTTGGGTTTTCATGTTTAGGTTTAGGTTTAGGTTAGGGAGTTGAGATCAGGATTAGGTGTAGGTCTAGGTTTAGGGATTTTAGAATACATTTAGGTTTTGAGTTTAGGTTTAGGTTTAATTTTTTATTTTTAGGCTTAGGTTATAGGAAATCGGGTTATAGGTAGGTTATAGGTTATAGCTGTAGGGAATTGATAATAAGTTAAGGTTTAGGTTTTAGGTTAAGGTTATAGGTAGGTTATAGGTTATAGGTTTAGGGATTTGAGAATATGTTAAGGTTTAGGTTTAGGAAATCGGGTTTAGGTTCGGGATCGGGTTTCGCTTTGAGTTTTCAAGTTTAGGTTTAGGTTTAGGTTAGGTAGTTAAGAATAGGATTAGGTGTAGGTTTAGGTTTAGGGATTTGAGAATACATTTAGGTTTTAGGTTAAGGTTTTAGGTAGGTAATAGGTTGCTGTAGGGAATTGAGAATAGGTTAAGGTTTAGGTTTTAGGTTAAGGTTATAGGTAGGTTATAGGTTATAGGTTAAGGGATTTGAGAATAGGTTAAGGTTTAGGTTTAGGAAATCTGGTTTGAGTTCGGGATCGGCTTTTGCTTTGGGTTTTCCAGTTTAGGTTTGGGTTTAAGTTAGGTAGTTGAGAATAGGATTAGGTGTAGGTTTAGATTTAGGGGTTTGAGAACACATTTAGATTTTAGGTTAAGGTTTTAGGTAGGGTATAGGTTATAGCTGTAGAGAATTGAGAATAGGTTAAGGTCTAGGTTCTAGGTTAAGGTTATATGTAGGTGATAAGTTATAGATTAAGGTTTAGGTTTAGGTTTAGGAAATCGGGTTTGGGTTCGGGATCGGTTTTTGCTTTGAGTTTTTGAGTTTAGGTTTAGGTTTAGGTTTGGTAGTTGAGAATAGGATTAGGTGTAGGTTTAGGTTTAGGGATTTGAGAACACATTTAGGCTTTAGGCTAAGGTTTTAGGTAGGGTATAGGTTATAGCTGTAGGGAATTGAGAATAGGTTAAGGTTTAGGTTCTAGGTTAAGGTTATAGGTAGGTTATAGGTTATAGGTTTAGGGATTTGAGAATAGGTTAAGGTTTAGGTTTAGGAAATCGGGTTTGGGTTCGGGATCGGCTTTTGCTTTGAGTTTTCGAGTTTAGGTTTAGGTTTAGGTTAGGTAGTTGAGAATAGGATTAGGTGTATGTTTATGTTTAGAGATTTGAGAACACATTTAAGCTTTAGGCTAAGGTTTTAGGTAGGGTATAGGTTATATCTGTAGGGAATTGAGAATAGGTTAAGGTTTAGGTTCTAGGTTAAGGTTATAGGTAGGTTATACGTTATAGGTTTACGGATTTGAGAATAGGTTAAGGTTTAGGTTTAGGAAATCGGGTTTGGGTTCGGGATCGGCTTTTGCTTTGAGTTTTCGAGTTTAGGTTTAGGTTTAGGTTTGGTAGTTGAGAATAGGATTAAGTGTAGGTTTAGGTTTAGGAATTTGAGAACACATTTAGGCTTTAGGCTAAGATTTTAGGTAGGGTATAGGTTATAGCTATAGGGAATTGAGAATATGTTAAGGTTTAGGTTCTAGGTTAAGGTTATAGGTAGGTTATAAGTTATAGGTTTAGGGATTTGAGAATAGGTTAAGGTTTAGGTTTAGGAAATCGGGTTTGGGTTCGGGATCGGCTTTTGCTTTGAGTTTTCGAGTTTAGGTTTAGGCTTAGGTTAGGTAGTTGAGAATGAGATTAGGTGTAGGTTTAGGTTTAGGGATTTGAGAACACATTTAGGATTTATGCTGAGGTTTTAGGTAGGGTATAGGTTATAGCTGTAGGGAATTGAGAATAGGTTAAGGTTTAGGTTCTAGGTTAAGGTTATAGGTAGGTTATAGGTTATAGGTTTAGGGATTTGAGAATAATTTAAGGTTTAGGTTTAGGAAATCGGGTTTGGGTTCAGGATCGGCTTTTGCTTTGAGTTTTCGAGTTTAGGTTTGGGTTTAGGTTAGGTAGTTGAGAATAGGATTAGGTGTAGGTTTAGATTTAGGGATTTGAGAACACATTTAGGCTTTAGGCTAAGGTTTTAGGTAGGGTATAGGTTATAGTTGTAGGGAATTGAGAATAGGTTAAGGTTTAGGTTCTAGGTTAAGGTTATAGGTAGGTTATAGGTTATAGGTTTAGGGATTTGAGAATAGGTTAAGGTTTAAGTTTAGGAAATCGGGTTTGGGTTCGGGATTGGATTTTTCTTTAAGTTTTCGAGTTTAGGTTTAGGTTTAGGTTAAGTAGTTAAGAATAGGATTAGGTGTAGGTTTAGGTTTAGGGATTTGAGAACACATTTAGGCTTTAGGCTAAGGTTTTAGGTAGGGTATAGGTTATAGCTGTAGGGAATTGAGAATAGGTTAAGGTTTAGGTTCTAGGTTAAGGTTATATGTAGGTTATAGGTTATAGGTTTAGGGATTTGAGAATAGGTTAAGGTTTAGGTTTAGGAAATCGGGTTTGGGTTCGGGATCGGCTTTTGCTTTGAGTTTTTGAGTTTAGGTTTAGGTTTAGGTTTGGTAGTTGAGAATAGGATTAGGTGTAGGTTTAGGTTTAGGGATTTGAGAACACATTTAGGCTTTAGGCTAAGGTTTTAGGTAGGGTATAGGTTATAGCTGTAGGGAATTGAGAATAGGTTAAGGTTTAGGTTCTAGGTTAAGGTTATAGGTAGGTTATAGGTTATAGGTTTAGGGATTTGAGAATAAGTTAAGGTTTAGCTAGGGCTTTGGCGAAACAGTCCCCTGTAGATTGATCTGGTTAATGTTTGAGCCCTTACTAGTAAATCACTATTATTGCCAACTGATTCCGTTATTTCTTATCCGGTATTTGATCCAGGTGAGAGTGAAACTGCGGTAGCAGGATCAACAGACATTACCAAGTAATTTTTTTCTCTTTCAACCTATGCCTTTGTTCAGACTTTGATGCGTGCATAAATCATAACTCATGGCTTTTTATTTTGCCTAGTATATTCATCTCATAACTCATAGCATGTAATCTCTATATGTGCATAAATCTAGTGATAAATCTATGTGCATAGGAGACCCTGTAATTTAGATTTATGGCTAGAATCCAAGCTTTCAAAAGCGATAAGAGCACTATCCACTATCTGATGACCCGGGATGAAAGTACTTTGGTTATCAGAGATGAGAGTTCCAATCACCCCTTTCATACGAGACGCCAACACCTTATCTAGAATCTTAGAAGGGCCCCCAAAAAGACTGATCGGCCTGAAATCTTTTAGAGATTCAAGCCATTGAACTTTAGGAATCAAAGCAACGAAAGTTGCCACGACATCCTTGGATAGCCTTCCTCTAACATAAAATTCATCCATGAAATCCATCACGTCACCCTTTAAAGTATCCCTAAAAGTTTGAAAAAAGACCATTGAAAAGCCATACGGGTCAGGGGCTTTGTCCCCTCCCAATGCATCTACGGCTCCTTTCACCTCAAGAATAAAGAACGAGGATTCGACCGAACTAGTATCCACCTCGAAAGTCGATTCACCTGCAAGTGATCTAGTCACAGTCATTCTACGCATACTGAGGAATTGAAAATGATAAATCACAGTCATCCCCATCCATTTGAGAAGAAATCAGCAGTAAACAGCATTTCCAAATCCACATCCCATGGACATTCCAAATGGGGCATGTAAGTATTCATACATCCATGATTACAATGAAATGTAAAAAGAGGAAGGACACCAAAGTCAGCATATGACTCGTAAAGAAGGTTAACAGGATTATATCTTTAAAAGGATAGTTTCTTCAAAGAGTAAGGGCATTGCTCTTATATGTTAAGAGCTGCCACAATGAAATATCTCATACATTTAAGCATAACAGACTTTGAACAACAGACTTTGAACAAGAGGCAAGGAAAATCAGGAAATCCATCATCATAAGCTATTTCAAAATTTTCGAAAAATTTTCAACGTGCAAACAGTGAATGAGAGACTGAATGCATGCTGACATACAGTTCACCTGGTAGGACCATGGTCATGTGATCCCGACCTTGTGGGCATGGGAGGCCCCACCATGGACAGGTGTCTCAAAATCTCTCAGAATGGAAGATCCCAAGTTCCTAACACTTCAACCAGTGGTCTATGAATAGATGGGTAAGAAATATACAGCAATGTAGAATAAAGACCAAAGATTACGTAGCTAGGACCATACAATCTGGAAGAATTTTAAGGCATCCACCATCAGTGGTGGTGCCATCATATCAACAAGATCACGAACCATGGGACCCACTTGTCTGAAGTGGGCATATCACTGATTCAGGATACTATTTGCATCCTGATGTATCAGGACCCTATATTCATCTACCATAAACTCAATGAAGAACTTCACAGAAAGTTTAATTTCAGCACAATAAAGGACAACAATCAAACTCCCTTCAACAGACAAGTCAGGACCTGTTTGGAAGTAAAGAAATGTCAACTTGTAATCATCAACATCAAGGAATTCGGATGCTCTATCATGCATTGTGATTGAGCCAATGTGGCCCCATCTTTACCGTATTGTGTGCTCTATGGCCTAAGATGGGGATCTGCCTCATTTTTAATTTCATGCCTTAAAATAATCTGGAAAATGGAGGGGCTGATTGAGATTTGACACACTTGTTATTTGGAAATGAAGCTACATTTTGTTGAGGCCCATAGTAAATTAATTTACAGCTGCACTTTCAAATATTCCACATTGGTCCTCGATATCTTTCATTATTTCAGGATCCCCATTTGAGGGTACGGGATTTATTTGAGAAGGGATGAGGCATGCTGTTTGTGAGGGAAAGTGGCAGATGGTGCATTTTTGGAATGATGTTTCTTTGGGGAAGAAACCTCTTGCAACAAATTTTTGAGACATGTTCATGTGGCAATGGTGAAAGGCATGCTTGTTCAGGATTTGTTCCAAATGTTGGGAGAATCTTGATTTGGAGCCTTTATTCCAACGATTTCTCAAAGATGATAAAATGGAAGAGTTCAAAAGTGTAATGAAAAAGTTGCATGAGGTGTTTATGAATGGTATAGGAAGGATTCACAAGGGTGTGAAAATAGACCATGGACAGTTGATTCTCATCTAAATCCTTCTATCTTTTTTCATGTTATGGAAAGGACTGGAGAACTCCTTACACCTTTGTTTGGGTTAGGTTGGAGTAGAGTTGAAGCCTTTCCATGATCTGTCACTTCACTACAAAATTCTCACCCTTGAGCATCTCCCTTGAACTAAAAAATTGGTTCCTTAACATTGGCTTCATAAGTAAAAAAGGAGGATATTGTCCATGATCTCTACACCCATTGTGATGAAGTGAGATTGTCATCGTTGTCATCACCATAGTCTTATCCCAACAAATTGGGGTTGGCCACATGAATCATTTTATGCCATTACACTCTATCAAGGCCCATGACTATAGTTGGACCATAGGTCTTCAAGTCTTTTCTTACTACCTACACATACATCCTATTGGGCCTTCCCCTTGCCCTTTTAGAGCCTTCAACTTGTACCCACTCATTCTAACCGATGCAATTCTTCGTCAATGTTGCACATGACCAAACCATCCAAGTCTACTTTCGCTCATCTTATTACCTATTAGTGCTACTCCTAAATTCTATTAAATGCATTCATTTCTAATTCTATCTTTCCTTTTGTTGCCAATCATCCATTTCAAAATCCTCATTTCAGCTACAGTCATCCTAAGAACATGTTGTTCTTTAACTACCCAACATTATGTCCCTTAATGCATGATTGGTCTTATAACCACCCCCAACATAAGGACAAAATTACTAAAGGGATGCTTGCAACAGGTCACTAACTCCAACTCCAACAATAATAAAATCCCTATTAAAGGAATCGAGTTTTGCTTTGGGTTTTCAAGTTTAGGTTTAGGTTTAGGTTTAAGGTTAGGTAGTTGAGAATAGGAATAGGTGTAGGTTTAGGTTTAGGGATTTGAGAATAGGTTAAGGTTTAGGTTATAGGTAGGTTATAGGTTAAGGTTATAGGTAGGTTATAGGTTATAGGTTAAGGGTGCAAATACTGATATAAACATGGCTCGTCAACATGGCCAGGCCCTTCCAATGCTATCCATAGGAAATGGACAACTTCATCATAGTCATAACAGCGGTTCCACTTTCCATTCAGATGACCGACGCACATCCGGATAGCTCCGACGCACATCCGGGTATGCTCCATTAATTTTGAGCTAATACCAAAATACGGCTTATCCAAATGGCCAGGCCCTCTCAATGTTGTCCATAGAAAATGGACAGCTTCATCATAGTTATAACAGTGGTTCCCACCTCCCAGGGACCCCCGCTCATCCGGATAGCTCCGACGCACATCCGGGTATGCTCTATTAATTTCGAGCAACATAACTTAATCGTAAATGAACTTTTATAAAATAAATTTTAATTTACTACAATTTACCTAAAGGCACTGACGGATAAGTTGCCGCATATCATCTGTCACATTTGCCCAACGGGGGTGGTGACGGGGATCAGAGATCGACATAGGACACTGACCTCCGACGTAAGCAAGCTAGCATTGTTCCCAACAGGTCTAATACAATCCTGTGGGAACTCTACCATCACCCTACCCTCATGAGTAAGTCGCTCTAAAAGCAACCCACGCATGGGTCCACGTCCTCGTCGGCTGGTCGACGATGCTGCTGCAAAAGAAATAATATAAATAGAAGTCAGTTAAAAATATATATGTCTAGACTTACATGCTGTGCCCGGTGTATGCGTGACTGAAGGATCAGACGCCTGCGATATAATATGTGAAGGCGATGCTGGCTCCGTCGCATTACGGGTAGAAGGAGTAGATCCAGTGCGCGAACAACGTGTTCTCCCACCTGGTGCCATCATTGAATATGTGCGAGCTACGAACTTATAAATTTAAACAATGTCAATACAAGTGGAATATACTAAAACATTATACAAGTAGGGTTATACGGTACAATGCATTTTTGCTTATGCTTAGAGAGATGATTAAAATATGATTAGACCATTACACTATAATGTAAGAAGAATACAATAAAATCGTAAACTTTAATCTATAACCCTTGAAAATTCTATTACATATTGTCATTCTATATTAAATACACATATTTCATTGTAATACGAAACAACTTTGAGGTAAACTATCTAAAGTACTCTGTGCGTAAATTATTGTATGCTTCAGAAGTATATGTCATCATGTGTGAAGTACTGGACATTTTTGTAACCAACATGTCAGTCACAATAGGAAAAATTTGATCTCTCAGGACTCCATTCAGATGTGTAAGTGAGTGAGTCGCATCTTCCATATCTCGTTTCCCATGGCTATATATCTCCATCAGCTCCGAAATTTCTTTGAGATGGTATAATCTTTTCTCTGAGTCGTCGTCAATATATTCTGCTTTACACTCATCGACTAGACCGGGTATCTCTATGGCCCTTCCAGAAGAAGATAGGGCCAAAACGTCCATCTGCAACAGCTGATGAAGTATGTTACGTGCTTTTGCTACACTCCGGTTGGAGGAGGACATAATCAAAAATTGACTCAACTGCAAATGTGGATTATAAACAAGTCAATAAGAGGAATAAATCACGACTTGTAATTTTCATGTATACATGAAATACATAAATTATTCGAATTGAAAAATGATATGTAAATCATGTGTATATTAATAATCGTTGTCTGCATTACTATCGCTTAGGACTATTTCTTCTTCACCATCACTATCCCTGATCAGTATCTCCTCTTCATTGTCTGCAACGTTGTCATCAATGAAACTACTATCATCTCTAATAATGTCATCTATTATTGAGGCATCAACATGATCAAGTGGCACATTATCTCTGTCCAATTGCACCACATCAATATCAATACTTGAATCAATCCCTGTATCAACATGAGACGGCACGTCTTCTTGATATGTGTGTTTAACCCTAGCCGTGCCATTTCCCTCGTCCTCCCTATCTTCAACTTCTGGTACGGGAACGTCAAATACATTCGTGGGCTTTATTTTTTGCACCACGTACCAAGAACCGCCTAACTTGGTGTCAGCGAGGTAAAATACTTGTTCGGCTTGGCTGGCGAGGACAAATGGATCGTCCTTAAACCACTTCCAATATAAATTTATGCTCGTAAAGTAGTTGTCCGTCTGTATTCTCAACTTTTTATTTCCAATGTCCCACCAATCACATCTAAATAAGTACACCCGCTTTCTCATTCAATAATTCAGCTCAATAATATCCATCAAAATACCATAAAAGTCAATCTAATCCTCCTCATTGGTTCCCTTCACAACTACCCCACTATTTTGTGTGGTCCTACACTTGTCACGTTCTTCGATGTGGAATCGAATCCCGTTTACAATACAACCTGTATATCTAGATACACGTCTATCAGGGTCACATGCCAACAAGTATAGGGCATCAGACGCATCCGCAGAGTTTCTTATGCGCAACGTCTTCATCTATTATCATGTACAGAATGTAATTGTTTAAGAATTTTCTTAAGTTAAAATAATGTACAGTACAACGAAAATTCTAACTGTGGTGAGATACAGTGTGAAATCTTACACATTTTTCAAACCATTGTGAAAACTGATCCTGATGCATTCGATCATAACTTGTGGGGAATTTGGACTTCATCTCGTCCATGTGTTCGCTACACATAAATGACACGTTAGAAGCAAGAAACATTAAGATCATCGTATGTAAAGAAAACAATAATCGAGAGAAGACTTACTCCAAGTATGACTCTATTTCTTCACAATTATGCAACACATACCACCTCGCCTTTGCTAGATCCCCAACGTCCATATCCTGAAAGGTCAAGGATCCTAAAGGACGAACGTTATGTGCAAACACAGATATGAGTCCTTGTTCATGCACTCGCCCTTCATCCGCATTTCGATCTTCTCGGTTAAATCTAGTCTCTATGCCACAAAGATACATGGAGCAAAATGTAAGGCATTCATTATCAATGTATGCCTCAGCTATAAATTCCTCTGGATGTGCCTTGTTCCTCACGAATTGTTTGAGTATATGAAGGTATCTGTACATAAAATCACTATGTTAAGAGTATGAAAACGTGGATATATGTAGTTTACGAAACGAATAAAAATTTTAAAAGGTCCTACCACCTTTCGATCGGATACATCCAACGATATTATACTGGGCCTGCAAGCTTCGCCTCGTGCAGTAAGTGAATCGTTAGGTGTACCATGACATCAAAAAATGCAGGAGGAAATATTATTTCAAGTTTGCAAAGGATTACGGCAATGTCCCTCTCCAGTCTTTTAATAACATCTACATTCAACGATTTCGAACACAAATCTTTAAATAATATCTCCAACTCAATTAGCGCTGCACTAATATCCTTGCTTAGGAATCCACGAATCGTAACTAGCAGTAGGCGTTGCAGAAAGACGTGACAATCGTGACTTTTCATTCCTGTTACCTTACAGTCCGTAACGTTTACGCACCGAGATATGTTTGACGCATACCCATCGAAAAACTTCACTGATCTCAATTATTCACATAAATGCTTTCTCTCTAGTTTTGTCAATGTATAACAGGCTGCTGGTATAGTATACGAATTTTCATGTGGTTGCAAGTGCAACTCTTTCCTTAAACCCATTTCTTGTAGATCCAATCGAGCCTTGAAACTGTCTTTTATTTTCTTCTCTATGTTCATCAATGTTTCGAAGACATTATCACATATATTTTTCTCAATATGCATGACATCCAAATTATGTCGCAATTTCAAATCACTCCAATAGGGCAACTCAAAGAAGATGCTCTTCTTCCTCCAGTTATAGTCTAATACTGTACGTTTCCTCTTTTTCAAATGCGATGCCTTATCAAATCTAACTTTTCCAATGTTACTCAATTGTTGTATCACATCTTCTCCAGATAACTCTTTCGGGGGTAGCCTATGATCTTGTTTGCCATCAAAGATCATCATCTTCCTGCGCCAACTATGATCGCTTGGAAGGAAGCGATGATGGCCCATATAACACGTTTTTCTACCATGCTTCAATGACAATGAACAAGTCTCAATACCACATGTATGACAAGCCAACTTACCCTTCGTGCTCCACCCAGATAAATTTTTATACGCAGGAAAGTCATTTATTATCCACAAGACCACTGCATGCAATTGAAATGACTGTCCTGCAAATGTGTCATATGTTTCTACACCTTGACTCCACAGCTCGTTTAACTCATCTACCAACGGTCGCAAATACACATCAATGTCATTCTCAAGTGACCTGGGTGCAGGAATAAGCAATGACATCATGAAAAATGACTCCTTCATACACAACCAAGGAGGTAAATTGTAGGACATAAGTACAACTGGCCACATACTGTACGAGCTACTCATATTACCAAATGGATTAAAACCATCACTTGTAAGACGTAGTCGAACATTGCGAGAATCCTCTACAAACCAGTCATGTTGCTTGTCAAAATTTTACCAGGCTTCAGAGTCCGCAGGGTGTCTCAGTGTAGTATCATCATGAACGTGTTTCTCCTTATGCCACCTCATATCTTCAGCAGTCTTACGAGATATAAACAATCTTTGCAATCTGGGTTTCAATGGGAAGTACCTTAACACCCTTCGCGGGATTTTCTTACTACTGGCTTTATCATTCTTCCACCTAGACTCTGCACATTCTTGACACTGATCAGCCTTATCATACTCTCCCCGATACAATAAACAATCATTTATACATGCATGTATGACGGTGTAACCAAGGCCCAAGTCTCGCATCAAGGATTTTGCTTCGTAATGAGACTTAGGCAATGTCTCACCATCCGGTAATGCTTCTTTCAACAACTCAAGCAACATGTCGAACGATTTGTTACTCCAACGATTTATTGTCTTCAAATGAAGTAACTTTGTAAGAAAATTCAACTTATAGAAGTTCTCACACCCCGGATAAAGTGGACGTTGCGCATCCCTCAACAAACTACTCAACTTTTCTGATTCAACTTCACCCATTGGAGGAATATCTTGGCAACTGCTTGTCGCTGCAAAATCAGTATCTGCAACCGTTCCCCTGAACACATCGCCTATGATATCTTGCATTTTGTCAACGTCTTCATCCTCGTCATCCGGCACAATTGGGTCTTCGTTGACTTCAGTGGCCTCAACTCTATGGGTCATATCTTCACCATGATAGATCCACCAAGTGTAACCCTGATCAATCCTAACTATGAACAAATCGTCCTTTACTTTGTCTAAAGTCTTATATATGATGTTCTTGCATTTTCGACATGGACACCTAATCTTATTCTCTGAATCTGTCAGATTTCGGACAAATTCCATGAACTCTTGAACCCCTTGTTTATACTCTGGGCTAAACCTGTTCTTAGCTCGCATCCAACTCTTATCCATCTCTAAAATGAAAAAGCTAGAGTCAGTTTATAGAAATAGCTTTAAGTTTAGGTTTAAGTTATATGTTTAGGTTTAGGTTAAGGTTATGAGTTTAGGTTAAGGTTATAAGTTTAGGTTTAGGTTATAAGTATAGGTTTTGGGATTTGAGAATAGGTTATAGGTTATGGGAATAGGTTTGGATTATAGGTTATAGGTTAAGGTTCGAGTTCGGGATCGGGTTTAGGTTATAGGTTTAGGTTTAGGTTAAGGTTTAGGTTTTGGAATTTGAGAATAGGCTTAGGTTCAAGTTATAAGTTTAGGTTTAGGTTTTTAAGTTTAGGTTTAGGTTTCAGTTAAGGTGTTAGGTTTAGGTTATAAGTATAGGATTAGGGATTTGAGAATAGGTTTAGGTTATAAGTATAGGTTAAGGTTATAAGTTAGGTTTAGGTTTAGGTTAAGGTTATAAGTATAGGTTTATGTTATAAGTATAGGTTTAGGGATTTGAGAATAGGTTTAGGTTAAGATTATAAGTTTAGGTTTACGTTTAGTTTATAAGTTTTGGGATTTGAGAATAGGTTTAGGTTAAGGATATAAGTTTAGGTTTATGTTATAAGTTAAGGTTTAGGTAGGGTATAGGTTATAGCTTTAGGGAATTGAGAATAGGTTATAGGTTATAGGATAAGGTTTAGGTTATAGGTTATACGTTAAGGTTCGGGTTTGGGATTGGGTTTAGGTTATAGGTTTATGTTTAGGTTTAGATTAAGGTTATAAGTATAGGTTTTGGGATTTGAGAATAGGTTTAGGTTAAGATTAAGTTTATGAGTTTAGGTTTATTTTAATAGGTTGTTTATTTTGCATTTATATTCGTAAATACATTCATCATCCATCCAATTCAAATTGAAATAAATACTGTCACTCTATGACTAACAGTTGAAAAGGAAAATCATGCATCTAGGTCTGCTCCAACATTTTCTAAGCTCAACATCCAGATGGCTCCGACGCACATCTGAGTCTGCTCCAACATTTTCTAAGCTAATATAATTAAATCCTAAATTAATTACTCATCCAAGGTTGAATAAATTGTAATACTTTCATATTCCCATTTAAACGTCCACGCCGAAAATTCGGCAGCATCTCCCCATGCCTCTCCAGATAAGTTGATCTTTCGTTACATTCCGATGCCAAATATCTAAAGCAATGTAAAGATATTTGGCATTGGATACGGAACGGAAGAAACATATCCAGAGAGAAACGAGAAAATGGACCACGGATCAGGCATGAACATTTAAATAGATTGTATGAAAGCATACTTTCCATCTAACCTTGAACTGTCCAAAATGGGACAATTTGAGCAATTTCTATACCACCAAAAACACACCATATCTATGTATGGCCCCATAGAAATCCTCAAACGAGTAACTAATTATCTAACATACAAATCTATAAATTACATCTCACAACAATAAACTAACTAATCACAATAATAATTTAAGACAAAAAAATGTAATATACAAGCTCATGAAAGTTTGCAAGGATAATTTTAAGGAACAGAAGGCAATGGATGTAATATCTTAAAGTCAAATAAAAGACTTCAATTTAGAGGAGTGCATAGATCATTATAAATCACTATTTTTGTCAAACACATCATTTCTAGCAAGCTATGATGATGGTGATACAACCATATTTGGAGGAGTGCATAGATCACTATAGTTTTGTCTAATCTCCACTTGTTGGCCGCAATGGCTGCCATATATATATATATATATATATATATATATATATATATATATATATATATATATATATATATATATATATAGTGATCCTACCAACGGACGAAAATTCAACATTTATTTTTAGTGCTGTGGTGGGCCACCAAACCCCCACCTCATCAAATCAATACATATAAATATACTTAGTGGCACAGAAAGACAACTTGGGCATGTTAGGCAACATCGGTTGGTTGGTGGGCAAAGCAACGGTCACAAAACAGAATCTGGGTGGGCCCTGTTGTTCTATCCATTGAGAAGCGGATTGCGTGGTGTGCAACACACCACCGAGATCCTGTGGTGTGTTGAAGTCATTATATCCACACCATGATGTATGAATGTATCATCCACACCGCCCATCCATTTTGCAGGATCATTTTAGAGGATGGGCTTAAAAATAAAGCAGATCCAAAGCTCAAATGTACCACACCATAGAAACCGGTGGGCATTTTATGCCTACCATTAAAACTTTCCTAGGGCCTACTAGGACTAAAATGTTCTTGCAAAATGCATGGATGGTGTGAATATAACACACATATGATGGTGGGGCCCACATATCTTGGTGACGTTAAGGCATGAGGGAGGTGGGTGGAATGTGGACCACAAAACGTAAAGAGAAAAATCATTTCATTTCTTCTTTAAGATAAAAAATCATTTCATTTCATTACTTAGAATTTAAGTTTGAATGGGATGCATAGCCAACCCCCACCAAAACCACTGTATCCATCAGATAATGATGGTGGAGAGTAATTTCTAATGTTGAATGCATGTACGACATCTGGCACGTTCATCTGGTGGTCCTTCCATGACAGGGGCTTCTAGATGAATTGCTTGGATAAACCAACCATGGATCCCACTTGTTCAAACTCGGTGTGCAATAGGGAAGCTCTCTATTTGTCACCAACAGGGAGTTCATCTCTACAAATATGCAACTTCCAAAAAAATTCTACACTTGCTTTAGAGGGTGATTGGTTGCCCCAAATTTCATGAAATATCATGAAATTTTGCACCCAATTAGATTGATTAATCATTATATTTCATGAAATTTAGCACAACCAAAAACACAATTCAATGTAAATGTTGGGAATCTGGTAATGGGTTGGGCTTTGGTGGATATGATACAGCCCCACATCCGCCTATATCGCCCTGTAACTACCCCTGTTTCACGCATGGGGTGGGAAACTATAGATATGACCCATAAAACCATGCCCCGACCCAACCCAATCCTGAATTTGACTCATTGACTAATTTTCAGTGAGGCCTACCCTGGCCAATAAAAAGAAAAATACCATCCATGGACTAGTTTGGATTATGTTTGCCTGTAAATGTATGAGAGTGACCTACACTTAGGCATGTGCTTATGCTATAAATATGATTTGGTTAAGGGTCTTGTTTGCCTGTAAATGTAATCTGAATAGGATTACATTGAAATCAAGACTATTAAAATTCGGATTCTTCAAAATCCTACAGAAAATAGATTGTCATAGGCACAACCAACAGAATATTCAGATTGGATGTAAGACAGATTTTTCCACACAAATTGTACTAAATTTGAGCAACCAACCTATCCTACGGAAAGGGTAGAACATGCACTACCATTTATGCTTTTCATGAAATAGAGTCTATAAATGATTAGCAAGATAATTTGTCAGGAAAATGGAGTCTTTACTTCTAGTTTTGTCGAGTCACTTCTAATTTAAAACCCCCAGTATCAGAAAGAAGAGCAGCCATTGATATAAAGACGCACTGCTGGATGCCCTACACGTATGTAGACATGCATGGGCACTGCTGGATGCCCTACACGATGCACTGTTGGGTTTTCTCATGCATTGTTTGGAGGAGAAGAAGAAGAAGAAGAAGATCCAATCGATGAAAAAGAAAATCATGAAATTGCATGCATGAATCGTCCCTAAATCCCTAAATCCCCAAATCCCTAAATCCTTAAATCTCTAAATCCCCAAACGTTTCAATCGGTATTGAGATTGAGAGAGATTGAGAGAGAGAGAGAGAGATACCTGTTTCAGTTGGAGCCCCGATCACCGTCAACCGAGCACGGTGGAGAGAGGCCACGGTGGAGAGAGGGCGATGGAGAGAGGACGCGATGGAGAGAGAGAGAGCACCGAGAGAGACAGAGAGGTGCGGTGGAGAGAGGCGCGGTGGAGAGCCTGGCGGGGTGGAGAGAGTACCGAGAGAGAGAGAGAGAGAGAGAGAGAGAGAGAGAGAGAGAGAGTGCGAGAGGGCGCGGAGAGAGTGAGAGTGAGAGAGGTCAGAGAGCGAGAGAGACTAAGTCTCTCTCACTCGCGGCGGCTAGTGGCGTGGTCGGTCCTTTGTAGGCCCCACCATTATGTTTGTGTTTCATCCCTGCCGTCCATCTATTTTTTCATTTCATTTTATGGAATGAGACAAAAAATGAAGTATATCCCAATCTCAACTGGACCACATTATAGGAAACAGTGTTGAATGAGCGTCGACCATTGAAAACCTTTTGGGGGGCCGTATAAAGTTTTGGATCAATCTTATATTTTTTTTCCCTTCATCTGGGCCTGTATGACCTAATCAACAGATTGGATGTCAAATAGAAAGTACAGTGGGCCTTAGGAGGGTTTTAATGGTGGATATCCAATCACATTTAGGTTTTCATGTGGTGTGGTCCACCTGAGATTTATATCCCTCTCATTTTTGGCGTCAAGCCCTGATATGATTTATAAAAATGGATGGACGACATGGATGAAACACATACATCATGGTGGGACCCATAGAGCACCGACCAACATCCACCAAGTTTTGTGGGCCCCACTATGATGTATTTGTTATATCCACACCGTCCATCCATTTTGAGATATCATTTTACGTCATGAGCCAAAGAATGAGGCAAATAAATATTTGTAGTGGACCCCACCACAGAAATCTCAGGTGCACCACACCACATGAAATCAATAGTAATTGGATATCTATCATTAAAATCCTCCTAAGGCTTACTGTATTGTTTATTTGACATCCAATATGTTGATTAGGTCATACAGGGCCAGATAAAGGGAAAAAACAAAAATCAGCTTGGATGAATGGTACAGGCCATAATATAGATGTTTTGGATGGTACAGGCCATAATCTTAGTTTCGCTTGAGTTTTGACTGAGTTGTGACCAATTTGAGTTTCTCTCTTGAGTTTTGACCGAATGGTGATCAAACCGAGTTGTTCCGAGTCTCCAAAAAAGCTTGTTGAGTTGAGTAGCGTCAACTCGAGCAAGTCGATTCAGGGTTTCTAGACTATTGAGTTATACAAAAATTCACCAAAGAGAAATTTCTTTGGGGATTTCCCTCCCAATGTAAGGGCCCAATAGATGAATATTTCTAGATCTTATATATTTGCGCCACGTGTATGATATTGAAATTCTTTTTGTTTTCAGGGTTCTAGACAATCTTTCTAGTCATTCGGATCCACGGATGAGATTTACCATCAAGATGCTCGTGAAATCCATTTGGACCTTCCAATCAGCATCTCCAGTCCATCAGTCACCGATTTCATCCGAGATATAAGCAGTCATTTGGTCACTGACTTCGTTCTAGACTTCGGCCATGATCAGGAAGTGGGCCCCACCGCAGAACCAACGACATTTGAGAAGCAAACTGTCCCACAACCACGAGCTAAAGTAATCGTTGGGATGGCCTTCACGTCCGTAGTGGGCCTTCTCAGTGTCAGTTACATAATCAACAAAAATGACAACCTTACCCCATCCACCCTATTTAGTGGACGGCCTGTATCGTTTAGATTCTTTCTCTTAGTAGTCATGGTCACATTCTATATCTCTATCACAGCAATGATCATCCGGTCAGTCTTGCCATTGATGGTCAAAGTCCTTAACGTCATGGCCTTTGTTTGTGTGGTTTTAGGGGTCACGGTCCTACTGTGGGTCCTGCTTCCTAAAAGCATCAGCTGGGTCCCATGGATTTTTTTTGGGGTCACGATCTTGATTGCTCTTAAAGTGAATGAAGATTGTACGCCCACAGCTAAAACATTCATAGGGCTGCAGACGCTGTGGATCACAAAAATATTTTTATTCTTTCAAGTTCAATCTCATGGTAAGGAGTTTATGAGCATTTGGGTCACTTTATGAACATTTTATATTACATATAAACATCACAATGCCTCTTGGAAAAGTTTAAATGATAGGCATTTCCTTTCTACTATTTCTAGTCGTGTGGTGCACCTGAGTTTTAAATCTGTCCAATTTTTTGTCTCATGTCTGAAAATTATCTTCCAAAATGAATGGATGGAATGGATTTTCCACATATATCACGGTGGTCCAGCATAACTTATGGTGATATAAACCACATGGAAAAAGCTTTTCCCTTGAAATCAATGTCAATGTAATGTGATATAAAGTGGGTAGGGTAACAAGACGTATGTAGAGATGGATTGTCTTATTGGGCCCACTGTGGTGTATATATTTTATCAACGCCACCCATTCATTTTGAAAGATCATTTTAGGGATTGAGCCCAAAAATCAGGCATATCAAATGCTCATGTGGACTACACCATAAAAAGTAGTGAAAATGAACCCCTTCACCCTCTTTGATGGTAATATTTCATTTGACATGATAGTAGATGATCTTACCAAAATCTTTGGGAGGCATGGCAAGATTATGGACGCCTATATACCCTGGAACTATAATCTAAGAAGATCTCTAGGCTATGCCTTCATCAGATTCCAATATGCGAATGCAAACACAGCTTTGGATATTCTCGACGGTAAGATGGTGGATGGTTGGATTCTGATGGTAGTAATGGCAAAGGCCCGTGCTGCACATTCGCCCAACATTCAACCACCGCTGCAAAGGGCTGCTTCAAATCCCCCTCGCATTAGCCCAAAAGGTGCTGACTACGAAAGGGAAATCTTTTGTCGAAGCGGTTAGGGTTGTGGGACATGGATGCATAGAAGGTGTTCGATCAAACATCAGCTGTAGGCGTACAATCTCCAATATCAAAAATATATGAATGAATAGAAAACACAAACATCAGCTTGATCCAAAACTTCTATGGCCTCTAAGAAATTTTAAATGGTATAGGTTCAATCATACTATTTACTATGGTGTGGTCCACTTGAGCTTTGGATATGCTTCTTTTTTGTTCTTTAGACCTCAAATTATCTATTAACATGGATGAATGGAGTAGATAAAATAGATAAATAATGGTGGACCCCACAGAGTTTACTCAGGTAAAGGTAACGAGTAACTCAAATGTAGTGGAGAAAGGTTTCCTCACAACATTTGTAATCATATATTGGGCCTGCCCAAATGTGATTCACATATCTAACCCGCTCATTATGTGTGTCCCACTTGGATGAGGGGTCAGACCAAATTTCAACCTCATCCAAAACTCATGTGGGCCCTACCAAGTGCTTTATATTTTATATGATGTTTTCACATACTTTTAAATGGTATGGCCCACTTGAGTTTCGTTTACCGATGATTTTTGAGATATCTCATAAGCCAAAGGGGAGACATCAAATCCACGGTGTTGATGTTCGACAGACATCATGATGGGGCCCACAAAACTTACTAACATCAATTCATAGGTTCTCATGAGGTCAGTAAGTTAGGCCACAATTTTGACTAGAATATTTGGCCCATTTTACATGTTTGGTGCATTCACCCTATTTTACTGATCAATACTCTCAATTTGACTGGTTACTCGCCTCAATCAAGCTACATCTGAAAAAGATATTGGGCATATAAGATTGATCAACAATTTCAATAAAATTTGATTTCAACATTTGAAGTTATTTACTCTTTAATTTAAATTAATTAGATTGTCAAAAAACAATTAAAGTTCAATTAGTGGATGTGCCTAATAATTTAGTAAATTTATTTTTTACAAATAAATTTAACTTCCTTTTTCTTCAAAAGGTATATTTTTTTTACTCTTTTAAATAAATATCATTTTTATTATAAAATATTTCAAAAATATTTAACATACAAATTTTAAATTTTTATTTACAAAATCCAAATTTTTTTCTCATATTTTGATTTTTTCTCAAAAATTTCAAAATGCCAATTTTTCTCTTTAAAAGCATTATTTTGTTCTCAAAATTTTTCTTAAACATATTTCAAATTTCTAAACTTTTCAACATTCTTTATCATGTGATATTTTAAATTATTTAAATATTACCTTTTAATTATATATGTATATAAATTTCCATTCATATGATATAAAAACTATATATATATATATATATATACATTTACGTTATAGACAAAAAATTTTAAAAATTAAAACAATTTTACATCATTATAGACGGTTTCTAGCTGTTTGGAAAAAAAATTTGGCACTTTTACCGACGAAATTTTTCGTCGGTAAAAGTCTTACCGCCAACTTTCTCCCCATCCCACCAAAAGTGTAGAAATTTTCGAAAGCCCTTTAGCAACGAATTGTTTCGTAGGTAAATCCTGTTTTACCTACGAAATTATCATTCGTAGGTAAAAGTATGGTTTTCGATTTTAAAAATTCAAAAAACCCTCCATCTACGAATCATTTCGTAGGTAAATATAGTTTTACGTACGAACCTAGTATTCGTAGGTAAAAGTAATGCTTTGCATTTTCTTTTTTACTTTAAAAAATTTCACACATCGTTCATCTATAATCAAAGGACCCTTTAGCTATGAATAGTTTCGTAGCTAAAGACGTTTTAACCTACGAATTATACTTTCGTAGGTAAAAGAATGAATTTGCATTTTGTATTTATTTGAAAATTTTCACATATCCTTCAACTACAAATAGTTTCGTAGGCAAATATTTGTTATCCCTTCACATACATTCCGCTACAAATATTTTCGTAGGCAAATAAGTAAGGCTCGCCATTTTGAATATTAACAGTTCCTTTAGCTACGAAAAATTTCGTAGGTGAATATCCTTTTTTGCCTACGAAAATTATTCTCGTAGGTAAAAAGGCAGGTTCAATTGACCCTTTAGCTACGAAGATATTCGTAGGTGAAAATATGTTTTTACCTACAAAATAAACCCTTTAGCTACAAAGATATTCGTAGGTGAAGATTTGTTTTTACCTACGAAAGTTTATTTCGTAGGTAAAAGGAGTGGTCTCAGAAAAAATGTACCCTTTAGCTACGAATATGATCGCAGGAAAAAATGGTTTTATGATTAAAGACCCTTTAGCCACGAAAAGTTTCTTAGGTAAAGGAAAGTTTTGCCTACAAAATTAAATTTCGTTGGTACAAAGTTTACTTTTGCCTACGAAAAACATTTTGGTCTGCAAAAGTCTTTTTTACGTAAAAAAAACATTTTTCTTACAGTGCCTTTAGCTACGAAAACTCAAAACCCTTCAGCTACGACTATTTTCGTGGGGAAAAGGAGTTTTACCTACGAAATTATACTTTGTTGGTAAAAGTATGTTTTTGCCTTTAAGTATGATTCGAACCCTTTAGCTACGAATAATTTTGTAGGTAAAAAATGATCTACCTACGAAATAATATTTCGTAGGCAAACGTAAAGATTTCAATTTTTGGATTTTTATAAAAATTGAAACACCCTTTGGCTACGAATATTGTCGTATGTGAATATGGGTTTTACCTGCGAAATTACCTTTCGTAGGTAAAAGTAAGGTTTCAAGTCCCTTTAGCTACAAATATTTTCGTAGGTAAATATTGGTTGTGCCTACGAAATAAGAATTCGTAGGTAAAAGCAAGTTTTGGATTTCTAATATTTTGAAAAAATCAATAGACTTTCAGCTACAAATATTTTTGTAGCTAAAGATTGTTTTTACCTACGAAATTGCAGTTCGTAGGTAAAAAATGTAAAACAACCTTTGGCTACGAATGTTTTCGTTGGTAAAGGTGTGTTTTACCTACGAAATTAAAGTTCGTAGGTAAAAGTAATGTTTTAAAGTTTTTACAATAGACCCTTTACCTACGAAAATTTTCGTTGGTAAATATTGTTTTTACCTACAAAATTTTATTTCGTTGGTAAAAGTTGTCCTTTACCTACGAAAATATGTTTCGTCGGTAAAAATCATATTTCTTGTAGTGAGTGAGGCCCACCTCATGGTTGAATTGGATGATTTTTGGATGTTCCATTGTCATGATGGGACACACTTCTTGGACAGGTTGGTTGCTATGGTGTGGCCCACCTAGTGTTTGGAATGGCCTGATTTTCTTCATAGGTACATTTTGTGATGGGGCATGCCTTTCCAATGAGTTGCATGTGATACAAACACCATGTGGGTCCTACAATGGCTCGGTGCCAACATTACCCATTTCTATGCATAATGCAAGCAGTTTCGGAATTTTTTGCTCACGCAATTGATTTTAGGAGAAGCATAGAGCCTTAATATTTTGAAAGATTGTAAGTAGGATTTTCAAAATAAGCCAAGGTATTCAGGGCATTTTTAAAATGACAAGTATCAAAATAAGGTTAATTTTGTCATTTCAAAAGTCCTATAATACTATAGAAACTAAGGAAATCATGTAAAGAACTTAATGTGATTCTGGTTCAATCTCCGCTTGATCCCGGTTTTAATTTCCCCTTTTTTCGGATGTGAGGTTGTGCTCCAAGGGATAGGAGGCAGCTCTTCTTTGTCCATTGTTAGTTTTTAGTTCAGGTCTATCAGAAGTGTTTTCGGTTTTATTTTAGTATGGTCCAGACCGTCAAAGACCAAAGCCATGTGACACCATGATCGATTGAGCAGAGGCAGGGAGGTGTGAGCTTCCACTCCAAACCCAGCATGAAACAGGTGTTGTAGATGGAGCTATACATGAGTCAAGTTAGCTCGATCAACTTACTTGACTTGACTCGGAAAAGCTCGACTCACTTCAGCTCGAAATTGGATTTAAACCCAGTCGAGTTGGTTTTTGGAGTTTGAAAAAATTTCAAGCCAAGTTTGAGTTTACCTAAGCTCAACTTGACTTGGGTCAAACTTCAACTTGAATCTACTTGGATCAAATTATCTTGGTGACTTGGGTTTTTTTTTATATTGATGTTGCTCACCAAGTGTTTGATGAAATGACTTAACAAAATGTTGTTTCGGGTGCATTCATTCTCCCCATCATCAGCCAGTGGTGAGGAAGGAATGGATACAAAATAAATCACTACAAAAAAAAAAAAAAACTTTACATTATAAGACTGCCCTCGCATCTTGATTTTAATGTTGCACGCCGAGTATTTGATGAAATATTGATAAAGTGTTATTACTGTTTTGCATCATGTGAGAAATAGAAGATGCATTCTATATATTGGAGAAAATGTTACACATGCTCAAATTCAGCTTGATCTGACCCAAGCTGTTGATCAAACCGAGACAAGCTAACCAAATAGGTTCGAAGACCAAGCCAAGTCGAATTCAAACTAGGGTTAGCTACCGCCGAGCCAAGCTATTCCAAGCTCGGCTCAATTCCACTCATGTACAACTCCAACTCTAATTGTAGATGACTCTTTTATAGGGGTACCCATAGCAACAACTCTTGATCTCGGCAATGTCTCAATTAAACAATCTCTAGGGAAATTTTCATTTTTAAAAAAATATTTATTATAAACTTAAAATAATTTTCAAAACAATATATGTACAAACTTTTCTTTGAAATCACAATAATTTCACAATAAAATCTCAAAAAATAAAAATTACTAATATTTTGAATGTCCTGCAAAATTATATAATAATATTGTTTGATAAAAATTTGGTGAGACTACCTTGACATTTCGAATATCGACAATATTTGTTACAGTGGTTGCACCCTAATAAAACAAAATTGTACGGTTAGATGGGACATAGTGGTCATCTCGATTGGTAGATCTGTTAGACCACTTCTCTTTGTTGGTCGTTGAAATAGGGGGACACCACTCTCAATCATTTCCTAGGGTGAAACCTTTCTTCCTGCCACTGTGGGGCCATGTGTTCTTGAAAAACCATTAGTAAGGGCCACTGTCCTTCTTCACCTGCCAATGTATAAACATGTAATGTTCACACAAAGTGCTTCCTTTGCTGCCAATGTGTTACTTTTATGGAACATTCAAACCATTCAAAAGGTGGGCCACAACATTCTGTTGAAAATCAGGAGGACGTGAATTGCATGGTGACCCTAATGTGTCGGATTTGATTGGACCATGTGATGCTGTAATAAATGGGAATTGGGTATAATCTCATCAGGATAATCTAGAGACGAAGGTCCTGTTAAGGGTTATGTGGGGTCCACTGTGATGAATATGTTTTTTCCATGCCGTCCATCCATTTCGAAAGATCATTTTAGAACATGAGACCAAAAAGGAGATAGGTCGAAGGCTCAAGTGGACCCCACTGTAGGAAGCAATAGGAAGGTCCTATTAAGGGGTATGTGGGGTCTGCTGTGATGAATATGTTTTATCCACACCATCCATCCATTTTGAAAGATCGTTTTAAAGCATGAGACCTAAAAGGAGACAGATCGAAATCTCAAGTGGACCCCAACATAGGAAGCAATGGGGATTGAAAGCCTACCATTGGAAACTTCTTAAGAGCCATAAAAGTTTTGGATCAAGTTGATATTTATATTTTCCCTTCACACGAGTCTATGTGGCCTTATGAACAAGTTAAATGGCGAATAGACATCATAGTGGGCATATGAAGTTTTCAATGGTAAGTGTTCAATCCCCACATCTTCCTGTGGTGTGGTCTACTTGAGCCTTTGATCTGACTCTTTCTTATGCTCATAACTTAAAATAATATTTAAAAATAAATAGATGGCATGGATAAAGCATATACATCATGATGGGCCCCATAGAGCTTCTTACTTGACTGTCCGTCTCTAACTGGGTGGTGGGAGTAGTACCTAATCCGCCCCAATGATTGTAGAATCTCTCTACAGTGGCATGTGACTCAATAAAATGCCACCATCTGAGGTTGAAATCACCCCGCAGTCTGTATCGAAACCAAGATGGTTTTGAAGCGGATGAACTGCCAATGTTGCACACCTCAAAATATCACTTGGACATGCAAAGGAACGGGCCTTGTTTTTTATAGAGTATCCAGCTTCATTTCTTTCACTGGCAACCATAATAAAAAATCTTAATCATGGATTATTGAGTAGGGGTGTACATGAAACTGACCTAGCTTAGTTAGCTCGCTTGACTCGAGTCGAAAAAGTTTGATTTGACACGGTTTGAAGCTGAGTTCGAGATGATTTTTTGAGCTCGAAAATGAGTTCGAGCCGGGTTTGAGCAGGCCCAGCTCTACTCAACTCGGATCGAATCCAGCTTGAATCCAACTCAAATCGAACTCGGATCGAGCCAATTCAGTGACTCAGTTACTTTGCCATTGATGTTGCTCACCGAATGTTTGATAAAATGATTCAACGAAATGTGGTTGGTGGCAATGAAGGTATGTACAAGAAACAAATACTCTTTTTTCTTGGCTTTTCTTGGTTTTTATGTTGCTTAGAAGGTGTTTGATAAAATATTTGTAAAACCATTGCTTCTGTTTCACATACGGAGGGATTTTGAAGGTGCAATCCAAGTGTTTATGGAAATGCCTTAATAGCAGAATCGGCTCGATCTTAGCTCGAACTCGGCCCAAGTTGCTAACCGAACCAAGCCGAGCTGCAAATCGAATTGAGCTGAGCTGGCCAGTCAAGCTCGAGGACCGAGCCAAGCCGAGTTTGAGCGAAGGCCAACTCAACTCGGCTCGACTCGATGTACACCCCTATTGATGAGCCTCCGAGTAAATTCGGATTCAGTCAAATCAAACTCGACCTAATTTAGCACAGTGGGTCAATAGCAAAAATAGGCCTATTTAAACTTGACTTGGACAAGTTATCCATGACTTGACCTGCCCATTGCTAGAGTATTAGACTAGAGTAGGGTTAGCATTTTCACTTGGCCAGGAAAGGACATGTTTGGTTGTGAGGAATTCCAATTGAAAGAAAATAAAATAATAATAATAATTATTATTATTATTATTATTTTCATGAAAACTATTGGATTTTGAGTTTTTTTTTTTTTTTTTTTAAAGAGAAGCTGATTGCATACTTAGTAGCCCAGGCTGCTTTCTCGTACTGACTCTGTTGGGCCCACCGTGAATGTATATGGCTTATTCACACCATCCATTCATTTTTTTTAAGCTCATTTTAGGGGTTTAGCCCAAAATTGAAGCATACATAAAGTTGAAGTAGACCCTACCATAGGGATAATGATGTCCACCATTGAAACCATCTTAGGGGCCACAATAATGTTTATTTGTCATCCAACTTATTCCTAAGGCCGGAAAATACAAATATCATATTTCAATTAAAGGTATTCAATTCACATTGTCTCCTATGGTACGGTCCACTTGAGTTTTCAATCTATTTCTATTTTGAGTTTATACCCTAAAATAAGTTTAAATGGGTTAAATAAGAGAAATAACTCATTGTGGGCCTAACAGAGTTTACTGCACACTAAGTTACTTGGAATGCAATCCCATTTCTTTGTTAAGGTAATACTCAATTTTTTATTTCAAGAATTTAAATTATAAAAAATAATAATGACTTAATTTATTTTTTTTCAAGAAATTAAATTATAAAAAAGTATAATAATTGCTTTGTAAAATACACTTTTTATTTAAATAATTCAAATAATCACATTAAAGAAAAGTCTTTTTCTTTTCCACCGTTTGATATGAAAGTTGCATTTGGCGTACATGGCTTTCTTGTAATTCAATTAAATTAGGCAGCCAAACAATCCTTAAGTTCATATGAAAGCTGAAAATGGAACTCAATGGCATCATGTGCAATAGCAAATGGGGATAGAAAAGGTTCCATTTCAAGAAATCCAATTTAGACTGGAATCACACTCTAATTGTATGTCTGTTCAAACCAACTCCAAAACAATGAAATGAGGTTTTAGTACCAAATTCCACCAATATAATAAATATCTAAAAATCCAAGTGGGCCACACCACTATAAAATGGCAGGGATTTAATACCTAATTAACGAATAAAACCTTGCTGGGATCTATGTAGGGCCCACACGTGGAATTGAATGGGATTGAATTGTATTAGATGGGATTAACATCATTATTCTGCAATGATTACCTGTTTGGAAATACCATAGTAGTGTAGCCATTCAATCCCATGTTTGGGATAAGTTTTTGCTATGAAAAACATTGAGTTAAGCAAAATCATGTTTGGTGGACCATGAAATCGTAATCAATGGACCAAATTCACAGTAGATGGCGTTCACTTGTGCACATATATAATCAAAATGTCACGTGTAAACGGCACATATGGATGAATAGTATGGATAAATGCATGCATTAATGTAAAACCCACATGTGTAGTGAATTTTAAAATTCATAGAAATCTAGCAGGGACCAAATGCAATTCCATGGGTATAAATGTGATTTCATCCTACCTAATTCTAAACTTTCCTATCTTCTCCAAACACCTCCTAAAACTTATATTTGTGTTTTCACTTCGTCCACCTCTACATGAACTTATTAATAGGTTGGATGGTAAAAAAGCATCACACTGGCCCTTAGAAAGGTTTCAACGATGGGTGTTATTATCACCGCAGCTTCCTTTGGTGTGGTCCACTAGAGCTGTGGACCTACTTCATTTTTAGGATCATAAATTAAAATGGTATGATAAAAGTGATGAACAAGATGGATAAAAAACACTTACATCTCTATGGGCCCCACTACCGTCCTGGAACAAGTAGGATGCAGTCCACATCCCCTAATTTCAACCTTTCTCATCTTCTCGAAATGTAATTTTATGCAGCTAAATGTAATTTTATCCCACCTAATCTCATGTAATACCCAAACACCCCCGGAGAGCTTTGGATAAGGTTTTCCCTTCATCTTATCATCCACGTTGGACTGTTATAAGAATCCAACGGCTAGCATTTGTACTGCTACTATTTCTTGTGAATTTTAGACCTGCTTCAGTTTCTTGTCTTAAATGAAATACGGAATAGGTGCCGCAGGGATACAGATTACATGTTATCGCGTGCAAACAAAAATGGTACATTGGGCGTGATTTTAGATGTAGTTGGGCAGGTACAGCTAAAAATTATTTTCAGCCGTATATTTGTTTCATAAATTCTGGCCCACCTGACAAGTGTACTGACCTGATTCTTCGGGAAGTGCATCTACCTAACGATGCCGCTATAGTGACTGGATTGGATCTCCTACCAATTTGCCACGCTGGCAGATGTGTGGCGTGTACAAGAGCTTCCTTGTACACTCGTACGGCACATCAAAGCTCTAATCTTCCAACACGTCGTAAATTGCCCCTCACATGGAAGCGAGTCGCCTGTACGCAAAATTATCACGGTAAGGGCGTGTTTGGGGATTAAAAGGGCCTGTTTGGCCAGGCAGATCCCATGGTATTAGGAGGGATGGGATCAATTTTAAGGTAATGACGGTGGTGTCAGTGGATTGTCTTAAAGATCCACTGGATTGCTTATATCCCGGGACAAGTTCACTGGGTCTGTTTGGCACGCCCCACATATCATGGGATTTTACCATCCAATCCATTCAACCATGGGATAGGATCAATTTTAAGGTAATGATGGTGATGTCAGTGGATTGTCTCGAGATCAATGGGATGGCTTATATCTCGAGACAAGTTCACCGAGCCTGTTTGGCTCGTCATGCCTATCCAAGGATATTGCCGATCGCATCCCTCCTAATACCGTGGGATTTGCCTGGCCGAACAGGCCCTAAGGGATTAGGTGGGATGAGATTCATCTGGTCCGATGCCAATTTCACTCTATGTTTGGGAGGAATGGATAAGCTTGGAATTAGATCAGATGGAATTGCATGGGGTCCTATGTCAATTTTATTCAATTTTAACAAGTTGTGTAGATCCCACCATGATGTGTGGGCTATATTCATACTGTTCATTCATTTTTTGAGATTATCTTAGAGTATAGGCTAAAAAATCATGTAAATCTAAAGTTCAAGTAGACCCCACTATAGAAAGCAACTGGAATCGAATACTAACTATTGAAAACTTCTTTAGGGCACATAAGTTTTAAATCTACCTTATTTTTAGCCCATGCCATAAAATGAGGTTACAAAACAAAATAACTATTTAGATATAATGGTGTGCTATTCCCAAGTAATTTCAAATAGTGGCGGGTATATCCATTTAATGTACCACTGTATTACAACAAAGTATGGAATTAATCTAACCATATGACAACAGGAGAACCTATGCCATGGGTAATAATTATGTTCTTTGAATGTCATCCCGCCAAATCCCTTCTAATCGCACTGTCCAAGCACGCCCTAAGGGCCTGTTTGGCCAGACAGATCCCACGGTATTATGAGGGATGGGATCAACAATATCCTTGGATAGACATGACGTGCCAAACAGGTCTGGTGAACTTGTCCCGAGATATAAACCATTCCATGGATCTTAAGACAATCCACTGACATCACCAGCGTTACCTTAAAATTGATCTTATCCCTTAGTTGAATGGATTGGAAGGTAAAATCTTGGGATATGTAGGGCGTGCCAAACAAACCCAGTGAACTTGTCCCGGGGATACAAGCAATCCAATGGATCTTAAGACAATCCACTGACACCACCATCGTTACCTTATAATTGATCCTATCTCTGCCCCGCCAAACAGGCCCTAAATGTTACTTTTTATCTAGCGTCTTTTATAAACAGCGCAAAACTTACCTTCTCAACTTAGACCTGATACATACGGACACAGCATTTGAGGACGAAAATATCTCCGTCCGTACGTGCGATGTGATGCGAAAAGCTCAAATGTCTGTTCGTACGTGTAAAGTCTAATTTAGGTTGGTAAGTTTCGGATTCTCCGTAAAAAATACGGGGTAAAAGGTACAGTTTACAGTGGTAATTTTCTCCTTTTACATTGAGCCGTGTAAACTAAAACATTGTATGGCCCACCGTAATATCCACGTAAAGTCCACTCCGTCCATTAGTTTCTACATACCATTTTAATTTAAGAACCCAAAAATAATATAAATAAAAAATTCAAGTGGACCACGCCACAAGAAACGGTATGGATTAAATTCCCACCGTTGAAGCCTTGGTCGTGTTACATAAATTTTAGAAATTTTAGATCAGGATGATATTAGATTTCCTTAATCAGTGAGGCACATGTGCCAATGTCCCACATGCTTTCATGATCCGAGACATTCATCAGGTAGGGCCCACCACGGGCATGAGCTGATGTGTTTAGATCATTGTAATGGCCAGAAAACATGTAGAAATTGGACAGCCATCAATTTCATCCATCTGATTTGTGGGGCAATGAATCTATATACCAGATGAGAGGTTTCGCAGATGGTAAGTTTCTGCAGTGAAGGTCGGACGCAGATTCGGTGGACCTCGGAACCCACCAACGCGATGGATCCTAGACTCTGGCCCACCATGATGTATGTGTTATAAATCCACACCGTCCATCCGTTTTTCCAGCTCATTTTAATGCCTGAGCCGAAAAATGAACCAGATCAAAACCTGAGATGGACCACATCACAGTAAACAATAGTAACTAACCATTAAAAACTTCTTGTGGGCCAAAAACTTTTTGGATCAAGCTGAGTTTTTTTTTTTAACCTTCATCCAGGTCTTTCTGGCCTGATTAGCAGGTTAGATGAAAAAAAAATATTACGGTGGGCCTTAGGAAAATTTTAATGGTAGGCTTTCAATCACCACTGTTTCCTGTTGTGTGGTCCACCTTAGAATTTGATTTTCTTCATTTTTGGGATCATGGATTAAAATCAGCTGAAAACAGATGGATGGCGTGGATATAGAACACAAGTGAAGGTGGGCCCCACAGTTACGTATCCACCGATTTCGGTGGTTCTCTTGATCCACCGACTCCGGGTCAGTGGGGTCTACTCAGAATATATGCACTCGCACTTATTCGGGAATCCTGGAGTTTTGCTAGAATACATGCCGAAGCATTGCAAAGTGATACATGACATGTCAGATTTTTTACCATTTGATCTATTTTATCTGATCCAAGCCGTTTATATCGTGGGCCAAAGCTTAGATGGAGGACAGATAAAAACAAGAACCTCTCGACTCGACTATTTTCTTCTGCATATGGACGGTTTATATAAACCTTGTGTAATCAAAGGGTGGAATATCTCTATCCTGAATGAATTATAGTTATACCACATTCAATGTGTGGCCCATCAGATAAATGGTTTGGATAAATGAAAATAATCATTTATCTTATGGGACTAAAATCCATTACGGGGCCCATCAGATAAATGGTTTGGATAACTGAAAAGGACCAGGATCTAACGGCTAAAATCGCGATGCATCCTGTTGTAATACAATGCGATGTTATTCTCGCGGAACTCTTTCCCTCGACCGACGACAGGTTTTTTCTCGTTTCCGCATTAAAAATATCGGTGATGCTGTCGTTTTTCATTAAACGCGGTGGCGGTACGATCTGGTAGTCAGCAGGAGCACTGAATTATTTGGGCCCACATGCTCCCGGAGAAGGAACAACGGAGCCACACACGTCGAATTGGTGACCACGCAATCCCTAGGTGGGGCCCACCTCACCTTCGCCTAACAAGGTGGGCCTCGTCAGGCCGAATAAGTGAATGTGGTCCTGAGGGACACCGATTCGATAGTGACCCCTCGAGTACCCACGTCGGTGCAGTAAAAGCTCTGTGGGCCCACCATGATGTTTGTGTTTAATCCAAGCCGTCCATACATTTTTCCAGCTCATTTTAGGGCGTGATTCCAAAAATGAGGTACATCTAAATCTCAGGTGGACCACACTACTGTAAACTTCCTAGGGCCCACTGAAGTGCTTATTTCCACCCAAGCTGTTGATTAGGTCACACGGATCCGGATGAAGGAAAAACACAGATATCAGCTTGTTTAGATCCTTTATTGGCCCCATGAATTTTTGAATGGTGTTCATTCAATCATCACTTTATTGGTCTGTGTGGTCCAACCGAGATTTGAATCTGTCTAATTTTTGGCTTTATGCTCTAAAATGAGCTGAAAAAATGGATGGTCGGCGTGGATAAAACATGTGGGGCCCACAAAGCTTTTCCAGGACCAGCAAGACTTCAGTGGTCACCACCGAATCCGACTCCGGTCCCGAATAAAAGATCCGGGCAACGAGGCATTGAATAGGTGAATCGCGGTACACGTGCCACCTTCACACGCTTGTGTGAGATCTAGACATGCAAGTAGACCGGGACTATCGTGGCCAACCTGATATGTGGATTGGCCTGATTTACCAGCTATAAAGTTCATGTGTGGCCCCACCTAGCAATCGGACGGACTAGATCCATCACACGGTGTCACAGGGACATACCCTGATTCACCATAACATTCCGCCGTGAGGAAAGATCTGAACCGCTCTTCAAAATCACCATTGTGGAGTAGTATGTCACCTGAAATAATAGGCCGATCCGATCATCAGGTAGTCCACACACGGACATAGAATGCGAACCGTTGATAGATATATGTTAATGGCTCATTTTCTTTATATATTAGTACACATGACAATCAGATAAGAGCGGTTTTCAAAAACGAAGAGGCAGGCATTCACGTACACCGATTGCATACTGGCGCTGCCAGTCACGAGTTCGCTATCGTCGTGATCCCTGGCCCCACCAAGATTTATGTATTTTATCCACGCGGTTCCATCTATTCTTACGGAGCATGTTAGTGGTGGGCCTTGCACAAAATCTTAAGTATCTATCCCTCCAGAATAAATCAGAATTATGGGATAATAATAACAATGAAATAAATCAAAGCATCAACCACACATAACACAAGAGATTTTTACGTGCAAAAGCTTTAAAGAGGTAAAAATCACGAAACCTCGTCCAGATCAACAATCCACTATGAAATAAAACATTTACAACCTTCGTCACTCACGCAGGAGTGGATGAACAATAAGAGAATAAAAGAAAAATAAAGAGATCTCACCGATCACGAGGACGTAGAAGTGCTGAGACGATGGCTCCCTTCCACAAGCTTCCTCTCTCTCTTTTCTCTCATTTTCTCACCTTTGATATCCCTAAACCCCTTTAAGAAATCCTGTTGTACTTTTTCTTCACACTTTTCATACCCTAAAAAAATCCTAAGGACTCTTTTTTATAATTTTAGGAAACTCTCTTCTGCATTCCAGTTGTGAATGGACTTGCGACACGAAATCCGTGCAAAATCGTGGAACGAATCTGCGTAGGTTCGACCGGTCGTGGGCGTCATACGACCGGTCGAGTACCTCCAAAAAAACAGTCCACACTCGCTGGACTTTGAGTCGTGTAATCCACGACTGGTCGAGCAACAACCCACGACCGATCAAGCAGAACTCTCGATCGGTCGAAAACAGGTCTAAAAAAACCCATCAGTTAGGTCATAATACACAAATTGTGGCAGATCCAAATCTCAAGTGGACCACACCACAAGAAAATAATGTTTATTAAACATTCACCATTAAAAACTTTCTAAGGCACACTGTGACGTTTATTTTCCATCCAACCTGATGAAACAGTCCTGGATATAGTTAAAACACAAACATCAGCTTGATAGTTTGGAAATGGATTGGCTACTCTCCTGGCCACTAGCCCCCTTGGTTGGTGATTGGTGCTTGGTGGGCCCACCTGGATATATGTTTTTTCATCCATTTCATTCAGCCATTTTTAAATATCATTTTTGGGTTTGAACTCCAAAATGAGAAGGATATAAGCATCAGGTGGACCACAACACAGGAAAACAATAGTAATTAGATATCCACCATTAAAATCCTCCTAAGGCCCAATGTACTGTTTATCTGACATCTAATATGTTGATTAGGTCATTCAGGCCCAGATGAAGGGAAGAAACAAAAATCAGCTTCACCCAAAACTTTTATTGGCCCCTAAAGGTTTTTAATGGTCCACGCTCACTCAACACTTTGAGATTGGGATATACCTCATTTTTCGTCTCATTCCATAAAATGATATGGAAAAATAGATGGACAGCATGGATGAAACACATACACCATGGTGGGCCCACAGAGCACCAGCATTGGCAGGTGGCGGGGGAGTAGCCAATCCGTTTCCTGATAGTTTGTAGCTCTCAGAAAGCTTTTAATGGTGGACGGTCAGTCACCAATTTTTCTTATGACGTGGTAGGTATAAAATTTTTATCTGTTCCACATTTTGGATCATGCCATAAAATGGAATGGAAAAGGGGATGGACGGCCAGGATAAAACAAATACATCTTAGTAGGGCCCACAGAGCACCGACCAGAGCGTCAGTCGGCAATCCGCGTATGGCATTACGCGTGTAGCCGAATGCGCTGGATATTTGTCATTTTTAGCCTTCGAATAAATGTACACCGATAAAATCGTAATAAGATAATCGAATAAACTTAATCTTTTGTTTATAATCTATCTAAATCAAGGAATATAATTTGGACAATTTGATTCGACAACTTGCATGTCACGTTCACCGATTTCAAAGCTCCTGTGTATCAACCATCTCACTCTCCCGAGTAACAAGGGCTGTCTTTTACTCAAGGACAACATCACGTGAAGTTAGGCCATGTTGGGCTCATGCAAGGAATAGAAAGGAATATCATTTTCCATGGAATAAACCTTAGCTGTTTATAAATAACTTTTTTTTGAGATTTTTTGAAAATCACGTAAACTTATTTTCCCACCTCTTCCCATGAAAACAAACACACACACACACACGTATATATACATAGGTAAATATTGTTAAATAGATAATAATGACTTTTTGAAGGGTTTTTGTTTAAGAGGAAAATACCATTGCAATTACTCATCCAAAATACTATCTAAATGCATGAAATCCAACGTAGATATGGGACTGTTGAAATCCATGGGTCCCACAGTGATGTATTTATAAGATCTACCCAATCCATCCATTTTTCCATCTGCCCTAAAATGAGGTAGATTGGAAGGTCAAGTGAT
Source organism: Magnolia kwangsiensis (assembly GCA_037074715.1). Lineage (NCBI taxonomy): Eukaryota > Viridiplantae > Streptophyta > Magnoliopsida > Magnoliales > Magnoliaceae > Magnolia > Magnolia kwangsiensis. Next base: position 112,387,843 of record CM073582.1, on the reverse strand, counting down.
GTATTTACAATATCCCACATCATCCATCCATTTTTCGATCTCATTTTAAGTCATGCAATATAAATAATAAAATAAAATTTGAGGTAGATTGGACGCTCAAGTGGACCACACCCGGAGGATAATGACGTTGACCATTCAAATTGAAAACCTCTTAGGTCTATTAGGATGTATATCTATCATCCAATTCATGCATATAATCATATTGACATGTATGAAGGGTATGCATAAATATCAGCTCGATTCAAAACTTTTGTGGCCCTCGAGAAGTTTTCAATGTTAAGGTTTAATTCATCTCATTTCCTATAGTGTTGGCCACTTAGGCTTAAAAAATGCTCCTTCTTTTTTTTTTGCTCATGCCATAAAATGAAGGGATGGAGCGGATGGACGGGGTAGATAAGATATATCATGGTGGGCCTATAATTTTTAAATATGCAAATTGTTCGAATGAACTCTCTCAGCCAAAAAGCTTTCGAAAAAAAAAAAAAAGACTCTCACAGTAATAAAAAGACTGTAATTATATCAGTAATTAATTATTACTTATTTCCGATGAATTACAATAGTAAATGAAAAATCAAACACTCCATAAGAGATAAACCCAAATGTAACACGGACCACTTCTAATTGCCTTACATGAGTGCACGTTCCATTGTCCATTTTTTTGTTACACTTCACATATGCATCTTCCTTGCACCCCACGTGATCAACGCTAATGTTTGAAGCATCTCATATGTGTTAATGTACCACATAAGCTAGCTACCATCCATCTTCTCTATGTCTCACATGTGTAATCCCACGTATGCTAGCTAATTTACCACCATCATTCATCTTCTCTCACACATATATATGCAAAGTGTCCCACATATATCAATGTGTCACATGTACTTTTATCCATCTTCTCTTGCTCCTCGTGTATGTATATGTGTGTGTGTGTGTGTGTATATATATATATATATATATATATATATATATATATATATATATATTTGATAACTCATTATATCTGATGAGTCTCAAAAATCTCCACATGAAGCAGAACCTCATGAAACCTCCTGGTACTAATTTTTACTTTGAACCAAAACTTTGGTGGGCAGTAAAAATGTAAACATTTTCTTCCCTTGGTTTGAATTTCTCTTTGCTATGGCCTATCGGGATCTTAGATAAGGGTGAAAAATCACCACATGAGGTTTCATGGGATTCCACGTCTTGTGAACCGTTCGAATTCGACACCCATCACACGTGTGCATAGGTGCGTGGGTGAGCATGTCGTGGGGAAGGTACTATGCATTCGACCTCACGATAAGCTCCCGTGAGGTCGAGCTGTGTGGGCCCCACCGTGATGCGTGTCTACCATCAACACCGTGCATTTGATGGGTTCCCTTTAAATTATGGGATATCCCAAAAATCAGCCGTATACGGAACTCAAGTGGGCCATACCATCTAAAATCATGTGAAGTCACCGTTAAAACATATAAAAGCACTTGGTGGGGCCCACCTGAGTTTTGAATGCTACTGAAACTTGGTATGACCCCTCATCCTAGTGGGACACATATAATGGATGGGTTGGATTTGCAAACCACATCTTGGTGGGCCCACAAAATGATTATGAATGTTTTAATGGTGCACGGCCCATCTGAACTTCTGTATGTGGTGTGGCTCACAAAAGTCACAGATTGACTTGATTTTTGAGACCTAGGCCCACGATGGAATGGTGCATCTGACTAATGGGGTAGATGTTCGAAATGCATCACGGTGGGGCCTACACAGCTCGACCTCATGGGACAGACTCGTGAGGTTGAGCGCATAGTACCTTTTCTGTAACATACTAGATTTTCACTATTTTAGATTTTCAAAAAATCCTTAATTTTTTTTAATTAACTTATATTATCTCTTACTGACCATTAGCACTCAACATTAGCTTATACACGAGTGGTCCAGTCTGGTCGCGATCAGACCGTGTGCAGGCCATCAAGTCAGATGATCGGTTTGTACTCGGCGACAGCTTGTGCAGGCCGTGCAGCAGTCGAGGAAGGTTAGAAAAATTATAAAAATTAGGAAAGTATAGATCTCACTGGGCTTGTGGTCCATCGCGAACCACGGACCCATTGGACACCCATAAATAAACTATTTAGGCCATTCCAACGGCACTTACTAAATGCAACCCACCAATGCCAAAATTGGAATCTGACATTGGTTAATAAAACTGAAATTTCAGGCATTTCAGTTATCGATTTTTTTCTAAATTTACGGTAAAGGTCTAATGTATTTGTCTTTGCCGGCCCATAAAATCTGGGTCCCGATCGTGGCATGGTGACCGTCGATCGCAAATTGGACCCGTGCAACTAAACCCCATATCCGAACGTCTTCAAATTTTGTGTGGCTCTTCATCGGGCCATGAAACATCTATCCTATAAGTTTTATGGTTAAAGGGCCACCAGAATTGCCTCATCAATCAGAATGGACCCCGCAAGGTCATTTAGAGATCAGAACCATAAGATCAAACCCCATATCCGTTAATCCGTTTATTTTCAAACTTTGCATGATCCCACATTGGGTCATGAGGCACCTACCCACCAAATTTGGTGGCCTAGGGGGTGGTAGGGCCGCCTCTAAGCCAATATAGAGTCCTAGAGGGCCATTGTGGGCATTTGAGGAAACTTAAGGCCAAAGAGTCCAAATTTAGAAAATAAAGCCCTAGCTCTCTCATAAATTCCTCCTTTGCTACACCCCACAAAGAGACAGAAGGGAGAGCTAGAAAGCAAGGAGAGAAGAAAGAGAGAAGGAGAGGAAGGAAGAGAGTGAAGGTGGGCCCAAGAGAAGTCGATCCTTGCATTTTCTTCCCTTTTCCTCAAGAGATCCCACACTCACCACTCCAAGCTCAAATTTTAACCAATTGAAGAGGTAAACACCCATCCTTTTTTATAATCTTTTGTGTTGAGACATGATTGATATGAAATCCTAACATGTAAATGCTTTTCCATAGGGATTACGGCCAATCGACCCCAAATTCAAGGTCTTCTAGGTCGTTTCTCAAGAACTCAATAATCTATAGGTGCGGGTTATTATCCTTAGGTGGCCCAGTACCAATTTTATTAAGATTTTAATGATTTTGAATGCTTGGTTGATGTATTTGAAGGATCTAAAAAAAAAACTAGGAAGCACCTTACCTTTGATTCTTTAAATTCAACATGGAGTAGTTGTGGAATGTTGTTATTGCTCTCATGTTTGGGTAGAAACTAAATGTTGTTGTGAGACCCGTATCTTAGTCCGTACCGTTCCGTAGACTTCCGCGTTCTTACCGGTCGAATTTCAGCAACCTTCGACCCTTAACCGATATTCCGTGCGACCCTGATTCATATGCCGTCAATCTGTATCGACTCAACCCAAGACCTTTACCATAGTGACCGCACCGTCGTTGCGATTCCGATGCCGCGACTCGCGCATCGAGGCGATATCCTGGTCAAAAGATGTGGGCCAACGTTCGGTGCGAGAAAAATGCCGCGTGTTGCAAAACCTAAGAGAATCTCTACGAGGTGTCACATCAATCCATCAATCCATCAATCCATCACATGTCAAGTACACATCACCTTTCACCTTTTCCCAAGCAAGCCTCAAAAGTTAAAAATTCTCTTACACTCACATGCCTTTCTTACACTAAAGGCCACAAAAGTCAAAAAATTCTTACACACATCTATCACTCCATCCATCCATCACCCATCTCTCTCTCCCTTTACAACTCTCTCTCTCTCATTTCTCGAAGCCTCATTCCAAGCAACAAAGCTTTAAACGTATGAGCCTCTCCCTCTCTTCCAAAAACTCCAAGGTGACCCACTTTTCTACCCCATCATCTCCCATCCTAGAGATCCATTCCTCATCTCACCCATTGAAATCAAAGTTAAGGTGCTAAGGAACCCATAGGAGCAAGAAGATCGGACGGTGGCTGCTTGATAATGTTAGTTTTTCATATTTTTGAGATGGGCCAAGTGAGGCCAACCGGTCAATGGTTTGGATCTCACTTGGGACCCTAAGTTGTGGCCGATGGCCCACTTTGATCATCACGTTCATCCATGGTGGGGCCATTCTCCATAAACCCCATCATGATGTTTATTTCATTACAATAGGAAGGTCATCTAGACCGTCTGGTGGGGAAAGGATCTCCACCCTTGATTGTAGATTTTGGTGGTCACACATGCTTTAGGGCCCACTTGATGTATGATTCATTACAAGGGATGGCCCATAATGTCGGGGTCCCTCCATCGCAAGCGTGTCCCACCCTCTCTCTCTCTCTCTCCCTCTATTTCATTTTCTTTTTTTTTAAAAGATCATGATGTGTTTGTGTGGCCCACTTGAATGGATCCCACTTTGAAGTATTTATTTTGTCCAAGCTATTCTCAAGTGGGGCCCACCTTGAATGTATTGTACCCACACAATCCTCCATGAGGTGGCCCACCATAAGCAGGGCCCACCTCCAATGCATTCATGAGCAATGTCCAGCGTTCAGGGATGCTGGACGTGGGTTGGGAAAAACATAAATATAAGCTTGTTTCTAAGCTTTTGGGTGACTCACTTACCTAGGCCCCACCTTGATGTATGGGTACAATCCAAGCCGTCCATCCTCTTACCAATATCATTTTAGCCATTGAGTAGAAGGGTGAGGCTGATTTGAACAGCTGGTGGGCCATAGCATTGAAAACTGCGGTGGTTACCGTTGAAACATAACCTGAAGTTCCTATGCAACAAGAAAATTTCAAACTTTAGACTCATTGGGACGACCTTGAGCCACTGAACACAATGGGTAGAGCGGATCTACTCGTTGCGGGCCCCAGATACGAAAAATCCCAAGAAAATGGGTTTTTAGTTTTTTTTTAAAATGCAAGAGGCAAAGGCTCTGCCTCTCTGTCAGCGCTGCAGCAGCAGCACGCTGCTGCGTGCAGCGGGCGAGCGACCAGCGTCCCATGGTTGCTGCTGTGGGCCCCACCATGATGCTCATTTGTCATTCAATCGGTTCATTAGGTGGGCCCCTGCGTGATGTGGGCCCACTCCAAAAATCAGCCTGATCCAACGCTCAGGTGGCCCACATCATAGGAAACAGTGTGAATAAACATCTACCATTGAAACCCGTTCTGGGGTCCACAGAAGTTTTGGATCAAGATGAAATTTGTGTTTTCCTTCCACTCAGGTCCACATGACCTTATGAACGGTTTGGATGGCAAGTAAACATAACAGTGGGCCCCACATGGGAACCCACAGTGATGCATGTGTTTTACATCCACTGTCCAGGCGGACGGTGGTACCCACTATGATGTATTTGTCTTGCATCCACCGTCCAGCGTGGGACGGTGGAGCCCACCCTGTCGGTGTTCTGTCTGCACCGTCCACCCCTGGACGGTGGGACCCACCATGCATATGTGTTATATCTGCACCGTTCACCCTGGACGGTGGGACAGGCCCCACCCCTTTGGCCCACCTAACTTTATAAATAGGTTGAATGGTAAATAAACATTACAGTGGGTCTCCCCCTGGTTGGGTGGTAAATAAATATTATAGTGGGCCTCTGGCCCACACGCTGGATGACAAATAAACATTGCAGTGGGCCCTTTGCCATTTTGGATGGAAAATAAACATTTCAATGGGCCTCTAGGCCCACAGGTTTAGGCCCATTGGATGTATCATAAGGCCCATGGGATTGGACCCACTTTGATGTATTCCAAGGCCTATGGGGTTAGGCCCATTTGATGTATTATAAAGCCCATGGGTTAAGGCACATTAAGATGTACTAGGGTATATGGGTTGAGGCCCATTTAATGTGCATATGGGGCCCAATTGGTGTGGTCCATTTGTTACACATAAGACCCATGAGATTAGGCCCATTTAATGTAATCTAAGGCCCACGGGTTATGACCCATTGCAATGCACATAAGGCCCATTGGTGCGGCCCATTTATGTGGCCCATTTGATGAATAAAAGGCCCATATGATATGGCCCATTTGATATAGATGTAAAGCCCAATGGGTTGAACCTAAGGTCCATTGCAATGTGTAAACCCAACACGGATTATGTAACGATGTTTACGACGATCATGCCTTAGAAGCAATGTTGGTTTGACGTCCACATTGCGAGTTAATGTTGGTTGGATGTCTACATTACGACTCTCCTTAGGCCCATACTTGTTGTGTATAGGCCGTCTAGGCCCATCTGCTTTGTAAGGATAGTACATTATTTTATAACATGTTTACTATAGCTCCATGACTCATGATCATACGCGTCATATGTATGCTTGATATGGTAAGTGACTGATCATAGCATATGCCTTCGAGGAGACTGTTTATGAGACCCCGATTAGGCGGTGTTGCCCTACATGAGTGCACGATACGCGCAAGATTGCTGCATGATTGGATAGTGTGATTCATGCATTGTATGACATAATTATTATACGCCTTAGCGACATCGGGGCCATAGCCTCCACAGACGCCTCGTGGTTGGCAGGATTGAATACCAGAACTTTTATTCTACATGGGGTGTTATAGATATCCTTAGGTGAAAGTTTCTAAACCCTTATGGTACCAAGAGGTTGCTCCAACGTTTAGACCGAGTGGGTAGATGAGCATTGAGTGCCGATTACCAGATAGTTACGCTCTCCACTGTGTCGTGGTCGGTTGGAAGGGGGTGCGGCCTTATCCGCCCGAGAGTAGGAGGCAAAGCTAGGCTGAGTTTGACCAACTCGAGGAATGGATCCGCTATCGACGAATCGTGCCCGATATTGGCAGACGGATAGTGAGGTCTATTCCACTTACCTTATTGTGCGCGATGAGGCGGCAATCTGGTTTAGAGTGTACTAGACCCCGGTGATATCCCAGATTTGAGCTGCATGGATGTGTGGACATAGATGAGGATTTGTATGCTTGAGTTGCATTCACATCGTATGGCCTTGGGATGGCCAATATCATTCATGTCATGCATCGCATAGCTTTGGTACAGCTAATGGTTTTCATGGATCCATCTGCATATTCCGCATTACTCTGATATTGCATGTTCATATTACTACCTTGTGCACACACTTTCACCACCCTTTAATCTTTCTATAAGCTTATGCACGACCGTTGCATGCAGGTGACGTTGGATCGCAGCAGTGCTGAGGCTTGAGCACGTGACAGATTACTTTGGAGTTTTTATTCTTTACCATTGTATTTCCCTTTATACTCATTGTACTTGTAAAGTTTTTTATCATAGTGAAAATGTAATGGAGTTCTTGGTTGTTGTTTGTGGGTTATGCCTTTGGTTATGCTTATTACGAATCAAACTGACGTTAAAAATCCTCCTCGTAGCATCCCAGGATCGGAACCTGGCGAATGGGCGCTAGGAGCCGAGAATGGGGTTCTATGGAGGCTGTCGGTGCCGGATTCGGCGATCGAAAATTTTGTGAGCTCGATTTCTGAGTTTGGGGCATGACAGTTGTATATTCATGTTTTGTTATTCGTGTGTGATGTTCCTTATAGCATGTTTGTTGCCTCTCGTATGATTGGGTAGAAATCTAATGGTTGCATGCTCATGACTTGTTGATCCATATATGATCCTTGTATAACATGTATGACTCATTAACCCTTCTGCTTGTGTTCCTACAATGTATGAAATGCTTAACTTTCTCACTAACCCACATAACACGCTTGCACCTTTAGTTCACATTATGATTAGCTTTGCTTGGTAGAGATTTGAGATTCTATGTTGGAAAAATATGGACACATGCTTTTACTTATATTTGATGATAACCATGTTTGTGGCATGATATGAATTATCATCAACCCTTGGGTTGGTTAGGAAAATGAGGAGAGTGCAGGTGGTCCTATTGGTAGAACTATCCTAAGGCTAAACCTATGGATTTGGGCGAGTGTATATGGGCGACAGTAGTTAGATTACATGGGTCGCTCGTACCCGATGTCGCCTGTCACGTGCTTGCCTGGACTCGTGAGGTCTAGCCTACTTACTGTCCAACCTTGTTTGTTAACTTTGTTTGCTCACATATGTATGGAACCTGAAACACCCTACAACCGTTGTAGCCCATCGATAATTAAATTGAAACAGATCCACCATCTCGTGAGCCGAGCATGGTGGAATAGGACACTGTGTCCTAGCTATCAACCTACGGTGGGGTGACGCACCTCCCCATAGTGACCGCGTGCGATCCCTTTTACTACGCACTTCTCATGTGCTTGAAGTCGGGGATGGGGAACCCTATGAGATCAATGATCACGGAATCTTGGCCTCACACGTTGGGGGGCCTTGGCCTTGCAACTAGTTTAGGGCATTTGATATGTGAGGCGTATCAGTTTTCCCAACCTGCTAAATGAGTGAAATTAACTAAGAACTTGACTAACATTATCATCGCATCGCACTAGCAAGGTTGGCGACTCGGCAGTCAAGGTCGCTCTGAGGGAGTGTTGACATACGCGATCGTTAGACGGAGTCGCTTGAGGGAGTGTTGTGGCGAGGGCATACATCATATCATCCACCATGAATGTACATTAATAAGATTAGTTAGGTGTTTGTGGATGATTCTTTTTCATTAAATTCACAATATAACTGATACTTGTTACAACTTAAGACTAATAGCACCCACTGAGTTGATCACTCACCCCCACTCTAGAACGGTGTTTTATAACACCAACCAGACTCGCCCGTAGATGCAGGTGATGCAGATTTCATGGAGCCTGACGATGCGAGCCTCGAGGAGGCGGACGAGTTCTCTTACTTCCAGCTGATGAGTGAGACCTCATCAGATCAGTAGATGGGACGTTGGATCGCTGAGCAATGGGCTCAGTTCTATTCTTTTTGGACATGTTATTCTTTTGTGATTTCGTAGGGTGACACCATGTGAGACCCCTTTATTCTTTTAGACATATATATATATATATATATATATATATATATATATATATATATATATATATATATATATATATATATAATCTCTTTCATTTCAGCAAACTAGTTGTGATTGTGCTTCATGTTCCAAGTAATTCCATGCTGCGCATTTAATCCTGATTAACGCAAAACAGTAAAATTGGATATAAGTGACACCTGGGAACTTGGAAGTCGAGTGGGTGCATGACCCCCAATTTCTAGGGCGTTACATTTTCCCATATATATATATATATATATATATATATATATATATATATATATATATATATATATATATAGAGAGAGAGAGAGAGAGAGAGAGAGAGAGAGCAGTCAAAACTATTTTCAACCATCAATTAACTCACACCCAAGGAAATGGTGTTCATAAAATATCCACCATTGAAAGTCGTTCCTTTTACCAAGCCTAAGTGGAAGTTTAACAGTGGAAGATCAATCTTTACCGTTTTTGTCGTGCGAGCCACTTGAGTTTTGGATCTGTCTCATTTTTGGGCTATGTCCTAACACGATATGAAACAATGGATGGATGGGGTGGAATTCTCTCAAACATTAGAGTGGCCCGCCTAGCTTCCTGGCGAAAGTCTAGGAGGCGGATTGGCTACTCCCCCTGAAACCATCCCTGTGGCCAGTGGTTGGTGCTCTGTGGGGCCCACCATGATGTATGTGTTTCATCCATTTTTACAGATAATTTTAGGGCTTAATACAAAAAATTATAGGGATATAAATCTTAGCTGGACCACACCACATGAAAAATTAATGATTGGATATCCACCATTAAAACCCTCCTAAGGCCCATTGTACTATTTATTTGACATCCAATCTGTTGTTTAGGTCATAAAGACGCATATGAAGGGAAACAATAAATAGCAGCTTGATCCAAAACTTTTATAGCCCCCAGAACGTTTTTAATGGTCAATGTTCATTCAACCCTGTTTCTTGTAAAGTGGTCCACTTGAGATTGACATATGCCTCTTTTATTTTCATATCATAAAATGATCTATAAAAATAGATGGGTGGCACGGATGAAGCACTTACATCATGGTGGGGCCCACGGAGCACCGATCACCAACCAATGGCTGGTGGCAGGGAGAGTAGCCAATCCGTTTCCGTAAGTCAAAGTATTTCATAGGCAATCCACGTCCCATCGGAGTTCATCCGTCTCCACCGGATTGTGTCCCCTGAATTAAATGAGCACGTAGTGACCCCAACGTAAACGGTCCGGATTGATGTAACGTGTACGGTGAGCAATGAGTGACCACCGTCTGTCTAACCTATTAGTACCAGTTAGGGATGCGGATTTCCTGCGCAAGGATGCGAGGTGGGGCACACTGCAAGGTTTGTGAGAAATCCATCCATAAATCCATTTTTTGAACTCATTTTAAGACATTCAATAAAAAATGAGGTAGATGCAAAACTCAAGTGGATCACACAAGAGGAAACAGTGAGGATTCAATGAGCACCATTGAAACAATCTCATGGCCATAAAAGTTTTGTATCATGCTTTCTTTTTTTTTCTTTTTTTTTACACTTCATCTCAGTGAGATTGACATATAAACGGCTTGGATGGCATGTAAACATCAAGTTGGGGTCTAAGGAAATTGGATTGCATACTGAGTAGTAAGCTCTTATCTTGGTTAGTAAACTCAGTTCGGCCCACCCTAAAAATGTATGTGGTCTATTCAAGATCTTTATACATTTTTCCACTATACATGTAAATCACCGTGAAGAAGTAATTATTACTTTTTAACCGTGTTTGAAAATATGAGAGTAATTCCACCTTGAAAATTGAAATAAAAGTGTTGACTTAAATATATGGACCTTATAATAATGTATATGATATATCCACACCATCCATTTATTTTATTAGAACACTTTGAAACATGAATTGAAAAATAAGACATATCCAACACTCAAATAGCCTACGCTAAAGGAAAGAGTGGCCTTAATTCGTCCACCATTGAAAGTTATTTTCTTTAGTGGGCCCACATTGAGATTTTTTCATCATCTAACCCGTTTACAAGGTCGCATAGGCATGGATAAGGGGAAAACACAAATATTAGCTTTATCCAAAACTTTTAAATGCCCTAGGAAGATTTTAATGGTAGTCGTTTGATTCCCATTATTTCTTATGGTATGGTCTACTTGACCTTTGGATCTGCCTCATTTTTTTGTTTATGCCATGAATTTGGCTGGCATAACAAATGAGCGGTGTGGATAAGTAACATACATCACGATGGCCCCACATTGATGTTGTGAAATTCTCCATCAAAGTGTAAAAAAGTAAGTTGTCACATGGAAATATGTGGTAATTACCTAGGTAAATTACCCATTTACATACAAATTAAACTTAGGGGCTGTTTGATTTTTGGGCTCAAGTGTAATTACCATGTAAATGAGTAATAATTATTTACCTGGGTAATTATCCTATCTTTCCCATCATATACAGATGTGACAACTTACTTTTTTAACACTTCAATGGAGAAATTTATAACATCAATGTGGAGCCCATCGAGATGTATGTTACTTATCTACACCGTCCATTTGTTATGCCAGCCAAATTTATGGTATGAGTAAAAAAATGAGGCAAATCTAAAGCTCAAGTAGACCACACCACAGAAAACAAAGGGAATTGAACGCCTACCATTAAAAATTTCTTGGGGCCTTTAAAAGTTTTGGATAAAGCCGATATTTGTGTTTTCCCCTTATCCATGTATGTGTAACCCTATGAACAGGTTAGATGATGAAAAAACCTCAATGTGGGCCCAATGAAGAAAATAATTTTCAATAGTGGACGAATTAAGGCTACTGTTTCCTTCCGTGTGGGCCATTTAAGTGTTGGATATATCTTATTTTTTGGTTTATGCTCCAAAATATTCTAATAAAATAAATGTACAGTGTGGATATATCATATACATTATGATGGGGTCCACATATTTAAGTCAACACATTTATTTTGATTTTTAGAGGTGAAATTACTCTCACGTCTCCAAACAATAATGTGAAAAGGTAATAATTAATTATATACCATGGCTTACATATATCACGGTTACTTATTTACCATGACTTATATATATCAAGGAACATTAAATTGGCTCTTAAAATCAAAGCATATCCAGATATCCAGTGGACCATACCCCGGGAACAATAGAAGTAATGATTTTCATAGTTGAAATCTTGTCCAACCTTACGGTAACTTTTTTGGTGATCTCCTTGAGAAATTTTCAATGGTATGCTTTAGTTCATACTGTTTCCCATGGGGCGGTCCATTTGATCCTCAGATATTCTTCATTTTTGAACTCAAGCTTTAAAATTATAAATAGGTGAACTATCCGGGAAAATAGATGGACCGAGTGGATAAAATACATAAATCAATACTATCATCGTCGGAGTTTAGGGCCTGTTTGGCCGGACTTATACCAGGGTATTAGGAGGGATGGGATCACGATATCCTGGGATATGCATGATGAGCCAAACAGACCCGGTGAACCTGTCCTGAGATATAAGCAATCCCATGGATCTTAAAACAAGTCACTGACATCACCTTCATTATCTTAAAATCCTGGGATATGCCTGGCGTGCCAAACAAATACAGTGAACTTGTACCAGGACGTAGCAATCTCACGGATGGGATATAGCAATCCCATGGATCATAAGCCAATCCATTCCTTCCCTCCTAATCCCATAGGATTCGCCCGGCCAATCAGGCCCTTAGCGTACTGAGTTACTCGATGCACCATCCGTTTACGAGCTGATGGAGGTTCCAACAGCAGGAATTTCTTTTCCCAATTTTCAACCCATGGCATATAAACATCAACGGCCACCGAAGTTTTGGATCGAGCCGTTATCATTGTTTTCCATTCATCCACAGCTGTGCGATCTTACGGTTAGTTGGATCACAAATAAACATCGCAACGGCCTTTAAGATTTTTTCAACAGTGGACGTCATTATCCCAATTTTTTCACGTGGTGTGGTCCATTTGATCTTTGTATTTTCTTAAAGGTGTGGCTCCAGCTTATAAAACTGATAGACGGTGTGGATTAGACACCTACATCACAGTGGGTCCTACAGAATTTACTCAGTACGCTTACAGTGTCCTGCGGTGGTCAGCACACAATCCGCATCCCGATGGTTGGCGGGTCGGCATTAATCGCAGGAGACATTCGGACGGTCGGCATTAAATGGAGGAGACATTCGGACGGCGAGGAAAGCGACAGACGAGAGATCGTTGGACGGCATTTCGCTTCGTCGCGACGCGCTCTCTCTGAAATGGACAGCTCCAGTTTTACGCAGAGGCGTCATTCAATCGGCGCACTTCTGACGGCTTTTTATACGGAGTGCAGCGACAGGAAGCGGATGGGCTAGTGTACCACACAGCAGCTAGACAGCTGCTGTAGTAGGTACGTGTGGCGCGAAGACTAGCGCTGACGCTCCTCCTCGAGCTTCGAGTTGTACGAACGGTTCAAAGGAGATCAAAGTTACATGGCCCTACAGTCATGTATTTCTTATATCTATACCGTTCATCTATTTTTAGAGATCATTTCAGAGCATTATTCAAAACATGAATCATATCCAAAGATCATATGGGCCACACAACAAATAGCATTGGAGATAATGATTTTCACCCTTAAACAATTTGTAGGGCCCATCATAACCTTTATTTTCCATCCAATCTGTTCATAAGGTCACAAAGACAAGAATAAAGAGGGGGGAAAAAATTTTGATCCAAAATTTCTGTGACTTCAAAAAAGGTTTTAATGGTAGACGTTCAATCCTACACTTCTTTCTGCATTGTGGTCCACTTGATATTTATATCTATCTTATTTTTGGTCTCAAGCCTTAATACGAACTTATTAAATGAATGGACGGTTTGGATATAATACATACCTCATCATCAGACCTAGAAAACTTATTGACCTCGAGTGTGAGGTACACTAGCCCATCTGCTTCCGCAGCGACAACAACCATAATCACTGGCGTCTATGGCTCCGAACGGGCAAGTCTGAGGGCGGGCTCGCCGTTATGTGTCTGTACATCCAAGCCGTCAATCAATTTTCTCAAATTATTTTAAGGCATCGAAACAAAAATAGACAGATCGCACGATCAAGTGAACCAATAAGCTTAGTTGCATTAAAATGCACAGAGGCAGATCACACGATCAAGTGAACCAATAAGCTTAGTTGCATTAAAATGCACAGAGCATTAAATGTCAGTTGCATTAACTGCAAGAGTCATCTGTGGGGCCCATCATGATTTACGTATTTTATCCGCTCCGTCCATCCAATTTACAGGATAATTTTAGGGCCTGAGCCTAAAAATGAAGTATATCCAAACCTCACTTGACCACACCCCACAGGAAACAGTGTGAATTAAACATCTATCATTGAAATTTTTTTAGGGCCACAAAAGTTTTGGATCAAGCTTGTATTTGTTGTTTTTGTGTTTTCCCTTCATACATGTTTGTGTGTGATCTTATGAACAGGTTGGATGAGAAATAAATATCACTGTGAGCCCTATAAAGGTTTCAACGGTGGAAATCATTATTCCAACGGTTTCCTATGGTATGGTCCACTTGATCTTTGGGTATGCTTAAATTTTGGTCTCAACCCCTAAAATAAGATGGAAAAAATGGATGGACAGTGTGGATAGACCAAATACATTCATAGTGGGCCCAATAGAGCTTACTCATTAGTATAAGACCTTACAGGGTAACTCAGTTCCATTCATTTTACTCAGGGCTTGAGCCCCAAAAATGAACCATGTCCAAACTTTAAGTGGACCACACAAAGGAAACAGTGTGAATTGAACTATTACCTTTGAAAAATTCTATAGGGCTATAGAAGTTTTGGATCAAGGTGATACCTGTGTTTTGCCTTCACCCATCCATGCGTGGTCATATGAACGGGTTGGATGACAAATAAATATCATCTTGGGCTTTAGAAGGTTTCAATGGTGGAAATCATTATTCCCACTGTTTCCTATGCTGTGGTCCACTTTAGCTTTGGATATACTTTAATTTTTGGGCTCAACTCTTAAAATGAGTTGAAAAAATTGATGGACGGATTTAACAAACCACACAGATTTACACTAGCCCAGTGGGCTGGGCAGAGTTTACTCGGTACAATAAAAGTAGAGGGTACACCAACCGAGCTGGCTTGGTTAGCTTGCTCAACTCGACTCAAAAAAACACGATTCGACACGGTTCGAGCTGAGTCGGGCTAACTTTTTCAGCTCGAAAATCAATTGGAGCCGAGTTTGAGCTAGCCCCAACTCGACTCAACTCGGATTGCACCCAACTCGAATCGAACCAATTCAATGACTCAATTACTTTAATATTGATGTTGTTCACCAAGTGTTTGATGAAATGACTCAAAGAAGTGTGGCCGGTAGCAAAGAAGGTACGTATATGAAACCAACACCCTTCTTTTCTTGATTTTATGTTGCTTAAAAGGTGTTTGATAAAATACTTGTAAAACCATTGCTGCTGTCTCAAATACAATGAAATCTTGAAGGTGCAGTTTGAGTGTTTATAAAAATGCTGCAATGGCGAACTCAGCTTGAACCGACCCAAGCTGTTAATCGAGCCGAGCTGAGCTGGCCAGTCAGGCTCGAAGACCGAGCCAAGTCAAGTTCAAGCTAAGGTCAGCTAGTAGCCGAGCCAAGTCTAGTTGAGGCCAGCTCGACCCAGATCATGTGCACCCCTAATGTCACGCCCCGAACTCGAAAATCGGATTCACATAAATTCCGATTGCCGATTCCGGTGACGACAGCCTCCGTAGTATCCCATTCTCGGCTCCTGACAATCAAATACCAGATTCCGATCCTAGGATCCTACAAGGAGGATTTTCAGAATAAATTTTTTTTTTGTAATGGAGCATAACCACAAGCATAATCAAGTCACAAAACAACATCACCACATATCCACTATATCAAAAATTTTAAATACAATGCGGAAAGGGAAATACAAGGTGATCAAAAAGCTCCAAAAGGTCCTAATATGCACTCCTGCCTCAGCGCTGCTGCTGTCCAACGCTACCTGCACGCAACTGTCGTGCATAAGCTTACAAAAGCTTAGAGGGTGGTGTAAGTGTGTGCGGAGGGCAAACGTCGAGTGTACAAGATCAGGTAATGCGGAAGTATGCGGTAAGTCCATGAATATACCAAGGCTATGTAATGCAAGGCATGATGCGAGATATGAATGTCATCGGCCACACCGATGCAATGCAAGGCCTACATAGCCGAATGTCATATGCGAAGTGCAATCCAAGTAAGTCGGTACTCATCATGTACACATATCAGTACAGTTCCTCTCTAGATATCACCGGGGTCTAATACACTTCACAGTGACTACCACCTCCCTAGCTGCACAGTCAAGAAAGCGGAATAGACCTCACTATCCGCCTGACCAGTAGTCTGTCAATACCTACCCGGCTCGTCGATAGCAGACTCATTTGCGAGATGGTCAAACTCAGCCTAGCTTATAGCCCCCTCACTCAGGCGGATAAGGCCACACCCCCTTCCAACCGACCACGACATAGTGTGAGACGCGGCCTACTGGTATTCGGCACTCAGGCACTCGTGTTTCCACTCGGTCTAGACGTTGGAGCATCTCCTGGTACCAAAAAGGTTCTGGAACTTTCATCCAAGGACATCCTAAGTGCCCACAGTGCTAGAATAAGTATTTTCGGTATCCAATACGGCCATCCACGATATACCTGTGGAGCCACGGCCCTAATGTCGCTAGGGCGTGCAGTGATCAAGTCACACATATGCGAGGTGAATGAATCACACGGTCAAATCATGCAGAAATTCAGCGCGTACTGCGGATCATGTGGGGCACTCTGTCTCATAACGGGTCCCATAGGTGGTCTGCCCAATGGCATATGCTATGATCAGTCACTACTCAAATCAAGCATACAAATGATGCGTATGGGCATGAGTCATGGGATTATACTAAGCATGTTATAAAGTAATGAATAGTAACGAGTGTGGGCCTATCAATGGGCCCTAAGGAGAGTTACAATGAGGACATTTAACCAACATTATACATACAATGCGGACGTCAAACCAACATTGTTCCCTAGGCACGACCTGCCCTAAATGTCATTACATGAACCATGAGAGATCACTTATTGCAATGGACCCTAAGGTCGTCTCGTTGGGCCTTGACCCATGGGCCTTAGATACATCAAATGGGTCGTATCACATGGGCCTTACATTTATCAAATGGGTTACATTAATGGGCCTCACCAATGAGCCCTATGTACATTGCAATGGTCCACGATCCATGGGCCTTGAAATACATCAAATGGGCCTACACCCACGAGCTTTAAATATATCAAATGGGCCACTCCATTTGCGCCCCATGCACATCAAATGTGCTTGATCCCATGGGCTCTTTATGTATCAAATGGGCTTAGTCCCCTGGACTTTGCATATGTTAAATGGGCTTAGTCTCATAGGCTTTAGATATGTACCAAAGTAGGCCTCAATAAATGGTCATAATTAAGTAAATTGTGGGCCCTAAACACACACAAAGGTGGGCCCATTTGAAAATAGATCTGCCTCATTTTTAGCTCATGTCATGAAATAATTTTTTTATAAAATAAATGAACGGTTTGGATGCATCACATGCACTATGGTGGATAGAGTGGATAGAACCCATAAATCATGGTGGGTCCCACTGTCCAAACGGTGGACAGTGAGGATAGTCACATACATCACAGTGGAGTCCACCGTCCAGACGGACGGTGGCAATGTAACACATATATCACTATGGGCACCCCATGTGGGGCCCACCATAATGCTTATAATCCATCCAACCCGTTGATAAGGTCACAGAGACCTGGGTGAGGATGAAAAACAAATCTCAGCTTGATCCAAAACTTCTGTGGGGCCCGAAAAGGATTTTAATGGTAGGATTCAATTTACACTGTTTCTTACGGTGTGGGCCACCTGAGCGTTAGATCAGCCTGATCTTTGGAGGGGGGCACGTCAGGGGGGTGGCCCACCTAATGAATGGTGTGGATACCCAACATACATCATGGTGGGACCCACTTACAAGGCCGTGGGTCCCTGACCCGTCCGCCTACACGCAGCAGCGTTCTGCTGCTGCGTCACCAGCAGCAGGCGCTGCCTGCTTTAAGTTTTTTTTTTTTTTTTTTGAAATCGCATATTTCTACGGTTTTTCGCACATAGGGCCCACACTAACAGAATCCTCCGCACTCAATGTATTCTATAGCCTATTACCAACCCATCAAGTCCAATATTAGGCATATTTAGGCGTCTAGAAAAATTTCAGGTGAATTTAGATGGTGAAACTCACTGTTTGCTAAAGTATGACCCATCAGAAAGTTGGATTGGCCCCATTTTTCGGCTCAACGGCTGAAATGGGCTTGAGAACATAATAGACGGCGTGGATCGAATACATAGTTCAAAGTGGGGCCTACATGAGTGGCCCATGCAACCAAGCTACTACTTATATTTTCTTTTCACCTCACGTCTAGACGCTGGACTCTTCCTGGCATAATAAATTTATTCAAGGTGGCCCTGCTTAGGTGGGACACTACGTGGTGGATAGTGTAGATACAACACTTATAAAGTGGGCCCCACCAATAGATGACTTGGAATAAATGCATGCCTCATGGTGGGGTCCATCCGTCACATGGCCTTATTATATGAAAGAAAAGGAAAAATAAAATTAAAAGAGAGGGTGAGAGAGAGAGGGACACGTGTATAATGGAGGGACCCCGACACTATGGGCCCTCCGTTTCAACCATCCAATCATACATCAATGGGTCCCATTGCATATGGGACTATCCAAATAAAAGATCAACGGTGGAGATCCCACTCCACTAAAAATGGACGGTCTAAATGACCTCTTTAATGCAAGGAAAGCAAACATTATGATGGGGTCCATGGAGAATGGCCCCATCATGGAATGATTTGATGATCAAGATTTTTCATTGGCCACATCTTAGGGACCCAAGTGAGATCCACACCATTGATCGGTGGGCCTCACTTAGCCCATCGTAAAAATAAGTAAACTACCCTATAGAAGCACCCACCTTATGATCTACTCGGTCCGTTGGAACGCCTATCTTCTAGAGCTTCACTTTAATGGTGGAGATGGGAAATGGATGGCTAGGATGAGAGGTTTTGGGATGAAAAAGTGGGCCACCAAAAATCACATTTCTCATGGGAAGAGCTTGGACGTGAGAGGGCTCCCTTGCTTGGGTTTGGTGTGTTGAGAAATGAGAGGGAGAGAGAGAGTTGTAAGAGTGATGGAGTGATGGGTGAGGTGAGTGATGGGTGACGTGAGAGGTTAATTGACTTTGGTGGTTGCTTGACTTGTGGAGAAAGGAAGTATGGGTGCTTGTACTTGACATAAAGTGATTGATGGGTGATTGATTGATGGGATTGATTTGACACTTCATAGAGATTCTCTTGGGATTTGCAACGCGCGGTGTTTTTCCTCGAACTGAACGCGGGTCCGCATCTCATCGTCTGGGTATCGGATCGGTGCGTGAGTTGCGGCGTTGGAACCGCGGCGACGGTGCGGTCGCAATGATACAAGTCTTAGATTAAGCCGACTCAAATGAATAGGATACGACTTACGGTCGTACGCAATGTCAACTACAGGTCGCGGATTGTCGGAATTTGACGAGAAGGATCGCGGGAAGCGACGGAACAGTACAGATTATGATACGGGTCTTACACCTAAATAAAAGCCTAACAAATTACTCCACACGCTATCTGATTTAGTTGAAATTAGATAATTGTCTTTTATCTAATGTAAAGGTTGAAAATAGATAGGAATCTTTGAATTTGAATTCGAATCTTCTCCTTAACAAAAGCATCAAAATCGTATTTTAATGTATCATGATTAGTCCACGTCAGTCAATGACACATTATCAACAGTGCCCCTTTAAATGTAGTGTGTGATAATGTGGCCAATTAGATTGCAACAAGCACAATTTTCATGGCTGTGGCAAATAGATAATCCGGATTCGTTTGCATCTTTTATCCAATGCAATGTCTGTTGAGACAAGTATGGCCCACCTTATGAGCTGACATTCTAGAATTTAGGCCCCATTTGGCCGGGCGAATCCCATGGGATTAGGAGGGATGGGATGGATTTTAAGGTAATGATGGTGGTGTCAATGGATTGGTTTAAGATCCATAGGCTTGCTATATCCTGGGACAAGTTCACTGGGTCTATTTGGCATGCCCGACATATCCTATCCTGTGATCTTACCTTCCAATCCGTCCAACCAGGGGATGAGATCAATTTTAAGGTAATGATGGTGATGTTAGTGGATTGTTTTAAGATCCATGGGATTGCTTACATCTCTGGACAAGTTCATCGGGTCTGTTTGGCTAGTCATGCATATCCCGGGATATCGCGATCTCATCCCTCCTAATACCATGGGATCGGTCCGTCCAAACAAGCCCTTAAAGTGGACCACACAAAGGAAACAGTGTGAATCGAACTATTACCTTTGAAAAATTCTAGAGGGCTGCAGAAGTTTTGGATCAAGCTGATACTTGTGTTTTCCCTTCATCCATTCATATGTGGTCTTATGAACAAGTTGGATGGTAAATAAACATCATCTTGGGCTTTAGAAGGTTTCAACAGTGGAAATCATTATTCCCACTGTTTCTGTGCTATGGCACTTTGCTTTGGATATACTTTAAATTTTGGGCTCAACTCTTAGAACAAGTTGAAAAAATTGATGAACAGTATTGATAAACCACATAGATTTACACTAGCCCAATGTGCCCAACAGAGTTTACTCTGTACAATAAAAGTAGAGGTGTACACCAAGCGAGCTAGCTCGGTTAGCTCGCTCAACTCGACTCGAAAAAACTCAATTCAACGTGGTTTGAAGCCAAGTTCAAGCCGAGTTGAGCTGATCTTTTTAGCTCGAAAATGAGTTCGAGCCGAGTTCGAGTTGGCCCCAGCTTGACTCGACTCGAATCGAACCCAACTTGAATCAAACTCGGATCAACCAATTCGGTGACTCGATTACTTTAATATTGATGTTGCTCACCAAGTGTTTGATGAAATGACCCAAAGCGGTGTGGTAGGTGGCAAAGAAGGTACATATATGAAACCAACACCTTTTTTTTTTTTTTTTTTATGTTGCTTAGAAGGTTTTTGATAAAATACTTATAAAACCATTGCTGCTATTTCAAATATAGTGAGATTTTGAAAGTATAGTCTGGGTATTTATAAAAATGCAATGACGAACTCGGCTCGAATCAGCCCAAGATGCTAACCGAACCAAGCCGAGCTGAGCTGGCCAGTCAGGCTCAAGGACTGAGCCGAGTCGAGTTCGAGCTGAGGTCAACTAGTGGCAGAGTCAAGTCTAGTTGAGGCCAGCTTGACCCAGTTCATGTGCACCCCTAAATAAAAGCCTAATGAATTACTCCACACGCAATTCGATTTAGCTGAAAATAAATAATTATCTTTTATCTAATGTAGGGTTGAAAATGGATAGGAATCTTTGAATTCGAATTCGAATCTTTGAATTTGAATTTGGATCTTCTCCTTAACAAAAGCATCAAAGTCGTATTTTAATGTATCATGATTAGTCCACGTCAGACAATGACACATTATCAACACTGCCCGTTTAAATGTAGCGTGTGATAATGTGGCCAGTTAGATTGCAACAAGCACAATTTTCGTGGCTGTGGCAAGCAGATGCTCCGGATTCATCAGCATCTTTTATCCAATGCAATGTCTGTTGAGACAGGTGTGGCCCACCTTACGAGCTGACATTCCCGAATTTAGTACTTGTTTGGCCAGGCGAATCCCAGAGGGATAGGATGGATTTCAAGGTAATGATAGTGGTGTTAGTGGATTGGTTTAAGATCCATAGGATTGTTATATCTTGAGACAAGTTCATTGGGTGTGTTTGGCATGCCCTGCATATCCTGAGATTTTACCTTCCAATCCGTCCAACCAAGGGATGAGATCAATTTTAAGGTAACGATGATGATGTCAGTGGATTGTTTTAAGATCCATGGGATTGCGCTTATATGCCTGGCCAAACTCACCGGGTCTGTTTGGCTCGTCACGCATATCCCGAGATATTGCGATCCCATCCCTCCTAAGGACCAACCAGATGAGTCGCTGAGGTCCATCACAATTAACCACCGCTGGATGATCATATTACTCATGGCCCCATAATCACCACCATTGGTTAATCATAACCATCCAATTAAGGCCATGAAAAATGTACGGTAAGGATGTCTTCAAATCAAAGATCATTTTGCATGCAGGCCTTATTGGATGGCAATGATCATCCTATCCCCGTGATTATCTGGTCATCTACGGTCAATATGGGACTGACTATTAATCCTAACGGTCACCGGTATGTAGGACGAACCACAAGCGCCTTGTCCTATGCTGTTTGCTGACCCGGTGACTGCAAGTGCACGTGGAGCATGGATCAACGGTCACTTTCTCCATCATTGAGGGGTCAAGATTGATTCATGAGCTTTAAGTTACCTTTTTATCTACGTGGGTAAAAGAAGGAGCGGATTGTGTGGTGAGTCTCGTGACCCAACACCGCTTACATCCCTGGTGACCGGGCTCGTGTGGCCCACCGTGCTGTATGGGTTCTATCCACACCGTCCATCCATTTTGCCACCTCATTTTAGGGTTTAAATTCAAAATTGAAGCGTATCTGAATTGAAGTGGACCACACCACATGAAACAGCACGGACAATGACGCCCACAGCTGAAACATTCCTATCGCCCACGGTAATGTTTCTTTGCTATCTTACTTGAGTTTATTTCCTGTTCTATGGCCCACTAACATGAAAGAGCAAAACAGATAGATGGCATGGATTTCTTCCAAACATCAAAGTGGGCCCACCTTGAGCTTGACTGTCATGCTTGGCTCGATTCAGTTAGCAACTTTAATTAGTTCGAGCCAAGTTTAAGCCGAGTTCACCTATGCAACATTTTCACAAACACATGAATTGCACCTTCTAATTCTCACGGTATGATAAATAACAGCAACAAAAATTTTATGAGTATTTCAGCAAACACTTTATAGGTAATATTAAAATTTTTTAAAAAAATATATTTGTTTCATATACATACTTTCCTTTGCCACCAACCAACACTTCATTGAGTCATTTCATCGAACACTTTGTGAGCAACATCAATATCGAAGTAATTGAGTCACTCAGGTTCAATTAAAGCTAGGTTCAACCTGAGCCGAGTCAAACTAGGGCCAGCTTGAACTCGACTCAAACTCATTTTCTAACTTTAAAAAACTAGCTTAGCTCGGCTCAAACCCAACTTCAAACCAAGATGAATCAAGTTTTTTTAAGTCGATTTGAGTGAGCTAACCAAGCTAACTCGATTTGTATACAGCACTAGTCTCAATCAACATGAACGTATGCTACGTGCATGCAACACATACAAGTTATTCAAGTCAGCTAACCAAGCTAACTCGATTTGTATACAGCACTAGTCTCAATCAACATAATCATATGCTATGTGCATGCAACACATACAAGTTATTCAACCATGGAAAAACTTATTCATTAAGTGTAAATATTACTCAACTCTCTATGTGTGGTCCACCGTTTCATTTGCATACCATCCAACCCGTAAATTGAGAGAAATCCATTAATATGATGATATGATTTCTATGCACTCAAGTGTAAATGTTACTCAACTCTGTGTGGGGTCCACCATGTCACGTGCATACCATCCAAGCCGTACATCAAGTGAAATACAGTATGATGATGTGATTTCCAAAAGATCACATCTATACACAAGTTGCTTTTCTACCGTGGGAGTTCTATGACCACTGTTTCCTGTGGTGTGGCCCACTTTAGCTTTTGATCTTCTTTAATTTTGAGCTCAAGCCCTACAATGAGCAGGCAAATCAGTTGGACGGTTTGGATATAACACTTACTTCATGATCAGACCATAGAATTTGGCTGACGTCAATACAGCAGCTATATAGCTGGTGTGAGGTACAGCAGCCAATCCGCTTCCACCCGGTATGGAAATAAGCATCAGGTGGCGTACGATAGACGTAGTTTACGGTGTTTTCACTTTCCAAACGGACGGCTCGTGATGTTCTTTCTGCCGCTCATCTTGTTTTTTCCCGCTGCCGGGGTGGGTGTGGAGTGGGCCCCACACCTCTGCCCGGGTCGTAATAATAATGCACGGGAAAAAACAGAGCGTCCGGAGGTTGTTATGGGATTGAGGGAAAAACATAATTGAGAGGAGGTGGGTCCCACCTCCTTGATGTATGTACTGTATATCCACGCCATCCATCCGTTCTGTAAGATTATTTCAGGGCATTATTCCAAAAATGAAACAGATCCAAAGTCTCAGGTGGGCCAGGCTAGAAGAAACGGTGGTGATTAAACCTCCCACCATTGAAAAGTTCCTAAGACCCACCTTAATGTTTAAGTAATGTTTATTTCCATCCAACCTGTTGATAAGGTCAAAAAAGCCTAGATGAAGGGTAAAAACAAATATCAGCTTGATCCAAAACTTTTATGGCTCACAAAATGCTTTTAATGGTTAATCGTTACTGTTATCTACGTAAGGTCCACTTGAAATTTGGATCTGCTTCATTTTTCAGCTTATGCCCTATAAACAGATCTATTAAAACGGATTGACGGTGTAGATATACAATAAATACAGTAGGTCCCACAGATCTATTAAAACGGATTGACGGTGTAGATACACAATAAATACAGCAGGTCCCACGATATTGGCGGCACCTAACCCGCTATCCAGCTTGCTTGCTAGCACCGCTGCCGCGTTCCACAGAGACAAAACAGGAATTTCTCGGCACGAAAATTTCTTTAAACGTGATCATGAAAATCCCGTCATAAAATAATGGGAATTTTACAAACTACTTTCTTTATTAAAGGGGCCACTTTTGTGTATTATCCCACTTTATTTTAAAAGAGGCTAAACATTCAGCCCCAACCGTGATTGAAGTGGATCACATGATTGAAATAATATATAAGACAACCCTCAACCTCTAAATTGTTTCTTAAGTATGGCCCCCTTGAATTATGAATGGGCTTAATTTTAGGCCGTGGGTCTAAATTTTGGCGTGGCATTTAATAGTTGAATAGGATTTTATAGAATGGGCTAAATTTTAGGCCATGAGTCTAAATTTTGACGTGGCATTTAATAGTTGAATTAGATTTTATACAATACCTATAGGGGGCTTATAAATATTAAGGGTGGATGTTGTTATCTTTTATAAAAAAAATTATATAGATTGAAAATTTAATTGGATCATACAACAAGAAATAGTGTGGGGAATGAATGCCCATTGCCGCATAAGTTTTCCATTAGGTTAATATATTTGTGGTTTTAATTCCTCTCAGTGTGAATGACTTTATGAATAGTTTAGATAGCATATAAATATCATGGTGAACCTTAAGAAAGTTTCAGCCATAAGCATTTTTCTCTTCATCCTTTTTTTTTTTTTTTTTCCCACTTCAGTTTTGCATCTCCTTCATTTTTCAGAAAGTGTCTTAAGATCAGTAGAAAAAATGAATGAATGGATGGATACATTTCTTAAGATGAGTTTTGATTCTCCTTCATTATTGAGAAAGTGTCTTAAGATTAGTGGAAGTGTGCCCACCTAGCTTTGTCATGGTCACATGCAAACAATCAAATCGGATTGCATCTTGACATCTCAATTTAGAGGTATCTAAAATTGAAGTAAATCTAAAGCTTAAGTGAACTGTTCCGTATTTGAGGTTGAGTATATACTTGGTTTTTGATATTTCATGACCTAAGTGTAGTACTCTTGTTTTAAAATTTTGAGTGTTAAACTTTAATAATAGTCCACATTTCACATTATTTTTTTTAATGATCGTCGAATATGGAAAAAAAAAAGAAGCGAGTATAAAAAAATTAATTTAAATATTCATTTAAGTACTTGAATTATACAAGTGCATACCTAAAAAACTTATATAAATTAATGACTTAAGTACACAAATTCAAAAGGATATACTAAAGCAAATATAAAATAAACTTAAAAAGTAATAAATCTGAATTGCAAGCTCAAACAGCTCCTCATGCCCCATGTGAGTTCCAAGCTATGTATCATTTATGAATCCTTAATTTAATTTTAATTTATACATAAATATATTAATGCAATCAATGTGAAGATGCACAACTAACTTAACAAATGAATGAACTTTTAAGTAGTTGGATAAATCAGGAAAGATAACGAGTCTTTCAAACAACCAACTTATTAAAAATGTAATAAAGATTATTTCAACAATATAATAGAATATTTCAAACCGCCAACCATATATAAATTATGGAAAAACACAAGTATCATATTGACTCAAAACTCTTTCCTATATTATGGTCTACTTGATGTTTGGATATACTTTATTTATAAGATTGTAGTTCTTGGCATTCAATTAGCATTGTTTCATATGCTGTGGTCCACTTGATTTTTGGATATACTTTATTTATAAGATTGTACCATATAATTATATGGAAAAAACGGATGGACATAATGGATATAAAAATCGTAATGATCCAATGATCCTAACCATCCAAATTAATGGCTATCAAATGGAAAGCTAAATGATCAGGGTGACAAATCAATGGTGAAGATTATCCAATCAATTTGAAATGTGTAGTATGCTCCTTCAACAGCTAGGCCCACAATTTGGACGCCCAGGATTGGCCCGGGATGGTGACCATGGCAATAACAAGGAATTATTGGGCGCCATACGCTCATGACTTGGATATCTAGACCGTTGATCAGGGATCGATCGTAGGGCCCAAAAACACTGGACAATCTGATCCATTGAATAAGTCTCCACTTGTATGTACTGCCACTAAGCAGCCTTTGGTCATTGAAAAGAGAAATGAACCTTTTGGGAGTGGAAAACAATATGATGGATCCACCTTCCATTTTTACTCAGAAGGGTTAACGGTGGATCAGGACCATCCACCTACTGGGCCCCGCCTTAGACGGTCCATGTCTAGAAAACAACGCTGATAAGACAATCTCAGCCATCCCTTTCTCTCATTTTTCAATGAATTCCAACCGTTATTTTTTAAAATATTACAGTCCATTCGCAGGCCCAATCAGCAACCTTGAATCTAGACCGACCATCTAGTGGATATTTTTCACAAATGGCCGGCAGGCGGCCTCCAGCTGAAAATCCAAATAATTAAACAAATCCTTATGGACAGTAACCTTCTAATGAACGGTTATGATGAAGATGGATTCAGTAGGCGAATGTGATGGCTCGTATCATCCAAATAAATGTGATTTTCAACCAAGGGCCATATGTGTACAGAACTCACTAGATGGACGGTTCGGATACGCCTCTCGACCTGCCACGTGTCAAGAATTGGATAAGTGACAGATCAGGTGGGCCACAAAGTCAGTTGGAGAATTGGAGTAGCATTGGTCATGCGTAGTCGCGCACAAAACTCGCCACTCCATTTGATTTCGGCAGATGCGTCAGATTAACCAATGAAAAGAAGCCACGTGGCAATAACATGATATCCGGTGCCCCACTGAGAATGGGTTAAAAGAGGTCCACGTGGCTCGATACATGCCGCGGAATATTTTGGAGAATATAGGTTCACGTGCAACGTTGTATCTGAACTTTCACATACAATGTTTCTTTTGAAGCAATTTGTTGCTTGTGTACAACATCCGAGCCGTTGAAAAGGTGGGCCACATCATAAAAATCAATAGGCACATGAGAAAGATCTGAGCAGTCTATCAGATGGGCAACACTCTTTAGATTACCTAAACAGCGTCTTCCACCTGTGTACGGCTCAGATCTTGTATAAAAATGCCATGTTGGCACATGCACTGGTGTCCGCAAGCTATACACTTGTGACAGTTCAAACGCAAGCACTCAGAAACCATACACGTGTCATGTAATAATTAAAGTAAACCGTCCAAATTGCGCGACCCTCTTTCAAACTTCGGATTGATGAATGACCCTCACCTGTAATCAATAGGCATTACTTTGTTCAGAACCACTGAATACAGCTCATTTCGACCGTCCACTGTAGTCCCTGGCTGTACAAGAACGAGTTAGCTCGCTCGACTCGACTCAAAAAAGCTTGATCCAACTCTATTCGAAATTGAGTTCGGGCGAGTTGGGCAGTTTTTTTAGCTCGAAAAATTTTCAAACTGAGATCAAGTTGGCTCGGATCAAATCCAACTTGAATCATATTTAGATGGAACTAATTCGGTGACTGGTTACTTTGATATTCATGTTACTCATCAAGTGTTTGGTGAAATGACTCAACAAAGTATGGTTGGTGGCAACTGACAAAGAACATGTGTATATGAAACAAGTATAGTTTTTTTTCTTAATTTTTATATTGCTTACAAGGTATTTTTTTAAATATTTATAAAACTATTATTATTGTTTTATATATACTGAGATTTTGAAAGTACAATTCATGTGTTTGGAAAAATACTTTGCAGACAAACTTAGCTCAATCTTAACTTAAACTCGGCTCAAATTGATAACTGAGCCAAATTAATCTGACTAGACATACTTGAGGGCTGAGCTGAGCTAAGTTCGAGCTAGGGTATCATGCTGGCCAAGCTAAGCCTAGCTAGGCAAAGCTCAACTCAAATTGATTCGTATACACGTCTTAGCAGCTGCCCAGTTTAATACACCAACATCCCAGAACCACCCAAAGTCATCCAATTCACACACGAAAGTCCGGATTGAATGAATGAATGCCACTGAAGATTAATGGTCATTAATTTCTTTCCATTGACTAATTGTCAGATCAACCGTCCATTAAATAACCTTTAATCTGCCAGTTAAGCAATCATATCACTGTGAATATCATTAACGATTGGACGGTTTACTTTAAGTCATTACTGCTCCAATGTAGTGATTCTGTAGCAATTATCATACCTGGCAGAATATCAAAAACTTTTCTCACGTCGGCGAGTTATTTGATACTCTGGCTGCGTACAATGTTTGATGGACAGGCGCTCAGAAACTGTAGAATTGAGATGTAAGTAAAATGGAACGTCCAAATAGTGGGACCAATTGTATTTAGATCCTCATTCAAACTTCAGATTGATTAAATAACTTTCATCTCTGATTAATGGGAATTAATTCATTGAATTAGGACCATTGATTCCTTCTCATCTTGAAAACCATGCACAGACATTGTATGTGGGGATCGAACGGCCACCGTTGAAGCATTCGTGGGGCCACAGAACTTTTGAAGCTGTATAATATTTTCTGTTTTTCAGTTCATCACAGTGACAATTAACTTATGAACGGTTTGGATGGCATATAAAGATCACGGTGGGCCCTGAAGGTGTCAACGGTGGACGCAGATTTCCTAGGACAGCCTGTCTAGGAAGTTCGAGGTTTGTGAGAAACTATCCGACCGTCCGTTTTCACAGCTCATTTTAGAATAGGGGAAAGAAAAGCTTACACTTGAGATTATCCCGGGGTTCCCCTTGTGTTTTTCTTCCATCCAAGCCCTTCATAAGTTCATTCTCACTTCGATGCACTGAAAGAAAAAACAAAAAAACAAGTGCAAAAAGACAAAACTTGAAAAAATTAGCACCGTGTGGACGCTTTCCTTTTAGGCTATTTTTAACTTAGGTTACTAAGGGCCTGTTTGGGCGGTTGGATTAGAAGGGATTAGGAGGGATGGGAATCATCTAGTTCTGTGCCAATTCCACTCCATGGTTGGAAAGAATGGAAAAGCTTGGAATTAAATTAAATGGAATTGCATTGGGTCTGTGCCAATTTTACTCAATGTTAGCTAGTTGTGTATGTTCCACCATGATGTGTGCGCTATATCCACACCATCCACCCATTTATCGAGATTATTTAAGAGCATGGGCCAAAAAGTAAAGTAAATATAAAGCTCAAGTGGACGCCACCATAGAAAGCAACGGGAATTGAATACTTACCATTGAAAGCTTCTTTTGAGCCACATAAGTTTTGGATCTACCTCATTTTTAAGTCCATGCCATAAAATGAGGTTACAAAACAAACAAACAGTTTAGATATAACACGTGTGTTATTTTCAATAATTTCAAATGATGGTGGTTCAATGTACCACCCTATTACCAACAAAGCATGACATTAATCTTATTCCATGGGAATAGAAGACAATCCCTGTACCACCTTATTATCAACAAAGCATGACATTAATTAATATTATGTTTTTTAATCCCATCTTACCTAACCCCTTCTAATCCCACCGCCCAAATAGGCTCTAAAGTAGGTATTTAGAGTACATAAAAAGAATTTTGAATAAAAATATCACTTATTTTTAAAATAAAGTATCTGAAAAAATTAGAAATAGTTTTATTTTTTTTAGGTCATTCATATAGATAGAAGTCTAATTTTGTTCAATCAAATAAAAAAAGATGAGTGGGAGTCACGTATATAATAAAAATTTTCCAGACAAAACTTATTATGGAATAAAACTTCTTCGCCCGGTGAATGCTCCAACGATGGTCATTCAATTCCAACCTTTTCCTCTTGTGTGGCTCAGTTGAGTCTTTAATCCTCTTTATTTTTGGTTTCTTGTCATAATATGATCTATCAAAACAGATAGACGGTGTGGATATCTCACAAACATCACAGAGCGCTTGAACTTCCTGCGACAGTCACAGGAAAACCGCGTTCCTTACCGGTAGGCATTTCCCTCAACGGTAATCACTGGAATTCTGCCTCATTTGCAGGCTCATATCCTGCATGAGCTGAAAAAAATGGATGGACGGGGTCGATTTCTCACAAACACCACAATGGACCCCACCTAGCTTCCCACCGGGGCCGCAGGCTTTCTGTCCTCCAAATGGCCATGAATCACACGGTCAGGATCATCTGTTCAATATAATTTCTGGGTAGTAGATATTTCAACTACAATTTCTGATGAGATACGATTTGGACGGTTAGATGTACGTACACGTACAGATGCTGTATGTATGAGTATGGATCGCCTCATTTAAAGCTTACACAAAAGTCTCACCCATTTAAGTCTACAGTACGTTCGGTCACACTTTCCGTATGTTCAGTTGCAAACTAAAAAAACGACCAAAATACATCCATATGGGCGTGAACTTTCACATCCACATTTTTCCTCCTACAAATTGTCACACGTGTAGGAAATCCGACCCGTGGAAAAGGTGAACAACACCAAGATAATAACTTTTAAGAAAAATCATGTTGAGATATTTATTGGTTGGGCCACCTTTGTACTGAGAATCATACCATCATCGGTTCATTGATTTCTAATTCGTGATTCATTTAATGATTTTTTTCCTCTGAGTTTCATATCATATGATCCAGATTATGTGGTCCACATTTTTAACGGATTGGATATCCGACATATATGACGTATTGGTGGAAAAGCAAGGGTTGTATATGAAAGGTCACGTGCATGGGCTTTATGTGATCATTCCTTGCTAGTAACGAACATGCACGTGCATTCTTCGATACCATGTGACTGGCTTTAAGTGGAGTATAAAACTAGCAGAGCGGATCGTTGAGGGCGTGAATGTGGGGCCCACCTTAATGTATTTTTATTTTTTTTATATCCACGCCGACCATCCGGTTTTACAGATCATTTTAAAGAATAATACGAAAAGCGAATCAGATCCAAATCTCAAGTGGACCATACCACATGAAACGGTTGTGATTGAATGCCAACCATTAAAAACTTCTTGTGGGCTACAAAATCTTTCGATCAAGCTGATATTTGTGTTTTCCCTTCATTCATGTCTGTGTGGCCTTATCAACAGGCTAGATGCCAAATAAACAAGATGATGGCTATAGGAAGCTTTTAATGGTGACCGTTCAATTACAGCTCTTTAATATGGTTTGGTCCATCTAAGATCTGGATCTACATAATTTTTTGGGTCATGCCTAAAATGATCTGGAAAAACGGATGGACGGCGTGGATATACAACACATACGTTAAGGTGGGCCCCACGGTCACGGCCTCACCGAATCGGCTCTATAAAACCACGGGATCTGGTATAAGATGTTTAGTAGTCATGCACCTGAAACTTCTGCACGTAGCATATATGTAACTCAAGATAAACTGTCCAAAATATGGATAGATCGTAACGCCAAAATGAGATAATAATCATCTCTCTATTAGTCAAATCAGCTGACTTTTTTAAAAAATCATTAGGGATATCTCTAACAGTCAAATTTTAAACCGTTGGACTAATCAATAATATATGAGATTGAAATTTCAGCTTTTAGTTGATTTTAAAACCATTAATTAAGTGGTAATTGAATTTCAATTTTCACTTCTCTAACAACCTATCTTTTTACAATTCACAATAAAAATGCCTAATTCCCAACTTCAAGTTTGTGGACATTTAATGTATTGTTGATAAAAGAATATAATCTATAGTCCTGATTGCACAAACGTCCATTAGTCACGTGAAGATTCCCTAAACATTCTGAAATTGGGAAGCATATTGCCTATTGAATTACCCAAAATTCAAACTTCTTGGGGCCCACCATGGATGTATGTCTTATCCACACTGCACTTCCATTCTTCCTGATAATTTTAAGTCATGATCTCAAAATTAAAACACATCTAAAGTTCAAGTGGACAACAACACAAGGAAGCAGTGGGAATAATGATGTCCACAATTAAAACCTTTCCATGGCCCATGGTGATGTTTATTTGTCCTTTCAAGTTAGATGTGTATACGAGTTGAACATAGTTGAGCTTGGCACAACTATATGAAGCTCAGCCACTAGCTGATCTCAACTCGAACTCGGCTCAATTTGGTCAATAGCTCAGGCCAATTGGAGCTGAGTTCAAGCATCTGTGGCATTTTCTCAAATATATAAAGTGATCCTTCAATTTCTCATAGAAAGTAAAGTAATAATATCAGTTTACAAGCATTTCATCAAACATTCAATAGATAAAATAAAAATCAAGATATAAAGGCATTTGTTTTATATTCATACATTCATTAATGCCACTGGTCGGTACTTTGTTGAGTCATTTCCTTAAAGGCTTGCAGAGCAACATCAATATCAAAATAATTGAGTTATTGTACTGAATCAATTTATGTTCGATTCAAATTAGGGTTTAATTCAAATCAAGTCGAGCTCTGGCAAGCCTGAGCTCCGCTAAAAAAATTTCAAGCATAAAAAATCGGCTTAACTTATTTTGAACTTAATTTCAAACCAAGTTGAGTTAAGCCCAGGCTGGCCAAGCTAACAAGGTTAGTGTACATCTCTAGTTACACAGACATGGATGGAGGAAAAATACAGATATCAGCTTGATCCAAAATTTCTGTGGCCCCCAAGAACTTTTTAACGGTAGGTGTTTAATTCATCCTATTTATTGTGGTGTGGTCCATTAAACCTTTGGATATACTTCAATTTTGGCCAAATTCTCTAAAATGAACTAGTAATACGGATGGACGGCGTGGATAAAAGACACAAATCACG
This sequence comes from Magnolia kwangsiensis, assembly GCA_037074715.1. NCBI lineage: Eukaryota > Viridiplantae > Streptophyta > Magnoliopsida > Magnoliales > Magnoliaceae > Magnolia > Magnolia kwangsiensis. Next base: position 112,354,458 of record CM073582.1, on the reverse strand, counting down.
GTGGGCCGCCAGAGTTTACTCAGTCCCCAACCCGCTTCCCAGAAATTCTGGTCATGTCCCTGAAAGTCAGTTGGGATTCATTACATGCCTTCAACGTGCACCATATCGTTGAGTAGATAGGTACCGTGTGGCTGACATACTCCTGCCTGCTTAAAAAAGACGGCGATCTTGGATGCTAGAGCACGTAATCAGAATTGTACACGTGGCACATGTTTAATCAAATCTAACCGTCCATATCACGTGACCCACAATGCGTAGGTCATCAGCTCAAAATCAGATTTTACTAAGTTATACTATGCTCCCATTAAGACATTTATTTAATTTGGACCATTCACTACTTTTCATTTCAACCGTCCATTGAGTGTACATCACCGTCCATTTAAAATCGTGAGTCTCTTTAAATTATGAATGTGGTCCATCTAAAATTAGGTACCAACGTCAGGTAGTTTTTTAATTAGATGCCACGTGTGCAATTTCTTGGTGCTGGTGTATCAATCATCACACTCTTCCAGGGTATTTAAAAAATCAAAACTCGAACAGGGTCAAAGCATTACAAGGGCATTTTCGTCATTTCACACAAAGGTCAAAGTCAACCTATTTTGAACATGCGTATGAGGAAAGACAATACGACAAGTAATCGTAAGACGATGGGATGTCCAACGATCAAGACACGTGGATCACCATCTAATCATCCGGACCGTACATCTAGCAGAGGTTATCATGGATGAGACGCACTCCAAAAATTGCACCGAATGGATGATCACAACCTTTAATCGAAGAGGCAAACAGTCAAGATTCAAAAAAAGTCAATGGCCCCAATCAACTGATGGCTAGAGTATTCTGACTTACAAAATCATACTCATCTATTTGTTTTGTAGGCCCTTGATCGAAGTGGGGCCCACCATGATGTATGTGTTTTATCCACGCATGTGTTTTAAGACTCTGTGCAAGAGATCACCAATTGTCACAAAATCCCATCACATCCACTCCCATTAATATAAACCGTCCAAATTGCACTCTACTCTTTGATGGAACATTACTAAAGAACTAACGGATCTGATGATCCTAAAATGTCCTGGCATTATTTATATCCACTGTATTGTAAATGAGTAACGGCCAGATTTGATGGTAGGCGGCCCATTAAATGGATGGTTAAAAAGAAATTATTTACATCCAACTAGTCGGCATGTGGGGCCCACCATGGAGTTTGTATGACATCTCACCCGTCCAGCAAGGTTGTCCCGCCATGAAAATGGAATGTCCCAAAAATCAGGTCAATCTAACCATGAAAAAGGGATGCCTCAGGTGAATGTGGAGTTTTTATGGTTTATATTTTTCATGGTTGGATCGACCTGATTTTTGGGACATCCCATTTTCATGATGGGACAATCTTGCCTGTACTGAGTAAACTCTGTTGGGCCCACCGTGGCTGTGTGGTTTATCCATGCCATCCATCGGTTTTTCCAGTGGTGTGGTCCACTTGAGCTTTGGATATGCTTCATTTTTGGGATCACGCCCTAAAATTATTGAGTAAAATGGATGGATGGAGAGGATAAAATACATGAATCACGGTGGACCCCACAGTTTACTCAGTAGGCAATCAGCTTTAAAATTACACTTTCTCCTTCCCTAGCACAAAACCTAGGGCTATCAACAGGCCGGGCCAGGAGTAGGTCTCGGCCCTGTCCGGGCCTATTCATAATTCTGATTTTTGAGGCCCAAACCCGGCCCATTGACACCCCTGATGAAGGGACTGTTTGACTGTTTTATTCCTATTTTAAGGTTGGGAACTGATCACATGCATTCGAATGTACGTCCCCCATACATGCAACTCGCATAAGAAATCTCGGTACGCACCACCATGAGATCACCTGGCACAAAAATCAGGCAGGCCCACTCTTTAAGTGGACCACACTTATATCTAAAGGCACTGTTTGTCATGCATTGATTCTAACGGTGTGGGGCATTCGAGAAGAGGACTGGCCTGATTTTTGCACCAGGTGTTTTTCATGGCTGGGCCCACCCTTTTCATGGTACAGATTTCCTTAAAAACTTGCATGCTGGAGGGAAATAGCTCGCTGCATGACAACGCATATACTTCCAGCTGTATGTAATCAGTTCACGTATTTTAAAAGTTCTCATACACAGAGACGAGCTTTAGCTGCAGAAATATTTAAAACAAAGTTGCATCTGTACTTCAAGAAATTATATTCTTCAGACAAAGCTTAAGGTTAGAGCAAAAGATAAGCTATATATATATATATATATATATATATATATATATATATATATATATATATATATATATATATATATCTGTGTGTGTGTGTGAGATCTACACCTGGCTCGAAAAGATACAGCAGGCCTTCTTGCATTGCACGATACTGTGACATATGATTCAAGCATCAGATGTAGCGTGCCATGTCACTTGCACTGTAAACTAGGCATAGAGCAGTCAATGGGTCGGGTCGGGTAAGGTCGGATCCTATCGTACCCCAACCGGGCCAACCTGGTTCGGATCTTGCCGGGTCCAGCTCTTTAAATACTAGAATTGGATCTAACCCGGTTCAGGTACCAGTTGGGTTTTTGGGTCTAGTTTTTGAGTTGGGTTCAGGAAAAATAAGAGCATTTACATGATTAGACCCACCTGATATTGGAGTAGATCACACACACATTCACCACTTCGACACATGTACCGCCTGTAAATGCGCGCTCTCATGTGTATGTGGCTCAGGAAAATATTTTGCTGCTAAGATCATAGAGTAGTTAGACCACCCTGTGGATGAGTTTCCTGTGTTTCGAGTGCATGCATTATCCGATCCATCTAATAGGTTAGCAGCACCATGAGGGTTTACCTTGACCAAAAATCAACCATATCCGCTCATCGAATGGACCACACTTGCATTTTTTTTCTATTTATCAATGCCTAGACATTGTTTTGCATGGTATGGACCACCTGATAGGTGGTGTGGATGATTTTTTTCACTAGATTATCCTCATGGTGAGACAAACCTATTTGAAAGGGTTGGATGATAGATTAAAGGTTACCTGCTGGGGTAGACCTTTGGGGTAGACCTTCTGATTCAACCAATTGGAACTTGAGACCTCATATATATGGGTTTTGCCAAGGATCTCACTTTCATGGAACTTTTAAATGACACATGGGGTGAGTATTGTTGATCAGAACTGTTCACTCAGTCGTATAACTAAGAGAAAACCATAGTGCAAAAAGCATGCCAATTGGGGTGATCCTAACTTTTCAATCAATAGCATGAAAATGGACGGTCAAGATTGACCCAAGAAACAAGCATCTAATGGACAAATCCTACTTTGTATTTCTTATGATTTTAAAGTAACACTTTGATTTGATGATTCTAGTCATGTGATTTATGGCTCGTAAACAACAAATGATTGGCCCCATTCAAAGGGTTAAGATCATCTGATCAACGTGCTTCTTGCACCATGACTTGCTTTTAGTTGTATGAATGAACAAATGATTCAGATCAACAATAGGCCAGCCCATGAGCCATTTGAAAGATCTAGGGATGTTGTTAAAGCGCCCATGAAGGTGGGGACGTTAGAAAAACCATGTGTGTGTATTCCATATAATTGTACTATTAAAACTAACCGGAGTGAACTAGACCCCACCAGACCTGACTTTAACTGGGTCTATCACATATACCCAACTTGATCTGACTACAACACAATTTTTAACTGGGTCCAAAAGGTGTGGCTGTAACCCAACACGGCTTCTTAACAATTCCAAAAGATGGGACCTGATAAAATCAGGCCAGTTCCAACAGGCACCCACCGGTCTGTGTACCCATTGACAGCCGTTAGTCAGCGAGTTCACATGAGAAATGAAGAGTGATGCGCTACTGTAACATCCTAGGGACCATCTATCAAGTCGGACCCTACCATTTGTAAAAACCACAAAGATCAGGTGATCCTTGCCATCCTATCAGTGGCCTTCAATCCTACAGTAGAAAACAGTCAACACTCAATTAAAGACAACAAGTGAGAACAAGGAACATCAGATCTGTTTTTTTCAGGCATGGGTCATCCACAGTAGGGCCTACTGTTGGGATGTTGCCCAAATCGACCCCAGTACCTCGACCGAGTCATTTCCACTCAAAACAATGTTTAACACACGAAACATAACACATATGACCCAGATCTTGCCACATGGCGGGCACCTTGAGCATGTTTTGGTTGCCAAGTGTCCCCTGTTTAATAAGTTGAGTGCTGTGGTACACACGATGACGGACCGTGCTACGTGTCATATCAAAAGCTTTGGCTGAACTCTGCTGTTATGCATGCATGTCAGATAAACGAGGGGAAGCAACACACAAGAAATGGTTATGATACGCCTTCATCAAAAAGTGTTATTCATGTCTGCAATTTATTCTCTCTTGTATTATGATTTTCTAAACATTTCTGTTTTCTGCAAAAATTGGGTTTTGTTCTTGGAACGGCGGAAATACAAAAGTCAAACAAAGCAATCAGATAGCATGCAGTAGATTGAATATAAGAAGGGAAACATGTTTAAATACACTAGGGAGGAAAGACTCCATTGCATGCTAATCAGTATCTGTTGAATTAATACCTCATCCTTTTGACCGGGAAATGGGATCGCCTCGATTTAAGCTGCCTGGGCCATGACTTCGGATGCACCAGATGTTTCTAGCCTGCAGAAAAATGGAATATTCAGCACTATAGTTAGCAGCAGGGTCGAGCATTTCCACATGTGGAACTTCGCACATCCACGCAGATGATACATTACATACGCACATCCACGCAGATGATACATTACATACATGATGCCCCACATTACACTTAGAGAAGGCTAGGGACTAGCGGTACAAATGGGTCGGGTCTAGAGGGGGCCTGGACTTGACACATTTAAGAATCTGGGTTGGAATTTTGGACCCAGATGAAACCTCATTAAAATTCAGGTCGTATCTTAGTTGGGTGTAAGTAAAAAATAGCTGTGGGTCAGGTATAGAAACTACAATTGAGTTTTCGCCTAAATAATCTTACATGCCACCCGATTAGTGGTGGCTATCAATTTGATGGTAAAAAATAAAATGGCCAGCAGTCCAAATAACAGGTAAAATCAAATAGTTAGGGTATAGTTCGCTAGTGTGATTTTTGGCACAGTTGAGAGATTGAGGCGTAACCACATTTTAGAAAAAGGTGGTGAACTATTGTAATAGTAGCCCAAACAAAAACACCAACATTACCAGTACTTTTTCCTGGGTCTAAGTTGGCTCTGGATCTAGGTAGGTCCATTTTAGCATGACCGAAATGGATCCGAATTAAAAACTGAGTCCAGATCGGGCAGAGTTGATTTTGTGAGGACCCAAATGCAACCCATTTAGTAATTCAGGTGGAACTTTTGGACTCAGACCTGACCCATTTAATAATTTGGGTTGAACTTTTGGACCCAGACACGCCCCATGGGTCAAAATTGTGGACCCAGACCCACTAGTTTCCTGGTCAGGTCTAATGACCCATCGGGTGGATCCAACCCATTTACACCCCTAGAGAAGGACCAACATAGGTAAATGCAATGCAAAAAATCAGGGAGATGTCCATCGCAGTGGGTTACATCAGACTGACGGTCTACTGTCCAGATCACAAAACCATTGGCTTGTACAAACTGAAGACCCAAATATACCATGCAGTCAAAGAACAAAAGAATATAGCATCTGCAAATTTGAATATGCCCACATGCATAGGGTAGCACCAAATTCCAGAATGCATGGGTGCTCCATAGGGGTGTACACGAACCGAGCTAGCTCAGTTAGCTCGCTCAACTCGACTCGAAAAAGCTCGATTTGACTCGGTTCGAAGCTGAGTTCGAGCCGAGTCGAGCTGATTTTTTTAGCTCGAAAATGAGTTCGAGCTAGCCCCAGCTCGATTCGACTTGGATCGAACCCAGCTCAAATCAAACTCGGATCGAACCAGTTCAGTGACTTGGTTGATATTGATGTTGCTCACCAAGTATTTGATGAAATGACTCAAAGAAGTGTGGCTGGTAGCAAGGAAGGTATATATATGAAACCAACACCCTTTTTTTCTTGATTTTTATGTTGGTTAGAAGGTGTTTGATAAAATACCTGTAAAACCATTGCTGCTGTCTCAAATACAGTGAGATTTTGAAGGTGCAGTCCAGGTGTTTGTGAAAATGCTGCAATGGTGAACTCGTCTTGAACTAGCCCGAGCTGTTGACCAAAGCGAGCCGAGCCGAGTTTGAGCTGAGGTCAGCTAGTGGCCAAGCCGAGTCGAGCTGAGGCCAGCTCGACTCGGTTCGACTTGATGTACACTCTTGTGTTCCATGATGCTTTTTCACATAGAAATGACCATCGACACAAGGTTTTGGATCCTTGTGTAAATGGGTTTTGTAGTTACCACAGAAATACTCACCCAAAATTAAAAGGAAATTAAAAAAAATAAATAAAACAGAGGGTACATCAAGTCATAATAATTGTGATGGTTGCGTCTATTTCCTCTTTTCAAATGGAGTGACCCAGTTAGATGGACAATCGTATACATAGTATGGAGCACAGCTAGACACAAGACATACTTGGTGGTCATCAAGCCGTAGTAGGGGTGTGCCCTAACCAACTTAACTAACAAGTGGTGAACTACAGAAAGTTTTTAGCATTCTAGAGGTAAACTTACATGCACTAATAAATAAATGAAAGCTATATAATTTGAGCACCATAGTAATTTAAAAAGTTATGCATTGCAATTGCTAGGCAATGAATGCAGGAATAATTGAGCACCATATAATAGAAACTACCACACTAATAGAAACAAAGGATCGACAAAGTAAAGCAATATGGTTTTACCTCTGAATTCCTTCTCCAACTTCCATTCTGTAAAATTTGCCAATGTTCACAGATGAGCCCACTTCCTTTGATAGATCATTTAGCACCGACTGCAGGAGTTGTATGGAAATCAGTAATCTAATACTTTTTAAAAACTTTTTTGTCAGTAGTAATCTAACACTGTTTACAAAGCAAATGATAAACATGAACTTAAGTTAATTGGTGAAAAAAAAATAATTTAAGTGGTAGTCAGTGGCCCATGGTTGACAGGAAGGGATCCAGAGTGCAAAGTGGGAAAGGGGACAGGGATTTGCCGCTCTCTTTTTTTTTCGTCTTCTTTTCTTTCTTCTTCTACTCTTCTTATTCTTTTTATAAATTAACAAATGTTAAGAAGGAATCAAGCATAAAGATCGTAAAAGGGCAAGTTGTAAGCAGAAACAAGCAAAAAAGTCTGAGACTCCAAGGGCATGTTTGGATATCAGCAATTCCATAGAAATCAGTGGAAATGGAAAACGTTTTGTATTGCCATGACAGTTTGAAATGTTTGGATGGCAAAGAAAAGGAAGGATTACACAAAGCAATCATTGCATTTTTTTTCATAGTTTGGAATCACTGGCACAAGAAAATAGGTGATTGTTGTCCCACAAATATGAGGTTTCCACTTGATATACAAACAAGACCCCTAAAAATGGAATCCATGTTTCACTAGTGCTCATGAAAACAATCATTGCCTAATCACTACCTTTTATTTTCATTTCCCTTGGAATACGTGTATCCAAACATGACCTAAGGCAACTACAAAGAAAACACTTCCCACATACCTTCACATTAATACTATCATTAATAACAAACTTTTGCTCCAGCAGCACTACTTCTTCCAAGTACTTCCGCAAACGACCTTCCACCATCTTTTCTATGGCTATTTGAGATTTCCCTGTAGTTTCTGCCTGAGAGTGAAAACAAGAAGAAAAACGAAGGACTTTATAGTTTAAGTATTAGAATAAAACCTTAAAACATAAAGAAACATACATCCATGGTTGATAACAGTGTTGGAGTTGGCCTCAAAACGAATACATTTCAATACATATCAGCCAATATGCACAAACCATCAACCATATCACTGTGAATTTTGACCAGTTCAGTTCCGCATCACCAATACTCATATTGGTATAAATTTTCACAATATTATCCATATTGCCCAATAATTGAACCAAGCAAACATCCCCTTGAAAGTAAAAAAAGTTCCACAGAATACACATTCTTATGACTGGATTCAGTGCATCTCACTGTTAGAGCAATTAGTTGTAGAAGAAAATAGAACTTTAAAAGATTTGGAATGCAGCACTGCAATGGATGTTGCTGCATGATCTTATAACAACAAGAAAAACATCAAACCGTCACGCATAGAAGCCAAGTGTTGCAATGGAAAGTATTCAAAACATCATTTTCTTCAAGCTATTGACAACATCTTTTTCAGAAGAATATGATTATCTCGCTCTCATTGGAATCATGGAATTGCATTGTCATAATTCAATTCAGCCTTTTCAGTGAAAGAAACATCTCTAGTGAGAGAAAGATATCATAAAAGGGAAATACCTGAGATTTGAGTATGTCGCGTTCACTCTCTATTGCTTCAGAAGAAACAAGTTCCTTTGATAAGAACAACGGTTTTGCTGCTACAATGTGCATTGCCAATTGCGAACCAACTTGCTGAAGAGCATCCACTGGAACCTTGTCATCTTCTACTTCTAGAGTTAGGATTCCAGCAATACGACCCAAACCTGCACCAAGAACAAAAGTTATCACGACAGTCATTGCCAAATAATAGCATTCTAACTACAATAGTTTGCAGATGCATGAATTTTTTAAAGGTGACAACAATTTCATTCTTAAAAAAGCAAAGAGTAATGTAAAAGACTGATGATGAAAAATTATCCAATCAATACAAAAGAGAATCCTTCCCTGAACTTTCTGGGAAGGACTCAATAGAAGCATCAGCAAAGCTGTTAGTAGCCCAGCCCACTCAACCACTAGCAAGGACTCAATAGATGCATCAGCAAAGCTGTTAGTAGCCCAGGCCACTCAACCACTAGCAACTTAGCCTTCAAAAAGACCACATCGGGGGAACTCAATATATTCCCAAATGTCCTATGGTAACACTCTTTCCAAATAGACCAAGCTCCACTAGAAGAGCATGGCACAATAGGATTCTCTTTTTCGTTGCTCTTCTACCAAAAGTGCCACATAATCAAGAAGTCCCCTGTTGAACAATCCATTACCCGATTGACCAAGAAAAGTACAAAGAACTTCAACCAATTTTTGCAAGAAACAACAATGCATGATGTGCTCCACTGGTTTTGCACTGTGCAGGGACAATATGCAATCATTCAGAATGAGCATTTATCTGCACCTTAGATGTTCGGTTGTGAGCACCTTGTTGAAAGATGCATGGCATTTCCCTTGAGATGTTGAAAGATTCACCAAAATGCTTATGGATGATCCTCAAGAAAAAAATTATGATATATGATACACTATGAAGGGAAGTGATATACACATTAAAGAAGCAAAATCCAGGTAAACGTTCCAATGAAAACCATGTTCCCAGAATCATGTTTTCTAAAAATCACATGTGGAAATACATGTTTCCCAGAATCTATATCAGCAGAATGAACTGAAGAACTTCAATAAGAACTTGCCAATAGATTCGCAACGGAATTCTCAAACCAAATGGCTTGCTCAAAATTGTGATGGTTCTTTCTCAGGAAAGTAGAATCATAATCAATTATGTGTCAAATCCATGGCATCTTGAGGAGAACACAATTTTATAGTAGCTTTTAATATCTTAGAAAATATCGTAACCATGCAAAAGCCATTCGCACCAATCTCTTCGAATGATGCCATCCTTCTAAGCAGCACGCCTAGAGGTTTTGTCTTTTAGGGCTCATTTGGATCATAAGTTGCTTAAGATAAGTTACTTATTATGCCACAAGTAACTTGTCTTAGTTTTTGCTTGTTAAGAAGATAAGTATATTATTATTTGGTAAACAACATACTTATCAGCTTCTCCTCTCTTTCGTCTCTCTCGTGCCTCTCTTCAGCAACTTACAAAAAGTAGAAAAGCTATAAAAAAATAATAATAATTAAAAAAATATATATAGCTGAAGTGAGAAGCACTTTTAAGTAAAAAAGTTACTTATAACTCATCATAAACCAAACTTACTTATTTGAAATAAGTTACTTATCTACTGCTGTATGTAGAAAAAGTAACTTATTTGGTGGTATCCAAACAGGCCCTTAGTGCCAGTTTGGTTACCCAAAAAGTTCCATTCAGGCAGCCTTGTCCAGAAAGAGGCACAAATCCATGGTTTTTCAGCCACCACTGAGGCGCTGACACCAATTCCTATGAAAATAAAGGTAAGTTGTCCAAAAAAAAAGTAGCCAGCCATTGGTGTATACAAGGCAATCCAAACCAAAAGTTGGTTTTAGCCTATATCTCATAAGGTACATGACTGAGTAGCTATTTTTATACACGTGTTCCACAATTGCCAATATTTCATAAGCGAGTGCCCCCACACTAAAGCACAACACGTGCCACATACCACCTTCACAAACCTCACAATGCCAATGCCCACATATAAATATGTCACATGCACGACTATACATCTTCAAGCACCCACATGTACCACTGTGCATCTTCAAGCAACCCCAATGTGCCACACGCCAGTATCAATCTACAAGCGTGTCGCATGTCTAAATGAGCCAATGTGCCAAATGTTTACAAGAGATATATATGCTTGTCCATCCATCCTTATCCAGGATGTTTGACAAAAAACCAGTATAACAGAATCACTCCATCCATATTATCCAGGATGTTTGATTTTAAAAAAAAAAAAAAACAAAAAACAAAAAAACGAGTATAACAGAATTACTCCGTCTCCGTACAAGCCTATCCATACAGGCCTTGCCTGGACAGATGTGTCCATAATAGTCTATCTGAACAAACTGTGATGGCAAACAAACAGCTGCTTAGTTTGTATAGCTATCAGTCTGAAGTAAGCACCAAGGATATTACCTACATTATGCCATAAAGGGAGTACCTAAAATATTCCCATACTATTCATATTCAGTTTTCCATCAATCCAAGCAAAGAATTCATTAAAATGGCTGAAAGGATAAAGTTTCTGATCTCATTGTGTAACACTTGTGTCCCAAATCTGTCACTTCGAATCATGTGCTTGTTGTACACAAGCCCCATCATTCTTCATACCCTAGTTTATAAATAGCTAACCAAGGATGCAAGTAACCTGAAAGCTCAGACTTTAATAATGAAAAAGATAATGATAATTAATGGTAACTATCATGATAATAACAAGAATAATAAACGATATTAGCTTATAACACCCAAAGAAAGCAACTTACACAGAGAGATCGAGCACCCCCCTCAAACTGAGTCCAGATGCCAGTAGACTACAGGTTCCAAAATATTTTACGAATAAACAGAGCTGGACAGACAAGAGGCCCACCAGAACCTTACCTAAATCACCTATTAAGTGATCCAGATTATGGGTAATCTAAGACCCAGATTGTTATTTTTACCGACCCAAATCATCATCATCTAAGCCTAATTCCAACCAAATTGGTATCAGCTACGTAAATCCTGTTCCACTATTCCACTTTATCAAGGACCATATCTTCAGCTAAACCATGGGACCTCAAATCTTTTCTTACCACCACCCACATCCTTTCAGGCCTTCCACTTTTAGATCCTTCAACTTGAATCAACTCACTCCTAAATGGGCAATTCTTGGTCTCTCCATAGCTCATGGCCAAACCATCTAAGTCTACTTTCCCTAATCTTATTACCTACTAGTGTGGCAAATGCATTCATTTAATCATATCCATCCTTGTATTGCCAGTCATCCATCTCGATATCCTCATTTCAGTTACATTCATCCTACGAACATGCTACTCCTTGAATGCCCAGCATTGTTTGAATGCCCAGCATTGTGTCCCATAAAGCATGGCTAGTCGTATAACTATCCTATGAAATCTCCCCTTCAGTTTGACTAGTCTTATATCCATTTCAAAAGAATTCGGATATATAACCAAATTATGCATGCTCAATGGCATGCCCTAGAGGGACCCACATGATCCTACCCCAGTGTACCACATATTAGAGGAAGTGGTAAACCACATACTTGTTCCCATACCCGGGGACTTAAATATTGATAATATCGGCTGATGCTATCAATATTGCATGTGGTCAATATGATATACAGGGGAAGTCATTAAATTCCCATGTATCTCAAAAATTATTGCACTGTGTTGCCATATATAGAAATATATCAATACATATAGGGTACATTGTGATATTTTGCCAAAAACCCTTCATAAAATTCTCCCTTATAACCAATACATGCGATACATTGCAGTACATTACCCTATCAGAAATTTGAAAAAAAAATAAAATAAAATTTGCAAAAAAACTCCAGAAAAATCCATTTTCTTCTGAATTTTTTTGGGGGAATCTGTTTTTCTATTATTGTATGATTCATTAATTATATGAGCTCATTCTGGGTATAATTGCATCACTTCTGTGAAAGAACACGTCATTTAGAACCGTATAAAAAGGAAACTTGTTTGTGCATAAATGGTTTTTATGATTCTTTTAGTTCTAAGTGTGTGTAATCACGCCTACTTCAACATATCGTAAAGTTCTATTGAGAAATTCCATCATTTCCCAATCTTTCCCTTAAAGAACAACGCATTCTCAATATTTCCCATGTGATACTGATATGTTTTTGTATCCCAAGGGTGCACCAATATGTGCATCGATACTGATATTTAAATCACTGCCCGTATCATGCATCTGAGCATCCTGCAATCCCAGTAACCTTGATCCACCAATTCCAGTCCATAGGTTCTCTGCTTCTCGCATACTGCTGCTGTAAATTTCCACCAGAGGATACTGGGTGCACTTTTAACCCACTCTGGCCATGCAAACACATCAGGTTGGTCACACTATGGTAGCTATCTAGCACAACTGTGGACATCATTGCTATTTTTTTTCCGTTGGACTCCCTAAAGCTATAATTCCATGCTGGTGTGACCCACTATTCCAGCTCATAACAACATTGCACCTAGTTTGAGGGCAATGGCAACAGCACTAACGTATTTCAGCTACAGCAAACCCATATCACATGTTTTGCACTTTCACCAATCAGTTCTATATAGGAGCTGCATCTGCTGCTATAAACATTGGAGTGCTTTCAAAACCAAGAAAATTATGAGATCAAGTTACCATTTCCATGCGTCATCGTCGTCGTCATCTAAGCCTTATCCCAACCAATTGGTCAGCTACATGGTCATTCCACTCTATCAGAAAGAAAGAATAAGAAGGGGAAAAAAAAGAAGAAGAAGTAGATTTTGAGAAGGAGAAAAGAATATTGGTCACATCTTTAGTTGGCCCAAAGGTTATTTGCTTACTACCTCCATCCACGTCCTTTCGGGCCTTCTCCTTGCCCTTTTAGAGCCTCCAACTTCCACAAACTCACTCCTAACCGGCACTGTTATTAATATCTGTTGGGGTCAGCTAAGCCTTATCCAACCAATTGGAGTTAGCCACACGGCCATTCCACTCTATCATAAGAAAAAAGGAAAGGAAAAAAAAAAGATTTTGAGAAGGAGAAAAGAATAAGGCCCATAACTTCAGTTAGACCAAAGATTAAGTCTTTTCTTACTACCTCCACCCACATCCTTTTGGGCCTTCCCCTTGCCCTTTTTAGAGCCTCCAGCTTCCACCAACTCACTCCCAAGCGGTGTTGTTCTTTTTATCTGTTGTGATGCAGGACGTGAAATTAAATATGGAGTGCAAGAGATCGGGCTTGTGATTATACCAATATTAAACAATGGCAAAATTCTATATCCTACATACTATCAAACATTCAAAAAGGAGAATCTATGAGGGTCCAAGCCTACACAACTTTAGGGCTGGATCAAATAAAATTATAAGCCAAACAAGCCCAAATGAGTGTAAGAATCATCCATTCTTGCAAAGGATTGTTCCCAACTCAAGGGATTCGCTAAGTTTCAATTTGGAAAAAAATCTAGAGTTTGAAAATTGGGGATAATTGAGATTTGGAACTCTTTAGGGTTAGGAGGGTTTTTAAGACAAAAAGGTAGGAAATAGAGGAGAAAAGACAACCTGGGATGGACTACGCACATTGGACAGCCGAAGGGCCTGGATGCACGTGCATGACAGGTCGTCCACACGTGTGTGGGACCCACAAAGCCGAAAACCGCCTTCTAAGCTGAGATCGGCCAGGGATGGGCTGCTTCCATATCAAATTTCACGTCGATCAGACGTAAGATTTGTGCGTAGTACTCCGCCGAAGTTTCAGCCCCTCAAATGGGCCAGAATCTGAAAATTTGTTGGTGCACTGCTGTAGGAGAAAACTTGTATACAAAAGTGGGTGAATCTGAAGGTGGAACAGGTGTACAGGGTGATGGATGTGGCGCGTAAGAAGGTGGATATGATTTGGAGCGGATGTGACCTCGCACCACGGTAGTTAGCCCTTCGAGGAAAGGAGGGCTTCACACCCAATTCAATTCTTCAACCCAAAAGAGAGAGGAAGAAACGCAGGAATTTTTATTCATAAAATATCATTGCAATACCTACATAGGATTGCTATATTTATAAGAAAATCCTAAACCCAAAAAAGACAAAATTACCCTTGCGCCATGTGCGCGCACTAATACCAACGCTAAAGCAAATAAAATAACTAATCTAAGCAATCAAAGTCGTTTATGATGTTTCTAATAACAAAAATTATCAAAACTCAATATCTTAAATCATCTAAAGTAGTGGGCCACGATCATGAGATCCGATGGAAGAATCTATGTGATGATTGGGTCTACTCCAATGCTGCATAACGCAGCCCCCTAATTATGAGGCCCTCTAAAGATGTCGTCATCGATCCAAATCGAAAGTGGGGCTCGCCTCCTCCTCGAATACGTGCGTGGAGGGGGCGTGTGCATGATGTCCCCATCATGTTGCATTAGACCAAACCATCGAAGTCCACTTTACCTTATCTTAGTACATATTTATGCTACTACTAAGTTCCCTTGAACACACGCATTTCTAATTATATCCTTGTATTTGCACTCATCCATCTCAGTATCCTCATTTCAGCTACACTGCATCCTATTCACATCTTATCATCATCATCATCTAAGCCTTATCCCAATTAATTGGGGTCCGCTTCATGAAGCCTGTCTAGTTCAGATTCATGATGAAAGTTATGGGATATGTTTGACGCCGGCCGCTGACCTGACACAACCTCCTCCTCTATCGGGGTTGGGGGAATGGCAATGTAATCAACCTGACCCACAGGCACAATGTAATAGACTATTACAAAGGTTGATTACAATCAAGCAACTATCTAATAGTCTATTACATCACATAGGTTGATTGCAATCGACCAGTAATCCTATGCACATCCATGCGTAATACCAAAAACAATTTAGAATTTGAAAATTCAAATGTTGGAGTGCTAGAATTTAATGAATGGTTAGCCAGAAAAACTTGAACGTGCTTGTGAAGCCAAGTTCCACTAATGACATGCAAGCTCAGAACTTCTTGCTGTAGAAGTCTATAACTTGACTGCTGAACGGAAAACATTCTATGGAATGAGCATCTCAGCACTTGAGAGAGGTTGTCCGCCTTGCAAGGATTGACGTTTCATAACATGCATCTTACAATTTTATTAAACAAAACCCACAAATACAGGGTGGACCAAGAAGTGGCCCTCCCGTTGCTACCTCAACACGGAAAATGGCTCAAAGATCACTTCTAGTATGAGGGGCTTCTCAGATTCGGTAGGAAAACATGGATTGCTGGACCTCCCAATGGCGGATATTAAGTTCACTTGGTTTAATGGTTGATCCTCTCCAACAATGTCTTTGCTTGACAGATTCCCAATTTCCCCAAGGTGGGTCCAGCAATTTCCTTTTGCCCGCCAAAGGGGTTTGCCAAAAGCAACTTCAGACCATTGCCTTATTATCCTGGAAGTTGACAAGATTAATTGGGGTCTAAAACCCTTCAGGTTCGAGGTACTCGAGGTGGAAGGTTTTCATTCCTTGGTCTCTTACTGGTGGGTATCTTTTGAAGTGGAAGGCCATCCTGGCTTTAAACTCTTTAAAAAGTTGCAGCTTCTCAAGTCCAAACTCAAGGCTAGAGAGAAGCCCATATGTCCGCCATTCTCAGTGACATGCAAGCACTGGACATTAAAGGAGGGAAGTTGCCAGAAGAGGAGTTCTCCACTTGAGCTAAACTCATTGTTTATTACAATTCCCACCTTAAGGAAGAAATAAAGTGGCATCAGCGTTCTTGGCTATTTGACTGAAGGAAGATGATCGAAATACAAAATTCTTCCATGGGATAGCCAACATTACGGCGCAATACAACTCTATTTCTTCTCTGATGATTGATGGAAAGAGGGTTTTTTAATAAAAGATCGTATTTGTCATTCCACTGCTAATTTCTACTCTGAATTTCTTTCGAGTGATGGTACTTCTAGGCCTCCTATCGTGCACCGTACACATGGCACATGCATATGATGATCCAAACCTTTGATCCCATAGGATCCACAACTGATTGGACACTACCAAAAATTTCCTTGATTGGAATATACCAGGTGCTAGCCATCTAATAGATGAACTTCTTCTCACAGCATATGAGCCATTGCTAGATAGTTTCATTTATTGTCAACCTGTATTGATATTGCAGTGATTCACTGTTAGACCCTTGGGCATGAGCGATTTTGATCATATCCATATATGCTACATCCGTAGCAATGATTTGAAACTTCTCACAGAAAATGAGCTATTGCTAGATATTTTCGTTTATTGTCAATCTGTATTGCATTGATTCACTGTTAGACCCTTAGGCATGAGCGATTTTGATCACATCCATACATGCTACATGTATAGCAATGATTTGAAGTCAATAAGTCATGGTACCTTCCATGCCCTTAGTTGCAAGATCCTTTAACAGTTAACTAGGTGTAGCTCTTTGATCTCACACTCCCGCTCCTGCTTCTTAGCCATTTACACTGGATAACCTTTTGAAACAAACGCTTCCCTGCTCCCACACCCAAATCTTTTGCAGCTTTGCTTCACGCTTCGCGGGCACGCGCACACACACAGATATATATATATATATATAGTTGACCTGATAATAAGAATTTTATTGAGAAAGGCCAAAATCCGAAGAATACAACAGAAAAGAAGAAGACAGAGAAAACAAACAAGAGCTACAAGCCTACAACCTACAAATCTAACCATCTGGAAATTAAGCAGCAGGGAAAACATTTGTTGCATATGCCCACTCGATTACATTCATTTTTTCCTTATTAAAAACTTCAAGAAAAAGCCCCTTCGATTTCCAAAGCAGCAACTATTTCTCTCCAACTAAATGCTCCAAAGACATGCTAATAAACATAAATGCCAACTTCGATTCATCTTCAGTATTTATAAAAATTAAAAAAATTAAAAATAAAAATAAAAAAAACATACTTGTCCTCTGAAATGGAAGAAAGAGGTTTGGAATTGTGATACCAGGTTGGGGACTTGTGTGAAGGTATGTAGAGACGACACCATGTGAAGATGTTGACAATGTAAAACCTCTTCTGAGTTTCACATTCTCCCCCACCATCGCAGCCACTTCTGTAATTGCAGTTTGCACTGTTGTTTCCCCACTAAGCTTGGGATGATCTAAGCTAATCTTCATTTCCTACATAGCCCAAAGTCAATGAAGCAAGTTTACCAGAAATGCTAGCATGGGCATTAAAAGACTGATAATGTTAAAAAAGATTTTCAACTAAAGATCTCAAGAAGAAACGAACACTAATTAAACATATATTATGATGCAGATAACAGGTACCCCAGGAATCTTATATTCTGATTGGATGGGAGTAAATGGAAGGAATTGGAATGCATTGGAGTTTTTCAATATATTTACAGGAACATATGTGATATGCCAAATCAGCTTTAATATTCAAAATTAGTATATATATATGTGTGTGTGTGTGTGTGTGTGTGTGTGTGTGTGTGATTTAATAGAATGTTGGTAATAAGCCCATTAAAATATATAACTTTAGCAAAAAAACAAGGTAATTTTAAGCCTCGAGCAGGCCACAAACGTAAGGATCACAAACAAGCGACTTGCTAGCGTTTTTTAACTGTCTATTTAGATGGACAACCTTTGGATGGTTTGGATCATTCTATTAGTGTGATTTTAGTAATTTAGCCGATAATTAGATTGTTTTGGAGTATCATTAGAGTGCACGTGTATGGTGGATATGTGCATAGCGGCACCTTTGTTTACTCATGCGACTCTCCAAGAGAGCTCAAAAAGGCATTTCACCCCATTTACTTCCAAATCCCGTATTAGGGAGAGGATTTCATTCATAGGCCCATTTACTCCCATTTCATTTCATTTTCATGCATTTACTTCCATCCAAACACTCCTTTAGTTGCAGCCCATATTGCTACGGAAATACAAAGCTTGAATTCAGCTGCAACTAACCACGAAATAGAATCAATAGAGACTAGCATTCTGTTCAAATTTTTAAGGAAAATAGTTCCTGCAAAAAAAAAAAAAAAAAAAACTATTGCAGTATTTCTAGATCGATGTTACAGTGACTTACGCGAATCACCTTTTAAGGTCGATTTTGCGCTCCCAATGGAACATGTGGCTCTAGTTTGCAGCCAAAAACTACACATCCACTGGCTATGAGAAATGTTCACATTAAAACATTGTAAGTGAATTTTAATGTATAGCACTTTCTTTCCCACCAATGTGTCAGCTATGTAGAATGTCCATGAAAATTGCCAACCCCACCATAGATATTACCCGAGGCAAAATCCAAGGTGGTCCACTCAGAAGGTAGCTACAACATTGAAATCAAAGAGCAGCTGAGGGACACTCCATAAATGCATGTTGCCCATCTAACAAGTAGATTGAACAGATTTATCTCTAATTAATCTTTATGGTGCAGCACATCTCTTGCACGGATCAGATTTCAACACAGGTGATACATTGGTGAAGGAAAACATCCTATAATAAAGTTCACATAACATTTGTCAGTAGCTATTGTGGCATTACTGATCTTCCTTGGATAAACAACAGTTTTCTTGAGCACTGAGTTTGGATGAGTTGGTCCCATTTTCATTAATCCAGACTGTTAGTCTAATATGTCCAGTTGTGGGTGGGCAACTTCCCAAAAAAACCCTCATTGAAGAATCCTAACCATTCTAATTTCGTCCCACAAAAAGAGAGTAAAAGAATGAAATATTTCAGGGTTTCAAGATTACAACGCGGGATAGTCTGAGTAATGGTCTATCGAATCTATAGTGAACAGTTCAACACTATTATGAATCACTGATCTGCAGGGTCCCAAAATCAAGGATCGAGCATTATGAGCATATAATCCTCTCGAGGATCCCTGCTCATTTTCTCTATAGGAAAAGAAGGCCGTTACATGTTCTCAGGCAATGAACCTCATCTGTGTATGTACGAAGGTTCATCAGTACATACCTGCACACCTACATGGATGCATGCATATGAGATTTGATCAAATATTGCCAACACTACCAAAAGGTGTAGTGCTGAGCAAAATGGGGCCCAACATGATGTGTGCATGACATCCACTCCAACCATCAAGTGTGCCCTCTCATGTTTGATATGGTGCCCAAAAATTAGGCTTATCTAAAAGTCAACAGAGCCATATCACATGGAACAGTTGGGAGGTGATGCCCACCCATTAAAACCTTGCTAATAGTTTGTGTGGCACACCTTGGTGTATATATCCCGTCCAACCCACTCATCAAATGCACCCCACCAAGATGAAGGAACGCCCAAAATTCGGGCCATTTAAAAAATCCGGTGGGCCACACCACATGACTTTAGAGGTTTTAGGCATGAGTGTACATTGTTCTCTTTGGTGTGGCCGCCTAAGTTTTGGAACGGCCTAAATTTTGGCTCAGACAATGAACTTGAGGGGACAGAACCATGGTTCTCGATATTGGTATGGGAGGGAATGATACTTCTGTATCAGCCCATATCGGACCAAATCAATGTAGACCACTATCAAATGGGCCCAAATTGAACACCTTGACTATGATCAATAGCTGGATTTAATCAAGATCTGATGGGTAATGGGTGACTTTGAAATGATTCTCGAGGGCAGGGTCATGATTTGGGTTATGTTTGGATCTTTAAATGGCATAATCAATGGTGATTACAGGATGTGGGCCTTACCTAAGGGCCATACAAATTTTTTTTGGTAAATTGGCTAAAATGTAGTTAAAGTTTAACCACCTTTTGCAAAAGGCAGTTAAATGATATTGAACGATTTTTTGGTTCTCATGGTGGAGACGGGGAGTTTAATTGCTTTTTGCAAAAGGTAGTTAAACTTCAATTGCCCAGCGTCTATTTTGCACAATCTTTATAAAATCATGTCCAGATGTAATCACAGTGATTTTTCCGTTGGAAGTGTTGTATTTTGAGGGAACTTTGGCGCAGGAATGAAATCAACCTAATCCGATGGTTGTCTTTTAAGATGTGGGCCCCACAAGCCACAAGTGGTGGTTTTTACTAAAATGACGTTAAATTTTGATTGAAATCGATTTTCAAGTCAATTTTTGTCCCTTTTCTGATGAATGTTTTGTTTGATCATCAGATGTATGGTGTATTGCTTTGAATGGACTTCCCAACAGTTTTGACTTTGTTTGGATATGAAGAGAGAACACTTTGTTGTGGGGTCCATAAAGTGGCGAGTTGAACTCCATTTTCTACAACAATTTTGCAGAAAATTTCCCAAATGCTCCTCCAATTGCTTGAATGGTGTTTGAATCATTTCCCTCCAAATTTTGAAATATGAAGCATTTTAATTGGACTCAAATCACATTTTAATTGCATCCCTTGCCATTGTAAGTGATTTAGATATTACAATTAATTTGAATTTTGAAAAGGAACTTTTTTTTTTGAGAGAGAGAGAGTGAGAAAGAGAAAGGGACCTTTTTATTTTTTATTTTTAAAGGGACTTTTTATAACAAAAGTTCCCTCTCTTTTTTGGTTCAATTACCATCTTGTCCTTTATTTTGATGATCATGATTAAGCTTGGCATTTTTCCATGTGCCCTTTTTAAATCCCATGAGATTCTCTCAAATTAAATGCATGTTATTTATTGCATCTAATAAATGCCCCTCCATTTTCTTCAAGAGGGGCCTCTGATCTCCAGAAATATAAGTCCCACCTTCCTATCTCTTTGTTCAGCCATCCAAAGGAGTTCAGAGAAAATTAGCAAGTTCTAGAGATGAAGATGGAAAAGAAAGGTCAAGTTCTTGAATATCCTTGCTTGAAAGTAGCTGAGCAGTACAGTTTGGCCTAAAACAGCCGAGGTTTTTTTTTTGGGGAAAGTATAAAATTTTATTATAGAAAGGCTTGAATGGCATAGCACTACAGAGACATTACAACAAAAGCTCTGACAACAAATAGAAACACCCCCTAGAGAGGAAAGAAAAGAAAGACCTAAACAAGACACTTAACTTGAGATATAATAGCCACAATCAACGCACGTGTCCCATTAAAAGTGTGATTGTTCCTTCTTTCCAAAGTACCCATAAGACAACCACAAAACAGAGATTCCAGACAATCTTGCTCCCACCCCATGAGGATGGACCATCTAGACCTTTACAAGTCGGTGGATAGACTGCAGGTATCGCCCATGTCATCTCAAACTGCTAGAAACGCCATCCCATACTACAGTCCCAAACGAGTAGTGGATGAAAAGATCGTTGCAATACTCTGCATTCGTAAGGCATAAACAGAACCCATTGACAAAGATAAATTCCTTCTACAAAGGCAATCAATGGTGAGGATGCTGTCGTGGCCCACAAGCTGGGCAAAGCCAAGCTAGGATTTAACTGAGAACTGGCATGAGGGATCCCAACACCAAATGACATTGTCATCTTTCGAAAGGCTTATTCTTACTCGAGATGGGGACTGGGCAGTTTCATGAAGTCGTCGTCCTCTCAGTGAGATTTCTTCTAAAAATCAGGGACCAAGAAACCTGAAACCCGATACCTCTACATAATCACTGACCCTCGCCTCCTTATTGGTAGCAATAGCAAACAGGTGGCAAAAGGAGTGTTTCAGAGGAGAGTCCCCAATCCACCAATCTTCCCAAAACCTGGCTTCGAGGCCATTACTAAAATTGAAGTCCATGCCTCGAAGCACTTACACTTCTACTGCCAAGATGCCTTTCCAACAACCAGAACATCTATATGGGGCTGAAATGTGATACCTCTACCATCCTCACGAAGGCCATGTTTTCCCACCACCACTCTCCTCCAAAAAGCTAGTTGCTTTGTGAAGAAGCGCCACACCCACTAGCCAAGCAAAGCTTCATTTATCAATTTCATGTGACGGATTCCAGCCCCTCCCTTTAATGTAGGTCTGCACACACCTCCTACCACCCAAGGAGATGAAATTTTTGTTTCAATTCCAACTGTTGCCACAGAAAATCCTGTTGAATTTTCCCAATCCTAGCTACCACACTAGCAGGACAATGGAAGAGAGTCATGAAGTACACTGGCATGGTGGCCATCATTGCCTTAATGAGCATAATCCTGCCACCCAAGGACAAGCATCTTCCCTTCCATGAAGCCAGTCTCCTCTCTATGCTGATTATCACTGGGTCCCAAAGAGACTTGGCTGGCGTTCAGCGTTCCCACACATAGCGGCAGCGCAAGATATGTGCAACCCAAAATAGCTGCAAACGCAAAAATACTAGGCTCATCCAAGTTTATGTCAATCGACTCGCTCATTTGAGAGGTTCACCTTGATACCTGCGACAGCCTCACAGCATCTTAGGATACATCCCCAATTGAAACACATACTCACTTTTAGCTTCATAGAATATCAAGGTATCATCAACGAACTGAACATGCGAGACTGCCATGCTGTTTCTTCCAACTTCGAATCCTTCTATAAGCCTCTTCTCTCTAACTTTTACCAGGACTTTGCTTAATGCTTCAGCAATTACGACAAAGGTCAGCAGAAAAGTGGATTACCTTGTCCATTGCCCCGGGTGCCCACAAACAAACCTTTCAGAAACCATTCACCAAAACAGAATATTCAGATGAGACACATTCCTGTAACAATCCTAAGCTCACTTTTCCTCAAGCTGCAAGAAACTCCCTGTTCAAATTAGAGCCCTTCACTTAGGCTGCAAGAAACTCTCCATTCAAATTAGAGTGACTTAATCGGGGGCCAAGAGCCATCCCTCTAGAGACTGGTGATTGTATCATATTACAGTATCCATGAAATGAGGATCCATTGTTGTTGTGATGCTATCATGATTATCACCATATTGTTCATAGAGAAGATTTCTTGTCATACAACAGCTAGAACTAGTTTCAAGATCAAGATAACTTAGATTGCTAAGAGAAGCAGTCGGGACTAACACAGATTGTTTATCTGAAAATGACGATGAAAATATTAAAAGAAAGCATGCACTATGCTTTCTGGTCTGTCTTACAATCCCGACAAAAATTAGGGTTGAAGAGAAACACTACATATGGCTTCAAATATGGCAACCTTTGAGAGATGGCAGAATACTGGTCATAAGTAGGTCCTTGAAAAATAGATAATCATGCACATGCAATAAAGAGAAACCAAGGGAAAGGGGAATATGAAAAATCTATCTTTCCATGGTGAAAAAGAGAAACAAGGAAAGAAGTACTTGAACTGTTCAGTTTGATAATGTAATGGTTAGCATTTATTATGAATTCACCACCAAAAAATGCATTTGTCTGAAATCTCACCTCCAAGCATTCAAGCCCAAGAAGAGAAGCCATAGAACCTTGCTGAGCGGAACTTTCAACTGACAAAGTCATCCTTGCTAATGATAAGGCCTGAAGAAATTATTAGTGACGATAAATAAACAATACAAGAGGAAGATTTAATAAACAATAAGGATTACATAAACCATACAAGAGGAAGAGTTAATAAAGTATAATATACACATATATAAGATTGGCTATCACTAAAAAAATGTGGGATCCTGCTGCCCTCCAAGCTTCTCTCGTCAGCAAGTTATTGTAGAACTGAGGAATTTCTATCGCGATACTGTCCTTATCTTCAAATCGCATGCTGTTGATAACGATATTGCTAATTTTGTTAATTCTCGCTAGTGCGCTGGCAATGCTATATGAATACTTAGTACTCCTCAGTTCTACAATCACTTGCTGATGAAAGAAGCTTGGAGGACGCCAAAGCTGGACAATCTTGAGTTTAATCACTTCTATGAGGATCAAGCTGCTTCGCTTAAGGCCCCCTTTATGGAGGATGAGGTCAAAGTGTCCATTGATTCTTCAGGGAAAGAGAAAGCGCCGGGTCCAAATGGATTTCAGAAGGATTTCTTCCAGATTTTTTGTCTTCCAAGCTTGGTGCTTCCTTTATTGCCATCATCTTGAAGGTTTCTGGTGCAGAATCTTTAAGAGACTTCCACCTAGGGGAGTACACAAACCGAGCTAGCTCGGTTAGCTTGCTCGATTCGACTCGGTTCGAAGCGGAGTTCGAGCCGAGTCAAGCTGATTTTTTGAGCTCGAAAATGATTTCGAGCAGGCCCCAGATCGACTCGACTCAGATCGAATCCAGCTCGTATCAAACTCGGATCAAACCAGTTCGGTGACTCGGTTACTTTGCCATTGATGTTGCTCACCAAGTGTTTGATAAAATGACTCAACGAAGTGTCGCTGGTGGCAAGGAAGGTATGTACATGAAACAAATACCCTTTTTTTCTTAGTTTTTCTTAGTTTTTATGTTGCTTAGAAGGTGTTTGATAAAATACTTGTAAAACCATTGCTTCTGTTTCACATACAGAGGGATTTTGAAGGTGCAGTCCGGGTGTTTGTGGAAATGCCTCAATGGCGAACTCAGCTCGATCTTGGCTCGAACTCAGCCCGAGCCGAGCCGAGCCAAGTTCGAGCTGAGGTCAGCCAGTGGCCGTGCCGAGTCGAGCTTGAGGCGAACTCAGCTCGATCTTGGCTCGAACTCAGCCCGAGCCGAGCCGAGCCGAGCCAAGTTCGAGCTGAGGTCAGCCAGTGGCCGTGCCGAGTCGAGCTGAGACCAGCTCAACTCGGTTCGACTCGATGTACACCCCTACTTCCACCCGATCAATCTCATAGGAGGGCCCTATAAAATTTTAGCAAAGCTTTTGGCGACACAGTTGCAGAATATAATAGGAAGTGTCATCTTTGTTAATAAAAGTGCTTTTGTCCCAGGATGGCAGATTTTGTACAGCACCTTAATTGCCCATGAATACCTTGACTCTAGGTATAAAGGGGGAGTAAAGGGTGTCGTTTGCAAGTTATCGAAAAAGCCTACGATCATGTCGATTGGAGCTTTCTTGATTATATGATGATCTAGATGGGGTGTGGTCCAAAATGGAGGCGATGGATTTGGGAATGTGTTAGCTCAACGCGCTTTTCAGTCCTTATTAACATATCCCTGAAAGGATTTTTCAAAAGCTCTCAAGGCCTTTGTCAAGGGGACCCTTTGTCTCCTTTTCTCTTTCTTATGGTGGCTGAAGCGTTGGGGTGAATGGTTCATAAGGGCCAAGAGAAGCTTCACACGTGGCTTTTCGGTTAAAAGAATGTCTTATCGCATTTCTCACCTGCAATTTGCAAACGATACTCTTATCTTTTGCGACGCATCCCCCGCCAGCCTTAAAGTTAACTTGTCTAAGAGCAAGATGTATGGGGTGTGGATGGAGGCAAATGAAGTGGAGATGTTGACCGATATCTTTGGATGTGCGGCCGGAATGCTTACGGCTACTTTTATGGGTTTACCGCTATGTGTGGGCAAACCAGTAAAGCACCTATGGGATAAGGTAGTGGAAAGATTTGAGCAGATGCTAGCTCGTTGGAAAGTTCGATACCTCTCGCTTGGTGGCCGTATCACTTTCATCAAAGTGACACTATCTAATCTCCCTTTACACTTCATGTCGCTTTTTAAATGTCTGGCATCAATGCTCTCTCGACTTAAGAAGCTTAAGCTTAGGCGGGATTCCCTGTGATAAGGAGCAAAAGATAAGAAAAAGTTCCATCTCCTTAGTTGGAATGAGGTATGCAAAACCTACAAGGGGTGAGGTGTGGGGATCAAAGGATATCTAAATAATGAATACCATGTTACTTGCCAAATGTCTTTGGCGGCTTAGTGAGGAGGATGGGCTCTTTGGAAAGAGGTCCTCAAAAGCAAGTATGGATCCTCGGTTGGGGTTCAGGGGACGAGATTCGTCTCCCTATAGAGAACCAGCCCTAGGGGACAAAAGATTCATCTCTCTATAGAGCATCAGCCCTATGGAAAGGAGTTTCTTCTGTGAAGGCAGCTTTCTTGCAAGGGGTGGGGTTTTCCATGGGTAACGCTAAAATAAATTAATTAATTAATTTAAAAAAAAAAAAAAAAAAAACATACGGCTGATGTGTTTCCTTCCATTTTGGGAAAGATGTATGGGTGGCCTCTTCTACACTAAAATATGTGTTTCCTTCCATGTTTAGTATGGCATCGGATCCTTTCGTTACAATGGCGAATTGCTTCTCACGAATTGGATGGGCAATAGTGTGGGAGCCCTCGTGTGGGCGTTTACTTCGTGATGAGAAAGTGGAAGACTATGTTACTCTCTTGGAGCATATTCACTCTCTCATCCTAGTTGATTCTGAACTAGAAAAGATGGTGTGGAAAATCGATAGGACCGGCTCTTTCTCAGTCAAATCTTTCTACTCTCTCATGTGCGGTATAGATCATCAAAGTTGAGGTGTGGTGTACTCAATTTGTGTGGTCCTACTCCATTCCTCCTAAGATTGCAGCTTTTGGGTCGCTAGTCGAGGGGAAGAAAGTCCTTACCGTGGATAATTTGAGGAAAAGAGCAGTGATAATCCTAAATATTTGTATTATGTGTATGCAAAATAAGGAGACAGTTGACCACCTATTTCTGCATTGTCCCTTTCTAGGACCGATTTGGGCTGATATCTTGGGCCGTTTTCAAATCTTGTGGAGCAGTCCAATTTCGGTAGATCGTTGTTTGCTTGCTTGGCACAGCATTCGTTTTGGATATCCAAAGAAAGCGCTTTGGAGAATGGCTTTAGTCACTATATGGTGGGCGGTGTGGGAAGAAAGAAATGTGAGGTGCTTCAACAACACCAAGAAGTCAATGGAAGGCACCTCCCAAAGAGTTATGACTTTTGATTATTAAATGGGCTTCTTCTGTTTCGAAGCTTAGGGGTTGTAATTTGGAGTTTCTCGGGTTGAAAGCGGATCGCTATCTCGGCGCCTCTTTTGTTGTTGCTTTTTTATGCTTTTGTTGTTTTGGCTTTGTTTTGGCTTTAATAAAATTCGTTCTCTCTCTCCAAAACAAACAAACAAACAAACACACACACACACACGCACACAAAAATAACAGGACCAACATAGAGATTAAAAGAACGTGGCATTTTGTCTCATCCTGTACTAACCAGGTATTGAAATATTTCATTTCTTGCAACAAAGTCCGTCTCACAGTTAAGCTCGATAACAGCAGCCTTCTTATCATCTTGGGCTATTGCAAGTAAACCCTCAGCAGCAGTTCGCGAGGACTTTTTTGATGCAAGAACTACCCCTCTTTTTCTCAAATCTTTCTGTGCAGCCTCTGCATTATGTGACATCTGCTATAAAAGTAGAATACAAATCTGCAAACCAAGCACAAAAAACATTCCAAATAGGCAAAAAGAACTGATCAAAGACTTACCAATATCCCAATTGCAAGAAACAAGAGCAGATTTGACCTCTTTTATGGGAGCACTTGTTCTTTCCCTCAACTGCTTGATGAGATTCATCTGTTCCGAAGCAGGAACTTCAACACTAAACCTTCTTGAAAGCATAATACTTCCATATGGGCATTGAAAACGGCCACGACCGAAAGTATATGGATTATCAGTATCCCTCAATTCAGCCACTTGGCGTCCTCTACAAGCCCATGAAGAATAGTTGTGTCGAGACTGTTTACAAGCACTCAGCCGATTAAGTAAGAGCTCAATAGGGCGTTTGGCACCTCGGGAACAAGCCATTCCGAAATGATAGTGATGCTAACCTGAGAAACTTCTGAAACAAGACTATTTCAGTCTACCTAAAAGTAAAAAGTAATAATATTAATTATTATTATTATAAATAAATAAAATGTTAAGAATACAATGCAATGCACATAAAGTTCCTTTACCATTACATACAGAACATAGATAGCATCATCATGGTTTAAACACTATTTTTTGGACTCTGTAATCGACCAAATTATTCAATTTTTCCAAAATTCAATTACTTAGTTATGGGTGTGCTTGGTTGCACCAAATTTCATGAGATATCTCTTTTTTATCGGCTAAATTTCATGAAATCATTAAATTTGCACCAAATTAGGCTGATTAATGATGAAAAATACGCAATTTCACGATATTTGGTGCAACCAAGGTGTCAGACGCACCCTAATATGAAATGTAGTTGATTCTTTCGAATGTCAGGTGGGCCGAAGTCGGCCTTTCAATGGGAAATGAAATTCAACAAAAGACACTAATGTTAAAAAAAAAAGGTCGTAATGTGGGAAGCCACACCTTATTAGGGTGCTGCAACACATCTGCCGTACATGTGGCATAAATGCCCACCAATCTGGATGCCCAACTCGAAGGTCTCAATGAGGATAGAGCAGAACCCAGAATTACACTGATCTGACAATCCTAAACATCCATGTGATGACTGTCAAATAGACGGTAGAAAGACACTGGCCAGCAGTCTAAATTCAAAGGGCAAAATAAGTTAAGATCATCTAGGTAGGGTGATTCCCAGGCTATGATACATCCTCTATGGAGCCCACGCAGGATTGGCCAGTTGTATTGTGGATAATTTACAGCATACAAACACCGTCCAGCAGTGCATGATACTGACAAGACCATGTTACAATCCTACATTTTACCACTCAAATCCGGCAGAAAATAATTCTCAATGCAACTTTTGATATTATCAACAGTTTTAGACCAAAAAATGGCTAAGAATTTGAAATATTTACACAAAAACTGCAAAACAGCATTGAAAAGACAATCATAATCCATATTTCTAATAATGATAAAATCCATCTATGCAATAGATCTGATTAGGGAGAATTACTACAAAATTCATGTCAGAAAAATCACAAAAAAAAAAAATGACATATTACATATATAAGAGAACTCAGGAAATTACCCATCAACAGCAAAAAGAAAAATTTGAGCTATAGCTGAAATCAATGATCCCTAGGAAAACTAGAAAAGAAAACATATAAAGAAGATGAGGAATATCACCCACTTCAAACTTTGGCAACTGAGGGGGCGTTTGGGAATAATTTCAGCATGGAAAAGGTTCTAGTCAGAAGGATTTCCTAATGTTGTTATCTAATGGAAACAAATAACTTCTACTCAGGGTAGACTGTGTGGGATGGGTTACTGAAGAAGTCATTCTAGGTAACTTGTTCACTCTCTCATACATGTTCTAGACTAATCAACAGAGCAGTCTGCTTCTTGAGCCACTGATACACAAAAAGGACCGTCCAGTGAATGGCCCGCATGCATACGCCGAGCCAAAAAGCATTAGCTGGTTGAATTGCTAGAAATGAATTGTTGGATTTTTTTCCCTAACCGTCTGTTTCTTCATAAACATGTGTTCTACCTGGTAATTGAGGCCATGCCATGTGATTAACAGGCCCCACCTAATGAATGGTCCAGATCTCACACAAATGAGCCAATTGGGCAAGCTAGACACCAGCTGGAAAAAGCCTATGATGACGACGATAGTGGTGATTTTGATTATAATGTGTGACATGTCTACAAATGTCTGAGCACGTGTATGAAACATCCTACTCTGCCAGAACATAAAGGAAGATGATACATACACCCTGTCCTTTTGATAAAAGCATCCAGTTCCTCTACTTTCAGTATCAGAGCGATACTAAAAGTGTATTATTCTATCACTGAAAGTAGAAAGTTGGTGTATTTATCAAAATATCAGGGTGTAGAATCAGTTTAAAATATCTAAAGCTAATTTGAGTTGAAACTACCTACAAAATCACACGAAACTGGAATGAAGTTCATATAGCTTGCAATCGGATCAAGAAATGGTGAAAAACACATCAAAATGTCATGAAGTAGCTCAGATTAGCTAGAAAATTCCACGGATTAGATTCGAAATGTGAAAAAAGGGAAGAAAATCGAGATCTAATGAGCTCGAATCCCTGGAAATTCTTACCAGAAAGTGCAGGGAGGGCCGCGAAGGGGAACGCTTTTGGAGAGAGAGAGACAGAGTAACTAGAAGAGAGGGAAGCAGGTTTCCTGCGAAGGTCCTACGCTGGAAACCTAGTTGGGCCCACCGTGATGTTTGTGAGAAATCTATCCGTTCATCCGTTTTGTGAGCTCATTTTATTACGACTCAAGACCATAATTGAGAAGGATCGAAGACTCAGGTTAGCTGCACCGAAGGAAACCATGGGTAAGGAAATTTCTACCGTTTACATGCCTTCCATACCGTTCATAGTGTTACTGAACGGAAAACACAAATATTAACCTGATCCTTACGTGACCTCGCGAATATTTCAACTGTGGACATCCAATCCTTATATTTTCGACTCACTCAAGTCTTGAATTCGGTTCATTTTTGACCCATGTCTTAAAATAAGCTTCAATAATGGGATGGTGTTAATTTCTCACAAACATCACGGTGGGCCCCACTTAAGTTTGGTGCACGCGAACATTCTGTGCGGAACCTAGTTGGGGACCACTGTGATGTTTGTGAGAAATCTACTCCTCCATTCATTTTATGAGCTTCTTTTAAGACTTAGACCAGAAGGATCAAAGATTGGGTAGGCTGCACCAAAGGAAGCAGTGGGGTAGGGAAATTTCTACCATTGGAACTTGCGGTCAGCACTAATGTTTACATGTCATTCATACCTATCATAACGCCATTCTTATTATGATGAATTGAAAATACAAATATTAGCTTGATTTAAAACTTTTGTGACCCCATGAATATTTCATCCATGGGCTTTCAATCCTCACATTTGCAGCCCACTTCAGTCTTGGATTCAATTCCTTTTTGGCGTCATGTCCTAAAATGAGCTTAAAAAATAGATTAATAGAATTAATTTCTCGCAAACATCACAGTGGGCCCAACCTAAGATTCTTGCGCACGAACTATCTACCAAGGCTTTTACAGGAAATACGCATCTGGAAGAGAGAGAGAGGCTTTTACTGGATATCCGTGTGTTCGGAAGAGAGAGAGAATGTTGTAACTCTTTATTGACCGTTAACCTGTAGGCCAGCTATTGAAAGGCTAATATTAGTTTTTTAAAAATTATACCGGTGGTCGATGGACCAGACTAGGTGAGACCCCGGACTCACCCCACACGGTGTGGCCCATATCATGGGGTCCACTTTGACGTATGCATTCTACATTTATGTTGTCCATCGATTTTTCATATTATTTTTTGGTATCATGCTAAAAATGAAGCAGATTCAATTACTAGGTGGACCAAACCATGAAAAGGAGTGGGGATTGACCATTAATGGATCATAAAAGTTTTGGATCAAGCTGATATTTATTTTGTCCCTTCATCCAATCTTCTGCAAACTTATCAATAGATTTGATGGAAAATAACCAGTATGATAAGTTTTGAATGGTGGGGCCTTTAATCACCATTGTTTCCTATGACATGGTCCACTTAATGGTTGTATCTGCATCATTTTAGGATAGTTCTTTAAATGACATGAAAAAATGGATGGATGAAGTGGATGCAGAGTTAGTGTCAGGTACGATATGACTTAACTCAACAAACTCGACTCATCCAACTTGCTTCGACCAGACTGATCTAAACTAAATGGGTGAGTTAGTTCAAACTGAGTAGGCTTCACCCAGTCTAAACTCAAACCGAGTTGAGTCCAACTTAACCCAAAACTCGATCGAACTTGACCTAAAACCCCGTATGAAACCCAACTCAACTCTGAATATATCCAAGACTCCTTTTCCCATGATATCGTCCACTTGAGAACTGGATTTACTTCGTTTCCAAGCTCATTCCTTGAAATGACAGGGAAAAACAGACCGCAGCAGGGATATAAAATAAATACATCAAGACGCCTCACAATAAGCGCCACACCACATTGGGTGAGGCCAGGGCCTCGCCTTGATATATGTACCGTATATTTACGTCTAAATCTACATCGTCCATTCATTTTTCCACATCTTCTTAAAGCATGGCTCAAAAATGAAGTAGATCCGATTCTCAATTGGTTGGATGACAAATAACATCAAGGAAACGTTACATGAGCCTTAGGAGGTTTTTAATGGCTGTGCATGCAATCACTACTGTTTCCTATAGTATGGTCCACGTGGAATTTATATCTTCTTCGTTTTTGGGCTCATCACCAAAAAAGCGTCCTGAAACCGGATGGACGGCGTGGATATAGAATACATTCATCAAGATGGGCCCCACGGTGAGGGCCGCACCGTATTGGGTTAGGCCCGGGCGGTACCTATTCCGCTCCTCTCCCGAAATGGTGCCCCACGAGCAGCACTCGTGCAGTGAACTGACTCCAGTCCACGATGACCTTGTGTAGAGATCCCGCCTCTTGCAGTACGCCCACGCATCCAGCGCTCGCCGCACGGAATTGATTCCGCGGAGTTTCCACGCACCCTCGACCCCACCATCCCGTCTTCCGTGCGACGACAAAACACGCTCTGCGGGACGGTGCGAATCACGACCGTCAAATACAGTGCCATCGACGGTGGATGATCACGTTCTTCCACTGTAGGAAACTTTGTTGCATCCCCAATCCAGAGTGGGATCCACGTGATCACCGGATGTGGGGTCCACCTGTGCTTAAGGACTGATCTCGTTGTTCGAAATGATCACCCATTGTTAAAGTGAAAATTTTCTAACCGTCCAATTGTAGTTTACAGTGTGACCTATCTAAGGAGATAAAACAGCCTAATTTTAGGTTCATGTATATAGAAAATAATCCCCACCCGATGGGAAGTTCAGATCTCTCACACGTATGATATTGGCACGAGTGTTCGCGTATATATTTTGACGGCAATACAGGTGTGCGTACGCATGAGAAAATCCCGTACTACCGTGTGAGAATTATTTGATGCTCTGGCTGTGCATGACACTTGATGCACAAGCACTTGCAAATCGTAGAAGACACAAATATTAGCTCAAATAAAATCGATTAAATTGCGTAATTTTCTGTTTATAAAGTCAAAGACGGAAATCAGAATTTTCAAACATTACTAATCTCTGATTCGAGGACACTTGTACGATGCAATAAAACCGCTGGATATTGTCATTGTAACCGTCCAGTAAAAATCCTTCGATCGGATAGTCAAATAATTAAATAAATGTAGTTTTTGGTCAATGGTATATCTAAGCTAGGGCCCACAATTTCAACAGTTTAATTTTAATTATTTATATTCGTTTGCAAATTCTAAGTAAATTTTAAGCGCCTGCGTACCATCCATCACACTAAGCCCGAATATCAAAGTCTTGCTATACGTGCACCCCACTCCAGGGGCTCTGTGGGGCCCACATGGATGTCTTTGCAAAATCAACTCCGTCCATCAGCTTAGAAAGCTTACTTTAATCGGTAAACCTTGATTGAGGCAGATATAAAACTCAAGGAGAACACACAACAGTAAACAATACGGAAGTTAACGTCCACCGTTGAAACATTTTCAGAGCCCACCGTGATGTTCATATCCAATCCAACCCGTTCATAAAGTTATTCCATCAAGATGAAGGGAAAAGAAAATATGAGACTCTGATCAAACACTTATGTGGGCCCCAAGGGAGATTCAACGGTGGATATTCACTACCCACTTATTCTTGTGGTGTTGCCCAGTGGAGTCATGAAATTTCCTTACTTTGTACGTTAGAAACTAACATTGGATGGAGAAACTGATGGACGGAGAGAGAGTCATACTGAAATCCAGGTGGGCCCCACACAGCTGCCATCTACAGGAACTTCCGCGTGGTGGACAGTCAATTCCCGTCCATCACCGTAAACCCCAAGTTTCAACTCGGGTTTGCTTCTAACCGATTCCTCTCCTCGTTATAGCCAACCTCTCTCTGTCGTGCAAGAGCCCTAATCTCCGAGTTGCAGAGATCCCTCTCTATCTCTATTCGAGCATTTCTCAAGTGGATTTGGACTAATTCCTGGCAGTTGGTAAGCCTCCGATCTCTAGATCTACCTCAAATCGATCTTTGCTGTTCGATTCCATGGTTTTTCCTTGAAGTCCATGCATTTTTTCCGGCCTTTTGAGATCTTGTGCATTTATGATTCCGAAAATCGTTTCAATGTCTGATTCTGGCAGTTTTTGCTTCAGATCTGTTGTTCGACTTCGAGTGGTATCTTTCACGGGTCGATTTAGGGTTTTAAAACTGGTTCTTGAATTTTTTTATTTGAATCGGCTGAGTAATTGATTTCTTGTATTGTATTTCTTGTATCGTGATGGCGATTGTGTTAATAGATCTGTCATTTGGATTCGTTCCGATTCGATTCCATACTGCAAAGGCCAGATAGATCTAACCTGCGCGCCAGGCACATGCTTCTCGTTACGTGCGTCTACTGTCAAGGACTCGTGGTAGTTGATCTGGTGACTCAGACCGTACATCTAGCTGGGCCCCACCATGAATGAAGCACAGTATGAAATCTCTGATCTATCGGATGATATTGACCTCTAATCAGTGACCTGAAATGGACTGTAAAACAGGATAGTTTAACTACCCTTTGTTGAACGGCAAAAGGTCCACAGATCAGAGTGCTGAGATCGAAATCAATGTGATTTTTGGATGGTGGCCCATCCAACAGAGGGCCCAACATAGGGTCCAATAGATGAACAGTGCTGATCACCATGCCACCATGCCATGTATAAAGCTCTTGCCTAAACATGCATCAGATAGATAACCTCTTGTGAAAATTTGGAATCTTTATAAATGGGAAGATCTGTGTATTTTCAAGAACCTGATAATGATTCTTGTTTTTTTATTTAGAGCATTCTGGTAATTTACTATCACTCGGAACTGTTTCATTGAAATTCAACAGGAAGTTACCGTTTGGAGGAGGAATCTGCCAAGTTCCGAAGCACTGGTTGTCGTGTTGTGCCAACGCATTTCTGAATTGAAGGTGGATTCTCAGATTCAGGCATAGGATCTTTGTCTCATAAAGATCCATAACCAACATTAGGCGATTTGCCTAGGAATCTTTTAGATCGATTGAAACACCATTGGAATTTGTATCAGGGACTTGTTCCGATGGCGGAGTCGTCAATCTCAAAGATCACGCCATTGATCTGGTCTGTTGTATGCTATGTGATTTTCTTTGCATGCTTGTGCAATGGGTTTTATCTTCCTGGGAATTACATGAAAACATATTCCCAAGGTGAAAAGATATATGCGAAAGTGAATTCCCTGACATCGATTGAGACTGAGCTTCCCTTCAGCTACTACAGTCTTCCATACTGCCCCCCAGAAGGTGGGATTAAGAAAAGTGCAGAGAACTTGGGAGAACTCCTGATGGGTGATCAGATTGATAATTCCCCTTATCGTTTCCGCATGAACACCAGCGAGGCCGTTTACCTGTGCACTATAAAGCCATTGACTGAAAACGAGGCGAATCTCTTCAAACAGAGAGCCCGGGATATGTATCAGGTGAACATGATCTTGGACAATTTACCTGTGATGCGGTTTGCCAAGCAGAATGGTATTAACATCCAATGGACAGGGTTTCCCATCGGATTCACGCCAACCGGAGGCAATGATGTTTATATAATCAATCATCTGAAATTTAAGGTTTTAGTTCATGAGTACGAAGGCAGTGGCGTGGAGATAATCGGCACAGGGGAAGAGGGAATGGGCGTATATACAGAAACGGATAAGAAGTTGTCTGGGTTTGAGATAGTTGGTTTTGAGGTCATTCCTTGTAGTGTTAAGCGGGACCCAGATGCCATGTCGAAGCATAAGATGTATGATAGCATTGATTCTGTGAATTGCCCAATGGAACTTGATAAGTCACAGATGATCCAGGAGAAAGCGAGAATTACATTTACCTATGAAGTTGAATTCGTGAAAAGTGATATTCGGTGGCCCTCGCGATGGGACGCATACTTGAAAATGGAAGGTGCCCGCGTCCACTGGTTCTCAATCCTAAACTCGCTGATGGTGATATTCTTTCTGGCTGGGATCGTGTTTGTGATATTCTTAAGAACGGTAAGAAGGGATCTAGCAAGATATGAGGAATTGGACAAAGAAGCGCAAGCGCAGATGAATGAGGAACTCTCGGGATGGAAGCTTGTCGTGGGTGATGTGTTTAGGGAGCCAGAGTTCTCGAAACTGCTCTGTGTGATGGTTGGAGATGGGGTCCAGATTGCAGGGATGGCGGTTGTGACGATCGTGTTTGCAGCTTTTGGGTTCATGTCCCCAGCTTCTCGTGGAATGCTCTTGACGGGGATGATTATTCTTTATCTTTTCCTTGGGATCTTGGCGGGGTATGTCGGAGTTCGGCTTTGGAGCACTATCAAGGGCAGCTCGGAAGGGTGGCGATCGGTATCCTGGTCAGTTGCGTGCTTCTTCCCTGGCATAGTTTTCGTCATTCTCACGGTGTTGAACTTCATACTCTGGGGAAGCAAAAGCACTGGAGCGATCCCTCTCTCTGTCTATTTTATACTCCTGTTGCTCTGGTTCTGCATATCCGTGCCGCTTACGCTCTTGGGAGGCTTCTTAGGTGCACGGGCCGAGCCCATACAGTTCCCAGTTCGGACGAACCAGATCCCTAGAGAAATCCCTGCAAGGAAATACCCATCCTGGCTCCTTGTTCTCGGTGCAGGCACCCTCCCCTTTGGAACCCTCTTCATCGAACTCTTCTTCATTCTGTCCAGCATCTGGCTCGGGAGGTTCTACTATGTTTTTGGCTTCTTGCTCATTGTCCTTCTCTTGCTCGTCGTTGTCTGTGCTGAAGTGTCCGTGGTCCTGACCTACATGCACCTCTGTGTGGAGGATTGGCGGTGGTGGTGGAAGGCATTCTTTGCGTCTGGCTCTGTTGCCCTCTACGTGTTCCTATATTCAATCAACTACCTGGTGTTCGACCTCAGGAGCTTGAGTGGGCCTGTGTCGGCCATACTCTATCTTGGCTATTCATTGGTCATGGCCTTTGCCATCATGCTATCCACCGGCACTATCGGCTTCCTAATGTCCTTCTATTTCGTGCATTACCTTTTCTCATCTGTTAAGATTGACTAGAGGTGTTACTGAAGTTTCAGTGGGAGGGACGTATGACCCATCCCATGAGAATCATCGGCAGACAGTTTTCAAACGCACAACATACGTAGAAAGAGAAAGCCTGATCCATTTCCAAAAGCCTGATCCATTTCCATCCTTTCTTCAATCCAGTCTCCTTCTTCCGGTAAAATTCCTTACTCTTTGTTGCTGTGCTAACAAATCTTTGTGGTTTTGGAGTGTTCTAGCTTGGCAGTCTCAGCAATGGGGATATAGCAAACACGGCTCTATTTTGGTGCGCTTCATGGGTGGATGATCTTTATATATATACTCTTGCAGTTAGGTGTGCTTTCCGAACTGGTGTAGCAGTCTTCTTTTTCTTCTTTTCTTATGAAGCTCTGCAACTGTTGTTTTAGGTATGTTCTAAAGATTCATTGGATAATCATCACATGATAGCAGTTCCATATGACACTGGTTGGTTGGAAACTTGTAATATTAGAGCTCTCTTTCTTTCTTTCTAGCTTGAATTCGATTGCTGTGGGTAAGTGGGCCATCCCTTATGTTAGTTTTCATAGTTGCTGTGCCAGTTATTTGCTGAAAACTTGCCTCTTGGACTTGGAAATTGGTTTGGTCAACCTAGTCTGGCTAGGACCGGAATTTCTCTCCATACAAGCAACAGGTGAAACACCGAAGCTCTTTGGGCCTATCATGTTATGTATGTAAAATCCACTCCATCCATCAGGTGATAACCCTTATTTTCAATGTATATACCAGTGATCAAGAAAAAAACTCAGGTGGTCCACAAAAATGAAAACAATATAAAATTACATCTAAACCCTCTTTTAAGTTTGAACATTGTGGCCTGCCTGAGTGTTCGATCAGGCTAAGTTTTGTATATTTCTTTCCATCTTTTGGGTCGCACCTGATGAACGGGTTTGATGAAGGATACGCATAATGGTGAACCCACACAAACCTATGTTTGGTGTTCCATCGCTGCTATTCCCTGTGGTGTGGCCCACCTGAGATATGGATCTGGATGATCTTTGGCCCTAGGGCCTAACATCCAAGAATGAACCTGATGGACAGTTGATTTTTTCATATACCACATGGTGGGCCCCAAAGAGCCTTAAGGGCCTGTTTGGATACACGTTTTGGGATGTATTGTATTGTATTAAAAGTTATGATTTGATATTTACTGTGTTTGGATTGGAGTGAATAGGAGTTGAATCCCATGCGTGAGAATACAAATTTCAGCCAAATTTTCAAACTGACAGTAAAGTATTGTCAGTGGGTTCTGTTGCCATCAATACCTCGTATTCATTGTGCTATATTCGGCAGTGGATGAAAGTTTGAAATTTTTACAATTACAAGATATCTGGTACCTATGCAGTGTAAAATCGGGACCATTCATTTGGTACATTTCAATGTAAAAATCATTTGGGCTAGAAATCAGAAAATTTCATACGTCAAACAGGCCACCTCACCCAATTAAGATTATACAATACGCAGACATAATACGTCTTATCCAAACATTGATCTATATAGCGTATAGTATACTATGTCAAATGATACCTCCTATCTAAACATTGATTAGTATCTGATTGATTTAGATGTATTCTGAAAACCGTCCAATGTATACATGAATGGTACCCAAATACAATAAAATACTATACACGAATCCAAACAGCCCTTAGTGTTTTATGCTTTTTGTAAAACAGGTGTTGTAGACTATTCCAGTTTATCTGGCTGGGGTCTGGGTCTAGGTCTTTGACTACGATTGGCTCAGATGAGTCCAAGTTGTAACTTTGGCATTTGAGTATGAGCTTCGTTATACATTATGATACATCTGGCGCATTTACCTTTGGGTTTGGATTCATCTTGAGACGATCCAAACCATTTATAGGATGGGCCTCACCTTGGATGGGGGTTATCCTGAAAACAAAAGCTCTGAGATAATAGTTTCCTTTTCTTTCTTGAAAACATAAAACTCTCGTGTAGGAATATTTTAAGCATTTGATTGTTTGACTCTTTTATACTGGAAAAGAGACTGCATCCTTGACCTTTTCAATAATCAGAGAGTTGAAATGTTTGGGATATCCGCCCATCTACCTTCCGTCCATATAAATATGTAAACAGCTTGGGTAATTGGAAAGGACATTTACCTATCCATGCAGGCCATATTTCCATAGCATTTTAGGGCTAGAGCCCAAAATTGAAACATATCCAAAGCTCAAGTGGACCACACCGCAGGAAACAGTGGGGATGATGATGTCCACCGTTGAAACCTTCCTAGGGTTGGCAGTGATGTTTATTTGTCATCCAACTGTTTCCTGTGGTGTGGTCCACGTCGAGCTCTGGATGTGCTTCAATTCTGGGCTGGATATGGCACATATCATACTGGGCCCCACATCAGCATGCAATCTGCTTCCACTATAAACAGATGGACCAGGCCCAGGCCACGGGTGTTCAACGGAACATAGGTGGGACCTGACATTTTCACGAATCGAACCTGCAAGGAGCACGAGATCTCTGCATTTAAAAACTTTGGTACTCTGGCAGGGCGTGAGGGTGATATGCATGCTCGTAAATTTTACATAGCTTACATATTATGAGCCCAAATATTCACATTTTCATTATCTGAATTATGGTTCGCAGCTTACATATCATGAACCCAAAATTTCACATTTTCATGATCTGGTTATCAGATTGGTGGACACGTAATGGGCAGTTAGGAATGAAAAATATCCAACGGTCCTGCATCCATGATCAAGTGTCCACAAATCAGAGGCTAGGATTGTTCCACAAATGTGATGTTGGGTCTGAGTTATCTACGCTGTTCCGTAATTTGGTTTAACTTGAGTTCAAGAATGCCACGTGAGCAACCTAAGTATCATCTTCATTTAAGAGGAATGTGGTGATGAGACTGATAAGATACAAGCATGTTACGTCCCACACGATTGGCAAGCTTCCCCTCCTTCTGTCCAAAGTGTGGTGGGGCACACCATGATGTTTGTGAGAAATCCACCCATGAAAAAATGAGATATCCAAAGCTTAAGTGGGCCACGTGACAGGAAACAGTGGGGATTGAATGTCCACCGTTGAAACATTTGTGGGGCCATGGACGGCCTGGATAAAACCGCAAACATCATGGTGGGACTGGCTACTGGCAATGTCATCATCCAATACGCCTCCCATTCAGATGCAATAGTCTGGTAAGTGAGGACTGCCTGCCGAGCCGTTCGATCTTACACACATGTTGCTCATTTGCACGTGTGAAGTGATTCACTCGAGGACTGCAATTAGGGCGCGGATTGGATACTGACAAGGTCAGTAGCCAAATCGCTACTGAAGTGACGTCACCAAACTCTGTGGACCCCACCATGATGCGTGTGTTGTATCCATACCGTCCAACCATTTGTAGAGATCGTTTTATGGCATTACAAAGAGAATGAGATAGAACTAAATTTCAAGTGGACCCACCACAGAAAACCGTGGGAGCTGTCACACCCACCGTTGAAACATTTATAGGGCCCACAGTGATGTATTTTTGAGATCCATCCTATTCATAAGTTAACAAAGAGATAGATGAAGTCAATATAAAAATATCAGCTTCATTGGAAACTACTGTAGCCCTTAAGAAGTTTTGAACGGTGGATGTCACTGTCCCCACTATTTTCTAGGGTGGGGTCTACTTGAACCTTAGATCTATCTAATTCTCTTTGTAATGCCATAAAAACGATCTCTAAAAATGGTGGGATGGTATGGATACAACACATGCATCATGGTGGGGTCCACGTAGCTTGGTGACATCACTTCAAGTCCGCACCCCTGCTTTTAGCCTAGGCGTCCGTTCTAGAGCTCGTTACAGTACATCGCGTCCATGTTTAGGGTTCCAATCTTAGGGGTCTGTTCGGAGCGTCCCTTATTGACGGTTTGGATCTTTACAACACGCTTTGCGGGGGGGGGGGGGCGGGGGGGGGGTGTGTGTTGGGGGTCCACACCTCATATTGTCCTGTCTGTCAATCTGTAGGGGGGTGGGCTCCCCCCACATCCAGCGTTCGGATGCTACGTGGGGCCCACGGAGTTGTCCTTGAGAAATCCACCTCATCCATCGGTTTCTTCAGCCCATATTAAAACATGGTCACAAACATGAGCCAGATTTAAAACTCAAGTGGACCACACGGCGTTAAAAAAAAAAAAGCAATAAAAAAAAAAAGTAAAAATGGATATAGAATGCCTACTGTCAAAACCTTTTAAGTTCATCCCAGTTAGAATTACTTCATGAACGGTTTGAATGGCATACAAAACTCATAGTGGGCCCCATGACGGTTTCAACGGTGAGCATTGTTTCCCACTTAAGTATTGGATATGGCTCACTTTTGGATATGAGCCTGAGAAACTGGTGGACGGGATAGATTTCATATCGACATCTAAGTTGGCCCGCGGTTGCAGGCAACTCGCTTCCTACTCGAATCAAGACCGGAAAATAAAGGTTTTCTATATCATCCGCCTATCCACCATGAAACTGAAGCCTGCTTTTGCTGATCAGATGGGATTTAGATTCGGTAACGGGAAGTCGGATTGCGACTCAGTACGCTCTTAGCTTACTTTGTTGGGCCCACCGTGAATGCATATGGTTTATACAAGCTGTTCATACTTTTTTTCAGATTATTTTAAATGTTGAGCTCAAAATTCTCAACATTTAAATATATCTGAAGCTCAAGTGGACCATAACATAGAAAATAGTGGGAGTATTGATTTTCACTGCTGAAACATTGATGTTTATTTGTCATCTAATTTATTCATGAGATTACAAAGACATGAACGGAAGGAAAACACAAAGATCAGCTTGGTCAAAAACATCTGTTGCCCTGATAAATTTTCAATTGCAGCTGTTCAATTCACGCTGTTTCCTATTACATGGTTCACCTAAGCTTTGAATATGTTTCATTTTCTTTTTATCCGATGACTAAAATTATCTACTAAAATGGCTGTAAGGAGTGGATAAAACACATGAATGACAGTGGGCTCCACAACTTCTTAGTAATGAGTGCTGTGAGCCCACAATGATATGTATTTTTATCCATGTCAACTTATTTTAGATTATTAAACCAAAATTGAGTAGATTCAAATTTCACGCAGTTCAGACCATATGATAGGAAACAATATTCATTGGGCACCCACCATTTAAAAATTTAGCAAAAGTCAATGATCATGTTGGTATTTATGCTTTTTCTTGATTCATGTCTGTATGGCTTAATTAAAAGGTTGGATGATAAATAAATATTATAATAAGACCAGAAAAAAATTAATAATAGGTGTTCATTCAACACTATCTTGTGTTGTTGTCCACTTCATATTTAAACCTGCCTTGTGCACTGAAATGAATAGGAAAAATGGCTGGACGTAGGTATGGACAAAACACACGCATCACGGTGGGCCCACATCACTCACCAGTAAGGGGACGCTACTGAATCCGAGTTCCAACAGATGGCTGGTTAAGGTGGGCAACGGTTCGGATCAGAGCGGATTGGGTTCAACTCGACTAAATCCGAAATGGTAATGGTGTGACCCGAACCTAATCAGATCCGAAATCAAATCCGGGTTACCTGATCTGAACAGATTCGATATACGATTCATCTGACCCGAACCGAGTCTGACTCAGTTAGAAAAACCGAGTCGGATCAAAGACTAAATTGATATGTCAAAATGGATGAACGGTTTAGATAAAAGATATACATCAAGGTGGACCCCACATGACCCTGAAGGAGCTTTTCACCTGCGTATTCACGTTTTCACTGGACGTTAACGTGCACCGCAACAATACTTGCTTCCCACGCAAGCACTTGCACAGCATAGTTTTGATTTTCAATTTATATCAGGGAGTTGTGGGGTTTAATCATGGGGTATGTGTTATATCTAAACCGTCCATTCATTTGGTGATCTCGTATTAAGGCTTGAGACGAAAAATAAGATAGATCTAACAATCAAGTAGACCACACGAATGGTTTAATGACGAAAATCATTCTCTGCTGCTATACATGGTGTGGTCGAGATGATCTTTTGATATTATTTATTTTTTGGTTAATATCTTATAATGATTTTTAAAAGCATATGAACGGTGTAGATATAATAAATACATCACTGTGGGGGCCATATAACTTTGATCTCCTTTGAACCGTTCGTACAACTCGGAGCTCGAGAAACAGTGTTGATTGAACGTTGAACATTAATGGAATTTAGTTTTCGAAAATCAATTTTGTTATTACTGATTTAAATATGTGGGCCCCACCATGATATATAGGAGTTATCCACACCATTCATCTTTTTTAAAAATATATTTTAAGGCATAAACCCAAAAATAATGAAAATCAAAAGCTCAAGTGGACCACACCTTAGGAAACAATGATCATTAAAACGTTAATGGTTGAAAGTTGTTTGCTCCCTAAGGTCCACAGTGATGTTTATTTGTCATCCAACCCGTTAATATGGTCACACAGTCATGGATAAAGTGGAAAAAAAAAAATATCGGTTTCATCCAAAACTTCTGGGGCCTTCAAGAAGCTTTCAATGGTAGGAGTTCAATTCTCATTATTTATAGTAATGTGGTCCAGTTGATCTTTGGATCTGCCTATTTTTTTGGCTAATGCCCTAAAATGAGTTGGTTAGAGGTATGGACGGTGTGGATAATATACCAACATCAAGGTGGGTCCCAAATTATTATTATTATTATTTTTTTAATGGGTGGTGACGTGAAGACTGAGGACTGAGCAGTGCTATAAGTGGTGGTCAAATCACCTTGGAAATTCAACCGGCTCTCTAACCAGAGAACCTTACCCGACTTGATTTTAACGGACCCGTGGTCGGTGCTCTGTGGGCCCCACCATGATGTATGTGTTTCATCCATGCCTACATTTATTTTTATACGTCATTTTATGTTATGAGAATAAAAATGAATTACATAGAAATCTCAAGT
This sequence comes from Magnolia kwangsiensis, assembly GCA_037074715.1. Lineage (NCBI taxonomy): Eukaryota > Viridiplantae > Streptophyta > Magnoliopsida > Magnoliales > Magnoliaceae > Magnolia > Magnolia kwangsiensis. The sequence continues at coordinate 112,310,260 of CM073582.1, read as the reverse complement.
GGACCACACTATAAGAAACAATGTTGAATAAACGTTGATATTTATTGTATACCCGACGTTAAAACCGGGTCGAGTCTGTTCGGGTCAGTTCGGACCCATTCGGTTCGGGTATACGAACCGGATCTGTTCGGATATAATGCTATCCGAACCTAATTCGAAATGCTTTTGGATCTGGACCATCAGAATAGATCAGGTCCGATCAGACCGTCGGTTCTGTTCGGAACGGTATCGAGTCGGATCTGGTCGGGTCGGATCCACTGGATCAGGCCTAAATTGCCCACCTCTAATGGCTGGTGTCCCACTCGTGAGGTGGGCCCTTGCCAAGATTTTCTAACCGTCGATATAATCTGACCTTACCGATCCACCTTTTGTTGCCCATCCTCCTCGGGATCTTCTTATCTATTGTTGAGTTTTTTGGGAAGCGGATTGGTTGGTGTACCACACACCAGCTATATAGCTGCTGTACGTACGGGTCGTGCGAAGACGAGCATTGACGCTCCCTGAACCCTCGAAACGGTTCCGAGGAGATTAAAGTTACATGGGCCCCACATTGATGTATTTACTGTATCCATGCAGCTCATCTATTTTTAGAGATTATTTTAGATTATTATTCAAAAAAATGAATTATATCCAAAGATTATCTGGACCACATTATAAAAAGCAGTGGAGATAATGATTTTAATGATTAAACAGTTTTTAGGGCCCACCATAACCATTTATTTTATATCCTATCTTTTCATAAGGTCACAAACACCTTAATAAAGAGGAAGATCAAATTTCATTTTGATCCAAAATTCTGTGACTCCAAAAAGGGTTTCAATAGTAGAAGTTCAATCCCCCACTAGTTTTTGCAGGGTGGTCTACTTAATAGTTAGATGTCTTTTTTTTTTTTCCATCTCAAGCTTTAAGACGAGCTCGCCAAATGGATGGATGGTTTGGATATAACATATATCCCATTATCAGACCTACAAAACTGATTTACGTTAATACAACAGCTATATATATATATATATATATATATATATATATATATATATATATATATATATATATATATGGTGTGAGGTACACCAGCAACTCGCTTCCAATTTTTTGTACGCGCATCAGGAGCGGATTGGATACCGAACACTTCGGTAGCCTCCTGGCTACTGAAGTGGTGTGGCAAATTTTCGTTGGTGGAATACCATTGAACGGTTTCCTATAACGAATGCTCATTTACTGCCGTTCTGCTTACCTCCATTTCCTTCGTTAACAGGTAAACTCTTTTCTTAGTTCTTTTCTTCTTTTTTTTCCGCAACATTTCAATTTTATCCAAATCATAATTCATCGACCAGGATATGCATGCTATGTTAAGGCTTTGAGCTTGTAGCATTGGACCCATAGTTCAATAATCCAAGCCGTTTATATTTTGGCTCATATAGAAAGTGTAAATGATCTGAAATATTTCCAGGTTTAGAAGATCAAAACCACTACTTTTGACCGTTTCTCATTTACATGTGGAATATCATTGGTTTCTTGTCTTCACCGTTTATTTGTTGGCCACAAATCCAAATGCTATGAAAATCTGTTGGAGGATTATTTCAGGAATTGGTCCATCCATAGTAGAAACCAACGAGCTAATGGTCTCAATTTCCCATTTGTGGGCCTCACTTGTACAAACCAGTGTACCAAGTATAATGCTCGTGTGGTTCTATCATGGCATGTATGTGTTATACGTGCATTATTTTTTTACGCTTTCTTCGTCGAGGGCCTGGTAATAAAAAGGTAGAGAAAATGAGATATTCCACGAGTAGACGAAGGTAGGTGGTAAGAAAACTGGGAAAGCGAAGATAAAAAAATAATAATAATAAAAAAACACTGAGAAAGGAGTTTACCTGCTCACGGTGGAAACAGTGGCTACCGGAACTACAGCAAATGAGCATTCATTGCGGGAAACTGCCTATTGGTATTCCATCAACGAAAATTTGCCACGTCACCTCAGTAGCTTTTTCTACTGAAGTGTTAAGTATCTTATCCGCTCCCCGCGCGTCATCCGTACTGGGACCCACAACACAGACAGTTTCGGACTTAAACCGAGTTGAAGATTGTAAAATACCAACAACGGGAGATGTTGTACCCCCACGTGGGAGCCTAACAAGCGTGTGGGCTATCAAAGCGGTGCACGAGGTGGTTTCTGCCTTGAATATGAATACAAAAATTAGGTTCCAGGTGGGCCATCGCTGCATGAAAAGAATGGACGGTTAAAAATAAGTTTAGCTGACCCGTCTACATCCAACCCTGGATTTTCAGATGGGCCACTCGTGCACCAGTCCATGTCTTACACAAAAGCAGAAGTGGCATCATGTTGGCACGTGCGTGTCTACTGGGAAGCACACGTGGCAACGTGTTGGCACGTGAATGTCTACAGGCAAGCACACGTGTCAATGTGGCGCAATTATGCCAGACACACCGTATAGATCTTCTGAAATCGTTTCATGTAGGTGGGCCACAGCGTCGAAAACAAAGATTCTGAAACAATTGTTTCCTGGCCGTCCATTTCATTCATACATTTGCAACCTGATCTCTCACACGCGTCAGCGGGGCAGTTCTCCGCGCGCGTGTGGGCTTGGCCAAACCCCGGGTATAAATATAGAAGAGAGGGAAAGAGATTGAAAGAAAGAGCGCTCCAAAAATCCCATAGCTATGAGAGGAATTGGAATTCCCTGCAGAAGCAGCATTTCCATTTCTCCTTCTCTTCTCCTCCTCTCGCAGAAAACCCTAGCTTTCTCTCCTTCCTCTCTCCTTCCCAAATCCTCTCCGTTTCTCAGAAAATCCAATGCCCTCTCTGCCCGATCTCTCATAATTGAGGCCATCGAAGGCGAGACTGTCGAAGAGAAGGTAGCCGATGCAGCGAAGCCCGTGGCTCGCCGTCTGATTCTTCTCCGCCATGCTGAAAGTTCATGGGAAGATCGTTCAGTGAGAGGTGTGTGGAGAAACTGTGGAATTCCATCTGTTTGAGCTTCCAATTTGATTTGATTTTCTGTTGCTGTTTGATTCGGCATAGAATGCTGGAAAATTCAGTGAGAATTGATTTTGGAGTGTATGATGGTTGGGTGGTTTTTAATTCTTAGAATGGTAGGATGTCTTTTCTACCCTCATGGATTTCTAGGTTTTGCTTAATGGGTCGGTTCATAATATGGATCGAATACAGAGCTTTGCATGTTAAGCTTAACATACAATGCCTGCCTAAGTGCGTCTGAGTGATTCAAGTTGTCGTACATTTAGGGCGCGTTTGGATGCCTGTAAATTCTTTAAGTTGTAAGTTACTTATAGGTGAAAGTAACTTCCAGGTAATCCTGTTTGGATGTAAGCCCTAAGTTACTCAGAGGTGAAAGTAACTACCAGGTAATCCTGTTTAGGGAAGTTGGTTTTTGTGTTTGGGTAACATGTAAGTTAGTTATATGTAACAAGTTGTATATTCACACCAAGTAGAGCTTCAAGTTGGGAATCGTGCCAAACTCTGATCAACACATGAGAAAGGTTGGCACAAAGTATGTCATTTTGTTAAGCCTATCTAGATGAATGATTCAGCCAATTCTTAGGATAAATTAATGAATGATTCAGCCAATTCTTAGGATAAATTAATGAATGATTCAGCCAATTCTTAGGATAAATTAATCATTGGGTGGGCCATCAAAGTGAGCCCATGTATTCAAAATACTTGTAATGTGGAACAATAAGTTAAAGTAAGCAAAAAGAATCTGAGAAATCTTATTTTTAATCCAAAATATTATGTTTACAATACTGAAAGGAGAGAAACACACAAGCAAACTACATAAACAAAAAACCCATTTAGGAATAAGCCTTCAAACTAAAAAAATAAGCAATTATTTGGCAAGTGAGGATCAAATAGCTGGACAGTTAGAAATTATCTTATCACTTGAGAAATAAAGAGAAGATGCAGCTGGACAGTTGGAAATTAATATCCGGCAAATAGCTAGAATTTTCCTGCAAGTTGGAAATGATCCCAGCACTTGAGAAATAAAGAGAAGATGTAGTTCTCTGTCCAAGAGAACATGAGCATTCTTGTACAATAAAAGTCTCATATGCATGCAAAAGTTAGAATCTTGATTGTTTATGGCTTACATCTCATCCACAATGGGGCCCTGATTTTCAACAATTTGATAGAAGTAAAGAAAATAAAATAATAAAATAGAAAGAGCAATGGCCCTGATTAGGGGGTCCACCTTGATATATGTTTTATACATCCACGCTGTTCATCAAAATTTCCAGCTCATTTTAGGGCATGTGCCCAAAAACAAGAAACAGTGGTGACTGAATGCCCACCAATAAAAACTTCTTATGGACCACAACAGTTTTGGATCAAGCTGAGATTTATGTTTTCCCTTCATCCAGGTCTGTGTGAGCTTATCAAGAGGTTGGATGGAAAATAAACATTACGGTGGCCCTTGGAAGTTTTAATGGTAATCGTTCAATCAACATTGTTTTCTATGGTGTGGCTCACTTGAAATTTGGATATGCTTCATTTTTTTGGGCCCATGCCCTAAAATGAGCTCGCAAATATGATGGATGGCATAGATAGTATGCTATATGGGCCCTCACTGCCACGGCCTTGCAGAATCGGGGCTGATTCAAATGCAAGAATATACATTGAATCAGAGAAAAAAGGAAAAAAAAAAAATCCTTAAGTGGCTGGTTGTTGAAGTGCAATTTTCTCCCTTGTTCCCCTCTTTTAAAAAATCAGACGAGCTTCTTAAATGGCTGGTAGTGGTTTTTCTCCCTTGTTCCCCTCTTTTAAAAAATCAGACTATTGTTGGCCTGTAACTTACTTACGAGTAGGTGGAAACATAGCCTTAAGCCATGTAAGTTCTTTGTAACTTCTGCCTATGACATACTTATAGGTTGAATCAAACTTAAAAGTAAGTTTCCTCCCTCAAACACCACTTGTAACGGACTTATAGGTAAGTTAGTTACATCATACAGATCTGATGGGCATCCAAACGACCCCTTAACCTAGTGTACTTCAATGGGCTTGGAAGCACTTACATGTTTAATGCACTCGGACATGTTGTACATTAAGCTCAATGTGAAAAGCTTTGCATTGGACCCAAAGTCCGGGCTCTTGCAGATAATGTTTGCTTGGAGTGCAATGGAACAATTGGTGTAGACTTGTGGCTGTCCAATTGTGCTGTATTGTGGGATTGACAGAAGCTCTAACAAGTACAAATAACACACATTCATGGCCTTACGAGAGTATGTAACCACTAACAAGGTAAATCAGGTAGGCTCTGGCTATTGGCATTTTGCTTTATGTTAATATGGGGTTGGATGGTCTAGCAGCTCTTTTAACAAGTACAGGTAATCTGTAACGGTAATGGTGGCTGTAACGGCCACCATCGTTACCTTTATGATACGGGGTGTAATGCTGTTATGGGGGCTATAATGGCCATTGCAGTCTCTTTTTTATATTGAATAAAAATCGAAAAACCTGTATCAGCCCAGTAATGGACCGTTATGGAACTATTTGGGCCTTTAAGGGAGCATAACGGGCTGTTACGACCTTTATGCGTCTTCTTCTTCTTCTTCTTTTGAAAGATAAGTATATTAATAAAAGGAGAACAAACAAACAAAGACAGAGGGAGCAACGAGCTTCTGCTGAGGAGGCAGAGCACTCTAGGCACCCGAAAAAGAAAAATCAAACCTCTGAAGAGAGGACGCTAATCGCCCATTCTAATACATATTCTTTAGCCTTAGCTGAGATTGCCTCTGCTCATCTGGAGCAGTTTTCAAAACACATAGCATTTCTTTCCTTCCATACTGCCCACCAAATAGTGAGAACGGACAACCTCCAAATGCATTTCCTATTTTTTTTTCAATTTGACCCCGTGCCAAGCTGCGAGGAGACCTCCAGCCGATTTCGGCATACACCAGGAGATTCCGAACCGCATAGAGAAATCAGCCTAGATTTGCGCTATGAACTGGCAATGAATTAGGAGATGATTGGTCGTTTCCTCCTCCTTCATGCAGCACAGATAGACGTTGACTAGCTGCATTCCCTGTTTTTTCAAATTGTTGACTGTAAGGATTCTGTTTCTAATTACCAACCAAGCGAACCAGAGAAATTTGGGGGGTGTGAGGAATTTCCAGATGAGATTGGATGACTGAGGAAGAGTTGGGAGAGGAGGCGTAAGAGAGTGACGGTAGAGGGATTTAACAGAAAACCTTCTCGATTTCTCCCATTTCCAAACCAGCGTGTCTTCGGCATATGGGTCGGGCGAAATCTAACTTACCGCAGCTAATAGATCGATGAAATCTGACACCTCCCAGTCTTGAAGAAGCCTTCTGTAGACCACGTTCCAGACACAATTTCTGGAGACGCAAGAATAATATTCAGCTACTGACATCGATTTGTTGCGCACCAGGTTGAAGATGGATGGGAAACGCTCTTTTAGAGGGGCGTCCCCCTCCCATAGGTCCTCCCAGAATTTTATTTTAGCGCCATTACCTATTTCCAGCCTGATCCCTTTGAGAACCGCTTTCTTCGTTCTAAGGATGCCCCTCCAGATATGAGATGTCCTGTACTGCGACAAATCTTTAGTCCACCAGCCCTCGTCAACAGCCCCGTATTTACTTTTGATGATTTTGTTCCAAAGCTTCTCTTCCTCTATCCCAACCTCTAAATCCATTTCCCTAGAAGAGCTTGAGTCATAAGCTTGAGATTTTTGACACCTGCTCTGCCCTCCCTTAGGGGTCTGCAGACTTCCTTCCATTCCAATAGATGGAATTTATTCACACCTTCCTCACTGCCCCAAAGGAAGTTGATTTTATCTATCAACTGACGGACTGAAGCCGGGCATGTAAAAAGAGACATGTAGTAGAGGGGAAGATTAGAGAGGGCTACTTTAATGAGTGTCAGTCTGCCTCCTAAAGAAAGGAAGTGACATTTCCATCTGCTGAGATATGACTCGAATCTGGCAATGATCTTGTCCCAAATTGAAGTGGGGGTTTTGCCTACACATAGGGGGAGGCCCACGAATGTGGTCGAGAGTGAGGTAGAGGCGCAGTGCATAGTACTTGCAAAGGATTCAATCTCCCCCCCTTCTAAATTCAGTCCAAAGATCTTGGATTTATGAAGGTTCACCCTGAGGCCCGACACTGCTTCAAAGCATCTAACCGTGGTACGGAGATTATCGATCTTAACTTGGGAGGCCTCTGAGAAGATGAGGGTATCATCGGCGAACCGAATATGAGATATCGGGTCGGGGAAGCCGTGGATGGATATACCCGAGATGATCCCTTCGGCCTGGCCTTTGTGAAGCATGCTCGAAAGGGCCTCGCCCACCAAGAGGAAGAGAAAGGGGGAAAGGGGATCCCCTTGTCTCAATCCCTTAGAACTCTTGAAAAAACCTTTCGGGGCCCCGTTGAGCAGGACTGAGAAGTGAGCTGATCCCAGATAGGCCTGAATCCACCCTTTCCACGTAGAGTCGAACCCCATCCTAGACAACATATACTGGAGGAAGTCCCAGTCGACGTGGTCATACGCTTTCTCAACATCTAATTTGCAAAGGATACTCTTCGAGCCCAATCTGTGACAGGAATCAAGACACTAATTAGCTATAAGCGCCCCATCGATGATCTGCCTCCCTGGAATGAATGCATTTTGGTTGGCTGAAATTGTCTTCCCCATGATTGACTTGAGATGAGAAGCTAAGACTTTGGCGAGGATTTTGTATGGGGTGCCAATCAGGCTAAAGTCTTTAAATGAAGCTGCGCCACCCCCCCCTCCCCCACAAATTTCGGGATAAGAGCAATGAAGGAAGCTCCTACTCCCACGGACAGGGTTCCTCTTTCAAAGAATTCGGAGAAGAAAGCCATCATATCCAGTTGGATGAGCTCCCAATACCAGAGGAAGAACGATGGGGGGAAGCCATCTAGGCCTGGAGACTTATTGCCTCCCAATTCTGCCACAACTTTTCTCACTTCTTCCACCTGGAATGGAGATTCGAGAAAGGCAGCTTCAACCTCTGAGATGTCGTTGAAGTGCAGGTGGTCAAGCCGCGGTCTCTTCCAGTTATCTGCTGAGAGGAGGGTTTAGTAGAATTGAACCGCCTTTTCCGCAATGATCTCTTTATCTTCTATCGGCTCTCCATCTATGGATAAGCTGTAAATCTTGTTAATTCTGGCCCGCATGCTTGCGATGTTGTGGAAGTAGGCCGTGTTCTTATCCCCCTCCCTAATCCATTTTTCGTTGGACTTCTGCTTTCAGGAGATTTCTTTCTCGAGGACTCTGGCTGAGATGGATTGAAGGAGACCTCTTCTACATTGATCGGCATAGGACATCGGAGCTGCCTCTGCAGAGGAATCAATGAGTTGAAGATCTGAGAGCATGCCATCCAGTTCAGCTTCTTAGATACTGAGCACGGACTTCTTCCACTGCTTCAGCTTCCCTTTAAGGAGCCTGATTGCCGCATTCCCTGTGACCTGCATTTTAGTCCACCAAACAGAAATCAAATGCGAAAAGCCATCTATATTGCACTAAGAGGAATCGAAACGAAGGGGTTTCAGGCTCCAGTTGTCCTCCTCTAAGGACAGGAGGATCAGACAGTGATCTGAGGTTGTTCGTAGGAGCGCCACTTGATAGATCTGAGGAGATTAAAAATCCATCCAGCCTTGACATAACAAGAGAAGCTCTTCTGTTGGTCCATGTAAAATTGGGTCTACCTCTATTATCTCTTCATCAGTACCTTCCTTGAACAAGGTAATGGGGCCCAGTTGCAACCAGTCTTGGGGAGAGGTAACATGGGAAGACGTTGGGGAGTCCTGGAGGGAATGCTGCTTCGTTGAAGATGAACTGTCCTCTGCATTTTCATCTTCTGATACCCCTTCTGCGAGGTTGCGATCAAGGATGTTTCTGCTCGCCATGATAAAGGGGAGAAACTCTCAAGGAGGCTTACAATGGGTGGAGGGGGATGGATATGGGCAGTGGAGGAGGATTTAGGGATTTTTTTAGGTATCGGGGAGTAGATGTTAGGAGGGGTTAGCAATGTAAGGATGTGAGGTTCGGGTATGTTTAGGTTGGGATGGGATGTCGGGTCCGAGTGAAAAACTTGGGACTTGAGAGGTTGGTTTTCAGAAGCAAAAGAGGCCACATGCATTCTTGCAAGGGTCCCTGCGACCTTGGTTAGACTGCTTGGCTGTTTAGTAGCTTCTGCTAGGACACATGTCACGCTGGAGTTCCCTCTCATTTCGAGGTGCACGTCTTGAGAAGCACAAATGTCGAGGTCTCTCAGCTGAGAGGCGGTGCAACCGACACGTGGACTGGAAGACACTATTTCCCAAGAGGAGCCAACTGCAGCCTGGTTACAAAGGGACGATGGATCACTAGAGCACCGAATGAGTGGTCCATCATGCTTGCCGAGCTCGTTTGGCGGAAGAGGAGCTCACAATCTCCATATGTCGCCCCACCTAGGGTGTGCATTCTCCTTTCGCCTCTCTCTGTAGAGGGAGGAAGATGGTTCTATTGTCGGCCTGGATTTGGATGGGGTGGGAGCGGATTTCCTTTCTTCCTTCTAACGCATAACCTAATGACCGCCATCTCCTCCCCTATTTTGTTCTTCGGATCAAGCTCGATGAGGGACCCTAGAAGCTTGGCGATGGCGATGAAGAATTTGTCATACTAGAGCTCCAGAGGGACTCCCCATACCAGGATCCATACATCCTCCTTCTCGAGCAAAGAGAACTCATCTCAGGATATGACCTTTGAAACAGGGCCGTTGATGTGGAGGGAGCCCACCATTATCAGAAGTTCATGGTTCACACCCAGCGCTACCTTTACCCATAGTTCATGGAAGCCGATCGGTTTGATGCAGTATTTCGCAGCACTGATCCCACAACACTCGTCAATCCGGTCCCGGACGTTCGCGATGGAAGCCCCTTCTTTAACATACAACACCACCGTGTCTCGTAACTCCTGCCTTTGGCCGTTTATCCTCTCTGCATCGATAATGATGAGATTATTGGTTGGGAGGCTTGCAGAATCAACGCCCGTCAAGGCTGTCAGCCTGGATGGGGCTTGAAATGGAGGGCTGGGGTCCTCTCCGATCGACTGTGGATGGCCTGAGGGAAGGGAGTTGAGGAGGGCATCCCTGAAAGAGGCACCTCCTTGCTTCTTCTGGGGCTTTGATTGGGGTTTGGCTGGATGATTAGTATGAGCTGATTGGCTGGGGATATATGTTTTTCTCCTGGGTTGGGTTCTCTCTGGCCCAAGCCTCGCTCTCTATACTAACAGAGGAACCCCTGCGAATTTCTCTCCATGGAGCATCTCCACCGCTCTGGCTAGTTCCTCTTCTAAACTCATCTTCACTAGAGCGAAGCTCTTGTACGTCCCTGAGTGTCTGTCTCTCGGGATTATGACATCCATTACCGCACCAGCTCATCCAAAGATTCTGGAAATGTTGATTGGAAGCCATCCTTTGGGCTATCCTCTCACGAAGAGCGTCGGATAGGCTTGATTGGGTGTCCCTCTAGCTCTTGAAGAGCTGCCTTTGCTATTTTTGCGCGAGACCTACACCCATTCTTCTTTCTGCTTAGGATTTGCCACCGTTGCAAGGTTGACCTCTCTTGTAGAGACGTTTGCTATTACTGGTTCTTTCCCTTTATTGCTCTTATGTTTCTCCCCATTTGCATCGCCTGTCATCCTCATTTTCTTACCATCCCAGACTCCTTTGATATCTCCTTCTCTCGCTACAAGGTCGATCTCTCTCGCTATCGCTTCTCTCACTGCAAGGTTGACCTCTCTCGCTATCGCTTCTATAACGGCCGTTGCAACCTTTACGACCCTATAACGTATAACGGTTGCCACCGTTACCTTTATGTAACAAACGGCCTTTATGGCCCTATAATGGCCTTTACGACATACCATGAACCTCAGTTTTATTGTTTTTGAAGCTTCTTCTTCTTCTTTTCTTCTTTTTTTTTTTTTTGCGGGGGGGGGGGGGGGGTGTAATTTTTCCCCAATGCGATTTAAGGATTTGGTTCCGGTTTTAGCGTTTTAGCGGAGCTTCATTCAAAAGGAATTCCGGTTTGGATACTGAAATCTGAAGGTGTGATTCTAATGCTGGGGCATTTTCACACCGGGTTCAAGTGGGGTCGGCCGTGGGATATAGGGGCACACTCGGGGTAGGCGGGGCCCATTGGGGAGGTCTCATGTTTGAGACTCCTCACCGGGGTTGATTAATGCGCATTTCACATCAGGCTCGAGTGGGGTAGCCTGTGGGATGCGGGGAATACTTAGGGTGAGCGGCCCATGTGATTTGGGGCCCATGAGGGGGGTTCGGCCGAGGTCCTAACCCATGAGATGTGAGACCTTGGCTATGAAATAAAGATATTAATTCACCATACTCTAACAGTTCGAGCTTTAAGAGCAAGTGGTTAATTGCCTTGCATCAAATTGGTATCAGAGCGGGAGGTCTCGTGTTTGAGACTCCTCACCGGGGGTGATTAATGCAGGAGCATTTTCACATTGGGCTCAAGTGGGGTTGCCTATGGGATGCAGGGGCACACTTGCGGTGGGTGGGGCCCACGAGGGAGGTCTTGTGTTCAAGACTCCTCACCGAGGGTGATTAATGCGCATTTCACACCGGGCTCAAGTGGGGTAGACCGTGGGATGTCCCACGAGGGGGTTCGGCTGAGGTCCTAACCCATCTACTTGAGTGAACGTTCATAATGAGGTGTAAGGGATGCTAGCCTGTATGTCAGGATATAATTGCTCCCACAATTTATGCACTCTTGTCAGCTGCTTCTTGGATTTATTTTATTTTAATTTTTAATTTTTTAATTTTTAATTTATTTATTTTTCATGTTATGAGTTATGGAGATTCATGTGAGGTGGAGATAAAAAAAGGTAGATTATATAATGGAAAGAAATTGTATAGTTAAGAAGGTTACAAGCACAAATCGAGCCCATGCCATGGATGTGCAATAACTTGAAAATCTCTTCAATTGTCAAATGGTCTACAGTTTAAAGAAGACTTCATATTCTCCAATCGAAGAAATCTAATCTCAGAAACATGGGTTGCGAAAGGGGAATATAGTCCTTTGTCATAGTTTAATAAACAACAGCAGCAGCCAATAGTCACTCTGCTAATAAAATCAGGATATGATACCATACTCTTCAGCACACAGTGGAACTCTCTGATTGTCTTCTCTCATAGACAAGGGTACACATGGTGATGAACCATGTGAATATGCATTCTTTTACTTTGTTCACATCTTTTCATCTTCATGTTTGCTGTGCCAGTCTCTCATTCAGAAGCACAACTTGCTTATTTTGGCCCATAATTGTGATTCGCTAAGGGATTTCCGGTTAAAATGTTGGCATTGAATTTCTTTCTAATAGCTCTTTTGTTCCAGCATACTTTCTTTCTAATAGTGCTAAATGCAAGCTTCAAAACTAATGCCGTACAATTGAAATGGTTGATCATGGTTAGAGTGGGCAACTCAGTTTGTTTTAGTTTATTCTTTTTTATCAACATTCTTTTTTTATTTTTTCATTCTTTGTGATGAAATTTCCTTGTGCTGATAAAACTGTAGGAAGCTGAAGTAGTCACATTCCATAAAGTCAATTTGAAGACCCTTGAATTCGATATTCTGATTTTGTTTTGTACAGATCATGATCGTCCTCTTAGTAAAGCTGGAAGAGCTGATGCTGTCAATGTTTCTCAAAAGCTTCAACAGATGGGTTGGGTACCTGAACTTATTTTGTCTAGGTTAGGATTTACTTAGTAGGTTATCTCTCGCGTGAATATGGTTTTCCTTTGTTTGCCATGGTGTGTTTCTCCATTGTTGATGCGTTAGTCTGTGTAACAGAGAACTTTACTAGGATTAAGTTGATTGCAGCTCATGAAGTCATTGATCTTTTTGACTCATTGGTTTTCCCTTGTATTGAATCCTTCGTGTAAACTTTTAATCAATGCAGCGATGCTGCCCGAACAAAGGAGACGCTTCGAATCATGCAGGAGCAAGTGCGAGGCTTTTTAGAAGCTGAGGTGCATTTCATTGCAAGCTTCTATTCAATTGCAGCATTGGACGGGCAGACTGCTGAACACCTCCAACAGACTATCTGCGAATATTCAAGGGATGAGATACTTACGGTCATGTAAGATCCCTTAGGCTTCATTGTTCCTTTAACTATACCATTTTTTGGGGTGTTTTTTTATTCTTTTTTTTTTGTGTGTGTGTGTGTGTGTGTGTGTGGGTGCTGGAGGAAGGTAAGCAAGTATTATTAGCAACCATGAAGCCAAAAAAGGCAAAATACAGGTGAAAAAGCTTGCTACACAGGCCAAGCTAACAACCACAATATGCTAGCAACTAAATGAGAAGGTCCGAAACACAGCTACCGATCATCCACCCTAATGGATGGAATTAGCTGAGGTGAAACTAGTCTTTATGCTGGGGAAATGAGAGCATAGAGCAATGCCTTGATTGCTAGCCTGTTTCTCCAGCATGCAGAATAATGGTTTTCAGTAGCAATGATTGCTCCTCTAATATTACATCTAATCAAAGTAGATGAGTTACTAATGGAGTCCAAAATCTCTTTAATGATCATGAACATAGCTGCAAGAGCTGGTTTGGTCAAATGATCAACAATCCGCTTGAAAGCCTTGCCCAACACAACTTTACCAAGATCATTCCAAACAACCGTAGATACAATGCTCGGTTGCTGGAAGAAGAAAGCATGGGACGCAAACCAGGCAGGATTGTAAAAAGACCAGAAGCTAACAGAATGGTATAAAAGAGTCTGAATCATCTCCTAGTGCCCACTCCTAGCCATTGCCGAAATTGACCATTTAGCCTTAAGCAGGGAAGGAAGAGGATTCATGGCACTTAAATTGCCCAAGAACAGAGGCCGTCTCCTCACTTGGGATTTGATGGAATGAAGGACTATGTAGCCTTATACCATCATTTTTCTTTGCATCCTGGAAGTCTGCACAACTCTACACAGTTGTTTAAAACAACCTTTAATAATCTCAAACTTGACCCAGGAATTGGTCTGCATGATTCTGAGTTTGACACAGCTGATATTTCTCAGGAAAACAAAAAAAGAAAAAGAAAAAAAGCAGCATCACAGCTGAGTGTTTTTTTTTTTGTTTTTTTTTTAAATTTAATAAATAGGAAAAATTCTCAAACCACTGATTTAAGGGAAAATGTAATGAAAATAGGGGGAATAGTTTAACAGTCCTGGTATGATTTGGGTTAGTTGGTTGGAGTCTGGGCTTCATGAAAGTGGTTTAAGACATTAGCAGTCATACATAGTTGTCAATGAGTTGGGCCTGGGCCTTGGTGGATCAAAATTTTGAATAGGCTCGGCTCCCCATGCGCGGCACAATTAATTCTGGGCACAAACAAACTCAGGCTTGCCTGTTGACGGCCTTACTCAGATCAGTATCAGTGGCTTCATTAATATTTTGATATTGTGCCAACTTAGCTTAAAAGCATTTTATATATTCATCAAACAGAACTGGAATAGGGACAGTCACACCATGCTAGATACCTAAACAATGAGCTTGGCTAAGCTCACATGTGGGTACATGCGCATACGTAACGTGGACCTCACCATGTTGATGTTATTGCTGAAAGATAAAGGTGGTCCACTCGATAGGTGTGCCATGGTATTAAAAATAAGTGGACAGTTTAGAAGACTTCGGGCAACCGTACATTTGTTCAGTTCATTGTGGCCCATAACTAGTGGACTGATCTGATTCTTCGGATAGGGAGCCCACATAGGGCTACCCTTCTAATGTATGGCTTGGATATTGCATGTCTGCCATGTTGGCATGTGTGGTGGTGTCTGCATTAGTTGACATGTACATCCTCGTGGGCTTAGCAAAGCGCTCTCTCTCTCTGTCTCTCTCGTACATCCTCGTGGGCTTAGCAAAGCGCTCTCTCTCTCTCTCTCTATCTATCTATCTATATATGTGTGTGTGTGTGTGTGTGTGTGTGTGTGTGTGTGTGTATTTTAAATGGATCCAAATTACAGGTGCATGGGACATAACAGGGGTTGGGAAGAAGCAGCTTCAATGTTTTCTGCTTCTGCAATAGAATTGAAGACATGCAATGCTGCCCTGCTCGAAGCGTCAGGAAAATCCTGGGATGAGGTTAGCCTTTCTCACACTATGATTATATTTCAATGGTTGAATTAATGGGAATTTCTGGTCTCCGTCTCAACAGTTGGCACAGTCATGGAATGGGCTCTCTTGATTGAATTCCTTTCTAGTTTTGTGCTTTGCTTCTGTAGATATTTGGTCTGTCCTTTTGCAATTTGGGTTTAGATCCTTATCTGCTTCTTTATAAAAATTCAGCTCATCATCATCCAAGCCTTATCTCAATTAATTAGGGTTTGCTACTTGGATCATGTTCCTCCATTCCATTATCAAATGATGTACCTTCATTTTGACCGTAGGTCATCAAGTCTTTTCATACTTCCTCCATCCACGTCCTTCTGGGCCTTCCCCTTGCCCGTTAGAGCCTCTAACTTGTACCAACTCACTCCTAACCAGCATGGTTCTTCATATCCGTTCAGGGCTGGGCATCGAGTCAAGTCAGACTGAGTTAGGGCTGACCCGACTCAATCTGGTTTTGAAATAGGCCTGACCCAAACTCGACTCGACTCGGTACCGAGTCCAGCATGCCTGAACCAATCCGAATCTGGGTCTGGCCTGGACTAATCCGGACCGAGTCCAACCCGGTCAAAAGTACCGAGTTAGTTCGAGAGATGAGGGAGGGAGGGAGTGGAGAGGAGTGAGAGAAGAGGGTGGTGATGGTGGTGGGTGGTTGCCGGGCTTGGAAGAGGAGAGAGGGAGGGAGTGGAGGGGAGAGAGAGGAGGGTAGTGATGGTGGTGGGTGGTTGTTGGGCTTGGAAGAGGAGGGAGGGAGGGAGTGGAGGGGAGAGAGAGAGGAGGGTAGTGATGGTGGTGAGTGGTTTCCGGGCTTAAAAAAGGAGAGAGAGAGAGAGAGAGAGAGAGAGAGAGAGAGAGAGAGAGAGAGAGAGAGAGAGAGAGAGAGGTGATGGTGGTGGGTGGTTGCCAGGTTTGGAAGAGGAGGATGAGGGAGGGAGAGAGAGGGTTTGGGATCGAGTTGGGGTCGGGCACTACGTAAAGGGTTAGATATACTTAAAAATTAGAATTTTTTATTATATATATATACCTGAATCCGAGTCGAGTCGGTTTCAGATCGAGTATTGGGTGGAGTCGGGTTGAGTTACTGGGTAACTCGAACTGGACTCGGTTTGAATTTGGATTGGGCGAAGCCTACTCAAGTCAAGTCTGAACGAGTTGGACGAGTCGAGTCGTCCCGTGCCCAGCTCTATCTCCGTTGCACATTACCAAACCATGTAAGTCTACTTTCCCTCATCTTACTACTTACCGGTGCTACACTAAGCTCCCTTGAATGTGTTCATTCCTAATTCCATCATTCCTCATCTTGCCATTCATCCATTTCAACATCCTCAGTTCAGCTACACATCCTATAAACATGTTCCTTGACTTGCCAACATCTCTCTCACTTGTCGAGAAAAAAAAAAAGAAGAGCTTGTTGGCACAGTATAAACAAATGTTCAAACATGAGTGGTACCTGGAACATATGACAAGAATGTAGTGGATCTAGTGGACCACTTGACATGGTAAGATAAATCTAGGTGTTGGTCAGTGGATAGAAAGCTTTGTCACGCGCACAATTTACACCATGACTGCTGCATGGGGATAGGTACAGGCGTTGATGTAGGATCTGTGTATTATTCCATATGCAGGCATTCGCATCAGCAGGACTCGGCGGTTGGAAGCTCCATGGCATTGTGAAACCCAATACAGTTTCGTAAAAAGCCCATTTCAGTTTTTTGAAATTATTAATCAGTTGACCACACTTAACCATTCCTCATCCAACATTCAGCTCTCTCCAAGATGCTTATCCTGCTCAGATTCCTCCGTCCATGCATATATTGATATAGCAGACCTCGACGCCATTGTTTCAAAAAAAAAAAAAAAGGAAAAAAAGAAAAAAAGAAAAAGAAGAGAGAGAAGAAGAAGAATACACCATTCTAATAGACCTTGGGCAGTTCCCATGTTGCACAATCTGTTGTATGCAATGTACTGAGAACACCAGGTTCGTCTAAAGGATGCGGTCCTCGTCATTAGTTTGTAATAATGTATCTGGCCTTCTTTGTTTTCTTTTTACGGGTTCTGATAGGGTTCGGTACGGGGGGCCTGTTTCCACCCCCCGACTGCATCTCAAATGACATGATCGGAGCCATTCATTTTCTCCATTCTATGCTATACCGGTCGGTTGTGTATGAAGATGAATATTTAATGGGTCATATTAAAATACAAGATTCAAAGGTCTGGGTCATCAATGAAGAATTATTATAAGACCATAGATTCTATATGATGCAATGAAGAAATGAACGGTTCAGCTTAATCTAAGGATGCAATGTACTGTGGTGGGGGTCACAGTACCCTATGACAATCCACTATTTTGAGATGTGCAAGGGCTTTGTAACAAGAGTGTGTGGAGTGGACTTGATGTTGGTTTTTGCACGACCTGGGAGATGTAAGGCAATAATGATCTTTTGAATGAGAGGATTGAGTGGGCCTCTTTACAGATGGAGGCACCCACTCGTTGTGGCTGCCACTATTGAGCCTCTACTACATGTTTTCCAAGTGAACAAGTTAACCTCATGTAAAAAGTAGAAATATTAAGTTACTTTTTCAGATGGAAAGCTCTCTCTCTCTCTCTCTCTCTCTCTCTCTCACGTTATTTTAAAGATAACAGTTCGTTGTCTTCAGATAGCTTGTGACCTGCCTGATGAGTATATAGGCCTGATTTTGTGCCCACTTCACGAGGCAACTCCTTACAACTCCACATACTTTCAAATACCATTCTACGTGCCTAAGGCACACATCCAACGTGTGGCAACTTGGCCTATGTGAGCTGATCTAAGCCACCCCATCTGGTGCATACTAATTAGCAGATACCATGTCCAGAAAATTAGGCCTGACTTCACCGGTTGTTCAAAATGGACGAATGAAGCTAGTTTTTTGTTTTTTTTTTCCCTTTAATTCCGTGCGCTGATCACTGGTCCGCATGATACATAGCCCTGGCAACGGGCAGATTTTGAGCCCACTCAAAATATTGATTTTTCGTGGCCCCAGGCCAGGATCATAGCCCACCCTACCACCTGATCAAGAGCCGAAAGAAGCTCATGATAGATAGGGTTGTGATCCATTGTATGGACAGCAAAGATCTCGTGCTTATTTTAGGAAGCACGTATAGTTTGGCTGCTTCATAACTGGGACGTTGTTTCCTGGGTACTGATTTCTGTCTAAACCACGACTGGGGGCCTTTTGGCAGCAAGCAAGAGTTGACATGTCTACATCAATGGGTCTGCTGTTCTAGAAAGGTCTGGTCATGTCTGCATCAATGGGTCTACTGTCTGGTCGTGTCTGCATCAATGAGTCTAGCTGTCCTAGGCAGGTCTGGACCATGCCGTCTCGGGCAAGCTATTTCGATACTGATGGGGTCTAGTTGGGTGTGACAAGCAAACATTTTGACTCTTAACAAGTTTTAGGTCGGTTGGTTAGCTGTCGTGAACAGGTCTGAACCACGCTTTCCTTGGGACTTTTTTAACTATTTTTGCCAATTTGTTTTCTGAAACCCCTCCGAATGGAGAAGATGAGTATCAGGCGGACCCATTGATGCAGACATGTCAACTCTTGCTAGACCTGACACAGCATGGTACAGACCTGTCTAAACCCATCAATAGCGGGGCTCTAGACAGTTCTCGATCATGCTATTTGCTATTTAGCTACCGGGCATATTAAGTACGTACAAAGGTGGTGGACGCATGCTCTTAAGGAAGGCAATTGAAGATGAGAGAAGTGGCACTTGTAACACATTGGAATATGCACGCCTGTGTGTAGGCAAAGTATATACCACAATTATAATGGATGGCCCTACCTACCTATATATCCTTGTAAAAGGCCCGTTTGGCAGGAAACCTAAAAAACGAATTCATCTCATTTCAGTTGATCAATTATTTATTAATATCATGTTCATCATTAATCAAGATTTTATATTTAATCCTTAACGGAAACGTAACTCTAATTTTATGTTTTTTTGGTCTCCCAAACAAGGCCCACTTTTCTCGTCTTCAGACAAGTTAAATCCTCGACAAACTACGCAAAAAAAAGTAGGAAATCAAGTAGACAAGTTAAAAAGCCCATTTTTCGATTATAAAATGGGCCCTTGCTTTCAAGCAAACCCTATCAAAAGCTGCAAGAGTAGACGACTTTGATCAATTCCAACGCAAAGTGAAAAAGTAGGAATCTAATTAGATTTTATAATCCAAATGGGCCTTTACTTTCAAGGAGCACTAACAAAAGCAGGGGTGTAGAGAACTTTGACCAAAATTCCAATTACGGCCCTTCCTTTCAAGCGAAGTATCTAGAAAGAATCACAAACATCGACCATTCAAACTGATGCCAGGTTGGTCCTGGTTGCGCATCGACCTGAACACGATATGACCACAATTTCAACCTCTGGTGCTCAACCCAAACCCAACTCGATTAAGTCTATCGATTAAGTCTATAATACTAAACTCGAATTTTCACAGCCCAAACCAACCTCATTTCAAATCAGGAGTTCCTAACCCTCTACCTGACAACCCAAATGCGACTGGATTCTTTAGGTTGGACCCCAACCCAAGTTATAACTGTTTTCACATTTCCATTCTTTCCTTCTTCTGTTTTTTGTGTGGGGGGGAAACAACCATGAGATAGCAGCTAATAGTTCTGCAACCTCATACTCCACTTATTATTATTATTTCTTTTCTTTTTAAAAAGAGCACTCAGCTGTTATGGCATCCTAAAATAAGTTTATTGTGTCTTGAAACAGCATCTGAGAGCATACAAGTGGAACCCAATAGACCACACCATAAACTGCCGCCATCAGAAGGCAGCAGCCGAAGTAGATAATGATGCATATGGGTCAACTACACAGCACCACGGATGTATTGACAAAAAATAATAATCTACAGCAACTTAGCACCTGACTTAAGACTCTCATCTATAGTTTTTTATTTCAATGTAACTCAAAAGAAGAAACACAAACAGAGTCCTTACACACCCTTTTGGAGAATTACCTATCTATTGTTCTTTTTATTATTTACTGATTTGGTAGGATATGATATGCAGATATATATCCTTGTCGACAGAGGGGGAGAGATAGAAAGAGTCCTAGGAATCATCTAACCCATGGCATATTTCTGGGTCCAGGATCGTGCAGTGGACTCATACTTAGCCCTGTCAGTCTTGTACATATGAGCAATCTCAGGCACCAAAGGATCGTCTGGGTTAGGATCTGTTAGCAGTGAGCAGATTGACAACAGAACCTGCACCCAAAAAAAAAAAAAAAGGAAAAAGGGGAAGGCTAAGTTAATGATGGAGGAATCTCAAACAGCAGCATTACAGCCATAATAGCATGAAGGTTGCAAAATGGCATTACTAAAAGAAAGGAAACCTTGCATGGTGGTATAGGTACAACCAATCCTTTATTCTAATTGTTTTTCCCCTTTTATAGTTTCTTGCATTGGGATTCAGTCCTCAATTGGTGTGACACCACTGGGTTTGCAATGAAGTGCTGCTTATCTATCCTTTTGAAGGATTCTAATTTATTGCTGAAATTTGGATTGGCTAGAGTACAACTGTGGCACACCTTGGAGAAGATTAGGATCTATACTTTGGTATTTATTTTCAGATTTTTTAAATTAGAACCTCTATGTTGGTATTTATTTTCAGATTCAGTTCAATTTGGGTCTGATTCTTCAACTTGCTGCACCGTAATCTATAATCAGTCACCAACTAAAGCTCCCACATAAGCACCAAATGTATCCACAACTCCCAAGGAAATGGAAACTTCTCGCTGCTTTCTTTGTTTATCACAGTGACACTCACAAGTTGATACCGTAGTTTCAATATCATCTTCTTAGCCTTCCTCCCAACAAAATTTGGGGCTGGCTTTTAAATGGTAGATTTGCAAAGGTTCCACCCAATCCCTCTCTTTTAGCTGGGCTCTCAGAACTGACCATGGCACATGCTCACACTGACACCATTCACAAGCACATTACAGTCCCACCTGGTAATCTGGTATTGATTCCCAATACCAACTATAAAATGCACACACCAAAGGGCAAGCAAAGCATGGTAGGGTGATGGAGGGGTAGTTGCCAGGCAAGTACATGGTAATCTGGTATTGATTCCCAATAACAACTATCACATGCACACATCAAAGGGTGAGCAAGCACGGTAAGGCCATGGAGGGGTAGTTGACAGGCAAACCGCTAAGTACAAAGCACCTTGACATGTGAAACACCATGCCAACTCAAAATAGCAGGGAACCCATTGATGCCTAATTGTTGAATAGGACTCACATACCGACATGGTCAGTCACCAGGCCATACCTTAGAACCACTGCAGTGCCATATGAATTACCGTGAGCCAGGTAATACTTAATAGCATTATCAATGATTGAAATGTTGGATATTTCTTAACCATGCAAAATGAATATGCTACAAACAAGAAGACCTGAAAAGAAGCAAGGCAGATTAAGAACTGGGTCACCTTGGAGATTGTGAGAGCAGGGCTCCACTGCTCCTTCAGAATGTCAAGGCAGATGCTACCGTTACTGTTGATGTTTGGATGGAAAACTTTGGTACGGAAGGCAACCTGAACATTGGATAGATTCAATCCTCTTGCTTAGTTTCTCAAAATTGAAAATAGGAAACTGACAAAATCTCATCATCACATTAGTCTTCCTCAAGATAATAGATCAAATTGAATGTTAAAGAACTTTTACCACTGCATAAACTACAATAATAATATTTTTTTAAAAAAAAAAACATTTGACATCAGCGACAACAACTTCATGGAAGGTGAGAAACAAGGACAATATCCTTTCAAGATATAAATAATAAGAGGCAACGACAAATAGAGCAGGACTAGCCACAGCCAATTTGATTTATATCATCCACCATGGAATTTGCTTCTCAATGGAGTAAGCTAAAGGAGAAAGACCATTTATTTCAGTAAAGAAACTTCCACTTCATCCTGAATAAATAAACCAACCGATCCAAAATAAATATATTCTATGTTTTTTTTTCTGCCAAGATCTGGATGTCAGTACATTCCAAAATTGTCTCCCAGTTAAAACTTCAAATGTTACAAATATTCCTGATTTCAAAGTTTCCCTAAGCATGAAACCTTTTCCTATCCCCTAAACTTCAAAACCCACCTTTTTTCATTCAAGGTCAGTTAGCAGGATTCTCCTTGGTCTTTAGATTTTAAATAAAACAGTGGATATCGACATATCGTACCGAGTAAATATTTGACAAAATGGAAAATTTACCTTCTAGTGTGTGTCTAGGCAGGTTTCTTATTCTGTACATAGCATTGTGAGACTTTGTTTTCTATAGGTTGATGGTCCCTGTATCTTCCCTTGCTCTCTAATGTCTGTTGGAATCTCATATTGGTTCACCTGACCATGGTTGATGGGGTCCTTCGTCCTATTGACAGTCAGTCCATTATGGATGCCCTAAAACAACGGTCGGCCCCATATACATGTGCATTAAAATATGCAAGGCATTTTCTGGTTTAATAATAATATTATTTTTCTGTAACTGTTTCTTGGTTCAACTCATAACATGCTTGGCTTCACCAATTTCCCTACTCCATTTTTTTTTAATGTAGGACTCATTGATTTTAATCAACCTACTTAGTTGACAATTACATAGTACCTGTCAGAGTTCCATGCAATCATTGCCGGCCCCAAGCCTGTGTAAAGGAGAGTTGTGTCAGGTTGGCAGCCGGTATGAAACGTCTGGCAAAACTTTTATCATGAATCGTGACAATATGGCATTTCAAAGAATGGCAGGAATGTGTATCTAACTCCAATTAGTTGCGATAAGGCTTTGATGATGATCATCATCAAGTGATCAAATCATTTTCAAGCAGAAGAACAATGCTAGGATAGGTTATCTCTTGAAAAATAAAAAAGAAACAAACAAAACGAAATAGTGCACTCCTGAACTCTAATAAGTCAACCAATTTACATCTCTCTGAATGTTGACTTTTCAGAAAGTTCATAAAAGTCAATATCTGCAAATTATTCTTCTGTGTCCTCATTATTCTTTCTATGTACACATTTCAAATTAAAAGAAAAGGTATGCTCACTAAAATGAGAGATCAGCAGTAGTCACCTTGGGAGGCTTGAAGGGATAATCCGGTGGGAAGTGAATGGTCACAAGAAATACACCGCCTGCAAAGGGGCTGTCTGCTGGTCCCATAATCGTTGCTTGCCAATGGAACATGTCATCAGCAACAGGTCCTATAATCAAGGAAAATTCAAATTTAGTGACCCACAATATTGACCATTCCCACATAGATAGATAACCGATGTGAAACAACAATCTAGCTAGGACAACTATGGTGAGTTTTTCCATCTTCTATTTTTCAGTATCCCACAAAAAAACGTCAAAGATTTGTTACCAGAAGAGGAGGGAACAAGTTTCTCCTTCTAAGAGGATCATCATTGG
This sequence comes from Magnolia kwangsiensis, assembly GCA_037074715.1. Classification (NCBI taxonomy): domain Eukaryota; kingdom Viridiplantae; phylum Streptophyta; class Magnoliopsida; order Magnoliales; family Magnoliaceae; genus Magnolia; species Magnolia kwangsiensis. Next base: position 112,286,622 of record CM073582.1, on the reverse strand, counting down.
CTGGCATTGCAAATTAAGAGGTTAGGAGTAACTGGGTTCAATAAATAGAAAGAAGAATATGTATAGTGGCATTGCAGTAGCATTCCAAGCAACTATGTAGAACCATGTAAGGTATCATCTATATCTTTTGTTTTAGAGAGAGAGAGAGAGAGAGCTTCAATTTTGTAAAAAGATGGCAAAAGCCCAAAGCAAACCATACTATTGACAGAACACATGTAAGATCTATTTCTTTTATTTTTGAGAGAGAGAGAGAGAGAGAGCTTCAATTTTGTTAAAAGATAGCAAAAGCCAAAAGCAAAACAACAGAAAGCTAACAACAAGACTAGTAATGGGGCATTGTGGAGAATCAGATACAAAGCAGAATGCACCCCCATTGACAATCAGATAGCCCCAGAGAACTCCCAGGGGAAACATCAAGAGATGGAACATGTGATATCCACTCCACTATTCTAGAAACGTATGGGATGAAAATTGAAAAGAAATTCAACCTATAAAGATAAAACCTCCAGAAAAGAATAAAACAATATCTACCCAGTAGAGAATGCTTACAAACACATGATGTCAAGCCATCAAAGTATGCATGTTTTACAGAATCTGCCCATCTCATACATACTTTCCTTTTTTGAAGGGTGACAAAAAGCTTCATTAAACCAAACAAAAAGAGATACACCTAAAGAAGCAGGGGAAGGGATACCAAGAAACCATCCCCTCAACCCAGCACCCCACCCAGTACATCAACAAACACCAATCATCAATGAGGTATTTCATATGCACTTTGATGCTTTTCAACATGTGAACAAACCATAATACCATGTCATAAATATCTTATAGCTAAAGATTAAATATAATAAAACAGAAATTGACTGTCACCACACAGGAAATGGACAAAGTAGATAGCAACGTTAGATTTGTCCATTGTAAAAAGAAACTATTTGAACCAGAAGCAATTAAACAATGTGAGAGTGACTAGGAAATGACATAATGCCATTTTTCTGGAGGACAAAAACCAACACATCAGAAAAAAGAGGAATAGAGCAAACCAGCACTGCAGGATGTAGGAGGGTCCTTCTGCAAGTCTTTCAACTCCTTCGTAATCCGTTTTGAGGCCATCAGGGACTAAGAGAAATAAAGCTTAATCTTTTTGAAGATCCCTGTCAAAAGGCATACTTAAAATATAAGTTCATAACACCAGGAAACAAATAAACTTGAGCTCGAAAAAAAAATCAACTACAAATGATACCATTAACAACAAACTAAAACCTATAAAGAATGGCATGGTAATGGCAAAGGAAAAACAATTTACAGTACCCCACAAGAAAAAACTAGGGGAAAAAAAGGTAATTTCTATGACAACTTCAAGGAGGTGGTGATCCTCATTACATAATGCCACTTAGAGGAAGCAATATACTAGCATGAGGGCACAACAGCACATTTATTAACTCAGGAATACCTAGAGTTGCTACTTGTAAGTCATAAGTAATGTCAAACCAAAAACAACTGGAACTTTTAACCTTTGATAAATGCTAAGGCAGTTCACATTAGGAGAACTGGAGGAACAATTTCCAACATATGCAAACTTGGGACTTCCATTAAAAAAAGAAAGAAAAGAAAAAAAGAAAAAAGACCTTAAAGACGAGTTCCCGCACATCTATAGATTGGCCCCTGATAAATCTATCTCGATTGCCAATTCTCTTCACCCCTCAGGTGCTGAGATTGTCTGGTCAGTTGTCTGCAGAAGAAATCTCAAAGACAGAAATTGATGAGTATGTCGAGCTCCTTCATCGCCTCAGCACAGTCCTGACCTCCCTGCAGCTGATAGCCTGCTTTGGAAGTTTGACAAATTGGGTAGGCTCTCGGTTAAGTCTCTCTATCATTCCATCAGAAGTGCGCATGCTTCCGCAACTCTCTCCATGACAGACAAGATCTGGAAATATAAGCTCCCCCCGAAAATAGCCGCGTTCGGATGGTTGGTGGGAAAGGCTAAGGTGCTAACAGTTGATAACTTGAGGAAAAGAGGAATGATGCTCACTAACATCTGCCTCTGCTGCATGGTTGACGCTGAATGGGTTAATCATCTCTTTTATTCACTGCCCCATCCTCTCTCAGGTCTGGGCCTCAGTCTTCTCTTGGTTTGGTGTTTCTTGGTGCCTTTCAAACTCTACGGGTATGCTCTTAAAGGCGTGGCATGGCATGGGGTCTCCATTGGTAAGCAAAAATCTGATTTTTGGAGATTGGCCCTGCTAGCAGTGTGGTGGGCAATATGGAAAGAGTGTAATGAGAGATGTTTCAAAGGAACCTCCAATTCGGTGGGATCTATAGTGGCTAAAGTCCACTTCTACATCACCGAAAGGGCTGTTGTTTCTTTTCCTCCCTGTTGTTGGTAGTCTGTTTTGCGGAGAGAGTTAGCTTTGCCGCTTTCTCAGTGGCTCTTCTCTCTCTGGTTTGTTTCTTTTTCTTCCTTTTAATGAAATTGCAAGTTTCCTCTCCCAGAAAACAAAAAACAAAAAACAAAAAAAAAACAGAAGAAGAAGAAGAAGAAGAAAACATGTGCAAACTCAAATACAGGTGAGAAGCGAGCCATTCATCAGGTGAGGCCACCGTGAACATGCCCTGGCACCAAAAATATGCACAACCAGTTATCAAGTGGGGCAACGTGCCCTGCAGAAAAAATTTAGGCCGGTTCACTCATCAAGTGAGCCACGGGTTCTTAGAGAATTTATTGTTAGAGAAGTTTACCAAATACCAATTCTGTGTATTAAACTAAAACATGTTGGCCAACTTGATGAGTGGCCCTGCCTTTTTTTGGGCCAGTTCAAGTACATGGTAGCCCCACCTGATGAATGGCCCGGATAATGCAGCACATCAGCAGCGAATCTCCTCTTCAATCTTTCACCATGCAACGGCATTGTAATTTTCTGTTATTGGAGCAGGCATTTCAAAAAGTAGTCCCGAGTCAACTTGGCTAACATGACGCCTTGAACAAACTAGATGCCCAATGCTACCAAAAATGACTTGGGAGGATTGGGGAGAAAAAGGAAACTCCCTAATTAAGCCATTAGAAATTTTCCTTCGTACTTGTAAGGATATATAGAAGAACGGCGGGACAAGATTTGTGTAGCTGATCCCAAGTAGTTGGGAAAAGGTGTGGATGATAATGATGACGACTCATAAGGATATATGGGAATTAACACTATTCAAAAGTAAAGGATACATAGGAATTATTAAGTGGAAATCTATACTGATCACTATGAAAAAGATAAGAACTAGGGGCTGTCAATGGGTACCTGGGCCCACATGCACCAACTTTAGATCAATCTGAGAATATGGCCAGGTCAGGGACACATGGTAAATTTAATAATGGATATCATATAATATTAGATATCGTACATATCTAGTATATATTTATTGTAACAAACACAGCTTGAATGCAGAGCAAAAGATTAAATAACATAAGTGATTGGGGCAGAACCCATTTCCCTTCCATGACTCCATCGTATAGAGATCTCCTAACCCTATAGAAATTAAATGGTCGATATAAAAACCCTTTAGGACGAATCACCAAAATTATAGCCCTAGCTTTCACAACCTGCGATCCCAACAATGAGCAACGAGTACAAGAATCACCAAAACTATAGCCCTAGCCCTCAATAGCAAAGTCCTAACGACAGATAATCCAAGACGAGACCTTGACAAGAAAAAATGAGATGAAAACATGGAATGGGGAAGAATAATATGGTAGAGCGATCTCTCCACAATACATGCAGCAGGGTGATGCATCGATAGGAGCCTTCCATATAGTGGTAACCATCATGAAGGCCCATGTTTCCAAAAGATTGCATATTAGGCAATCTTAACGATCACTTTTAATCACTTCCCCATATTGAATGCTGACCTGTAACAATTTTTGTTAACTACCATCTCCTTGAAGCTTGATGATTGGATAGCTGGGATTATCTGATGTGCACTGCCAAGTGCCAAATGATGATTGGGTTAGCTTACCATTTGGGCCAATGCTATATCATAATGGGCCCACCCAAATGAATGTCTAAGATTTAGCACACGTATGCCATCCTGGTACGGGTGAAAAGATTTTACTATTCAACCTCTCTCCTGTGAAATCCAACAGCAGGGTCTCTAGCAATTCTTTGATTCTCAGGTTCCTACCAACTCTTTCCAAATAACCAAACACAATTTCTAAAAATCCTTAGGGGTCGTTTGGATAGTGGTAAATGTCTTAAGTTGTAAATGATTTACTAGCAAATCACCTGTTTGGCTTTAAGTTGATTTACAGTGTTTGGATAGCCTGTAAATGGTAAATGAAATCTGCTTTATAGGCTTTCATTCAAAAAAAAATAAAGCCGTTGTCATCTCCTCATTTACAAGTAAATGAAAACTCACTTTTTGCTGGTAAATGAGAAGGAGGCTTTGCTAGTGAATCATTTACAAGTAGTAAATGACTTACTAGAAAATTAGAGCATCCAAACACAAGTAGTAAATGATTTACTAGTAAATTAAATACTTGCCACATTTGCCACCATCCAAACGGCCCCTTAGAATGGCTTTCCCAGTAACCAAACACAACAAACATAATCTTTCTCTGAGAATCTGTTTTCAGTAAACACTTTCTTCCCTCAAGTTTTCCAAGCATCCAAAAAATCAAGGCAAAAAATGAATAAAATCCAAATCGCCATCAAATCCTAGAAAACGAGAAAAGATGAATAAATGAACATCAAAACCTCCAAATCGATCATCAGAACACCAGAAATCAAGAAAAAAAAAAAAGAAGAAGAAGAAGAGAGAGAAGAACATCGAAACCTCCAAATCGGTCATTAAAACTCAAGAAATCCAAAATAAAAAATGAAGAAACAAATACCAAAACCTCCAGATCGGCCGTCAAAACACTAGAAATCAAGAAAACATGAACAAATGAACATCGAATCCTCCAAATCACCAATCAAAACCCTAGAAATCTAGAAAAGATGACCAAACAAACATCAAATCCACCAAATCAGCCATCAAAACCCTACAAATCGAGAATATACGAGGAAAGGAACATCAATCTCACCAAATCCACGATCAATCCCAGCAAAACCCTAGAAATCGAAGGCGAAAGAGAGAAAGAATCTGACCTTTTCGGAGACGGAAAAGCGATGGATTTTATTTTTTCCTTCGCTAGGGTTTCTTCTGATGTAGGGAATCTCGTGCGACCTTCTCTCGTTTTTCTGTTCTGAGAATCGTCGGTGCGCTGTTTCTCATTGGCCGCGCGGACGATTTATTCTTCCTTACGAGTTCGTTTTGCGTCCGTCGCAACTGACGTCTAGCATGTGTCGACACTTACTGTGGGCTACATGCTGAGATGATCCGTTATTTGAACGGTCAATGTATGACTACCATTAAAAGATATTTTCATATATTCGAGCTTGAATAATGATCTTAACCATTGATTTTTACATTTAAATTAGAGCCATTGAAAATTTTCTTTACTTCATTCTATATCTACCTACAGATAATGATGCCCTCATTTTACTTAAATTCACTACATGCATTGGTTCAATAAAATGGACGGTTAAGATTATCTTGAAAATCAGCATGTGAGCCTAATAGTGGACGGTGGATCCTGAGTTTCACAGAGGCAAAGCGGACCATTATGCTTTCCCAAGTCGCTTCCATGCCGAAGCGATTCGGTCAAGCCGGCTAACACCGAGTTCTGTTAAGCAGCGACCGTAGGGCCCACCTTGATGTATATATTGTATATCCGTTCCGTTCACACATGTTAAAATATTATTTTAATCTATGGATAAAAAAAATTAAGTAGATATAAGTGTTAGTTGGACCATAAAATGGGAAAAAGTAGTGATTGACCATTAAAAACTTCTTGTATACATCAAATATTTTTTTTATAAAGATGATGTTTATTTTTACACTTCATCCATATATTTTTGACATTATCAACATATTGGATGGAAAATAAAAATTAAGGTGGGCCGTAGAAAGTGTTTACTAGTAAGTGTTCAGTCAACACTCTTTTCTTGTGGTGCCGTCCATTTTGAATTTGTAATCCTTCACTTTTCGAACCATGTCCTAAAATGATATATTAAAACGGATGGACGGCGTGGATATACAAAAATTAGATTAAGGTAGGCCCACAGTTACGGCCTGAATGAAGTTGGGTATTACCCCGGCCTTACCGATTTCTCTCCCAGCGGATTAGGTGTTACCCGGGATACACGTTAATGTGTGTTCTCCTGATGGTAGGACGCACCTCGATGTACTTGTTATATATCCACTCCGTTCATCTGTTTTTTCACTTCATTTTATGCCATATACCCAAAATTTTAATATATTAAAATCTCAATTGGACCACACTTTATAGATTTAATTGCCAACATTAAAAATTCTTTACAGATTTAATTCCTAACATTAAAAATTTCCTGGGTCAAGATGATATTTACGTTTTCCCTTCATCTAGGTACATATGTAAAATCAACATTCCGGTGGACCCTAGGAATTTATTAATGATCGGTGTCCAATGACAAGTTTTTCCTACCGTGTGATCCACTTGGGTTTTGGATCTACTTCATTTTCAGTATCTTCAACTCAAATGATCTGGGAAAACTGATGGACGGCTTGGATATACAAAAAAAACACATTAGGGTGGGCCACGCGGTCAAGTAAACACCCACTGACTAACGTGAGTAACATGCAATCCGCTCCCCCCTTTGCATGCAGCCCTCTTTCCGCACACATGTACCCTCTTTGGGAAATCAGAACCGTATAAAAACGGTGGAACACACCCTAAAGACCTCAAAGATGGAGCATATGCATGCAAAATCTGCTCAATGGGAAAATCCTACCGACCAATATTTGGGTTATTTACTTTTGAATGTGGAATGTTTTATTTCTGTTTTCAACCGTCCATCCTATGTCCCCTGCATGATATTTTATTCTCATATCCTATCCATCGTAGGATTGAACATACGAACGGTATGGATTATGATTCAATGGTGCCTAATTGATAGAAAGAAACCTCGTGTGTACATTGCAACAATGCAGGCCACGTACATGTAAAGTTGATTTTTGACCGCTCATTTTGTCGTGGATTAGGTGTTACCCAGGTAGCACGTTACTCGGTGTTTCCCTGACCGTAGACTCCACCTTGATGTATATGTTGTATATCCACGCCGTCCATCCGTTTTTCTCGCTCATTTTATGTACGGTCCCAAAAATGGAACAGAACTAAATCTCAAGTGGACCCACAATAGGGATTGAATTCTTACCTTTAAACACTTTTTATGGGCCACGAAAGTTTTGTATAGATATGATTATTTTTTTGCTTTTCATCCATGTCTCTATGACATTATCAACAGGTTGGACGGCAGATAAACATTATGGTGTGCCCTAAAAATTTTTTAACGGTGGCCGTTCAATCACCACCGTTTTCTGTGATGTGGTCCACTTGAGATTTTGATCCATCTCATTTTTGTCATTATGTCATAAAATAAGCTGGAAAAACGAACGGATGGAGTGGATATATCAAGTTGGGACCCACGGTCAGGGAAACACCGACTAATGTTTTACCCTGATAAACTAATCCGCTCCCCTATCAGCAACGCGTTATTTCTGTGAAGAGAAACGATCCAGACCGAGCGTATGAAGCCATCCAGTGCACCTAATTGCATTTGGAGTGTGGAGGTCTACATCACCAATCTTGACCGTCCAATACGTCGGTCCGCTATTCTTTTGGTGGTATGAGAAATCTCAGCAATTGGATGGTCCTAAAAAATAGTGACTGGAAACAATCTGGTGCATCCTTGTTTGCATGCGGCTCTGTAAAATTTTGGATCATTTAATCAGTATGATTTTTCACGGAAGCCTATAAAAGAGTGGGCCAGGACAAATGGACGGTCCGGATCGATAATATTAATTGTTCGCATGCTCAAGTGCAAGTAAATACGTTGGAAGGTTTCTATGCACTTCCTCTTAGAACGAGGAATGCTCATGTGATAGTTTTGAGTCGTGTTAGAAATGGTTATGACCCTTCAAGCGTACGGATGACATGGTTGCTTGGAAGTATTAGTTGTCCAGATCAGCTCAACTAGTTCAGGAATAGTCCTGGCTGAAAACCCATGTGACTGAAATTGCTTAGATAATCTGCAGAGGCAAACTTAAGATTAGCAAAGTTATAGGATGAATGGATATGCTTTGGAAGTGTTGAATAGTACTACTTAAAATTTTAACAATTAAAGTCTCATTTTATTATTTTAAATAATATGACAATTTAAACAAAAACTAAGGTAATGTAATATTAGGACTTGCAAGCTAATAATGTATCCAATCATATAGATTATAAATGATATTCTAATTCAAGCAACCTGTCTACAATCAATAGTACACGTGTATATGAGATGTACTAACTATTCAATATCTAACATATATTTATGTAATTGAATAAATTAAATTCATAAGCATAATTAATAATGTACTTAGATGGTAATCACAAATACAAACATGCATAGTGGTTCGATTTACCTAATCCACTCTCGGCAGACGCACTCTACTTGAGTGTATTAGTATTCACTATATAAGGTTTTGAATTATGTTCAACTTTAAATTGTACAAACATACATTCCCGCTGGATGCCTACAAAAAGACTTACCTACATACTCACTCGTGTCACTTGTTAAGTTTTTCCAAAATACGAAAAAGATTTTTAATATATAAAAGAAAATTTGAGAAAAGGGTTGTGGCTTTTAGTAATTATCAATGACAATTCATTTGTGAATGGTGGTGCCTCTTGATAAATAGAACATCATTTGAATTCATAATGGTAGTGGGAAGATGTCATTAATGATGGATAAATGTCATTGTTGAAAAGACACCATGGAAGAATATGTCTTTTCATTAAAAATATCTTAAAATATCTTTTGTGATTATATATAAATTCATCTTTGGGTCAATTTAAAAATAACAATTCCAACAATTTCATTTTCATTTTCATTTTCTTCTCCATTTTCAGTTTTGGATAGTTTTTAAGAAGTGATAGATTTCAAGCACTAAATTACAAATAGTTTTTCGAGCAGTAAATTGCAAACGATTTTCAAGGGGTAAGTTGTAGCAACAAAGAAGTTATGGGTGTACGCTATAAAAGTATGTTCGGGGTGTAGCTTTTCAATTTCATAGGCTGACACTCACAGTTCTCCGGTCTAAGAAAAGAGGCTTATTATATCATATAGGCTTATTTATTGTAACCCTATTGCAAATTAGTTTAATCACCAATATGGTGCAAATATCGCCTTAAAGATAATGACATCATAACACGCCTGCCCTTAGGTGATTAATTCTCCATTTTTCCACCTCAACCCTAACATCGGTGCCTTACACAACGATGTAACATGTACACACTCGTGTCGGTGCCCTACATAAGGAATAAGTGTGAGTAGATTGTTGTCACGCCCCAAACTCGGAAACCGGACTCACAAAATTTCTGATCGCCGAATCTGGCGCCGACAGCCTCCGTAGTTACCCATTCTCGGCTCTCAGCTCCCATTCGTGAGGTTCTGATCCTGGGATGCTACGAGGAGGATTTTCAAGATTAATTTAATTCTTGATAAGCATAACCAATGACCTAACCCACAAACAACAATCAAAAACTCTATTACATTTCCACTATGATCAAAACTTTACAAGTACAATGAGCATAACAGGAAATACAATGAGAATGAAAAAAAATCTCCAAAGTGATCTGCAAGGTGCTCCTGCCTCAGCGCTGCTGTGATCCAACGTCACCTGCACGCAACGGTCGTGCATAAGCTTATAAAAAGCTTAGAGGGTGGTGAAAGTGTATGCGCGAGATGGTAATATGATCATACAATATCAAAGTAATGTGGAATATACAGATGGATCCATAAATATCATGAGCGGTACTAAAGCTATGCGATGCAAGATGCAAGTCAAGCATACAATCCTCATCTAAGTCCACATATTAATACAACTCAACTCTTAAATATCACCGGGGTCTAGTACACTCTAAACCAGATCGCCACCACATTACGCGCAATAAGGTAAGTGGAAGAGACCTCACTATCCATCTGTCAATATCGGGCTCGACTCGTCGATAGCGGACCCATTCCTCGAGCTGGTCAAACTCAGCCTAGCTTTGCACCCTACTCTCGGGCGGGTAAGGCCGCACCCCCTTCCAACCGACTACGACACAGTGGAGAGCGTAGCCATCTGGTAATCGGCACTCAAGCTCATCTACCCACTCGGTATAGACGTTGGAGCAACGTCTTGGTATCATAAGGGTTTAGGGACTTTCACCCAGGGATATTTATAGCACCCCATGTAGAACCAGATTTTCGATATCCAATCCTGCCAACCACGATACATCTGTAGAAGCTACGGCCCCGATGTGGCTAGGGCGTACAATAACCATATCACACAATGCAAAATGCATGAATCACACTATCCAATCATGCAGCAAATCTTGCGTGTATCGTGCGCTCATGTAGGGCAACACCGCCTAATCGGGGTCCCATAAACAAGGCATAGAGTATGATCAGTCACTTCTCATACCAAGCATACATATGATGCGTATGATTATGAGTCATAAAACTATAGTAAACATGTTATAAAGTAATGCACTATCCTTGCAAAGCAGATGAGCCTAGACGGTCTATAAACAACAAATACGGGTCTAACAATGGGCCTTAAGGAGAGTCATAATGTGGACATCCAACTAACATTACACTCGCAATGTGGACGTCAAACCAACATTGCTCCTAAGGCACGATCGTCGTAAACATCGTTACATAATCCGTGTTGGGGTCACATATTGCAATGGACCTTAGGTACATCTCATTGGGCCTTAAATATATCAAATGGGCCACATTCAATGGGCCTTATATGCATCAAGTGGGCCACACCACTAGGCCGCACCAATGGGCCTTAAGTGCAATTCTCATTGGGCCTTAAATATATCAAATGGGCCACATCCTATGGGCCTTATATTCATTAAGTGGGCCACATTCATGGGCCGCACCAATGGGCCTTAAGTGCATTGCAATGGGTCATAACCCGTGGGCCTGAAAATGCATTAAATGGTTCTCGACCCATGGGCCTTATATATATCAAATGGGCCTACTCCCATGGGCTTTAAAATACATCAAATGGGTCTAATCCCATGGACCTTAGAATACATGAAATGGGTCCACTCCCATGGGCCTTAGATTACATCAAATGAGCCTAATCCCATGGGCCTTGGAACACATCAAATGGGTTTAATCCCATGGGCCTTAAATTACATTAAATGGGCCTAATCCCATGGGCCTTGGAATATATCAAATGGGTCCAATCCCATGGGCCTAGAGACCCACTGAAATGTTTATATACCATTCAAACTGGTAAGGGGCCCACTGAAATGTTTAATTGTCATTCAAACTGGCTGGCAAGGGGCCCACTAAAATGTTTATTTTCTATCCAAAATGGCAAAGGGCCCACTGCAATGTTTATTTTTTATCCAGCGTGTGGGCCAGGGGGCCCACTATCATATTTATTTGTCATCCATCTAGCGTGTGGGCCAGGGGGGCCCACTGAAATGTTTAATTGCAATTCAAACTGGCTGGCAAGGGGCCCACTAAAATGTTCATTTTCTATCTAAAATGGCAAAGGGCCCACTGCAATGTTTATTTTCTATCCAGCGTGTGGGCCAGGGGGCACACTATCATATTTATTTGTCATCCATCCAGCGTGTGGGCCAGGGGGGGCCCACTACCATATTTTTTTTGTCATTCAGCCAAGGGGGCCCACTACAATATTTTTTTTGTCATTCAGCCAGGGGGCCCACTACAATATTTTTTTTTGTCATTCAGCCAGGGGGGTGGCGTGAATAAAACACATGCATTAGGTGGGCTCCAGCTCCACCGTCCGCTGGACGGTGAGGGAAAAACACAAATATCATGGTGGGCTTCCACCATCCGCCTGGAAGGTGGATATAAGACACATACATCACTGTGGGTCCCATGTAGAGCCCACCTCAATGTTTATTTGAAATCCAACCGGTTGATAAGATCACACAACCCTGGATGAAAGAGGAAAATAAATTTCGTCTTAATCCAAGACTTCTGTGGCCCATAAAAAGATTTTAATGGTAGAAGTTCAATCCCACTGTTTCCTGTAGTGTGGGCCACCCAAGTCATGGATGGGGCTGGAATTCGGAGGGGGCCCACTACTGGGGGTGGCGCACCTCATGAACAAATTGGATTACAAATAAACATCACAGTGGGGACCACGTTCAGGGCCATGGGACCCCTGCTGACCGTCCGTGAAAGGCAGCAGCAGCCTGCTGCTGCGTCAGTGGCAGCAGGCGCTGCCTCTCATCTCTCTTTTTTATTTTTTATTTTTAATTTTTTTAAGAAACATCACATGTAGGGCCCACTTCTCGAAGATCTGTACCTTCCAATGGATTTAGGGGCTCAAAATACACTGAACAAGACCAATGTTCAACATTTTTGATGTGTACATTAAACAAGGTGGGTCCTAACAGCTTTGAATGGTAAAAAATATAGTTTTCTATGGTACAGCCCGCCTGATTAACAGATCAGCCTCATTTTTCAGCTCAACGCCTAAAATGACTTGGAAAGAGGGATGAACGGTATGGATTGATTTCATACAACAAGGTGGGGCCTACAAAATGGTCCACCCCCCCAAGCTTTGAACCAAGCTTATTTTTGTGTTTTCCAATCGGTGTCCAAGGAATGTCCAACGTCCTTGGACGTAATACATACGTTGAGGTGGACCTTACTGTAAATGTGGGCCACTAAAAGAGAAGGTTGGATGGCATGGGTAACACATACATTAAAGTGGGGCCCATCCAAGTGGGCCACTAGGCTACATAATCACAAAAGAAAGAAGAAGAAAAGAAGAGAGAGAGAGAGAGAGAGAGAGAGAGAGAGATAGAGAGTTGGACACGCTTGTGATGGAGGGCTCCGCCACTATGAGCCTTCCCTTGAAGAAATCATATAATCAAATGGGTCCCTTTATACATGGGACCACCTAAATCGAAAATCAATGGTGGAGATCCTTTCCCCACCAATATGGACGGTCTAGATGATCTTCCTAATGCAATAAAATAAACATCATGATGGGGTCCATGGAGAATGGCCCCACCATGGATGATCATGATGATCAAAGTGAGCCATCAGCCACAACTTAGGGTCCCAAGTGAGATCCAAACCATTGATCGGTTAGTCTCACTTGGCCCAACTTAAAAATATAAAAAATTATTATCATCAAGCACCCACCGTTCGATCTTCTTGCTCCTATGGGTTCCTTAGCACCTTAGCTTCGATTTCAATGGAGCAGATGAGAAATGGATGGGTAGGATGGGAGATCTTGGGATGGATAGGTGGGCCACACTTGGAGTTTTGGAAAGAGAGAGAATTCTCATACGTGGGATTTTTTTGTTGCTTGAGAAAATGAGATGGGAAATGAGAAAGAGAGAGAGTTGTAAAAGGAGAGAGAGTGATGGGTGATGGAGTGATGGATGGGAGAGAGATGAGTGTAAGAACTTTTTGACTTTGGTGGCCTTTTGTGTAAGAAAGGCATGGGAGGTGTAAGAACTTTTTGACTTTTGTGGATTATTTGGGAAAATGTGAAAGGTGATGTGTACTTGACATGTGATGTGATAAGATTGATTGATTGATGAGATTAATATGACATCTCGTAGAGATTTTCTTGAATTTCACAACGTGCAGCATTTTTCTCGCACCGAACGCTGGCCTACATCTCCTGACTAGGGTATCGCCTCGGCGCGCGAGTCGCGGCATCGGAACCACAGCGACGGTGCGGTCACTATGGTAATGGTCTTGGGTTGAGTCGATACGGGTTGACGGCATATGAATCAGAGTCGCGCGTAAATATCGGTTAGGGGTCGAAGGTTGTCGGAATTCGACCGGTAAGATCGCGGAAGTCTATGAAACGGTACGGTGTAGGATACGGGGCTTACAACTGTATAATTAACACTTGCTGAATTGAGCCCTTTTGATGCGTCTTGCTTGTGTTATTTCTTTAAAGATCTCCCGTACTTGAATCCTCTCTTCAATTACTCCAACGTCTATTTGTACCGATGGTTCAACTACACGAACAAATACCTTGCATGCACTGCTCCATTTGGAGTTTGTTTGGTTTTCTGGCTAAAGTGTAATTAACTTGTAAATGAGTAATCATTATTTACTAAGGTAATTGCCTGCATCTTTCCAAATACTAACTTGACTAGTGGCTTTTTAAGCACTTAAATTGAGGAATTTGTAAAATAAATATAAGGCCCACCATAATGTGTGTGACTTATCCACACCGCTCATTCATTATGCCAAATGAATTTAAGGCATGACCCAAAAATTAGGCAAATCCAAAGGTCAAGTGGACCACACCACACGAAATTATGAGAATTGAATGCCCATTATTAAAAACTTGTTGAGACCCTTAGAAATTTTAGATTAGGCTCATATTAATATTTTTCACTTATCCATGTCCATGTGACCCTATGAACGGGTTAGATGGTGAATAAACCTCAATGTGGGCCCAGTAAAAAAAATCAACTTTCAACAGTGGACAAATTAAGTCCATTGTTTCCTTTCATGTGGACCAATTGAACATTATATCTTCCTAATTTTTTTCGGATCAAGCTTCAAAATATTCTAATAAAACAGATGGACGACACGGATATATTATATGCATTATGGTAGGGCCCACGGATTGAAGTCAACATTTTTTGACTAAATTTTTTAGGTGAAATTACTGACTCATTTCCAAACAAGTGAAAAAAATATAATAATTACTTTTTTACAGCGATTTACTTATATTATGGAAAACCAAACATGCCCTTGAAGTGACTAATGTGATGAGAGGGTGGTAGAATTTCCTGCAACTAATTAGATAATTGAAATCCTATGGGATTCACATAAATACATGTTTTAGAGTATTTAGACAATGATTTTACTAATAAGTATGGGTCTAATATATAGAACAAGGTGGAGATTGAGTTCATCTTCAACATCGATGTTAGAATTCTTATTAGAGTGTTTAAGCTCAATAATATTAATCAAATGTCATAAATTTAAAGGCTCTGAATGTAATATATGATGGAATTACATATCCTTTTATTGCACTAAAGACTCGTCTAAAAGCCGAAATATCGAATGCCGTATATATATGGAATAAGTTCTAATAGCAAAAAAAAGGGCATAAATCGGCCAGTCCGATCCTTCAATCGATCGGGTGATGTACTAATCTATCACTATAATTCCAGCATTTAGTGAAGTTTTTAGTGAACAATTTAAGCCATGTTTCAATCCCTCGAGCCTAATTAAATCGAGATCAATTGAAGACACTTATGAGTCTGATATTTTTTGACAATTTGGTTTAACAACAGCTCGGAATCTATATAGTTTATCTAAGCATGTTTAATCAGGGTTACTAAAGCTAATGAATTATCAACCAAATGTTAACCTATTATGTCATGATCATTTATAAGTTTAAGAGTTGTTTTGGGTTAATGTTCGAGTCACAAAGACACCTCATATACATGTTATGAAATTCCTTGATGCTTCAGTCTGTATGTGCATTCGGTTTTAAGCTTATAAGGACTCAACCAATTCCTTGACATACCAACACATGAATTGACAAACAGAGTGTACAGGTAAGTGCACTAACAAACTATCTCATTATCAATTACATGAGAAAAACTTAACCTATACAATGCCATAGTCTATACCAATGACATACCAAAATAATACAATATTATATGTCAAATTATAGATGATTTATAACTTATATATATATATATATATATATATATATATATATATATATATATATATATATATATATATATATATATATAAAGACATGTAAACTTGCAATGCTCTCCCATAATTGCTCGCCTTATCTTCATCAATTCTTGTAATAATAAATAAATCCTCTAAAGCATAATTTAACTTATTTTGGTGGGACTTGAACTTTCTCCCTATTTTTATCAATATTTGATAAAGAGTTAATTTCATTAATATACCAATAAAAATATAAAATAAAAATGGAATCTATAATTCATACATGTTACTATAAGCACATACTAACAAATGATTAAATGGTGTATATCAACATTAAATACATTGAGCATACTTGTTATGGTCATTTAAAGAAATATATTAATCAAAATATAAATGACCAATAATAGTTTAGTAATAAACATACGATACTTAAAATTACATAACTTTAAACCTCAAATTATTAAAAAAAAAATGGAGTTATAGTCCTTAAATATATCAATTAAGCACAAGATAAGATTAAATTCTTTTATTTTCTAATGATGTTTAATAATGAGGCTTGCATCCTTAAACTTTTTAATTGAGCTCATATATGAGGATAAGATCTTCTAATTTTTCAATAGTCTTCAACAATGAGACTTGAATAATTATATTTAACTATAAAACATAAAATTAAGGATAATATTTTTAGATTTAACAATCAGCTCTTATAGACCTCATAATGTCACCTATCTTTCTTCATAATATACTTGGGTGTGAATTTTATAAGATATGGATGAATTTTGAAATGAGTAATGTTTTTCTTAAATCCATTTTTCGTTAGTGATTTCGTAGTTATATATTTATGTTCAGTATGTGATTTATTTATGTTAATACTATCTTGATTAAAACTATCATTCATTGACGTTTTTTTATCAAGTTTTGGACAATTAATTCTAACAATACCTTCATCTTATCAATTTTTTTAGGAAGGTTTGGAAACTCACTCTTATTTTTCAACTATTCATTATGAATAATTCTCCATTGGTGTGCCAATTTTTCAGTTATAAAATATTTACCAAATTGGTTATTGACTTTGGTGGATTGAGTCATTTTTAATACTACACATTCAATTTTAAAATACGATATTTAACATTGTCATTTATTAACATTTTATTTATTTTCTTATTAAGCTCGGCAATTAGTTTTAGCAACACCTTCATATGATTGATTTTTTTTAGGAATGGTTAGAAACACTCTTATTGTCCAACGATTTTTTGGGGATGCTTATATATTGGTGTGTCAATTTTTCAGTCATAAAAATATTTACCAATTTAGTTAGTGACTGTGGTGCATTGGGTCCTGTTTAAGATTACATATTCAAAATTAAAGTGTTCAATATCTCCACAAGCATGACATATGAAAGAAGATCTTAAGCTACTTCTTGAAGTAAACACCCATTTGGAATACCGGAGAAGTAGAAACAGAGGTAGAGATAAAGACGCGACTATCAAACTCGAAGCATTTATTTTCATCAAAAAGCTTACCCAAATTAAAATTATAAATTTATTCATTTTATTGAATAACTTTAATTTTTTTCTTATCGAAAGACATCATTTTAAGACTCGTACGGATCTCACTCCAAGTGATAAAACATTTTAGGAAGAACCTGCTCTGATACTAATTGAAATTACATGGATAATCTACCACGACACACAGAAGCTTAATAGAGTTGTAGAATAAATGACTATATCCTATATGGGGAGGAGTGTGAATATGACTACTTAAAAATTTTAACAATTAAAGTCATAATTACTTACTTAAACTAATATGTCAATTTAAACTAAGTAATGCAATGTAACACAATGGTTTCCAATGTAATAGTAAATCCAATCACATAAACTACAAATGATATTTTAATTCAAGCAACTAATCTATAATCAATAGTGTACATGTGTGTGGGATATGCTAACTATTCAATATATATTATGTATCCAATCATACATACATAATTAAGCAAATTAAATTCACATGCATAATTAATAATCTCAAATGCAATAATGTATAGTGGTTCGATTTTCATACTCCACTCTCGATGGACGCACTCTCCTTAAGTGTATCAGTATTCACTATTGAATATTTTAAATTAGGTTCATCTTTAACCTATACAAGCGTGCGCTCCCACCATAAGCCTACACAAGAACTTACGCACGTAGTCACCCATGTTAGTGGCCTATGCAAGGACTTACCGCGTACACACCCGCATTGGTGACTTACACATGTACTCACTCGTGTTGGTAACGATATTATCATATACAAAAACCTACGTGACTATTGGTTATAAACTCTACACTCAATTCTATACAGTGAATGAGTGCGAATAGACTCTACAATTGACACTAGTCGGTTTGAGTCCATTTGATGCGTCTTGTTTGAGTTGTTTCTTCAAAGCTCTCACAAGCTTGAATTCACTCCTCAATTACTCCCACTTCCATTGATATTAATGGTTCAGCTAGATGAACAAATACCTTGCATGCGATGCTACATTTAAGATGACCAAGATTATGAGTGGATGGTTAAATCTCCTACAACTAATCTAATAGTTTAAATCCTAGGGGATTCACCTAGACGAGTATTATAAAAGATTTAGACAAAACGTTTTATTAATAAGCATGGGTCTAATCTTTAGAACAATGTAGAATTGAGTTCATCTTTAACACCGAGGTTGGAATCCTCATTAGAATATTTAAACTAAAAAAGATTAATCAAATCTTATGGATTTAGAAGCTATGAATGTAGCATATGGATATAAATGTAAAATAACCTATACTTTTATTGCATAAAAAAGTCTAAATATCGAATGCCCTATATATAGGAACCAAGTTCCAACAATAAATAGGGGCAAAAATCGACTGGTACGATCAGTCAATTCGAGCCTTTGATTGAGCGATGCACCGATTGATCACCATAATTCCATCATTTAGTGAATTTATTGCTGGACGATTAAGGTTATATTCAATTGCTCGAGTTCCATCGTGATCGATCGATCGATCGATCAATGACACCTATGAGTTTGTTGCTTGTGGGGAGTTTGGTTTAACAACAACCCAGGACGAGGACCTCTATAGCCTATCTAAGCATGTTCAATTAGGGCTCCTAAGGATAATTGATAGTTAATTAAAGATATACATATTATGCCATGATCATTTAGAGGTTCAAGGGTTGTTTTGAGCCAATGTTAGCATTAGCAAGGCATCTTATATATTTGTTCTTCACTTCCTTGATGCTACAATTTTTGTGTATCTTCAGTCTTCCGCTTCCAAGGGCTCAACTGACTCCCTAACACATCGATGCACGTGATTAATAAATAAGGTGCACAAATAAGTGCATTAACAGACTCGACGTGACAGGTTCGACATTGAGTCAATGTTGTAATTGTGTAAGAATTGTGATAAAAGACCGAGTGACTCGACATGACACATTCGAGACTAACACAATATGACTCACTGAGTCACCCCTAATTGTAATAACTCGTGGGACACAAAAGTGGTTAGGTCCGACTGAGTGAACCACTAAAATAAAACTTATCAAACTCATCCAAGTCTTAAAATTATGGGATGCACATTGTTAAAAAAAAGTATAAATTATTTTACTTCTGACTATGATAGTCATTAATTAGATGATTAAAATTACTTAATTGGTATGGTTATAGATATATTTTATCCACAATCATACCAACAATTTAGATGATTTGATCCACATGAGGTTTAGGCAAACGACAATCATCGTGAGTGTGCTTCTTACATATGTGAGTTCGATTTTTCTTCATTGGAATTATTCGATGCACGTGTTTTATGGGTGATTATGTGCAATTAATAAAAAATAGTTTTGTCTCAAAATAAGGTGGGAAGACCCTAATGTAATTTTAAAAAATAGATGATATGGATAGCTATACGTCAATGCTATCATAGCCACAAATCTCATTATAGTCAATTTCTCATTAATGCCTATTTGGATTCATGAAAAGCATATGAAAGAAAATGTCTTAGAAAACTATGGGATGGTGGCACGTATGGCACATATGGCATGATGCTTTGAGATGGATAATAGCACGTGGCACATGCAGCGTATGTAATATATTTTCATAATTCATTCGAATCTTTCATCATCGTAACTTGTCTTATTAAGATTTATTTTTACACGTGGAGTTTGAAATAAATTTTCATATTTTGTAACTTTTTAAAAAAATTTTACTTACGACTGTAGTTGTCCTGTCAATCTAATGTTATAAATTTTCATTCAATGAATTTATTTTGAATGATTGATTCATGGTTAATCTTATTATTAATTATACAATTTTTCTATTTTCATTCGATTTATATGCTCAATGCAAATAAGAAAATTAGATTTATTTTTGCAAACTCTTTTATCATTTTTTTTTTATAAACAAAATTTGTTTCAAAAATCTATCTTACATAAGCATCACACTGAATTATAGAAGACGCGGTATGTGTTCTTGAAGTCACATGGGCAATCATGCAGGGTAAGCTAAGCATTGACACCCTTGACATATGGGCACTTGAAGGTAAATGGCAACACTTGTACACATTGACATCATTCACAAAAGTTGTATATTTGGAGTGATTGGAATGGACAATGGCTGTTCACTCCCCAAGTGCAGGGTTGTGATGTAGTAATAACTCGGTAAGACCGAGGTCGAATCCCAAGAGACTGAAACTTGTACGTTATCTAAAATTAAATAGAATTTGAACTAGAAAAAGATGAATTCTAAATCAAGTATAAATTGAGGAATAATGATGGAATAATTTTCTAAACTTAAGATAAATCAGAGGAAGAGAAACTAGGGATTCAGAGGATCCACTTGTAGAGATCAGGGAGAACTTATGCTTGCATCAAAAATCATGGAAATTACTGAACTGCCGTTGATCTAGTTTTCAAAGAGATGAAAGGAAGATAAATTAGAATGGATTCCATCACCAAACCATGCCCAAAGACTATGGCAAACAACAGAATCAAACTAATTACCACCTAATCACATGTATGAAGGTTAGGAAGGGTACCGACATCCAACCATGCCCAGGAGACTATGGTGAACAACAGGGCTTCCTGACATCATAAACATAAAGGAAAAGGGACATGCTCTACGCCATTGCAGACCCATTGTAATTTCTGTCACAACAGACCATTAAAAACTAAACAGAACATGCCATTAATAATCAACTAAATTCAACGTCAATTCATAAATAAATAAATAAAAACATAAATTAAAACCTCTCATCTCACTACAAGCTTCACCTCTTAGCCCTAGCTAAGAGGTTTAGCCTGATAACATAATTAGGCTAAAATCCAAATAATTAAAGAGAAAAAGAGAAGGAAAAGAAAAGTGAAAGAAAGGAAAAATACAAAGCTTTTCTCTCTCTCTCTTCTTTCCTCCACGTCAGGCTCCTAGCCGTGGCTGCCTCCCTACTGATCTCCCTCTTCTCCCCCAGCCTCCAAGACCCTTTTATAGCTGTTAAGGCGGTGGAAAGTAGAGCTACGACGGTCGGTGGAAACAATACACAGCGGCAGCCGCGTAACTCCTTTACGCAGCTAACTTCGGAGCCTCCAAACTCCCATTTTCTGTGCATGTTACCCATAAAATCAACGTCCCCTGGGACTGTTTCCGATGGCCTACATGATGGACGGATCAGATCAACCATCCGATCAAAGATGGTGGGCCAAGAAGATTCGGAATGTCCGATTTTTCCGGACGCGTAACAGAGCTTACGTGAGGAGCTCTGGCTGTCGGTGGGGCCCACTCCTTCCATTATCTGTGAAATCCACTCCACCCATTAGATGTGCCTCGAGATTCTAATAAGAAATGGATGGTTTTTGTTGTCCGATGATGCAAACCAGGGAAGAAATCCTTATGCAATGATAGCAGACGGTTCGTTTGTAACTTCTGTAGCCAGCACGTGTGCTTTCATGGCTGACAAAGGTCAGCATGGTCTTGATTATTTTGAGCCCCTATACACGATGGATGGTACTGATTTACTCAGCGGATGATGAGTGGGGCCCACAACGCTCAACCGCAACCTCTGTTGCGGAACAGAGCGTCGCAGTTCTTGCGTTAATGTTGGTGGGGCCCACTTATTGACATCAGAAATAAAATCCACTACGTCCATTGAGTTCGTGGAAAAAATTTATCCGAGAAGGTGTGGTCTTTGTCGAGTTTGAAGTGGCCCATTGTATCAAATCCACGCACCGTTTAATCTTCATTTAAACGGTTAAAAATCGATCTAAGTTGTCCTATGGAATTCCAACACCTAGGCGTGAGTTATGGCCACCTCCCAGATTAGATGAACGGCTTGGATCATCGAAAAGAGCAATGATGGTGGGCCACAACCCATCACAGAGATCGTCTGTGCGGATGCCAGCGAAAGAAGAAGCTGGAATTTTCGTTTTTAAAAAAAAAATCGGGTCAGCCATTTTTGGTGCACGTCTGGTGTATATATGCACTGTGTACACATTGCGTATAGAGGAACTAATGTAATGTTTTTGCAAAATCCAATCCATCCATCCATTTTGAAATATCATTTTAGCCATTCGGACTAAAATTGAGGCGGTTCCAGATATCAGGTGGGCCCAGAATCAACGGTTTATGGGCTGATCTGTCAGTTGGGGCACTTCCCGAGATCTTCAATGGCTGAAATTTTATATGTACGGTTTATTTATGGTCCTCAGGCGACGTATGAAGTTTCGAGCCGAACGGATGGTGGGAACCTCGTGATCTTGCATTCTGGACGTCCTTCAGGCCACTTGAGCTTCAATTTCTAACTTTTCTCGGATTTTTGACCGTGTATATTTGTCAATCTTGGTCCCCTGGAGTGTGTCCCTTGCCTTTGGCGTCATCAGATCGTTAAATCTCAACTTTTAATGTCCTTTTTCCATCCATGCTCATAAAATCACTTTGCCACACAAGAATGAGAAAACGAGCCATTAGACAACATTATATTCGTAAATCCAGACAATATCTGGGGTCTAATATGTAATATTTGACCCTCAACAATGGCACATGTGGAATGCTTTGCACACGTGGGGTGCCAAAGAAGAATGATGGCATGCATCATATTATCGTGGGGCGTAAGAGAAGATGATTGGTGGCACGTGACACATTATCATGCAAAATTTTTGCACACGTGAGGTGCAAGAGAAGATGAATGGTGGCACATGACATATTATCATGGAGTCACATTTGATACATTAGCATGTGTGGGATACTTTACACATATGAGGGTGTAAGATAAGATGAATGGCCACACCTATGCTGCATGTAGCACATGTGGCGTAGCAACACTTGTGGTTTATAACTTAAGATGTATAATGACTCATTTGCCACACATTGACACGTAGTACATATGAGACAATAAAAAAAAAATAATGACGTATTTAGACTTAACTCTTAATAAATATATTCTCCTTCCATCATTATAAAATGTTTTCAGTGATGGAGGTGGAGAATTAAATTTGTTTATTTTTCCATAAAAAATTATGGTAGATAATGCCTCCCATAAAGTTTTCACGAAGAAAAGCTTGATGAGCAACACAAAGTTAGTTTTATGAGAAATAATATTTCTTCTCCTATTCTTTCATAAATATTGATTGACATGAAACTCAATTTTTGTTGTTTGATTAACTTTTTTTTCATGGAAAATACTATTTCTCACTTTTTATCCCTCTCTTCAAAAAATAAAAAATAATAAAATAATAAAATAATAATTTCTCACTTCCACTCTTAAAATGCATTTTTCCATCGCAAAAGAAAAATGGGTTTACCAAAGGTTAAGCCCAAAAAAGCTACTATTCACCTCATATGCACATGTCAATGTGTCTAATGAACCATTGTCCATTTTTAGTTATGCCAACACATGCCACTATGCTATATGTGCCAATATGCCTGTCTATCTTCCTTTACACCTCACATATAAAGTGTACCACGTGCCATATATGAAACTGCCCATCTTCTTTTTTGCCCCCCATATGCAAATATGCTATGTGTATCACTATTCCTCTTCACTTGCATGTGCAAAGCACTCCACATATGCCAATGTACCTAATTTGCTATTGTCCATTTTTTATCGTTCGAAATATGTCATATGTGACAATGGTGCCAGTGTGCTTAAGTACTGCCATCTAGCTTCAGGTACCCAAGTGTCAAATGTCTTGATGTTTGTCTTATGCTATTTATACCATGTGTGCAACGATTCAATTTCAAGCCCCACGTATGCCATGTATGCTATATGTGTCACGTGTTAATCTAACAATGATAGTGATTGCCTAAAAAATTTTCTCAAAATTTTTTATTTTGCTAAATAATAATTTGTAAATAAATCTTAAATTTCTAAAAAAAAAATCATGTTTAAAAACAAATAAAGAAAATAATGTTTCTTTCTCCATAACTTATTGGAAATAAAGTTTTCTAAGTAACACAATTTTCATGAATCCAAACATGCCATATAATTAAAATTCTTAGAAAACTTTTAAATGTTTAAAATTTCTCAATGGCTATCAAATAAATATAGCTGAAAAAAATACTTAAAATATTTATATAATAAATTAATAAATAAATTTAGAATATAAATATACGAAAAACTAATGCCTTAAGTTCTTTATTAATTTTTCAGTTAATATTGCAACTCTATAAAATCACATTAAAATCGCAATATTTCAAAATGTGTAAATATTTTTAAAACATTGTAATAATATAATCTAATATATTTTTTGGGATAAAATCTCATCGATATTTGTCACCTAAAACATTGTAATAATATAATCTAATATATTTTTTGGGATAAAATCTCATCGATATTTGTCACCCTGATTGCCACAAGTGAGTGCCACATGTGAGGAGTCACCACCATTCTTTAAAAGGTGCAAAATTAACTTGGAAATATTTTTAACCTGATGTTTGCGAGAAATCCATCCAGTCCATCCGTATTGAAAGCTCATTTTATGACATCATACTAAAAAATGAGGTAGATCTAAAGCTCAACTGGGCTGCAAGAGAGGGAAAATTAGAAAATAAATGGGTACCATTGAAACCTTCTCGAAATCCACCTTCATATTTATATTCCATCCAAACCGTTCATAAGGTCATTCCCAATGGGGTGATGTGAAGACACAAAAAATGGCTAATATAAAACTTTTGTGGCCGTATAAATGTTTTAACCGTGGTCATTGAATCTCTACTATTTCCTCTCGTGTGTTGCCCTTGAGTTTTGGATTTACCTCTTTAATCATGTGTCCTGAAATAAACACACAAAATAGATATGGACACGGTGGAACTTCTTGTCATGGGGTTTCACACGTAATACAAGTCCTTGTTTCGAATGTTCTCCAATCATTGGTCCTACAGCTGACATGGGAGCCCAAGCACAAAACAAATTTCATATTGCAGGATCCTAGCCGTTGAATATTTGGCCTTTTTTTAGTTTAACATATATTTCTTTCTCACTTGTTTACTGGCAACAATGGAAGGGTCCAAATTCCCCGAGACACTTTTGATGCATTGGCTATCAAGTGAGGCCCACCGTATCAATGGTTATGATCATTTGGACACGGTTCCACATGCACAAACTGAACACTCAAGGAAGTTTCAGATATTTTGGGATTAGAATGGTCCACTTGATGAGTGGACCTGCCTGTTTTTGGGCCAGGCGCAAGGTGGTCTCTACCTCTAATCTACGCAAGCAGTCCACAAGGCTTATTGAAAAAGATTTACATTGTGGGTTCCACCTTTTGGTAGGGTAAGAGGGATTCATTTGGG
The DNA here is from genome assembly GCA_037074715.1 of Magnolia kwangsiensis. Taxonomy (NCBI): domain Eukaryota; kingdom Viridiplantae; phylum Streptophyta; class Magnoliopsida; order Magnoliales; family Magnoliaceae; genus Magnolia; species Magnolia kwangsiensis. The sequence continues at coordinate 112,260,996 of CM073582.1, read as the reverse complement.
ACCCATATTCAATGCATCCTTGAACCCAATTGTTTCCTATGATGTGGCCCCTTGAGCTTTGGATTTGTCTCATTTTCGGGCTCATAGCCTAAAATGATTTGACAAAAAAGATGAGTGTAGATAAAACACATACATCACAAGGAGCCTATTGGAAAAAGTTATGAAAAAAATTATAAATTAAAAGTTGAATAAGTTAATTAGAATCAGGTTGAAGTATATATTAAATATGTTGTCCTTAAAGTGTGATTTGCCCTCTCCTATAAGATTTGAGATTGCTAGTGCATTACAACAAACCTTGTAAGGATCTCGGTTGATGCAATTAGTACTCTCATGTGAGACTTTGTGAGTAAATATGAAATTGCTACTGCAAGAGGTCTCGTTGAATGAGAAAAAATGAGTAGTGTAAGGTTGCTAGTTCTAACATCTGAGGAGATTCATTACCTTGGGCCGTGCTTTTAATTCCAATAATACCCGTTTAAATAGATAAATGGAGTAGACTGTTTCACATGAAGCTATCAAAATTTAAAATATTACAAAAAAGTAATAATTTATGAACGTTAGCTCATTACTTCAAACATTTAAGGTCATTAAATCCTTAATCTTAAGGGTGGATTAAAGATATAACCATTGCATAACATTTTGCAAGCTACAACGGTAAAAAAATTATGATATATAAAGCATTTAGTCAATCAAAAGTACAAATTATGCCACTAGTGCCCCTACAGTCACATTGTCACATTGTACACACCACATGTGCATATGCTCCCTCACTATTTTTTCTCTAAGTAAAGATACTCCTTTATCAAATATTTATATTTTTCTTTTATTTACTTGACCAACCAATATGAAACAAAAGAATTATAAGAAAAGAGAAAAATTCAAACTTTCATTTGAAATATTTCAAGACCCTTAATTTTAAAAATTACACAACTAATTTTTTTAATTTACTTTTTAACCAAAAATCTCAACAAGGTCCATGGAGTCGGGTCCCTGAGGATATCGACGATTGAACCTCCATAACCATGCCCTGATTTCTCCGCAGTAGGTCGTCTTGAGGTCTTGGTAGCCTCGCACGTAGCTTTGCATGTACCGCACGTGCCATTGTAGCATGTGTGTGTGGGTGGTTCATAAGGAGGATATCTTCGGGAAGACGAACATGCAGACAGATCAGGACAGTCCAATTGCTAGGCCATGCATGTATGTCCAATCTGAGATTTGGGGAGGTGGCCCACCTGATGAATGGACCAGCTTAATTTTCGGGCACGATCTTCTTTGTGCACGGTTCAAAAGTTCCAAATTGAATTGACCTTCTCCAAAGGTTTAGATAGATGAGGAGCATTGCTCCTGTGTTTTACGAGCAGGGCCCATGTGTTGAGGGATCCTGACCACTGACCTGGTTGACCACATCATGAAAATGCTCTAACACTGTCCCAGATACGAACATCCTTGCCATCCCGTCCTTGGACTTTTCACTGAATGTGGACTATTTGCAGACCACTAATTGAACGGTCAAGATTGTTCCATCAGGACTGTTTCTTTTAGAGCACCGCTGCACTGGTCCAGCAAATCAATAGCTTCCATCTCCGAATAATGGGTTCCATTTGTTGTTTGATATCTTACGTTTGTCTGTAATTGGTTAGCCAATGAGATTGGCGGACCACTTAATCCCATTGAGAAAATTTTGATTTTTGACCTTTTTAGTCCTAATAATTTTTATATAAAAATCAATATGATTGGAGGTGACTTTGATCCTATCAATAAATGTTTATGTCACTTGATATAAGTAAATCTTCTATTGATGGACTTGGGCAGTTTTGCATAATTACAAGTTTTATTATATATCAGTTTTTAATGTATTAAAGGATTTATAATCGAGAATTGTATTATGGAAAACGTGTCTAAAGCTTTTGGGGACAAATGAAGTTCAAAGATAGGGTTTTTGTGATATTTGGAGTGTATTCTCAATTGATTAGCTTTTCCTTCTCTTGTAGATATTAATTTCATAGTGGATTTTCTGTTGCTTTGTGATGTAATCTTTTTTCATGAGGATATTTTCACATAAAACTTTGTGTTCCATTTATGTTTGGTTTGAATGATCTCTTATTGTTTGACTATAACTCCGGATTATTTACATACATCTCCCAACACCAATTATACAAAGATTGATGCAGGGATGAACATAATGAGGTTGATCATCGTCTTTCTCAAGGATAACTACTTTGAATTCGTGGAGCTTCTCTAAACTTGTCATGGAGACTTCATGAATCCATGAGAAAGTAAGAAAATTAGAAATAAATTTTATAAAATTCATAATTTGATTGATGAATGAAATAAATGAGTTAACAACCTTTAAATAAAGATATCAAGCAATGGGCGAGACTTCAGAATAAAACTACAACTAAAACTTATACAATTCGTAACTTACTATTTATAGACGGTCGTGATGTCTACTAGTGCGCAAGGTTTTTGGCTAAAAATAGTAAGTGTCTTATTTAGCTTCACCATGCTGTTCTCTAATTATTCTAAGCACTTTTTGTTTCCGACGCAACTCATAAAGTCCAAGGGATGAAGAATTATAATCAAACTAAAACTTATTATTTATGGTAAAAATGGAATTAAAATAGAAAAACGACTATCAATCTGATGGTATTTTACAAATCTTGGGTGACTAAAGTAGCTCATTTTACTCCCAAAATCATATATTTTATGTCCAATAACTCATTTCAGATTGCGAGATACGTCTGATTACAGTGCAGATCACTTCTGTCGTCGACTGGGCCTTTTCTGATCCATCTTGGCCATCAAACTGTCCACGACCCGCTCTACATCAAAGACCACATGATTCCTCTTTAAAGTTTGGTGAGATGTATGATGTGTAGTAAATGAGCTAGACCAGGCCCAAGTCCACCAATGTAACGCGTCCGGCGGGGCCATCCAGACTAGTCTGGTCTTTAGGCAAATGCAAGGCCATGAGGCCCAACTGATTATCATGCCTAAAAGTCGAGCATGGGTCCGACCCATGGACCTTGCCACAGAGCCCGAACCTAGCCGAAAGTGAGACGAACTTGGACCAGCCAAGCCCATTGCAACAACAGTAGTGAACTAGCTTGTTCTCTCCAGATAGCCCATCAGGATTTTGGACCTGGCCCCACCTATCTAATATCAGGCTCTCACACACACACACACACACATATATAAAGCCTAGCCCAGCCCTGGGCACTTTCCACTAAGCTGCGGGTTCGGGTCTGCCCAAGGGCCCGGACCAGTCATATATATCAAGTCCGAAGCCACGCTCCAGCCCTGTCCCACCGTTGCAATGGACTCTATCATTACACGGGCTAGGCTTGCTTTAAAAAAGAAGTCCTTGATTTTAAAAAATATAAAAAGGTAGGTGAGATTTAGATCGTCAATCAGGTGGGCCCACCATCACCGACCTAACGCTCTCATCACGAGGAACATCGCTTTTCTGAGGTTTGCTGAATCCAGAAGCGGGTATTATGGACAGTTCATGCACGAGTCCCAGGTGCCAGGGTACACACGTGCATGAGATCCATGCCATTCAATCACTCAGTCATGCGGTCTAGATTCCCTGGCCAAGAAATTGGGCTGGTTGGGTGGTAGCTTGCCTCACAACATTAGAAATATATCAACGGATTATAGAAACGTACCAAACAATTTTTCGTTCATCCACTTCCTTTGTAGAATGTGGCACATTTGTTGATTTGGCTAGCCTGGGTTTTGCATGCGTGTGTCAAAATGGTGGGACCCGATTGATCGACGGCTGAGATCATTTTTTTACTACAGAAATCAACCTCTTATAGTCATTTAGATAGAATTAAAATTACCTTAATGGTGAGCTTGATGGTTTTTCTAATTTATTTGTACCAAATAAATATTAAAGAACTGAGAAAAATATAATATAATAAATTAAAAAACTATTTATTAGGAAAAAGGGCACTCTGCTTTGCATGGAATGACCGAGTAGGGCCAGGCAAGTGCTTGGTTAATTATAGACATGGCTTGCCAGCTTGTCCCAACTGGAGGAGCTTTTTGTGACTGAAAAGCAAGCTGAAGCTCACCACCATGCTTGTGAGAAATCCAAGCTATCTACCTATTTTACTAAATTATGTTATGACATTGATCTAAAAATGAGGTGGATTTAAAACTTAAGTGAGCCACATGATAGGAAATTATGAGGACTGAATGTCTACAGTTGAGACATTTAAGTCACCACAAAATTTTTAAATCAAGTTAATATTTTTGTGTTTTTAGTTCATTGCAGTGGGTATAACCTCATGGATGATACAGATAGCAAATGAATAAAACTGTGGACCTAGAAAAGTTTTAGTAGGCATTTACTTGAGTATAAAATCCACCTAATTTTTGGGCCAAATCATGGTGATCTAAATATGAGGTTGATTTAAAATTTAAGTGGGTTGCACAGTAGGAAATAATGAGGATTGAAGGTCCACAGTTGAGAAATTCAAGTCACCACAAAAAAAAAGAAAAAGAAAAAGGAATTAAGTTAATATTTTTGTGTTTTCGTTCATCCTATAGTAAGGCATGACCTTATAAATGGTATGAATAGCAAATAAATATCTTGGTGGACCTAGGAAAGTTTTAGTACGCATTTACTTGAGAATAAAATCTACCTAATTTTTGGACCCATGCATGACTTTTTATTATTATTTTTTTTTTGTTAGCTTGTTAGTACAAGCCACCGTCAGCTCACACTTCATTGTTAGCCACTCTCACTGGAGAATTGATACCAGGACCAGTGTTGAAACGAGGCATCTTTCACTCAATCTACCACTCGAGCTATGGACCAGGGTGTGGGCCTATGCATGACTTGACCCTTTAAACCAGCTCAATGAGTAGAATCCATGCACAACAAAAACCCAATGTAATTGGATTTCACCACCTATGAATAAAAAAACCCTTGACATGGTGTTGAAACTCTTGTGATTCTACCACTAGGGTAAGCTAAATACTCATTAAGACATTGGTATTTTTACTATATAGCATGCGTGGCTAACAATTCAAGACAGATAGGTACGCAGGCACAAATTCAGTCAAGTCTTGCGACCATGGGGCCCACTTTGTTGTAAGTGTTGTATATCTATGATATCCATCTATTTTTCTGGTCATTTTACAGTGTGGACCGTAAGTGAAGTAGATCTAAATCTCAGGTGAACCACACCATAGGAAACGGTGGTAATTGAGTGCTCACCATTAAAAACTTCTTATGCCCTCTATAACTTTTTGGTAAGGGCAAACAAACCTCTATAAAGGGAAAATACAAATATTTCAAAATTTTGATGGCCCATGTGTTGTTTTTAATGGTTAATCACCATTGTTTCCTGTGGTGTGGTCCGCTTAAGATTTGAATCTACTTTGGTTTTGGGCCCACATCCTAAAATGAGTGGAAAAAATAGATGGACAGATTAGATATACAACACATTCATCAAAGTGGGCCCCATGGTCACAATACCCAATGGAACCCGCAGACGGCCTTCAAGGCAATGATAGAAATAAAAGTAGTCAATGGCCAAACATTCAGTGCCAAAAGCTAAGAAAGCTGATGTTTTAAGCTGAAGGTGTGCTTTTTAAAACATAATTAAGGCATCCATCACAGAGGCCACTGGATGGATGGATGGTTTTAATTGATACATTACCCTACCATATCTTCTATGGAGAGACGGCTCTACTACGATTCTTTGTACTCTAATGCATCATCCACGTGACAGAGGAATCTATGAAAATGAAATAAATGTAATCTACGTGGAGCTATGATCTTTATTTATTTATTTATTTTTGTTGGGATCATGCATATAGGGGTGTGCATTAAGTCAAGCTGGCCTCAGCTCGACTTGGCTTGGCCACTGGCTGACCTAAGCTCGAACTTGGCTCAGCTCGATCCTCGATATTGACTGGTCAGCTCGGCTCAATTCGGTCAGCAACTCGTACCAGCTCGGGCCAAGTTCAAGCTAAGATCGAGCCAAATTCGCCATTGAGGCATTTTCACAAGCACTTAAACTACAACTTCAAAATCTTATTGTTTTACAAACATAAGCAATTGTTTTACAAATATTTTATCAAACACTTTTTAAGTAACATAAAAACTAAGAAAAATAAAGAGAAAAAGGATATTTGTTTTATATACATACCATCCTGGCCACCAACCATATTTCGTTGAGTCATTTTATCAAACAGTTAGTGAGCAACATCAATGGCAAAGTAACCAAGTCACTGAATTAGTTCGACCTTAAACTGGATTCGATCTGAGTCAAGTCGAGCTAGGGCCTACTCGAACTCAATTTTGAGTTTAAAAAACCAGCTCGACTCGACTTGAACTCAGCTTCAAACAAAGGCGAATCAAGCTTTTTTGAGTCAAGTCGAGCGAGCTAACCGAGTTAGCTCAGTTTATGTGTACACCCCTACATGCATACTCGTTCAAACGGGCCATAACATCCTAAAACAGACAGATGGTTAGGAAAAAAAGTTTTATATTGGGGTATACCTTATGAGTGAAATTGATGGTTTTTGGAGGTAGGAGATGTGGGTTTTGTTAAACCAAAATTTAGAATTAAAACCTGGAAGGAAAGCTAAAATTTCATCCCAGTTATTTTCTAATGATTTGAACTATTTATATGATTTCTCATGATCTGAAGTCTCACTTTGAATGGTGGATAGATAATAAAGGAAAGCTCTTAATTGGATTATTTCAGCAATTGATTACTTCGCATGACATTTGAAAGCTTTTGATTGGATTATTTCAAATATTTCATAATTTAGCTCTTTTGCTCAGATAATAACCCTTGAATAATGAAAGGGTTAAAATATTCTATTAGAGAGTCTTTTCAAGTAGAGTCTCACTTGGCTGCAGCTGGAAACCAAAGATGAGTGTGGGACCCCGACCGTAGGGACCACCTTAATGCATGCATTGTATATCTTTACTGCCATCTGTTTTTCCAGCTTATTTTAGGTCATGGTCTCAAAAAATGAAGAAGGTGGACAACACCATAGGAAATAGTAGGTTGAATGCCTGCCATTAAAAACTTCCTAAGGTCCACTGTAACAAAATGTTTGATGACCATCCAACCTATTGATAAGATTAAACAAACTTAGATGATAGAAAAAATAAAAAAATAAAAAAATATTAATTTGATCCAAAAATTTTCTTAAATCATAGAAACCTTTTAATGGCCAGTAACTAATGTCTCCCCTGGTTTGGTTCACCTGAAATCCATATCTTCTTCATTTTTTGAAACAAACTCTAAAATAAGCTGCAAAAACAGGTGAAAGAGGTGTGGATGCATAATGCATGCATTGAGGTGGGCCCTTTAGTCAAGGTCTCACCCGCGTACGCTCTTTTGCGTGACCCCTTTCAAGATCCTATCATGTAAATGGATTAGTTTATTTAAAAAAACTCCCACATCCAACTGCTAGAGTCACAACCTATCTCATTGCAATACATGAAAGTGCATTATGACAAACCTCCTTTAAACTATTACTTGTCAGCATCATCAGTATACTTGATGTAAGTTATTAAATTGATAGAATTAGGGACATGTCTAAAGTTAGATGATGCCAAAACACAAGTGGAAGAAGGTTACAAAATCAAGAATCATTAACAAATGGTATTTGGATTTTCAAATCTCATACAAATGTGGGCCCTTGGAATCTAGACCGTACACACGTCTTACAATGCATAGAGTCTCATCCAATCCCTAAATGTGTCACACTTGCACAGTAATATTTTTGTTCCGTCCAAATTGTGGGCCCCACAGTGGAGGGTCCATAGACCAAAATGGTTGCCTGACAATGTATAATCTTGCTGGGGCATGCTTATTGGCTGACATGGTTGGATGAGATCCAATCCATCCATCAGGTCTGCCACCTCCATTTTAAGTGTTGATCCCAAATATCAGACTGATTTGAAACTTAGGTGCCCACAACGTAGGAAAATGTATAAAATCTGCATAAAACTATTAAATGCACATGGTGTGGTCCATATGAGTTTCAGAATAGTGTTATTTTTCAAGATTTCCTACATCTTGGTGAGAAGAATAATGTGAACGGATTGGATGGCATGTAAAATAAAAATAAAAAAATACAGTGGATCCCACACAGAACTAACAACTGGTATCCTATTCCAACTCTTTCTCGTGGTCTAGCTTAACAACCTGATCTTGAATGTTCAACTTCTAAGCACCCTTGATGGACTGCCAAGATCTCATGTACATACTATCTTAAGTGGTGCCTGCAGGTTAGTCGTAGGCATGCCTTGATGAACATGCTGGTCAGAGCAGCTTGGTTCTTAAATTTTGACCCGTAGAGCTGACCCATTTCAGCCGTCCATTGAGTCCTGTTCTGCTTGAGCTGAGCTCCTCCATCTGTTACATCATGGGATTTAATTAGATAGCAGACTATTATTAGATGTGGGGCGAGAGTGGCCGAACAACTTTCAAAGAATAATGCACAATTGACCCAACATGCTGTATGTGTTTTATCCATGTGGTCTATCTATTTCCAGCTTATTTTATGGCCCAAAAGTGAGGTAGATCACAATCTTAGGTGGACCACACCATAAGAAATAGTGGTGATTGAATGCCCACCATTAAAAACTTTTTGAGGACAACGAGTTAATATTTGTTTTTTTTTTTTTTTCTTTTATCAGTGCCCATGTGACACAATTAATAGATTAGATGGCAAATAAACATTACGGTGGATTGTAGGAAGTTTCTTATGGTAATTATTCAATCACTAGTGTTTTCTTTATGACATTGTCTACTTAATATTTAAATCTAATTTATTTTTGAGCTTATGCCATAAAATGATAAATGGCTTGAATAAAAAGCCTACATTATTGTTGGGCACATAAAGTATTGCCTAGCAACGACGCTATTGGGAGTTTACGTGTGCAATCCACAATGTTGAAAATAGTTTTATCTTTGAGCCATCACATCTAATCAAATCTTGCCATGTCAAGGTGAGATTGGACATCAATATCCAGTGCCCTAGGGAGATGCCTGTCATGACAAATCAACATTGTCCATTAGTTCATGGACATTCAGTAATACATGAGTTTAAAAATCAGTCTATCTAAAACTTAAGTAGGCTACATTACACAAAACAACATGATTAAATGCATTGAAAACTTTGCCAAGCAATAAGAGCTTTGTATCATGATTATATTTCTTCAAAATCAGTTAGATCTAAAACTTAAGTAGGCCACACTACACGAAATAACAGTGGTTGAATGCCTACTATTTAAAACTTTGTAGAGCAACAAGAGTTTTGTATCAGAATTATATTTCTTCAAAACCGGTCACAACTAAAACTTAAGTTGGCTGCTCTACATGAAATCAAGTCATCGAATGCCCTCTATTGAAAACTTTGGCAATAGAAGCTTTGTATCAGGATTATATTTCTTCCTATAGCTTATTTGGTTGTAATAACCCTATGAGCGGTTTGGATGGCATATAAGCATCATGGTCGGCTCGAGGAAGGTATGAACGGTTTGGATGGCATATAAGCATCATGGTCGGCTCAAGGAAGGTTTCAACCGTGGATGTTTCTATTATAATATTTCGTGTGGTGTGGCACACATGAGCTTTGGATCTCCATTATTTTTGGGTTACTGTCATATTGTGATATTTAGAAACTGATGTATGGAGTGGATGACATCTATGTGGACCCCACATAAGCCGACCACAGGAACTTCCAACTGGAGCTGGGGATCTCGGTCCAGACGGGGCAGTATCCATTCCGCGTCCGATTGTGTGGTTATTTACTCGGTCGTTTCATGGTCCCCGCACGCTAGTTTTCTTGGTTTCTATGATACGAAGGAGGTGTGATAGATTGCTAATCTGGTGGGACCATGAGTATGATCTGGAGCCCAAAACTCAAGGGCGATCTGATCATTAGGTGGGCCACGAAAATTAAGGGTCCACATTCAACCTCCGTACCTGTCCCACTGAATAAATGGACCAACCTGATTTTTTAACAATTAAATCTACCAAGCGGGTCACATATGATCGATGGCTCAGTTTCATGGCACGTGCACGGATGTGGATTTGAACAGCCCTCGTGATTATGATCGCGGATTGGGTGAGGCAGGGGTAAGAGTTTAGTCGGTTAGTTGCTGACTGTAGGACCCACCTCAATGTATATGTTGCATATCCACACCGTCCATCTGTTTTTTCAGCTCATTTTAGCACATACTTCCAAAACTGAAACAGATACAAATCTCGGGTAGACCACACCACATGAAAACAGTGGTGATTGAACACCCATCACTAAAAACTTATTAAGGCCTACTGTAATGTTTTTTTGCCATCCAACTTCAACGAGGGAAAACAAAAATAGCAGTTTGATCCAAAACTTTTTACTCGAAGAATTTTTAATGGTGGGAATTCAATCCCGACTGTTGGGTCTACCTGAGATTTGGATCTTCCTATTTTTGGGATCATGCACTAAAATGTGCTGGAAAAACAAATGGACGGCGTGGATATACAACATATACATCAAGGTGGGCCCCAACCGTTAGTGCCTCACCCACTATGCTGTTACCGACTTACCGTCCCCTCACGTAAACCGCGCTCCACGATTATTATCTCATGCTGTTGAATGGCTTTCGTCATTACAGGTAGCGCACGTCGCAAGCATGTGGTCCGCGAGCTGGTGGCTCCACTGATATTTCAGCAACGACGAAGACTTTCTATACGTTATTTATACTCTGGTAGAGTATTAGGCTTGATATACAGTCACTAAGGAATTGTATAGTTGGTACAGTATTAGGTTTGATATCTCACATTAAACCGTTTAAACTATAGTAAGCAGTGCCACTAAGCCAGAGAAAAGATATCAGATTGCTAGATCAATCCTTACAGCTGATATTTCCACGATTGTTTGTGGAAACATCATCATTGAATGTTTTAATTTTCAACCGTCTAATAAAATTTCACCAATCGCTTGCTAAGATAATTAAATACAAGTGTAAATTTTAATTTTGGACTAATATACATCCTATCATGATTTGGACGGTTTAATTTGAATTATTGATATGAGATATACACAATTTCTAAGTAGTTCTCAAGTTCTGCATATAGTCAGTCGTACACCACCAGAGCTTAGAAAGTTTCCTCATTCCGTGGAGATTTCAACGGGAAGTCCCGTCATCAGACTGCGGTTGGCTTGTTCATGTACAGACAGTTAGGCCCGCAAATCGGCTATTGCCACGTGTGATATTCCTTTAGGTGATGGCTACAGAGATACGAACTTGCCGTAGAAGAAAGGGCTCAACAGACCACTCATCAAGTGGGCCACGCATGCTTGAAAAGATAGATGGTCAGAGAAAAGAGACCTGGGTCTGTGTTTTAAATAGACATCTGCCCACTTAATAAATGAAAAAGAGATCCCTCACACGTGTGCCAATTGGAATCCTGCGGTACTAAAGATGGACGCGGATTTCCTTCGACCGACAGGGATTGAGCACTACCCCACCTGGACCTGAAACGGATTGGCTACTCCCCTGTCACCGGCCAATGCCTGATGGTCGGTGCTCTGTGGGACCCACCATGATGTATGTGTTTCATCCATGCCGTCCATCTATTTTTCTAGATCATTTTATGGTATCAGACCAAAAATGAGGTATATCCCAATCTCAAGAGGACCACATTACAAGAAACAGTGTTGAATGATCATCGACCGTTAAAAACATTTTGGGGGTTATAAAAGTTTTGGATCAACATGACCTTTGTTTTTTTCCCTACATCTGGTTCTGTATGACCTAATCAACTGATTAGATGTCAAATAAACAGTACAATGGGCTTATGATGATTTTAATGATGGAAATCCAATTACTATTGTTTTCCGAACAGAATGGATGAAACACATACAACATGGTGGGGCCCATGGATCACCGACCACCAGCCACCGGGCTGGTGGCAATGGAGTAGCCAATCCCTTTCCGAACCAGAGGCTGACCGTTGTCAGGGTTCTGTGGGGCCCACCACAACGTATATGTTTTATCCGTCGGTTCTATTCATTTTTACATGTTATTTTAAGTTTTACATGTCATTTTTAAGCTATGAGCCTAAAAATGAAGCAAATTAAGACTTAAGTGACCTATGCAATAGAAAACTAAGGGGTTTTAAAGCCCATGGTTGATAACTTCTCCAAGGCCATGTAGCTGTAAATCAAGCTGGATCCTCAGTCGTGGTCGGGTGGTAGACTCTCACGAGTTTTAACACCTGGTCAAGGGTTTGAGTATCCATAGATAGTGATATCCCACTACTACAGTGTGAGTATGTTAAAAGAAAAAAAAATAAATCAAGCTAATATTTATGTCTTAGCTTCTTCCAAGTCATGTAACATAGTATAATTGTGATTTAGATTCCAATACATTTCAAATACAGGTTTCCAAATGGGCTGCACTAGTGTTGATTTGACCATTAGCTTTTTGATGATTTTGATGGTGTAGCACGCCAGATAGATGGGGCACTTTGATTTTCAACTAAGTGATCTTTAGGATGTGTCCCACCATTTTCATACATTAGCATATTCTCCGATCAAATCTCACCAAGTCATCTCATCAAAATATCCATACAATCATCGACTTAGCTATGACTATGGATTGTCTGGGATCCGAAGTAGATTGTGTGGTTTGTAGACCTCATTGTGTTGATGGTACCAATTTTTGTGGGTCTCATCATAATGTATGTATTATATCCACACTGTGTAAGAATCTTATAAGGGGGGCCTCATTGATCAATGATCTTGATTGTCCTAAGAGTTGGATAATATGATCGGATGTACCAATGACCCCCACTAAGTTGTGATACATCCAAAAATTCATATAAGGGGTGGAGTGCTACAACTCTGATTCGCACACAATATTTTAGAGAAACTAAAATTACTAGTTCGTGTGAAGCTTTAGAGAGAAGAGTTTTGATGAGTTTCAAATTCCTCACCCCTCTAACTTATATTAACAAGGATGAGTCTCCAATCCAATACCACCGACAGAAGTTCTAGCCCTATCACAACTTCTCTAAAGGATGTAAGGAGAAGAAGATATCGGCAATATGATTTCACAGCAATGGCGACATAACAAGGTAAGCCATATTCTTCATCGGTCCTTCATTCCAATGCACCACAAATCCTACGACTATTCCGCATCCATATCTCACAGTTGGTATCAGAGCAACTGTGCATATGACATGGAGGATCAATCTAGCAATTTGGGATTCCAATTCACAATTCAAAAATCAGGGATTTAATTCCCAAATCAAATTAGGATTTCAATTCCTAAAATTCAGCATTTAAAATCTTCAATCCCTAATTCAATAATTAGGGATTTTGGATTTCGATTTCCAAATACATAAATTGGGAATTTTAATCCCCGAATACAGCAATTGGAATTTCGAATTCCCAAATCAGACAATTAGGGATTTCGATTCCCACACAGCTATTAGGGTTTCGATTCCCAAATTCGACAACAACCATTAATGGTGGCAGCATGCTTGTAATGAAGTCACAAAAAAAAAAAAAAAACGGGTAGAGGGGTTGTTGATGCCATGGCTGCACACAAACGACTGAATATCGATCACAGGAAGGAGATGAAAACCCTTTAAAATTTTCACTGTTGGGGTCCCTGTCGTCGATTGAGAAGAGGATGATAATGGTGGTGGTTTCCATTAATGTGACCAGCAGAGGGTTTCTTCAAACCCTTTACAAGGAACAAATAAAAAAAAAGGTTAGAAATCTATGAGGGACAATAAAGTATGAGAATTTATAGAGTTACGTTCAAAAATAAAGCTAATTGGTTTTAAATGTATATTTAAAACCATGCAAGATTTCAAGGATAATGTTGGAGGATATAAAGTTATACTTATTGTCAAGGTTTTTAACCAACGTGAAAGCATCGACTTTAAGGAGACTTTCTGACCAGTTTCTAAGAAAAACTCATTCAGGATCATAATGATTCTTGTAGCTCATTTGGATTTGAAGCTGCATCGAATGAATGTAAATACTGCGTTTCTTAATAAGGATCTAAATGAGAACGTATTCGTATTACAACCTGAAGGTTTTGTAGCCCATGACTCGGAACATATAGTTTGTAAACTGAAGAAATCCATTTATGAATTGAAACAAACATTATGATAGTGGTATCTAAAATTTCATGAAGTGATTTCCTCATATGGTTTTGTAAAAAATATTGCAGATGAATGCATCTACATTAAAATCAGTAGAAGTAAGTTCATTATGATGATTTTGTATGTCGATGCATTTTGTTGATTAGCAGTGACATCAGGATGTTGAGCGACAGTAAAAAATTCTTATCTCAAATATTTGAAATAAAGGACCTTGGTTACGCCTCTCATGTCATCGGCATTTGAGATTCGTTGTGATAGATCATGTGGATTGCTCTGCCTGTCACAGAAGGCCTATATTACTAGGGTACTCGAAAGGTATAACATGTAAAATTATGCTCCTGGACAATCGCTCATTGTAAATGGTAACAAATTTAGGCAAGTATGGTGTCCTTAGAATGATTTGGAAAAGAATCGAATGAAGGAATTTTCTTACACGTCAGTAGTATGGAGCATCATGTATGCTTAAGTCTGCATATGACCGAATATTGCCTTTGTTGTTGGAATGTTGGGCAAATATCTATCTAATTCAGGAATGCTTCACTGGATAGTTGCAAAGAAAGTGTTACACTACCTGTAAAGAATAAATGACTTCGAACTTACATACAAAATATTTGACCATTCGAAGTTGGTTGGATACTCAGATGCAGATTATGCTCGCTGCATTAATACTAAGATGTTTGCCTCAGGCTACATATTCATGTTGGTTGGTAGGGTTGTGTCTTGAAAAAGTATGAAACAGACAACCATAGTATAACAGCTCGAGTTTTAACGGCCAGAGTATGTACTTGTGCTCGAGAAAACTGGGTGTTAAATAAGGCAAAGTGGAAACATTTTTAGGGTTGGCCTAGAAACCTCCCCACCACGTGTCGCATCTCCATAAATACAAGCACAAGAATTTAATTAACTATATTTCTTATTCCAAGAGTAATTAAACGAATCGTCAAAGGGTCTCACAATGGAAATTTAATAAAAGTCAAGTAACATCAGAAATGTATATAAAACTAAGTCCTATTCTCTAATTTATGCAGCATGCTTTTCCACGGGGTAGTGATCCTCGGATTCTTCAATCTGTTCGTCACCTGCATCATCTATATGGTTGAGAGAGAGTCAATGCCCCACTTATAGTGAAGGTTATCCTTTAAAATTAACAATAATTCAAGAGATACATAACAAGTAAAGTAAGGGTCTGATACGTCCCGTGCTCCGCTAACACAAGGGTATCAGCATGCACAAACAACCTACATGAGATGCATGCCTAGCAAAGTATGTGGGACTCATCATACATAGTGATTATCACATGGTGGAGTACGATTTATGGATAACCGACTCGACCCGCATCCCATACTATGGATATTCGCCGGCATGGCCAACGCTACCATAGATTTACGAGGGGACCTCAGAGCACACAACAACATGAGCTGGGTGAATTACGTGCAACGATTTGCTTATGAAACGATTATTTGCGACATCCAATCTCGAGGTGATGTGACACTACAGTAGAGAATTACATACATCAATTTGTGCACCACTACCCGAAGGCTGAAGGACATACGTGCCCCAAGAGGGTCTCTACCAAGAGTGCATTATGTCCATGATAGAATATTTGAATCACTAGTTGTGATACATCTTACACACCACTTGCACTTATACAAAATATAGATGAATCATTAAGAATATAAACTTAATCATGGAGGTTTTGGAATAACAAGACATATGCCTGTGCCTGTTAAACTAGACACCACAATGCCAATATAATAAAGAGAAGAGTGACAATGGTCAACTCAGCAAAAGTGGCAATGACCAACAAAACATGAGAAGAATGACAAGGGTCAACTCAACAAAAGGAGAGTGACAAAGCCAACTCAAATAAAACAACGAGTGGCATAACCAACTCAAATATAAGGACGAGTGACAGAGCCAACTCAATTATAGAGACGGGTGACAGAGCCAACTCAATAATGGATAAGGCAGTGGCAAGGCTTGTACCCATGGCCTCACATAAATTCAGAGAAAATCTCTTATATTTGACATCATGTCATAATCCCAAAAGGGTCAATAAATCAATTGATAGGATAATTCTCAAGGAACATGTAAACATGAAATACATGATAATTCATATCGTAAAAGGCACGAAAAGACCATAATTAATGGTGAAACATATAATAACATGGAAGATTCAAATTGATGTATAAAAGGAATACATGTAAAGATAATATCAAATTCATAAAATCATGTATAGAAGCCAAGATAAACTAGTATGATAAAATACAGGAAGGCATGTAAAAGACTGGATAAATAAATCAACTTAAATTACTGTAAGCTTAAAGGATAAAACTCTCACCTAATTTGATTATCTGATTGCCTAATACCAAATTATAGATTTGGTTATAGATTTTAAGACCCGCTTGCACCCTAGTTCACATGATTAAGAATGAGTTAAATCTACTAAATTCTGGTTCATACTCGTTATATGACATGGCCTTAACTATTAGATACTACACTAAAAGATTGGCCAAATTAACAAAATACAACGGGTCGATTAATGATTCACGATGTCATCAATGAAAACTGTTATCAAGTCAGCTTTTCATGTGCATTGTTTTCAATCATCTGACTAACTTGAATTTTCGAGTTGACTTGACTAGGTGAATCTTTCCCCACCTAACTGTGGGAGGAAGTATTCTAGGAAGAGGAATTGGCTATTCTTACCAAAAGGGGCTGAAAGTTCTCAACTGATGTCAGATGCGGACTGAAATCTCTCAGCCGAGACTCTTCCTTGCTGATAATCCGGAACTACCTTCTTTCCTTTCTTCTTTATTTTTTTCCTTTCTTCTTCTCTTGCTTGCTCTTTCTCTTTCTTTCTTTCTTTCTTGCTGGACGACAATAAGCCTGGGGCGAATAGAGCTGTCGCTCGGCTGAAATCCCCCTCTCGGTTTCTCACTTTCCTTTTCTTCTCTTCTGTTGCTTTCCGGTAGGCTAGGTAGGGATTTTTATAAGGTTGTAGGGTCTCCATAAATTTCCTGCGAAACCTTTCGCAGATCACTCTCGCAGTCCTAGTTTTTCTTGGACGTCGGTTTCTTACGCACGGTTTGTTGCGGTGCCCGTTGTGGGACCCATATTCCACGTATTTTGTGAAATCCACACCGTTCATTGTCTTTTATTCGGAATTTTGGTTGGAAAGGGTTAATTTGGTCATCCTTTGATGCAGTCCATGAAATATGTAGAGCCATTATTCGACTTCCGTTTGAGCGGCTGGGAATCCCATCCTTTTTACTTCTTCAAAATTTGTCACCTAGGCCTTGATAATACGGCCCATGGGATTTAAATGGACGGTCCAGATCGAGTGTTTGGGGCAGGGTGATGGCCCACTAACATCGTCTGCAAGTCCCTATTCTACGTTCGCAGCGGGACATCCTCCACAGAGAGGACTTTCTCTCTCTCTTTGTGAAACACGCGGGTCAGCCCCATGTTGACGGTTTCCCAGTCCCGTGGCCTCGCGGCTGTACATGTCAGGTGAACATGCACCATAGGTGGGGCCCACAGATGTGTTTTCATGAGGGATCCTCCCCGTCCATTCACTTTCCCATGTGATTTTAGGCATTGAGTCCAAGATTGAAGTATATCCAAGGATCAGGTGGCCCTCAAATTGACAGTCAATGGTTGATCCATCAATAGAGTCTCTTCTATCCTGATCTAAGGGATGAAATTCATCGTGTACGGTTAATTTAAGGTAATTGGGCATTGTATAAAATTTCACGTCAATCGGATATCGGGGACTCCATGATCTATGATTCAGGGGTCTACGTCCCTTGCATCATCGTGCTTATTACCGATTTGTAAGTTTTGGAAAGATTTATTAGTTCTGTATGGTTGAGGCCATGTCTCTAAGAGATTCTTCTGAAGGCCTATGTCTAAGCCTTACAGTGTAGGATCATGCATTGATTTGGCTTAAGGGAGTGTACATTTACTGTTCCATGTAATCAACGGTCAAATGACCCGAGACCTTGCTAATCTTCATTGTAATGCCTCGAGGATTTTCGATGCTCGAGCATCGAAAAGTTCAAGGCGTTACACATAGCCTCATCTATCATAGAAGTTGAATTCATTGCTTGTCATGAGGCATCTAATCAGGCATTATGGTTACAACGATTCTTCTTAGGTTTGCGAGTTTTGGAGCATATCCCGAAACTATTGAGAATATTTTACAATAATTTAACTACAACATCAACATCAAGTATCTTGTTGTAAATGAAATAGTTTAGAATCGTCAAATGTCTATGGAGTTCATAGGCATTAAGCAGATGATTGCAGATTCGCTCATTAAAGAACTCCATATCATGCCATTTCAAGAGCATGTAACATCCATGAGAGTCATTGATCCCACAAATGTTTTTAGTTAGTGAGACTTGAACGTGTTTTATTTTCACAGACATTTAAGAGATCTTATTTGATAAAGTTATTTGATAATTCTGACATAAAGTTAATTTCTACTTCTCTCTAAGTGTGTGCAATCTAAATTTTGAATAAGTAGAATTATAGTCATGTCTTGTTGGAGACATTTGAAAGCTTCAGGACCTCTTAAGGATAAAACATTGTCACACTACGTGTGTAATCCTTGTACTACACTTCTTAGTTTCTGATTTATGTCATTGAGATTGATGGTTTTTGTGACTGCGTTTAGTCTCACTTCGCTTAGATTAAATGTCGTGACGGCTGTCGCGATCCGATACTAGCAATCTTGATGGACCAGATTGTAGTAGCATTATCCGTATTATCTAACAATTGCATTGGTCAACCATTTAGATGTTTCTTCAAATCAAAACATGTTTCTCAAAAAATATTTTCAAAAGATTAATCAATGTGTCCCAAGTGGCAGAATGTAGGAATCCTATAAGGTGGGCCTCATTGATCAATAGTCTTGATTGTCCTAAGGGTTGGATAATATGATCGGGTATACCAATGGGCCCCACTAAGTTGTGATACATCCAGAAATTCATTCAAGGGGTGGAGTACTACAACTGCGATTTGCACAGTATTTTAGAGGAACTAAGATTACTAATTCGTGTGGAGCCTTGGGGAGAAAAGTTTTGATGAGTTTCAAACTCTTCACCCCTCTAACCTATATTAACAGGGTTGGGTCCCCAATCCAACATCATCGACAGAAGTTTCAGCCTTATCATAGCTTCTCTAAAGGGTGTAAGGAGAGGAAGATCCCAGCAATCCGATTTCACAATAATGGCGACACAACAAGGTAAGCCATATTCTTCATCGGTCCTTCATATCGAATGCATAATAGATCCTACGGCTATTCTACATCCAAATCTCACACACTATCCATCCATTTTGCCCGATCATTTTAGCACATGAGCAAATGCACATAAGATTAAAAATTAGGTATCGAATGCCCACAGTTAAAAATTTCTCAGGGGCTACAAAAGTTTTGAATCAAGTTGATATTCATGTGACTTTATGAATTGGTTAGATGTAGAGCTGGGCACATCTGACCCGATTCGGTGGATCCGACCTGATCAAACCTGATCCGATCCAAACCGACGGCCTAGATCGGTGCGGATCGAGTTGGGGTCCTTCAGATCCGACCGTTTTCGGATCGAAATTGGGTCGTGGTTAATCCAGACCAACCCGATCCGAATGGAACCGGACCGATTCGATCCAGCTCGATCTAGAGTGGTTCATATGGATATTTCTACTTTTTCCCATGGTATGGTCCACTTGAGCTTTGGATATTCATCAATTTTGGGTTCAACTACTAAAATGATATGGAAAAACGACTGGACAACGTGGATAAACCACATGCATTCAAGGTGGGCCCCAACAAAGTTTACTCACTATGGTAAGAGGATTTTCCCGTGTAGTACCACAAAAAGCTAGTAGTAGCTAGCTATAGGTACGTGTCGTGAGAAGACGAGTACTGAAGCTCCTTGAGCTCTGAGTTGTACGAACGGTGAGATCAAAGTTATATGGCTCCACGGTGATGTATTTATCATATATACACTGTTCATATATTTTTAGAGATTATAATAGAGCATTATCCAAAAAATGAATCATATCCAAAGATCATCTGGACCACACCGCAAATAACAGTTGAGAATGATTTTCACCGTTAAACAATTCTAGGGCCCACCATAATGTTTATTTTCCATCCAATCTATTCATAAGGTAATGGAGACCTATATTAAGAGTAAAAACACATTTCAAATTAATACAAAAAGGGTTTCAATGGTAGACGTTCAATCACCACAACTTTTTTAAGTGTGGTCCACTTGATAGTTAGATCTGTCTTATTTTTCATCTCAAGCCTTAAAACGAGCTCATCAAATGGATGGACGGTTTGGATATGACAAATACCCCATGATGAGACCCATATAACTTGCTAACGTTACACCATGCATGGGACTTTCGTGCACAACACTAACAACTGTTGTGCACGTCAACACAGCTGTACTCTTCGAGCTTCGAGTTGTACGAACGACTCAAATGAGATCCACATTACGTGGGCCCCACAATGATGTATTTATTATATCCATACCGTTTATTAATTTTTCGTGATCATTTTAAAGCATTTGGAAAAAAAAAAATGAAACATATCTAAAGCTCAAATGGACCACACCGAAAATAGTAATGAAGATAATGATTTTCACCGTTAAAAAAATCGATTTGTACCCAATCCAATTCGACTCGGTTTCCCTGACCAAGTCAGACTTGGTCTGGGTTAAGACGAATCATGTAACGGTTTGGGTCAGCTATTCCGAACTCAGTGCCGGATCGGATCGGGTTCGGATGCGGTCACATAGATTTCGGACCTAATCAGGTTGGACCGAACCCGGTCCAACTCAGTCCAATGCCCAGCTCTAATTAGATGTAAAATAAATATTTTGATGGACATAATTGTCCCACTGCTTTCTATGGTGCAGTCCGCTTTAACTCTGGGCTTATTTTGAGGCCAAGCCCTGAAATTATCTCAAAAATTAAATGAGCGCACACATGCATCATGGTGGGCCCACAAAACGCAATCCGCGTCAGCAGTGACCCTCCCATCACTGTTGCCCAAGCTGACGGGACGGCTGAATTTGATTGGACCACCACCGTCAAAGAAAAACATAATTGTAAGTTGTCACATTGACCTAGCACTAGGGGGGCCACCTCTGACGGTAGAATGTGGCCAATCAAATTCCGCCACATCATGTTAACAGCAGGTGGTGATTCTGATTCGTCACTAATCTCCCCCACATGTGGCACCGACGCAGCCATCTACACCAACGACGTACTAAGGAAAATCATTCAAGGAGAACTTTTATGCAATCAAAGTGAAAAATCATTTCAACAATCCAATATATGACTGTCAGATGGATGGTTAAAAGTAAAATAGTGAGTTGTCCACATCCCAATGAAATATATGGCTACATTCAGCTGGTCCAAGTACTCTTGACGGTCTGGATTGTTGTAACACGAATTGCCTGTGCCACGTCACAAGAAGCTCCAGTGTTGGAAGATATGTGGGGCCACAGAGATGCACGTGGCCCATCTACTCCGTCTATAAGTTTCTCATGGCTCGAAATTATGGGAGTATAAAAATCAGGCATGTATAAATCTCACGTGTGCCACACCCTAAAGAAATAGAGAAGACAGAAACACAAAACTCACGTGTACAAAATGTTTACATGTCATCGCAGCGTCCATAGGGGTGTTACCAAGCGCTCAATCCCCACCGTTCGATATGGTGTGGCCCATCAAAGTTTTAAGTGTACCTGATTTATGTAGTCCAGGCCGTCTATGTTCCTGAATAACTGATGGACCGAGTGAATTTGTCACGGGCATCTAGGAGGGGTTTAAAATTTAGGGCTGAAAGTCTGACGGGTTCAACCCGACTGACCCGCTATTAGGTTAGGCTCGGCCGAATGTTTTAAGTTTGGTAGGTAAACAAACACTAACCTGATAAAATTTGGATAAGGTGCAAGTTAAGGTTTGGGGTTGCTTGACTGGACTCAAATTGATGAATATATAAGTTACTTATGAATTATAAATGAGCATGAGTTGTGTATGTTGAGAGCATGTGAAATTTTAATGCCATCGGGTGTCATTAGTCCACGTCATTTCTGATGACTCAAACTAACAAGATACGACGAATTTATTCCTCTCAAATAGACTGCATACTACACTGACTTTTACAAAAGTAGTTGTCCTATGTTTTAACATGTTTGTTTAGAAAAAATGAAATTATTTATAATAAATAAATACATATATAATTAATAAAATTATAGATAAAAAATAAGATATGTATTGAATTATAATAAGCTAATGTAATAATGAAAATATTAGCATGTATCTACCTGATCAGCCCGACCAAGCCGACTTTCAGCCATATTAAAAATCAAGTAGACATGGATACAGAACTCAGGTGGGGCACACCTTGTGAAATAAAGAACGAAAACGTCCACCTTGAGACATCAATGAAGCCGACTATGATGTTTATATGCCATCTAAACTGATAAACTGTAGGAAAAATATATGCTGATATACAACTTCTGTCAGCCCCACAAAATTTCCAACTGTGAATGTTCAATTAATGCTGTTTCGTGTGGTATGGCCAACTGAGATTTGGATCTATTTGATTTTTGTTTTGTGAACCTTTTGCAGTATTGCCCAAAAATTAGACAGATACAAAACTCAGATGAGCCATATCATATGAAACAGAGAGAATCCAAAACATCTACCGTTGTAACTTTCTTAGAGTAGACCATGATGTTTATATGCCATCCAAACATTTCATAGGGTTGATATTACTCATTACTTAGATGACCCTATTTGGGAGCGTAGATTTGTAACCCCCTGGATTCGGAACCCCCAGGATTAGAAATCCCAGTGCGTTTGACACCTTGGAGTGTGAATAACTTTAATCCAAAAGTACCCATCCATGGTATATTTACAGAGAACCCATCTATGGTATATTTACTGAGATTTGAATTTAATTACTAAATCAACTTTAATATCTCTAATTAGTGAGACATATAATTTTTTATACAATGGTTGTAATAAGTCTGCTGAAATATATGCTTTGTCCACCCGAAAATGATGAAATTTCAAGTCTTAGATGGGCTACAAGCACAAGATCATGTCTAAGTGACTAACTAATGATTTTTAATCGTTGATTTACATGGACAATGTTTGGACGATGCTGGACAATATTTAGACAGTGTTGATTTACATGGATAATGTTTGGACGGTGTTGATCATCATTAGTGAGCCATGTGCCCAATAGAATGATAGTATATAGCGACAAAATGTTATACCTGCAACTATTGAAATGATTTTATGGATTGCAAACTAGGGCTGAAAGTCGTGCGGGTTGGGTCGGATTGCTGCTCAACCTTAGCCCAATACAAAGTTCCTATACCTCAATCCTAACCCATCCCAACCCAACCCAACCCAATCTCGGGTTGAGAATTCTCAACCCAAGCCTAACCCAAGCAGATATATGCTAATATTTTCATGATTGCATTGGTTTATTATATTTAAATATACGTCTTATTTTTTATATTATGATTTTATTAATTATATATGTATTTATTTATCATAAATAATTTCATTTTTTCTAAACAAACTAAAATATAAGACAACTACTCATTTAAAAGTCGTATTGTGTAGCATATAATTTAATTGAGAGAGAGAAATCCAACATATCCTGTTTGCTTGAGTCATTGAAAATGATGTAGATGAATGAGACCCGGCAACACTAGAATTTCATGTCTCCAACACAGATGATCTACATTCAATTATAATTTATAAGTAACTTATATACTGAATAGGTTCAAATTGGGTCGGGCAACCCAGGACCTTAACTCGAGCCCAACTCAAGTTTTATTAAGTTGTGTTTGTATAGCCCAAGCTTAAAATAGGACACGATGCATTCTATCCAATCCCAATCCAACATCAGGTCATTCACGGGTCGGCCGGGTTCAACCCACTCAACTTTCACCCCTAGTGCAAATCCTGGATTTGAAACCCCTAAATACTTTATTCTGCCAAACACTCACCGTGGTATTTGAAATCCCCTCGGATCCCCTCCCAGCCACGGTGCCAAACGATCCCTGAACAGTAGCCGGAAATATCATCCTGATATGATAATTCCGTGGCCCCACAAGCTTTCCACTGGCTATCAGTCAATCCCCGCTGTCTAGTGTGGTATGGTCCACTTGAGATTTAATCTGCCTGATTTTTGTATTCCAGTACATTTTGTGACCTTGAGAGACTGATGCACGGAGTGGATTTGTCACGGTCAGACATGCCCCCACGTACCTTCCTGCCACAGGAACTTTTGTTCTGTTGCAGTCGAGCGCGAACCCCAACCAGCCATGGGGGTTTACCCTGACCGTAGGGACCACCTAGATGTATGAAAAGACTATCCACGCCGTCCATATGCTTTTCCAGCTTATTTTAAAATGTGGTCCCAAAATTGAATAAGATAAAATTTTCAGTTGGACCACACCACAATAAATTGAATAAGGTAAAACAGTGGTCATTGAACGGTCATCATTAAAAACTTCCTAGGGTCTACCGTAATGTTTATTGAACATCCGACCTTTTGATAAGTTCAAATAAAACTGGATGAAAGGAAGAAACAAATATCAGCTTGATCCAAGGCTTTCGTGGCCCACAAAAGATTTTTAATATTCAATAACCACTGTTTCCATTACAGTGGTCCACCTGAAATTTGTGGACCCCACCATTATGTATGTGTTTCATCCACTCCTTTCATCAATTTTAAAATATGATTTTAGGGCTTGATCCCAAAAATGATAGGGAAATAAATCTCAGTGGACCACACTACAAGGAAAAAAAATAATGATTGGATATCTACTTTTACAATCCTCCTAAGGCCCACTGTACTGTTTATTTGACATCCAATCTGTTGACTAGGTCATACAGACCCAGATGATGATGGCGAAAAAGAAAGATCAACTTTATCCAAAACTTTAATGGCTCCCAAAAAGTTTTCAATGGTCAACATTCATTCAACACTTTTTCCTGTAATGTGGACTACTTGAGATTGTGATGTATCTTGTTCTCATGTAATAAAATGATCTAAAAAAAAATATATGAACGGCATGGATGAAACACATACATCATGGTGGGGCCCACAGAACACCGACCATCAGCCATTGGCTGGTGTTAGGGGGAGTAGCCAATCCGTTCCCTCATTTTTGTAGCTGGAAAAACAGATGGACGGTGTGGATGTACAAACGCATAGGTCAAGGTCCCACCCACATCGTTGTTCCAGGGTCGCAGCAAAGTCGCGTCCGGTGCAGTCGTTTTTAACCGGCTATTCCATGTGTACGGTTAAAACAGAAGGAGCTGTCTATGTATTTGGCATTTTGGGAATCTTCGCTGGATAAAGCTAAAAAATCGCTGAAGCGAATTCGAGTTTTCGTTTGGGGTGTTTTTCGGTTTCTGCGTCGGGAAAGCTACTGCTCCTCCTTCTCTCTCTCTCTCTCTCCCCCCATATGAGTGAATGCGCACACTGCGTATTTTAAGAATACGATCCACATGAAAAATCTCCTTCCGTGTGGAAGGAGGGAAAATCAACGGCCTGTTTAAATCTCTCTCTCTCTCTCTCTCTCTCTCTCTCTCTCTCTCTATCTGAATGGAATCTCGCCAGCATTTTCCTATTGTCGTTGTATGAATTGCCGTTCCTCTGGGATTTTCCTGTATGTTCTTCTTCGTGAAACGATTTAAGGTCGAGAATCGGCCTTTTCGCCTCTATTTCTAGCGTTCTTTTGGTGGTTTGGGCCTCAGATTCCTGCCATTGAGGGTTCAGTGATATGTGGAAATGTGAAATTGTGAAAAAAGCGATGAATTTTATATAATTCAATTCCACTGTGAAGTCGAGATTCGGGGCTTTTGTTGCGATTTCTAGGGTTTTTCTTTTTGCAATTTGAGCTTTGGATTCTGCTTTGTGGAACTTTTGGTGGGAATTTGAGGCCACGGGTTTGAGCTAATTTGGTACCAGGCGGAGATTCAAGGACTTTGTTACGATTTCCGGTGTTTTTCTTTTCTGCATGTTGAGCTTCGGATTTCATTTGTGGAGTTTTTGGTGGAAAACGTGGTGAATTTGATGGAATTTAATTATCAGGTTGAGTTTTGAGGCATTCCTTGCTACTTTTAGGGTTTTACTTTTTGTACTAGTGAATTTCTTTTGCTGTTCTTGAAATGTATGGTGCTTGAAATTCGATGAAATTGAACTATCACGTTGGGATTCAAGGTCTTATTTGAGAAATTTCTGCTGCTTTCTTTTTCCGTGATATATTGTAAATTTAGATTGTCAGACAGCCTGAGACTAAAATAAGATGTGATGAATTCGATGCAGACGGATTATCAGGTAGAGCTCAGGGGTTATCATCTGTAACTGTGGAGTTATTTTGTACCGTTCGATCTGGAAAGGCCGAAGATTAAGCAGAGTATATTGTGAGTTCTGCCTCCGTTTTATTATTCGGTGGAGATCTGTCTTCTCAGAGTTTCTGTGATTTTGTTAGATCTCTGCGGGGTATTTTGGAGGCTGCAGATCACATAAGGAGGATTGATATCATTTGGATTTAGAAGATTATCAGGCTGAAATTGCGTTGGCTTTAGAGGATTGAATTTGAGGTTCTCAGAGACTTTGCTTCCTACGCTTGAGGGATATCAAGACAATGATTGATCAGTTCATCAATTTCATTATTCGGCCTCCTAGGTACATGTCATAGAGTTTTTTTTTGTTTTTTTATTTTTTTTAAAATTTTTATGATGCACCTTGTCCGTTCTAATTGGTGAAAATATATGCATGTTCTGGCTAGAAATATTACCTTTCATGAGTTATTTTATATATGCACTATGTTTATTTGTTGAATTGCCTGGTTGACGTGCATAGAAAGGTTGCTACCCCATTTGTGATCTCCACTTATGCCTTTTTTTTTAAAATATTTATTTATTTATTTATTTTTTATTTTTTAAAAGAACATGGCCAATAAATATTACCAGAGGGGAGCACTGTCATTAAGGAATATCTTTAGTTTAGAAACAACTGAATCATCCTTTTTCGACAGTTTGGGAAGAGTTAATAAGAGACTGATTGTTTACTAGTATGCCAATCTGAATAATCTAGAGGCTTATGGCATCTCAAAATGTCATAGTTGGAAAAGTCTAGGAGTGAATAACAGTTTCCAGTTTGATCTACAGAATTAGCAGGGCAATTTTTTGTTTTTTATTTTTGGGAGGGATACCTAAGAAATTTTATTAGAAAAAGCAAAAGGTTACAAAACAAGATGATGAGGCACCATCCAAATAATACGATTGAAAAGAACTCCCCAATAACCCTTGAAAAAATTCCCCTAGAGAAGCAACAAAATACTTTGATGACCTTGCCCAATCCACCACTAACCTTTTCACCTTAAGAAACACAACATCCACCATGCACCACTTATGCCGGAATGTCCTATTGTTGAATTCTTAACAAATTACTATATATATATATATATATATATATATATATATATATATATATATATATAAAGAGAGAGAGCCTCTAAAGAACAGTCCTACTCTCCCTACTCTCCCGCTTGCTTCCCTGCCAAGCTCTAAGAAAATCATTAATTGAGGACAACATTACCCAGGTCACTTCAAATAGCCTAAAAAATGCTGCCATATTGCAATTGAGTAGGAGCAGTGCATAAGCAGGCAATCCAACAACTCTGCCTCCCTAAGACAGAATGCATCCATTTGTGATGGTTATATTCCCGTTCCTCAAGTGATCAATCGTGACACGCAAGATCCTATATATTCCCAATAAGATGACTAGAGTCCTGAACTCTTGAGATCAATGGGGAGTTGATGGTCAAGTAGAAAGACTTGATCATGAAGTGACTCAATTTATCAAATATACACACCCTTCTTCCTTATCTGAGAGCACCATGTTATGGCCATGATGCACTTCCAAAAGGTGAACATATTCAGAAATCTCTTCATTCGAGAGCCATATCCAGGAATGTAGGACATGCACCTATTGAAAAGAGCCCCCAATTTTAGCATAATTTTCCATATGCTAGATGACATATATTGAGCCACTGTTGGGGTCCCACCTACCCTCCTCTACCTTGTATTTGCTGGCAGTATCCCTGTTCCACAGCCCATCTTCCACCACCCCCAATCTCTAAAGCCTCTTACCCATTGGAGCTAAGTTCATCTTCGGGAGATTCCTTATTCCTAATCCGCCATGCTCCTTTGGCTCCCCCCCCAAGAAAAAAAATCTCATTGTCAGTGATTCTTCAAGCCTTTCTTCATAACCACAAGGCTGTGGATGCGTAGAGAGAGAGAGAGAGAGAGAGAGAGAGAGAGAGAGAGAGAGAGAGAGAGAGAGAGGGATTTTGCAGGGAAATATGTGGTTGGTTATCCAAATTCGCAGACAAGAACTCATAGGAATTATGCATCTTGTAAAATTTATGAAAAATTTTTATTATTTTAATTAAAAATATTAAGTACTATATAGGGTCAAACGCTATGCTACATTACACGCCAGTGTTCGAAATATCGATACTATCGGCCGATATTATCGCTATCGCACCCTTGCGAGATGAAACCCTCGCGATAACCCCCGGAAGATGCCAAAAAACCCAAAATCTATATATCGGCTGATATATTGTTGATATCGCCACGACCGACCATAAAAAGCTGCTTATATGTGAAGAATAAAAAAAAAATTTGAATCATAAAAAAAAAGGAAGAGAAATCGGAGAGTTGCTACGAAGATTGGTGATCGGAGGTGGGCCATTCGACAGGTAAGTACACTTTTCCTCTTTTTCTCACAATTTTCTTTAATTTCTCTCTTTCTTCGCTGATTGGAGAGTGTCTGTGGAAATTTTTTCGAGATTCCGGCGAGAAATCAGGCGATTGAGGAAACCTCGCTGCAAATGTCACTCCGGAACGCATGCGTTCGTGAAGGAGAGGGAATGTGAAGGAGAGGGGCGCGGATGGGTGAAAATGGATTGTGCGGATGGGTTAAAATGAAATTGGGACGCGTACTGAGTTACTCAGTACACTCTCATCGTACTGAGTAAACTCTGTTGGGCCCATTGTGAATTCATGTGGTTTATCCACACCGTCCATACGTTTTTCCAGATCATTTTAGGGGTTGAGCCCAAAATTGAAGTATATCAAAAGCTCAAGTAGACCAGCCAAAGGAAACAATGGAAGTATTGATTTCCACCGTTGAAACATTTCTAAGGCCCCCAGTGATAATTATTTGTCATCCAAACTGTTCATAAGACCACGCAGACATGGATGAATGGAAAACACAAATATCATCTTGATCTAAAACTTTTATGGGCCCTGAGAACTTTTCAACGGTAGACTCCAATTCACACTATTTCAGATGGTGTGGTCCACTTAAAATTTGGATATGATTAAATTTTGGTTTAAAGCCCTAAAATTATATGATAAAGCAGATGTACGGAGTTGATACAGTGCATGAATGACGGTGGGCCCCACAGAGTTTACTCAGTACGCTGAGTTACTCAGTACGCAATCCGCTTCGTGAAAATGCGATCGGTGCGTGGTGCGTTACTCAGTACGCTCTTATGGTACTCAGTAAACCCACTTGGGCCCACCTTTAATGCATGTCATGTGGTCCATCCACGCTGTCCATCCGTTTTCCCATCTAATTTAAGAGGTTGATCCTAAATTTTAGAAAAATCTAAGATTATCACAGGAAACAGTGGTGATACTGATTTCCACCGTTGAAACCTTTCTCAGCCCTGCAGTGATGTTTATTGGTCATCCAAACCATTAATAAGATCATACAGACGTGGTGGATGAAGGGAAAATACAAATATAAGCTTGATCCATTCATTAAAGACTTCTGTGGCCCTCAAAAAATTTTCAACGGTAGATGTTCAATTCATCTATTTTCTACGGTGTGGTCCATTTGAACATTGTATATGCTTTATTTTTTTGCTAAAGCCCTGAAATTATTTGGTAAAATGGATGGATGGATCGGATAACATACATAAATCATGGTGGACCTCACAGAGCTTAATAAGTTTGTAATGATGGCCACACTCTCTCCACTGTTTTCTATGGTGGGGTCCACTCCAGCTCTGGATCTAACCCATTTTTTGGCTCATCCCATAAAATGATCTCTTCAAATGTATGGACGGTGTGGATACAAAAAATACATCATGGTGGGACCCACATAACTTGGTGATGTAATGTGCCCCATCAATGACGGGCGTGGGATTGCGTACTGAGCGTGGTACGCTCTTATCTTACTGAGTAAACTCCGTTGGGCCCACCGTGATTGTATGTAGTTTATCCACGCTGTCCATCCGTTTTTACTGATCATTTTAGGTGTTGAGCCCAAAATTAAACCATATCCTCAACTCAAGTGGACCACATTACAGGAAACAGTGTTAAATGAGTGTTGACCATTAAAAATGTTTTGTGAGCCATAAAAGCTTTGGATCAACCTGATATTTATTTCTTCCCTTCATCTGGGTCTTTAGGACCCAATCAACAGATGATGTCAAATAAACAATATAGTGGGCCTTAGGAGGATTTTAATGGTGGATATCCAATCATTATTGTTTTCCTGTGGTGTGGTCCACCTACGATTTACATCCCTATAATTTTTGGTATCAATCCCTAAAATGATCTGTAAAAATGGATGAACGGAATGGATGAAACAAATACATTATGGTGGGGCCCACATAGCACCGACCACCAACATTAAAGCAACTGACATTTAATGCTTTGTGCATTTTAATGCAACCAAGCTTATTATTTGGTGTGGTCCACTTGAGCGTTGGATCTGCCTCATTTTTGTGCTCATGCCTTAAAATAATCTTAGAAAAGGGATTGACGGCTTGGATGTACAGATACATCAAGGTGGGCCCGCCCACAAAACTGCCCGTTCAGAGCTAGGGACGGGCGGGGGTAGTACGCAATCCGCGTCCGGATGCTGAAGATACTGACAGGTTGCGTAGCGAGACTAGCTATTGAAGTGACGCACCAAGTTCTATGGGGCCCACCATGATGTACGTGTTGTATCTACACCGTCCATACATTTTGCTATATCGCATGAGACAAAGAATGAGTCAGATCCAAATCTGGAGTGGAACCCACCACAGAAAACAGTGGGGAGAGGGATGCCCACTGTTGAAACCTTCCTAAGGTCCACTATGATGTTTATCTGAGATCCAACCTGTTTATAAGTTAAGACAGACATGAAAGAAGGGAAAAAACAAATTTTAGCTTGATTGAAAACCTTTGTGGCCCGTAGAAATTTTTAATGGTGGGTGTCCCTCGCTCCACTGTTTTCTGTGGTGGGGTCTACTCGAGCTTTGGATCTGACTCATTCTTTTTCTCATTGCCTAAAATGATATCTCCAAATGGATGGACGGTGTGGATACAACACACATCATGGTGGGCCCTATAGAACTTGGTGACGTCACTTCAAGGTCCACCATGTCATTTATTTTCCATCTGACATGCTGTAGATGTAAAATCCACCATTCATCTGGTGATCCGTACATACAAAAGCTACCTGATTAAAAAACTATGCTAGGCCACACCAATGGGAGGAATGTAAAATTGCTTCCAAATTGAGATGGAGATAATGATTACGAGTCACCACGCAACTCTATGTGGGTCTAGACCACAACTAGTCCCCATCATTGATATGTATATTTCTCAAATTTTACTTCTTCAGTTCTTCTTTTACTTTTCAATGAATTGGTTGGGTTTTCATACATGACTATGATATACTTATAAATATCATGCATCCAATTTAAATATAATTGCATTAGTTCAGTTAAACAACGCATAGCTTAGGACCCTATACAAAGGAAACTTATTATGTCCATATTTTTTTTGAGATGTTATGATTTAAAAGTGTGTATTAAGGGCTTTTTTAACAATCCCCAGAGTTTCATTAAAAATTTCAACCATTTCCTCAATGTTTCCCCATGTTTCCCAAAAAGTGCGATAAATTATGCGATACAAACGATATATCCCGTGCGATAACCGATACGTATCTGTATCCCAAGGGTGCGATACATAGTGTGATACCGATATTTCGAACACTGTTACATGCTATTTAAAACACTGCTATTTTCTCCATTTGTTTTAGCCTCATGCAATTCCATATCCTAGAGTGTTTCTTTTAGCTCTTCGGTCAGAACTTTAGAATATGGATATTTCTCGGCCTAATTATTAGCTTTTCCTTTTTCCCTTTTTCTCTGTTGCCACCCTCCCTGATATGATGGAAATACAGGTCAGAGTATAATCCAGACCAATATTTATGGGAACAAGAATTCACCCTTGCAGGCAAAACGTACAGACGGCAAGACTTGGAGGCAAGTACGGAGATCAGTTATCGAGGTTTTTTCTGTCTTTTCATCCATTGCGCACATATTTATTTCCGTTATTGTAATGTTTGTTAACACTTCTGGAATACCTCATTTTAAATTTACAGCTTCAAAATGGAAGAGGCCATACCTTGAAGTGCAGTCATTATATTCCTTCTCCCTTTCCGGAAAGCACTCCCCTTCCTTGTGTCATTTATTGCCATGGAAATAGGTAGGTTGTGGTTGTTTTTGTTGTTAGTTTTTTTCTTTTCCAATATTTTTTCGTCATTTAGTGCATTATCAGTGTCAGATTTCATATATTTCTTGATGGATACTTCCGTATAAGTCCTTTATGTGAACCAATTGTCCATCTTGATTATTGGATGTGTTGTCTGTTGTCTCATGTTTTGTTCATGGGAAGTAAGAGCTGAACTTTGTTCATCTCTTTCTAATTGGCTGTTGCAGCGGTTGTAGAGCAGATGCAAATGATGTAGCTGTTATTCTACTTCCTTCAAATATTACTGTCTTTACTCTTGATTTTTCTGGGTCTGGCTTATCTGATGGCGATTATGTCAGCCTTGGTTGGCATGAGGTATGGTGATTTGTTCTCTTTATGAATGCCCCACTTTCATTGCTCAGCGTTTATTGCTCTCAAGTTTTTGATGTGTTTGTTTATCTATATGTCAGAAAGATGATCTTAGAACTGTGGTGTCCTATCTACGAAGCGACCCAAAAAATTCATGCATAGGGCTTTGGGGACGATCTATGGGTGCTGTCACAAGGTAGTTAATCACACAATCTCAGAACCGATAATTTCTTGATTGCTGAAATCTAGTATCATGATCTATTAGCTTTAATTTCAAGGCCATTTGTGTTTTTTTTTTCTTTTCTTTTTTTTTTTCTACTAGTAAAAATCTGCATTTGTATGCCCCCCTCTCTCTCCCTCTCCCTCTCTGTCTCTCCCTCCCTCTCTCTCTCTCTCATGTACACACAGACTCACATAGATAGGCTCATGTCCACCAGTTGAAAATGGGGCCCACATGGTGCTGTGCACGACATTCAACCTGTCCATTTTATTTTTTTAAAACAGTAATGAGAATATATCCAACCTGTCCATTAGTTATGTCCCATCATGAAAATGGTTGCCCCAAAAATCAGGCCAATGCAACCATCGGGTGGGCCACACCATGGAAAAGGATGGAAAAAAAATGCAAAAAACGTACAAATTCCAGTGGCAGTCCACCTGACCAGTGGATTGGTCTGAGTTTGGGTTGTCCCATCATCATGTTGGGGCATTCCTGGTGCATGGGTTGAATGGCATGCTGACGCCAAGGTACGTGCCACACCAGAGAAAATGATAAAAATTGCCACACACATACACACACAAATTTAAGTTGTGGGGCCCACCTGATTGTTGGATTGGGCTCATTTTTTTAGTGTCAATTTGTAATGGTGGGGTGTATGGTGTACCTGATGCACTAATTGGATGACATGCACACATCCCCGTTGTCCCCACTGGATATAGGGCCTTTCCACAGTGAGCATCCCCCATTGGATGATTGGATCAGCCTGAACTTTTGGGTCCCCCATATAGTAATTGGCACACCTGGTGCATGAATAGATGTCCTACACTCCACATGGGGCCCATTTTCAACCGTTTGCACCACAACTATGGTGAAAACATTTTCAGATTAGCATTTCTTCCACACACACACACGCACACGTTTATGTATGTGTAAATACATACAGACACATACACATGCAAGGGTGTGCATGGATGTACGTGCATATGAGTGCACGTGTGCATGTGTACATGTGGGCGTTCGAGTACGTTTGTGTGCCTGTGCACCCACGTGCATGCGTGAATGTCTGACTGAATTGTTGCAACATCAATGTGAGGTAATTTTGTTAATTTCTTGTATAATCTGATTTCTTTGGCAAGATCATCTGTGCGGTAGATCCCCCCTGATGCACCATACCCTTAACATGTTCCAGGTTAGTATGCGCAGCTCTGTGAATAGGTGCATGTGGGGCTAACAATTCTCTAGAATCCATATGCATCTAAAAAAAAAAAAAAAAACCTTCACTTATTAATTTCTTCCATGGAATTAAATTTTAATATGGCTGCCGCATCTGTCCATTGTGATGTACCCATGCGCCGTTTGTCTATAAGTAATCTGCACATTTTCACCCAATCTTAGTTTTTGTGATTGGACGCTCATAAGATTTTGGTTTCACTTTATGTATGCTAGTGTAGCATTTGGAAAAATCCAAAGTTTTACTTTGGTTACTTTCATAATTAAACATTCAAGAGAATTATCAGACCTATTATACCTACCCAAAAAAAAGAGGCTAACATGGCTTGCCCTTGCACAGGCCATTTTCTATCACTAATGTCTTGCTCTTGTAATTTATTGCAGCCTTCTTTATGGAGCAGAAGACCCATCTATTGCTGGGATAGTGTTGGACAGTGCTTTCTCCAACTTATTTGATCTGATGATGGAACTGGTGGATGTTTACAAAATCCGCCTTCCTAAATTCACGGTACGGTGTTCATCTCTTTTCTCAGCAATTTACTCTAGATTCATGCTTGTAATAAACTGATAGAATGGTTGATTCTGCAGTTGTAATGTGTTTTTGTTAGCGAATAGAGTGAGGTGACAAGCTTAAACAAAGCAGCATCACATCATGCTGACATACTGTGCAAAAAAAGGGAAATTAATTATGGTCTATTCATTGATAATTTTGTTTCAAAATGACTACCGACTATACCTTGATTGTTTTGACCATTTGATGACCTCAAAGTCCACTCTATCAGTAGTTTCTGAAAGGTAATTTCTGATAGTAGTTGTCGGGGAAACAAGAACCTCAAGTTTGGTGATGTGTTTCATGATGGGAATGTTCTCATGCCATGTTATAGCAGTCTGGTGAGGAGACCACCAATGTTGTCGAATCTCATGTGCGATTGCATATGCCTATGTGCATATGCAACCACACACACACACACACACACACACACACATATATATATATATATGTTCTTTTTGAATTTTTTTTTTACAAAAAAAATTGGAAAAATTCAAAAAACTATAAGAAATTAAGAGAAACTTTCCTAAGCTAATAGATAACTAATTTTACATATTTAAAATATATTTGAGAGAAATAAAATCAATTAAACAATGAATTAAACATCAAGTGCTTGAATCTTGATCTTCCGTGTGTGTGTGTGTGTGTGTGTGTGTGTGTGTGAGAGAGAGAGAGAGAGAGAGAGAGAGAGAGAGAGAGAGAGAGAGAATTGCAAATGGAGGTTTGGAATGGAAACCTTTTTATAGGCAAAAAAGTTATTTTTTTACAAAATAATAATAATAAGAATAATAATGTGCCAACCGTTAGCCAATATGTGATCGCATACATCGCATATGTGCCACATTGCATATGCGCTCTGCATATGGATATGCGCATATGTGGTCGAACATGACAACAATGGAGACGACCAATGTAGAAGAAACATCTAAACATGGATGTAAGACAATTTTCAGTTGTGAAGTCGATTCTCCTGATTCTCAATGTTATATGTTGGAAAGTGAGAAGTTCTTTTGTTCTTGACATTAAGACCTATCTATCTCAATTTTGACCCTTCTTTCAGACGTTCAAATGGGAGCTCCATTTTGTAATGGAATTAGTTCCAGTCAAAGTGGGATCCAGTTTTCTAGAAATGCTAGAGCACCATAGATCTTTGACCTCTCAGATCCTCCAACACAAATGCCTTTGTTTTTATAAACAAATTTGTGCAAGTTGGATAGATTGTTAGAGTAGCTTAGACCTTTAAGAGATTTTCACAGGATGTAATGGAACTGTTGCTGTGGTGCATGAGATAACATAACTTGTTGATCTTGAATGAGTTGCGAAGTTACGACGCACTAGTGTTTATAGGAATAACTGTGCTACATGGATTTGTAATTTGATTCAGACACTTCTTACCTCTTTGGTTGCATTTTTCTCATCTTTAACATGACTACTGGGTTGAAGAATCGTAACACATCATTCCATGCTTTATAATTTTCCAAAACTATGCTGTCATGTTTTTCCTTTTTGCTGATCTGTTAAATGTCTGCATGGCTAATGGTGCAAATTGAAGAAGTTTGAATGTCAAATAAAAATGTAGATGTTTCAAGATATTAGTCATTGCACTGAGATTTTTTTTTCCTGTTTTTTTCTCCATCAGGTTAAGATGGGTGTTCAGTTAATGCGGCGGGTCATTCAGAAGAAGGCTAAGTTTGACATTATGAACCTAAATTGCTTACAGGTTTGTCAATTGATGGCATTACCAGATGTAAAAATTAGTGTTTCTGAAAAAAAAACAGAAAAAAGAAACTAATTTGATTTCAAGTGCTTCCCTGTTCAATGCAAACTTAATAATGATATATTTAAGGTTCCAAAGGGACGAGTCAACACTTCATTCAGAAGAAAATTGCAGAAATTCTTCCTTGGAATGCTCTACTCGTCATAAGTTAATTGGTTCTAAAAATTTAAGAGCTAAGGGCACTTTGCTAAAATGGTAGAAGAATGGTCTTTGCAATGGTGTAAATATTTTCAATATAGTTTATATATCGAGACAATTGCCTATTTCATATTCTTTTATGAAATAATGTTGATATAATGTTATATCTTTCATCATTACCACATAACTGTTAGGGGCTGTCATTCTGTTAGGTTTTTCCATGGTTGCTGTGTATCTTGCCTTGTGTTGACATCCGACACTGACACACCATGTTGTTTTAAGTTAACATAATTTTCTCCATGATTTGTTTAAAGTTCAAAATTTCAAATAGGACATTCTGAAGACAATATGTCAATTTTCTGCCATGCCTGCAGGTTGCACCCAAGACTTTCATTCCAGCTTTATTTGGACATGCTACTGGGGATATATTCATTCAGCCGCATCATTCTGATCGTATCTTTGAGTCGTATGCGGTATTATTTATTTAAATGCAAGATTTCTATATTGCCATTTATACATCTTAAAATTTCTTTTGTCATACATGTCAGTTAAACTGAAGTTGGTTGGTGCCACATGTAATAATCTACATTCACCTCTAGATGTGGAGAGCTGTGCCAACCTAGCACATGCATAGGATATCCAAGCCTTTTGCCAGGTGGCACCCTTTGTGTGTATCATCTATCCGGAAAATCAAGTTGGTCAACTCTTCTGAGATGGATGGGTAGTCCATCCGTTGTTTTTGTACTCGTTTGGCCTACTTGGCAGTTAACCAGCCTAATTTTTTGGACAGATGATCTAAGTGGTATGTGCCACCTGATATAATATGGCTTGGATATCCTACACACATCCTTTACGAAAGTAAAATAGCACGGTGTTTCTGATTTTGATTGATTTATTTATTTTTACTCTTTTGCAGGGAGATAAGAATATTATTAAATTTGAGGGAGACCACAATTCCCACCGACCACAATTTTATTATGATTCGGTCTCCATTTTCTTGTACAATGTCCTACAACCTCCCCAATTTTCATCAGCACGTTCGAGTTTGCTTGAGAATTTTTGTCAGTTGGGGAACTTGGAGGCCAGTGCGGGTAAAAATGAGGTGATTCTCCCGAACAATTATAATGTTTTAAGGATTTCTTAAAGTTGCTTTAAAGGAAAACAGAGTGAAAAGCAATAACCTGGGTTTTCATTTATTTAGAATTTTATATAGGCTAAATGGTGTGTGTTTCTTCTTTATCTCTTTATCCTCTCTTTCTTATTTGAATCGGCTAAATGCTGGGAATTTCTCCTTGTCTCTCTTTCTTTCTTCTCTCTGTTTTTTTTTTTTTTTAAAAAAAAAAATTTATTTGAACTTGCTAACTGGTGTGAATTTCTCCTTTTCTCTTTCTTATGTTTTTGGGTCTCTCTTTCATATTTCTTTATCAAGTAATCAAACAAAAACACAGAGAGATTACTTTTTATATAAAATTTTCTAATCTAACTGACCCCAGTAAGTTGGGATACGGCTTAGTTGATGCGTATGCTGATGATATGACTTTAGTTTATTGACTTATTTGAAGTTAACTGATGCAACAATTGCATGTCACCTATGCTTGTCTGGATTTGGAGTAATGTCTTCTTTCCTATGCAGCCAATCCATTCCAAACATTGGGACATCTATTTACAATGCAATTTGTACTTTGACTTCTATAATAAACATTTCATTTAACCATATTGGTTGAGAAGCTATTGATTTCACTGGCACCTCAGCTGAGGGTGTTAGTAGAGATTGCCCTTGTACAGGAAGGTGGCTTCCCTTTCCTGGCCTCCAGTTTTTGGAAAAAGTGATGCTACTTTATATATATATAGTTTGTTTGCTGCCATAGAATAAAGAAAAAAAGAAAAAAAAAAAGAAGAAAGTTTCTTTGCTGATAGAATGCTATTTTTCAGAGATTATGTGAGATTACCACAGATGCGGCAAGCTCATCATCAGTGCCTCCCTGGTCGTCAAATGGTAAGAATCCTTAATTTTGTCTTTAAATTTGGATTGGCTTTATTTGCATAAAAAAAATATGTTAATCATCTCAGTAACTTGTATTTGCACTTTGCAGAAACAGTTTCAGCTACAAAATCGATGGGTGAATTGCTTTCCGAAGCCGGAGATTTTACGGATATAGTGGTAAGTTTCCTCACCCTTTGGTTTTCCATCTTTTTCCTTGCAGACTGTCTATAATCAATCTTCTGTCTGTACTTGCTAGCATCGTTCTGAAAGTTAGTGACTTGATTTGGAACTTGGCCCAGTCATCTTGACTTGATGAGATTTCCGGCTGAATCACTAGGAAACACTTGCTTGAATTTGACTGGGTTCTGACTCAGCAAGACTCCTCTAGTCAGCTTTGCTGACTTGGTCGACTTGACATGACATGTAGTGACTCGAACCAATTGACTCAGTTTGTCATTTTTTCTTTTTATAAACATTTGAAAGTGGTGGTGAGATTTGGACTCATGGCCTTCATGATCGAAGCAAAGTCTACGACCAACACAATAGAGTGCCCTTGATCATTTAGCTATTTTATATCTTTAATCCTTAACTATTTTAGGGCCCGTTTGGTTACCGTCCAAGTAGTGTTTCGATAGAACTTTTTGGACACCTCCATCCAACCCAAGGGTGTCTGAACATGCTCCTATGAGTGGACTATTTTGTCTGCAGTTTGTCAGACACCGTATCTGGACACATGTAGCTCTTGTACACATTAGGCACATTGGCACGTGTGGACATTCAACACACTTGTAGATTAATAATGGCATATGTGGCACATGCACAGTGTATGTACACATGGGTAGGCATGTGGTGGCACTTGTAGGTCGAATGTGGCACGTATGGGGTTGTAGAAGACAAGCAGTCTCACTTATGTGACATTCACACGTGCAACTTCTGTGGCATATGTGCCATGCATATCTATAAACAATCACTACTCTCTATTTTATGGAAAATGAGCTAAAACCAACTGTCCATATCACTCAATCCACAAAACGGCTAGTTTTTGAACAGCCTTGTCTTTGGTTTTATTGAAGTTAGTACCCTATCCACTTTTCTTTTTTTTTTTTTTTTTGACGAACCATGGACATATGCTTGTTTGGATAAGGCTGTCCGAATGGAACTTCTTCAGTAACCAAACATCCCCTAAATATTTGTTACTACTTTATATATTTTTAATTTAATTACTGACTACTGAGTCAAGTCAAGCAGAGAGTCAAGTCTTCGAGTCGAACTGACCTGGATGGAGATTGAGTCCTGTCGAGTTTTCAGGTTTTTGAACTCTCCTTGGTAGAAGTATTTGTGGAACACTATTATCCTTTTTAATACTTTTGCAACGTAGCATTCTTGCGGCATGCTTGAATGAATTTGAGTCGATGCTATCCTCATCAGGTTGTTCGTAACCATTCATTTGGGACTTCTGTCTTTGCCATTTGCTGTTCATAGTGGCGAAAAGCCTCACTGATGCATACGTACATGGTCTGGAATGCTGTCCTGTCGTTGGCTGAAATTTCCTGAGATTGCTGACTTTACAGGATGAACCAAATGGGCAGAATGAGAAGTGCTGTTCTTCTTCAAGCTCGAGTCTAGAGAGCTGGGGGAGATGCTCCCCTATAGTGCGAGTCAGTGATGAGTCATCATCACCTGCAGATATCACAGGGACTGCCAGCAACAGACATCAGGTCCTTTTCTCTCTTCAGTCCCTCTGTTATTTTCAAGAACCTTTTGGGCCAAAATTCAAAAGAAGCAATTGACAATGCTCGGCCTGAAATCTATGGCATTTTCTTATCCATTGGGCCAGCCTTCTGTACAGGTGCGGTCCACTTCAGTGAACCAGATTGTTCCTCTGGTGGGGCCTACTATGGATTGTATATGGACCAAAAATCTCCTCTGCTGTATGATACCGGCCATCTAATGGGGGACTTCTTTCTGTCAAATAATTTTTACTCCACATTTTCGGGCCATCAATTGGACAGATAGGATCAGCTTACTGGGGAGTTTTTTAGAACATTCCTTGTCCATAGTGGGGGCCTTCCAGATGAATGGTGTGGATCACTAGAAGGGGGTACTGCATGTATGAAACTGTCCCGTACAAAAATGCGGCTTTGGCCCAGGCATTGCATATTTCCTAATTCGAAGAAGCAATTATAAAAAACCCCATGTGTATTTAGCCAGCTCCTCTACAAGCCAGCACACATCCATACCTGGCTGGTACATACAGTGAACATCCAAGCCACCACTAGGTGGACCCCAACCTTGTGGATATCCAGAGAAATCAAGCTGGTCCACTCATCAGGTGGTCTTGTGTAGGCAAAACAACTCTTTTAAAGCTATCCATGTATTCCTTACAGTGACCAACCTAATAAGTGGACCAGCTTGAATTTTCGGGCAGTGCATCTGCACAGGGATGGACGGCTCATATCCCATACACATATTCCAGCTTGGCGCATGTGTTGGCAACACTTGAAGGATTAGTAAACCTGATGGATCAATATATTATTCAAATGGCATACCCATACAACCTTCGTTTTGCTGAAATGATCTCTCTCTCTCTCTCTGTTTTTTTTTTTTTTTTCTTTTTCTTTTTTTATTTAAAGAATGGGCAGATGTCATTTAGGGCCCTCGTGACGCCTCTCAGAAATATACGGCGGAAATTGAAGGACCCACCGAAGGAGAAGATGAAGAGTAAGAAGGTGAACAAGAGAACTCCGCTCATTCTAAAGAAGCCAATGCATGGAAAATTGGTTAATTTGGATATGTTGAGTAAGCGGTTCCGACTCTGTGTGCTAAGGCACGTAAAACACAGGTGACGTCTCTCGTCATCAATGCCAATGTATTATAAAAATGTCTGTAACTGTAATTCACTCTCCCTTTTTTTTGGCCTCTAAAGAAAAGAAAAAAAAAAAGTGTGGGGGATGGGTGTGTTTCCTTATATTTAGAACAGGTTTTGTTTTTTCTTGATTTCGTTCCTCTGGGTAGAGGTTTGTGCTCTGTCAGGGGGTGTTTGGGTCATTGCCTTGGGTTTGCCTGGATCAGGAATCATGGGGCCCTGCTCATTAGCAAAATGTATGGCTTTCTGATGAGGAGAAACGAGCAGCATGGCCATTTGGACGATTCGCTATTTTGCATCTTGTACATTGCAACTTCCAAAACACTCCATCTTGAGGTATGGCTGTCAATAGAGCTGGGCATCGAGTCGAGTTGGCCCGAGTTAGGGCTGACTCGACTCAATCCGGTTTTGAAATAGACCTGACCCGAACTCGATCCGACTCAATACTGAGTCCAGCATGCCTGACTCGATCCGAGTTCGGTCTGGCCTGGACTGATCCAGACCGAGTCCAATCCGGTCAGAAGTACCAAGTCGGGTCAAGTTGGCATTGAGTGGGATTGAGAGATGAGGGAGGGAGTGGAGAGGAGAGAGAGGAGGGTGATGGTGATGGTGATGGTGGTGGGTGGTTGCCGGGCTTTGAAGAGGAAGAGGAGGAGGATGAGGGAGGGAAGGAGTGGAGGAGAGAGGGTGATGGTGGTGGGTGGTTGCCGGGCTTGGAAGAGGAGTATGAGGGAGGGAGGGAGGGAGGGAGTGGAGGAGAGAGGGTGATATTGGTGGGTGGTTGCCGGGCTTGGAAGAGGAGGATGAGGGTGGGAGGGAGAGAGAGGTTGGGATTGGGTTGGGGTAGGGTTAGAGAGTTGGGTCGAGTTAGGTTTCAGATTGAGTTGAGTCTAACTGGATCAAGTTTCGGGTCGAATCGGG
The DNA here is from genome assembly GCA_037074715.1 of Magnolia kwangsiensis. Lineage (NCBI taxonomy): Eukaryota > Viridiplantae > Streptophyta > Magnoliopsida > Magnoliales > Magnoliaceae > Magnolia > Magnolia kwangsiensis. The sequence continues at coordinate 112,218,176 of CM073582.1, read as the reverse complement.
ATCGAGTTGAGTCTAACTGGATCGAGTTTCGGGTCGAATCGGGATCGAGTTGAGTCTAACTGGATCGAGTTTCGGGTCGAATCGGATCGAGTTACTGGGTAACTCGAACTTGACTCGGTTTGAGTTTGGATTGGGCAAAGCTTACTTGGTTCGGGTTGAGTTGGATTGAGTCGAGTTAGCTGGATTGGGTCGTCCAGTGCCCACCTCTAGCTGTCAATGGTCGTGGCTGGGCTGGGCGAAGCAAAGTCAAGATTCTGAATAGAGCCTGACTAATGGTTGGAGCAACTGATGGCTGGACTGCACTGCTGACAGCCGTAGGTTAAGGACAATCTGTAGGGTTGTTTTGGTCTTGTAACAAAAATAAAAATAAAAATCCATCTTTACAATTCAAAGCTAGTGGCGACTTTACAGGAGAAAAGCCCATCCTTCCTATTCCATCTTAAACAAGTTGATTCACACGTTCTTTCCATCACCTGCTTTGAATTCTTGCAGTATGGCCACAATCTGCAGCTCTTGGAGGGTGGTGTTGTGGAAAAAAAACTCTTAAGCATGCAATCGATGCAAGCAAAGCAAAATCACACGAGGAGATCCGAAGCAAAATAGAAAAGCCAAAGAGAAAAACAGGAGATGAGGCATATGGATTTACACGGTTTGGCATCTCTGTCCGACGGGCAACGTTATATACCTTCTTTTTCAATAAAATAGGAGAAATCAAGCTTCTCTGTCACTTTCTCCTGCACAACAATCTCTTATCAAGGAAGGCCCCACATGAACATGCACCTCTCTACATACACATGTATTCTTCTCCTTTTCTAGACAGCACTTGATAAAGCCCAAGGAAACCAGGCATCACATGTACACACATTAGAAAGAGTCATTTCTCTTTCAACTAATCTTATGGGATAGAAGTACCTTTAAGGCCAGTTCAGGGTTAAAGGCTGGCAATAAAATAAGGTGGACCATCAGGTTTTGTGGTCCATCACACTACATGTCGGGCTCGGGTTAGGTCTGTCAATGGACCACGCTCGGACCTGGCCCACAAAACAAAACCTAGGTCTGAGGATGGCCCGGGCTAACGACTTGAATAAAGAAACAGGCCCAAACCAACATGTAATCATATGCATTACCTGAGCTCGCACCCACTTCTGTGGACGATCTGGGCCGTTCATTAAGCGTGCCCCACCATGCTCAAGCCAGGCAGACAGGCTCTTATATATGACATGAGCAAAACCCAATTAATTAATGGCCCGAGCATGGGGATTTCAATGGGCCTGGGCCTGTTATTTCCCTGGAAGCCTGATCCAAAGCATTACAGGCCCAGGCCCATTGAAATCCCCATGCTCGGGCTAGAAAATTCTGCGGACTCCTCACCCCGTGATCCCTTTCCCATGTCGTGGAAGTGAAGCAATGCTCCTTCGTAAAAAGGCAAACCTCCCAGCACCTTTTTCCCTGCGCCTTCTTATCATCCATCCATATCTTTCCATCTCCAATCCAGTTTCCAAGCAGGAGCAGGACAGTAAGTAGAATTCCCTGCGCCTTCTCATCATCTATCCGTATCTTTCCATCCCCAGTCCAGTTTCCAATCAGGGACAGGACAGTAGGTAGAAACAAAACCTGGCCTCATCATCTATCCATATCTTTCCATCCCCAGTGGGATTATTAACAGAACCCTTTTTTGGAGAACGTTAATACCTAGACCATAAATAGCGACTTTCTTGGTTGGACCAAGCAATCTCCAAGTCACCTTCTTCTAAGCTTCGCTGGACGACATGGCATTCTCATTCAAATTTGGGCAGGCCAGACAGTCGTCCACCTGAGCTCCTTGAGAGATCCTCTCTTGGGAGTTCTAGGTTTGTCTAAGGCACCTCGAATTTCAGTTAAAGCCAGTTCTATTGTATTTCAGTCTTCCTCAGTAGGGGTTTGGTGATTATTCTAAAAAGGGACAGAGAACCAGATAAAGCTGCTTGCATTAAGTTAGAAACCCAAATTAAAATAAGTCACCATAGAACATAAAATAATTATGTCCAATTTTCATCAATCTCAATTGACCCCTCGTTACCGCCCATAGGAGAAATGATAGATGGCCTGTGAAAAAGAGCATTCCTAAGTGTTTATTTTCCCATCTATATGCATTTTTTTTCTGTCTCTGTTCAGATAGATGGCCTGTGAAAAAGAGCATTCCTAAGTGTTTATTTTCCCATCTATATGCTTTTTTTCTCTCTGTGTTCAGATAGATGGCCTGTGAAAAAGAGCATTCCTAAGTGTTTCTGGATTCTCTTTTATACTTTGCTCTGTAAATGCCTTCTTTCAGTTCTGTGCACTGTCTATTTTATATGTAGTCTCTAGCCAATTCTGAGTTTCAATCTCGTGCATTCCTTTGTGGATGGTTAGGCTGGCTTTTATGATTGATCACTGGATGGGGCCCACTGATGGGCCATCACCTAATGCACAAGTCAGATGAGAAATGTGCCAAATGATGGAATGGTTAGCTACAATGCTGCACGCAGGCGCACTCTTTGTAATTTTTTTCATGATTTGTCATCTGGTCTGTGAATTTATGTGGGTCCCATCTCATAGTGACCTGGCTTGAGCTTCAAGCTGGTCTGCTCATACAGTGGGCCATGTATAAGATAACACGGTCGTCGGAAAAATAAAAAATAAAAAATCAACTACTTTAATTACTTTAGTACAATGATAATCATTTGGCATTGATCTGAATGTCCTAACTGTTCCTGCAGTACACTTTGGCTTTTAATATGTGCTAGTGGAGTCCATAATTCAGTGGTCCAATGATTTGGTGGGACAGACTATTGGTGGCCCATATACCAAAAACTCCTACATCAAAAGATCTTGACCATTGAATGTCTGGCTTTCTTTTGGTTGAAGTGTAGGATATGATTTTTGGATGATCTGATCTATCCATCTGGTAGGCACCATCTTCAATGGGTAACTAAAATTCATGGTGATTTGACACCTATTCATATTTTGTTCCTCACATGTGCCACAATCCATCTTTCCTATTCGAGGACGACAAGGAATGTACAGCTAGTCGCAACCATTTATCCATGACCAAACTAATCCCGACAACATGCCCATGAATCCAGACAACCTCTAGTGTTTTTAATAATCAAAACAAACTGCCAGTACTGTCGATTTTATCTTTACATATTCTCTAATCCGATTCTGAGTTCAATCTCATGAACTCCATTGCGGATAGTTTAGTTAGACTGGTTGTCGATGATTTCTCACTGTATGGGTCCCACTGATGGTCCATCACCTAATGCTCAATTCAGATGAGAAACGTACCAGGTGATGGCACGAGTAGCTACAATGCCTGCATCCATGCAGGTGCCCCATACTTTGTAGTTTTGGCATGATTTGTCATCTGGTCTGCGAATTTAGGTGGGTCCCACCTCTTATAGTCCTGGCCTAAGGTTCTATCTGGTCTGCTCATCCAGCAGGCCAGGTACAAAATAATATGGTGAACAGTTTAGAAAAAAAGTACTCTACTAACCTGAGTAGAATGATAATCATCTGGCAGTGGCACTGTTCTAAATTTCCAAAGTACTCCTGCCCTACATTTTAGGTTTATAGTTTGTGATATGGCTGTACACGAGTCAAGTTAGCTCGAAAAGCTCGTTGATTGACTCGGCTTGAAAGGCCGACTCAAGGTGAGTCAAGCTTGTTTACTAAAGCTCGAGTTGAGTTCAAGCCAAATTCGACCATGGTGTATTTCAACTCGGCTTGAGTAATATATTTTAATTATATATATAAGTTTTTTTTTTTTTTTTTTTTAAGTGTTAAAATTTAAAAGTTTTTTATTAAAAAATCCTACAGGATCCTACCCGTCCCCATACCCTCTTTTTCTTTCCCTTACCCTGCTGAGGTAAACTCAACTCGGCTCAAATCACTAGCTTGACTGGGTAGGAGGCAGATCCCATGGTATTAGGAGGGATGGGATCAATTTTAAGGTAATGATGGTGGTGGATTGTCTTGAGATCCATGGGATTGCTTATATCTCAGGACAAGTTCACTGGGTCTATTTGGCACGCCCCCCATATCCTGAGATTTTACCTTCCAATCCATTCAACCAAGGGATAGGATCAATTTTAAGGTAATGATGATGATGTCAGTGGATTGTCTTAAGATCCATGGGATGGCTTATATCCCGGGACAAGTTCACCGGACCTGTTTGGCTCGTCATGCCTATCCAGGGATATTGCTGATCCCATCCCTCCTAATACCGTGGGATCTGCCTGGCCAAACAGGCTCTTAGCAAACAAGCCAAGCTTCAATGTTGAGCTCAAGGGCGAGCTCGAGCTCAAACTTGAGTATATCATTGAAGAGTTAAGCCGAGCTTGGCCCACTTCAACTCGACTCGGCTCGATGTATAGCCCTATTGTGATAGTGGGACCCATAATTCAGTGGTCCATTACATTGATGGGACTGTCCCTGTCCCATACACCTAAAACTCCAAGATTGAATGATCCTAGCCATGTAATATCTGGCCAGTTTTTATAAGGTTGAAGCGCACTGGTTGCTCTATTGGCTGCCTAGATGGATGAGTTTGAGATCTTTGCATTTTGGGAAATTTTGGTTCATGGACCATTCGCAGAGTGGCCCATAGAATCATCAGTTTGGATGGCTGAAACTGGATGTCACCAAGATGGGCTCCAAGAAATTGGAGTTGTGATGCATCAGACCTTGAATCTTGTCTCTGTTGGGTTCATTTTAGAACGTCAGAATAGAAATGAGGTGTATCCCACGCTCAAATGGGCCAGACGAGATGAAACAGTGGCAATTCAGTGAGAACCGTTGAAGCATTCTTATTGTCATAAAAGTTTTGTATCAGGCTATATTTTTTGTGTTTTCACTTCATTCTACTGAGAATGACCTTTTAAACGGTTTGGATAGTATATAAACATCAAGGTGGAGCGTAGGAAGGTTTCAACCGTAGAAATTTCTTTTCCCAAATTTTCCTCTGGTGTGACCCACTTGAGTTTTTTATCCACCTTATTTTTGGTCACATGTCCTAAAGTGAGCTCGAAAAACGGATGGACGGAATGGATTTCTCAAATACATTTGAGTGGGCCTCATCCAGCATCCACGCGTAAAAAGGCTTTTACAAGTTGAAAGGGGAAACGGATTGGCTGGTCACCCAATCGGGCATTATGGGGCCACCGTGATATATGTGTTTTATCCATGCCGTCCATATTTTTTTCCAGACCATTTTACAGCTGGAAATAAAAAATTAAGCATATTTGAGTTTCAAGTGGACCACACCACAGGAAACGGTGGCGATTGAATGCTCACCCTTAAAAACTTCTCGGGGGCCACGAAAGTTTTGGATCAAGCTGATATTTGTGTTTTCCCTTCATCCGGGCATGTGTGACCCTATCAACAGGTTGGATGTCACATAAACATTAAGATGGGCCCAGGGACGTGGTTTGGTCTACTTGAGCTTCGGATCTACTTCAATCTTTGGCTCATGTCCTAAAATGAGTTGGAAAAATGGATGTACGGCGTGGATACGAAATACATGCATCAAGATGGACCCCACAGTGCCCAACAGTACCTAGCTGGGTGGTGTTGGGTCCCACTCAATCCGCTTCGGACGCGGATTTCCCGTCGAAAGCCTTTCGCAGGAAGTTCCTGTGCAGGAAACCTAGGTGGGGCCCATCATGAAGTCTGTGAGAAATCCACCCCGTCCATCAGTTTTGTGAGCTCATTTCAGGACCTGAGACCAAAATTGAGAAGTATCCAAGACTCAAATGGGCCTCACTAAAGGAAATGTGGGTAGGGAAATTCCTACCGTTGAAACCTCCCTAGGGTCAACAGTTATGTCTAAATACAATCCATACCGTTCATAACGTCATTTATACGAGGATGAACTGAAAAAATAAATATTACCCTGATTGAAAACTTATATGGCCCACTAATATTTCAACTGTAGAAGTTTAATCTTCACATTTTCGGCCCACTTGGGTATTGGATCCGGTTCATTTGTGGTATGTTGTACTAAAATGAGCTCAAAAAACCGATGGACGGAGTGGATTTCTTACAGACTTCATGATGTGCCCCACCTAGGTTTCCTGCGCAGGAACTTTCTGCGAAAGGCTTTCGCAGGAAATCCGGCTACTCCCCTGACACCAGCCAATGGCTGTAGTCGGTGCTCTGTGGGACTTACAATGATATATGCGTTTCATCCATGCCGTCCAAATATTTTTACAGATCATTTTACTGTATGGAACGAAAAATGAGATATATACCAATCTTAAGTGGACCACATTACAGGAAACAGTGTTGAATGAGCATCAACCATTAAAAAACATTTTGGGGCAATAAAAGCTTTGGATGAAGCTGATTTTATTTTTTTTCCCTTCATCTGGGCCTCTACGACTTAATCAACATATTGTATGTCAAATAAAAAGTACAGTGGGCCTTAGGAGGATTTTAGTGGTGGATATCCAATCACTATTGTTTTCATGTGGTGTGGTCCACCTGATATTTATATCCACTCATTTTTGTTATTTAGTCATAAAATGATCTGTAAAAATGGATGAACGGAATGGATGAAACACATACATCATGGTGGGGTCCACAGAGCACCGACCACCAGCCACGGAGCTGGTGTCAGGGGAGTTAGCCAATCCGTTTCCTATATATATATATATATATATATATATATATATATATATATATATATATATATATATATATATATATATCCGTATTTCGTATTAGGAAAAACAATCCATCTGTTATTTGATTTTATCACTCAAAACCTCCTCTCCTCTCACCAATCATCTCTCTTTCACTCGCGCTCTCCTTCACTTCTCTCAGCTATCCGAATTCGTCGGATTCCACTCTCTCTCTCTCTCTCTCTCTCTGCAATGGCGAGCGAGGAAGAAGATTACTACTACTCGGACTACTCGGACCATGACTCACCGGAAGGGAATCCTCTCTCTCTGCAATTCGTCGATAGCACAGTGGAACCATGTTCTATGCAGGTCAGCAATCCAAATCTCTTCTGATTGCGATCCATTTCAATTTCGAAATATGTTCTTGGGTTCTGATTTTCTGTTTTGCTTCTGTCCGGTAGAGGTTATCCTTCTCCGTCGATCAATCGTTAATAGTAAGCATTGGAATTTATTTTATTTTATTTATTCTGGTCTCCTTTAGGGGTCGTTTGGATGTCTGGAAGTTTTTAAGTTGTTAGTTTGGATGTCAGGAAGTTTTCAAGTTGAAGTGACTAAAAGGCTGTCTTGTTTGGCTTTTAAGTTGTAAACTATTTGCAGGTAAACACTTGTTTATGTTTGGATACTGTAATGGGTATTCACACCTAACAGAGCTTGGAAAGTTAAATCCTTATAAAATCTTCAAATGATATGTAACAATTTCATTTAAGATGGATTATTTGGTTGAATCCATCTCAATCCTTATTCTAAACTAAGCATTAGGTGGGCTATAGAAGTAGGCCTATTAATTAAAATGCTTTTTTCTGGGGAGAAATTACTAAATATAAAGAGTTAACCATAAACTATCATCAAATTAATAGCAAAGAGAATAATATAGCAAGAGATTGCCATCAACTTGGGAAAAAAAGAAGCCAAACAATACTCCAACTAATAGCGTCTACCATGAAGGATTACGTTTCACATGCAACCAATGGTTTTGATCATTGAACCATGGCCCCACTTGGACAAACTGAAAATTGAACCTTGTCTATGCAAGGGAGGGTATCTTGGAGGTTGATTGTTTGGTAACTTGAAGTTGATTTGCCTTCCTTTGGATGTTTTCCGTAGTGCAATAGGAATACTAGACAATCAACCTTCATGATACCCTTGAATGTTGTCATGTCACACCTGTGCACTCGATACACGAAGACCTGAACCATTACTATGTGTCTAACCCGAAGACAAATTGATGATGAACCAGAAAGTGTCTAACCCGAAGACAAATTGATGATGAACCATAGAGAAAACAGTTTGCAACAAGTTGTTATTGACAATCAGAGAGCAGATAGCCGAATGTTTGAATGAATAATAAAAACAGAACCAGAGAAGTACTTGTATAGACTTCAAAGTCGCATTGAGTGGGTGTGTACGCACCCCTACTAACAGATATGGCTGTTGGGTTTTCGGTTATGTTAGAAAATTGAAAACAAACGTTTAGGCTTTGTAAGTATACTCGCGCGCACTCACACACCATGCCCTGAAAGGAGCCTAAGCCCTGTCCAAAATCCTTCTCTTATAGTCCCAAAGTTTTTCACTTGTGGAACTAAACCTACACCACTACAAGACAGAAGGCCTTTGTTGTTATTTAAAAAATTTTGAAGGGAATTTTTAAACCATTTAAAAAATGATTTTTATTATTTTGAAACACCAAAAATGCAATGAGTTACATGAGACTACTGGACGACTCATTCGATTCTTTGGCAGAGTATGATGAATGATACATGGACACTTCTGAAGATGTGGCACGTATATAACTTAAATTAAACTATCCAAATCATGGAAACAACTATAGGTAGTTTATAGGATTAAAATGATATTAGTTTACTGGTTTTCATTTTAGCTTTATGGAGATATGTTTATTGAATTTGAACCATTAATTTAAGTTTACGTTGATCGTGATTAAATATTGTTACCCGTGCATTCAAAGTTGTGATTCAGTATAATCATTGTTGCACAGAGATAGAAAGGGAGGGGGGGTGTGTGTGTTCTTATTATTTTCTTGTTACATTCCCTAGGATACTTTTAATGAAATTCCTGAGAGCTTTGCTTTCTAAACAGTAGAAGTATTGGAGAGGGGAGGATTATGTGAACTCTAGTATGCAATGTTGTCATATCTCAAATCTTAGTAGGAGTTGAATCGATCAAATCGCAAATCATATTGTACATCGCAAGATTTTTATGATTTTCTTAAAAATATAAAAATATAAATAAATAAAAGAAATTAAAAACCTTAGCAATCATCCTTTTGCCATCAATGTGCTCCAAGTAATGCCATGTCATGATAGTGTTAAGGATTCTTATCTTTCCTTTTTAAAAAAAAAAAAAAAATTTCCTTGAAAAACATGCTGGGATCCTTTAATTATTTGGTGTTCTTGTTACCTTTCTTGAATGTAAAATCACATTGGAAGAGCGGCATATGATTATGTAGAGTGACGAAAAAAGATATTTTGATTTCTAACCATCATTCCACAATACATGTGAGTCAACATGATCATAACAATCCATAAATACATTCCAAATAAGTCATACATCAATTTGGTGTTTTGACGAGTTTAAAGTAAGTTAAAAAAAAGGCCCATTATTTAATGTTGAAGATAAGACATATCATTTAATCTCTTATAAAGAACAAAACAAAATGATTTACTTTTTCTAAACAATTCAGTTTTTTCTTTGGAAAGGTTTTTTCTAAAGGATTCTTGAAGCCCCCACCAATTTAAAAACATAGAATTAAAGGCAAGTGAAGCTTAAAATAGAAGAAAACAAATATAATTTGAAACGTAAATCATTGGATTCAAATTATAAAATTGTAGGATTCATATAAAAAGGGATTCAAAGTTGGGATTCAAATCGTTTTTCTTATGATTCAACTTAAATTGTAAATCATTAATCTTAAATCGCAGGATTTTGGACCACACAAAACTGTGTCTAACTTGGTGCTTTCCGAATCCGAACACGAACACGTAAAACCATAAGGCATCTAACTCCTGCACAATTGAGACAATTTCAATAGAAAAGCCTTAAAATATTTTGATATTTAAAGACTTATGCTGTTTTAAAATGCATATTTCTAACATATTTGTGTTTAAAATGGGTACATTTGAAATTCTATGTCCGTTTCTACGGTGAACCTTTCTTATGATAGGGTTGTATTACTTTGGACGGATTTCATTTGAAGTAATTGGATATACTTTGTTAAACATGATCAGTTTGATCCAACTTATCTAGCAAACTTGTTGATAATGGATGGTTTCTCGATCTTGTTTGACAAGCAATGTATAAATTGCATCAAATTTAGTGTCTGAATTTCTGTTTCTATTTTGGGGAATTGACTTTGCATCATTACCCACTTGGAATTTACAGGTAATCACAAAAGAATCGCTTTTGGAAGCACAGGTGATGGCTTCTTTTGCATGCTCTTGACTCTCTTTCACTTCATCACTAGGCTCTGAGTTAAGCTTAATGTGCTCATCTGTTCCAAATACTGTATAGAGGGAAGATTTGTGCCAGGTAATGGACATGCTAACTCTGAAAGAAGGACATGCACGCACTCTACTTATTCATCACCGTTGGAACGTTGAGCGTTTGTCAACAGAACTTGTAGAGAAGGGAAGGGATAGATTATTTTCTGAAGCAGGCGTGACTATAGAGGAGTGCAAAAAACATGCCATGCCATGGTCATATTCACGGTCTTTAGTAACATGCAACATCTGTTTTGAAGAGGTTTCTCCAAATGCAGTTACAACAATGGATTGTGGCCACTGCTTTTGCAATGATTGTAAGCATTCTCCTTCTTCACCACATTTTCTATGGTTTTGTTGCAACAATACACAAAATAAAGTTTTTAACTTTCTTGTTTCTATTACTCGTAGAAATTAAGGGGCTAGATTTTTGTGCTAAACACTTCTTTTTCTCTGTGTTTATCATCAACTTGCTTTTTCATAGATGTGGCTAATTTACTGTACAGGATCTGAACCAGTCATCAGGTTGGCCATATCCTGATGGGCCATACACCAAAAATCACACCGTTTGGAATCCTAAGTTCCTAACCACTCTATTGGAGGAACTTCAGTGATGATGTTAGATGGTTAGAAGAAAAAAGTTGATCAAAGCTCATTAGATCATCCATTTCTCTCCTGAAATCCTCTGAATCCAGGTTTAGGAACTTGTCCAGTGGGTGTGAATTTTGGGTCGTGGCCAATCTGAGGTAGGACCTACTTAGTGATCATTTTCAATAAATCTAGTCACGTGTGAAAAGTGGTTCACTGATCAAGTGAAAGAAAGAGAAGTTTCTATTTCTTTTTCTCTAAATTAGGGGTTATTTGGATGTTTCTCTATGTGCAGGCTGGACTGAAAATTTTATTGTTCAGATAAATGATGGGCAAAGCAAGCACATTAGATGTATGGAGCACAAGTGCAATGCTATTTGCGATGAAGCTGTTGTAAGAAATCTTGTCAGTGTGAAACATCCTGATATTGCTGAGCGTTTTGACCATCATCTCCTAGAGTCATATATTGTGGACAACAACAAGGTTAAATGGTGTCCTAGTGTCCCGCATTGCGGCAACGCAATACGTGTAGAGGGCGATTCTTATTGTGAGGCAGAATGCACGTGCGGGCTACAGTTCTGTTTCAATTGCTTGTCAGAAGCACACTCCCCTTGTACATGCCAGATGTGGGAGTTTTGGGGCCAGAAATGCCTGGGCGAGTCGGAATCGGTCAACTGGATTACTGTTAACACAAAGCCTTGCCCCATGTGTCACAAGAAGGTTGAAAAGAATGGTGGCTGCAACCTTGTTACCTGTGTATGTAAAGAGTCATTTTGGTGAGAGTTTTTCCCTATTGTACTCTATGTTGCAATCATTGAAGTTTATGCAGATTATGCATGTAGTGTAGATCAATCTCCATTAAGCCTGGTACTTCTCTCAAATTAATTTCTTATATATGATTCTCATGCTCTATTAGTGATCTTGAACACAAACGTGTCATTGCCAGCCATGGATATGGTTCATTGGACAGAGCACTTCATGAGGCTTGATATGCTATCTTACCAATGTGTACACACGTGGGCTTAGCAAAGCTCTATCTGTACTATTGCATAATAAAAATGTCAAAAAATAGAAAAAAAGAAATTAAATGGTGAAAGAAATTACAAAAAAAAAAAAAAAAAAAAAATCGGGATTTTTTTTTTTTTTAAAATAATTATTTCTGGACAAAAGTTTGTGTTGGGAGCTGGAAATAAGCTCCCCTGACATTTTCTTGCAAACGCAAATTAAAGCCGGTCTTCTCAATGCAGTTGGTTGTGCTGCGCTACTGCCGACACATTTCATCAAGATAACCACCACTCTTGTGCACCCTATGGAGAAGGCGACGTCACTGAAAAAGCCGAGTGTGTGAAGCGGGACCTTCATCGATACACACACTACGACCGGTTCAAAGCTCATACAGATTCCCTCAAGCTTGAAAGCAACCTTAAGGAAACTATACAGAATAGGATATCTATCCTGGAAAGCAAGAAGCCTGGACTCAGAGACCATAATTGGGCGATGAACGGACTCTACAGACTCCTCACATCGAGGCGCATTCTTTCAAATTCGTACCCATTTGCATTCTACATGTTTGGGAACAATATCTTCAAGAATGAAATGACAAAGAAGGAACTGGTATTGAAACAGAACCTATTCGAGGACCTGCAACAGCAGCTGGAAGTAAATGTAGAGAGGCTTTCTAATTTATTAGAGCAACCATTTGATGAGTTTCTGACCGTTAAAATATTGGAGTTGAGGTTGCGAAGCATCGATCTCACCACCCTCATCGACAAGCTCTGCAAGAAAATGTAAGTCAGCCGTCATGAACTCTTTTGGATTTGCAGTTTGTAACACATGTCAACCTGATTTCCTTTGCAGGTATGAGTGCATTGAAAACGATATATTGGGTACCCTCCCACGGATGGTGCAAATTGCTCCATACAAATCCAATGGTGTTCAGAGAGCAGCGGGACTTTCAGTTTCATTGGATTCTAATCCAAGTTCGATTAGTAGTGAAGCATGCAATTCACATTGTTCTTCAGCAGGATTCCAATGAAAGAGCTGGTATGAACCCTTCTGTACAACTCAATGCCTATTTGGGCTCTTCAAACCTAAAGACCTATTGTGGATGGAGCACATCCCCAAATTCAAACTAACTAGATGATCTTCACCGTCTGCTTTCACCCATTGAATTTGGACAGCTGGCCATTTGGTGGGGCCTGCCTGGCTTTCAATTTATCCCGTTATCTCCACAGTTTATAACTGATGCCTCTCTCTCTCTCTCTCTCTCTCTCTCTCTCTCTCTCACACACACACACACACACACACACGAGTTGTTTAGCTGAAGAGAGATTGAAGAATTAAGGTGCTGATTGATTGAAAAATAAGTTCTGAAAATTAATTTAAGTACTGAATTGTAATTTTAAAATAATTTTAGAGATTTTAGTCAAAAGTGAAAAGAATTTTTAACGCACTACCACTTCCATCATTCAGCCTTCTTCATTAAGTGAAGAGAGGGTAGCTGCAAAAAAGACCCATATTATCAGTGAATATTAATTTAATTACTTAGTGGATTTGCCAAACGATCTGATTCAGTGAAAATCACTGAAAATATCAAATTTCAGGGGTAGGTGCTAAGAATAAGTTTTATCAAATTGCCCCTAGACCTGCATTGCAATCTGACAGAAAATGTTGTCGGTTGCAGTATATAGGAGCAACCTCCGTCATTGATTTCTTCAAGAGCAGACCTTTGGCTCGGAAGGTAATAAAAGTCTCTTGGGGACGCCATTTCCATGTCAATCTTGCTGGGGGAGGCAGTCAACAAGAGCTGAATCTGACCATCAAATCTGGAAACTGTACAGTTGACATTAAATGGCTGCACTGTCAAGATGAAAATTTCTTCATGCTGATTTTTTTTTAATTATTTATTTTCCCGTCTATATGCTTTTTTTTCTCTCTATTCAGATAGATGGCCTGTGAAAAAGAGCATTCCTAAGTGTTTCTGGATTCTCTTTTATACTTCGCTCTGTAAATGCCTTCTTTCAGTTCTGTGCACTGTCTATTTTATATGTAATCCCTATCCAATCCTGAGTTTCAATCTTGTGCATTCCTTTGTGGATGGTTAGGCTGGCTTTTATGATTGATCACTGGATGGGGCCCACTGACGGGCCATCACCTAATGCACAATTGAGATGAGAAATGTGCCAAATGATGGAATGGTTAGCTACAATGCTGCATGCAGGCGCACACTTTGTAATTTTTTTCATGATTTGTCATCTGGTCTGTGAATTTATTTGGGTCCCATCTCATAGTGATCTGGCTTGAGCTTCAAGCTGGTCTGCTCATACAGTGGGCCTTGTATAAGATAACACGGTCGTCGGAAAAATAAAAAATAAAAAATCAACTACTTTAATTACTTTAGTACAATGATAATCATTTGGCATTGATCTGAATGTCCTAACTGTTCCTGCAGTACACTTTGGCTTTTAATATGTGCTAGTGGTGTCCATAATTCAGTGGTCCAATGATTTGGTGGGACAGACTGTTAGTGGCCCATATACCAAAAACTCCTACATCAAAAGATCTTGACCATTGAATATCTGGCTTTCTTTTGGTTGAAGTGTAGGATATCATTTTTGGATGATCTGATCCGTCCATCTGGTAGGCACCATCTTCAATGGGTAACTAAAATGCATGGTGATTTGACACCTATCCATATTTTGCTCCTCACATATGCTACAATCCATCTTTCCTATTTGAGGATGACAAGGAAAAGACAGCTAGTCGCAACCACTTATCCATGAGCAAACTAATCCTGACAACATGCCCATGAATCCAGACAACATTTAGTGTTTTTAATAATTAAAACAAACTGCCAGTACTGTCTATTTTATCTGTACATATTCTCTAATCCGATTCTGAGTTCAATCTCATGAACTCCATTGTGGATAGTTTAGTCAGACTGGTTGTCGATGATTTCTCACTGTATGGAAGTGAAGCAATGCTCCTTTGTAAAAGGGCACACCTTGATACATGTATTCTTCTGCTTTTCTAGACAACACTTGATAAAGCCCAAGGAAACCAGGCAACACATGTACACACATTAGAAAAGAGAGTCATTTCTCTTTCAACTAATCTTATGGGGTAGAAGTATCTTTAAGGCCAGTTCAGGGTTAAAGGCTGGCAAAAAAATAAGGTGGACCATCAGATTTTGTGGTCCATCACACTACATGTCAGGCTCGGGTTAGGTCTGTCAATGGCCCACACTCGGACCTGGCCCACAAAACAAAACCTAGGTCTGAACATAGCCTTGGCTAACGACTGGAACAAAGAAACAGGCCCAAACCAACCTATAATCATATGCACTGCCTGAGCTCACACCCACTTCTGTGGACGATCTGGGCCGTTCATTAAGCGTGCCCCACCATGCTCAAGCCAGGCCGACAGGCTCTTATATATGAGATGAGCAAAACCCAATTAAGTAATGGCCTTTACTTCACGGGCCTGGGCCCATAACACGGGCCTATTACTTCCATCGAAGCCTGATCCAAAGCATTACAGGCCCAAGTCACCTTCTTCTAAGCTTTGCTGGACGACATGGCATTGTCGTTCAAATTTGGGCAGGCCAGAGTCGTCCACCTGAGCTCCTTGAGAGATCCTCTCTTGGGAGTTTCAGGTTTGTCTAAGGCACCTCGAATTTCAGTTAAAGCTAGTTCTATTGTATTTCAGTCTTCCTCAGTAGGGGTTTGGTGATTACTCTAAAAAAGGGACAGAGAAACAGATAAAGCTGCTTGCATTATATGTTAGAAAGCCAAAATAAAAGAAGCCAACATAGAACATAAAATAATTATGTCCAATTTTCATCAATCTCAATTGACCCCTCGTTGCTGCCCAGCGGAGAAATAATAAATATAGATGACAGGGTAGGGGATGAGGCTCCTTCAAAGAAACAAGCGAGATGTCATGATTGATGATGTTTCATGATCTACGATGTTGCTGACCAGAAAACTATTAGTTAGTTAGGGAAATTGGGACTTTGGTAGAGCCCCTTTCTCAATCATTCTTGCACAACTCAACAGAGATAGAAGTGGTCAGGTGAACCAGGAAACAGAATGCTATTGGATGAAACGATAAAGGCATTGTTGTCCAATTGCTGTTGCACAAAGCTTGAATACTGACCCAGACCAAGCTTGCGACATTCAGGTGCTTTGGGGGAAGGTTAACCAGAGAGTGGGCACCACTACCAGCAATGCCCCTCGTCTGAATCAAACCGGTGATGATAATGCCCATCATCCAATGAGAGCTGTTTATTATTATAAATTCTTGGCATGAATTCAGGGTGGTCGAATAACTTAGCATACATAAATAGTGGACAGTCTTGCAGCCCACCAGCATACCCACATAGCTACATTTTTGGATGATCTGAGCCGTCCATCTGGCAGGCACCATCTTCAATGGGTAACTAAAATTCATAGTGATTTTACAACTGTCTGCAAAATTTGCAGTGGACGACCATTGATTAGTTGTCTAATAAAACCTCAATTGGCCTTACTTTTCAGACTCTTGCCCATCATCAGTCAGTGGTGCCACCAAATAGATGGTCTGGATCATCCAAACGTGGGTCCAATCAGGCGACACATGCAGGCAACACGTCTACATGCCATCAAGATACACAATTGACAATGAGCGTTGGGTGAGCAGATCCTGTACCCCATTACAAAATGCCAGCATTTTGCTTCTCCCCGGCTCCAAATGACCAGACTCCCAGGACCTCTAATCCTACCCTTGCATACGTGCTGATGTGGCATGCACATGCCATACAGGACGTTCATCAGCTGGACCTCAATACATGTACAGTGGCCAGAAATTTAGGCATGTCTACTGATTAGGTGGGCCAGACTTGTCCAATGCAAGCAAACCACCAGCCAACTCTTTTTATAAATATCCCATTTTCTATGCAATTGTGGCCAACCTGATTACAGGAGGCCTGATTTCTGGACCACAGTTTGTACAGGTGGGGCCCACCTAATGAATGTCCGGAGCTTGTACACATCCCACATTGGCACGTGTGAGGAGAGTGGCCATCCTGTTCTTCTTTCCTCATCTTACATTGAATCTTCGGTGAGGAGAGATCGAATCAGCAAAAACAGTACGTGCCGTCACTTCCAGCCTTAGATCCTGTGGAAGATGCTGCACCATCTCTTCACCCATGCGTCCTATTTGGGTCCCCTTCCACAGTAGAGAATCAGCACAGTACTCCAAATTCCCCGTTCGCTTCTTCCTTGGAAAGATCTCCGAAGGCAATCCGGTCTGGCTTTCATTTGAAGTCAGACAGCTCTCAGTAGAACAATCACCTCGATGGGGTGGCCCATTAAGAAGCTCCTCATCTGCACCGTGGACATCAAATCCATTGACTGGCAACCGATGGAAATCTGATAAGCTTACTGGACCACGCAGTCCTGACATGACTGTGGTGGTAGATTCCATGGATTGTTCAGTGACCAATTTGCATGCCCGCTCTAACAATGACCCAAGGTACCTCATTTCAGCTTCGATGCAGATCTCCACATGCTTCTTAACCTGCTCAATCAAAATTAAATGAATGAGAATTGATTGGAATCGCTGATCAGAACTAAAGAGTTCTGATGAAAAGAAGCCCAACAAAACAATCAGCATTCAATGGGTGGAAATCCTCCTTTTGATGGATAGGTATTGTGATATTTGGGATATGGTCTACCCACCATACCATACGTTACATGAATGGTCTGGATCTCAAACATGTGCGCCACGTGTATAGAGAGAAGCAAGTGAAGCAAATCGTCCGGATAGATTGAAGCATCCAATCCATGATAACAGAACAATTCATCTCTCACCTTGACAAAAAGGACTCAGATCATGGTTTTTTTACTGGTGACCTGAACGAACTCGGTCATTCGTGAGTCCGAGTCGTGACTTGCCATATGCCCATGTGCACTGCGACCTTGTGATGTTGGACTGGATTGGACTCAACCGAGCCTAAGTTGACTCAGATGAGTTGCATCTTGAGTCAGATGAGTCATCCACCCATGACTCAGACACAGCCCCATAATTTCATCGAGCACACAACTTGATAACAAGATGGGCAAAAGTATAAATGACTCATCTGAGAAGGTCTGTGACCATTGATTGCAATTGAACCAAATTCAATGGCCACCCAACCAAAACCACTGCCACACCTCAGCATTCAAGAGCACTTGACATTGAAAATGTATGTCTGAAATACTCAAAACTTCAGAGACAGAAGGCACAATTAAAATTTAGAATAAAAAGGAGAACAAAGCAGATGAATGGTTGTGCAAGCATAAATTTCAAAACAAAAGAGGGATAGAAACACAAAGATGAGCAAACTAAAGAGGAAATGGGACAGTGATGTGCAACAGAAAATATATGGGGTTAAGCTGCTTTTATTGAAGAAGAGATCATGGGAGTTAAGAGTCATAGTGCGAGAAATATTATTTGAAGAGAAATTCTGTTTCGATTCATGCGAGGAGAGATTTGCAAGGTGAATAATGGCACATGTGCTAACCAGGCAAACATGCCAGAGATCGAAGCCAATCACTAGGTGGAGCTGGCCACGAACATGCCAAGGCCAGTGAGTCAGACCAATCCATGCATCAGATAGGTGCGCTCATACATGGAAAGTTGATGGAAAATCGGCTATGGCCTCCAGTCAACCTACACCTATGGTGCACCCATTGAGTTAACAAGCCGGGCCTTCGGGTTAGGACATGCTCATGTTGAGACCCTCCTGGCACATAGCCTGGATCTTGCACACGTACAAGAAGGTGGCACATATGCTACAATCCATTTCTTCAAATTATTTTCATAAGAAGTGCTTTAGCATATCTCTTATTTCATTGAAGTTGAGGTATCATCTCAAAAGAAAAGGCTAGGGGCGAAACAGTTGGGACTAAATATAACAACAGTAGGACACTGTTAGATGAAGACGTTCAAAAGCTACACATGCCAATATAGGCAGGTATTCTGTAACGGTAACGGTGGCCATAACAGCCAGCACTGTTACCTTTATGAAACGGGTTGTTAATGGCTGTTACGGTCTCTTTTTTTATTGGGGAAAAAAAAAACCCATCGAAAAACCTATATTTTCCCTGTAAGGTTGAAAATATATCCGAAAAACCTATATCTGCCTAGTAACAGACCATTACAAGGCTGTTACAGCCTTTACAAGGGGCATTACGGTCTGTTAATCGTGATGGTAGGTTATTTTTTTTCAATAACAGCTGTTACGACCATTATGACCCCGTAATGTATAACGGACGTCACCGGTCGCCACTGTTACCTTACGTAATGGCCTTTATGGCCCCACAATGGCCTTTACGGCACACCATGAGAATAGCATATGTCTGCATGATCCAAACTGCTCATTAGGTCGGTGCTGACTTTTCCAAGCCCTACTCCAAGAGCTAGGCTAGTCAAGTCATCAGTAAGCCACACATCCAAGGTGGGGCCAGCCTGAGGAGCTGCTGGATCATGCACACACGTTCAATGCTTGGAATATGAGCATGGATTTAAGACTTGGGCGACATAAGCCAACCCATCCGGTCTTAAGTTGAGGACTCATTCAAGTCAGGGCTGAATCGGTACAACTTGGCTTAGTTAAGGTGACATCGGCTACGAGCAAATCCAACTCGACTTGGATAAGACATATTGGACTTGTCTGACTCATCAATCCACCCAAGACTAGAATCCCTTTCCCACATCTAACTAGCCTTAGCAGGGATCTAGAAGAAATCCAGATACAAAGCTGTGGGAGATTGTCTGAGTTCGAATTCTCTAAGAACAGGGGAACTTGCCTCAAGCTGTTCATGCAGTTTCCTCTGCATTTCCATTTGAGCTCTTAACGCCTCTTTCACCTCAAAGCCCCTGAAAATAGCATCTCCCATCATGTTAATGATTTTTGGTGCATGTGCTTCACGGCAAATAAATGTTCCTGTATCAGTTTAAAAGATTGATAAAGGACTGCCATAAAATGTGTTATCTTACTCGTTCATATCAGAAGACAGCTGTCCCGGAGGTGAAGCTCTTGTGCCCTGGCTTTCTGAAAGGTAGGAAGCTGCAGTTTCATTATTCAATCCATAGACAGGCAGAGATGGTTTGAAATGGGTTAAGCATTTTTGCATGTAACTGAAAAGAAGAAGATGCTGCTTGCAAGCACCCACCTGCAAATGCCAAAGACAAGGGCAGCAGATGTGCAAACATGGAATGTGTTTGAGATCTTGCCCATTCGTCTGGCAGGAGTCATGGACCGTGTGCACTCCCTCAAAATCATGCTGATTAGCTCACAGGGAGAGTCACAAGTGTATATTCAATGCGGCATGGTGGATAGTTGTCTGCCTCCATTTTCTCATACATGTGTGGTCCACCTGAGGAGCGGAAAGGGTTATTTTGGGCTATGGTACATTCACCGCTGGCCTGCTGATGAGTGATGACCAGCCTGGATCTTGGGCACATGAGCCACATCAACACGTCAGCTGCTGGTGTTGGTGCTTGCAGTTGGGTGCTTCCAATAGCATCCTGACGAGAAAGGCGTCTTCCTCTGGTCAAGGTGCTCAAAATGAAGTAAACAAAACAAGGATATGGTAGAATTCTAATCAGGATCCAAATTCCAGCCAATCAGTAAATGAAAATTTTTATTTTTTATTTTTAAAAGATCAATTGGATTGAAAGACTTGAAACACATGCCTCAGCTGGTTGAAGCAAGAGGACAAATTTTGATTACACTGAATGGTGTGATTGTTGGCAGAACCAATGTTCAAAAAGTCAGATTTGTCCCTGGAATTGAATCGGTTTGTAGATCTCAACTTCGACTTCATGAATCAATGAACCACTCACCTATTTTCAATGGAACATGAATGGACTCAACACCTAGGAGCCTGGCCAAACCGAGTCCGTCCAAGCAAAACTGAGTTGATAATTGGGTTTTAAGGATCCAGCCACTTACTGCTTGAGTAAGGTAGCACAAGCACACTCATCAAATTAACTCAAAATGAAATTGTATATCACCTTTCCTTTTTGGAGCTTTGCTAAGCCACATGTGTGCAACAAAGCTTATTTACATGCCACACATGTGCCAACATGGCATGATAGGTAAGAGATCCAATCCATCATCAAAACAGCACCACTATATTGATGCCCTAGCCCAACAATCAGATTGATCCACTGGTTACGTGAGCCACAGTTAGCAAAACAAATGTAGGGCTCCGAAAAATGTGGCCGAAGTTTCTTTTCGCATTCACTTGATTCCAATATTGGGGCCCGCATGCTGAGCGGACCAGAATTATTTGGGGAAAAAATATACAAGGTCGGACCAACCAGATGGATGATTGGATCTCGCACCTATGTGCCATGCTGGCACATGTGGCATGAACATGAGCTTTATTTAATGTGTCGTGTGTGAATAGCAAAGCTCTTCCCTTTGAAGAAGTGCCTAACAAGGAAAAAAAGAAGCAACTCATAGAGAAAAGACATGCACATCAGACCTACCATCTTTGGATTGCTCTGTTGATTCTTTGCCTGATTGCTTCCCTAGCCGGTACTTCTGATAAGCAGCAAGAAAAGGCTATAAATACTAAAACTATTAAAATTCACATTAATCTTCACACCTGATTGTATGATTGCAATATAACTGCAAACTACATAAGATGGATGCAAGTGAAACACTATGAGGACAATAGTGAAAAAAAGCTTAAGAACTATGGAGACATTTAAGCAGCCAAGGCACCTGAAGATGACTCTTCAAGTGAAAAAGAGTAAGTCCCTTCACGCCCATTGCTCGCAATATGGTCTTTGGTGTCGCTTCTGAAAAGTCAAAGCCACACAATGGGAATGTGACAGAAGTTTGTAATAATCTGATGCTGATAGCAACATGAAATTAGATCTCAATCAACTGAAAATTATGGTTTACCATGTATTATAATTTTACAGAAAAACTTTCATTGCTTTATTGAATAAAATAACAACATTGATATGAGATATAAGACTATTCCACCCCTTCAGTATTTTCCAATAGCTTTAACTTGGCATGGATTAGCAAGGAAGGAAACATGCTAAAAGCAGTTCAGCCCAACCTTCATGTGTGCCAAACCAAAATGCATAAACCCAATTAGAATAATTAGAAGGGGCTGCTTTCAAAAGACCCAAAAATAAAATAAAAATAAATAAATAAATAAATTTACAAAAGAAAAATCCTCAAGGGTAACCAGAGAAGCACACCAACTTTCTTATCTGGTTAATTTGTGCAAATTGGATGCATAACATAATTTCCAGATCCGGACCATTCATTGGGTGGGTCCCACCACAAATGGACTTTTGTCTACAAATGCCACCAATTAGACAAACCTACACATCCAATTGTTGGATCTCTTTCTATACAATTCTGCCTGTCACTAGTATTCTTTTCCATCATACATTTGTAGTTCCTTAGCTGTACAATCCTTCTAACCCTCTCCCAATTTGAATGGTGAATTGGGATCGCGTTCCCTCTTCGTATTGCTAACATTTTGAAACAGACACTTCCCCACCCCCGCACCCGAATCTCTTGGCGGTTTGCTTCATCCTTCATGCAACCATATGTGGGTTCCTCTTCCTATTGCTAACATCTTAAAACAGCTATACAATCAGATGTTTAGGATTGTCCAATCATTTTTCGACCATCGCCAACCAACTGTTCATCGGTTAATAGTCTGTATCATGCACCATTGTGGCACATGCCAATTTTCTGTAGGAGCTCATAGCAAGGAGCACCAGTGCCACAAATGGATGGCCTCATTTGAAACTGTCCAGATAAAGATGCTCTACCACCATCAAAGTAGCTCTTAAAATGCAACTCCAAAACAGAAAAGATGTTAAAAACATTCAATTCACCACATTACCATCATCAAGGCATTCCGTAACAGTAATGGTGGCCATAACGGTCGCCACCATTACCTTTACAATACCGGTCGTAACGGCCATCACAGTCTCTCTCTGTCAATTTTTTGTAGAAGCTCATTGCAAGGAGCACCAGTGAAATGAATGGATGGCCTCACTCGAAACTGTCCAGATAAAGATGCTAAACTACCATCAAAGAAGCACTTAAAATGCAACTCCAAAACAGAAAAGATGTTAAAAACATTCAATTCACCACATTACCATCACACCAGAACTAAAAACAAAAAAGTCGTCGCAGAACAGAAGTATCAACAATCAAATTGCCAAAACAGCATCATAAGTCTCACAAGTCAGAACAATTTTGCAACTGTAATCTGATGCAACATATGCGCTCAATACTCCACAATCATGAAGCAAGCACATTTCTTCATCATCGTTATCATCATCTAAGCCTGATCCCAATTAATTGGGGTTGGCTACATGCATCCTGTTTCACCATTCCATTCTAACAAGGGCTACATTGTGCCTGTTAGAGTTTTGTGCTCTCATTGCTGGTCCCCAGCCCAAATAAGGAGGGTTGTGCCAGGAAGGCAGCTGGCATCAAACTCATTCCATAACTTAAATAAACAAAAGCAAAATGTAACAATACACATAATACTCCACAATCAACAATCACTTGAATAAACAAAGAAAACGTGAGAGGAAAGCTACACCAAGTTGCACAACTAGGAAAACCTCATCATCCAGTCAAGCACACATGTGCAGGTACATTTTGGGAATGCCGTCCTTACTTGGGTGCTTGACCAATCATCACAGGACTACATGAGTTTTTTAACAGTCGCATGACTCAGTTTCGCACATCCTTTATAAGAAATTATCAACTATCACCGATTAACCACTTGCAAAAGTAGCTAAGCCACTAAAATGCTCTAAACATCTACCTCAAATCAGTGTTTGGTGACATTCGATGCAAATGCAGAAAATTACACATCTTTCTTCAAATGACAATTGATTGATGCTCACTGAAAATCATTATATCAAAGAAAAGAAGAAGAAGAAGAAGAATAGAAACCCAAATCATGAGAATAGAAAGGAACCCATATCACAAAACAAAGACATTCAACTTCTCCAATTCAAGTCCCTCAATATAACAAAAATGCAATCAAATTCCTACATAGAAGCAGACGGAAATGCATTCAATGGTCCAGTGCATCAAAATTACAAATTATAAGCAACCAAACCAACAATAGATTAAAATTTTATATATATATATATATATATATATATATATATATATATATATATATATATATATATATAACACACACAAAAATCCAACATTCCCAAGTATGTACGTACATGCATACATATACGCATATACATACACATATGTATCTATACATATACATACATGTGTATGTATATAATCTGCGTGCATACACACGCGTGCAGATGTACATATAGATACATATATGCATCTATATGTACACACACAGGGGATGTACATATAGATAAATACATGCATCTATATGTACACAAACATGTATATGTACATATATGTACAGACACACAGGTGCACATGCGCACACACCCACACACAAAAACCAAATTACCTTCGAACTCCCACAAAAAAAAACAAATCCACATCACAAAACAAAACATCCAACTCCTCTATCTACGAAAAGTAGTCTTATTTCCACACTAATGTGGGGGCAATTGTGTTATGATATGGTTTTCTTGTGAATACTATCAGAAGGGAAGAAGAGAGAGAGAAAGAGAGAGAGAGAGAGAGAGAGAGAGAGAGAGAGAGAAGAAGAAGAAGAAGCTAAGGATGTACTCATAACGAGCAGAAACTGTAAAGCAATAAACGCAAATTCTCCAGTAGGGCGATAAATGCAATGTGATTCCCATTTACACATGGAAAGACATGAATGACTACAGTTATTCAGTAACTTGAAATAGGAAACACAATCATGTAACTTACTGTAAGCAATATTTTCTTGTACACATGGCCGAATGTGAAAGGCTACATTTACATGAAGGGTTAAGAGAATTGCACGAGATCGCACGGTTAGCAAAAAGATAATCTCTCGTTACACGTGACAGATCGTAATCGACCACATTTGCTTAATGGCCAGCTAATTGCGCAAAGATTATGAAAGATCACCCACAATGACAAAGATCACTTTCCAACAACCGCCGTTCATGCCTATAAATAAAGCATAGAACAAAGAGCTCCAAGCCCGTGCCAATTTAACACAACTCTTTTATATAGCACAACACTACACATTGCATGGTAAAATGACCTATATGCACAATTGTCAACTAGTCATTATCTCCTAAGAAAAGAGTGAACTCAGGGATCTTTTAGCCTTACGGCAACTTGAACTGTTGATCAATCCATTCTAGGTAAGGCTTTTGATATGTGGGTATAATGACCCTTCGGCCTTGAGCTTGGCTGACCACTTCTTGTATCAAATTAATCGGGTATTCGAGGTTCTGCAACTTCTAGTGGTCTCTGAGCCGCAAGGTTTCATAAAGGGAGGAATTAAAAGCATCGGCTGTTGCCCCCCGAGCTGTTCGGCCTCAACATTGTAATGCGACACCAAAGGCAGGAACAGCTGCCCCGGGGCTATTCACTAACAATGACGAAGGCCATATCTCTTACAATGCCGAAGATCACTCCCCAACAACTACCCTACGTGGCTATAAATAAAGCAAAGAATAAAAAGCTCTAGGCATATGCTAATCCAACACAACTCTCTTATATAATGCAATGCGGCCTATCTTTCATCCCTCATAAACATTATCCTAGTTTAGCCAAGCTTAGTTTAGTTTTAGCCAAACTTCTCCACTGCTATTCAACGCAATGCTGCAGAAAGCATGGACCGATTAGGTTACTTATCTCTCCTCTTTGTGTTCATGATCATGTCGCTGAACTGTTAAGAAGATTCCTAAGTTTCAAACAGAAGGCTAGCAGTGCTTTCTTGCCTATGTACTTAGAGATTCCGTCAATTGGCTAGCCTAGGAAGTTTGATTCTGCAACAAACAATTGATTGTTTAATCATGATCGACTCACCTACGAAGCCTAGTCAAGCAACAAACAAATAATTGAGTCACGACATCTCGCTTACAAGTGAGGCCTCGAGCGACGAACGGGTAGTCGTTGGCCACGACTACCTCCCTTGTGAAGCTTGATTCCAAGTGACAAACGAATTGTCACCCTATTGGCCGTCTCACCTACAAAGTACAGTTCCGAACGACAAACGAATTGTCGTTTAACCACGATTGTCTCATCTACGAAGCCCAACTGTGCAACGAACACATTGTCAAAGATCCACCCGCCATCCAATCCTGCGAATCACAATTGTCTTACCTACGAAGTTTAGTCGAGCAACGAATAGATTGTTGTTACCAACAGCCATTATTACTACTCGTTGAACTTTATAAGCTATTACGTGCTTAATTGCAAGGCCTTTTCTTACAAAAGGTAAAAGAACCCATCAGAAGGATAAACACTCTCCTTTGCAAATCGTTTGATTCTTCATAATTGATGGTTGAATAGGTGGCCTAGTCCATACAAAACTCGGTCCTCGGTCTATTTGGCACCTGAGGTCACAAGGTGTTCAGTTCAATTCGAGCCACATTCGACTTTAGTGTGCCCAACACTTACAAATCATACGAACGGACAATTGAATTTAAGCCAAATAGCATTTTTTGACACACTTGGTGGGATGCATGCCATTCAACAAACGTGGCCTATTACAATCAGCCACGTGTAACAAGAGATTATCTTCTATCATGCCGTGCGATCTCACATAAGTCTCTTAAAGCTTCACATAAATATAGTCTTTCGCATTCCGCCACGTGTACAACAAAAAAAAAAAAAAACCCTAGCAAATTACATGATTGTGCTCTATATTTCAAGCCATCATATAACTATGAGCATTCAAGTCTTGCCACGTGTAAATGACAATCACTTTGAATTTATTGCTTCGTTGGAGAATTTACATTTATTGCTCCACAATTTCTGCTCATTATGAGTGCATCTTTAACTTCTTCTTTTTTAAATTTAGGTTTTAACATTGTCACATGCAATTACTTTTCTTACCTATTTGGTCATGCGAAATGTGTCTCATGGTGATGACCATGTTAGCTGCCCGTAATCTTCCTTCCTCAAACTGCATTGACAATAACAACCATTGGCAGTTTTAACATTTTAAAAGCCGATTTCATCATTTCCAACACAACTCTCTTATACAGCATAACGCTACCTATCTTTCATCCCTCATGGATGCCTATCCTAGTTTAGCCTAGGTTAGTTTAGTTTCAGCCTAACACCTCCGTTGCTAGCCAACAAGCTACAAAAAAACATGGACCGATTAGGTTATTTATCTCTCCACCTTATGTCCATGATCACACCATTGGACCGCTACAAAGATCCCCAACAAAAGGACAACATGGCTTTCTTGCCTACTTGCTTAGAGATTCCGTCGATTGCCTTGCCTACAAAGTTCAACTCTGCAGCAAACAGCCAATCGTCCCATCACGATTGACTCACCACAAAGTCCAGTCGGGCATCAAACAGACACTCAAGCTATCCCTTTTAATTTTCTTTTAGGGGGACTTTAGTTGCACATTCAATAATATAATCAGCTTCAGCCTCATTTTTATTATTAATCTATATTGTCGTATCATTCAATTGTACAAGCTATCACGCACTTAACCCCCTCGCAAATTGCATGATTCTTCGTAATCGGTGGCTGAATAGAAGGCCCAGTCCATAAGGAACTCAGTCTCTCCGTCAATTCAGCAACTTGGGGTCACAAGGTGTTCAGTTCGATTCGAGCTATATTCCGCTCTGACACACCCAACACTTACACATCATAAGAACAACCGAATTTGAGCCAAACAGAACTAACAACTTTAGGGGGTGGAATTTGAAATTTCCCTCAAAAAAAATGAATAATAATAAGGCTGGATTTTGTTGTAACAAATATCATGAAATTTCAAGATATTTCGCGCCAAATTACACTAATTAAACATGAAATTTCAAGATATTACGCAGCCAAAAAAAGCATCGAATTAGAATATAACAGAATTAAAGAAAAAGGAAATGATAGAAATGGAAGAGGAAAACTAACTGCCAGGACCGCCGAGCTGAGTCACGGCGTCGACGAATCGGTCGTGAAGATCAGAAGTCCATCGAAGACGAGGTTTTGGATCGGCAGTGAGAACAAGGCAAGGATCTACACGGAGATTGGGTGTATGTCCTTCTTCCTTGGGTTGAATTACACCTTCATTGCAATGAATCAGACCAGAGAACATCTTCTTCTGCTGAAATCAACAAACCCCAGAAATCCGCAAAAAGAGAAATGAATGCTTCCTTTCTGCAGTGGAATAAAAAGGGCCTTTTGCTGGAAGATATCTATCGCGGAAGACAGAAAGCAGATTTCGTCCGACCCCCGGTCGTACCTAGCAATGTACGACCAGATATATGTGGATCCCACCATAATTTTTCTGTTTATCCACACCGTCCATCCATTTTTATCGTATCATTTCAAGGTATATTATAATAATAAGGAATATCCAAACATCAATTGAACCACACTAAATAGTAGACCTGGGTTGCATTAAATGCACGAGTCATCTCTGGTATGGTCCACTACAGCGTTGGATCTGCCCTTTTCTACAAAAATATCTTATCTTAATCTAATAAAGTGGATGGACGGCGTAGATAAAGATAACTAACGGTGGATTCCCACGTAGATCTTGTCGGACCTTGTTGCGGATGGACCGGGGTCGGACGCGATCCACTTCCGGATATTGGCGCTTTTACCGAAAAGATTAAAAAACCCGCGTCTTTGAATTTTTTACGCGGGTTTTTTTATTCTAATGAGTGAGTCCATGATTCGGCAATCCAGACCGTTCATATGTTATCCCCACCATCGATTGATCATGAAAGGAAAATACCACATCATTTTTTAGCGTACTGGACATTTCTTGTATCTGTTTCTTTTAACCGTATATTTTAGAGTGAATAGCAGAAGGCCGTTATTTTCCAATCGAGAAATATTTTAAGTTATAATCCATTCAATTGTAGGCGCCGAGAGAACAAACGGTCTGGATTATCGAACCATGAGACCCACTTGTTACAGTTGAAAGCACGAGTAAAAATCTCTTTGTGGCAAAGAAAGTTTTGAACGAATCTGATATGTATTTTTTTGCCTTAATACATGTCTTTGTGACCTAATCAACGGGTTGGATTGCCAAATAAAAATTACAGTAGGCCCTAGGAATCTTTTAATGGTGACCGTTCAATTAACATTATTTCATGTAGTATGGTCCACCTTAGATTTTTATCTGTCTCATTTCTACGTTCATGCCATAAAATGATCTGTAAAAATGTATGGATGGAGTGGATGAAACATATACATCATGGTGGGGCCCACATATCACAGACAAGTGGCGACGCGCTACTACGGTAGGGTTTGTATGTAATCGGCGTCTGCTTACGGAGATGATACGGTGGAGTAGGAAGAAACAGAAAATGGTAGATCCCACTATTCACAGGACACGTGGCAAGGTGATAATCAAATCAGATCCGACCGATATGTAGGGCCTGGCATGGATGGTTTAGATCTCAAAGCTCACTTCTACTAAATAATCATATTCCTCTGATACATGACACTAAAGTAACGGTAGAAAACAACAACAGTTAACGGTCAAACATGCCGCCGTGTTGGATAGGATTATTTCTAAGGCATTTATATGAGCGGGCCCCATCGAGACATCACCCTGCCACGTGTCCTGTGTAGAGACGGCTCTTCCATAAGTGGGCCCATCTCATTGTTTCACTGATCGGACGATCCTGACTGTATAGTGGGCAGACTTCGCCTGTAGATGTATCCGTTGTCCATTCTTTTCGACCGTCTGTTGGCAGATCGAAGGGATCTACTGATTGGGTTCGAAGGGATCGTCCAATCAGTAGATTTTTGTTTTTTTGGGCATGGGCCATCTGTTGTAGATCCCACTAGATCAACGGCCCGGATCGTGTATAGTGAGTTCCATGTACAGTAGAAGACTGAGGGTAGAAGTGACGTGGGCCATCATCCCCTCCCCCTGTTTGGACGCGGATTGCCTACCGACTACTGAACAGTGCTTTGTGGGCCCACCATGATGTATTTTTTTTATCCATGCCGTCCATCCATTTTTCCATATTATTTTAGGGCATGAAATCAAAATTCAGCTAGATCCAAATCTCATGTGGACCACAGTGATGGTTGAACTCCCACCATTAAAAACTTCTTGAGGGCCACAAAAGTTTTGGATCAAGCCGATATTTTTGTTTTTCCATCATCCAGGCCTCTGTGATCTAATCAACAGGGTGGATGGCAAATAAACATTATAGTGGTCTTGGGAAGTTTTTAACGGTAGGCGTTCAATCACCACTGTTTTCCTGTAGTGTGGCCCACTTAAGATTTGAATCTTCTTCATTTTTGGACTCATCCCCTAAAATGTTCTGGAAAAATAGATAGGCGGGGTGGATAAAAGACATACATCATGGTAGGACCACAGAGCATTGTCCGGCAGCGTCACTAGGCAATCCGCGTCCTTCATATTTTTTCAATGCTAGCTTTGGCCCACCAAAGGAAAACGTGGGAGATTTTTGGTTTCTGTTTTGCTATTAAAAAAATGGATGGTTGAGATTTGAAAAGAATAAGGGGACTATAGCCATGTGGTAGGTGAACCCTCCCTAGTATTCCTCCAATCAATTTGTGGAGTAAAGGACCGTTTTTCCCATGTGGGTCCATTCACATCAACTAGTGTCGGCAATAGGCCGGCTAGGGTTGGCTTTTTGACGGACACTGCTAGGCTTACCTTAAATCCAGTCATCCCAAGCTTGGCCTGGTCCCTTTTTTCAGACCCAGTTAGAAGTTGGGTCTAGTCGGGTTCAGGTGGGTTTGGCGCCCTCTTGGAGCCGGTTAACAATCTGGAACCCGACCTCTGCAATGGGAAGCTGGGTGGGGCCTACTGTAATGTTTGTGGAAAATCCACTCCGTCCATCCGTTTTGCCAGACCATATTAAGATATGGACCTAAATATGCAAATATAATGCAAATCCAAAACTCAAGTGGGCCACACGACAAGAAAATGTGGGTAGGGTCCACCATAATGTTTTATGCCATCCATAAGATCGAACTGATAACACTAAAATTAGTCTATCCATTGTGCGGCCACTTGAGTTTTGGATTTGCATCATTTTCAGGCTCATGTCCTAACATGATCCGCAAAAACGGATGGACAAAGCAGGTTTCTCACATACATCATGGTGGGCCCCCAACTAACTTCTCATTAAGAAAGTTTCTTCGAAAGGCTTTAGCAGGCAATCCACATCCAACTGTCGATGGCCCTACATTTATAGTATCACTCTCCCATCAAACAAGCTTCTCATGCAGTGAGTGGCATTTTGTCTGCATCCAAACACAGTCAATGCTATCACGAGTTATTTTGAAAATTGATGATCTACGTATAGAATTACACACAAACAAAGCCTTGTATTACATTACACTGATAGCGATTAATCACCTCTTCTAACATAACTGATAGAAATTCCTAGACTTGAAGGAGATCATTTCCCTCTAAAATTCAAATGTGAGGGTATGTGAATTAATTTTGTGGATGAAACTTATCATTTTCTTTTACTTTTACTTTTTATTTGAATTTCAAATCTGATTCTTGTTAAATCAACATTTTACCTGATCTTGATATTTCTTAGAGTCCTTTCGATACCAGTAAATAGAGGCATGCTCACATGGGCACCTGCACACCTCTGCACATTTGTTTTGGGCTTTTAATCCGAATGGTCCATGTGATGTGGCATCCCATGAAACCTTAAGGGACCAATTTTTTACCCTGATCTAAAACTTTGGTGGGCTATAGCAAAGAGAGATGCAAATCAAGGGAGAAAACTGTTTTTTTTTTTTTTCATGGCTCATCAAAGTTTTCGATCAAAGTAAAAGTTGATCCCTACGGTTTCATGGGGTGTTGCATCACATTAATCGTTCAGATTTTGGACTCACATCACGTATGATGAGTTCTCAAAAAGTTATTTTTTCTAGTGTGTAATTGACCGAATGACCCACTAAATAAGTTACTTTTTCTACTTATAGCAATAAATAACTTATTTGACATAAGTTTGGTTTAAGATCAATTATAAGTAACTTTTTTTACTTAAAGGTGATTAGTTACTTGTGGAATAAATAGCTTATCGTAAGTAACTTACTATCCAAACGCCCCTTAGAATTACATGGATGTTATGCATTGCATTTATAAATACCCTTACAATATTTGAAAAATGAGATTTGGATCTCATATCATTTTCAATGTCTTAATGTTGTCTCTCCTTTCAGCTTATAGAGAAATAGATTTTAGAGAAAGGAGAACTCAAAGAAAAAAGGAAATTGAAGAAGAAGGTTTGCTTGAATAGGACATAAAAGTACAACTCAGTAGACATTTGGCTCAAAAACCTTTCAATGGATTTTTGAGTTTTAGAAATGGTATTACGAGTAAAGATCAAAACCCTGCCTCAGCAATATCAAAGAAATTCAATGTCAAAGTCTGCATTTATTTATTATTATTATTTTGTAATTGTCATGTTTATATTTGTGTTATGATCTGAAAATTGTAGTTTCATCATTGTAGTTCATTATCATATATTTTTGAACAAATCAGTGAATTGTTTTCCAAAAACTGTGTGGTTGGTAACTAGCTGCATAAAAATGAGCCAGTGTTGACTAGAACCTTCAATTTTTAGATCCTGAGCACTGATCCGAAAGCTATCGTCACAGTTTTATCCATTTTGTCCATCCAATGAAACCTATTTGTAGACAAGTTTTGGATCCAACTTCCATTGGTGTTTTTCCTTCGTTCTCTTAGTGTAGATCAATTATTATTGGGTTTGATGGCATATAAACATTAAAGTGTAAGATGACTTTGTTGGTTCTAAAATACAAATATATAACAAAAAATTCAAAAACAAAAATAATAGCGAATAATATAGAAAGTTAAGGTATGTTAAGTCTACTTCCAAAATACAACTAAAGATGAAGATAAACAGCTTTGATCAGTACACTTATGACCTCAACCACACAAACTTGACAATGCTTGCAGTTATTTGTCCAAACAGAAGCTATAGAAAGAATCCAGAAGAAAATTAGAGAGGGGATAATTTTTAGTGTATATACAATAAAGATGGGAAGCCTTTATGAAGAAGGTAAGTAACCGTTTGGGGCTCAAGGTACATGTGAGCGGCATAATAAATACATGTCAAGTACATGTCGTTCATTAATTACTATGTAGGTGCATGACAGCTCCGTCTTGATGTGCATGAATAGAATAAAACATTTGCAAAGAAAACAAAAGTACCCAACCAAACACACCACACCACAAAGAAAACAAAAGTACCCGACCAAAGACACCACACCACGACAGCGACTGCAGTGTTGCTCTCATGGCATAGCTTTGTTTTCCAATGTAAGGAATTTTAATATAAAATCTTAATTTTTAAATTTTCTTTCCAATGTGAGATAAAATTAAACACAATTAAAATAAGTAGGTTATCAAAAAGTGAAAACAATTTTTCGTGTTTTTTACTTGTCTTTTTCTTCTTTTATTCTAACAGGTTTCAGCCGTGGTGTCTATCGCCGCTCTTTTCTGTGGTGTGACTTGGTGTGTAGATCTACATTATTATTATTATTATTATTATTTTGCTTAGCGTCTTAACGTGAGCTAGTGAAACCGATGGACAAACAGGATGTCCGACGGACATTGTGGTGGCCCAGAGCTTATGGTTCCACAGGCTCCTTGCACAGGGTTTGTAAGAAATTTGCATCATGTTCCCTACCTGTCATGATTTAAAACCAGTGTATTGAATTCCCACACTGCCCCACCTGTCATAATTTAAAACCCAAGTATATATCGTGCGCATCGATGTTCAATTCCCAGCTACCGTCACGATAATTTACTAGAACTGACCACCAACAAACAACAGTACACAGCTTCTAGTACCACAGCTTCTGGTACCGTGCCATAAGAACTTCAAACGGAACTAAGTGACCCAGTTGGGAACTGCTCTGCCTGAACTGAGCTCTGTCCGATCACAACGTGGTGAGAGAGGTGAATGGCTAATAGACCATTGCCAATAACTCGACTGAAGAACTTCCAAACATGTTTTGCATAGCTCCATCTTCACCAACAACCTGCCCTTCAATCACCTTATCTCAGTAAAGCAGGCGCAATACCCAATTAACTTCCAGATCTAGTCAGGTTATACTTGTATGTTAAGTCAGGCAATCCATTGTCCAATTGTTCAATAGTGTATGGGTGATCTTCCCTGTGAGGCCTACAGTTTTCATAGCACTAACTTGCTGGGAAAGATCTCACAAATACCTGATCAGTTTCATCTTATTTTTACTAAGGAATGCCAAGTGAAGCAGAGCTACTAGTACTCTCTTCGGCTTGTTGACATGTGGAGGATGGCTGGCTATCTCCTTAAATAGTCCTGCTATTCCAAAGGACCAACTAAAAATACATTTCATCATAGGCTACTGCTTCAACTGATAGGAAGCGGATTGCATACTGAATAAGTCAGTACGCTATGCGTTTTGAGTAAACTGTGTGGGGTCCATGATGATTTATGTATTTTATCCACTCCGTCCATCCATTTTAGCAGATGATTTTAGCACTCGAGCCAAAAAAATGAAGCATATCCAAAGCTCTAGTGGATCACACCACAGGAAACAGTGGGAATAATGATTTCCACTGTTTAAACCTTTCCTAGGGCCCATAGTAATGTTCATAAGAAAATACAAATATCAACTTTATCCAAAACCTCTATGGCCCCAATAATTTTTCAACAGTTTATTTTCAATTCCGACTGTCTCCTGTGGTGTGGTCCATTTGTGCTTTGGATATGCTTCAATTTTGGGGTCAACCGCTAAAATGAGCTAAAAAAACAGATGGACGGTGTGGATAAACCACACACATTCATGGAAGGCCCAAAAGAGTTTACTCACTAATTCGATTTCCAACAGATAAACCTGCATGCACCTTCCGTCTGTGATTTAAAACCTCAGAAACACCTTCCGTCTGTGATTTAAAACCTCAGAAACACCATCCAAAGCGAGATGAAAACGGCAGCTATACTTGCAGATCATTCAACATTCTTCGGGCTAAATGGAAGTTTCCACGCTGGGATTGGGTTGTGAGTAGTGACCCCTCCTGTGCTGGAAAAAGCTGTGGGCCCCACAATGATGTAATTGTTTTATACTCTCCTGATTTCTCCTTTGCCTCAAAAATCCTACATTCACTTCATTGTGTCCACAGTTCTTTTACCAGTGCAATATTTCCCATTTATAATCTTCTGAAGTTACATCATCTGTGCAATGAAAATAAATGCATTCCAAAACCGGAAATGAGAAAGGGAAAAAATATATAGAAAAAGAAAAAGAAAAAAAAAACCAATGTAGTAACGAACAACATATACAATAACGTCATCAACCACTATTGATGGGCAATGAAGATTTCTCCTCTGATTTTGAGAGAGATGCTAAGATGTTTGCAGTCTCTCAAGTCGGATTCCTGCAGCCAGCCAGAAAGATAGTTCATCAATAAAGCCCCCATGCATGTTGAAAGTTCATGATTACAAGCACCTGAATCACAGACCTGATCTGGCCCTGTTGTTAAACAGAAACTCTTCCATCCAAGCCCATTTATGGTTATTACCCAGGTTCAGATTTCAGGCTCAACTACTCAATGGGCTAGGCTAGGCTAGGCTAGGCTCAAGCTGACACCAACCAGTCCATAACCAGCCCGCACTATAGTTTTGCTTAAGCCATGAGAGGAGCTTACCAGTATTCATACTGGTTAGTAGCATCCAGATGCGGATAACCCTTTAACGTCCGTTCTGATCCAAAACCCTGTTCCACATATCCAAAATATCACTAATCTGAATCTCATGTAATCCAAAACAAAGGCCAATGAATTGTTACAGAAGATGCTAAGATGCACATATAGGAGAAACAAGAAGATTAACCTTTTTTTTTTTTTTTTTACACACGCACACACACACTCACGCCACACGCACACACAACCCACACACACAAGAACATTAACCTTAAAGCAACATACATCGTAATTTAAAAAGAAAAAAAAATGGTATGCATGTTTGAAACTACACATCAATCTTACAATTTTCATGTACCAAAAATGACTGTTGCTGTTACCATATGCAACAATCCACAATCTTGCTAATCATCCGATATGTCCATTTAGAGCCTGGTGTGCCTTCTATTGGTCACACATGTCAGTGGGCAAGAGGTATGGGTCTCATTTCAGACATCTGTGAAGATTACTCCTTGGAAGAAGAAGAGTTACGCTAGTGTGATGGATGATACACAGGCACTATCTCAAATCAAAACGTCCAAACGGTGGGCCTCACTTTAGGTGTTTTACAAAGAAAACTCATATTGAACTCATTCCTTCACTATTAGATTAGTTGATACCTCATGGAGAGTGGACATAATAAGCGATCAAGGATCAAATTATAAAAGTATATATATTAATAATAAAACAAAAAAAAAAAAAACAAAAAAAAAAAAAAAAAAAAAAAACAGATACTAAAAGCATTAGATTTACATCCGATCTACAATGGGTTCTTTGATTTAGACAGTTTAAATTGAGTTACATAGATGCCACATGTACAAATGCAAATGCATGTGTATCATCTATCATACTCTGCTATAATATCATATAACTCGTTGACAACAAATCCAAAGTCGCCAACCTTCCATGTAAAGAAGAGCTAATATATACCCGAATATTTACGAATATTTATATAGAATGTATGTGAGACTCGTCGTTGGATCTCAGGTTATATTTCAATGATCTGAACCATTTATATGATGGGCCTCACCTTGGATGGGGAATATCAAAGTGTGCTGTAACAGCCGTTATGTAATGGTAACGGTGGCAACCGTTATGCGTTATGGGATCGAAAGAGCCATGTGTTAAAAATTAGTTGAGTAGCCATGTGTTATTTTATTTTTTACAGGGATGTGGATGTACCTATGAGATTAAATGATGACTGAGGAGGTCAGTGTAAAAACCCATAATAATAATCGCAATACTCGGGGGCAGGGAAACCTGACCCAAAGCACTAAACAAGATAACAAACATGCTTGACCTGTGTTTAGGAATCTTGAATACAGAAAAATAGTCATATGGGTTGAATAAATGCAAAGAATCTGTTAATGACCAACCTCTTGGCTAATATGAATGTCCATAATATCCACAACCTGTTCAGAAAAAAATAAAAAATAAAAAAGAGATCAGGACTTCGTCAAGCTCGTCTGCAGCCCAGTGATTTTCTCTTGCAAACGAACAGAATAATGAAGCTAAATACCATCAAATTAGCTAGAAAAGATCCTTTGTCACATTCATCTAGACAAGAAAAAAAAAAAAAAAAAACTAAAATCCAAGAAATAAGAGTAATGTGCAGATGAAGATGAGAATACAAGTTAAGAGCCCCTTTGGAAGAACCCCATAATGAGAAGGTGCATCACTCATCCATATACAGAAAAACGAACAAGGTGAAATGGGATAGCATATGTGACTGCAATTTTTTTATTTTTTGAAACATTAAAATATGTGTGTGTGTGTGTGTGTGTGTGTGTGTGTGTGTGTGTGTGTGTGTATAAAATAGGGAAAATTTCAAAAAAAAAAAATGTAAAAAAAAAATATAAGAAACTAAGGAGAACTTTTCTAAGTTAATAGATAACTAATTTTACATATTTAAAATACATTTGAGTGAGATAAAATCAATTAAACATCAAGTCATTGACATTTAACAATATAGTTAACAAGAAATAACAACAAAATCAACAAGCTATTTATTTATTGTTGAAGAAAATCAACAAGCTATCTTCCTTGAAACTTGAAAGTGCTTGAATCTTGATCTTCCAACTTCCAAGAGAGAGGGATGTAGGAGAGAGAGATTAAGATCACTTGGAAGTAGGAAATAAGAGAGAGAGAGAGAGAGAGAGAGAGAGAGAGAGAGAGAGAGAGAGAGATTAAGACCACTTGTGATTAAGGAATGTAAGAAAAAAATAGATTAAGAGAGTTTTGGAGTGAGAATATTGCAAATGGAGAAGATTTGGATGCCTTTTTATAGGCAAAATATTGTTTTTTTTGCAAAAAATAAAAATAAAAAATCAATGTGCGATCGCATACATCGCTTATGCGATTTGCATATGGATATGCGTATATGCGGTCGCACATGACGACACTGATAACAAGATACACTAGATGCTCCCATCTGCAAAACCAATCAGGTATTCAGACGGGTAAAATAATTTCTCGTGTAGAAAGCAATTATAAGGCGCATTATAGAGTCACTTTCCTCGAGACAGTTCTCACCCCACTATGCATTTAACTGTACTCTGCAAATGGGCTACTAACAATGAAGCCAAGAATCGCAATTGGTGATCTTCAACTCACGAAATTGGTAAATGGACCTAGAACACTTCCAGTAACAATCAGGGACAGAAAATGAATTATTATTTTGCCTCTGAGGTCACCCCCCCCCACAAAAAAAAAAAGGTGGAGAGAGGGAGAGAGACCAATGGAGAGTATTTACAGAGAAACCAGATTGTAAAATTCTGTGATAAATGCCATTAAAAGCCCCCTTCCATAGACATATGGTCACTAGTGGAAGCTACTTTGTGCATGCTTTAAACAGTCATGCAACTGTTTGAGGCACTTCTCTCCCTCAGGGAATTGGCCAAACAATGTAGTCATCCTACCACGTTATCATCCACAATGGACCATGTAACTAACACCCAGGAATTGACATGTCGGCCAACCATCATGTTCAACTGCCATGCCAACATAATATAACACAGTCATGTCAACAGTCAAGAATCCATGCAGGTGCTATGTCACCAATTCGGTCTAGCTGGTCATATCCTAATCAACGGATCAACCCAAAGTCACAAATTAGACCCCTCGTTTGCACCGCGACTCAACGAAAGCCTAGGCTGCTTCAGGAGAAGTTCAAGGCATTTCAGTTCTCCTTGCAATGATGCGTACATGCAGAATGCAAAGCACACAAGTGCCCCATTGCCGACCCTTGCAACCATGCCCAAGCGCAAGGTGTGCAAGTGATCTCCCTTGATTCTCCATAATATGGTTCCATGGAAATGGAGGGGCCTTTATATGAAGGGTTCCTTTCTCGTCTGCTTTCAGTGCGGACATAAAGCTTGAGTCCCATTTTGGTAACTTCAAGAAGAATTTTTTTGAGATTTTTCACACTATAAATCTCACCTATTATCCACCAGCTTTTCTGAATCACCCAAACTTTACTTTTTCAGACTAAACTAATGCCTTTTTCTTTGACGAGAATATCCTTGTGATACAAACACATTCTCTAAAATCTTCTCTCCTCTCCTCTTCATACCAGAATACCTTACTACCAACAAACTATTTTCTGGAATCCTCTCTCATCTTCACACCAGAATACCATACCACCGAAAACTCATTTCCTGGAATCTTCTCTCATTTTCATACCACTATACCCTTCTATCTAAAACTCATTTTCTGAAATCGCATCTCTTCTTCATACAATAATACACTTCCACTAAACTGTTACTTCTTTTTCTTCATTTTATTTTGTCGACAAAGGACGAAAATGGTGCCTCCATCAAAGAAACGACGCATTGCAAGTATATTTGAACAATGTACCCCAAACCCTAAACCGAAAAAATTTACACTTGCGCGAGTTATCAGTTGATTTCATTGAGTACTTAGTCAATTTGCCCGAGTTGTTAATGAAATTGCCGGAGTGTGATCGGTGAAGTTGCCCGAGCACATCATGAAATTGATAGAGAAATCATGAAAAATTAACCAAGAACTTCTACAAATTGATCGAGTAATTCATGAAAATGAAGAAGTTCTTGAAATTGACCGAGCACTACATGAAATTGACCGAGTACTCGTTCAATTTCAATGGTGCTCAGTCAATTTCATGTGAAGCTCAGTCAATTTCACGTGATGCTCAGTCAATTTCATAAAGTACTCTATTAATTCCATAAAGTATTCAATCGATTTAAATTATTTCTGAATTTTCACACTATGCTTCACTAACTATTGAACTTTATTTTCGATATATTTTGCAATTCATTCTTGTAGATGACGAGTCTCCAGTTGGAGTCCCAAACCTATCCTCAAAGTGTTCGCTAACATGGTGGTTTGATACCTTGAAGCGTGGGTTGGAGAAGAACGAGGGCTGGTTAAATCTTTTTAGGTAGTTACCATTTTCTTTTTCGTTGCACATTCCATCATTTAGATTTATAAGAGCTATAATTCACCCGCTTTTTTTTTTTTTTTGTAACATATAGAAGTGATTTTGTGTTTGAGATACGGAAGACACCTTTGAAATTTATGAAAATGGACTTCACCCTTATAACAGGGCTTAAGACTAGAGACCTTTCCATACCGAGAATCCATCTCACTACGAAGACAATAAGAGAGAAATACTTCAAAGAATATCTAATATTAAAAAAATATATAGGAGAGGTGTTTGAAAACATAGTTGAAACCAATAAGCACGAGGATGCCGTAAAGGTTGCCCTAATTATGTGTGTAGAGTGGTTTATTAGGGGAACTGACACCAAAACTACGTGCAGCATAGAGTATATTGACCTAGTTGACTCTTTAAAATAATTTTATAGCTTTATAGTTATCCCTAAGGTAGTCCTTCCACACAATGTATTAAGGGGTCGTAGGTGCCGTGATGGCATCACATGCGAATCACTATAATGTATACAGCTATATCTTTCATCTACAAGTAAGGATTCTTTCTTTATTCCACATAATTAGAGTTTAAGTATAGTTTCTTAACCTCATGCAACTTCATTGTAACAAATATGGGCCGTAGAGAGAATACTGGCCCTAAAAAGTGTGTGATGTGATATGTTCACTCTCAAATTCCAGGCTAGTAGGATTGGAGGTACAATAATATATATGAAAAATTCGAAATACATTGGTTTACATCTTTACTCTCGAATTTTTTATATATTTTGTTGTACCTTCAATCCTAACAACCTTGATATTGAATGAAACGTGGAATTTGAGAGTAAACATATGAAATCACTCTTTAAGGTCGGTACTCTCCATACAGCCCATATCTGTTACAATGAAATTGCATGAGGTTAATAAACTATACTTTAATATAAACTCTAATGATATGAAATTAAGAAAGAATCCTTACTTGTATAAGAAAACTACAACCGTATACATTATAGCGATTCCCACATGATACCATCACGGAACCTTCAACCCCTTCAGACATTGTGTGGAAGGACTACTTCAGGGATAACTATAGAACTCTTCTAAAGAGTCGATTAAGTCAATATATTCTATACTGCACAATTTTTAGTGTCAGTTCCCCTAACAAACCACTCTACACACATAATTAGGGCAACCTTCACGACATCCTCGTGCTTATTGGTGTCAACTATTTTTTCAAACACTTATCCTATATATTTTTTTAATATTAAATATTCTTTAAAGTACTTCTCTCTTATTGTCTTCATAGTGGGATGAATTCTCGGTATAGAAAGGTCCCTAGTCTTAAGCCCTATTATAAGAGCGAGGTCCATCTCCGTAAATATCAAAGGTGTTTTTTGTATCTTAAATACAAAATCACTTGTATATATTACAAAAAGCGGGTGAAATATAGCTCCTATAAATCTAAACGATAGAATGTGCAGCAAAAAACAAAATGGGGATTACCTAAAAAGATTTAACCAGCTCTCGTTCTTCTCCAACCCACGCTTCACAGTATCAAACCACTATTTTAGTGAACACTTAGAGGAGAGATTTGAAACTCCAACTGGAGACTCGTCATCTACAAGAATGAATTGCAAAATATATCAAAAATAAAGTTCAATAGTTAGTAAAGCATAGTGTGAAAATTCAAAAATAATTAAAATCGATAGAATACTTTATGAAATTAATAGAATACTTCATGAAATTGACTGAACTTCACATGAAATTGACCGAGCACTACATGAAATTGAACGAGTACTCGGTCAATTTCATCAAGTATTTGATCAATTTCATGAAGTGCTCTATGAATTTCAAGAAGTGCTCGGTCAATTTCATGAAGTGTTCAGTGAATTTCAAGAAATACTCGGTCAATTTGTAGAAGTTCTTGGTCAATTTTTTGATGCGGGACAATTAACCAGTAGCTCTAAAAGCTCGACTATTAGAGCATCGCAAATCAATCCCTTTATCTCATAGCCCAGGCCCCATATCTTATGGGTTAGGACCTCGACCAAACCCCCCTCGTGGGCCCCAAATCACATGGATACCGCCTCACACGGGTCGCCCACCCCAAGTGTATCCCTGCATCCCATAGGCTATCCCACTCGAACCCGGTGTGAAATGTGCATTAATCACCCCCCAAAGATGAGTCTCAAACACGAGACCTCCGCCGTGGGCCCTGCCCACCCCGAGTGTGCCCATGCATCCCACAGGCAACCCCGCTCGAGCCCGATGTGAAAATGTCCCTACATTAATCACCTTCGGTGAGGAGTATCGAACACGAGACATCCCGCTCTGATACCAATTTAATGCAGGACAATTAACCAATTGCTCGAAAAGCTCGAACTGTTAGAGCATGGCGAATCAATCCCTTTATCTCATAGCCCAAGCCCCACATCTCATGGGTTAAAACCTCGGCTAACCCCCCTTGTGGGCCCCAAATCACATGGGTACCGCCTCACACAGACCGCCCACCCCGAGTGTGTCCCCACATCTCACAGGCTACCCCACTTGAGCCCAATGTGAAATGCGCATTAATCACCCCCGGTGAGGAGTCTCGAACACGAGACCTCCCCTGTGGGCCCCGCCCACCCCGAATGTGCCCCTGCATCCCACAGGCAACCCCACTCGAGCTTGATGTGAAAATGCCCTTGCATTATTTTTTATGATTTCTCTATCAATTTCATGAAGTGCTCAGGTAACTTCACCGATCACACTTCGGCAATTTCACTGACAACTCGGGCAAATTGACGGAGGACTCGATGAAATCAACCGAGAACTCACGCAAGTGTAAATTTTTTCTATCTAGAGTTTAAGGCTTAGGGAAAGTTGTTCAAATATACCTACAATAAGTCGTTTCTTCAATGGAGGGACCATTTTCATCCTTTTTTGACAAAATAAAATGAAGAAAAAGAAGTAACGGTTTAGTAGAAGGGTATTCTTGTATGAAGAAGAGATAAGATTTCAAAAAATGAGTTTTATGTAAAAGAGTATTGTGATATAAAGAGAAAAGATTCCAGGAAATAAGTTTTCAGTTGTAGGGTATTCTAGTGTGAAGAGGAAAGGATTCCAGAAAATGAGTTTTTAGTAGGAGGAGGGTATTTTGATATGAAGAGGAGAGGAGAGAAGATTTCAGAAAATGGATTTGTATTGCAGGGGTATTCTTGTCCAAGAAAAAGGCATTATAGTTTAGTATGGAAAAGTAAAGTTTAGGTGATTCAGAAAAGCCGATAGGTAAAAAGTGAGATTTACAATGGGTAAAATCTCAAAAAATTTTAAAATTAAAGGTTCTTCAAGAATATACGAAAATTGAAGTTTCGAAAATGGAATCTCATAAATTTGTTATCCTTGTAATATTATAAGGCATTTTCATATAAAACAAAAGATAACCATATTCAAAGGAATATTTCAAAGACAACTTTGATGAGTACACACATAATATATGTTTGATTAGATAAAACCCAACATATAATATTATTTCATAAATTCCCATCAAAACTTGTGCCCCTTATGCATGAGTGTTATGATATCATGTCTAACCCTTTATCATGCCTTTTCATTTCAAGTAGTAGATGCACATGTCCACCTGCATCCCTTTGATGTCCCAAACAGCGGCAGGACTATGGATCTTAATCATAAGCATATGGGTCAAACTCAACCATAAAAGTAAGCAAGAGCAAAAGCATTCACTCGAAGGAACTAATGGGTGGGAGTAAGATTAGCAATGAAATAACTTACATTATGATTGTCCTCAACCACATCTAATAGCTTCCTTGGACGACCTATATATCGCAAATCTAGAATATTAGACTAAAGCACCAATGGTAAACCTCAAAATTTTATAAAATGCATGCCTACGTTGAGACGAATTGCAAGAAACACTAACGGTTGAGACAAAAATGCAAGACACACTAACAGAACTGGAAAATAGAATATGTTTTCAATTCTTAATCAAGATTTTATTTTTTTTAAAGCCTCGTTTATCCCAAAGAATGACGGGCTTAATGAGAGATTCATTTTATATATTATATGCATACTTAGAAATGCACCCAAGGAACTTATAAACAGGCCCAAACCAGAAAAAGATATAAACTGAATTGGTACTTGATCAGGAGAACTAGATCAGATCAAGAACAAAAGGCTAGAATCCCATGGGAAATGGGGATATATACAAGCACACACTTTAACCACTTAAAAGAACATGCATTGCATAATTTCAATGACTTTTACGCCTGAGTATTTATGTAGGGTGTGATCTTGCTCAGATTTTAAGTATGGTGTCCCATGGCAGACTAAAAATCCCAATGTGGATAGAA
Organism: Magnolia kwangsiensis; assembly: GCA_037074715.1. Lineage (NCBI taxonomy): Eukaryota > Viridiplantae > Streptophyta > Magnoliopsida > Magnoliales > Magnoliaceae > Magnolia > Magnolia kwangsiensis. The sequence continues at coordinate 112,173,785 of CM073582.1, read as the reverse complement.
GATCAATTGTGATCTAGCACACCAAAACAAAAGGGAGCATCCAATGTCAAAAACATGATACAAGACAAGTGAGGCAGTGAAGCTACATCATCCATCTCGTAGGTCCTACAGATCACCTGCGGTCAACATCACACCAATAGACAATGCAAGCCATCGTTTTTCCCTGTTGAATGTTGAACCCTGTTTTCATTTCCTGTCAATTAAAGCCACTGTACAACTGTGATGGTTCATCCCATGCACTTCTCAACCAAGAACTGTCCACAAATGGACCACATGACAGCCTGGATCCACTGCCTAACTGGGTAAGTGTCATGTCTTTCCATCAAGTGGCAAATGCCCCATTGCCGATGCAGCATGCCAAAGACCATGTGAACAAAACAATTGCCCAACTCAATATGTTTATTGTCACTGTTTGATTTAATTTGAGGGAACATACTGACTCAACACCTCCATCGTATTTCAATCAACATGGAAAGCGATATGTTTTTTTGCCCAACTCAGTATGTTTTCTATTCATTGTTTTCTTGTTCAGTTAATCGAATTATTAATATTATACGTATGTACATATGCAGATACATACATATTTATCTAGCAACAAAATAAGTTTTGCTAAGCCACACGCATGTAAGAAAGCCTTGTTTATGCATCACGCATGTATCAAAGGGGAAAAAATGCATGCGTCTAATCCAACCATTGGGTGGTTCTGACAATGTAAAGGCCATTTATTTGACCCAGACCAGACCCAACCAAACTCAAACAAAAGTCCAAGGACCTAATGCGTATTGGGACCCAATCAGATCAGGGTTCTCAAACATGAGACCCACACCCAGCAAGACGGGAACCCAATTAGCTTGCATTGATGTACTCTAGGACCTGACCAAACCCAGCCTGTTGACAGCCTTATTGGACACCCTCTCTTGTACACATGTGGACTCAGCCAAGAAGGTACAGGGCTAGGCTTGTAGGTTAGTTTAAGGACCATCTTAGAACCATGGTATTAAAAAACAATTACGTATATGTAACAATGGGACCCATTATGTGATACACAGCCGTAACGCCCAATCTGTTTTTTTTTTTTAAAGCCCGTAACAGGTTATCATAGGCCCACAATGGTCCAATATGGGGCTAATACATTTATTTTCTTTAAAGAAAAATAATCATTACAGTGCTGTAACGTCCATTACAAGGGTCGTAAAGGCTGTTATGGCCTATACTGTAACAGTTATAAGGTTGAACATTAAGGCCACCATGACTGTTATTGAATATCATTTTTTTAAGATTGTTGTTGTATACATTGGGACCTGTTATTCCCTTCTTCCCCTTCCCTGCTTTCTCGAGATTCGACCTCCAAATACTACTCTCGCCTATCCTCATGAAAAATATTGACATAAGCACAATCCTATCCCCAAATAAGATATGGAATTGAGAGGACAAAGCAACTCTTGGTAAACTGGTAAACCAAACATCTAGCATAGAGCTTTCTCATCACAACAAGCATTTCCCCAAAATCCCATACATGCACATCACCACTTTTTTTAAAACAGTCTTTGGAGAAGCTTCTCTGTTAGTTTCATAATTAACTCATTTTTCTCTTTATTTTTAGCAAGATTTGAGTTGTGATTCTAAGAAAGGACCTCTTTGCATTAGAAAAGAATTGATACGCAAAAGCATTAGTAATATCCTGTCAATTATAGAAACTAAACCATGAATGCAAGCACACACATGGATGACACGTTCAAACTCAGACACGTGTTGTGCATGCAAAGGATTTCGATCATCTGTTCAGCATCTTCAAGTAACAGAATGGATCATCCACGAGTTCACTAACAGAAAACTCGATGAGGATTGAGGAATTAATCTAAAAGGCATGAGTGACTTCACCTCGTTTAGGTTTATGCACCTTTGACCAGATACTATCATCCACTACACCTTGTTCTGATCCTTTCTGTCATAAAAAACCCAAACTTTCAAAATCCATAAACCTTGTAATCCAAAAATCACTTCCAATAAGTTGTGCATTAAACCACGTTACCCTAAGCCTCTCACCAATTTTCTTTTGTGGATGGCAGTAGTAGACGTCAAGCCCTTCCTGTTAAGGGCGCTCTGTTGACTTCTGCTTGCTTTGTTCTTCTTGCTAATCCTCTATGATTGTAAGTGCATTTTAAAGGAAAGTATGACACAAAGCACATCAAAAGAAGAAAAGCCATGGAGAGGAAGTACAAAATTTTAGTTTGCACAAAGAAACTTACATCAAACTCTTCATCTTTTGTCTTTGCAACAAAAGCATCCCAATCTTCTTTCTTCACATATGATGGTTTTTGTGGTTCAATACCTCTCTCAAGGTCTTTCTTGACCTGAACCAACAACTTATATTTATGTTGCCTATAACAGGATGAGATCTTCTTCCTGGTATAGCTTCTATTAAGATCAAAATTATATCTTTCCTGTAAACCAACCAGTGCGGACCTTTGATTAGATCAAAGAAAAAGACATTCACTGAATATTTGAAGGAAATATACACATACAAAAAGAAAAAAGGAGAAGAAAATCAAGGTACCTACTGTTAACACATTCAATACTGATTTATAGTCTTCGACTGGAACATCCCCAATTTGCTTAAATCTGACAGGTAAATAATGACATACATATGAATTGATTGATCGTTTGAAAGCCCCGGCATTTGGGCCAGTTGGGTTGCCAAGGTCATCAAAGTCCACAGTCAGACGTCTAGCTAAGTTTCGATAAGTTGCTCGGCCTGTTTTTTTAGGCACCTTTTTGGAACCTGGATCAACATAAACCTTGGAAAGGATGAGTAGAAACTCAGGAGAAAGTGTTAATACATGGCCTTGATATAAATAAATAAATAAGACCGTAAAGGCAAGTGAAAGATCCAGCACGTAACCAACTTACCCTGAGCTTCTTCACAAGGGAAGTTGGAACTCTCCATAGCCTCTTTGAAAATGTTATCGACGTTTGAATTTGGATCTAAGATGCTCATGGCAATATTATCTAGAATATTATTCTTGTACTGGAGATCTCCGTATTCACTCCCATCTTCCGGGGTCAAACATGCATCTTCATTCATATTTATTTGAAGCATTTTTAGACCCAGGGGTAGTTGCTCTTGTTCAGTAGTTACTTCCTCCAAGTTGTCATGGTCATCACTCATCCTCATGATGTCCATTGATCCCGGCATCGAACAGTCATTTGGGAAACCTTGATTATTATCATCGCCACTTGACAATCCGGAGCTCAGAGAAACATTAGGCACCACATCAACACCTGACCCACCAGTGCCATCTGCACAAGACAATGATTAAATTGCGGATATAGACATTAGCCACTTACATTTCTTGTAACTGAACAACAGAAAGGCCAGTGCCAATCCAAAAGCATCAATGGGCAAAAAGGCACATAATACATCTAGAACAAGGTTATGGAAGTGTGGCATATTTCAACAACACGTGCTACATGAGCTCTGCAATTTATCCTATGGTACACAGCTGTTTATTTATTTGTATATATTCTAAGCAAAGAAAGTCAAGAAACTGAAAAGAGAAAATAATTTTTTTTAAGAAAATAGTGAGAAAGCTGAGAAACTCTGACTGAAGTGGGGCAGCACTGCAATTAAATGCTGAGTCAGTAAAATCCATTTACGTAACCACAATTCCTACGGAATTCTATTTTCTACCGAGCAACATCATGAGTGCCCAAGTTGAACTGCTGGAGATTGGAGTCAAATGTAAATCAAGAATTTAGTGAATTCTTCAAGTTCAAAAGACTCACACAGAGTCTGAATTTCTAATTCTTCATGCACTCAAACAACTTCTCAAGTACTAAATCAAGCTGAGGCTAAACCAATTCGAGTCCCCTCAGTAACCTTCTCAAGTAGTAGCACTTGAGGGCATTTGAGAACTTCCCATAAGTTCAACATTTGAGAACTTGAAACTCAACTCGCATCACAAAATGAGTGCCCACGTTGGACTGCTGGAGTCAAATGTAAATCAAGCATTTAGTGACTTCTTCAAGTTCAAAAGACTTACACAGAGTCTGAATTTCTAATTCTTTGTGAACTCTAGCAACTTCTCAAGTACTAAATCAAGCTGAGGCTAAACCAATTCGAGTCCCCTCAGTAACCTTCTCAAGGAGTAGGACTTGAGGGCATCCTTTTGGAGTTCCAAAATCTTTGCCAACTGGGGGATATAGTTGAAGGAGACTCAACCAATGTGATAGGTTGGGTGTCTTCAAAGGAATCCAACCATAGAAGTTCTTTTTCATTGTTGAGGAATCTAATTGTTACTTTTTTCGCATGATTTGAGAGGGGCTGCTGATGCAGCAGACTCTCTAGTTAGGGTGATGAGAAAGTTTTTTGGGAATGCAATTTAAAAATTAAAAAAAAATAAAAATGGAAATCACTTTTGATAGGCTGACCATTGCCGTCACTTTTATTCTAGTACATTTACATTCGCCTCCTTTTTAATGATGTTTCAGTATCCTTCAGAAAAATAAAATGTCCATCGTAAATGTGTACAGTGGAGAAAATGGGGAAACAGAATTTCAAGTAGTACAAGGATGCACCTAAATGATACTGTGTAAATGGAACAAAAAATGGTAAATGTATGAGCTAAAAGACTGTCATTTGTGTTCTGGGTGTCAAACAGATACAAAACCTAAAACTTTTTTCACTCCATCACTAAATAATTTTAAGCGAAAAAGGAAACACCATTGTAATTCAGTCAAACTACCTACAAACGGACAGATCAAATGCTAACACAAACACCAAATGAAACAAATGCAAGTAAAAACAACAATTTCTGAATGCCAACAAAACCTTTGTAGCTGCCAATGCACAACCTAACAGTGTATTGTTCAGCACCCATACAATGGGATCTGCACTCTGCAATACATGCCGTTCATATGGTGGCGCTTGAACCAATCATTACCCAAATGAAAAACCCAGAAAAATCCAATTATTGGAGATCACACCCATACTGTATATGAACAGTTGACTAATTAAAGGAGACTTTTTGCGCCTGGCCAATCCAAAATGGGGTACACGAGGAACGGCCCATATCACAACAAGGCCAGGTGAGATTACCACTACTAGGCAAGCAAAACACGATATTTTGTTCCACCAAGCATCCATACAATAAATTAAAAAACCAAAAGAAAAGCACATTACCAAATTGCCGCAGCTGCTTCCTCCGTAGAAACAATGCAAGCAGATCTTCATGAAGTGCTTTTAGGAGCTTTGTCCTCGAAGCGGCCCGCGCGATAAGCGTCGACTGATAAGTAAGCAGATTTTGCATCCGCTGCCGCTCCAATTCCCCCGAATCATCCCCTGACGACAGCGGTGCCCGAATCCGATCCTCCAAGATCTTAATCTCTTTATTTAGGCCGTCGATCTTGGTCTCCTCACTCCGGAGGCTCGAGCTGATCTTGTGGTGGTCTTGGAGAACGCGACGGATCGAAGACTCGATCTGATCCATCAGTAGTCGGGATAGAAACCCTAACCCTAATACGCATTTCTCTCGTCTGCTGCTTCTACATCTCGCTCTCCTCCTTGAAGAATGAGGAATGGCAGTGAGTGGGAAAGGTTCTGGATTTCAGGACAAGGGTCATTTATAGGAGCGGACGTGAAAGTATGAAAAAAGGGATTTATGGCTTGGGTGTTGGCGTCCGGGAGGTGGACCCCGACTCTTTTGGATGTTAGCAAGCGGATTTTGTGGTGAGCAACTCGCTACGGTAGCTTGGCGTACGCAGTAATCTCTGCGAGATAAGGCTCGAGACTAATATTGAAGCAAATCCAATGTTCAAATGGGTCACACTACGCGAAACGTTTGAATTAAACATCTACCGTTGAAAAATTTTTACGGTCCACAGAAGTTTTGAATCAAGCTTATGTTTTTATTTTTCCTTAATTCATGTCTTTATCTTATGAACAAATTGAATGACAAATAAATATCACTGTAGGGGTGGAAATCAATATCCCCATGGTTTCCAGTGGTATGATCCACTTGATCTTTGGATATCCTTCAATTTTGGGTTCAAACTTTTAAATTATTTGAAAAGGGGACGGAGGGCAAAGATAAACCATATACTTTCAAGATGGGCTCAACTGAGTTTACTAAGTACTATAACAGCTTGCGAGTAACTCATGGTCACACACCATGATACATGTTGTTCTATCAATGCCAACTGTCCAGTTTTCCAAACTCAATCGGGGGCTTGACCAGGAAATAAGGAAATTCCAAATCTCGGGTAAGCCATGCCATGGGAAACAGTGGTGATTGACTACTGAAAACTTTATAAGAGGCTACGAAAGTTTTGGATCAAGTTGGTAGACGTTGACTTAAAAAATATTACAATGGATTTTACAAGTTTAAAGGGTATGGAATTATTAGACGGAATTAACACCATTTTACATAATAATTGTATATATAGAAATATCTTGTTATTTTAATCATCAAATCCTATGTTTGTGATCAAATTCTTCTTCAAAAGCATTGCATGAAATAAAATTCACATTTGATGGGCATCTACTTATTGACAATGAATTATGGTCACTTATATCTTTATACAGCTCAGAATATCACATATAAAAAGTACATATGAATGGATGGCATGAATAAAACATATATATTAATATAAAGCTCACAAATATAGTGGATTTTATAATCTATTGGAAATTTTACATAGAATCGAATGTGATTTCACACCACCTAATCTCAATCCCTCTCATTATCTCCAAAACAACAAATAGAAATTATCTGAGACGTGTAATAATTCCATCTCACCTAATCCCACCTAAGCCACCGAGCAAGTATTGGAAAGTTTTTAATGATGGATGTCCAATTGTCATTGTTTCTCATAGTGTTGCCCACTTGAGATTTGGATCTACCTAACTTTTGAGCTCATGGTCTAAAACGAGCTAAAACTATGGATGGACACTTAGAATAAAGCACATACACCATCGGTGATTCAAATCTACCTCACTTTTGAGCTCATGCTCTAAAATGAGTTGAAATTTTAGATGGATGCCACGGTTCAACACATACATCATGTTGGGGCTCATAGAGCACACCATCTATAGCTGTAAGTCCCACAAGTCATGTCAGTGTGTGTACAACCAGATGGGCAAAAGTGGCTGCATTTAGAAGTTGGATAAGATGCTCCATGATACTTGCGAGAAACCTACTCCATTCACCCCATTTACTAAGGATCCCAAAAATTAGGTACATCCATAACTCAAATGGGCCAAATGACAGAAACAGAGAAAGTTGAATGTCTAATGTTGAAACATTTAGGGTGTGTTTGGTCCTATGCAGTGGATGGGATTAGGTGATGATAGGAGGGTTACGATCAACTATCTCATTCCATGTAGCATTTGGGACAACCATTGCACATCATCCTATGCTCCCTCGTAAACAAAGCTAGCAGTTCGACGGAATTGGGCAATCCCACCTGAAGACATCGCCCATCCCTTAAGTGAGAGTCGCTAATGTATCTCTTTCTTGGGAAAATATCCAGTGCAAACATTTTCACCACGCTATGGTGTGGTGCAAATGATTTTTTCGGGACCCACTGTCATTTTTGGATAAAATCTACTTCGTCCATCAGTAAAATCCTTCCTCTTTTAGTTAGTAACTAAAAAATCAGATTAAACCATGAATTATTTGGGCCACACCAAAAAAAGAAATGTGAGAATGGATGCTTGCCCTTGATTCTCAAAGAGGACCCACCACGTTGTTTATATCCCATCAAATTCAATTATATAAAACATTTAACACAAATTATTCCAGAAGTAAGAAATTATTCTATTACGAGACTTGAGTAAGGTTCAAAGTGTAGTCTAAGAGGGATGAGATCAATTTTAAGGCAATGATGGTGGTGTCAGTGGATTGTCTAAAGATCCATGGGATTGCTTATATACCGGAACAAGTTCACTGGGTCTGTTTGGCAAGCCCCCCATATCCCGGGATTTTACCTTCCAATCCATTCAACCGAGGGATAGGATCAATTTTAAGGTAATGATGGTGATGTCAGTGGATTGTCTTAAGATCCATGGGATGGCTTATATCCTGGGACAAGTTCACTGGACCTGTTTGGCTCGTCATGCCTATCCAAGGATATTGCCAATCCCATCCTTCCTAATACCGTGGGATCTGCCTAGCCAAACAGGCCCTTAAGATTCAAGTGGTACGTTTGTGATTGGTTATTAAGGATGGGGTGTTGGGAGTTAGAATCTATCTAGTGCGCTAAGCCCATTTATGGCTGTGATGGACTGCCCTTATCTTCAGGAGCATAGGTGGGCTCAGCCGGAATTGGCCCAGATAGATAAGTCAGTTGGGTTATGAAAGTACGATTCAAAAACGAGTTGGGAAGAATTACAAGATTTACAATCCCATGCATTTGCACAAAATGTTAGTTCGGTTCTAACAAGTGGGCCCCATCATTGGGTAATCCAAACCATTGGTGTATTGCATCCTAGAGGCTTAGGGCGTGTTTGGGCAGTGAGATTAGAAGGGATTAGGTGGAATGGGATTCATCTAGTCCTGTGCCAATTCCACTCCATGTTTGGAAAAAATGGAGAAGTTTGGAATTAGATTAGATGGAATTGCATTGGGTCCTGTCCCAATTTCACTCAATATTAGCAAGTTGAGTACGTCCCATCATCATGTGTGGGATATATCCACACCGTCCACCCATTTTTTGAGATTATTTTAGAGCATCAGCCAAAAAATCGGGTAAATCTAAAGCTCAAGTGAATCCTACCATAGAAACCAACGGGAATTAAATATTTACAGTTAAAAACTTCTTTAGGGCCACATAAGTTTTAAATCTACCTCATTTTTAGGCCCATGCCATACAATGAGGTTACAAAACAAATAAACGGTTTAGATATAACACATGTGTGTTATTCTAAGTAATTTTAAATAATAGTGGATATATCTATTCAATTTACCACCATATTATCAACAAAGCATGGCATTAATCTTATCTCGTGGCAACTAGGGACAATCCCTGTCATAGGTTATAGTTGCACTTTTTGAATCCATCCCACCTAATCCCTTCTAATCCCACCGCCCAAACACGTCTTTAAAGTCTTGTCGGGTTGCTCCCTTGTGGAGCCCACCATATTGTCTACATGAAATCCACTCCATCCATAGGTGCGCGCATCAGTAGTAACTCCTAGGGTCAAAAATCAACTGTAGATTTGCATTTTGGGGGTGCTATGCCAACTATTAGATTTGTATTTGAGGCCACTTGTCAAATAACAGCCATTATTTACTTACTCTTTTAGATAACGTGAAGCTGCATTGTGTGTCAGAAGGTGCTTTTAGGTGAAAGCCAGTGCTGTTTTTGGGTGGGCTATCTGCAAATTGGGTACTATCTTGCTTATATTTACATCTGCTGAAACATTACTTAGTGAGATTTGATTAAGTTATAGGCTATTATCAAAGACGAGGCTCATAAAAAGCATATTTGAAAGTTGTTCAAAGACCAAGCTTCATATCTGCTATCTAATCAAATCCTATCCTATCAAGTCCATACAAAGAGGGGTAAACATCCTTTTAAATTTTATCATAAGCTTGCCATAGTTCTTTTCAGCTTTAGCTTTGGCCTGGACCTCATCCTAACCCGGTTGAAAAGGCACTTACGGCTCAAGCGGGCCAGGGCAGGTCCTATAAGAGAAAAAGTTAAAATGATCAATGACTTGAAACAATATTACACGCGTGCATTGAATGGGAAGTTTGCCAGCCTTAGTTGTTATGTAACAGTGATGTTGTTAGACTGTTATATGGATATAACACTAACACGGTAGAGAACATATTACCTACCTTTGAGGTGGAGCATTTTTGTGCCTCTAGATTTTGTTCCACACGTGGCATGTGTATGATGATCTGAACCATGCATCTTATGGGCACAGTCATTTATTGGCCCTTAACTAAATTTTGCTAGGATTGGACCATCTTAAACATCTGATAATGAGCCTTTCCTGGCTAAATGGGAGCCGTTGTTGATATTTCTGTCTTTCAGAGTTTATCTGTGTGGCACCATTTTAAAGGTTAGAGTAATCCAAAACATTGTAATATTTGGAGCATGGCCTATTCAATATTGGAAATATGAAATCAATGGTTTAGATTCTATCCGCTTGTGATGTATGGTTAGAATGACATGGACGCATGAGAATATATAATGTCCATCCAAAAGTATGGAATTAGGGTTGTCATCAGCTACGTGAGGGCTGGGCCAAGCCCTGTTCAACGGAGGTGCGGAAGACCTTGTCAATCACTTTCTACAATGTCTTGTCAATTAGGTATGGTTTTAATTCAGTTATTTGATTTCCATGATGGATCAATCCTCTTTCATTCCACAGTATAAGTTTGCACAGTACATTACAAAAAAACAAGAAAAAAAAAAAACAAGAAAAAAAAAGAAGTGAAAACGATTATTGTAATAGTAATTATTGTTGGAGATGGGCTCACGGAACGTGATGTTGGAAAAGCCATAGACCAATTCTTGTCACAGATGGATTGAAATAAGTTTGAATAGAAGCATACGTGGTTTGTTAAATTTACGCTTAATCCTACATGAGGCATGATGTAATTGAGTATCAAGCACGCACGACCAGATGAAAGAAATTCATTTCGAATATGGAAAAATTGTTGTTCGAAATGGGAACCATAAACTAATTATGACTTTTGATCTGGTTATGAGATGTAGGACTATGATTTTTTGCTAGAATGGGCCATCCAGGGCCAATCAACTTTATAAGCAAGTCCCGTTACTCCATTTCGTAAGAAAATAACTCATTCCAATTCAAAATTATAATTTTAGAGAAAATAATTTACTTACCACTTCTAATAATTTTTAAGTTGGACGTATATATTTCATTTTAGAGTTTTAACATATGACGTTATATTAAAGTTTGATTCTTATCATATTAGGAATCATTTAGCAAAATTAAATTAAAATTTTATGTTTTTAGTAAATTCTACTATTTTGGAGAAATTTAAATTTAGTCGAATTAAGACTCTTAATTAAAGTTTACATTTTATTATTTAAAGCATTGTAGATTAAAGAAACAACATTATGGATTCAAGATCTTTATCACTTAAGTAATATGGTGATCTTCTTTGTTGTTATTTAATACTCTTCGCTATGTTCAAAGCATGTTCAAGAGTAGCTTGGTTGAATCCATACTTAACTCAGTCCATGTAACGCCCCAAAATTCAATGGTCGAGTGGGAACTCGGCTCCCGAATTTTCGAGTGCCACGTATGCCCTAACAGGCCTTGTATGCACAGGAATGTAAAGTATCATGTGGGTAATGGATAATTAAACTAAGCATAAAATAACATTAAACCATACAGAAAATTAAATGTTGTTAATAAGGTAAATATCCAAACAAAAATCCAAACATCCGAAATATCATCCATCAGGGACCTAGTCCCATCCATACAATAATTTCAAAAAGATTAGGGCCCTGGCCCAATCCCGCGATCACCAACCGATCTATAAAGACCCGCTAAAAGTCTGAAAGTATGCCCACTCCTCCTCGTCATTTGATGAAGGTCAAATATTACATATCGGATCCCGATTATTGTCTGATTTTAAGTACATGATAATGTTTAATGTCGTATTTTAATTGTCTTTTTGTTGCAGGATGTAATCAGGAGAGTTGATTGAAAAATGATATTAAAAGTGTGGATTTGACACTCTGAAATAACCAAAGCAAGGGACGGACTCTAGAGAACCAAGATCGACGAATTTATACGCTAGGAATCCAAAGAAATCAAGTCGTTCACGTTAAAGAGGCCAAAAATTGATGCAGAATGTAAGATCACAGGGTTCCTGACATCTGATTGACTCGAAACTTCATACATATCCTGAGGGCTATAAATTAACCATACATATTAAATTTCACTCATTGGATCACTGAGGAAATGACCCAACAGACAGATCAGCCCATTAATCTTCAATTTGAGGCCCACCTGATATCTGGAATGCTTCAAATTTGTTATTGATGGTTTAACTATGATTGATGAAGGGATGGACGAATTGAATTTCTGAAACACATTGCAGTGGACCCCGTATGTGCACGTGTGTGTACACATTGCACGCACTAGCACCGTGCACCACAACAACCATTCGGTCAGCGCCCCTCATCAAAACGGAAACTTTCGTTTTCAGCAGCAGCGTAACGGACAAAAAGTCCATTTTTACGGATCTCTGTGGGCCCCACCCATTGATCGTACGGACGATCCAAGCCGTTCATCTTGTAGATGGCTTCGAGAACTACAAAACTATGCTAACCTTTGACATCATGTAAGCACACATGTGAGATACATAGGCCACAAGTGGACTATCGTGCAACGTTCAAAACGGTTTCAGTGTAATTTCTTCTTTGGACTGCGGCAATGGACATTCAAAACTATCAATCTTTGATAGAAATTTCGCCCTGGATCTAATGGACGGGGTGGATTTTCCCTAGAATTCTTCTGTGGGGCTCACTAATCACGTCAGCGATGGATGTGCGTAGGCTTATGCACGTCCATGAAAAGCGGCTTTTGCGGCGGTTGTGGCCCACCATCTTTGATCAGATGGAAGATCTGATCCGTCCATCGTGTAGCTCTGTCAAACACGTCCCAAGACACGTTGATTTTATGGATAAAGTGCAAATAACAAGGTACTTATGAAGCCCCGAACTTTGCTATGAAAAGATGTGTGTGAACTTTGCTACGAAAAGGGTTTCGCACCGACCGACTTCAGCACTCCATCGACCATCCTTGCTGTATAAAAAGAGGAGCCTGAGATGTCTGGAAAGGGGAGAGGAGAGCTTGGGGGAGAGCTAGAGAGTAGACTAAAAGAAGAAAGAGGAAAGAAAAGGAAAGAGAAAGAAAAGAAAGAGAGAGAGGAAGGAAGAAGGGATGTTTTTCATGTTTTAATCTTATTTTTCTTTCTTTCTCATTAACATTATGAATTGTTAAACTCTTTAGCTAGGGCTGAGATGAAGCCCCTAATTTGAATGATGCTTGTTTTGTTGAATTCATTTATTTTGATTGATTTATTTCTTTCTCTAGTGTGCTTTCCTGAGATTTTCGTACTTCTCCATTCTATAAGTTTGACTAAAGTCTATATGTGGATGTTATTTGGAATATTATTTTAGGTGCTTGTGTCTGACCATGAATAGGTTTCCTATAGAGGAAGAAACAAGAATGTACATCTCTCCATGCCTGACCATGGATGGAAAGATGTGATCTATATGCTTTAAAGGATTATACATTCTCTGTGCACGACCAAAGACATAGTTTGTAATTTATTTAATTTATATAAATCTGAATAGGGTGAATCAACAGGTAAAACAAGGGTTAGGATAATTAGAGGTAGATTCGAAAGTCTTAGTCTTCTCATTGATTGAATTTTTTCCCTTGCTCTTAGTTATTTTCCATAGATTTTTCTTAATAATTTGTTAAACCATTTATTGGATTAGTTAAGAAGAGTTGTAAATTTCAAATTGTGATAACCAGTCCTCGTGGGAACGATCTCGTAATACGTACCATATCTACATCTGATTCGTATACTTGCGAGTTAAAATCATTTAAATCAGATTGGTTTAAATTAAAACATCATCATCCACACCGGCATCCTCCAGTGTGCCCATTTCTAGTGTTTCTGCATCTATACTAAATTCTAGTTGGTATTTTATAATACCGTCCCAGAGTGAGAGTGAGTGGCTAACTCAGTGGTATCATTAACAAAAAGTTACACAAATTATCATACCCAATAATAAATTTAATTAACAACATACATCATAGAATCCTAAAACTTTGGTTAATGCAATGCATGATTTAATGACATGATATATGCCTCTCACTACCAACACTCCCTTGAGTGACAACAACTAATGATTACGAATGATCAACACTCCTTCAGTGCGACCTCGACTACCGAATCGCCAAAGTAAATAATGCAATGTCATGTAAATGTTAGCCAAGTTGATTAATCAGCTTCATTCATCCAACAAGTTGGGGAAACCGAGATACCTTTGTCAGAAAATATTGCCCTAATTTGATCGCGCGACTCTAATGGCCGTAGCCATATGACTCTCACGATCCTTAGCCCTCGTGAGTTTGTCAATCTCATAACTCTTAAGCTCATACAAAAACAATTGAGACTTCAAAGTCCTGCTCGCGGTTACCCCAGCATATGCCGATAGCACAAGTACGGTATCTCATACCACCGTCCCAGGCTCATGAGTCTTGGTGCTCACTGGTCACTATGGAGAGGCTTATTACTCCAGCGTACGCTGACAGTATGAGCACAGTATCTCATACCACCATCTTCGGCTCATGAGTCTTATGAGTCATAAATCATGGTTAACAGTGGACACAAGGGTCACAAGGTATCTCAGGTTCAATTAAGCGTGTACAGTCATGATTAACATCCAAGTATGGTCAATCAATGGGTTAATATGCCCCTACAAGATGAACCACATACTGTACGACCTGAGAACGATGTCTCGTGTAGTACAACTACGACTAACAAATCACGGTTCGACTAGTCAGGCCAAACTTGCCCATGGGCTAACCCAATGGAAAGGTTGCCCCAAGAATTTTGGTTGATCAGTTGATCCATAAGGGAACATGTGCACAGGTAGATAACATATATTCAATAATTTTAGAGACAATTTCACAAGTGACAAGCATGATTCAACATTCTAAGCATGTGGACAGCAACATGCTAAACTTTGTCAAACCATCCGCATCTGAAGAGTCAACATTACAATTTCAACAACAATTAGAGATCAGGATCAACATGTTCCAGCAATTTAGCAAAGATGGACAACCATACACCCATTCACAATCATTTAATTCGCATGTGTTAACATGAATCATACAATTCAACAAGGTAATAGAATCTAAGCACAACAATTTCAGCAAATCGACGGGTAGGCAAACCATGCATCCAATCTGCACCTAGCAATTGCATGTAATGAAGTTTAAGATATCAAATCAGCAATATATTTAGGGAATTGCACATGTGATTCCTAATAGACCAACAAACCGACATTCATACATCAAGGAGCTCTCGGGACCCCTCTCCCAATTTTAGGAGAAAACCTATGTTTATGTTTCAAAAATTCAGCAACATGTAAGCACATACACCACTCACATTTACTAAGGTCTACGCTAAGCATGATAATCGGTTACCTAAAAGTAATGGTCTGCACCTATATCGATCAGAAACTTTTGCAGTCGCTCAAACGGCGTCGGGTCCGCAAACTTAATGTGCTGGGGCCCTGCGTTACATGAAAATTATGGTAAGGTGCATGCATAAGACTTGTTGCTAGAGAGAGATGGATTGGAGTCTGAATCTTACCTTGGATCGGACATAGCTTGTTTATACGGCGATCAGGTCGGGGTTTCCAGCAATGTAGGGGTGTTGGTTCGAGGAAATTCAATCCCCAAGCACACATACACTACACAACTCTCCCTCTCCTTCTCTCTCTCCTCTCAGAGAGAGAGAGAGAGAGAGAGAGAGAGAGAGAGAGAGAGAGAGAGAGAGAGAGAGAGAGAGAGAGAGAGAGAGAGAGAGAGAGGCTTAAGAGCTTATATACGTATAAAATTTTCTCAATTGGCCTTGGGTTCTGTTAATTGCTTCAAATGGCCTTATGAGACTCGTTTATGGTTGTTGGGGCTGCCCTGATGGCCACCTGACCCATCTAATTTATGGGAAAGGTGCCCCATGGCCCGATAAAGGACTGTGCAAAGTTTGACGGCATACAGATGCCTAGTTTTGCCGCAATGGTCCGATTTGCGTTTAACGGTTACCGATCCTTAATCAATGATCAGATTTAGTGGGCAAGCACAAGGAAATATCTCCAGCCTTCGGTGGAATTTAGAAGATATCCGACGGTTGAAATGCCCTGATTCACTGACTCGAGTAGTGGGACCAATTGATTTAAAATTTCAGATTTTTATTCTCAAGTAGGGCGACTTGCATTTTCCAAGCACCGACTGGATGACACAATTTGTTCATTTTCGGGTGTCATCCGAGTCTGTAGTCCATGATGGACCACAAACCAATGGGGCACATGACCTTTCCAAGTTTTGGAATTTTCTGTCCTAACTTAGGTGGTGCACGGTTCGTATAGACAATCACAAGTGCAATTGGACTGACCGGCTCTACGCCCGCGTTCGGCTCAAACGTATATGGATTCAATCACATTAGTGGCTTAATATGCATTAATCTACCGATAATAAATTCATGCATGCGATCGGATCATATGGTCCTGCGTCAGAATTGAGGTGGATGCCTCATGATACTATTCCGATTGGGTTAGGTGTTACCGCCCATCTTTCACAAAGACACGTATTCCAATTAGCACCGCTGAGCCACGTGGTGTTAGGTCCCCACACAGTCCGATTCCTTTTTTAAGAAAATGTAGCATCATTATTAAAATGCATATCATGGTCTTTTGACCCGCGGGCCGGCTCCAATTCTCTCCTGTCCGAGTCTGCTCATGACTCACCATGACTCATCTGAGTTTGGGTTCCTGAGTCCCAATGAGTCGGCTATGATTTGACGAATTGGCCGTCTATGATTTGACGAGTTGGCAATCCTACTTGGAATTGCTCTGAATTTGGAAAGCAACTACCAAAAATCCTAGTAGCAGTTCCATTTTAATGAGCCACACGAACAATTCAAAAGCCGTAGTGGATACATAGAAGGGTCTGTTTCTTCAATGTGAGCCATCCAAAGGTTGGACTAATTAGATGACAGTCGAATTCACTTCCCTATGGTGTGGCCCACCTATGTTTCCAATCAGGCTCAGTTCTGTCCCCTTAAACTAATATTGACGGGCACACATGATGGATGAAGTGGATGTCACACACACAATACAACAGGCCCAATGGAGCTCAGGTGTTAACGGTTGCTGTTGAGAGCTCATGCGCTAAAAAGTAAAAACCCATGGGTCCACCATGTGTGTGTTGGAAATACACGCCGTCCATCATTTGCACGGCTTACATTAGGACGTGACCAAAATAAGACCGATCGAAAGGCTGGAGTGGGCCACACTGTAGGAGAAAGTACGGATGGGGAAGCCTACTGGTGAAATCTTCATGGGCCCACCAGAGTTTTAGGGCCTGTTTGATTTTCATCGTTTTACCTGGAAATGGTAAATACTCCATGAGTGGGTGATTATTACCGTTTCACCAGTTTGAATACTCACGGTGATTTCACTTCTTGGAAATCGGTTCAAAAGTAGTAGTGGATATTTTAGGACCCCATTTTGATGTATACGATGTATTTAATCCGTTCATTCATTTTATCACAACATTTTGAGATATTAGAAGAAAAATGAGTTAGATCCAACACTCAACAGGCCCGTATCAAAAGAAACAATGGCCGCATGAAGTTTTTAACGATAAGTATTTAATTCACATATTTCTATTGTGTGGTTCACTTGAGCATTGAATATACCTCATTTTTTGGCATATACTGTAAATTTATCTGACATAATGGATGAACGGTGTGGATATATGATATGCATCATGATGGGACTCACAAAAGTTTTATAATATTTGTCATTTTAACCTCTAAAAAGTCACCGTCAAACTCGGAAAGAGTGCGGCAACTACGGAGGGAAATACTTATTTTTTTTTTTTTCGAGGTATTTACCATCTCCCTGGAAAATCAAACAGGCCCTTAAATCATGATGATATTTGCTTTTTTCCTCCGTCCAAGAACTTTTTCTGCGGTGCGGCTAGCTGGAGTTTTCAAGCAGCCTTTTTTATCCGGAGAAAATGATGAAAAAGACATGCCATACACCTGTCACAGCGAAAAAAAAAAAAAACACTTTCGGTTGCGTGTGCTCTGCCTTAACACCATGGTAGGAAATTAACGTGGATACAGCTGTAGTGGTCACAGGTTGAGTAGCGCGGCTCGATGCTGTGGTGGGAAGCGGATTGGCTGGTGTACCACACACCAACTATATAACTGTTACATGTAGGTACGTGTGGTGCAAGAACAGACACTCTTCGAGCTCGAGTTATACCTATGGTTCAAAGGAGACTAAAGTTACATAAACCTAGAGTGATGTATTTATTATATCTACACTATTAATTTATTTTTAGAGATCATTCTAGAGTATTATTTAAAAAATAATCATATCCAAAGCTGATTTAGACCACACTACAAATACGACGGAGATAATGATTTATATTGTTAAACAATTCATAGGGCTTAATATAGCATTTATTTTCTATCTAACTTGTTCGTAAGGTCACAAAAACTTGAATTAAGAAAAAAAATAAATTTCATATTGATCAAAGACTTCTGTAACTCCAAAAAAGATTTCAATGATAAAAGTTTAATCCCATGCTGCTTTTTGCATGTGGCCCACTTGATAGTTATATCTGTATTATTTTTCGTCGCAGGACTTATGACTAACTCGCCAAATAGATAGATGTTTAAATATAGCAAATACCTTATGATCAAATCCACAAAAATTGCTGATGTTGATGCAGCAGCTGTATAGCTGGTGTGAGGGACACTAGCCAATCTTCTTCCCTCAAGTGAAGTCACAAAGTTCCATAGGCCCCACTATGATGTATGTTTTGTATCCACACCTTCCATCTTAGAGAGATTATTCTAAGGCAATATCTAAAGAATAAGTTAAATCCAAAGCTCCAGTGGTGAGGATAGTGGCGCTCAACATTAAAAACTTCTAAAGGCAGTTTCAGTTGATATTTGTGTTTTCCCTTATTTCATGTTTTTTTTAACTTTTGAATAAGTTGGATTTCAAATAAATATTATGGTGGGCCTTAGGATAGTTTCACCGGTGGGAATCACTCTCTCTACTGTGTTCCGTGGTGGGGTCCACTATAGCTTTTTATTTGCCTTATTCTCTGGCTCATGCCCTTTATGATATATCAAAATGGATCTACGGTGTGTATACAACACATACATCTCAGTGGGCGCGTTCATAGTGGTCTTGTAGAGGATTCCTAGCCGCAGATTTTGCTCGCAGTCTAGAGCTAATGGAAAAATGCCGCGTGTGTGTGTACAAGCACAGGACTTGCTGTGAAAGAGTTAAATGGTTATTTCATATAAAGAATATTTGATTTTTCATTAACACCCACATTACGCTTTTTCATTGATAATTGATTGGGTATGGCCGATGCCTTGCTACACTAAGCGGTGTAGACGTATGGCTTAGGGTTATCAATGGGCTGGACTCAGGCTTTAAAATTTAAAATTTTGAATAGGCCGGCATGATAGCTTATCTCAAAACAGTTCAGAATCCAAACCGGGACTTCCTCCAGGCATGGCCTGCTGTCAGCCTCTCTCGTTCGGATAGTTGGTATGCGAATAATGGTAAGCTTGTTAGGTAGCCGTAGAAATCTTATCTTTGGTCTCTCATTACGGTGGCAGATACATCATGGAGTTCTGTGCTTGTAGAGTTTTTCAAACCAACGCGCATTTTACTTATAGGCTTTTCAGTCAGCTGAAAAACATATGCGCAGCTGTTGCTTGCTAGCTGCTTCAAAGCCGTTGTGCGCTACCGTGCCCAATTGGAGCCATTTAATCCTCGCATGTTTTGGCTTGGCAACTTAGATTAACTCAACCGGTGTCCTCAGGGAGTGACTCGGTGTGCTGAACTGAACCAGGTGCGGCCTCATTGGAGTTGACTTGGACGAGTTACTTATCCCAATCTCAGAATACTTGGCCTGAAACTTTCCTTCGAGGGCAATGAAGGTGGGGCTGTCAATGGAGCATCTGTCCAAGACCTGCCCAAACTGGCCCACAAAATAAGACATGGACTCGATCGAAGCTTGCGATGGGCCAAAGAAATATCAGCCGAGCCTCCATTCACCTGTTATTGTGCAAGATCCAGGTTGTTCATTAGGTGGGTCCCACCATGTACCATGGCCCAAAAATCAGTACCATCCAACTGCAATGTGGGCTATACATATTTACAAAGAAATAGAACATGTAAAGTACATATGTGTGAATGTGCGTGATGGGTTGTTGAGAGCCCAAGCCCAGCCAGATTAATAAATGCTGTGGCCTGAGGCCTGATATGCTACTCAAGCCCAACCCAAAGTGGGCCAGCCAAGTCCATTAACGGCCCATATGAGAGAATCGATCCATGGGAGGCTGGGAGCATGCTTTGGCCAGAAACTAAGTTGGTCCGTTCATCATCGGATGAGAAAATGGTAGGTGAGAAAAAAGTGACCAATGACCACATTCATCATACACTGCGGCCCACTTGATGAGTGGCCCAGATTATCTTTTGGCTAGGGAGTGTGCCTCACATGATGAGTGTGGCATGCATCAGACGGGTCACGAAAGCTGATTACCTCGTGACCCTGTCCAGCCGCTGTGGGGCCCACCTTGATGTAAATATTTTATATCCATTCAGTTCATCCGTTTTTCGAACTCATTTTAAGGCATAATCCGAAAAAGAACCTGATCCAAATCTCAAGTGGACCACACCACAGGAAACAGTGGGGTAATGACAATGACCGTTGAAATCTTCCTAGAGCGCATTTATTTGCCATCCAACCAGTTGATAAGGTCGCGCTGACCTAGATGAAGTGAAAATACAAATATCAAGTTGATCCAAATTTTTTGTGGTCCCCAGGAAGTTTTTAATGGTGGCCATTTAATATCCACTGTTTCCTCTGGTGTGGTCCATTTGAACTTTGGATCTGTTTCCTTTTTTGGGTCATAAAATAAATTGAGATTTAAAAACGGATGAACGGCGTGGATAAAATAAATAGATAACGGTGGACCCCACAGACCCCAGGCAATTGGCTTCCCTTGGTAACCTGGGCACAGAAAGGCAAAAGACAATGCTGATGTCATTGGCCTTCGGTCATTTTGTCCTCTGCGCCTTCTCCGGGGGCGGAAACGTCTTCCAACGGTCATATTCGAGTTGGAGATTCAAATATGACCGTTGCATGGTATCCTATCCGAAAATCACAGATCCCTACGTATTTCAAATATGAA
The DNA here is from genome assembly GCA_037074715.1 of Magnolia kwangsiensis. Lineage (NCBI taxonomy): Eukaryota > Viridiplantae > Streptophyta > Magnoliopsida > Magnoliales > Magnoliaceae > Magnolia > Magnolia kwangsiensis. The sequence goes on along the minus strand of CM073582.1, from coordinate 112,152,759 downwards.
CGTTGGAGATTTCGGCGCTTTTCTGCACTTCAAATACATGTAAACCCCCTTGACTTTCTCCCAACATCAGCTCTCAAAATCAAAACAGTCTCCAACTGCAACTGAATTTTTCATTTTCATTTTCTTTTTTGTGGCTGCCTTTTATATTTTAGGTTCCTAGCAAACTCCAAATTCCTCGGGAAAATTAGAGCATCCTCAACCGAAAATCTTCATCTTCTTCCTGATTTCTATCTCAATGGCGGAATGCAGAGACACCCACATCGTAGAAATCCCCGTTGACGAAGAGCACCAACCACAGAAGCTCTCTGCCATGAACACCCTTTCTGCAATTCATCACCACCCATTAAAGCAAATCTCTGAAAGTTCAGGCCATCTTCTCCTCTTCAAGCTCTGGCAACGAGAAGAAGATCTCTTCGCCCGCCGAATTGCCATTGAAGAAACCCGTTTGGACAACATCAAACGCGAAGTTTTCCAATTGTGCTGTTTCTTCTTCGCTTTCCATGGACTCTACCTCACCCTTCTCTTCACATCTTCAATCCAATCTCATGATCAGACTTGCCGGAAATGGTGGGCCCCATCTTGTGTATCAATTTTCACTTCATTGGTTCTAATTCTTTCTGTTCAGTTGAAGCTTTTCAGGTATACGAAGGTGTCCGCGCAATTGCAAAAGGAGAGAAGCGACAACCGAGCGCTGGTCAGGTGTATCCAAGAGCTGAGAATGAAAGGGTCAAGCTTCGATCTGTCGAAGGAGCCGCAGACAGCGAAGAGGATGAAGAGTTCAAGTGTCGAAATCAAATGGAAGCCGCTGAGATGGTTTTCTCAGAATCTGGTTAGCATTTCTCTCGTCTGCTTTACAGGTATGATTTTTCCGACTACCAAATTCATTCTCTGTGGTTAGCAATCTTGGGTTTCTTGAAGTAAAACTGCTTGTGGGACCATCCATGGTGGTGAGTTCGAATCAGCCCAAGCCATTTTCCTAGTGAATTTGGATCGAGACTCGTCTGAGTCAACTCAAACTCGGTCGGACCTGATCCTGTTCAACACCCCCAGTCAGACCAATTTACCCCAAATCAGGCGAGTCGCAACTCAATTCGGGACCATTGGTTCGAGCCGAGTCACCGAGTCTTGAATCTATGCTATTGTTGTGGGTAAAATTGGACTGATCGAGAGACTCAGCTCGGATGAGAAGGCTGGGAAGAGATCGGCTCGAGATACCGACCTCAAGCCTCGCAAACAACCCAGGCGCAAGAACGATAAGGAAAGATAATCTTGGTTGCCTGGCCGATCTCTTCCCTATCGAGACCAAGCGAACATGGATGTTGACCGAACTCGACCTTGACCTCTGCTGTCGACCAAGCGGCAACCACAAGCACTCACCTCGACTGCTGAGCTGAGGCCTCGCATCAACCCCGGATGACAACTTCGCCTCCCAACATCAATCATCCGTTCTAGAGTTATTGGCCTCAACCTCTGACTCAGAGGTCAGCCTCAGCTATCAAACACGATCTCCTCAGATACCGACCACCGCAGGTTGCTTCACATTCGGAAAGGATGTAGGGAGGGCCTGAAGGGAGTATAAATAAAAACCTTACATATGGACAAAGGTACGTACATATACCCCAACCCAACCAGACCCATTAAGCCTTAAATCTAACTTAGGCATCGGAGGGTCCCCGGCTACAACCAGGGTCCCCATTGTCCCCATTGTCATTTGATTTTTACAGGTACACAGCTGTGCAGGACGACCAGATTTCAGCTTCAACAGCTATAAGGGCAGCAATGGGCCAAAATGGCTCAATTTTTTATCTGGCCCCACTCCCAAATTCTCCCACACTGATTTGGACAATGGGAACAAATCCACTGGCACGTGATCTGGTGGTCAAGTCAGTCTGGATAACCAGCTTATTTGTAAGTGGGGCCCACCATGGATGATGGCCCATGAATCCATAAAGCTTGAACTTTCTTTTAGTTGCTCAATCTCTGATTGATTTATCAATGTTTGATATTCCGAATTCTCATTACTAGTAGAGTCAAAAGAATCTCTGGCATTGATTTATTTTCTTGAATGAAAATAAATCTTGTGAAATCATATTGAATATTCTACAATACATTACATTCTTTTTTTATTATGATAAGTGAGGCCCATGGTTTAGTATTAATGATTTACATGAATTTACTCGAACCTGGTCTGACCCATCTGATTCAATGCCACAACAATCACCGATGAGTCAATTGCCGGACTGCCTTTGGTAAGATCATTCCACATGATTCAGTGCCTGCTTGTCTGAAAATTAATAAAAGTTGATTAGATTTTAATTAGGATTCCAGTTGAATTCGAGTACTAATAACACCATCGAAATTCTTAGTGGTGTGAGTGTAGAGGACTGCCTGTGTTTGGTAAGATCATTCCACATGATTCAGTGCCTGCTTGTCTGAAAATTAATAAAAGTTGATTAGATTTTAATTAGGATTCCAGTTGAATTCGAGTACTAATAACACCATCGAAATTCTTTGTGGTGTGAGTGTAGAGAGAAGGATGCTATTAAGTTTTTTATTTTTTCCTTTGAACTTATTTTTAGAAAAATTTCCCAAGCTTTACTTTGGAAAAAACAATTCTCAATATGGCCAAACACTGGGAAAAGTTGAGACTTCCTTCTGGAAAGGAAAAAGAAGAAAAACCATTACCCAACCCTCTTCCCCTATCAAAGAAGCAGCAGCCAAGTTCAACAACAATAGCCGAGTTACCAACAAGGATCGTGCTCATGTTGTGGTGAAAGATAATTTCACTAATATCTGCCCAGTCCAACAAAGATCGTGCTCGTGTGTTGTGGTGCAAGATAATTTCACTAATATCTGCCTCCATTCAATTGGAAAACAGATAGGGAAAAAACAAACCATTCAAACAGCTACCAAAGCCATCACTTCATCCAATATTATCCAACATCAATCTATTCATCCTCCAATGTTCATTCTAGAACATACACCCAGAGTCCAATCTGGTGGCGGGGGTATTTGCCGTGACCACAAAGGATCTTATCTTCGCTTTCTCTAGGCTACGACATCCTTTCTAACTTTAAGGCAGAGGCTAAGATGGTGGTCGACTGGCTGAACCTTTGTGTGGACGAAGGCCTAAACAGTATTGAAGTGAAAAGTGACTCGAAAGCGATTGTGGACCTTCTATCCAAGTCCAACAACGCCCCGTGAAACGTATTCTATTGGACGAAGAGGATCTCAGTTACATTCGGGGAAGCATCTCGGAGAACGATCGATCACATTCGGGGAAGCATCTCGGTTACTTTCTACCACACCTTCAGGGAGGCCAATAGAGTTGCCGATGATTTGGCCCGAATGGGCAGCGAAGAGCAACGAGACAGGGATTTTTTTCCGGGTTGCCGACCTCCCCCATTTGTCTCCAAGTCCGACAACGCCCTTTGAAACGTAGTCTATTGGACAAAGAGGATCTTGATTACATTCAGGGATGCATCTTGGAGAACGATGGATCACATTCGGGGAAGCATCTTGGTTACTTTCTCCCACACCTTGAGGGAGGCCAATAGAGTCGCCGATGATTTGGCCCCAATGGGCAGCGAAGAGCAACGGGACAGGGATTTTTTCCAGGTTGCCGACCTCCCCCATTTGTCTTTCCTCCTCAACGGAACAGGGCTTGGCTCAGTTAGGGACTCCTAGTCCCTTCTCCCTCATATCCTAGCTTAGAATCATCATCCTTTTGCACCCTCCTCTCCTTTTTGTTATCAAGGGGCATCATCTATTTGCATCTCCTTTGTAAAGTTCCCTACAGATGAAATATTTCCTTTTTACAAATTAGAAAAAGTCCAATTCAGGCCTCCTAACTCAAACCAAGAATTTTGTTGAGGCTCTCTTAATTACTGAAATCTACCAAACCTTTCACTAATGTATCTGCCTCCATTCAATCGGAAAATAGGTAAAAAAAACAAACTATTCAAACAAATTAGCCACAGTGAAGGAAGTCCAATTCAGGCCTCCATTCTGAATGCCATTTCAGAATCACAACCAACCAGATGATTCACAATCTACCAATAATCCATCTTCTGAAGAAGGAAAATCCATGTCCAGAGAGATTAACATATAGCCTTTGGATATCTTGAAGGAAATCAAATCTATGAATGGAATCTTGACAGCTTCTTTGAATATAATCACGCATCGCCGCAGTGAAGGAGTTGATGGTGCAATTGTTACATGGTTGATGGTTGGTGGTATGCCCATCTTAGATGAAAGTGGTGACATTATTGGAAATCATCACTCTTGTCTGCCAAATTCCTCAACACTTTGTAGGATTGAGGACATTTTTGAGAAAAACAAGGAACAACGGAGATTGACATTGTCTTTCACTACAAGAAAGCCTTTTGGCCTCAATTTTTTAAGCCTTGGTTCAAAAAAATGAGGTTAAATATGTTTTTGGCCTCATTTGTAAGGAACTGACGTTAAAAAGTTCATTTTTTACCTCGGTTGGTAAGAAAAAAAAAGTCTGCCATTTTGCCTCATTTGATGAAAAATTGAGGCCAAAAAGTATGTCATTTTGCCTCGGTTGGTGAGAAACTGAGGCCAACAAAAGTCATCCATTTTGTCTTGGTTGGTGAGAAACTGAGGTAAAAGTCTGCCATTTTGCCTAGGTTAGTGAGAAATTAAGGTAAAAAAAAAGTCTTCTATTTTGCCTTAGTTGGTGAGAAATTGAGGCCAAAAAATGCTACCCTTTTTACCTCAATTGATGAGAAATTGAGGCCAAAACTTCGTCATTTTGCCTCAGTTGGTGAGAAATTGAGTCCAAAAAGTCTGTCATTTTGCCTCGATTAGTGAGAACCGAGGCCAAAAAGTCCTTTTGCTTCAGTTAATGAGAAACTAATGCCAAAAGTATTTTGCCTTGGTTGGTAAGAAACTGAGGCCAAAAGTTTGTCATTTTACCTCGGTTGGTGAGAAACTAAGGGTTGAGGCTAAAAGTTTGCTATTTTGCCTTGGTTGGTAAGTAACTGAGGTAAAAAATCTCCCTTTTGCCTCTGTTGTTGAGAATTGAGGCCAAGAGTGTCTACCCTTTTGCCTCGGTTGGTGAGAATTGAGACCAAAAAGTCTACTCTTTTGCCTTAGTTGGTGAGCATTGAGACCAAAAAGTCTGCCTTTTTGCCTTGGTTTGTAAGCAATTGAGGCCAAAAGTTTGCCCTTTGCAAAAGGGCAAACTAACTTTTGGCCTCAGTCGCTCACCAACCGAGATAAAAGGGTTATTATTTTGCCTCATTCAGTAAAAATAAAAGTTAAATTTTTTTTTTTTTTACCTCGGTGCCAAGAAAGTAAAGCTACAAGTTATCTTTTTAGCCTCGATTACATAGGAACTGAGGCTAAAAGTCTACCATTTCAACCATAGTTATCAACCACACCATCTTAGTGTGCACATCATACGTGTATGATATCCAGACCGTTCATTCATCCAGACCTACCGTGGATGGGCCCATTAACCCATCTGATTTAATTAAGCTGATCCCAACCAACAATTAGAATATTTGGCCATCACCCTCCCCAGTGTCCATTATAGTTCCCTTTAATGTGGTCCACCTGAATTATGCATCACATTCAGATTTGTTAATCTAGATGTGATGTCCATCATAGCTGGAAGGTTAATGTGTCAATCGGGACCATCTATCTACATAATCCATCATAGGTGGACCATTTAAAAAATTTATACCTATCATAACACTCCAAATATCATTTTATCCACATCATCACTGTGAATGGTGTCTGTTCACTGATTTTGTTTTTTAACATATCTTAGGTAGTCACTGATCAGGTCATGTAGAATGGAATTTTCAGATCTTTTCCATCCATCAGAGGGAAAACTAGATGGACGAACCAAATTAGAAATGGCATGCCACGTGTACCGTAGATATTGCGTGGATTAGGTACTACCCTCGCCCATCTGGAGCTCAGGACGGGCTAGATGTGTAGCTTGTTGAGTGGTGGTAAGTGGTTACGTTGGAAGGCACGAGGCTACGTTGGTAAACGGAGGCGTTAGCTCGCGTTTATACTCGGTCCACAGAGAACCCCAATCGTCTCTCTCTTTTTTTCTACCTTTTTTCCCTGCGCGGAGGTTGAGTAGCGAGACTCGCCGCTAAAGTAACGTCGCCAAGTTTTGTGGGCCCCACAATGATGCATGTGTTGTATCCACACTGTCCATACATTTGGAGAAATCATTTTAGGGCATGATACAAAGAATAAGTCAGATCCAAGGCTAGAGTGGACCCAATCACAAAAAACAGTGGGGAGAGTGATGCATACCATTGAAACCTTCCGAAGGTCCACCATGATGTTTGTTTGAGATCCAACCTGTTCATGTATTAACTCAGACGTGAGAGAAAGGAAAACACAAATAACAGCTTGATCAAAAGCTTTTGTTGCCCTTATAACTTTTTAATGATGGGCGTCGCTCTCTCCACTATTTTGTATAGTGGGATCTACTCGAGATTTGGATCTAACTCATTGTTTGGACCATGCCCAAATACGATCTCTCCAAATGAATGGACGGTGTGGATACAAAATATATATCATGGTAGGGCCCATAGAATTAGGTTACGTCACTTCATAGCGAGTATTACTGCTCAATCTGCACACAAAATAGATAACGTGCATTCCAAGAAACCCAAATACAATTACGAGTACGCTTTTATTGTATTGAGTAAATTCTGTTGGGCCCACTATGAATTCACGTGTTTTACTACGTTGTTCATATGATTTTCATATCATTTTAGGGGTTCAACCCAAATTTGAAGTATATCTAAAGCTTAAATAGACCATACTACAGGAAACAGTGGAATTATTTATCTTCACAGTTGAAACCTTTTAGCCCAGCGATGTTTATTTGTCATCCAAACGGTTCATAAGATCACAATGACATGGATTAAGGGAAAACAGCTTGATCTAAAACTTATGTTGCCTCTTAAGATTTTTTCAATGGTAGACTTCAATTCACATTGTTTCCAATGGTGTGGTCCCTTTGAGATTTGGATATGCTTAATATTTGGGTTAAAGCCCTAAATTCACATGATAAAATGGATGGATGAAGTTTATATAATGCATGAATGACGGTGGACCTCATAGAGTTTACTTAGTATGGTTAGCATACGTTACTCCGTAGGCAATCCGCTTCTTGCAATTACCTGGATGGGATTTGCGAATTAGCTACTAACAAGTTGAGTAGCGAGACTGATTACCAAAGTGACTTCAACTTCTGGGCCCACCATGATGTATGTTTTGTAGCCACATTGTCCATACATTTTGAGAGATCATTTGAGGGCATGATGAAAAGAATGAGGCGGATCCAAGGTTGTAGTAGACCCCACCACAGAAAGCATACATCAGCTTGATTGAAACCTTCCGAAGGTCCACCATGATGTTTATTTCAGATCCAACTTGTTCATGTGCTAAAGTAGACATGAAAGAAGGAAAACATAAATATCAGCTTGATTGAAAACTTTCATGGCCCTTAGAACTTTTTAATGGTGGGCGTTAATTTCCCACTAGAACTTTGGATCTGACTCATTCTTTGTATTATACCCTAATATTATCTCTCCAAATAGATGGACGGTGTGGATACAAAACATACATCATGGTGGGGCCCACATAAGTTGATGACATCACTTCATTTGAAGACAAAAAAAGAAGAAATGTTCCGAGTTTTTTATGAAAAACTCCGTTCCATTTGCTGATGTGTCCTCTGTCATCTGACGTAACCACTCTCCACTAATTAAGGGGCTACACGTCCATAAGTTTTAGATCAAGCCGATATTTATGTTTTCCCGTCATCCATGTCATTGTGATCTTATGAACTATTTGGATGACAAATAAACATCACTGGGCTTTAAAAAGGTTTCAATTGTGAAAATATATAATTCCACCGTTTCCTGTAGTATGGTCTATTTAAGCTTTAGATATACTTCAAATTCGAGTTAAACCCCTAAAATGATATGAAAAATCAGATAAACAGCGTGGATAAAACACATAAATTCATAGTGAAACCAACAGAGTTTACTCAACATAATAAGAGTGTACTCGTAACTGTATTTGGGTTCCTTATAATGCACGTCATCTATTTGGTGCGCGGATTGAGCAGCCGTACTCGCTATGGAGTGACGTAACCCAGTTTTATGGGCCCCACTATGATATGTGTTTTGTATCCACACCGTCCATTCATTTGGAGAGATCATATTTGGGCATGGTCCAAACAATGAGTTAGATCCAAATCTCAGGTGGATCTCACCATACAAAATTTTGGAGAAAGCGACGCCCGTCATTAAAAAGTTCTAAGGGCAACAAAAGCTTTTGATCAAGCTGTTATTTGTGTTTTACTTTCTTTCATGTATAAGTTAATACATGAATAGGTTGGATCTCAAATAAACATCATGGTGGACCTTCGAAAGGTTTCAACGGTAGGCATCACTCTCCCCACTGTTTTTTGTGGTGGGGTTCACTCTAGCCTGTTTTATTTTCTTTCATGTCTAAGTTAATACATGAATAGGTTGGATCTCAAATAAACATCATGGTAGACCTTCGGAAGGTTTCAACGGTGGGCATCACTCTCTCCACTGTTTTTTGTGGTGGGGTTCACTTTAGCCTTGGATCTAACTTATTCTTTGTATCATGCACTAAAATGATTTCTTCAAATGTATGGACAGTGCAGATACAACACATGCATCATTGTGGAGCCCACAAAACTTAGCGAAGTTACTTTAGCAGCGACACGGAAAAAGGTCGAAAACCAAAAAAAAAGAAAAAAAAAAGAGGACGGTTGGGGTTCTCCGTAAACCGGGTATAAACACTTCCGTTTAGTGACGTGGCCTCGTGCCTTTTGACGTAACCACCGCTCAATGAACCACACGTTCCGCCTGTCCTGAGCTCCATAGAGGCGGGGTTAGTGTCTAATCCGCGCCCGAGCTCTGGACGGGAAGGGGTAGTACCTAATCCACGCCCGTAGATATTGCTCTACCGTATTCCTACGCCCACCGTATAAAATGCTGACCTCCCCACTTCGATTCTATTTTCCAGTTTTAAAGAGGAAGGAAAGGAAGAGAAAAAAAAATAAAATCTCCATTTTCATTTCCGTCTTCTCTTCTTTTTCGAGTTCGAGAAAACAACCCTCCGCTGCAAGAACTCGAAATCGAGCGATCCGATGGCTCGAGTGGAAGATCTCGAGGCGAAAATCTTCTCAAATTCCTCCTTCCTTCCCCGTTCATCTTCTTCTCATCCTCCGTTCTCCGTTCCGAGCCGATTGGAGAATCAGCGTCCCCAGGAAAAAAACTGATCTGAGGTGAATTTTCTTGATTGTTTTCGTCTTTTAATCTCTGCTTGTTTTTTGCATTGATTTTCTGCATCGGATTCGATGTTTCTCTGTTTCGAATGATATTAGTCACCGCCATTTTCTCAGATTTCTCAATTGTAGAAGTTCTACCAAATTTCCCTTTGTGCTTTTTCTTTTGTATTGATTCTGATGGTAGGATTGAGTATTCGGTTTATAGATCAGAACAAAAGAAAACTACAGGCTTTTTTTTTTTTTTTTTGGGGTGTGTGTGTGTGTGTGAGAAAATGTAGTTTGTGCTGATATGTAAATTGAAATGTATCTGTGAAAGTTGAGCTGAATAGATTGATGCATATAGTTCGATGCATGTATCATGAGCCCAAATTTCTGGTTCGAATTTATGGTGATAATGATACCTAATTCGTAGTTGGAATTTTATGAAATTTTTATGTCAAGAATTAGGAGCAGAAATGTTTAGAAATTTTCTGATTGATGGACTGAATTTGGAAAAAGGTGATTGGGGCCCATTGCTTAGTGATCAACTGTGTTGATCTGATGGGACCCACCATAGATTGGCCATACCTAGATTTCTCCCTGATCTGATCCTAGCCATTTGATAGCCACGAATAGGGATCCCAAATCCAGCCTTATTTACCTAAACCATATGTCTCATTCCATTCCAAACTATAACAATAACCTTTCTACACTAATAACAACCCAACGGCGGTGGGGAGGGGTTGATCATGCTGGGGTGCTATTGGGTTGAACCACAGTCGAATACTTTCTGTTTCGATGCGAGTATGGTGTCATAAAGATTTAGGGTTTCGAATCTGCTATGACAAAATTCAGATTCAGACCATTCCAATTCCTACTTCTGCATGTGGATTTCTGGTGGGATTTAAATCCAGAAGCATAGCCCAAATCTAGTCTATTGTGTACCAAAACCAGATATTCAACATCCTGTTGTATTAGATGCCATACTTCCTAAAGGATTCTTGTCTCAAATCTGCTGCACAAAAATCCAGATTTCTAGTTGCCATTTTCTGCTGCTGAGTGTAAGATTCAGATTCTGAATTTTGCAACTTTGTGTCAGTTTTGGATCCATGTTTGAAGATTACAGATCTAGAAACAGAACCTGCAATCTGAAGTCAAGGAATAAATTGGTAAAGAAATCACACCTAAACCCAGTTCCATCTGGCTGAACCTGATCACCACCGCCAACAATGATCTCTGCATAGATCACTTCATCACATATGTTGAAAGGAACATGGAACTCCTCATGGCTCCTTCTCCCAGTGATAGTGGATAATCATCCGATTCAAATGCTTAAAGTGTTACGAGAGCAACCAACGCATGCAAATGTCACTTTCATAATTACTCTCATGAATAATAGTCTTCAATAGTCTCACATGTCACTTTCAAAGCCATCGCTTTCCCAGGTGTTGTTGTCTCAGGCACTTCTCCAGCAAGAGCTTTAAGTGTCCCCACAGATCACCATCAAGTACTCTACGTGGATACCTTTTGCATGCCTCACCCAGGCCCAAGCATTCACTTCTCTAACAACTGTCTCTAGCAACTGCTGCATAGGACTAACATGTCCGCCGAAGAGTTCTCCGTCCCAAGCAGTAGATACCAAGCGTCACCCTCTCTGCTCGTCCATCCCTGCAGTCGCCAACGCGTGTCCCACGCCTCCTGCAAAGAGGAGAGCCATCTCGAGATGATAAGAATTTTGCAAATCGAAGGACTCCCTGGCGTCCGCTATAGCGTGCATTCTCCCTCTATAAATAGATGCTTTCCTATCATGCCCCAGACTCGGTAATCGGAATCACAAGGGACCCGATGGCTGGTTCTGGCCGTAACAACCTCCATAGTACCCCATTCTCGGTGCCTAAGGCAGGTTCCGATCTTGGGATTCTACAATGAGGATTTTCATAACAGTATAATCATTACCAATACGAGCATACCCAAGATCACAACAAGTATATCTGAGAATAATAAAGGCACACATCGCAAAATCCACTATAAATTTGAACTTTTACAATCATCCATAAGGTCCAAAAGGAAATACATGAGATAAAAAGGAAAAGAGAGAAAGGTCGGCAACACTGGAGTCCTCAAATGCTCAGCTCTACTTCACGCTCTGCTGCTACGACGCTTGCCTAGAATTTTCTGCACGCATCAATCGTATATAAGTTTATAGAAGCTTAGAGGGTGGTGAAAGTGTGTGACAATGGTGCACAGAAGAATAGTAGGAGATGCAAGAAGGGAAACATGCTCAATGGGAATATCATTAGCATTACCAAGATTTATCATGAATACGATGCGACGAGTATTGGACGCCATACCCAGGCAATGCATGAAGGGGCTATGCCCATGGGTGAAATTTTCAAAACTTATATGGTACTAAGGATCTGCTCCAACACCGTGACCGGGTGGAATATATGAGAGCATGAGGGCCTTATACCGTTAGGCCGCGACTCCCACTGTCGTGTAGTCGGTTGAATATGGGTGTGGCCTTACCTGCCTGGTGTGCAGGGGGTATTGCTAGGCTAAGTCTGACCGGCTCGTAAATGGGTCCGTTACCGTCAGGCCTTGCTGGTGATTGGCTGTCCACAGGTGGGTAGTAAGGTCTCTTACGCTCGTTTGATTGTGCGAGGTCTGTAGAGCAGCAGTCATTCTCAAGGTCTCGCCTATGAAGGACGTGGTTCGCTTTGGTGTGAAGGGCAAGCTCGCCTCGAGATTTATTGGACCTTTTGAGATTACCGAGCGTATAGGCTTGCCTTACCCCCTGAGTTGTTCGCGATTCACGACGTGTTCCATGTTCCTATGTTGCGGAAATGTCCCGTAATTGATTGACAGCCACTTAAGGTCCGTGAGGATGCTTCCTACATTGAGCAACCAATTCCTATTATTGATCGGAAGGAGCAGGTCTTCAGGACTAAGGTCATTCCCTTAGTGAAGGTGCAATGAGGTCATCATTCGGAGGCCGAGGTGTCTTGGGAAGGTGAGGCCGAGATTAGAGAGCGTTATCCCTATTTGTTTGATGATTGATTGATATATGATTGTTTGTATTGCCTTATATTATGATTGCTATATGATGGTGGTGTTTTGTCTTTTATTTTGTCTTGAATTGGTCAATTTCGAGGACAAAATTTCTTTGTTGGTTGGGAGGGTTGTGAGACCCGACTCGAGTTCGCATATGTGTATGTGTGTGTGTGAGTGTGCATTTCATTTCTTGTGGTCCCGTGGTCCTACCGGTCGAATTCCGGCGACCTGCGACCTTCGGATTGTGCTTGCAGTCATCCTTGAGTCTGGTCACGTAGACCCAACTCGGATCGAGCTGAGACCTATGCCATCTTGTCCGCTTCGTCGTTGCGGTTCCAATGCCGCATCTTGCGCATAAATCCGATATGTAGATCAAAAGTTGTGTGGCCTACTTAGGTAGAATGCATGTGGACCACTATCACCAATGGCACAAGTTCCCATATACATTACACACCACACAAATCCTATGGAAACCACCCATCTCAACAAACACCACCCAAGCCTGGTCTAAAGGCCTAAACATTGTAATCTCCTCCCTATGCTATGATGACTTTTCTTACAAAATAATTATGGCATTTTTCTCTCTTTATTCTCTCCCTCCCTCATTCCCTCCATTGCTAGAATTTCCAGCAACTTTCCTTCCATCTCCCTCTCTTCTCCAGCCCCTTCTCCCTCTAATCCCCTCCCATCTAACCGTCAACAATTCATCTCACCCATTGAAACATGTCTCTTGGAGCATGAAGAGTAGATTGATGTAACTTTGGAGTGAGATCCATTAAGGTGGGTGATTTTAATTTTTGATTTTCTTTTTTACCCTTTGATCTTATTTTTTCTTCCTAGATGGATCATATGGGACCCATCAATCTATGGTGGGGACCCCATTTGACCTCATGGGTGTGACCTTTTGGCCCATCCTACATGCATATCATGAAACATGATGGGCCCATTCTCCATGGACCCCATCATGATGTATTGTATCATCTACTTTATTTCAAGGGCATCTAGACCCTATAAGTCATGTTGGGATGGCATCCCAACCACTCATTTTAGTCATATATCATGCATGCATTGGTATTATGTTGCATATTCAAGTAACATTGTTGTATGGTTGAGATTGACTCTTGGGAGAGCCCATTAGTGGCGGGGCCCTACCCCCATGGCCGGATTACTCTCTTCTTCTCTTTTCTCTGATGTGTGGATGATGATGTGTGTGTGACCCATTTAGTGGGCTTAGGATGTCCCAAAATAAATAAAAATAAAAATCCAGTAAGGTGGGACGTCCTTACCACCCAACTCCATGATCTTTGGATACCTTAATCAATGCATGCAAGTGTCCTAGTCTTAGTTTGTGATCTGGACTTGTGTGGGGCCTACTGAGGAAGGCCACACACCCTTTTTATGGCTGAGATTATTGAGATATAGGCTGATGTATCCAACCATGTATTGCTGTCCAAAAATTTGGATTGTTGCATGGACTGTCATGTTCAATCTTTGGAATGGATTTTTGGATCATGATTTCCATTATATTCTTTAAGATTATGGGGTGTAATGAGAAGGTGTGGACCCCACCTGAGGTGTGGTGGGTCATACCTCAGATGGCCCATGAAATGGTACCCAAAAATGAGGCCCACAGGGGTGGGCGGTCCAGCCCATATGTATGGAGGGAAAATATACACTTCAGCTTGGTTTCTTTGAGGGATGGGCCACTTTTGTGGACCCTACCTTACTGTATTTTATGAAGAAAATACTAACCTCTATTTTCCCCTCCTGGATGAAGTTTGGGCCCACCTTTTTGGGTAAACAATGCATGGACAACAACATCTCTTCCTGGACAGATTGAAATTCCTAATTTAATTAAAATATTTATGAGTATCCAAAAATTATAAACTTTTGCAGAGAGGTGGTCCACCCATGGTAGGACCCACCTACAAAATTTTGGGGCCAATGGACGCCTGTACACACCATGGTGGCGGCTGGACCGGCCCACTATAATATGCTGTGTAGATTAGTTCGATTTTCAGGATAGATTGATTTCTTTAAATGAATTAAAATATTTATAGATGTCCAAAAATTCTAAAATTTTGTATGGGTGTGGTCCTCTCATGGTAGGACCCACCTACTAAATTTCAGGGCCAATGAAACCCTTTATACACCATGGCAAGGGCCGAACTGGCCCACCACATTAGGACGTCCAACTTTGTACAAGATAGTATAAGAAGCAAAAGGCTTCATTGGGCAAATAAAACAGATCTCTAAAGGAGATGGGTGGGGTAACGAGGAGAGGGTGACGCTTTAAAAGGAAAGTGGAATTCATGACGGGTCCACAAGGGAGAAAGGTGTTTCTTTGCAAATTCTGAATGGGAGGCAGCACAACATTGGTTAACAAATGATCAGGATTCATCCCAGGGTGGACAAAGAATTCAGGACGGGTCCACAAGGGAGAAGGGTGTTTCTTTATAAATTTTGAATGGGAGGCAGCACAACATTGGTCGCTTTTATATTTGCAATGGGTTGTGCCAGATGGAGGTTTGGAATGTGGAACCGAGGTAAAAATGAAGACTTATATTCAAGACCATTTAGTAACCACCGAAGACCTTTGATTCAGTGAAGAATGTTAAAACCAAGGATGAAGTCTTTTCCAGACAAAGAGGAGCCAAGGAAAGAGTGAGAAATGGTAAGGTCAGGGAAAATTTGTATAGAGATGGGATGAGTGATTGGCTCAGACCATCGTGTTTGTCGTCCTCTGTTTCACCCAGGACATACCAAATTAAATAGGTGAGCCATACCACAGCCATAACCCAACCTGGTAAAGTGTCTGCATTGATTGTGATTATGAAAAACTTAAAATTAGTTTGAAGAAAACTGTCAAGTGCAGGACCAATTGCCATCCCTAGGGCACCGATAGTAACAAAAGCTACAGAAGCTTGCATCCGTATGTTAAGTGGTACACACTACTGCATGTGATAGCATGGCTGATATGTGCAAAATCCCCTTCCAATAAAAAGGACCCTATAAAGGTTTGGATGGCATATGAAAATAAAAGTGGACCTAGGGAGATTTCAATGTTAAGCACTTGTCTACCCTTTTTTTTTTTCCTACCGTTAGGCCTACTTAAGTTTTGGATCTACTTCAATTTTAGGTTGACCAAGATCTCTAAGCTTTGTGGCAAGCTTTCTTCAATTTCTTCAATAAGATTTAATATGTTTGTAAACCTAATTCATCACTAATTACTTTTTTCCTAGATAAAATTATTGTCTTAGATGTGCTAGTCTTTCATTGAGTTTGGGTTGCCTAGCTTTAGTTCTAGGCCAGTCTTTCATTGAGTTTGGGTGCCTAGCCTTAGTTCTTTAGTCATGAAACTAATGTATGTTTCCTTTTCTGTTGTAGATCTGTTGTAGAAAACCAACATGCCACTACAAGAAAGCAGGGCAAAGCAGATGGTTGGGTGAACCCTTTGCCGGCGCTAACTTAAACCAGGTGTCGGCAAAGGATCGCTATAAATGCAAAAAAAAAAAAAAAAAAAAAAAAACAGTGTCTCATATCGTTTGGACTTTTCCTCTCCCTGCCGTCGACTCTCTCTCTCTCTCTCTCTCCGCCTCTCTCTCCCCTCTTTCTCTCTCATGGCTGCTTTGGGATCTCTCTATCCGCAACAACCTGTTACCCATCAGGTATCTCTGTTTTTCCTATTCACCCCTCTTTTTTATTACTTTTTGTTTTACTTTGATTGTATTATTTTTATTGTTTTTATTTTATTTTTTTTTGGTTTTGCATAAAAGAGCAATACTTGTTATAGTGCTATAATATTGAAATAAATTTACAAGAAAGTTATGATAAATTGAAGCTGGTTCGCTTTCGCATTTGATCAACCAAATTTGCCCATACTGCAAACAGTGCTCGTTTGTACAAATCCTCTGCAAGATCTTTCGCACGCAGTATTCAACCAAACCCACTTCCCACCATAATGGACTTTTCACAATTATTGCCATCAGCCTCAACATAAAGATTGCATTCATAATGGACAATATTATAAATATTACTCAGAGAAATATTATTTAACTTCCACAGGCCATACATTCTTCTCAATTTTCCAAGGAGCAAACCACCAGGGCCCTTTTGGCTTCAAGATCATCATCCATTGCCTTAGCCTTTTCCTTGAGAATAGAGAGGTATCCACATTGAATTTTATTGCATCTTCTGCAGCCCATGTTCGCAGATAATACATCCCACTTTGTTAATGGTCTCACTTAACATCAATAAGATTTGATAGTTATGGCCCACCCATTGTTTTATCATCATATAACCTTACATAACGATGTGCATTTCCTACTATCATAACATTGTAAACTTAATTCTCCAGAGACTGTTATTGCTCAGAAAAACCAACCATTTCATAGTAGAACATGTATGATGTTCGTTTGAGAAATGGCTATATATATATATATAATTGCATTGCAATAACTCGAGCTGACAAAGAAGGAACTGAACAATGTGGAACTATGCCCCATATCTGCTGCTATGACCTTTAAAATTCTGTTAGTTAAGGTTGCATTTGGATACACCATTGAATTAATTGCAATAATTAGCCAAATAAAGGAGGCTTGATCAGATTGCAATTGCTTCCCTCACTACTCAAACAAAGTAACCATTGAGTATTAAATATTATTTGATGAGCTCTTCTCAAAAAAGTACTAGTTTATGAGTCTCAACAAATCTACAGTTTGCTGAGGCTCCCAACTTTATACATGTGGTGCCTGTGGTTTGGTGATCTAGACTGTTGATTTGATGTGGCCCCCGTGGATTGGATATGTCTAAAAACCTCATATGATTGGGTGCATAAAAATAGGCGGTTAAGATAAAATAGTGTCAACAGTCCAAATCCAACTGAAAGAAAACCAAATTAAATGGCGAGGATCTTCCAATCTAGGAGAATTGGGGGTGTCATAACCGATTGGACCTGTCAAGTCAACAACTCGATCACCAAGCAATGGCTTCTGCAGCTGCTGCTTCTGAAGACGCGAGCGACATCGATAAGCTCGAGTATGGACAACGCCTCAGCTATGATTTGAAATTACACCAAATATTGTGAAGTTTCATGATATTTTGTGCAACCAAACGCACCCTTATGGGCATGCCTTTGTCAATATAATATGCCGCTGTCTCCATATTCTTGAATGAGAAATTGGAAGGTCCATGCAATGCATTATGTGGACTCCTAGTGTGAGTTTGGATGCCCAAGTGAATTGAATAATGGATCGGTTCAATCAATAGGAAATGATATTTAGGTACTGGTAAGTTGTGAAACTTGTGATGACTCATAAACTTCTATGTGGATGCTTATTTTGGTTCAAATGTCAAACTAGTTTGAGCAGTTGTTGATTTATTAATAGATAGCTTATTTTGGTTCAAATCTCGAACTCCAATTAATAGATAGCAATGGCTTCTGCAGCTGCTGCTTCTGAAGACGCGAGCGACATTGATAAGCTCGAGTATGGACAACGCCTCAGCTATGATTTGAAATTACACCAAATATTGTGAAGTTTCATGATATTTTGTGCAACCAAACGCACCCTTATGGGCATGCCTTTGTCAATATAATGTGCCGTTGTCTCCATATTCTTGAATGAGAAATTGGAATGTCCATGCAATGCATTATGTGGACTCCTAGTGTGAGTTTGGATGCCCAAGTGAATTGAATAGTGGATCGGTTCAATCAACAGGAAATGATATTTAGGTACTGGTAAGTTGTGAAACTTGTGATGACTCATAAACTTCTATGTGGATGGTTATTTTGGTTCAAATGTCAAACTAGTTTGAGCAGTTGTTGATTTATTAATAGATAGCTTATTTTGGTTCAAATCTCAAACTCCAATTTTGTTGATTTTTCCTTTTTTTTCTTCTATTCTCAGGTTTGTTGATTTGCTGCATTGGGGATTGTGGCTCATCGGATACATTGGTGACAATTGACAGTAATGGAAACACTTGATGGTAAGCATATACTCTGCATGCTATTAACTTTTCGCGGGCATGGTCATGCAACTCTACATGTGATCGAAATGCCAACTTTGCACTTTTTTTGTGGCATCCAAGCTGTACAAGAGGTGGGCACCACCGTGTACATATCCTTGCCTAAAATTCAGGCTGTTCAATTCATTGGGTGGGCAACACATACAAAAGCAATGGACAACCAAGAGATTGTTGTAATCGAGTCAATGGCCAAGTACCTCCGTACTCATATCCATATCATGGACAACCAAGAGATTGTTGTAATCGAGTCAATGGCTAAGTACCTCCAATCATTGTGATTTTTGGTCTTTGCCCCATTCACTACCACAATAGCTGAGCGAATAGTTCAGATCACATCCACAATTTTCCACATGTATACAGTACAGTGGTCCTTGCGGCATGAGATTTGCCACATGTTCCATTTCATGCCATAAATGACTAAGTGTCAGTAAGTTGAAACTCTAGTAAGATCAGTCTTTTCATTGTGTGCGTTTGTGATCAAACAGTAATCATGTAATAGTCTTAACTTTTTTATTTTTTATTTTCTTAACCTATTACTCTGTTTGTTCTTTGTGATTGATTTTGTCTTGAACATTTACTAGTTTCCACTGATTGTATTAGGGCCTGTTTTGTTAACAGTGAAAATTTTTACTTAATGCGGAATCCGGAAAGCGCTCCATGTTAAGTGTTGTTTGTTAAACAATGAGATTGGTGAGTTTGACAGATTGAGATGATGAACAATGAGATTGTTTCAAGGAAGCGCTGAAATCAGCCTCCTGTTGGAAGAAAGATTCGGGGAAGTGGGTTTCTATGTTTTCTATTTTGAATGAATTATTTAAAATTGACTTTTACCAGTCGGGCTGCTCTCTCTCTCTCTCTCTCTCTCTCCCTCTCTCCCTCTCTCTCTTCTTGTCAAAGGGAAGGTTTAGCTGAAGAAGAGGACAGTGGAAATTGCTGAATTTTTTTACATGATTATGTTGTGTTACGCTTTTTTACTATTCTTGAGAAATGGTATCCTTTTGGATATATCAATTGACTTAGTTCTTCTCATTTTGTTCTCAAGCTATGATTCGAAATTGCACTGAATAATACATGCTCTGGCTTGAGGAGGATTTCTACGCGATGACAGGATCGAAGCCAGCTCGGAGGCCAAAGGAGCAATTGGGGAAGGTGCAGCAATTGAATGTAAGGAATTTCATTCTCTGTTTTCCTTTTCTCCTTTCTTGAATTGCAAATTTACTGTTGGTGGGGTCCGCTTTCTAGCGTTCGGGATCGTTCATAGGTGGACCTGATCGTGGAATTAGTGGACAGGAGGTGTCTTGAGAATCTCCCTCATCGGAAAATCCCTGCTGCAAAGTCGGAGTATTGCTTTCCATTGCAGAAACTATTCATTTGCAGCACAGATATCCATCTGATAGAGGGGATGATGGTTGTGGGGTCCATCCGTGATGTGGCTTACTGGATGAACAGTCAGATCACCACCGGAAGAGTGCACCTGGCTTCTGTTGTTGCTGGCTGTGCTAAAAAAGCATGCGTGATTCTGTTTCTTGATTTTTAGTATGAAATTGATGCATTTTTAATGATTTCTCTCAGGCAACTTTCCATGGTTTATGGCTGTCCGACATAACACCCGATTCATACAACATTACTGAAGTTCATGAGTCTCGAAAGGTAACTCCTTTTCCTTCTTTTTTTTGGCAGCTCATTTGATTTTTTGTTGAAAATGATATGATTAGAGGTAGTCTATGATGTTTGATGCAACAAAACATCAGCTTCTGTTGTTGGGCCTGACAACTAGCTGGGCGAGCCTGCAATTTGATGATCCCTCCTATTCATCGTGCTACAAAAATATCTTCCATTGGATAGATGATCTTAACCGTCCGGTTGGTGATCTTAACCGTCTGGTTGGTGAGGTTGGTGATCTGGAAATAGACAGTGTAGTCAATAATTTGAATTTTATGTGAAAAATGAAATCTAACAATGCATGGTGACTTTCTGATAGGGGATTTTTTTTTGGGGCATGACCTATTTAGGCTCACTAGATGAATGGTTGGGATTCAAGAAAGGTGTTAGGCGGGCCCGCTTTTAGAGTTGCCTATTGAACGACAAATGTTGAGCAGTATATATTTTCTTTATTCTTTAGTCATGAAACTAATGTATGTTTCCTTTTCCCTTGCAGATCTGTTGTAGAAAACCAACATGCATACAGGAAGTGTGCTAGAGTACACTCTTGCTTTACTAGTGCTACATTGGGTAGATGCTGTAGCAAATGGAGTGCAGTTCCAAGGACAGGGTTCATTGACATTACAACTTCAAAGGACTTCTATCATGTTTTTAGTGGCCTTCAATTTGTAAGTTGCAACCTTGACAGATCTCTTAAATTGTGATAGAAAGGCCTTGTACGAATATTTTTCAACTCTTATGGAGCCATGAGATGGACCTGCACTTTTATCATGTAAAGTTTGTGCATGAACTGCTTCATGCTTTAATGATTCTGCATGTGACATGAGTATTTTGAACTTATATTTATTGTATAAATGCAGTTATTGATTGCCACTATCTTGGAGCGAGATTGGATCGGAATGGATTGTGCCCTGGTCGCTTTTACATTACACATAGTGGACACGCGATCATGGCCATGTTGTAGACATCTGCCAGAAGATGTGGCTAGGAAAGGAAGACATCCGATCGGTCCAGAAGGGGACCTTACTAAAACAGTTCATGTGGAAGGCTAGGAAAGGAAGACATTTGTAGTTTGTTGTGAAAACTTTAAATAGACCATTAATTGTTTTGTTGATATTGTGCTGATTGTTGTCTTGATGAATGTTAATGGGTGAAATATGCACAGGTTCAATCATTTGTTGATTATGATATTGTTAGCTTTGGTTGATAGAGAAATGAGGTCAAAAACCGAATTTAGCCTCGTTTGATGTCAAAAGAGGCTAAATCCATCTTTAGTCTCGGTTTTGCCTTAGTTATTTAAACAGAGACTACGACTCCCGTAACTAAAAATAGTTTTAGCTTCGGTTGGAGGAAATTGAGGCTAAATTTGGATTTAGTCTCAGTTGGAAACAATGGAGATTAAAATTTTGATTAGCCTCATTTCGAGAAAACTAAAGCTAAAAAGGTTCTTTTAGCTTCACTTGAAGAACTGAGGCTATAAAAGTCATTTTAGCCTCGGTTGCTAAAACTGAGGCTAAGCCTTTAGCCACGGGGGTTTCAACCTCGGTTTGGATAATTGAGGCAAAATTGAGGCTAAAGGCTTTTTAGCCACAGTTTTGAACCGAGGCTAAAGTCCTTTCTTGTAGTGACTGATCTTCGTGATATTTATTCAGGGTAATTTTTATTGTCAGTCTTAAAAATGTCTATAACAGAGTTTATTGATGTCATCGACAGATCACTTGATCTCATTTAACAGATGTCAATGCCATCGATAGAAGCTTGATTCCATTATGAAAATCTGAAAAAATCATAGTTGATTACTGAACAGTTTTAGATGTTGCTACTCGATAGGTCTTTGATGTACGTCGATATCATCGAAGGTCCCAATCGACCATGTGCATAACTGCGCGATTTGTTCTAAAGGGATTCAATGGCATAACTAAGGTTTTAAAAGAGATTTGAGAGTTATTTGAATCGGCGAGATTTGCTATCTCTTGTAATTTTACTTTCATGGTGTATTACTTGTCGCTTTGTGCTTTGAATTTTTCCCATAAGGATTTTTTCACATAAAATTTGAATTGTCTATTTGTCCGGGTTTGCTTGTATGATTGTGATTACTTGATGATTTTACTTTATGTGCTTTTTGTGAGTCCCAACAATTAGTATCAAAGATCGAATCTGAAAGTATCAATGGCATCTAACAAAAGTTCAAGGTAGAAAGTGTTCTATTTCATCAAGGATATGCACTCCTTAAAAAAGGGTTTGGAATCTATAAAAGAAGAAGAATAGAATAAGTTGTTACATACATGAGTAAAATTAGAGCAAAACTATAGAATATTTATGCGAAGAAGTTTCTTGAAAATCGCTTGTATCTAAAGATATAATTGATACAGTTGTTCAATCTGAAGATGATGAAAGGGGCTGACGTTGAGGCCTACACTGCTGTGTGTTGGATGGGAATGGGTGTAATGACCATGATATAAAAAGCCTTTAACGGAAGAGTCCATATCACATTAATAACAGATCATCAATATCGAGCCGTGGCACGGAGAAAGAAAGCATGAGAGCACTAACGGATCAATTATATATCAAAAGTATACATGATTGAGAAAGCATACGGGATTAGAGAATATCTGTAGTCCACAACCGATATCGGAAAGATGAGAAAGCCGGTTATGAACAACAAACAATGCATGAACAAAGCGAGTATATGAGAGTTTACGGCATGAACACTGAAAGCATGAACAACAATGCTTTCAGAATGGCATTAACGGGCTGCTTCGCCTTACATACAAGAGAACAATGGATGAATTAGCACTAAACGAGCTGCAAGACTTTTTCCAACGCTTGTTAGAAAACTAACATCACCCACACCTTCATGTGGGAGCTTAGGCCCAATCCTTTGTGTGGAAGACATGTATATATGGGCATTGTGAGAAAATAACGTTGGAGTTTTGATTTAATTACGAATATGGTTTTGGCTATTATGATACATAAACGGCATACAAATGTGGGTATTGTAAATGCGACATATGCGTATGGTATTCATGTATTCAGGATTGTAAATGCATAAATATATTCTATGTGCATATATTCGTGGGCCACAATCTCCGATAGGTATGAGATTAATGTGGGTTGCGACCCTTGGTGTGAAGTCCCTACTGGCCCGTGATACTACACTTCAACCATTCATTATAACATTATGATATTATGCCTGTGATGACATGCTTAGCGGTAGTTATAATGCCTGTGTTTGTGATATCTATCGTAATTGAGGAATATCCATGATAAGTTGTGCTCACCTTCTGGCACGCTGTATGATCCACAAGCTTGTGTGCTCACACCTATGTTTTTGTATATGCTTTTAGGACATTACCATGCTCAAGGTGCCTATAAACATTGACGTATGCTCTTATTATGGTTTCTTTCTCTTTTTGAATTTTGGGCTTATAATTGACGTATGCTCTTATTATGGCACTTTCCCTTACATGCATTAGGGTAAAAGTATGTGGGAGTGAAGCAGCATGATGATGTGGATGGATGAATTCTTGTAGGAGACCACATGGGCCTAGCCTAAAAGGGTGTAATATGCATTCGATGCATAGATGGATGATGTAACAAGAAGCATGAGTATGTGTAATAATGAGTTATGAGAGCATGGGGGTGGCTTTTATCCTTACATGTGCTAGGGTCTTGTTTTGGCCCTTTGCAAATGCCTTATGTGGGGTGGGCTTTAAGACTTGTAGACGACCACATGGGCCTAGCCTAAAAGGGTGTTTGTTGCACACACAACGCGGATTCGCGCACTGGCACGGTCAACATGGTGAGGGTTTCGGGTTTAACGGCGTCGACCTTCTAGGCGCCCATTTCATACGCTTGAGTTCTACTATTGACAGGTCAGGCTAGTTGGCACACGTGTGAATATGAGGTGATACTAAGGACTGGGGTCCTATATCATCTACTCCTACTAAGAATTCGGTCCTTGATTTTTTTACTAAGATCACATACAAGCAACACAATCCCAAAGTATTATGTATAATTAGGGTCCATTTGGACGAGGAATTGGAAGGGATTGAATGGTATTAGGGTAGATGACATCACTTTTGAGGTAATGATGTCTGCGCCAGTGGATTGGTGCAAGATCCATGGGATTGCTATATCCCGGATTAGATCACCCAGTTTGTTTGCCATGTCTGTCCAATCCCGGGATTGCACCTTCCAATCCCTTCTACTCTGTCGAACCAAACACGTCCAAGGCAAAATTGAATAGGATTAGGGTGGATTGGATGGATTTTAAGGTAATGATGGTGATGTCAGTAGATTGTTGGCAATCCCATGGGATTGCTATATCCTGGAATCAGAATCTCGAGTCTCTTTGGCACGCCCAGCCAATCCCGGGATTTACCTTCCAATCCTTTCCAATCCCTTCCAATCCACCCGGCCAAATGGGCCCTTAGAAAAATCCATATCAATCAAAAGTCAATCATAACTCGAGATATGGCATATATTTCAACTCTTTTATCATTCTACTCTTTTCTTTTAAACATGGATGGTCCCCATGATCTTAATAACCGTAAAAATATCTTAACATGAGATTATTCTTTGAAAAGAACCCTTTAACATTAAAGAAAATATTCTTACACCGACCAATACTAATCTTATACAACCAAGAATACTTGGTGTGATTAGAAAAATGTAACCATGTAGCTTAAACTATAAAGAGAAACGTTAGACCCACCCTCTAGAAATGCCATTGCTCCACACGTTCCAATATCCCACATGCAAGAAATATCTAGGCGGTTCATTGGTATAGAACTTTAGGCATGCATGTTCTCTGTCCCAAAGGTCAAGGTTACATACTCATCATGACACACATGTAAGAGAAAAAAATGGACAATCACCCAAAAACTCCACATTCATGCTGTAAGCATCTAATGGTTAGATCTACCTGATTTTGGGGGCATACCATCTTCATAGTGGGACAACTGGAGTAGACGGGTGCGATGTCATACAAATAATATGGTGGGCCCAAATGGCAAGTTGGACATAAAACTAGTGTATGAAGATTTCTATTTATATATACTGTGATTTTAATACAAATTACAGTTAATTAAAATAAGATGATATCATTTGTAAGTGGCAACCAAACAAAATCATACGGGATTGGCACATTTGCATCTATGAAGGGTCAAAGATCATGAATGATTTATATTTATATATACTATGATCACATGTGCACTAGCTAGAAGGTCCATATGCTCATATCCCAGGGAATTTATACCTTAAAAGAAGATTAACAGTTCAATTTCAATTCAACATGTGATTAAGGTGTGGCAATGGGTTGGGTCAGTCCATGGGTCAACTAGCCTGACTTGCTTGTGAGATAGGTTCTGGCCAAGCTAAATGGGTAGTTGGTCGGGCTCAAACTAGAAATACGACCCATTTAAGTAAATAAATCAGGCTTGGGTTGAGCTCTATATGTGAGTTATCAATGGGTTGGGCTAGATGACCTGATTCGACCCAACCTAAAACCCGAAACAAACTAAAGAAGACAAATATTGATGATTTTTATATTTATGTACGTATCGATGATTGAGTTAAGTTGTGTAGAGCCTTTGTATCATATTTCATTCATAAACATGAGTCAAGTTGGCCGTCAAGCTTGATCCATTTACAATTACATGAGTCAAGACCGGGTTGATGAATTTTAAATGGGTTGGGTTAGGTTAGAAGGTAATCGATCATGGGTCAGGTTTGGGCAAGAATTCTTGACCCATTTAGTGAATGGTTTGGACTTGGGCTAACCCCAACTCGACCCAAACCTACCCATTGCCACCCCTACGAGTGGCCAACATGATGACCAGAATCGGATTGTATCCCAACTAATGATCCGGGCACATGAAATACATATCCGGCCTTATGAATCGCTAGATCATGTCGGCATATGTCCACATGTGGAGTGGCCCAGCATTGTCATTGTGGTTTACGACTCTGTGACTCAAACGATTCGACTGGTCTTGAGTCAGTCTGGACTTGGCCAAGCCAGGAGGTGACCTAGCTAAATCAAGCCGAGTCGCCCATATTTTCAATGTGGAGGCTAAACTTGATTAGATTGAGACCGAGTCGACTCGGACGAGTCACATCCAACTCAGTTGTGCCGGAAATCATTCATCACTCCAATGATCCATGCATGCGTGCAAACGAACACCCTCATGTTCTTCTTTGAGTCCTGTTGTGCCCTATTCTTTTCTTAGTTTGCATTACCGACTCTATTAAGCTGCAATATTCTCCACCTTTATCTGTCCTCGAGAGTGCATCTACATGCACATGAATCTTGTGCAAGGCTTATTCAACCTTTAAGGTTGGTAGTAGAATACGCTCATATATATATCGGTACACGTAGGACATACCTTGGTTATTCCTTTTAACCAATTTTTTTTTTTTTTATATTTTATATTTTTTATTTTTCATATATAAGATGTAATTAATGGCTTAGGGTATGCAATGTCTTGAAATGTGGGGCCTTTACAAATTAAGAAAGGAAATTTATTCTCATCATGATTTGTCGTCGGAACAAGGAGCGTTGTTTGATCTCTCTAGGTGGACTGCATCCTCGGAGATGGATATGATTCCATTACAAGCACCTCCGTTGGTGGAGGATTTAAGCCATGCGTTACCGGAGACATGAATTGTTGCTTGGTCCTCTATAAATTAATATTAACATAATATTTTATTTTATACAAGCCATTATAAGATAAGCTTATTTTATTAGTTGTCCACTTGCAAGTAAAAGTTATTTATTTACCTATTCTCCTGCTTATTCATTCTAATTGACTTGCTAATGCATTATTGCCTATGTTAGGTCATGTTGTATGTATGCCATCCAATCCCTGCATTAAGTGGGCCCAATTACAATAATGGGATGCCTAAAAATCAAACTTGCCCCTATTATTGAGTGGAAGACATTATATACAGAGAACAATGAATAATCATTTGAAGCCTCCAAATTCATGTGGCGGCCTGCATTATGGTTGGATAGGCCTAATTTTTGCAGTGCCCAACTTTTATAGTGGGGCAAGCTACCATGAAGGTTGCGTGCATGCCATAGGCATGGCATGGTGGGCCCCATGTGAAATCCTTGTGTAACAATGATGACTTGTAGAATACCGGGTTACTATTATTGTTATTATTATTGGGAGGGTTGTTGCACTTGTGATACACATGAAGAGAGTGACAGGTAGAGGTTAAGGGTGCAGTTAGATGCAGTAAGCTGCATGTAGAGGGGGGAAAGAGAGAAAATTTAGATTTACTTTTTTTTTTAAAAATAAAAATAAAAAATAATAATTTAAATTTGACAAAATAACATGATCCCAACGCAAGGGATCCCCTTGCGGTGTGGATGTTATATGGTAAGTTCTTACCCGGGTGGTAGACTCCTTGGAGTTTCAACACTGGGTCAAGGGTTCGAGTACCCACGGTGGCGTGCATGTGTGGGGTGTGTGGGCATGTGGCGTGAGTGTGTGGGTGTGTGTGTGCGTGTTAAAAAAAAGAAGAAAAAAAAAGAAGAAAAAAAAGGATGTTATATAGTAAGCTTGGTAGGCTCTATACAATGTCTGTTGCATGCCTCCCTCATAGCATGGTTAGTGCAGGCTGCACACTGATTAAGAAAAGTAGATGATTTTTAGGCGATGAAATATGAAGAGATGAAGTGATTATATTGTTGTAAAATATTGATTTTAATAAAAAATATTTTAATAATAAAATATATGAAAAGTTGTTTTTGAAAAAACTTTTGGAGCTTTGGGAATAGTCCCACATGTAAAAGAGAAGAGAAAGAAAAATGGTTTAAATGATAATAGTGGAGTACCATAATATTTGCCTACCTAGTCCGTGGACCATGGGACTTGCGTGTTTCAGTGCGAAGCACTGGAACACCGCGCGCGAGCGCTCGGGCTCGGGCTTGGGCTCGGTCTCGGTCACGGTCACAAGCTCAGTGCGAGGGCGTGGGCATGTGAGGCAGTGTGGCTGTAGAGGCGCTAGTGGCGCACTTTGCACTTCGCATGTGACGAAAAAATTAAAGGACTGAATGAGAGTCCCTCAGAATATATAGAGGGCTGGAAAAAGAGCTGTTCAGAAAATCTGTAACAGCTGTGCAATGAGTGCAGGGTCCAGCTGAAACTGCTGCATGGCTAGCCCCAACAGCTATAAAACAGCTAGCTGCTGTCTTACAACAGTCAGCATGCAGCAGCATAATGGCCCATGCACAACAGTTAGAAAACGGCCATAAAACGACTAGTTTTCTCAACAGCCAGAAAACGGTCATGGAATTTATTTTCCTGGACCATAACCCCCAGCCACCATAGCATATAAAAGGAGGGCCTGAATGGGTTTCAAAACCATCTCAACTCACTCCAGCAACTCCATACGAATTCTAGAAAAACAGTCTCTCCACTCATATATTCTAAGTATTATCCAGCAACACAGCAAGGTGTCAACCTTAGCTTGAAAGATAGACCAGCGGTGTGGTCTAGGGTTCAACCGAACTAGCGGCTGAAGATTAGAACCTAATTGAGCAGAATTCTAAACCACTTTTCTATTTTCTTCTTTCCTTCTTTTGGGATTTTTTCCTTTATATTGTAATACTGCCAGAAATAGTGAAATTGAGTTCCATTTGGTGGGCCTTCGTGTTTGCTGAACGCAGACCCATATCAGGCTCGTCGTATCCTAGAAGCAATTTTCCTGTAACCTATCAGCATACTCAATTTACTTGAGTTGGGGCAAATAACGCTTTAAGGATAGCGTTTTCAGACGTGCTTTAGCCTCTCCATATTATTTTCGGTTTCCATATTATACAGAAACTACATTAATCTGTATAAATTTTCCAACATATAAAAATTAATTTTAAATTTTCAAAACGTATCTTCAATTGAAATGTCTTCCATGTTTTTCACACATATAAAAGTTTTTGTCTCTAGGAAATTAAGGGTAGGGAAAATGTTCTAAAGCACGTGAACCTAGTATGATGTATGTGTTTTACCCATGCTTTCCATTCATTTTCCCAAATCATTCTAGGGGATGTGCCCAAAAATTGAGACATCTACAAATCTCACGTGGACCACGCTTAAGAAAACAATGGTGATTGAACTGCCACTATTAAAAACTTATTAAGGGATACAAATTTTTTGGATCAAGCTAGTATTAGTGTTTCCCTTCATTCATATCATTTTAATGTTGGGCGCTCAATCACCCTTGTTTTCTTGTGGTGTGGTTTACTTGAGATATAATGTGTTATATTTATTGGCTTGTGCTTTAAAATGATCCGAAAATCTAGATGGACAGAGTCAATACAACACATGTGTCTACGTGGGGTCCACAAAGCACTGTCCAATAACCACCTCGTGCAGGTCTATTTAAAAGGTGTTTGCCCTGGAAATAATTAGACGAATAGATGAGTCCGTACGGTGCCTTTATAATTTTCGCTGGTTAGAAACTTATTTCGCAAAAAATCACTTTTTACTGTTCCGCAGCTACTATTTTTACTAAAATACCCTTTGATTGTTAGGATAAGTAGGAGGGGTATTTTGGTCATTTTGGGTTCATTTGCACAACCTTAGGTCTAGTTTCACAATTAAGGTTTCTCTGCGGTCAATGAAATTGCTGGCTGAAACCTGAGGTCTATATGCCTTAAGAACCCTTTGCCCTGGTAAAGATTACTTTTATCTGGAGTGGATTAGCTGTTAACTGGGTAACATCGGTATGCTAACCATGTGGGGCCTGCCTTGATATATTTTTTATATATCCAAATTGTCCATCTATTTTTCCATCTCATTATATGACCCGATTCCAAACCTCAAGAAGATCCAAATATCAGGTGGATCACACCACTAGAAATAGTGATGAATGATCATTCAAAACTTTTTGTGGACAACAAAAGTTTGGATCAAGCTTATTGCTGTATTATACCATCATCCAGGTCCCGTGACATTATTAATGGGTTAAATGGTAAATAAATATCAGGAAAACATTACAATATACCCTTTGGAATTTTTAATGGTGAGGCACTCAATCATATCCTTTTCCTTTAGTATGATGCATTTGAGATTTGGATCTGTTTTACCTTTTTTTTTTTTTTAAAAAGCCTTAAAATGGGCTGGAGAAACAGATGGACGGAGTGGATATACAATTGGATATACAACACATCATCAAGGTGGGCCACATTGGGTGTTACGAGGATAACAGCTAATCCTCTTCCCTTTTATCTATAATGCCCGTTGGAGGTGGCAGTAGTCTTTTTTATTTGTTTTTTAAAATTATTATTATTATTATTTTTAATAATAATATTCTTGTTTATTTTAACACATGCACACACACCCAACACACTTACGCTCGTGGAATTTCACCACCTATGAATACCCGAACCGTTGACCCGGTATTAAAACTCCCGAGAGTTTACCACCCGAGCAAAAGTCAGGATTCACTCCGTTGGTGGTAGTATTTTTTGGTTTAGCTTACTGTATATGTATCACTTTCAGACGTTCCCATTCAAGCAATGGCTTGAAGCTCACTCGACCAGTGGAGTGCACTGATTTTGTTTTGAAAGCTATTACCGACTAGGGTGGTGTGTTGACGTGTAAAAGTTTCGTGAGCCGATGGCTAGTGTTTGGTGCTCTATGGCCCCACCATGATGTATGTGTTTCATCCATCCTGTGCATACATTTTTAAAGATCATTTTATGGCTTGATACCAAAAATTAGATGAATATAAATCTCAGGTGGACCACACCACAGGAAAATAAGTAGTGATTAGATATCCACCATTAAAATACTTATAAAGCCCATTTAACTGTGTATTTGACATCTAATCTATTGATGAGGTCATAAAGACATAGATGAAGGAAAAAACAAAGATCAACTTGATCCAAAACTTTTATTACCCTTAAAAAGTTTTTAATAGTTGATGTTTATTCAACACTGTATCCTAACATTAGGATATACCTCATTTTTTTCATCTTATACTCTTAAAATGATATGAAAGAATAGATAGATGGAGTGAATGAAACACATACATCATAGTATAGCCCACAGAGCACCGACCACCGGCCATTGGATGCCGCAGGGAGTAGCCAATCCGTTTCTCCATCCAAGCGATGCATGATGTAAAATACAGCTTGATCCAAAATTTAAGTTTTCAATGGTAGTCATTTAATTGCCACTTGAAGTTGGGATTAGCTTATTTTTGAATTTACGCTCTAAAATGATCTGGAAAAATGAATGGATGGTCTGGATATAACACATGCATCATGGTGGGCCCTGCAGAACTTTGTCACCTCAACACACTACGGAGGTCGGTGGTGCGCAACACACCACGCAATCCGCTTCCGTTTTGTGCCTGCGTATCCGTGTGCTGCTGGAGGAGATGTGACACGCGCGTGGGGCGAAACGTCTTCACCGTCTTACTCGCGCGAGTTGAGTAGCTGGACTCTTCGTCCTCACAAGTAAAATTCCCTTCTTTATATAAAAAACAAAAACCCAACCTCAACAGCCACAACAGACAGCTTCTTCAACTCTCCCGCCATTTTCCAATCCCTTGTCACAAACAAGTAATTATCCCACCAGAAATATCATCCCTAATTCTCTCTCTCTCTCTCTCTCTCTCTCTCTCTCTCTCTCAGGCAAGCTCTTTGGAAGTCTTCCCCCTCTCTCTCATCACCAAAGGCAAGATGTACGGGTTTTTCTCTCTTTATGCTTAGGGCAAGATGCTCGGAATCTCTTTCTCTCTCTCTTGATCTATATATGCTTGAACTCTGGCTACAAACAGGTCCGTGATTTCCCTCTAACCCTAGCAATCTCGATTTTCTTGCAGAAATTTTTTAGGGTTTGGTTTCCGCCATCTCTCTCTAAAGCAGGTAGTTCTCTCTTCCTTACGTGCAATAATCATACCTACACTCTTCTAATTCGGGAAGATCCAGTGATTGAATCTTTTGCATGTTGACAAAAATTCTGAATTTTTGTCCTTTTTTGGGAAATTTTCTTTGAGTAGTGTATAGTTGGGGGAATGGGGCAAATGGAGAGTGCCCAAGATATCTGTGACCTTATTTTAAGTGTAGAAGTAAGGGAAAAAATCTATGTGCGCACGGTGTTCACTGAGATTCAATGTACATGTCTCCCACCACCCAATCACCGTGGATATTTTACATGCATTTCAAGATGGGTTTCTTGAAAGTTTGCATTTTTAAATGCTTGTTGGGTTCCTGTCCACCATCTTTAAATGGTGGGACATGGGACGTGTGTGCAATTAATTGGTTGTTGATGTGCTCTTGTTGTGTGTCCGGTACGGATGGCAATGGGCTGGGCGGTCTACCCCATCCGGCGATGCTTAACATGTATTTCAAGATGGGTTTCTTGAAAGTTCTCATTTTGAACTGCTTGTTGGAATCCTGCCTACCATCTTTAAATGGTGGGACATGTGTGCAATTAATTGCTTGATTATGTGCTCTTGTTATTGCGAATCGTATTAAGGCAATGGTCTGTATGGTACGGGAGGCAATGGGCCGGGTGGTCTACCCCACATGGCAATCCCGACCCCTGGCCTTGTACCAGGCTTGAACTAGTTAGTTAGGCCAGTGGGCTAGGGTTGGGCTCAGCATGCAAGGCCTGAACAATATTTTGGGGCGAGCTTCAGCTCATGTTATTGTATCCTGGCCTCGCCCAGTCCGTAGGTATTTATGTGGTTCTACATATAGTCCATTTATTAGACAATTGCAAAGGAGAAGACATTTGAGAGAGGCTAACACTTTCGTAGTGTTGTACAAATAAGAAAATGGCGGCGGCTCGTCAGGCGTACACATGGCATAGTTGTAAGGCAATCTAGGCAATCCACTTTTCTCTCTCAACTTTGGATGGAGCATATACACAATATTGCTCTGAAAGGGTTATATGAACTGTTTGATCTTTCCATTCGAATTTGGATCCATCACTATTCATTTAACCATTGGATGGATAGTTGTACATCAATGCCTTGTGAGCAGGATGAGTCCCACCAATTTTAAATGGTGCAAGACTAACGTGGGAGTCTATCCCTTCAAATAAAAGTCAATGTCATGCATGGGTTGGACCGTCTAGTGAAAAGGTTGCTTGATAAGATTGGTTAGCAACGGTTGGATCATTATACTGCTTAAAGAGAGGCCTCCTCGAGAGACTTTCTCATGGAGACATGGAGTCTCTTCTCTCTCTCCTTTCTCTTTCAAACGCACCTTTTCTCCCTAAAACCCGCCATTAAGGACAGACTATAACCAAGCTCTCTCTTAACACTCCCCCCCATTATCTCGTTGTTTGCATCTTTATCCCTCCCCCCATGAATGATTTTCCAAGAAACAGGGCAAGGGCAGTTTTTTTGGCATGTCAGTTTTGTGCCGAAATTAAACTGTTACCATCTTTGGGCGGTGCCCAAATGTGCATCCCATCTTTGGGTGTTCTCTCTTTCTTGAAGATATGACAGTTTGAACAAGATTTGAAATAGCGATGCATGGTTAGGGAGGGATATGTACCAAAAGTAATTAGAAAACAACTGATTTCTGGAGAGGAGCACTGAACATAGTAATTTTGCAGGAAGCTGTCTGCTTTGCATATTTCAAACCAAGTTCAGATGGACCCTTTGATTGTCAAGCTTCTTGAGGATGATGAGGTTAACAACATTCTCCTAAGCTTTACCTTTTGTTATATTTATTGAAGGTTCCCAAATTTATTTATTTAATTTTTGAATGGCAGTTTCCAGTTTTTTAATTTTCCAACTAAGACCATGTTCTTTTATTTCTTCTCGATGCTCCAGGATGAGAACATACATTCTGGAAAGGATGTGGAGGCATTAACAGCTGCCTTAAACAGAGATATTGGAGGAGAGTCAGGAGACACGTCTATTTCTCAGTCTGTTGATCTAGATGCTGGTTAGATTACCAATCCCCTCGGCTCTGCGTGTGTATGTGTATGCGCTCATGCGGCCTGGCGCTCATGCACGGCTCTCTTTCTTCGAGTTTACATCTAGTTGTAGAAAGCAGCTTGGATTGCATTATAGAAGTAATTTACAAGGAAAAACTTATGTGACTGCATTTTTGAATTTGGATATTGTAACAAAGTTCATCATCACCTAAGCCTTGTCCAACTAATTGGGTTAGCTGCACGAGTCCGGTTCCTCCATTCGATTCCATCAAGGACTACATCTTCAGTTAAACTATAGGTCATTAAGTCTTTTTTTACCACCTCCACCTACGTCCTTTGGGCCTTCTCCTTTCCCTTTTAGAGAATTCAACTTCAACCAATTCTCTCCTTCTGAATAGGCACAGTTCTTGGTCTCTGTCGCAGATGACCAAACCATCTAAGTGTACCTTCCCTCAACTTATTACCTATTGGTGCTGTGGCTAAGTTCCTCCATGTGCATTCCTTTCTATTTCTATCCTAACTCACCTTCCATCCATCCATCTTAACATCCTCATTTCGGCTATGCTCATCCTATCAACATGTAACAACATAGTTGATATAAATTAATTTATATATCAATGATTTTTTTATAGAAAGATTGTGTTCAGGATGTAGTTTGCCTTGGTGTACCTCTTTATTAGGAAGGAACAAAAAGAAAAGGAGCAAAGAACAAAACCGGGGTTTAAATTCTCAGCTTTGTAGCATGTATTGGCAGACCTCAAAGTTGACACATATCGTACATATCAAATGATATTTGTTGTATATTGTTTGTATTGGTGCAGTCTTTTTTTCCCCTTTTATTTTCTCAAACAATTCCAAAAAAATGTGTAAAATCCAGAAAAAAATGAGACAACATATTTTTTACTGTGAATTTATAACAAAAATGTAATATGATTACTGCCATCTGCTTTCTTGTTGCTAGCTTGCCTGGTAAAGATTTAATTGGCTCTGCTGACTTCTAGTTTGTAGAACTTTACAGTCTGCCAGGTATGCAATGTGCGATTGCATGATATGAAAATGTTTACTTACATAAGAATAAGCAAATAAGAGAACTTGACAAATATACAAGTTCCAAACTTGACATAATTAAATACATGGTTCATATATGCATTGCAGATTTGTGCTATGGAATATTTCTACAATCTACAACAACCAGAAGTTGGAAATTTTAGCCACAAGTCCTGGCTGTAGTATATAAATATTTAACTTCAGTACCAAAATGATGACCATGAAGGCTGAAGCTCATTATTATACTGATCATTCTGATATATATAGCCCATCGAGGTAAATCTAATAAAGTAATGGTAAACTCTGGTCTCAACAAATTGTGACTGCCTACCCTCTAATTCTACCACCAAATCCCAACTCCAATGCTTTGGCAATCCTCGTCCATGCTATTGAATGGCATAGACTTTTGACATGGAGTTGTAGGACTCATTGGACCACCCTTAGCATTGCTACCATCATCCCTCTGACTAAGCAATAGACCTAGTAGCTGCCACTGCTACTACCATGGTCCATGTCATGTTCGTCCTATCTATAAAGCTCTTCAAGGTTTGTCTTTTGTGCCAAAACTTGCTCATCCAACAAATTGCTTCCTTAGCCATCTAAAAATTCAATGTTTCCTCTCTTTCAACCTTGGGTTCAATCAGCTGACTTCTGAAAAATGTAGTCCAAGTTATTGAAACTGAAGTAGTTATCTTCTGCCTCCCTTCTCTGAAGGATTCTCTACCTAGGTGTCATGTTGTAGTGCATGAAAACAATCACTCCAGCATCTCTGAAGCTAAACTATTTATGCTTTTGGTGTGGTGATGCAGCACGATTCAATCATCCAATGGGAGGACACAAAGTGGTCTAATTTCCGGTTGATCAAAGATCAGGCCCATCCAAGGGTCCCGATTAAAGATCTGGAACATCCATATGGAGAAGATTTGGATTCTCAACTGTCCTAGATTGAAGATATGGACCATATCAAAAGTCAAAATCGATCTAGTGACATATCTGGACTCAAATCAATGGTCCGGTTGGACTTTGAGGTCCATGAGTCCATAGGATTTATCAATTGTTAGAGTTAGTCTTCAAGTTGTTGGACATGTTCCTTTTTAGTAATTCTATGACTTATTCGTGGGCCTCACTCTTAACTGTCCAGATGGAAGATCTAGACCCTATCAATAGTCAGAGTCGATCTTGTGACATATCTGACCCAAATCAATGGCCCGGTTGGACTTTTGAGGTCTATGAATCCATAGGAATAATCATTTGGCCAGTTCTTAGAGTTAGTCTACAATTTGTTGAACAAGTTTCCTTTTAGTATTTTTATAACTTATTTTCTGGGCCTCTTTTTGGGTATCCAACAACATTTGAATGGCACTAAATTCGTTTCATTTTGAATGTCTATTAAGTTAGCTTTCAAACAAGCCCAATATTATGATTCCAATATCATACGAGTGAGTTGTGACCAATTTAAAGAAAACATGTATGGTTGTGACAGGATTTGGGGAAATTTTAGTCACTTTTAATATTTTATTGAGATAGATTGTTATGATCAGAAGAAGTGGATGGTTAGGATTATATTAAGGTTTCTTTTGCCATGAGGAAAAAGTATGCATACATGTAAAGATTCTTTTTTGAAGGAGATGATGATTATTTTGATGAATGGCTGCTTTCTTTGTTTTTTATTCCTGCAATGAGTTTCAGTTGGGTTAATTCCTTGAAACCTCTTTGGTGCAATGCCTTGTGGTTTGTGTGAAGCAATTCTTCATAGTTATCATTTTATTTGATGTTTTTATTGCACCATTGTTGGTTTTTGGATCAAGTAGAGCTAAATCGTGACATCCTGGAGAAGATTTTGGATCTCTAAGCTGGTGCATAGTTTCAGATTTGTTCAATTTGGTTTAGTTCTTGAAGTTGTTGCATTATGTGTGGGGGAATGTGTGCTGCTTGAATGACTACTACTACTTTGTGGCAACTTATCCATGGCACATGCAACATGCATGCATGTCAATCAGTCAAATCCGTGGTTTGCATTGCGAATGGATGATATGATGAAATTATATTCTATGATCTTAACCATCTGATTTGGCCATTGAATTCTGTAAGCTGACCTTTTTCTAACCGTCAATTTGATGGCCACGCAATGGATGGATGTAGTCATGCAGTTGGTGTGACTTTTTCAATAGGATCCATCTACAGTGGTCGTCATGTTTCAACAGTCTGGATTGATGTGTGTATGCCATATATATTACACTGTGCATGAGTTGGTACCAAGTAGTACTTCTGGGAATGCTCATTGGAGTCTAGCACTTCTCATCTCATACTTTTTCTCAACCATTGCCTGCTGCCTGATTCAGCCCCATTTTGCACATTTAGCAAGTTCTCGAGTGATTTCATACTTTAGTGTCACTTGATCCAGTTTTGTCCTGTTCACTGCTTGTCAACCGTTGGATGGTTTGTCTGATCTAGTTGCCCTTTCGTATCGGTGATTAACGGACGCTCAATGCGATGCTTCCGTGTACTAATCTACACGAGCAGATGCAACACTACAATTAATTTTATCACCTACTTGGCTTGGCGTGTTTGAATTGGTTTGGGAGATTTTTTCGTTAATGCAGGGGCATTGTCACACCGAGCTCGAGTGGGGTGGCCCGTGTGAAGCGGGGGCACACTCAGACTCAGGGTGGGCGGCCTGTGTGAGGCGGGACCCATGTGAAGGGGGGCCCACGAGGGGGGTTCGGCTGAGAGCACTTGGGCTATGAGATAAAGAGATCGATTCATCACGCTCTATCAGTTCGAGCTTTTAGAGCAAGTGGTTAGTTGTCTTGTGTAAAAAGTGGTATAAGAGTTAGAGGTTTCGTGTTCGAGACTTCTCACCGGGGTTGATTAATGCAGGGGCATTTTCACACTGGGCTCGAGTGGAGTGACTTGTGTGAAGCGGGGGCACACTTGGGTGGGTGGCCTGTGTGAGGCAGAACCCATGTGAAGTGGGGCCCACGGGGGGGGGGGGGGGGGGGGGTTCCGCCGAGGGCTTGACTTGGGCTATGAGATAAAGAGATTGATTTGTCATACTCTATCAGTTTGAGCTTTTAGAGCAAGTGGTTAGTTGTCCTGCGTTATTCGTGTACATCTTTCTTGGTTTGTTGGCCCATCTTGTATTTGTTTTCCGTGTGGTTCACCCGTTTGTTGTGCAACACTTATTTGTTGTCTAGTGTTAGATTTATTAAATTTAGCATTTCAAACCATCAAGATTCAGTGTGTTGTGCACGTGCGAGTTTTTTGGACTGGCAGGAAATTGCAATTGAGATGTCTTTACCTTTTTAGAATGTTCTTTTGTTGCAAAAACCATTTGAGTTTGTACATTAGTTAGTTTGATGCTAACTTTGTTACCATATGACCCACCTTTTTGGCAACTCACTAGGAGTATCGTCCCATGGAAGCAATTCATTGCGGAATCAATTGCTTGGACAAACTAAAACTTTCAGTCAAGAAGATCTTACACGCCAAGATCAACAAGAAAAAGAACATCATCCACAGCCACATGAGCAACTTTCATCTGGAATGGAGCTACTACTGCATGGATCTAGAGTTGAGACTCAGCACAAACAAGATGGCCATCCACTGGAAACTGATAAGCTGCTAGTGCAGCGTAACCAGTCTGAGGATGACCGACAACATCAACAGCCAGAGCAAAATACGCTTCAGCTATCTGAAAACAGGCAGACCACTCAGATTTCTGAAAAAAATCCTGGCCAGCATTCAGAAGAGGTTATTCAAAAGTTTCAGAACTCCAAAAGCCAACAACAACAATCAAAAGTACAGCAGTTGGATCATCAAAACACACCAGCAGCAGACCATGTACATAAACCAACGGCGGGGAATAAATCAAATTGTAACATACCTGTTCACAAGTTGATTCCAATTTTTTGTCCTCATCTTGATAAAGATAGACAAATGCAGCTTCAGGATAGTTTTGCTAGATTGAGGGTTAGTATTTTGACTTGTATATTTAACACATGTGCTTTACTTGTTTGAAAATTAACTGGTTATTTGCTTTCTAAAGTTGATTTGTTCCCCTAGCTTATACTGAATGTGCATTTCCATTGGTTTTATCACTAGAAAAATGAAATTGGCAGAGACGACTTTCTGAGGACTTTGAGAAATATTGTGGGGAACGAGTTGCTCATGTCTGCACTTCAGAAGTTACAGCAGCAGGCAAGAAGATCCTGGATCTAATGTAGAAGGAGAAGCCTACTTTAGTGTTTGCATCTTTAAGATGTGATTCATTGACTTGCATGCGGCATATACATGCCTGATCCAGGCCATCGAAATTGTGGCGCCCATTGGGGATGGAGCATAACCTTAAAAATTACACTGGTCGAATGGTCTCTACTGTCCATACACTGGTCGAATGGTCTCTACTGTCCAATTGGTGACGTTCAAATGAAGACTTAAAGTAGATTGGTCAGTGTTCCAAATTTAACAGACAAAATTAG
Organism: Magnolia kwangsiensis; assembly: GCA_037074715.1. Lineage (NCBI taxonomy): Eukaryota > Viridiplantae > Streptophyta > Magnoliopsida > Magnoliales > Magnoliaceae > Magnolia > Magnolia kwangsiensis. Next base: position 112,113,271 of record CM073582.1, on the reverse strand, counting down.
ATGGTGAAGGTAATCTGGCCAGTGCAATATGTGGGCTATGTTCTGTCCACATTGGGACGGTTTGGTTTAGAGAGTCTGGATTGTCTTGCATGTGTGATACTTGTACAGTGGAGTCTCCACTAAGAATATGACTGTGAATGCAGACTGTAGTCTAGATCGTGTAAGTATTTCAGTGAACTCGATACCCTTCTGAAATCAGCAGTTTCCTTGCTCAGCAGGAGCATCAGGTTCGAGCTCAAGTTCCAGCTGCACGAAACTTGCAGACAAGTCCTGGTCAATATCAGCCACAGTCTCAAGCTTCATCCCAGCAGCTTACCATGCCATCTAATCCTGCTCAACAGTCAACTGAAGACAAAACATTTTCACAACTTCATCCATCGATCCAACATCAGAAAGGATCCGGATCTCCTGCACATCTGTCTTATATTCCATCTTCGACAGTTGAAATGCAGAAGGATGCATGCATGCCAACCTCACAAAACAGTGCTCAGAAGCCCAGGGAGACGGAACATCAGTTTGATGTGCAGGTTAGCCACACTTCATCCTCTGCAAACACTATTGCAGGTAATCAAGAAACGGAACCTTCTATGGTCTCGGTTCAGACAGTTCCCAAGCAACAACAGCTTCCTCGTCCAATGATTTCTTGGTATCGGGATCCAGCTAGTAATTATAATACACATCCATATCCTGGGCCTTCCGTTAGTGTTGCTGCAGCTTCTACTAAATCCCAAACTCAAGGTCCACAAATAAGGCAAGTTCTGCATCCCCAAGGCATGGCTTCAACTCAACGCACTGCATCTCAGCCCAAGAACCAAACCAATGTGCGCCGGTATGAGCTAAGAAGTGCAATGAATGAAGCCAAGAAGGTGCATGGTGGATCTCCTCCTAACCTGACAAGCAATTCATCACTAGATCCTAATGCATGTCAATCATCATCAAATAAAGAACAGACAAGTAGCAGTTCATCACCGACGGCTTTTCCGAAACAGGAACTGGTTGATCAGATGGCTAAACAACAGCTCATGCCTCCATTATCAGCTCCACAGAGCTCCTCTTCTTTTGGGGCAATACACATTGGCCGAGGAAACCCAGCTCTTGGTCCTTTGAGGGATGATGCCATTGAGAAGCAATCAGCTAGAATGGGCTTTCCTACCCCTATGAACATGATGACCAGACATCAAAATTCAGGTCCTGTTTCAACACAACCAGAACATATGATGCAGGTCTGTTCTTAGTATCTATATTTGTTTTCTTTAATCAGATGAACTACACTTAGCTACTTTAAGGCTGGATATCTTGTTGAAGCATTTGTTGCTTGATGTTTTTTCTTTTGAAAATCAGGGACCTGACAAATTCAAGATGAAACAAATAGTGGGCTGAGTAGAATTGAAGTTTTGTTGATTCTACAGGATGCAGTTTATTATTATTATTATTATTATTATTATTATTATGATGATGATGATGATCATCATCATAGTAAAGCCAGGATAGTTGCCTTATTCAATTAATAGAGATGTAAGTTGTGCTACACAGTAATTTCTTGTTCTGATAAATTGGATACATGGCAACAGTCACAACATGATTCTTTACACACACACACACGCACAAGAGCTGGGTGCTTTACAAGATTAGATCTCCTGGGTGCACAATACTGTGCATTTGGACTTACTCTAATAGATTAACTTTTTCATATCGCCATGAGACAAAAGAAGTTTTGGAGTTTTAACTTAATATGATTTGCACTGCAATTCCTAGTTGGAGGTGGAAGCATGGGTTGAAGACTTGCAGCAGCCCATCCCCAAGGCAAATCTTTCTTTTCTCTGGAAATACCCCGCTTCCCCAAAAGTTCTTGCTTTCGGTTGGCTGGTTGGCAAAAAAAGAATCCTAACAGTGGATAATCTGAGGAAAGGGATGATTCTGTCCAACATTTGCCTATTTTGTATGTGGGCAGAAGAGTCTGTTGATCACTTGCTCTTGCACTGCTCTTTCATTCAGTCCATATGGGCTGATTTTCTGCTTCGGTTCAACTTAGATTGGTGTTTTCCGAGCGAGGTGAACCAGCTCCTTCAGGCGTGGCATGGGGTGAAATTAGGAAAAGTGAAAACTATAATCTGGAGAATGGCCATTCTCACCGTCTGGTGGTCCGTTTGGGAAGAAAGGAACAATAGATGCTTCAGGAATTCCTTCAATCTTGCCAGGGTGGTTGCATCTAAGGCTAAACGTTTCATGATCGAGTGGGCTACAAATGTTAAGGGTCTTTTTGGTTGTGATTTTTTCTTTTTAGGAGTGTAGTTGCTGCCTACCCTCTCAGCAGGCTGTTTTCCCTTGTGTTTCCTTTTTTTTTTTTTCTTCTTAATGAATTCATCTTTCAAAAAAAAAAGACTTGGCAACTTGGACTGACCTGTTTGGCCCTGAGTTGAGTCGGACTCAACCAAGTCTGGGGGTTACTCATCTGACTTGACCTGAGTGAGGCATATTTTCCATGCTGACTTGTGTAACCGAACCAGATCAGACTTGTCCTAGTCTGAGTCGACTCAGATGAGTCCTGTCCAACTCAGGCTAGTTGGCAACCCATAGGTGGAATGGACTGCATTAAAAAGGAATGGCCATGAAGTGGGAAGAACCACCAATTGGCTCCCTCAAGCACATTTATTTAGAAGCTTGATTGGTAATATGAGAGAGGACCAGTATAGACTGACGTGGTGAAGTTACACTAGTTTTTTTTTTTTTATTTGAGACCTGTTGGAGTGAGATTAGAATGAAGCCATGACTAGAGCACAGTTTTGGAACGGTTGACGATTGCAGGGCATATTTATTTGGAGAACTGTTTTTCAATATGCTTGTTCTTGGTGAGGCTTGGGATATGTCGAGTGGTTTAGAAATTGTCTTCTGCGTATTTGAGAGACGTTCTTACAAGAAGTTTCTAAAACATTCTTACATATTAGGCTAGCTCTTTCACCATTGTAAATGTACTTCACTTTCTTACATCATTAATAAAATTTCCATTTATAAATGAAGTTGGCTGGTCCTCTTCAGAATCATTCATGTTTCAGGCTTACATGCAATCATGGTTTTTTTTTTTAAAAATTATTATTATTATTTTTTAAAAAAAATCTTTGGTGCTGCTGGTTTCTTCTTTAAGTACATGTTAATGTATTTTCATTGCCATTGCTTTAGTTGATGGCACCCTTACATTTGTTGACTGCTATCAACTAATGTTATTTGTTCGATGCTGTGTAAATTAGATGAGGTCTCAAAACCCATCTGCAACCACACCAGTTGGGACTGGAACTAATGTGAGGACACCGTCTAAGAAACCATCTGTTGGTCAGAAGAAACCACTCGAAACACTTGGCACTCCCTCACCACAGTCCAGGTGAACTTCACTCTCCTTGCATTGCTCAGTTCGATGATATCTGTACCATGCGTTCTGCTAAGCCCACAAACACCTCTGACCACACATGCCCACCTGACACGTGCAAGAAGTGGTCCGTAAATCAGTTAGGCTTATAGTTCAGATGACATGACCCAAAAATAGCCGGTCCACTCATCTGTCAATGCAGACCTGAACTTCAAATGTGGACATTGGCATTTTAAGCTGTCCAGCTTTTTTTCCTGTGGTTCACCTAATTTGTTGATTGTCTTATTCTAAGCCAGGTCATATAAACAGTGGACCTGTGTGATGTACTGATGTTATGTCCATCACGTGCTTGGTCAATACATTTGTGGACATTGGCATTTTAAGCCGTCCAGCTTTTTTTCCTGTGGTTCACCTAATTTATTGATTGTCTTATTCTAAGCCAGGTCATATAAACAGTGGACCTGTGTGATGTACTGATGTTATGTACATCACGTGCTTGGTCAATACATTCAGTTGCATGTAGAGGTGTGTGGGATTAGTGAAGCTCTCCGTACTGTTACTTTCAATGTTAACTTTCCTCTTGTTTTGTCCTTAACACAATTTCTATTAATCTTTCGACTAATACTCAAAATATTTTATGCAATGCCACAGTAAAAAGCAAAAGGTATCAGGGGCGCCTGTAGATGAAAGCATTGAACATCTCAATGATGTTACTTCCGTCAGTGGAGTTAATATAAGAGTGAGTGATTTTGTTTTGATCTCCTTTTATGAGGTGTCTGTTTATTGTAAACATCCACTAGTATTAGGTCAAAGAAAAAAGAAGAAGAAGAAGAAGAAGAAGAAGCAAGAGGAGCTCCTTATCATAATGGATGGATCAAGTATTTACTTCAAAGAGCTCACAGTGTGATGGTTCTTCTGTTTTGGAACAGGAAGAGGAAGAGCAGCTACTTTCTGCACCGAAGGAGGAAAGCCATGCTTCAGAAGCAAATCGAAAGGTTGTACAAGAGGAAGAAGAAAGGATGATTCTGCAGAACGTCCCTCTTCAGAAGAAAATATCAGAAATCAGTTAGAAACTCTTGTCCATGAGCACATTCATCTTTTTTATGTTGCATGAGAGATTATATATTAAATATTATGGTCCTTTTTAGATGTACCCCAAATTGAGAATGAAAAGGGAAGTGTGGCTCGGTCCATATGCATTTCGTAGAAATCGAGCCATCCACCTGCAAAATGCAGATGGTGGAATCTGAAATCTCCCATCCAAAAAACCCATTGGAAATGAGAATGTGGTGATAATGGGTTAGCCTTGTTATCATCCTATTCTCAGTGAGGTGGTGGATACCCACTTCCAACCACATTTGGTGGGCTTTCAAACAGGGTTTAAAGGGGAAATTTCTGTTGTGCTTGAGTAGGCTGATTTCTGTTGTCTGTGACAGTGTCTAAATGTGGGATAAAGAATATGAGGAATGACGTGGAGCGTTGCCTCTCAATGGTGAGACATTAGCATCACATTTCCCCCTTTTATGGACATTCTGTCTTATGCTTTCTTACACAACTGAATTTTCAGTGTGTTGAGGAACGAATGCGTGGGTTGATAAATAACCTTATAAGACTATCGAAACAGGTATTCTTCTTTTTTAATTCTAACTGCTTGATACTGTTTATCAATTATCATATATTATTTTCTGATTTTTATTGAAATTGTTTGTAGAGGGTTGACATTGAAAAGCCAAGGCACTCGATTTTTATAACTTCAGACGTTCGAAGCCAAATTTTAATGATGAACAGGAAGGCCAAGGAGGAGTGGGACAAAAAGCAAGCTGAGGAGGCTGAAAAGCTCCGGAAAAACAGTGAAGTTAGTATCTTGAGGATTATGTTGTTCTTTAATTAGTGGAAAAAGTGGGATGGGCTGGATAAGACCCATGCTCTGGGCCTGCCATGTGTTTTAAGGCTGGGTAACTAATGATGCTGGGCGAGGGCCTGGGTATTTATCTAAATGGCCTGGCTTGGACAAACCTCAACCTGGCCTGGCCCAGCCCACTTACACTCTTATCTTTAACAGTGTGCACTATTCTGTTGGATTGATGTTCAAATTGCTGTATTTAGTCTTATTTACAGGATGCATGCTTTGTGTTGTTTATTTCATTCACATGCATGAATGCTTCAGATCAGTTAAAAGCTTTATCGATATGTTGTCTGGGTTACCGTGTTCTGCTAAAGCCAGTTGCTGGCGCAACTTTTTTTTAATCCTTTTCTTGTTCATTTTGTGTTGAAGAGTCCTAATATCATAAGATACATTGCCACTTATTGGATTCTCATGACTGCCTATTGATGTTGAAGACTGTAAATTGTGAATCAAGGTAATTGATATCCACACCCACCCAGAATCATATGCATACCAATTTTCTGTTTGGGAATTATATAACACACTTTGCTATGTTAGTTCAATTCTGAATATGGAAATTGGGAATATGCAAATCAATCTGGGTTGGTGTAAATACTGGCTACCAACATTAAGAATACAGATGATGAATGCACTGTTCCTCCATCCCATGGGTGTAAATTTCACCATTAAACATCATCTAACTTTAGGACATTTAGCTAAATTTTTTATCCCTCCCAAAACTGCTTTTAGTTGAATTGAACCAAATGGAAGTATGGAACCAATGTTCCAGCGAAGTGTCTTTGATTCTAAAAGCAATGATCATAGAGAAATTTGTATAAGAGATCAACTTAAGATAGCTCTGGTTTCAAATATGGGTGTATGCAGACTGAGGGAAACACAGGAGCTGATGCGGACAAGGACAAGGATGAAGGTCGTGTAAAGGCACCCAAGGTATTCCTTAATGAAGCTGATTTGATTTTAGTTGGACAAAGAAGAGTGTTTTTTTATTTTTCCCTCTCCCCCACTTAAGCTTTATACTTCACATGAAGGCAAACAAGGAGGAAGATGATAAAATGCGAACAACGGCTGCAAACGTTGCTGCGCGAGCTGCTGTTGGAGGAGATGACATGCTATCAAAATGGCAACTCATGGCTGAGCAAGCTCGGAAGAAGCGTGAAGGGGGGCAGGATGGGGCATCTGGTGCACCAGGGAAAGATACAAACCCCCGCAGGCCTTTGCAGATACATGGAAAAACCAGTAGGGACAACCAAGAAGCTGAACACAGAGTTCCCTCTTCTGCTGCTACTGCATGTGGCAAGTCTGATGCAACTCTTCTTTTAGCGATTGTTCTGGTATAAAAAACAGGAAAATGTTGAGAGGAATTATATGATCCTTAACTAGAGGAGACATATTCCCAGTCTCCAATTGTACAGCATCAATTGGTTTGGTAGTCTTCTGATCTAATGCACCCTACTGTTGATGGACCATGCCCCCAAAATCTCCCTACGGGACAGTCCTAACCTTTCAATGGGTTCCCTACAAATAGATGATTAAGAGAAAAATACTTTAATAGTTCCCCATTCAACTTAAAAGAGGCCAAAGATTGGATGGTCAGTATCTACCAATCTAGGATTTGGATATTTTTGAGGCATGGTTGGTCCAACAAAGGGTAGCGCACCCTGATAACCTCTAGATCACTGAGCCATGAGCTCCACATGTGGAAACTGGAGGCCCTAGGATATATCGCACATATCTTCGAGCTAAGGATCATATTACTCCTTTAATTATAATGATTGGGCCTGTTATTCATCTAAGCCAACAGTTGGGCTGTCAATGGATCAGGCTAGGCCAATAGGCTATTGGGCTTGTCCCACTTTATGCAGGGCTTGGGCTCCCCTATCAAACCCAAGGGACGGACCCAAACTTGAAAATTAAGCTGTTTTCTAATTGAGCCGGGCTTGGCCTATGTCTGGTGGCCTGGCTCGAATATGGTCCGGCCTGAACCCATGGATATTCTCATTGATCAATACTATAATGCGAATAGTGGGGAACATTTTTGCCCTGGCAATTAGTTTCCAATGGCGGATATCTTTGTGTATTTAATGGACACGAAACGGCAAATAATTCGAAAATGTGTGTGCTTAACAACGGGAATTAAGATTTCACCCGCAAACGCTCATTGTGCAGCAACTTGAACTTGTAGCTAGGTGCCTAAGGGGGTTTCTTTCGGAAACCAAAAGCCATGTCAGTGGAACTTTCATGAGATCCACCCCGTCCATCAAGTACATTGCCCCATCTCAACCAAAATCATGATCATCCAAAACTTAGGTAAGCCACACCATAGGAAGTGGTTTGGATGGAATGCCTACCATTAATTTTGTGTAGAGCCTACTGTATTGTTTGTATGCCATCCAATCCATTCATTTGAAATATCTCATCATGATGAAAAATTACACGAAATTCATGGCATTTTAAAACTTTGGCGGGGCATACCACGCAAGTGTAGATGTTTTGGGTATAATTTTATGGGGTGGCTCACCTGATAGTTGAATCAGCTTAGTTGGACTGCCTGTAATTGGTTGTAAAATTTTGGTAAATGGGAAAATGAATACACACATGGAAGTATGGAGTTTTCTTAGTAAGGCATTATGTAATTTGCATACATTGGGTTGAGGATTCTATAGTTCTCTCTTCCCTTTTAGTGTCAGTTTTATTTATTTTTATTTCTATGGAGTGGTGGTGCAGGGGCTACGAAAAAATTCGGGTGGAACCAACCAATCATGTCTCAGGCAAAAATCACGCGTACCATTTCTGTTAAGGATGTGATCGCAGTCTTAGAAAGGGAGCCACAGATGGCAAAGTCGACTTTAATCTATCGCTTGTATGAGAGAATGCATGCTGATGCTGCAGCAGAATAGTCAGGTAAATTGGCAGCGGTGCATGAGGTATGCAATTTTTCAGCCCATGGTCATCAATCTTACAACACTAAAGGTCAGGCCGTTTCTTTCCTTTATTATAACTGGAGTGTCTGTAGGGCTGTGTCAATATCTATCCCTGTTAAATTCTCTGATCGCCATCTCTTACTACAATAATCAATTGTGTTCTCGCCATTCCGACAACAACGAACATCTCTTCCGGAAGGTGCTTGTTTGAATTCTTGAGCTTTGAGTGGCTATTCATTCACCCGAATACACATGCGTAGTATGCTTTGGAGATCACGTTTTATCTACAAGGCCTGTGGTTCGGTAATCCACTGACACCAAGGTGGATGGGCCATGTCCAAAATACCTCCTTGATGTGATCCTCATAGGCCTTTAATTACAGTAACAGCGTGCATTTTCAACTATGGCCTTTTTGTTTTTCAATTTTTTTTGCTGGCATGGCCCATCCACACTGGATATTATTTCCTGGCATGTGTTTTATGCATACAACTGGAAATAAATATACTGGGGTTTTCCAGGCTAAGATTTTCTGATGTAGCGGGTGAGGGGGGCTTTTGGGACCTGAGACTGTCGATGATGGGGTGGGGCCAATTTGTCAAAAGAAGCAAAGAGAGAGAGAGAGAGAACTTGATATTACTACCCAATAAAATTGCTTCTTCCAAGTTCCAATCTCAAAGCCAGCATTGCTTCCACAAGATTCTGAGAAGCGCATTTTCTTCCATGTTTCATAATCTCTCAACTTGTTGCCTGAGGCAAAGCCTTTCGTTGGCATGTATGTTTATGAGTCAGAATCCTTTTCTTCACTATTACTGAAAAAGATGATTGAAATTCATGGGTCTGTGATTAGCCAGACTCCTTATCTGATGTGTTCTAATTTTTCTGTGATAACCTGGATTGCAATTGGTTTGTCTTAATTTCTATAGATGATTGCATGTTTACATAAAAATAAAGATTGTTGGACGATCCTGACTATCCAATTGGTGGCCAGCAAATGGACGGTTAATAATATTGAAAAGGCCATACAGTGGTGAAGATTGTATGATACGTATGCTCTCGATGATGAAGCCAAAGGGTGGGACATGGATTGCAGTACTGCAGGAATGCCGTGCAGCAAAGCTGTGGGGCCCACAATGATGTATATATGTTATATCCAGGCCATCACAGGGCATGAGCCCACACATGAAGCAGATCCAAATCTCAAGTGGACCACACAAAAATGTTGGTGTCCACCATTGAAACCTCCTAGGACCCATTATGATATTTATTTGCCATGCATCCTGTTTATAAGGTTAATCCAACCTGGAAGAAGAGAAAAATATCAGCTTGATACTGTGGTGTGGTCCATTTGAGATTTGAATCTAAAATAGCCTTGTGAAATGGTTGGACGGTGTGGATATAACACATGCATTAGTGTGGGTCTAAAAGAACTTTGGCCTGTGCCAATGTGGCATGTATGAGAGGACGTGGATTGCAGACTACGGACCGTGACGTAGATTGCCTATTGCCTACTTTGGAAGGAGCTCTAGGCACTCCTACATGATGTATATGTTTCATCTACACCATCCATCTATTTTTACAAATCATTTTCGATCTCGAGTCCAAAAATGAGGCAGATCCAAATCACAAGTGGACCACACCAGATGAAAATAGTGGTGATCACCCGTTGTAATGTTTATTTTCCATCCAACCCAGTCACGGAAAGAAAATTAAAATATCAGCTTCATCCAAAGCCCAAGAAGTTTTTAATTGTGGGCGATAATGATATGAAAAATTGAGGGATGGTGGATAAAATACACATCATGGTGGGGCCCCCGTAGAGCACTGTCCAATCGATTTGGAATACTCGACTCGTGTGAGTTTGAGCCGATTACGAGCGGGTTTTTAAGACTCGTTTAAATTACGAGTAGAGTATGAGTTGAGAGGTAGTCGACTCGTGTACACTATATATAACTTGCCCAAAAAAAAAAAATCTTACTTTCAGTCGTTTTGAAACAACGTCCATTTGAAAACCCCCTTTCCTTCTTCCCTCTTAGCGTCCGTTTGAAAAAATCCCCTCCCTCCCTTCTCTCTCTCTCTCTCTCTCTCTCAGCGCCTGTCCAGTTGTTTCTCTTCTTCTTCTCTCTCTCTCTCTCTCTCTCTCTCTCTCTCACTCACCCCTGTCTGCTGTCTGACAGTGTTAGACCCTGTTGCTCGTCCTTGTGGCCCGTCCGATGCCCTTGTCCAGTGACGGAGCTCGTCCCTGCCACTCATCCGGTGCTGCAGCTCGTCCCTTCCAGGCTGCCACTCGTCCGTCATCCCTGCCCTGCACGCAGCTGCCAGTCATTTCTGCCCAGCTCGCCCGGTAATGTGTGGGGTTGATTTTTTATTTTATTTTTTATAAATTGTTAATATATGTCCAAAATTAGTTTAATATATGTCAGAAAACTCGGACTCGACTCGATTTTTACTCGTACTCGAACTCACCTTGAAAACTCGGACTCGACTCGACCTCATTTTCTACTCGTACTCGGGCGAGTAGAGCATGAGCAGGGAATTCATGCTCGTTGGCCGAATAGAGCTGAGTACGAGAAGGGAGCAGGACTTAGGCATTAAGAGCCAAGTACGTGTAGGGCGATACTCGGCTCGGCTTGACTCGTGTACAGCTCTAGCAGTGACAGGATTGTGATACCCTTTTATTCATGCCATTTTAGGGCATGAGCGAGCATATCCAAATCTCAAGTGGACCCCACCACAGGAAAAAGGGTGATAACGACATCCACCGACAAAATCAAGTGTCCAACCTGTTCAATATCAACTTGATCAAAAAACTTTTGTGGCCATGAAGCACGTTTCAGCAATTCAAGTCATTATTCCCACCATTTCCTGCTGTGTGGTCCACTTGATTTTTTAGATATGCTTCGATTTTACAAAAATACCTTAAAATGAGCCGGCAAAACAGATGAGATGAAGGCGTGGATAACACATATTTCATAGTGGGCCCCACAGTCCGGCGGCAATGCCACGAGGCAACCCACTCTCCCTATATGAGACCCACCCTAATCTTTACACGCTGAATGCTAGACGAGATTTTTTACGCACACCATCCTTACCTGCAGCATTTGGCACGAGCATGAAATATTGGAGCAGTGAATAAGGTTGGGGGGGGGGGGGGGGGGGGGGGGCATCATAATGGCCGTCCATTTGTATCATTAAATGTGCCACAATTAAAGAGTGGGCTGTGTTAGGGGAAGGACATGTACGCTATTATTGGTGGTGGATCTTCACCCAACGTGTCATCAGATCTTATCACCCACATGCACTGTGTACGGGGTGCCTCCTGTGGATACCAATGCTACTTGCTTCCAAGTCTTCTGCGGTAATATAACGTAAATTTCACTCTGTTTGTTGAAAATATATATAAAGAAGAAGTAAAAGAACATGTAATTATGAGATTACTTGAGATGTGTAATGAGAGATTGAGGTGGTCTTGGCCAACCTGACCTGAAAGTGATATGCCACTTTGGGCTGTGTCGGCCTAGGTTATGCCGACTTGAGCTATACGGACCTATCTCTTTAGTTGAGCAGAAGGATGGGATGTTTTCGACGAACTCTGGTGATCTTGGAATCGTTGAAGAATGTACTCTCATAGGCACATTTCTTGAGTAGGGAATAAACTTTTGACAGGGCTTCCTGTTGTCACTCGTTTGATTGAGCCTATATAATTCCTACATGACCTTCTTATATGGATCCATCTTTCCTCAAAACACAAGTAATGAAATCATCACCCGCAAGTAAAATACAAATAAAACGAATAGACAATGGATCTATGCATATGGTATGTATCAAAGATCCGAGCAATTCATTAGTTGCTAAAAATCAAGCTCGGCACAGGTACAATCTAAACCGCTGAAATTTTCTTGGATTCTCTCTCTCTCTCTCTCTCTCTCTCTCTCTCTCTATATATATATATATATATATATATATATATATATATTACTTAAATAATTAATCAACTAACATTATTTTGGGCCACGTGCCGTTGTCAGATCCAAAAATCATGTGGGGCCATCTTTAACACTAACACATGACCCAATTAAATCCTATGTGGTTCCGAGTGCAAAGAATCTGCATCCGACGGTCCAACGTATCTTATGACAAGGTGTCCCATCTTGCCGTATCTCTGACACGTGTTCCTCACACTGACCTGAGGTGCCCTTGTGGAATCACGACTCGCAATCCTTTTAGCACGTGCAACACGTGAGCTCTTTGATGTTTACTGCATCTTCAGTTGCAACCACCTCATTGTTACCCTATATAAAAAAGTTAAAAGATTAGCTCAATTCAAAACTCATGTACGATCGGATGTGAATTCCCTGTAACCTTGTGGGAGCTATGTAGGGCACCAAGATGCCCGGAGCCACCAGCCCGGTGGCTGGTGGTCGGTTGTCTGTGGCCCCCACCATGATGTATGTATTTCATCCATTCCGTTCATCCATATTTACAGATCATTTTAGGTTTGGTCCCAAAAATGAGAGGGATATAAATCTCAGGTGGATCACACCACAGGAAAACAATAGTGATTGGATATCCATCATTAAAATCCTCCTAAGGTCCGCTGTACTGTTTATTTGACATCCAATCTACTGATTAGGTCACACGGGCCCAGATGAAGGGAAAAAACAAAGATCAAATTGATCCAAGACTTTTATGGCCCCTAAAAAGTTTTTAATGGTCGAAGATCATTCAACACTGTTTCTTGTAATGTGGTCCATTTGATATTGTTATATATCTAAATTTTGGTCTCATACCATAAAATGATCTGGAAAAATAGATGGAAAACATGGATGAAACATTTACATCATGGTGGGGCCCACAGAGCATTGAGCACTAGCCATTGGCTGGTGGCAGGGGGAGTAGCCAATCCGTTTCCAAGATGCCCGTGTGAAATCCATTCCGTGCATCAGTTACTCAAGCTAACAATAAGACATGATTTTAAAATGGATACAAATCCAAAACTCGAGTGGGCCACATGACAGGAAACGGTGAGAATGGAAACACCAACCTTTGAAAACTGATGGACGGCATGATCCACCTGAGTTTTGGATCTACTTAGAGCTTCCAAAACTGATGGACGGAGTGGATTTCTCATGGCCATCTAGGTACGCCCTGTATAGCTTCTGCCTACAGGAACTTTCCATTAATGGGCCCAGGAACTTCGCCTCTACTGAAACTTTTAAATTTAATCGGTATGGACCATCTTAATTTTGTATCGGGCTAATATCATGCATGTGTCTGATGACCGACCGTTGGCTCTTGGGAGGTTTATGTGGTGGGTGTCCCATCCCTGGCCCACCTAAAATTTGGATGGTCTTGATTATTTGGCCTTAGGTCCTAACACGAGGTTTGACGAGTGATTTACAAAATGGATGTCACAAACTAAGGAAAACGGGGAGTGGATTAGGTGTTAACCGGGTAACATCTTAGTGGGTGTTACCCTTACCATCTAGGGACTAATTTTATGTGTATTTTGTATATCCAAACCGTCCATTCATTTTATCATTTCATTTTATGTTAATATCCCAAAAATTAGCTAGATCCAAGTCTCAGGTGGACCACACAACTGAAAACTGTGGTGAATGACTATTAAAATCTTTTTGTGGGCCACAAAACTTTTGGATCAAGCTGATATTTATATTTTCCTTTCATCCAATTCTGCTTGTACTTATAAACAGGCTAGATGTAAATGAAACGTTACAGTAAGAATTACCATGTGCCCTAGGAAGTTTTTAATGGTGGACATTCAATCAACACTGTTTCCTGTGTTATGGTCCACCTGAGATTTGGATCTACTTAATTTTTGGGGAATTCTAAACAGAGATGTAGGAACAGATGGATGGAGTGGATATACAACACTTCATTAATGTGGGCCCGCGATATATATGGGTAGCACCCACTAATGTGTTACCTGGGTAATACCTAATCCTCTCCTGGGAGAAGTCTAACTTCTTATTACTTTTATTTATGACACTTTATTAAAGAAATGGGTCAATCGTTTTATTGATAAACTAAGTAATAACAACCTGCCCACTTTTTAATTTATAATGGCTTCACCTTTGATTGTTTGCACTTTTTGTTGACATGGGTCAATGTCTTTTCCCTACCTACGTTCACCCAACATGTTTATTTTAAAGTAATTCTTAATAAATTCAAATTTATTTTACAACTCTCAAAAGCAACACCAAACAAACCTAAATGAAGTAATTGTTTGGACGTAACCAAACTAAGGGCTCATTTGGATACCACCAAATAAGTTACTTTTTCTACGTACAACAGTATATAAGTAACCAGTATATAAGTAACTTATTTCATACAAATAAGTTTGGTTTATGATTAATCATAAGTAACTTTTTTTTACTTAAAAATACTTAATCACTTAAGGTTAATTGTTTTAACTTTTCTAGTTTTCTACGTTGCGAAAGAGAGGCATATGAGAGACAAAAGAGAAGACAAGCTAATAAGGAGGTTGTTTAAAAAACGTACTTGTCTTCTTAATGAGTAGAATCTAAGGTAAGTTACTTGTGCCATAAGTAAATTATCTTAAGCAACTTACAATCCAAACATGTCTTAAAAGATTTGTTTGGATTGGAGGTAAACTAAGGAAATGTAAGGAAAGAAAAGAATGTAATATAAGCAGGATATAAACTAATATTAACATGAGGGTAAGTGAATCCTTTGCACTTATTTCTTTCATTAAAGAAAAATCTTTTAAAATATTGTTTTATTTTTATTTTTATTTTGCTTTTACAAGTGTTTGGATTGCAATCCAATAAAGGAAAATCCTTTTCTCCCCAATATTATAATTTAATACACTATATTACAGCAAATTTTTTTTTAAAATTTTTTTAAATTTATTTAAAAGTTGTATCCTCTTGTTGAAGAGGGAAAAAGAAATGAAGACACTATTATAGCATCCATTTTTTCTCAACCAAAAGCAAATGTTTTAAATTACCTGTTCAAATGGTTTGCAATTTCCGGTTCATGTCCTATCTTAAGCAAATTACAATTTGAAAAATGGGTAAGATACCTATGCGGATCATCAATTTAAGTTATTTCTTTTTGGGTTAGCCAAAGCATGGGACAAAGGACAGATAGTTGGATGAGAGATTTGCAGGCCCATGCAATTGATGGTCTAAATTTTTTATTTTTTTTTATTTTTTCCAATTAGCTTGTTAGTACACCTACTGTCAATTCACACTTCAGTGGAGTGTTAGCCACCCCCACTAGAGAACCGATATCAAGGCCTCAGTGTTGAAACGAGGTAACTTTCACTCAGCCTATCACTTGAGCTATGGATCCGGGTGTTATGGTCTAAATTAATGATCAAACAACTTGTGAATATAACAAGCCAAAACCATCTAAATTCTTTGGCCATGAATTTGATGGTTAGGATTGTCCGGTAGGAATAATTTGGAAACAGAGCTATTTAGAAGTTGATGATCTGAATCAATGATCAGACCATTTTTATTGCTAGTAAAACGCACAGGGAAGCACATCAATTGCAATGGGGTATGGCATAAAACTTTTTGGACTGGGTGATTCTATCCATCCAACCATTGTTGTATTATCTTCCTAACCATCCATCAACTGATCCAATGACTAAGATCACTTCCTTTGGGAGTTATTTTATGTAGTACTTGACCATTGTGAGCTTCCAAACATGCTGGATATGGGCTCATGGGACCCATTTTTCTCATTTCCTCCTTTGTTTTCTCTCTCGGGTTTAAAGTTGAATTTCGAATTCAACCTCAAACTTAGACTAGATAAATGTAAGATCGGATGAGATAGATGACCTCCAGTCTCATTCTCGAAACTTTGGGATGACTTCTCCTGAAAAAACATTATGTAATTTTAAGAGTCCATAGAGAAAATAGAGTTAGTGAGTACCATATCCTATGTATCCATTTGGCTCATCTTTATATGAATCAAACTATACATTGTAATCTGGAGCCATCTTAACCGTAGAATTAGATGGGTGATCCGGCCTCTCCGCTTTTGTGGTAGTTAGATGAACCATTGGACGTGTATTGTACATCTTTGACTTTTGCGAAGGTATATCATGTAGATCATTAGATCCTGTGGGCCACACTTCTGGGCGGACTTACAAAACATGGACCCTTTATTTACAAAAAGGTTGATCATGACACAAATCAAATTTGCACCATATAATTCCTCTTTGACCGATTCTTTCAACCATCCATTTATTTTGCAGCCATATAGCCCATCTGATTGGTAGATTACCTCTTTTTTTTTTTTTGGCAGAGACATCTACACGGTGTGGATTGCCGGATAAATTGTTTGGATCTTGCACAAGTGTTAAATTGGCACGCCTCATTGGCAATTATATATATAAAAAAAGGTCCACACCCATTTGCATACTACCACCATGGTGATTATATATATACACACACACACACACACCCACACACACAACACGCCCTATGGTATAATTGGATTGGATCTAGGTACAAGGTTCAGTACCTTCATCATGCATGGCCCAATAAATGACTTTGGGGCCAAAATTAAGATGGTCCATTCATAAGGTGGGCATGGAGAGATAGATGGTTCACAAAATAATGGTCAATATTCAACATTCATGTGTGGCCAGATAATGAGTTTAGTAGAGTCAAGCAAATGGGAAGTCTTTAAATAATAAGCTCCTGGTATACTCATATGCAGAAATAATCAATGCATGCTTGACAATGATCAAAATGGTCTTGATGGATCTCCTATGGGGTCCACCTAGATTACCTTTTCAAAGATTGATTTTATTGGGAGACCAATAGCAACTTTAGTGAGTAGCATTACAAAAAACTGTGATTGAGTGGATCTCATGCGACTTTATTCCTGCAACATATTTCATGTACTAAAGAGATTAGAGTATTTCAACTATAGTTGAATTGCAATTATGGTAGATGTTATTAATATGATCTTGTCACAACACATCCTAACAATGCCAAGAGATAAGGAAAAATATCACTGTTTTCTTCCTCTACAAGTATCATTAAATTCACAAGGAGAGAAAATCCTTTGAAACAAAAATTAAAGTAGATAAATTTTATTGAATACAATTCTTTTACAAAACACATGATGTTTTTAAAATAAAAAATTTGCTAAAAATAATATAGCTTCAAGTGTAAGCAATTTTCATAGAACTTCTTTGCATAGATGTTCTCTAACTTCGCTCACAAACTAGCCACAGTTTTTTCTCTCAAAATATTATAAAGAATCTCATCCGTGAGACATAAACAGATAAAGGTTAAATCATTACTATCAAGGTTTTTCCATTCACCATCTTTCATGATAAATTTTTACTTCTCAAGAGCCTTAATCTCGCCTTGCTTGGTTAACAGACTAATCATCTTAACCTTCTATAACTCAAAATTATTTTTGCCTGAGTACTTCTCAATATTAAACTTATCGCTTCTCATTATTAATAATCCTGCAGATTTAGATCTGTGCCCCCAACGATTGCTCTGATACCACTTGTTAGGATTTTAGCTTGCGGAATCACACAAATCTAGTTTTAGAATAGTAATTCAATGATGCCAAGCACATATAAGAGAACACACAAATTTAACATGAAAAACCTATGCGGAAAAAAACTACGGCATAAGCGATAAAATTCCACTATAAAAGTATCAATTACAAAGAGAGAGGACTTACCCGATTCGAACAACTTCGAATCTCACCATTGCTACACCCTTTAGAATCCCTAAAACCCTTATAGGAACCATTGGAACTCCTTTAGAAAGCCTTAGTATCCTTTAAAATAGCCCTAGAGACCCTTATTCATAGTTTAGGAAACTTTCCTTTCTTACCATTATGAAACCGCCTCAGATTTTCGCAATCTGTATCAGATCCAAACTTGAATCTGCGTAACCTCGACTGGTCGAGGAACCCCCTCGACCAGTCGAGCCATCCCCTCGACTGGTCGAGTGCCATGGACACCCAAATAAGTAGCACGCTGGACTTTAAGTTGAGTGGTGCTCGACCGGTCGAGTGAACCCTTGACCAGTCGAGCCAGCCTCTCGACCGGTCGAGCAACCCCAAGTATTTAAGACTTTTAAAAGTCCAACAACATTACATGTGTAGAAGAAACAAAAAAGTAAATTGTAATCATTATATTTTCACATTATAAAATTATCTTTTTACCAAACAATCATCATCCGTTTATATTTATTTACCGCTGTAATTTGGAAAACCAAAGTCTATTAATAAAAATAAGGTTTTTATTTTTTTCGGTTAAAAGTTGCAATTTAAATACTAAATAAAAATGAAAATGAAAACCAAAAGTATTTTCTTTTATGTTTCTCTATCTTTGTGCTTATGTCAACTTTACACATGCTTATGTCATCAATTGTTTTAGCTTTCTTAGTTTTTGTTTTCTCCCAATATTTCATTAAAAAAATGAAAAATTAAAAATAAAAAGGAGGAAAATATAAAGACCTTTTTGCTGTTAAGGGCATGGTCTATACTCATGCAATGGAAAATTGCTCCACGTGGCAAAATCTGGGCCTCACTTTAGATGGATTAGAAAAAAGTGGAAGAGGATTGATTGGCCGGTGTACCACACACCACTGACCTTAGTGGTGTATGTGTGTGGTGGCTTCGAAATGTACCAATGGTTGAAAGGAGATCAAAGTTAAGTGGGCCCCACAATGATGTATTTATTATATCCACACTGGTCCACCCCAAAAATGAGTCATATCCAAAACTTAAGTAGACTACACGAATAGCAGCAGTGCAATGATTATATCGTTAAAACATTTGTTGGGTATACCATAATGTTTATTTTCAACCTAATTTGTCCATGAGGTCACACAAACCTAGATGAAGAGAAAAAACAAGTATCAATTTAGTCTAAAACTATTATGACCCCGAGAAGGTTTTAATAGCTGATGTTCAATCTCCTACGGCCTTTCCGTAGTGTCAGCCCACATAACCTAGGGATGTCAACAAACAACCAAGGTTGGTAATGGCGGTGTGTGGTACACCAATCAACCGGATAAAAGCAGGACTGAATAATGCTCGCACCAGCCCATTGTTGGACCTTTAACAAGGACGTGGATAGCGAAGCATGCCTGGTGGCTTATTTAAGTCCTCAAGATTTGGTTATCCCACCATAATAAATGTAATATATCCACACCATTCATCCATTCTGCTAGATCATTTTAAGACATGGGCCAAAACATGAAATATATTCAAAGCCCAAGTAGACCATGCTAGAAAGCAGCAGGATTAAGAATTTACCATTAAAAACTTTCTTGGGCCATGAAACGTTTAGATCAAGCTAATACTTATTTATGAGGTCAAAACATGAAATATATTCAAAGCTCAAGTCTGTGTTACTGAATGATAAGATTGGATGGAAAATAAATATCATAGTGAGTCCTAGGAAGGTTTCAACAGTGGACATCATTGTCTTGCAATTTTCTGTGCTGCCTACTTAAGCTTCAACTCTGGCTCATTTTTTGTCCAAAAAAGATCTCTCAAGGGGCGCGGATTAGGTACTGGGCTCCAAGGGCCACCTTGATTTATTAGTTTTATCCACATTGTCCATCCATGTTTCTATATCATTTTAGATTATGAAGCAAAAAATAATGAATGTCCAATGCCCAAATGGACTGCACAATAGGAATTAAATTCCTACCGTTGAAAATTTCTTAGGGACCACAGAAGTTTTGTATCAAGACAATATTTGTTTTTTATCTTCACCCAATTGTACATGACCATATCAACAAGTTCGATGGAAAATAATTGACATAGTAGACACTAAGAAGGTTTCAATGGTGGGAGTCCTTAGTACCGCCGCTTCCTGTGGTGTGGTCCACTTGAGTTTTATTTATTTATTTATTTTACACGTGCACACACACCCCCACACACTCACGCTAGTGGAATTTCACTACATATGGATACTCGAACCCTTGACCGGGTGTTAAAACTCAAAAGAGTCTACTGCCGGAGCAAGAGTAAGGTGAGTAAGCCTTAGATCTGCCCTATTTTGATTATAGCCATATAAAATGATATGGAAATATGGATGTGGATAAAACCCATAAATTATAGTGGCGCCTCATTGACCCTCGAAGTCTCTGCCGGTCCTGAGCTCAAAACAGGTGGGGGTAGTACCTAATCGGCACCCCTCCCAAAGTAGCTGGACAACATAAATATAACACATACATCATGATAGGGCCCACAGAACTTGGTGGTGTGTGGCACACAACGCACTCTTCCATCTATCAATGGTTACCATGAAAAGTAGTAGTAAACAAACAAATCATCTCTATTAATCTTAATTTGGAATTACAACCAATCTACAGTGGGGCCTGTATTTGGATGGTTCAGTTTGAACTACTTAGAACGCATGTGCTTGACCCATAACATCCACTGTCTACGCAATTACTCAAGAGAAAAAGGCAAAAAGCTGACTATTGCAGGGAATAGTCGTGTCCTTGATTTAAAGGAGCAGCTGTGGAGCAGGTAGACGCGATTCATGAAGATTGATAGACCTGCCTAGTAGGGCTGTCACCGGGCCGGGCATGGGGTAGTCCTGGCCAGATTTTGAACTGTCTCAGGCCAGGCCGTGGGGCTGACCCTATCTAAAATTCTAATTTATCAGGCCTGAGCCCGACGCATTGGCACGGTGAGAGGGGAAGCGGATTGGCTAGAAAACGGACTGGCTTCTTCTCCTGCCACCAGCCTATGAAGGATGGTCGGTGCTCTGTGGGCCTTACCATGATGTATGTGTTTCATTCATGCTGTCTATATATTTTTTCGGATAATTTTATGGTATAAGATAAAAAATGAGGTATATTACAATCTCAACTGGACCATGTTACAGGAAACAGTGTTGAATGAGGGTGGACCATTAAAAACCTTTTAGAGGCCATAAAAGTTTTGGATCAAGCTAATCTTTGGTTTTTCCCTTCATCAGGTCCTGTGTGACCTAATCAATAGATTGGATTTCGAATAAACAGTACAATGGCCTTAGGAGGATTTTAATGGTGCATATCCAATCAACATTGTTTTCCTGTGGTGTAGTCCACCTGAGATTTATATCCCTCTCATTTTTGTTATAAAACTCTAAAATAATTTGTAAAAATAAATGAACAGAATGAATGAAACACATATATTATAGTGGGGCTCACAGAGCACCGACCATCAGCCATGGGTTGGTAAAATGAATGAAACACATATATCATAGTGGGGCTCACATAGCACCGACCATCAGCCATGGGTTGGTGGCAGGGTAGTACCCAATCCGTTTCCGATTGGCTGGTGTACTTTACACTAGCTATACAACTGCTGTAGGCACGTGTCGTGCCAAGACGAGCACCGACACTCCTTGAGCTCGAGTTGTACGAACATAAGGAGATCAAAGTTACATGCCCCATGATGTTG
Source organism: Magnolia kwangsiensis (assembly GCA_037074715.1). Taxonomy (NCBI): domain Eukaryota; kingdom Viridiplantae; phylum Streptophyta; class Magnoliopsida; order Magnoliales; family Magnoliaceae; genus Magnolia; species Magnolia kwangsiensis. The sequence goes on along the minus strand of CM073582.1, from coordinate 112,091,646 downwards.
TATTTATTATATATATCTACACAGTTCATGGTAATTGTAGAGCATTACCAAAAAAATGAATCATATCCAAATATTATAATATTATATGTACCATATCACAAATAGCACCAGAGACAATGATTTTAATTGTTAAACAATTTGTAGGGCTCACCATAATATTTATTTTTCATCCAATTTGTTCATAAGGTCATGAAGACATGAATTAAGAGAAAAAACAAATTTCATATTGATCCAAAACTTTGGTGACCCAAAAAGAATTTCAATGATAGACGTTCAATCCTCCACTACTTTTTGTAGTGTGGTCCGTTTAATTGTTAGATTTGTCTTATTTTTCATCTCAAGCTTTAAGACAAGCTTGCTTAAATGGATGGACAGTTTGGATATAATACATACTTCATGATCAGACCTATTATACTTGCTAACGTCAACATAACATGTATATAGCTGGTGTGAGATATAACCAAGCCACTTCCGGTGAGAGGGGTGTCAATAGGGAAGATTGCGTACTAAGTAACTCAATACACTCTTATGGTAACTCGGTATGCTCTTATGGCACTGAGTAAACTCATTTATGCTCACATTGAATGTATGTAGTCTATCCACACCGGCCATCTGTTTTTTACTTAATTTAAGAGGTTGATCCCAAAATTGAAGGATATCCAAAGATCAAGTGGATCATATCATAAGAAACAATGGGGATAATGATTTACACCGTTGAAACCTTTCTAGGCCTCACAGTGATGTGTATTTGTAATCCAACTTGTTCATAAGTTCATGCAAACATGGATGAAAGGAAAATATAAATATAAGCTTGATCTAAAACTTCTGTAACCCTCAAGAATTTTTCAACAGTAGGCATTGAATTAAATTGTTTCCTACGATGTGATCCATTTGAACATTATATATACTTATTTTTTGGGATAAAGCCTTAAATTTATCCGGTAAAATGTATGGATGAAGAGGATAAAATACAAAAATCATGGTACCCCATGGAGTTGACTCAGTACACAAAGTTGTGAGTTACCACGCAATCCTCTTCCGTCACCAGGTGCAGGCTTGGGTGCGGCCTAGACACACACCTAACATAGTGTGGCATTGACTGTGGGGCCTACTTTGATATATATATATATATATATATATATATATATATATATATATATATATATATATATATATTGTATATCCATGCTATCTATCTATTTTTCATATCATTTCAGTGTATGAGCCAAAAAAAAAATAAAGTAGATGCAAAATTTAGGTGGACTATACTTACAGAAAATAGTAATAATTGACCATTAGAAACTTCTCTTAGAATAGGAAAGTTTTGGATTAAGCTTGATATTTGGTTTTTAATCTCTTCAAGTTGGCGTGGCCTTATCAACAGGCTAGATGGTAAGTAAACATTATGGTGGCCTTTAAAAGTTTTAATGGTAGACTTTCAATCGCCATTGTTTCTTACTACGTAGTTTACCTAAAATTTCAACAAAATTTCAAATTACTCCATTTTTATCCTATGCTGTATAAAAATAAGCTGGCATTATATATATATATATATATATATATATATATATATATATATATATATATATATATATATATATATATATATATATATATATATATATATATATAAAGTGGATTCTTACACATGCATCGCTGATAGACTCACCAGAGTTTCAACTGTAGTGTTTGAATATCCGTTGTCGTGAAATCCTACAATGGTGTGAGTGGTCGTGGGCAGGGATGTAAATATGGCTGTAAAACAAAAATGGGCCCCATAGTCAAGGCCACGTCATGTTAGGTAAGGTGGGCCACACCTAACCACTCCCTCAATAGGCTAGGTTAGGTTTACCCTAAGACCTATTCAACCTTGGCTCATTGTTCAACACGGCTCAACCAGACAAGCACAGATATTTCTTGAGTGGATCATAGGCCACGAACACGAATATGAGCGGAGTGAAAAAGAACAAATGAAGATTTTTATATGCCAGGTATATTACAAAATTACCCTAGCAAACCCTAATGGGTCAGGAGATCTCGGGTTGAGCTGATGGTCTGTTGCACATGGCCTAAATTTAACCCAATCTCGACCGTCGGTCCTGACACTCAATCCAAGCCTAATCTAAGAGTTCGACAATCCACTTTGTCAATTGACAGCCCAGCTTGCTTATCAACAAAGCTGCTATTTGACGGATAGGATTGAAGGGGGTCATGTACTCATGCTGTTAATGGTAGAGACTAAAAATAAAAATTGAAGCGAGTTGTGTATTACAACCTTAGATTGAGAGCCCAAGTGGCACAAAATTCTATGAAATCTATTACAACGTCCATGGGACATCCACTTCGTCCATCAATTTCTTCATACTGTGTTATAGTGTGATTTCAAAAATGAGGCAGATCCAAAACTTTAGTGGGCCACGCCCAGGGTTGTACATGAATCGAGTTAGCTGATTTGACTCAACTCGAAAAAGCTCAATTGGACTCGGTTTGAAACTGAGTTCGAGTCAAGTTGATTTGATTTTTTGAGCTTAATAATAATTTAAAGCGGAGTTCAAGCTTGTCCGAGCTCAACTTGACTTAGATTGAACCCCAACTCAATTTGAAGTCGAATCGAATTAGTTCGGTGATTTGGGTACTCTAATATTGATGTTAATCAATAAGTGTTTGATGAAATGACTCAATGAACCTCCGGCTAGTAACAATGAAGGCATGTATATGAAATAAATATTATTTTTCTTTGATGTGATGTTGCTTGTAAGGTATTTGATGAAATATTTATAAATAGTTATTGCTGTTTTACATGCAGGGAGAAATTAAAAGTGCAGTATATGTTTTTTTTTTAAATTTGAGTTAGCTTGTTAGTATACACCCATGTCAGTGCACACACTCAATGTTAGCCACCCCTACTAGGGATTGATACGAAGACCTCAAGTGTTGAAATGAGGTATCTCTACTCCATAGAGGCTTGAACCGGCCGAGCTGGTTACCTAATTGAGCCGAGCTGACTAATTAGGCTCGAGCGTGGGGATAAGTTTGTGCTGGGGTCATTTAGTGGCCAAGCTGAGTCGAGTTGAGGCCAGCTTGCTTCGGTGTACAACCATAGCCACACCACAAGAAACACTGAGCTCTTATGATGAGGTGCTGTGGGGCTGTGGTTTGTTAACATGATGGGATCCCGTTGAAGGGGGTGAATTCAATATCTTTGAAGCCAGGTGATCTCAACAGCGTCATTAGCCGTCCATAAGGTTAAAGAGGAAACACCTCAACGGTTCATATTCAACGGAAAATAGTTCAAAGATTTCCCTGTTGTGAGTCTTTATTCTGTTGGAGAATGGGGCCCATCTCCAATAATACTGGGCCTCATTCAATCAAGGGTCCTGATCACAAAATAAAGGGGTTTGATATATAATCTTGCGGTCATTAACTTATAGTGCGATGACCGTTAAATAGTATAGTTGGCAGACACACAACTCAAATCAAACCGTCCATGTTATGGGACCCACTGTAGATAGGCCACAAAATCAAAATGAAATTTATTGGATGATCCTATGAGCTGATTCTTGAACTTATGAAAACATTTCGTTTTAACCGTCCATCAGAGCCAACCAATCAACCAGAGATCACTCCAACGGTAGATTTAGCTCACGACTCACTTAAAGAAAGTGGGTCCCACAATTTCAAGGTTTTTATAGGGTCGTTCTTGTGCCACGTGTACAAATTTTGAGTGCATAACTACCGCACGCTGCAGGGGTAATCAAGGAAGAAAAATACGAGCTGTCAGACAGCGATTCCGTGCCGGGACTCGGACTTAGTAGCGACCGCTCTAGTACCAACGTGGTGCTGATCAGTCCTCTGTGGGCCCCACCATAATCTCTGTGTTTTATCCACGCCATCCATCTGTTTTTTAAGATCATTTAGGAATGAGATGACAAATGGTCCAGATCCAAATCTCAGGTGGGCCACACCATAGGAAGCAGTGATGATTGAACGTCCACCGTTAAAAACTTCCTAGGGCCCACTGTGATTTTTTTCCACTTTTTCCTGTGGTGTGGTCCACATGAGATTTGGATCTGACTCATTTTTTAGATCATCCTCTAAAAGGAGATGAGAAAACGGATGGACGGCGTGGATGAAAATATAGTCATGTTGGGTCCCACAGATCTTTCCAGTACACTACCGAATCGAGTCCGTGGCAGGGTTTTACTATTCGTTTGCTGGGATGGACCTTCTACTGCACGGTGTGGATGCCTTGGAAATCTCGTTGTTTGAAGGGTTCGTCAGATGTTGTGGACCTGTCGTGAACGGATGGGATCTTGAGAGAAAAATTCACAAATAATGAAGATGAGGATCTTCTAAATGGAGAGATCCAAGCCGTTCAGATTTTCGTAGCAGGTTGAATGGGCCCCACTTGCGGAGAATCTTGTATCATGATGAGCGGGACCCTATACCCGGTCCTCGAGGACTACCAACTGCTCCTTCTTTGCACTTAGTGACACGCGGCAACGCAGCATGTAAATACTAATCCAAGCCGTTCATCAGATGGGTCCCACTGTTTAGGAGCTCGTCATGAAATTCAGGGTTGTGGGAACATCAGATGTGTAATTAGATTGAATGTGAATATTATTAACCGTCCGTTTCTTTTCTTATATAAGCACTGAACCCCTGATTACCAGATTGTCTGAATTTTAACGAAAGGTTATCTATACAATGGGTCCTATCTGATAAACGGATTAAGATTTTCACACGATCACATATTGCTACACGTGAGAGACGAGTACCGAAAAAAGTGCACTCGAATGTACCTTATCGTACTCTTCGGACAGTGAATCAGCCTCTCCTCTCTCTCTGTCTATAAAAATTACTCCAGCCTTAGGCCGCTTCACCGACTCTTCCACGCCAGTCGCCGGAATTCGACGCCATCTCACCTGAATCTGGCCGGAATCTGACACACATCCGCCGGAGAAGATGTCTTCCGGCAGATATATGGCCTACTCGCCCTCGCCCTCCACCGCTCCTCAGTCTCCCCACATCTCGGGCATTCGCTCCGCCTCCTCGGCTCTCGTTGAGCAAGAAAAGTAATCTTCTAACCTCCAAAGCCTCTTTATTTACATAAAATACCCTTCCTCTGTACTCGCTTTTCCTTTTTCTGGAATCTGATCTGATATAATCTAAATCTCGATTGTGTACGGTACTCGGCCCGAACAAAATGGCGTTTTTGTTCGGCCCAGCAGCCGTTCATTTGGGGTCTTCTTTCCTTCGATCTAAGCCGTCTATCCGATTGCTTTCATCGCGGATGGGCCTTTCCATGCGATTATCCTCTCCTGAATGATTCCACTGTACTTGATTGGCAACCTGGAATTGAACGGTTCAGATAATGCCCTAATTCGACAGGGAGAAATCTCTACCGTTCATGGTGTTATGGTTTTTGTCCGGGAGATTACTGCAGTATGACCCGTTCGTAGTGGGACCCATCATGTGAACGGTCTGGATCATTGTTTGGCAGGCCCCAGTATTCAGTTGCTGGGTGGGCCATTCCATGTAGTTATCCTCTCCTGGACGAGCTGAACTCAATGGCCTATGTTCATCAGGTTGAAATCTCTACCGGTCATCGTGCTTTGATTTTCTATCAGTGAGATTACTGCAGTATGGCCCAATCGTAGCGGGCCCCATCATGTTAACGGTCTGGATCAATGTTAGACGGGTCCCATCTGTTCAGTTGCTCGATGGGACATTCCATGAGGTTATCCTCTCATGAAGGATCTTAAAGCCAATGGCCTACATTCGACGGGAAGAAATCTCTACCAGCCATGGTGTTATGGTTGCCCATTGGGGAGATTACTGCAGTATGACCCATTCATAGTGGGGCCCATCATGTAAATGGTCTAGATCAATGTGAGGTGGGCACCTCCTGTTCAGTTACTGGATGGGCCATTCCATGAAGTTATTCTCTTGTGAATGATATTAACTGTACTTGATTGGCGACCTTCAAATGAACGGTTCAGCCCACGGCCTATATTCGATATAGAGAAATCCTACCAGTCATGATGTTATGATTTTCCATCTGGAAGGGATGGCCCATTCCTAGTGGGGTTCATCATGTGAACTGTCTGGATCAATGTAAGGCAGCCCATCCTATTGAGTTGCTGGTATGAGCATGAGGAAAATGAAAAAGATAAAAAAGAGAGGCTGTTGTGCTTGAACTTGCATTGTATATATTATTCACTACTCCTTTTCAGGTATTTGAGTTATCTCCTGTCATGGGAATTAATGATAATTCTCGGTTGATATGATGCGTGGATGTGTTTGTGAATGAGTTTGAGTGATGAGAATGCAGTGATTTATTTGGTAGGTATCTCTCTGAGTTGCTGGCAGAGCGGCACAAGATTGGTCCATTTACGGCAGTGCTTCCTCACTGCTATCGATTGCTGAATCACGGTGAGGTCCCTAGCTGCAGCTTAATTGTGTTTCGCTTTGAAATTCTATGTTTAGATATAAAAAAATGCTACTGTACAACGGTGTCTCATTTTTAGGCATTTTCTGCTCAGATGCATTTCTGAGTTTTCTTTATGTTGTTCTTTGGTTTCAGCAAGTGGATGGTTCCTTCTGATGGATACATGGAAATGGAATTTAGAATTCCATTGTGGGAATGCTTGTTTGTTTGATCTTATTTGTCGATGACTACCTGTACCATTGTTGTAGTATGTGATGGATTTTAATGAACTTATATCATTGGATGGCCAGATGGGGATGCGCTATTCGAGTCATTCGGACAGTTGGAGGGGGTTTATTTTTTAGTTGCAGGATCCTTTTAACTAGGTGCTCCTCTTGCATGGAATCCCCACTTCGGAATCTTGTTCCCACTCCCACCTCCTACGTATTTACATTTTGAAAGAGACGCTACCTGTTCCTGTACCCGATTTTGTTACCGCACCTCATACTTTCATGAAACTATATTTCATTTATTGGGTCTCCTTGAAGCAAGCTGTTTAGATTATTGCGATTGTGATTGCTATCCTTCTGATTTGTTATTGACCTGTTTTATCACATGTTGATTCACAGGAATCTATCTGCTAGCTGGTAAACGAGAATGTGGAATTGTTCACGAGTGTTCCTAAGCCTTGGGGCTTGGGTATATGTGAAAGGAATAAAATAAAAATAAAAAAATGGACCAGATAGAGCCAATGAAGGAAAAACGGTTTACTCTTATATAAAAGTGCAACACGTGCAGGTTGGGTTGGTTTGAAGGTCAACACGAGCCTGACCCAACCTCAAGCAGACCCAACTCACAACCTGATCCAACCTGAATTCCAACCTGAGGTGCACTAACTGAACCATATGGTCCATACCTGAATTCCTCTATACTCAACTTTAAAGCAACCCTACCTAACCTTACTTGAATGCATGTGGTTATTCCCAACCGGACCTTACCCGACCCGAATTTGCTCAATCCAAGCCGAACCCAATTTCAAATCAGTTTGGAGTTTTCCAACCCTATGCCCCCAAGGACCCTAACGACCCAACCTAACCCGACCAGAACTTGGGTTGGGTCGGCCGGGTTCGGGTTGACCTGAACCCAAGTTGCAGCCGTACTTTTTTATCATTGATTGAGTGAATCAATCCTCTGTCGGAAATTTTGCAGTTGATTGCAGTGCAATGCCAAATGCTGTTGAGTAGTTGTGTTGTGACTGTCCACTTTGCCTGTTTAATTGAAAAATAGTTGACACTGAGTTATGGTTCATATATTAATAGATGGTCTTGACAAAAGGTACTGCACTGGTTAATTTCTTGTCAATCATGCAGTTAATTGGTGTTATAATGGATGCCTTAGCTGAGGGAAAGTCATTCAGTGTGATTAGCAGGGTCTCTGTCTGGAGATAGTTCCATCTTCATTCCATCTTCCTAGATGCATCTCCAGTCTAATCACCGCCATGTGATTATGATTATGATTATGATTATTTAGCATTAAAATAATAAAAGTGAAAGATTGTCAATTTTGCGGCTTCATAAATATTTAATAGTTGCTGATCTGTAAGATTGGTGTACCTAGTAAATTCATTGGAATCCCTAATCCTTCTCATCAGTTGTCACTCCTGTGTCAAATCACACTTCACATTTGCGTTCCTGCTTCCTAGCTGTTTATACTAGATAACTTTTTCAAACAGACGCTTCCCCACTTCTGTACCTGAATCCGTTGCTGCTTCACTTCATGTTTCTTGCAATGCTAGTTATGTTGAAATAATACTGCTATGCTACTTGGGGCATGTAGAGAATTGACTTTCGATGATGATGTGGCAGTCTTTGGGAATGGATGTATAGGGTTCTAAAATTTCCAATATGCAATGGGATTGGAATTATTGAGTTGTTCACTTATGCTGTTTGTGGGTACTAGACAGACTTGATTAAAACCATGCAACACAAGTGTAACATCCATTGAGGTTTAGAAAATCTTCTTATAGTATCCTAAAAGACTGTTCAAAGGGGGTTCACAAATCATAAGTACCTTTGAACCATTGCAATTTGTAAGTTCTGGAAATTTATTAATATCTAGTTAAAATGCTAGTCAGAAAGACATTTGTTTTATTTCCTAGAAGACAGGGAAGTTCCTTCTGAAGAAAAATTCTCTAGAAAAAAGAAAGCATGTGGTTCTTTAAATAGGCATGGTTCTTTAAAAATGCCTATTTAAAGAATAATGGAATGCATTAATGTACTCATTATTGTTTAATAGCCTGTGAAGTTTAGGTTTCTATGTCTTGGGATTTCAGTCGAGGTGCTGTCATGGTTTTAAATATTGGTATGCTATGGCCATATCAGCCAACCCCATTACGATATAGGGTGAACTGGTCAGATAAGAAAAAATAGGCTTTATCGGCTAATGCCAGTATCAATGATGCCACAGGCTTATTATGGTTGATGTGGACCCCAGTGCAATCACAAGGGTCCTGTTATGAAATTTTTATTTTTCAAAATATCTTGCTTATCAACTTTTTTTCTTCATTTCAACCATTAAGAAAGCTTAGGAATTAATTTTAGAGTAGATCTTGGCCTATTTTGAGGATGAAAGCACAATATTTGAGTGGGATTCAATGAATCAAAGTAGAATGGACCATTTTTGGTAATATCGTAAGAAAGGTAAACCATCAATTTTTTTCTTCATTTCTTTCATCATCCTTTTGTCGTATTCATATGGAATGGGCCCTAAATAATATACCAAATCATGCTTGATTTTTGTTCGATTAGGACTTATTTGTTGAGTTTCAGCAGGTCAAGTTGACAACTGACATTCTTATCAAAGAATGGTTTGATACATCATTGAGTACGAGTTGAAAACCACAAAAGAAAAAAAGAAGAAAGTTTTGATGTTCACATTCCTATTTTTCCAATTTCTTTTTTTCAAGACTTTTTTTTTTGAAAAGAAGAAAGAAACATGTCCAGTATGGGCCTATATTGTCCAACATGGGTCCTGTACAATCCTATACGCCCTTGTTAGAGAATATATTTGTCTTTTCTGAGCTCACTTGGGACACCATTTTTGGTAATATCGTAAGAAAGGTAAACCATCAATTTTTTTCTTTGTTTCTTTCATCATCCTTTTGTCGTATTCATATGGAATGGGCCCTAAATAATATACCAAATCATGCTTGATTTTTGTTCGATTAGGACTTATTTGTTGAGTTTCAGCAGGTCAAGTTGACAACTGACATTCTTATCAAAGAATGGTTTGATACATCATTGAGTACGAGTTGAAAACCACAAAAGAAAAAAAGAAGAAAGTTTTGATGTTCACATTCCTATTTTTCCAATTTCTTTTTTCAAGACATTTTTTTTTTTTTTTGAAAAAAAGAAAGAAACATGTCCAGTATGGGCCTATATTGTCCAACATGGGTCCTGTACAATCCTATACGCCCTTGTTAGAGAATATATTTGTATTTTCTGAGCTCACTTGGGACACCATTTTTGGTAATATCGTAAGAAAGGTAAACCATCAATTTTTTTCTTCGTTTCTTTCATCATCCTTTTGTCGTATTCATATGGAATGGGCCCTAAATAATATACCAAATCATGCTTGATTTTTGTTCGATTAGGACTTATTTGTTGAGTTTCAGCAGGTCAAGTTGACAACTGACATTCTTATCAAAGAATGGTTTGATACATCATTGAGTACGAGTTGAAAACCACAAAAGAAAAAAAGAAGAAGATAGTTTTGATGTTCACATTCCTATCTTTCCAATTTCTTTTTTTCAAGACTTTTTTTTTTTGAAAAAAAGAAAGAAACATGTCCAGTATGGGCCTATATTGTCCAACATGGGTCCTGTACAATCCTATACGCCCTTGTTAGAGAATATATTTGTATTTTCTGAGCTCACTTGGGACACCATTTTTATTTGGTAGTGTTATCTTTATAAAATTGGTTTAGAGAGCACTATATTTTTGATCACTAAATTTTCCCAAATATCTCTCTCTCTCTCTCTCTCTCAACATGGTATCAGAGATAGGGTTTCATTGACCTAGTTCTTCTTACCTTCCCTCCTCTTTTCCCTCCCTTCCCTTTCCTTCTCCTCTTCCTTTCTCTTTCGAGTTTCTTCTTCTTCTTTTGCCCTTTGTCCTTATATAACAGCCCTGTAATATATCGCTTTTTGGCCCAGCTGATAAGCCCATCAATCCCATTGTTCGAAGCCCTGCATGCAATGCTTCATTTATGAAGGAAGAGAATTATAACATTATGAATCAATCATTACATATGCCCCTAGCATGTTGCAATGGTGATACTACTACAGTTCATCTGCCAAAGTAACCAAATTGTTAATTCTTGCCCAAAACTGAAGCTGTTTTATATCTGTAAGGTCAGCAAGGAGTAGGTTCTAATTAGGTCATTAAATTTGGCTTTACTGACCAGTCGAGGGAGTGGCTACATGAGAACCTTGACTTGTTGCTTCCAAAAATGAAAACCTACTAAATTATTAATAAAAGCCTTTCTTGAACTTATCCCATCGGCAATTTGCACTGCCTAATCCATGTTTCTTTAAGAAATCATTTATACTGAACTGCAGACATATCATTGCATTCTTGATAATATGTAAGGTTCTAACAGCGACCTTCGTTGGGATTGTGGATGTACATAGCTGTGCATGTGCATTTTATGGAGTTTTGATTGCAGTAGTGTTAGTGAAAAAAGAGCTACTGCTAAAACTATTTTTAGCAGTAGCTTAGAACAAAGGAGTCGTTAGTGGGGATGGTTCTCCTATTTCTCGCTGTTAATCGTGACATAATATGGTCAACACTATTTTATTTATGAACAACCAGGTCTGGTAAATACATATGTCTATAGTAGTTATCCAATTAGTAATACTTTATTTTATTTATTTTGAATGATAATACTAGCATTGTATTAAAATCAAGCAAGAAGGAAATTCACACCTTGAGTGTGTCATGGAGGAAAGGGTGGTGAGAGATGATCTTTCCCCTGACAGTCCAGAGATGTCACCCCAAGATGCCACCAAATCGTCTCTATTACATCCCGAGAAAGCTCTTACCCCTCATTGCCCAAGAAATCGTTACTTTCTGTAGCTTGAATTGTATATCCTCTAGTTTGGCCACCTTATCATTCTGCATTAACTGAAATAGCCTGACGTATATCTATACATATGTGTGTATGTGTGTATTTGTATACTCGATTGCCCTAGACATTGATAATTACTGTAAGCTTGAATTGTATATTCTCTAGTTTAGCCACATTCATTCTGCATTAACTGAAATAATGCTGTAGATGCCCTTATATATGTATGTATGTGTGTGTGGGTGGGTGTTGGGTGTCCAAGGAAGTAACCTGTTTTTCTAGGCTATTTTTTGTAAAAGAATTACTTACATTGACAGAGTGCTAACTTTGATATATGAAGCCGTTTAATCAACCATGTTGACTTCAACTAACTGGTACACATCTTACTCTTGAAATTGAAATTGTGAAGCAGAAATATTGCGTGTAACCACAATGTTGGGGAATGCATCTCTTAGAGATCAAAGTGGGCTGGAACATGCTAGCCCTCTGACTTCTGGAGGGTTATTTTCAAATGGAGGAGGAGCTGACATGAATGGATGGGCGTCAGCATTTCAATCGGAAGTATGGATACTAATCATTAACATAACTCCTTTTTCCATCCAATTTTTCTACTATTGACAAGCATTACTGACATTGTTTCTTACAGCTGGTGCTAACTTGAATTAAATTTCCTGTTTTAGTGATTGAGTTATGAATTTCCACTGTTACTAGGATTGGAATACTGACATTATTACAAAAGAATGGCAAAGAAATAAACTTGGTTTCTTGGAGGCTTTCAAATTAGCTTTTACATCAGGAGTTGTTTAGCAATGCAAAATCTGGCCACCTCTTTGTTGGGAAAATTTTGTAATTGTCGCATAGATACTAACATGGAAGGCTGTTTGAACCAAAGCCTCAAATGCCAAAAGTTACAAACTGGCAAGTGTGAATGCGCAGCAAGATATAGTCAGTGATGTTGAACAGAAAAGAGTGCTTTTCTGCATTGCAAAACTGAATAAGGGTGCACTTGGAAGTATCTTGGGAATTGAGGGTGGACAAGGTCCATTTCTGGTAGTGGTTCGTTTCAAGTGGTACTTGAAGTGAACAAAATAGTATTCAGGGTAGGAAAACTGATGACTTGCCCGTTCAGGTTTTGTGTATTGTACAAAAAAAAGGGTCCTTTTTTAGGTACTAACATATGCTACCTAAACACATACTAACACATGCTACCTAAACACATACTAACACATGCTACCTAAACACATGGTGCCAATATTCAATCATAAATAGATATGGTAGGCAATTATTTGCTTCCCGATGACATTTGTCGACTGCCTAATCATGTTTCTACAATATTTATTTCAGTGCTTCACTGATCCTAGTTAAGTTTGATTTTGTATATTGTGATGTGATCACTGCCTTGTCCTTCTGTAGCTTTAATAATTATTTACCTAAAATGCCCAGCTAGAACATTAAGAATCATCTGAAACTTAAATTGTGTCAGTGCATTCTAGAGCTGAAGCTATTGAATTGTAGAAGTTAGGCCTTCAAGTTCGGAAAACCTTATAGCTGGGGCAAAGCTATGGTGATGATAAAGGTTGTGGAAACCTTGATATAAATGTCCATGATGCTTTGGCTGTGTTATTTTTTGTTATGTCTCTTCAATTTCAGCTTCTATTACTTGAGAGCATGACTATTTCGTATTTCTGTTCAATCATTATATTTTTGTTTAAGATTTTCTTTAGACTGCGTTTGGTTGCACCAATATCATGAAATTTCGTGATTAATCGGTCTAATTTTTGCAAAATATCATGAAATGTCATGATATTTGGTGCAACCAAACACATCCTTAATCTTTTCATCTTGTTCTAATTTCACTTCTAAGGAGAGTTAAAAGCTGCTTTCAATAAAATATTATTCTTCATTGAAAAAGGTGACACCCTCAAATACTGTTCTGTTCGTCTTCCCTAGTGATTCTCCTGGCATTTTTCTTTTCCTTTTGCCTGTTTGATAGCAAATTGGGTTGTATGTGCAGAGGTTGGGATTGTTACAGCCATCATCAGCACATGGCTGGCTTGGATCACAGGGAAGCTCCTCGGGTCTCATTGTCAAGAAAACAATCAGGGTTGATATTCCTGTTGACAAATACCCTACTGTATGCCACAACATTTTGCTCCATTCTGGTATTTTCAAATCATTTATCTCATTCTCTAGGTTAATAAAATTTCTATGAAATTCCCTTTTGTAGTACAACTTTGTAGGTCGCCTTCTAGGTCCTAGAGGGAACTCCCTTAAGCGAGTGGAGGCAAGTACTGAATGCCGTGTCTTGATCAGAGGCCGTGGCAGCATCAAGGATCCAACTCAGGTGATAATAATGATCTTTTGTCATTCTTCCTAACAAGTGTGTAAGGACCTGAAAACTCTACTTGAAAGTTACTCAAGCCTTGTTAATCAAACTCAAAACTTGGTTGCATGAACGACTCAGTTGACTCTAGCAAAGTCTAGACCAGTGTTTTAAATAGCGGTAGTGTGTAGGGTAGCGTTTAACCCTCTATAGCGTGTAGCGTAAGCTACGTGATACTTCTATTTTTTAATTTAAAATCAGGAAAAATATGATAAATAGTTAGAAAAAGCAATAAAAATAAAAATAAAAAATGCCTAAAAGGATTTTCATTTTTTTTCAAGTATAAGCATTTTTCAATGAGTTATTAATTATCATTTATCAAAAGCCGATCTACATATATAAAATTATAAACCAAATTAAATAATTCTCACAACAACAGCTTTCTAAGCAAACCACTTTAGTTAATGTCTAATTGAAACCACAAGTCACAACTCACAAGTATGAAAAAGAAATAAAAATCCCACTGGTTAAGAGTATTAAGTACAATTCGTATGTCATCAATATAAAGAGGCGTTTTCAAAAACCTTCTTTTGAAAATCCTTTTCCTTTTAAGTTTAGTTTTAAAGGTTTTTAATGTGTGAGTTTCACACCAACTTTAGCAAAGGATCACCACCATTTAAAGTGAAAGTAAACAAAGAAAGGTTTGATTTTAACTTTACATTTACGCTTCTTAATAATATAAAATTTACACTATTTTTAACAAACAAAACTAAAAAAAAAAAAAACACTGTACCATACACTACAAACGTTTCATGCTACATAGTTGTGGCATACATTGTGACCCTTGTAATGTATGCTATAGGGGATTTACACTATTTAGCTATGCTACATAGCGCTACGGCTATGCTATGCTACATTGTGTATGCTACTGCTGTGCCACAAGCGCAATTTGAAACACTGGTCAAGACTTGATAGTTCTGTTCTAGCTTTGTGTTTATCTCCTCCTTTGTCTCATTAATCAAAACTATTTCATCTACAAATGATAAACACCATGGGACCTCTTTTTGTAAATTAGCATGCTACTAGGTGCATGAGAATGTTCCATATACTTAGCCCACTTGATCATTTCTCTCTCTATATATGATCTCTCTGTTTGTGTGTGGACACACACACACAAAGGTTTCGCTAATGTCCCCAAAGCTTCTAATTGGCACTTGGGATGCCCAATCATCAATCTTGACAATTAGGGACAAGCCATGGTGCAAAAATAATGTCAATCAGATGATCCTAAGCATCCAATCAATAGCATGGAAAATGGACAATCAAGATGAAGTGGAGAAACAAAATAGGTCCAATCATCATTTGAACGATCTATCTAATAAAGCCCACTTTGTATTGCTTATTATTCCAAAGTAGCACTTTGAATTGATAATTCTAGCCATGCGATCTATTGCTCATAAAAAAACAGACAGTGGGAACAAATTGGCCTCATTCATAGGGTTAGATGATTGTTGTTATTCTTGCACCATTGCTTTCTCCCAATGGTACTATTGAATGAAGGGTCCAGACTGACAATTGTGCATCCCATGTGTAAATTAAAAGTGTTGGGGATGTTGCTAATGTCCCCATCAAAACCCTATACGCATTTATGTGTGTATATAGCAATGAAGGCGTCCATGCAGGCTACCTCATAAAAGGGCTTTAAAATGTGTCGGCACTTGTGTTAGAGATCCAGGCCATTTACTAGGTAGTGTTCAATGTGAACATGCCATTGATCAATTGGTTCCGCTGATTAGGCAGGTTGAATTTGTATCAGAAAAATGGGTGGTTACAGGTTAAAAATGATGTCCAACAGTCCTAATTTAATGAATATGTGGCTCACTTGATGAAAGTACTGTCCTGATTTTTAGTATATGGCATGTTCATAATGCCCACTGCCTGATGAATGGTCTGCCACCTTGCATCAAGGGCCATAAGTCTCATCGAGTCGCTGTAATTCTGGAATTAATTGCGAGTCTTCTTCTACGTATGTTATTAAAAGTTTCTATGGGCTAGACTCCTAATTAATTTTGCAACAAAATGGTGGTGATTCCTCATCCTCACATATGACACTGACGTTTGACTATCAGGACCATCCAAATTGTGGGTTCCTTTGTGGATGGAGCATATATTTAAAATGACACTTGTCAAGGAATCCCGACCATCTGATAATTGGCTGTGAAATGGAAGGTTGAAAGGAAAATAGTGGGTGGTCCGAATTCTTACTGAAGCTTAAATTGTTATTTATTTAATTATTTTTGAAAGATGAAGCTCAATTTGTTAATATTATCTTCTCAGACAATTTTTTGATTATGCTCCTTCCACGGTTGGGTCAGTGATTAGGATGGTTTGGATTGCTGTATATCTATGCTATGTACAGTTGAAGAGTCACCACCATTTCTTAAAATGGTGCAAAACTAACATGGGATTATATCCCAGCTCCCAAAATTCCCATCACTTCTGTAAATTAAAGAAGACAGGCGGTTGCATCATGCTTCATGGGACAACATGTCGGGCAGTTAAGGAACAACATGTCATATAATGAGTGTTGCTGAAATGAGTATGTTGAGATAGATGAGCGGCAAGACAATGAAGAATAGAATTAGAAATGAATGCATTTGAGGATACTTAGGAGTGGTACCAATAGTAATAGATGACTGAAAGTAGACAGATGGTTTGGTCATGTGCACTGGAGACCAAGAACCTCACCAGTTTGGAGCGAGTTGGTACAAGTTGAATGCTCTAAAAGGGCAAGAGGAAGGCCCAATAGGACATGGATAGAGGTAGTTAGCAAAGAAGGCTTATGGTCCTAACTGAAGATATGGCCTTCAGTATAGTGGAATAGCGGTAAAGGATTCATGTAGCCAACCCCAATTAATTGTGATAAGTTTTAGATGATGATGACAAAAAGGTTGCATCATAAAAGGGCTGGGGCTCAGTCTGGGCTTGGCCTTGGTATAAACATATTGGGATGGGCTTGGGCCTTTCTTGTTGGCCCATCATGGGCCCAGGATGGGCTCCAGCCTAGGTTCATTGGCCTGTTGACAGCCCTATCTGTACCACTTGTATCATTTTCTCTGTTTCACAGATTGTTATTGTTGTAAAGTGTTAAAGACATGGGCTGATGTGGGATCATAGCATCGTTCTTTTCCTTTATTTATCTACCTGTATATAATTGAGTACCTGTATATAATCGAGTACTTGTCCAGTAGTTGAACTTCTAAACTAAATCAAGCATTAAGTTAATCTTGATTGACTTGATTCATTAATTTCAATATGTTTTATCAAAGATTTGAAGAGTAAAATAATCTCACTTGATTTTAGCATTTCCCCCCCTTCTAAGCTTTACTGTGTACTTTTCTGAGTTTCAAGTTGACTTGGATTTGGACACCTCTGTCTGAGTTGATTGTTGAGTTTTTAGTTATTGCCTGGCATAACCGTAGTTTTATTATTGTTTGTAACAGGAAGAAATGATGAGAGGAAAGCCGGGGTATGAGCATCTAAATGAGCCTCTTCACATTCTTGTTGAGGCAGAATTACCAGTAGAAATAGTTGATTCCCGACTGATACAAGCACGTGAGATTCTTGAAGACTTGCTTAAGCCTGTGGTAACTTTTCCTCCTCCCTGACCTTAAAATTCTTTTCATCGTTATTAACTATTCCATGTATTGGCCTCTCTCTCTCTCTCTCTCATGCAAAAATGGTTACGTAAAGGTACCAGTGGCCACAGTTACATATTACACGGCTATAATGGCAAAATAAAAAAAAATAAAAAAACTGTAATGGCCCATTACGGCCCTGCAACAGGCGAAATGGCCCTTATTACGGATCATCACTGTGCTGATACAAGTTTTTTTTTTTTTCAAAAGAAAAAGAAGGAAGCCGTAACAGGCGAACAGCCTATATTGTAACAGTAACAGTGGTGGGTGGCCATTACAGCTGCTGTTGTCGTTATGGAATACCACTCTCTCTCTCTCTCTCTCTCTCTCTCTCTCTCTCTCTCCATTTATTTTATTTATTATAATCCAGGACGAGTCACAAGATTTCTTCAAGAAGCAGCAGCTCAGAGAGCTTGCCATGCTCAACGGCACACTCCGCGAGGAAGGTCTGCACATGTCCGGCTCTGTATCTCCCTTCCATAACAGCCTTGGTATGAAGAGAGCCAAAACAAGGGGGTAGTAGTGTCAGCATAAGTAGGCAGCAATGCCAATTCCCACGAGACACGTGGCCTAGACGGCCTGCTTTCCATCGGGGGACCCATCCCTGATGGGTGTTGGTTCTAACTTGTTTCCATATGAAGTTTGCTTGTATGCTATTCGAAGGGTTGATGATGCTAGTGTGATAGTGGGCCACTTCGGGCGGTTTTGGGGCTTCCAAGTTCCATCCGTGTTCAGCAAGTTTGATGGGCCAAAATCTTATCAGCGTTTCCTTCTGTTTGTATTGTTAAGGTTATGGTTTTGTGGTGTCAGTTTTGATATTTATATTTTACAGTTGTGGGGGTGTTGTATGGAAAGAAAATGCATATGGCTGTATACAAAATGTGAGCTGGAACAAAAGCAGGTCTGTTTTTGGTAGGGAGGGTTATGTGTCAACTGTAGATTATTACTAAGTTGTGGTGATTTTATTATCAGTTTATTTGGATCTTCTGTTATGATTACTGTCGCATCTTTCATATCTATGTCTGCCGCTGCTTCTATTTGTTAAATTTATTGCTGCTAGGCTGTTTGGTGCCATACTCTATGATATTCCATTTTTCGGCTTTTCTATTTCGAAGTGGCTCTTGTAAGGTCAAGTTGGAGAGATTGAGAATCACAGGGCCCACCTGATGTGTGACGCAGATCTTGCACCTTAACTGCTTGACGGTCAAGTTGGAGAGGTTGAGGACACAGATCTTGCGCCTTAACTGCTTGACAATCAAGTTGGAGAGATTGAGGATCACAGGGCCCACCTGATGTGTGACACAGATCTTGCACCTTAACGGCTTGATGGTTTGAAGCTGTTCCTTGTATTGCTTTGTCAAAGGATATGATGGTTTGCCAACATCAAAAGATGGAAATGCTACTGCTTTACAGAGAAGAAAATTCTAGTCTTTTGAGTAGATTTCTATTACAGTTCATTGTATTGCATTTTCATCAGCTTGCAGTTAACAGGTTTGATTTTTGGACTGTTGTGCAGATGCAGTGGTAGCACATAGGGTGCAACTTGGGTTATTTGGGTTGGGTTGACCCTCAACCCCAGTGCAATCTGACCTCAAGAGGACTCAGCTCACAGCTCAATCCAACCTGAATTCCCACTAGAGGTGCCCAACTCTACAAGACATAACCTGACCCGAATTTGCTCTACCTGAATTAAATCAGGTTGGCACTTTCCAACCCAAATCCAACCAAAGGACCTTGACAGCCGGATTGCTAAAACAAAAGATGAAATAACTTGGTGCCTTTGCTTTTGTACGGAGCTATCTTCCTTGAAGGTAAGAGTTGCAGAAAGCCTTGTTTTGAAGATATAGGCTTCTTAAGAAGAGGGAGGGAGCATATTTCCTTTGATGTTTTGTTCATCATACAAAAACTGAACTTAGGAAGCATATTTCCTAGTCGGAGTAGATGAGCAGGTTAGATCACTTCAAACCAAACTTGAATGGATACATGCCTTCCTCAAGGATGTTGATGGGAAGTGCAAAGAGAATGAAAGAGTCAAGCTTTGGGTGGCCCAAATAAGAGTAGCTTATGATGTTGAGAATGTGAAAGAATAAAAGATTATATATATATATAAAATTTTGAAGGTGAAGCATATCACTGGTAACTTTGTTAATTAATAAAAGTCGGTACAAGGCTTTTGGCAATCACACAAAAAGAAAATGGGCCTTGTCTAACATATAATGATATAAAAGCAGCCTAAACTATCATTTACACCGTGGCGCCAGGCCTGATGAAGGAGCTGGGCTACTCCAGCAACCCTAGAGATAGAAAGTATGTGAAACAGAAATCAACGGAAGCATAGCTAGGCAGCCCGAACTAAGAACAGAAGGGGGCAACCAGGAAGCTTTGGATGGCCCAAATAAGAGAAATAGCCTATGATGCCGAGGATGTTATTGATGCCTTCATTTTTAACATTGACATTGGGCATTGGATAAAAGGAAAAGTAAAAAATAAAATAAATAGGGACAATAATTTAATTCTTATCTTTTGACTATTGGATAGGGCTTCTTGTTCCTTAAAAAAACGTCACTCAATCCCCACACATATCGACACATATCAGACTATTTGTGGTAGACACGTATCAAACCATTCATTTGTTCCAATGTCCCACTATTGCTGCAGCTTGTTTCAAGCACTGCTGTGTTCCATTCAACCTTCAAATGCTAACAATTCAAAAATTTCCATCATCCCAATTTTAAACCATAAGCCCATTTTGGATCTTCTTCATAGGTGAAAGTAGGTACATCAAAGACGTATTTTGATGAGCACAAGACGTCAATCATTCAACAATATCAGTTTTGCTTAATGCATAGGCGCCCAAGGTCTAGGGTGCTCGAAATCCACTCCGTCCATCAGGTCGTGATCCTTATGTTCACATCAGTCGTAAAAAATAAAATAAAATAAATCATATGGGCCACACAACATATCTGATCCATATGAATTTTGGATTAGGCCAATTTTGGTATCTTTCCTGCATGGTGAGTCAAACATAGTATGGTTTATGAAAGACCAAAGAATAAGATGAAATCATTGAGTGACTTTTCTAGGTTTGGTGGGTGGGATCCCTAACTGTGGGGCCCGCCGTGGATGTATGTTCCTTTCATCTACGCTATCCATCTATATTGAAAAAACATTTTAAGGCATGATCCCAAGAACGAAGCAAAGATCCAAGTCTTTGTGATATTTCAAGGCATGATCCTAAAAATGAATCAGAGTTCACAAAAACATTTTAAGGCATGATCCCAAAAAAAAAGTAAAAAAAAGTTTTGGATCAAGATGATATTTGTGTGGTCGTTTTATCTTGGTTGACCTTAACAAGGGGTTGGATGGCAGACAAACATTATGATGGGCCGATAGTCTAACCCAAATGGTTGTTCCTTATGATGGAGTTTTCCTCCTCAGATCAGAGGAGAGATGGAGCAACGGGTGAAAAATCGGAGTAATTCACCACGTTTCTCGACTGGTCGTGGGACAGCCACGACTGGTCGTGAGAGGCGCTCGACCAGTCGTAGGTTCGAACCCTGGGACGACTTGAAGTCCAGCGAGTTGTGCTGTTTTTTTTCGGGGTTTAGGACTAGTCGTAGGTGGTTTACGACCAGTCGTAGGAGAGCTACGACTAGGCATAGGTTACACAGTTTTTGCGTGAAATTACGGATTTGAGTCATTTCGCAACAGGGATGTGGAAAGGAGTTTCCTAAAACTATAAAAAGGGGTCTCTAGTATTTTTCTAGTGATGAGAAAAACACAAGAGGGTTATCAAGGGTGAGAGAGAAAGAGAAAGAGAGAGAGGAAGCTTGTGGAAGGGAGTCATCGTTTCGGCGCTTCTACATCCTTCTGATCGGTGAGAACCCTCTATTTTCTTTTATTCTCTTATTATTTATCCGCTCCTGCGTGAGTGACGAAGGTTGTAAACATTCTACTTCATAGTGGATTGTTGATCTGGACGAGGTTCCGTGGTTTTTACCTCTTTGAGGGTTTTCCACGTAAAAATTTCTTGTGTGGTGTGTGATTGTTGCTTTGATTTATTTCATTGCTTTTATTATCCCATTATTCTGGTTTGTTCGGGAGGCTAGATCCTAAGGTTTTGTGCAAGGCCCCCAAAAAAGTGGTATCAGAGCGCTAAGTTCATTGAACGGGTAGGATCGGTTTGGAATTATGGAAGGTGGCTCATCAAGGATGATCAGCCTTAATGGTTCTAACTGGACTATATGGAAGGCTAAGATGGAGGACTTGCTTTATTGCAAGGATTTATATTCTCCAATTTTAGGCATATCAGCAAAATCAAAGGATATGTCTGATGATGATTGAAAGAAGTTGGACCGAAAGGCGGTGGAGTTTATTAGACAATAGCTGGATGATTCTGTGTTCCACCATGTGTCTACGGAAACCTCAGCCGCTAGCTATGACTGAAACTACAAGGGCTGTATGAGAGGAAGACAGCCGGTAATAAGATTTTTCTGATAAGACGACTTGTGAATCTCAAGTTCAAGGATGGTGGTTCTGTGGCCGAGCACATGAATGAGGTGAGCAATATAGTGAACCAACTCTCCTCTATGAAGATGGTCCTGGATGATGAATTGCAGGCTTTACTATTGCTTAGTTCGTTGCCTGACAGTTGGGAGACATTGGTGGTGTCTTTAAGTAACTCCGTGCCAGACGGAAAGATATCCATGAAACAGGTTATTAGATGTCTCTTCAATGAAGAGACAAAGAGGAAGTCTCAGGGGTCTACTCAGCAAGAGGCACTTGTGACACATGAACGGGGGAGAAGAAAGAACAGGAAGAGCGGGAAGGCCCGAGATAAATCAAGAGGCAAGTCGAGTAACAGAAAAGATGTTGAATGTTAGAATTGTGACAAGAAGTGCCATTATAAGCATGAATGTCGTAAGGCTAAAAATGACAAGAAAGGAAAAGGAAAGGAGAAGGAAGATGAATCTGATTCCATTGCGGTCGCTTCAGATGGCGACGTTGTTATTATTCTTTCAGCAGATCACAATGTATGTCTCACGGCTACGAGTTAGGACATCGACTGGGTGATTGACTCATGAGCTTTTTTTCATGCGACTCCACGCAGGGATTTCTTCACAAGATACAAGTTAGGTGACTATGGGACCGTGAAGATGAAAAATTCTGGCGTATCGAAGATCGTGGGAGTTGGTGATATTTGTGTGAATACCGATGTGGGCTGCACGTTGGTTCTCAGGGATGTGAGGCATATCTCAGACCTTCGCCTCAACTTGATGTCGATGGGAAGGTTGGATGATGATGACTATGAAAGCCGGTTTGTTAGTGGGCGCTGGAAGCTCATCAAGGATTCGTTGATCGCAGCCAAAGGAAAGAAGTGTTGCACCCTATACAAGGTAAGTGTCAGTGTATGCAAGGGTGAGTTGAACGCAGCGGAAGATTCAACTATTGACATGTGGCATAAGCGTCTAGGCCATATGAGTGAAAAAGGGCTTCAGCTACTAGCGAGGAAGCGGCTCCTTTCAGATGTGATAGGTATACCTCTCAAAACCTGTCTTGATTGTTTATCAGGGAAACAACATAGAGTTTCATTTATTAAAACTGCTTCTCATTTTAATAAAGTACATGCATTAGATTTGGTTTATTCTGATGTGTGTGGTCTTATGAGCACAAAAATCTTGGGTGGGACATTGTATTTTATTACTTTTATAGATGATGCATCTAGGAGGGTTTGGGCTTATGCTTTGAAATTCAAGGACGAGGTCTTTGGTGTGTTTAAGTTGTTTCATGCTATGGTCGAGAGAGAGACAGGTAGATCATTGAAGTGCATCCGCACTAATAATAGTGGTGAATATATCGGCGACTTTCATGAGTACTGCAAGTCCCTGGATATACGACATGAACAGACGGTTCCCAAGACCCCCCAGTATAATGGTGTAGCTGAGTGAATGAATCACACCATTGTTGAGAGAATCAGATGCATGTTATCCCATGCAAAGTTACCCAAGACGTTCTGGGAAGAAGCAATGTACACGGCGATGTATCTGATAAACAGGTCTCCATCAGCCCCATTGAATGGAGAAGTACCTGAGAAGGTGTGGATTGGACAGGATCCATCATACAGTCATCTCAGGGTGTTTGGATGTAAGGCTTCCGTTTACGTACCAAAGGACGAGAGGTCCAAGCTTGATATGAAGATCAAGCAGTGTGTGTTCTAGGGTACGGTGATGACAAGTTCGATTACAAATTATGGGATCTGACCAAGAAAAAACTCGTCAGGAGTAGAGATGTGGTTTTCTTTGAAGATCAGTGTATTGAAGACATTGGTAAGCTAGAGAAGAATCGGCCTAGTTCAGGTGCGTTAGAGGACATGGATCCGGTTATTCCTTCTGTGGTGCCTGATGACGGGGGAGTACAGCGAGGTGCAGAGGACGAGGGGGTTCCTACAGAAGATGGACCGAGGGAGCAGCCCCCACTCGATCCACCTATTGAGCCACAGGTGAGGAAGCCATCTAGGGACAGACAGCCGTCCAAGAGGTACTCGCCGCATGTATACATTATGCTGACTGATGTGGGAGAGCCAGAAGATTATTCTAAGGCCCTATTCGATAAGCATAAGGAGGAGTGGTTGAAAGCTATACAAGAGGAGATAGAATCCTTGTATAAGAACCACACTTATGACATGGTGAAACTGCCTAAGGGCAAGAAAGCTCTGAGCAATAAGTGGGTGTTCAAAAAGAAGGTTGAGCAGAAGAATTCACAGACGAGGTTCAAGGCCAGACTTGTGGTAAAAGGGTTCGGTCAGAGGAAATGTATAAACTTCGAGGAGATATTCTCACCAGTGGTGAAGATGACATTCATACGGGTGTTGCTTGGGTTGGCGGCTAGCATGGATCTGAAGATAGAGCAGTTGGACGTTAAAACTGCCTTTCTCCATGGTGACTTGGAAGAAGAGATCTACATGCACCAACTAGAGGAGTTCGAAGTCAAGGTCAAGGAACATATGGTGCGTAGGCTGAGGAAGAGCTTGTATGGGATGAAACAAGCTCCACGACAATGGTACAAGAAGTTCGATTCATTCATGTCACAGCATGGGTATGATAGAACGGAGTCGGACCACTGTATGTTCACGTGCAAGTTCTCAAATGGTGATTTCATAGTTCTGCTCTTATACGTTGATGATATGCTCATCATGGGAAAAGACATCAAAAAGATCGACAGGCTGAAACAGGAGTTGGGCAAGTCTTTTGCGATGAAAGACTTGGGCCCGGCTAAACAGATCCTAAGAATGGAGATAACCCGTGACAGAAGCAACAGAAAGCTTTGGCTGTCACAAGAGTGGTATATTGAGAAAGTCCTAGAGCGGTTCAATATGAATGCAGCGAAGCCGGTCAGTACTCCATTGGATGGTCACTTCATATTGAGCGACAGACAGTGTCCCAAGACGAAGGTAGAAGTGGAAGAGATGCAGAAGATACCCTACGCGTCAGCTGTAGGAAGTTTGATGTATGCTATGGTGTGTACACGCCCAGACATAGCATATGCGCTTGGTGTTGTCAGCCGGTATCTTGTCAATCCTGGCAAAGAACATTGGGTAGCGGTGAAGTGGATACTGCGGTATTAAGAGTCTCATCTAGGTTAAGCCTATGCTATGGTGATGGTAAACCTATGATAGAGGGCTACACAGATGTAGATATGACATGCGACATAGATACCAGGAAGTCTACATCAGGGTGGATGTTTACGTTTACAGGGGGAGCAGTTTCTTGGCACGACAAACTACAGAAGGTCGTAGTATTGTCGACGACAGAGGCCGAGTATATTGCAGTCACAGAGGCATGTAAAGAGATACTTTAGATGAAGAGGTTCCTACAGGAACTTAGCCTGAAGCAGGAGGAGCACGTGGTCTATTGCGATAGTCAGAGTGCTATACATTTGAGCAAGAATTCAAGTCAGCACTCCAAGTCGAAGCACATAGAGATTCGATATCACTGGATCAGGGATACTTTGGAACAGAAGGTATTACAGCTTGAGAAAGTCCACATGGACGATAATGGGTCAGACATGATGACCAAGAATTTGCTCAAGGGCAAGTTTGAAGTTTGTAGAAACCTTGCTGGTTTGAAGAAGGTGAATCCCTCCTGAGTTGGAAAGGGGAATATTTGATGGGGTTTTCCTCCTCAGATTAGAGGAGAGATGGAGCAACGGGTGAAAAATTGAAATAATTTACCGCGTTGCTCAACTGGTCATAAGACAGCCACGACTAGTCGTGGGAGGCGCTTGACCAGTCGTAGGTTCGATCCCTGGCATGACTCGAAGTCCAGTGAGTTGTGCTGTTTTTTTCGGGGTCTAAGACTAGTCGTAGGTGAGCTAAGATTAGTTGTAAGTGGTCTACGACCAGTCCTAGGAGAGCTACGACTAGTCGTAGGTTACGCAGTTTTTGCGCAAAATTGTGAAATTTGAGTCCTTTCGCAACAGGGATGCAGAAAGGAGTTTCCTAAAACTATAAAAAGGGGTCTGTAGGATTTTTCTAGTGATGAGAAAAACACAAGAGGATTATCAAGGGTGAGAGAAAGAGAAAGAGAGAGAGGAAGCTTGTGGAAGGGAGTCGTCGTCTCAGCGCTTCTACGTCCTCGTGATCAGTGAGATCCCTCTGTTTTCTTTTATTCTCTTATTGTTTATCAGCTCCTGCGTGAGTGACGAAGATTGTAAACGTTCTACTTCATAGTGGATTGTTGATCTGGACGAGGTCCCGTGGTTTTTACCTCTTTGAGGGTTTTCCACGTAAAAATCTCTTGTGTGGTATGTGATTGTTGCTTTGATTTATTTCATTGCTTTTATTATCCCATAATTTTGGTTTGTTCGGGAGGCTAGATCCTAAGGTTTTGTCCAAGGCCCCTAACACCTTAGAGGCGGCTCAAACCTTATACAAATCACATCTCTTATATACATGAGATTTCTTTGATTTTTTCCGATGTTGGATAAGAAAGCTACACTAAAAACCAAAAAAAAAAAAAATCGTAAAAAAAATGGAGGAAACACTTAAATTTTGAAACAAAATTATTTTAAAAAACTTTTTAAAAATACAATAAATGACTCTTACATCTTTAAGATTGAAAAATGATGAAGAGAGAGAATTGTTGGATTGATGAGTTTCCTGCTAGGTTTTGTTGTGGCATTAGAGATGTGCCAACCATCTACGATATTAGAAAGAAGAACAGAAAGAAGAACTGAGACATTGAAAGAAAGTTCAAAAAATAAAAATAAAATAATAATAATAAAATCCAAGAGCTACGACATCAATATACCGGCATGTGGAGAAGCTTCAAGTTCTTCATATCAAAGCCAAATGCATAGGGAGAAGAGGGCTCCCATTGTTGAGGAAGCCGATGTGTTGGCATTGAAGAAGAGATTAAGACAGTTGTGGGGCAGCTGTGCTGTCATTTCGATCACTGGTATGGGTGGAATAAGTAAGACTACTCTCGCTAAGAAAGTTTACAATAACAGTTTGGATTGCCATTCTTGGGTGTATGTGTCTCAAGAATATTGGGCACCAGAGCTTTTAATAAGCATCATAAATTGCATTAAAAGGCTCTTATGATACAAAATGGAGAGGATTCTTGAGGAAGACTTGCGGAGAAAACTCTCCAGGTACTTGAAAGGGAAGAGATATCTAGTGGTAATCAATGATATATGGGCTACAGAAGCTTGGGTTGCCTTAGTTATTGCATTTAAAGACAGGGAAAAGGCTAGTAGAGTGGTGCTCACGACTTGCAATGAAGAGGTAGCTAAGCATGCAGATGCATAAAGCACACTCCATAGAATACGTTTTCTTAATGAAAACGAAAGCCGAACATTGTTTTGTAAGAAAGCACTTCCCAGAAATCCTGCTTCGAAATTTGGAGGAGTTAGGGGAGAAAGCTTGTTGCAAAATGTGGAGGTTTACTTCTAGCAATCCCGGTGTTAGGAGGAAGAGTTGTAGGGAAGCGCGGAAGGTGAGCCCTCAAGATCTGACGGTCTACACGAGTTTTAGAACCCTCACAAAGTAGAAGATTGACGCTCCGACGGTCCGTCTATCTACTACTAGAGCAGATGAATCTATTCACACCTCTGATCATACGGTATATAGTGGTCCCGGATTTTGATCTATGGATCAGATCGTCCCAAAGACAAGTCAAAATAGACAGACTATAATGCACTCTATTTTCTCTGTATACTCTCTTGTTTCGTATGATTCGATGCGTTACATGAAAGAAGCGCAATCCTTTTTATAACAAAGGAAGGAGAGTGTGGGTGAGATTGGGATACGACCACACATAAGCCGATCACATAGAGGAAGGAGAGTTTGGGTGAGATTGGGATAAGGCCACATAATTTACTCACATCCCTATCTTCAATTTAAAAATTAAATTCATATTTGAATTTAAAATTTAATTGAAAGTAATCGTACCCACTAGTGATTGCTCAAGTGGGCCCCACTGGTCTACGTCCAACATCTTCCACTCAATCACATTGTGGGATAAACACATAAATTTGTCCAACTAACTTGCCGTATAACAATTAAATACCAAACATCGTGATCAAAAGAATCAGAGGCGTGGGACCAGCTAGATCTCCAAAATCTTCTCACAGGTGTTTAAGTACTAAGTGACCACCTAACTAGTACTCAATAACCCAAGCTTTGCAATGCCTGTCCTAGTCTGCATGACCACACTGGATGGAGTTAACTCCTGATCTGGAGTACTCGGCCAACATACGCATTTATCCAACTTATCGAGTTATTCTGAAAACTTGATTTTTCACAAAGTTCGACTAAAATCGATTTGAAGCAATACTTATATATATGCTTTTAAGAAAAAATATTGTTTGAAAAAAGTTTATTAAAAACAACTCGATACTATCGGCAGATAAGTCTTCAAGTGCATATTTAAAGTTCTAGAAACTTGGTGTAGCTGTCAAGGGATCTTCCCCACGCAGATGTGTAATTTGGAATCAATCAAGCTGCTTTCCTAGCGTAACCGAGTCTGACCAATCAAGGACCTTTTTTCATTGTATACTAAAGTAACGACACTCAATCTCATCCTCATATACACAAGAGGAGGGTAACTAAGGACACAAAGAGTCACCTATGAACTGGCTACTTGCATGTTGCAATGATTAGATCGAATCAAAGCAATCTGTGGATAATAGGTCCCAGCACGTGGCTACAATCCACGTCGTAAAGTAGACAATACTAGGTAAATATCGGGTCTACAATACGCAGGTTATTCTGCATGAGGTACGACTCATCTCATAACCTCATAACCTGACTTTAAATTCAAGCTATAATATTGATCGCTTGTAACGGAATGGTGCGATTATGTTATTCGACTTTATCAGTCCTATCTTCAATCTTTATAAGATTGTAAGTAGATACGACTTACTCATATCCTTATCCTTTATTATTCACAATAAAGGAAAGTTCATACTTTAATGTATAAACATGACCCCAAATGTACCTCTCTAGTACATTCAAGGTTGGTCAACCCGTGCGAGTGGGTGACCGGCTTGTCGATAAAAATAGAAATCCTACATGATCTCAAGGTAAATGCTGATGATCTTCATACCTAGTTATATTAGTGTTCAATACTGAATAAATATAATGTATTATTCATTAATAAAAGATCAAATGTATTACAAAATAAATACATTAGTCAACCTTTCCTCAATCCCATCTGCCTGACGTGAACCTGAAATAGATCTCTAGTTATATGTTTCATCATGGGATCAGCCACCATCTCCTTGGTAGGAATGTAGCTGAGGGCGACCTTCTTATCTCTCACTTGATCATGGACATAACGATACTTGATCTCAATGTGCTTTGATTTCTGGTGGTATTTAGGGTCCTTTGCCAAGTCGATAGCGGAAGTATTGTCTATCTTCAACGATATAGGCTGATGAACACTTGGTACAACACCCAGACTCAATAGAAATCTGCGAGCCCATACACACTCTTGAACTGCAGCACAACATAAAATATACTCGGCCTCCATAGATGAAAGAGCTGTGGATGTCTGTTTCTTACTTGACCATGAGATAGCTCCTCCTCTGAGTAATAATACATATCATGAAGTAGACTTTCCCTCGTCGGCATCATTACCCCAAGCAGCATCAAAATATCCTTTGAGTTCGAGGCTTGTGCCTTTATAACATAACATTAGGTCTTTTGTTCCTCTAAGATTGGAGAATATACGTTTGACGGCTTGCCAATGAAACTATCCCGGGTTACTCTGATAATGACTGACTATGCCAACTGCATATCTAATATCCAGTCTGGTGGAAAGCATAACATACATTAAACTCTCTACTGCTCTTGTATAAGGTACTGAGCACATAACCAATTTCTCGGCTTCAGTCTGGGGACACGATTTCCTGTCTAGCTTGGTAGCTTTATCCATAGGGGTTTCAACAGCTTTTAAATTTTTTATCCTGAACCGCTCTAAGATCTTTTGTATATAGGTTGCTTAAGACAAGCTTAAAAATTTCTTAGAGCGATCCCTGATGATTTTTACCCCAAGAATAAAGTTGGCTTCACCGAGGTATTTCATCTCAAAGTTCGAGAATAGCCAATCTTTAGTCAATATCAACAATTGCATGTTATTACCAGCTAACAGGATTTGTCTACATATAAAGATAGTATCAGAAAAGATCTTCCAGACCATTTCAGGTATACACAATGATCTTCTTCACTCATTGTGAATCCAAAAGTGGTTATGGCTAAGTAGAACCTCATGTACCACTGTCTTGAAGATTGCTTCAGCCCATAGATGGATTTCAACAATTTGCAGACTTTTTTTGGATGTTTTTTGTCCATATAACACATGGGCTATTGCATGTATATTTCTTCATCTAAGTCACCATTTAAGAATGCGGTCTTTACATCCATCTGATATAACTATAAGTTTAAACTTGCGACAATGGACAAGATCATGCTGATTAAGAAAAACTTGACAACAGGTGAAAAGGTCTCCTCGTAATCAACGCCTTCTTGTTGTGTGAAACTTTTAGTAATTAATCGTGCTTTATACTTATGTACTATACTATCTGCCTTTCTTTTGATCTTAAGTACCCATTTATTACCTATCGCTTTGCGATTGGAAGGCAGATCAACAAGTTTCCAGACTTTATTCTTCTCCATGGAAGCGATCTCTTCGTCCATAGCATTCATCCAATCGGCTGAATTAGAAGATAATAATGCATCCTGATATGAATCAGGTTCACCATCATCAACCGTAACACAAGAGAATGTTTGCCCCTCAATATCAAAGTATCTTCGGAGAATCATTCCTCTTTCGCTTTGACGTAACTCAGGAGCCTGCTGAGATGTCCTCCCACTGTCCTGACAAACTATAGGAGTATCATCACCGTGAGAAGCAGAACTCTCACTCTCCTGAGATATATCGGGTATTTCAAAAAATTCTACAGGAACCTTTTGTTTCATTCGGATTGGGTATCTATCTTCAACGAAGGTCACATCCCGAAATTCTATCTCAATCCATCGTCCATGGTCCTCATAAACTAGAACGTATCCCTTTGAATGCATAGGGTACCTTATGAATACACATTCAATGGTTTTACTATCAAGTTTACCTATATGCGGAGTAGGCAGCAAAACATATCCCAAAGATCTCCAAGGGCGTAGGTTGGTTAGAGAAGGAATCTTCCCAGACCACATCTCATATGGGATCTTAAGAATAGATTTGGATGAGACTCTATTAAGGACGTAGACGGCTGTTAACAGTGCGTCTCCTCAGAATGTGGTAGAGAGATTGGCTTGAGCCATCATCAATCTAACCATGTCCAATAGTGTCTTATTCCTTCTCTCTGCAACACCATTTTATTGTGGTGTGTAAGCCATTGTGTACTGCCGAATAATTTTAATATTTTCACAATATGATTTAAACGTTTCAGATGTATACTCGCCACCTCTATCAGATCGAAGGATTTTAATTTTTTTCTTAAGATGATTTTTCATCTCAGCTTTACATTTAAGAAAACAATCAAAAGCCTTAGATTTGTGTGAGATGAGATACACATACCCATAATGCGAGTAATCGTCAACGAATGTGACAAAGTATTGACATCCGTTTCTAGCATGTACATTAAAGGGTCCACAGATATCTGAATGAATTATCTCTAGTGTGCCCTTGGACTTATCCGCTTTGGGAAATGGTTTCTTCGAAGTCTTTCCGGACACACAATGTTCACAAAATGACAAATCAACTTTGGATAAGGAGTCTAACATATCAGAATGTACTAGTCTTATCATACGATCCTTTCATATGTGACCTAACCTCGCGTGTCATTTTTGAGATTTAGATACTACAGTTTAATTCGATATATCAGATAAAGTGAGAGGGGCATTATCACAATCTACGTCCAGAATAAATAAATCTGAAATTAAATTACCCCATGTAAAGATGAGGTTATTTAGTCTCAAAGAAACTCTTGTCCTAAAAAATCGAATATCAAAACCATCAAATAATAACCTAGAAACAAAAATTAAATTCTGACGCATCCCTAGTCATAAAGAGTATCACAGAGGATTATTGTTCACCCTATGCGCGTACAGAGATGAAAAACGCTAATCCCTAGTACGTCTTCAACAACATTATTGCCCAAGTACAGCGTTTAACTTCCCTTAGCTACAGGTCAAAATTCCTCGAGTCCTCGACGACTCTGCATCACGTGCTTTGTTGCGCCTGAATCCAAAATTCACTCGTTAGATATAGTATTAACGGAAATGATTTCAGGATAAACGTTTACATACAAAGTATCTAGTGACTGAGAAATTACCGTCTTTTTATGGGCGCACTGTCGAGTATAATGGCCAGAATTTTCACAGACAAAGCAAACTACATTTGTCTTTTTCTACTTCTTCTTTCCATTCCCCTTCTTGAGATTTAGAGCAGGTGCTGTGGTCTTCTATTCTAAGTTATTCTTCTTCGCCTTCTTGCGAACTTTGGACCGTTTATTGTTAGCTTTTCGCTTATGGGTATCTGCTACAAAGGCCTTGGCCGAACCAGGCTAAATTGCATTCATTTCAACCTTACGTACCAAGTGGCCACAAAAGTCTCTAAATGTAGTGATAGAATCAGTATGGTTCAGAATTCTTTTGATTTGGGCCCAAGATTCAAGCAAGAAACGATGCATAGTAATAATCTTCTGATTTTCAAACAATTTACACCCAACATTCCTAAGGGCATCTATCATTTGCTCCATCTTATGAATATGATCTTTGATGGGGTAACCTATAGGCATCCTATACTCCTGGAATTCTAATTCCATAGCTCGAACTCTTGTATCTAACTTCTGCGCATAGGATTTTGTCAGTGCATCCCAGATTCCCTTAGCGGTTTCATGTACTTCATACGTAGGTATGAGTTCTTTGTGCATAGTGCTAAGAAGAACATTACGGGCTGAACGATTTTATTTTCGCCACTTATTGTAGCGAGTCATCGCAACCCTATGTTCTTGTAAATTTCTATTTTCAGCCAAGATGGGTTCCTCTTGAACTACATCGAGTGTGTGAGAAGTGTCATCCTCGTCAAGAAGGCATCGCATTGCGCGAGACCAGTCTTCGTAGTTGTTGCCGTCGAAATGTTGTCCTTTCAGCTGTTCAGCGATTAACGCTTTGGTGGCCATATCTACATTGCATGAGTATCACTACTTAGCTAAGATATAAGGTATTAACACTAATCATCAACATTTTTACATGTTATATGAATTTTCAGAGTATAAAAGTAGTCAACATATCTTAATGAGATCTGAAAGTCCACATACCTAAATGGGCGGTGTAGAACAATCGAGTTCCCAATATAAGATGAGTTTAATGCTTTTATAAGAATAAATTAGTATAACGTGCAACTTTCCAATACATAGTTGCATGCATCATTTGGTGGAGGAGAATAAACTCCCACTTAGGTTATGCACAACCTTTATTTTAGGGAGCATCTAAGTACTAAGTTTTATAATTTCTAATGAAAAATGTAGGGGGTTAAAATCTAAACACATCAAGCCAAATATTCTCATATATATTAACATTATCATCAGAAAAAAAAAAAAAAAAAACAAGTGCTAAGATATCAAGAGATTACAATCTTTACCTGTGATCATGACCATTAGTGATGGATCCGATCATTACCGTTAATGATCATTATTGATGATGGATCCTTTCATCAACATTGATCATCATGGTTAATGATCGTTTCAATCACTAATGATATCTGGATCAACAGTGAATAGTATGATATAAAGAAAATCATAATCACATGTATGTATACGAGCAGTATTGCAATCCCATAGCTCATCAAGCATATATGCATCCAATACACACAAGACTTCACTTATTCATACTTGCCTAAGTTACATGAGAAATCCACTCAGATGATTATTATCCACTATTGGTTCAAAGGTTACACCACTCATTGATTTGCTAGGATTGTAAGATCCATGCAACTTTCAAGCTGTGGCCAATGCAAGGTGTGTCTTTGAAATGGATGGTCATATTAAAGAAGAAGCAAATGTATATCACATGTGCCTCATTTTGTATTTTCCATAACAAGAAGCATAGGTTATGATTTTGCCGCTCATGTTAAATCCCTATTATGAGTGCATCATCAATAAAGAGTGGTACCGTATGAGCGGTATTTATCTCATGTACATGTGCCTTATTACCACAGGGACATGCATATCTGATTAGTAAATCAGAATTTTTCTCATATACATGTGCCACATCGCCAGATGGATGGACGGTTTGGATATTGTGATTAGACCCACGTGAATACAACAGCTATATGATTTTTTGTACTTCACCTACACAACAACTATTATAATTGTGTATGTCAGCTCTATAACATATTAGCTAGTTGTGTACGTCAGCTAATATACAGTAGATTAGCTAGTTGTGTACGTCAGCTAATATACAACAGATTAGCTAATATACGTGTGAAGCAGCCAACACTTGTGAAGCAGCCAATACGTGTACAGTAAACCCACCATGAAACAATCAACACGTGTACAGCCAACACGTGTGCAGCAGCCACATGTGTACATTGCATACATGTACAACAGCCAACACGTGAAACAATCAACATGTGTACATCCAACACGTGTGAAGCAGCCACACGTGTACATTGTATATGTGTACAACAGCACGTGTACATGTGCACATCAGCCAACACGTGTACAGCAGCTATATGGAGAGATATCTCCTATTACACACGTGTATAGCAGCTATATGTGTTAGTGCGTGATATGCAGCAGCAATGTTTCAATGGTGTAGTTCAGTACAACTATTGCTGGATATATATATTGTGAGATGTTGTACGTGCTCTAGTGCCTCTCACATATAGGAGCAAAGCAAGGAACATTTGTAAAAGATTAGGAGCCGCTCATCCTGTGATTATCTCTACTATACATCTTCCCTGTCTGAAATATCAAGCCAACCTGATAAACATATGGGTTTAAACGTGTGCAATTTCTTTTAACCGTTTATTTAATTTGTTTTAAACGTGTGGCCCATCTGTTGATCATATGTGGCTGATATTTGTGCAGAAGCCATCTGCAAGCTGATATTTCTTGATGAGCAGGTCTAATCTTGCTCATGTATTCCTTGATTGGACATGTCTGAATAGCGCACCTGCAAATCATACACAAGTGAGGAAACACGTAAAGTATCTTAGTTGTTTATAGCATTGCAAGTTGTGAAAGGTATAATTCTCTCTCAACGTGAATAAAATACATAAAGTGTTTTAGCTGTGTATTCTAACAAATGGGTCTCACCATTGGTAATTAATACCATTGGTGATAGATCTGGACATACCATTAGATATATATCACAATCAATGATTTTCATAAAAAAAATTTACACTGATCCAATGATCCAATCCATCCATATTAGGCATTATACTTATATAAAATCTAATCCATTGTACATATGACTTTACGTGTATGGAATCATTCAATTTGACATGCCATGGATTTCAATCCAAAAAGAAAGGATAGGCCACTTACCTTTTTAGATCAAAATAATTGGAGATCTACCGTTGAATACTCTGATACCATTGTAGGGAAGCGCGGAAGGTGAGCCCTCAAAATCTGACGGTCTACACGAGTTTTGGAACCCTCACAAAGCAGAAGATTGACGCTCCAACGGTCCGTTTATCTACTACTGGAGCAGATGGATCTATTCACACCTCTGATCCTACGGTATATAGTGGTCCCGGATTTCGATATATGGATCAGATCGTCCCAAGGACAAGCCAAAATAGACAGACTATAATGCACTCTATTTCCTCTGTATACTCTCTTGTTTCGTATGATTCGATGCGTTACATGAGAGAAGCGCAATCTTTTTTATAACAGAGGAAGGAGAGTTTGGGTGGAATTGAGATACGACCACACATAAGCCGATCACATCCTAACGGAGGAAGGAGAGTTTGGGTGGGATTGGGATAAGGCCATATAATCCGCTCACATCACTATCTTCAATTTAAAAATTAAATTCATATTGGATTTGAAATTTAATTTATCCACTAGTGATTGCTCACAAGTGAGCCCCACTGGTATACGTCTAACAGGAGTCCTATAAAGGAAAGAGAAATCAGTGAATGAGTGGGATAAAGTGCTTCAAAGGATTATATGGTGGCCACATGAAAGCAAAGAAAATATCAGAAATATTGGCCCTGAGTTACCATTACTTGCCCTATTACTCGAAGCCCTGCTTTCTTTATTTATGAGCATTTCCTTATGACTCATGAAATCTGTGTGGATGAATTGATTTCGATGTGGATAGCGGAAGGATTATTGGTGCAAAGAAGAGTAGAAGAAGAAATGAAGGATGCTGCATATAGGATTATTACATAGAAGAGATCATCAGTAGAATCTTGATGCAGGCAGCGAATAGGAAGAGAAATGGGAATGGTTTAAAAGTGCTGTATTCATGATCTTCTACATAACCTTGCAATTTCAAAATCCAGGGACGAGAGATTCCTGGACGTGTATTGGAACATAGTGCCTACATCACTAACTCTGGCACACCGACTTGCAATTTCCTCTGGTGATGTTAGTGAGTCCATCTATCTTTACTACTCCCATCTATATCTCCACTCTTTCTTGTACTTGTGTAAAGAGATCGAGAAACTGAAGTCTCCCGGATGAAAGGGGGGGTATCTAATCCACTTGAGGTACTCATGTCTCAAAGGTACAGGTTAGAAAGTGATGTAGGACGTGGTTCCAAGCACCTTCCTAACATAAAGTAGGTTCAAGGAGAATAGATAAAATTCAGCATAATTGGACCGGTGGATAGATCTGGTCCATAGGTTGAAATTCCGTCTGAAAATCTAGATTGCTTTTTGGCTGGCCGATTTTTGCCAATTTAGACAGGTCGACACATATCGGGTTGATGGGTTGAAATTCACGGAATTTTAAGTTTTTGTCAATGGATGTTTTCGAGCCATTTATACCTGTCAATAGACGCGAAAAATCTCACATTTTTTGAAATGTATTTCCTTATTTAATTAGCACTTTTAGATATGTTTTAAAGTTTGTTTAAAGTTATTTAAGGATGCTAAATTCGTTTATTTGAGAATCAATCAATTTATCAATTTATTAATTAAATTTCTTAGAAAAAATTGTGGATTTGAGATTTTTTCTCTTGTGGATTCAAGAGTAACTTGTGGGTGTTGTTTATCACTTGAGGAAGAAATGCTCAACCTCATCACATCCTCCCTCCATTAGAAAGGCTGCCATCCACCGTAACCTGTTTGCGCAATTTACAGACATTCAATCTAGGGCGTACAGGGATCGATATGCAACTATATGATATTTGCAAGATGGAACAACTACGACACCTACTACTCACATACAATATGATGGAACAAAGCAGTGTCCAGTCAGTGAGGGCACGCATCTCTATAGCTTAAGCAATCTCCATACTCTAAAATATGTAAAGGCAGGCAGCTGGATCGAAGATGGGTTGGAGATGTTGGAAACTGCAAAAACACCGTTTCAGGAATCAAACAAAGTACTCCCAATTTCACAACCAAGTCCAAATAAGAACCATTCGAATTTTAGTGAAAAAATTCTTTCAAAAAAAAAAAACCCACAACACTGAGCAATGAGTAATGCATTATGAAAGCAGAAATTATAAGAGAGTCTTACTGATTCGAACAAGACTCGAATCTATTTCAAAAGCTCTAGATATGCTCTCGAACCCTTAGGAGCAAATTAGAAGGCCCTAGAACCCCTCTCTCGCATCCTAACTCATGATTACACCCAATATATAAACTATCACAGCCGGAATATAAAACAAATCCCGTACTTACGTAATTCTATGCGCGCACTCGTTGGGACCTTTGATGGCATTGACAACCCAATGAGGATCTGTCGATGGCATTGAACTCCTTCGGTGCCATCGAGTAGCAACACTTAAAATGCTCCAACAACCAACATAATTTTTTCCGATGGAATTGAGCACTTATCAATGGCACCGGCCAAACATTACGGCTTGGGACTAGCCACACAATATCACCACGGCCAAACACTTAAAATGCTCCAACAACCAACATAATTTTATTTTATTTTATTTTATTTTTTTAAAAAAAAATTTTAATTTTAAATTTAAAATTTAATACCACCATAGCGACCCCATAAGGCATAATGGTTATAATGACCATTACGGGTTATCTTTTCGCAGCCACCGTAGCGACCCTGTAACGTATGATGGTTGTTACGGGTCATTTTTTTCACAGCCACTGTAGTAACCCTATAAAGCTTAATGGCTATTACGGATCATTTTTTCTCAAGCACCATATCAACTCTGTAACATTTGTTATGGGTTATTTTTTTCGCAACCACTATAATGATCTCATGATGCGTAATGGTTATTGCAGGTCATTTTTTCACTACTAATGTAACTACCCTATCCGCACCCACCTGTGCACAGATAGCAAACCAAAGTTTCACTAGTAACTGTTCATAGCTGAAGCTGTTAAAAAAAGAAAAAGAAAAAAGAAACAAATCCTGTTTTTTGTTTGTTCTCCATTCTGCAAGATATAAAGCTGTTGTAGCCTAGAATCTCTTTTTAAGGGTTTGTGTGGCAGATCTCTCAAATTTCATCCCTTACATGTACATAGGACGCACAACATGATTAGACAGGGACCGGCCACCAGCAGCACTTTGGGAGATGGTATGGATGGAGTGAGGTCAATCATCACTTTGAATAGGAAGAGGGCGGTTGCTTTTATGTTTTATGTCGTGTCTTTTGCAATTTTGCATGGGATGCTTGGAGAGAAGCCATCATTCCCTTTGAGAAAGGGATTTGGAGAGGGATCCTTGGTCTTGATGTTTGTAGTGGTGGGGTGTGGCCCACCACCTCTAGATTCTGGTGGAGATAAATGAAGAAATTTCATTCATGTAAGGGCTAGGCTCCAATGTTATGGATGGACAAGGGATAATTTCCTAAGGCCCCTATAGAGGGTGGGCCACCTCATAAAAAAACAGTGCGCACCACCCAAAACATTGGGTATCATATGTGGCCCATCTGATGATTGGATGGGCCTATTTTTAATTTCGTCTGGTCATTAACCTGGGGTGCATCTGTTGGATCAGTTGGGTTTCACACATGCACGCGTGCCCACACGTACGCACACACTACATGGACCTTCTCTAGGTACATAGGATCCACGTAGACTGTGGGCCCACTATGAAGTCCACCTGGAGTGGATCCACTCATCAGGAAGGAAACCATTAGGTCAATGCATGTCTCATAGTATGGTTTAGTGTAAAGGTGTGGTCCACCTAATGAGTGGATGTGCATGATTTTCAAGAAAGTTGAACTTGATGGTCCCACCATTTACATGGGACGGATGTTCTGCAGCTGAAATACTACGGTGAGACAGTGCTGCAGGTAGATCTGGGCATCGAGTCGAGTCAGACTGAGTTATGGCTGACTTGACTCGATTCGGTTTTGAAATAAGCTTGACATGAAATCAACTTAACTCGATACTGACTCCAACATGCCTGAACCGATTCGAATTTGGGTCTGGCCTGGACTAATCTCGACTGAGTCTAGCCCCAATAAAAATAACGAGTCAGATCAAATTGGCACTGATTCAAATTGAGAGAGAGAGAGAGAGAGAGAGAGAGAGGAGGGTGGTGATGGTGGTGCTTGGCTGTCCAACTTGGAAGAGGGAAGGAGAGGGTGGAGATGAGAGAAGAGGGTAGTAGGTAGTTGCTGGGCTTAGAAGAGGAGGAGGAGGCTAGGGAGGGAGAGAGCTTATGGGATCAGGCCAAGGTTGGGGTTAGGTGCCGCGTATAAGGTCAGAGAATCTTAAAATTTAGGATATATATATATATATATATATATATATATATATATATATATATATATATATATATATAGTCATTCTCCCCTGCGCACCTATGCACGCACGCACCTTTGTACACGTGCCATGGGTGTGTAATCTGAACGATCCATGTAATGCGGAATCCCATGAAACCTTATGTGATAAAATTTCACCCCGATTTAAAATTCAGGTGGGCCATAGCAAAGAGAAATGCAAATCAAGGGAGGAAACTGTTTTCATTTTTCATGGCCCATAAAAATTTTAGATCAAAGTAAAACTCGGGCCTAGGGATTTTCACGAGGTGCTGCTTCACATGAACGGTTCAGATTTTGGATCCACATCACGCATGATTGGTTCTTTAAAAACTTTGTACGTAGTATGTACGAACTGGTTCGACAAGTGAGTGTTTCCGTGTGTGTGTATATACACATTCTGCTATATATATATATATATATATATATATATATATATATATATATATATATATATATATATATATATATATATATATAGCGGAATGCTAACTTGCTAACTGAACTACATACAAACTTTTTTGAGAACTCATCATATATGATGAGTCTTGAAAATCTGAACGGTCCACATGAAGTAGAACCTCTTGAAACCCCTTGACACCAATTTTTACTTTGAACCAAAACTTCGGTGGGCCATGAAAAATGCAAACAGTTTCTTCCCTTGATTTGAATTTCTTTTTGCTATGGTCCACTAGAATCTTAGATCGGGGTGAAAATTCAGCACCTAAGGTTTCATGGGATTCCGCATCATATGGACCGTTTGGATTAGACACCCATGACATGTGTGCAAAAGTGCGCACGTGCGTAGGTGAGCATGCCTCTCTCTCTATCTATATATATATTTTTGAGAACCCATCATACGTGATGTGGATCCAAAATCTGAACCGTTCATGTGAAGCAGCACCTCGTGAAACCCCATCGACCCAAGTTTTACTTTGATCTAAAACTTCGATGGGCCATGAAAAATCAAACAGTTTCCTCCCTTGATTTGCATTTCTCTTTGCTATGGCCCACCAGAATCTTAGATCAGGGTGAAAATTCACCTCTTAAAGTTTCATGGGATTCCGCATCTTATGGACCAGTTGAATTCGACTCCCATGACACGTGTGCAAAGGTGCGCATGTACATAGGTGCGTAGGGGAGCATGCCTCATATATATATATATATATATATATATATATATATATATATATATATATATATATATATATATATATATATATATCCGATTTTGAGTCTTAGTCGGTTTCGCATCGAGTCAAGTGTGATTGGATTAAGTTTCAAGTCGGGTTATTGGGTAACTGGAACTCAACTCAGTTGAATTTGGATTCTCAGTGCGGAGACACCCATTCAATTCGGATCAAGTCGGGTCTGGACGAGTCGAGTCTTCCCGTGCCAAGCTATAGCTGCGTGTGAACAGCTGACTGCTCGGGATCAGTTGAGAAATGGGAAAGCTACATCAGCGGCAAAGAGGCGACTAATCAAGTACCATATAACAAGATCCAATCATCTTGACCGTTAGAACGACATTGGTTTATAACAAAGAGGAATTATAAGGACCTGATCCACAATTACGTAAAAATAGTTGTCTAATTTTGATTATCCAGACCGTCCATTTTTTGTTCTGTGGTGTGGATCGGGGATTTCTATAAAAAATTGTTTGGATGTTCCTAACCCTTTGTGGCCCACTAAAATACGGTTAGCAATAAACGTAGCAACGGCCCAGAAAAGAGGCCAGATATTTAATGGTTACGATGTTCCAACCTGAAACAGTATTGAATCATCACCAATTTTCCGTTGTTCCTATAAGATCCAACGGTCTGAATCAGTCAAATAATGATGGATTACAGGACACGTGGCCCACCATCTTTGCACGATATACCCATGTTTTTTTAATTATTTTAATTATTTTTTTAAAATTCTGACAAGTGGGGCCATGGTCCAATAATCTAAACCATTGGTCTGTTGTGTCCCACGGATAAACCAATAATCTTGATTAACAAACCGTGGGCCCCACGTGTCAGATCTGAAAACACGTGTATACTGCTCATGGGTCCACATCATGTAATTCTTTATAGAATGGGGATTTGACCGAAAACATGTGTATGCTAGCTAAACTTCTATTTTTTTAGACTGGGAATTTTACAAAAAACTACTTACATATTATAGAATTTACATTTCAGTACTTTTTTCTAAAACGTTTTCAATAAGCTAGATAAAGTACCTTCAACGGATTGGCTACTCCCCCTGCCATCAGCCAATGGCTGATGGTCAGTGATCTGTGGGCCCCACCATGATGTATGTGTTTCATCCATGCCGTACATCTATATTTCTAGATCATTTTATGGTTTGAGAACAAAAATGAGGTATATCCCAATCTCAATTGGATCACATTACAGGAAACAGTGTTGAATGAACGTTGACCATTAAAACTTTTTCGGGGGTCATCAAAGTTTTGGATCAAGCTGATCTTTGTTTTTTCCCTTCATCTGTGTCTGTATGACCTAATCAAGAGATTGGGTGTCAAATAAACAGTACAGTGGGCTTTAGGAGGATTTTAATGGTGGATATCCAATTGCTATTGTTTTCCTTTGGTGTGGTCCACCTGATATTTATATCAGGTAAAAATGGATGAAACACATACATCATGGTGGAGCCCACAGAGCACAGACCACCAGCCACGGGCTGGTGGCAGGGGAGTAGCCAATCCGTTCTCCCTTTGGTTGGGTCCGCGGCTTGGGTGGGCCCCACCGTGATGTTTATGTGAAATACACCCTGACTGCCAAGTGTATCTCCCATTTTACTTCTATGGTCCAAAAAGAGTAGACCCTCTATAAATCAAGAGTGATGAATCTCTCCAATTGTTTTCTTTGGTGTGGTGCACTTGAATGACACGTGAGTCTGATTTTTTGGCCACGGGCCTAACATAGTATCACACATCTAATGTTTGAAGTGGATTTCATATGAATATCATGGAAGCCCAAAAAATAATGGTGGATAGAGACTTAAAAGGAAATTTCAAGAGACACCCATCTTTAATTTTTGCTAGGTGCAACTATATATATATATATATATATATATATAGAGAGAGAGAGAGAGAGAGAGAGAGAGAGAGAGAGAGAGAGAGAGAGAGAGAGGTAATGGTCTCTTGCTAACTAAATCGCAGGATACCATGGTGCGGTCCAATTCCCACCGCAAGAGACCCTTGTGCGGGTGCGAGTTAGCTAGTTGCTACTGAATTTGTGGTCTCACTATAATATATGTTTTGTATCCACGCCGTCCACCCATATGGAGAGATCATTTTAAGGTGAAATCCAAAGAATAAGTGACATCCAAAGCTCCAATGGACCCTACTATAGAAAATAGTGGAGAGAGCGATGCCACCATTAAAAACTTTTAAAGGCCATGAAAAGTTTTTGATCAAGCTCATATTTATATTTTCCCTTCTTTAAAAATGAATGAACGGAGTGGATGAAACACATACATCATGGTGGGGCCATAGAGCACCGACCACCAGCCACGTCAATCTATACGAAAATCAGATTACGTACTGAGTTACTCAGTATGCTTTTATCGTACTGAGTAAACAAAGTTAGGCCACTGAATATATGTGGTCTATCTACTTCGTCCATCCATTTTTCCATCTAATTTAAGGGATTAAGCTCAAAATTGATGCATATCCAAAGATCAAGTGGATCATACCACTGGAAATAGTAAGGATAATGATTTCCACCTCCTCACAGTGATGTTTAATTTTCATCCAACCTGTTTATAAGATCATACAGACATGGATGAAGGGAAAAAATAAATATAAGCTTGATCCAAAACTTCTATGACCCTCCAATTATTTTTCAACAGTAGACATTCAATTCAACTGTTTCCTGTGGTGTGGTCCATTTGAACATTGGATATACCTCATTTTTTGGTCCTAGTATTAAAATTATTTGTTAAAATGTATGAATAGAGTGGATAAAATAAATAAATCATGGTGGACCTCACAGAGTTTACTCAGTAGGCCTAGCGTAGTGAGTTACTCACCACGCACCGAACGTCACTCCATGAAAATGACGTCACCAAGTTCTGTGGACCCCACTATGATGTATATGATGTATCCACAACATCCAGTCATTTGGAGATATTATTTTAAGCTATGAGCCAAAAAATGAGGTAGATCCAAAGCTTTAGTGGACCCCACCACAAAAAACAAAGAGAAGATTGATGCCCACCGTTAAAACCTTTCTAAGGCCCACTATGATTTTTTTTCAAAATCCAACCTGCTCAAAAT
Source organism: Magnolia kwangsiensis (assembly GCA_037074715.1). NCBI lineage: Eukaryota > Viridiplantae > Streptophyta > Magnoliopsida > Magnoliales > Magnoliaceae > Magnolia > Magnolia kwangsiensis. The sequence goes on along the minus strand of CM073582.1, from coordinate 112,047,366 downwards.
TTAACAAAGATATTAAAGAAGAGAAAATATAAATATAGGGTTGATCAAAAACTTTTTGTGGCCTTTAGAAGTTTTTAACGGTGGCATCACTCTCCCCACTGTTTTCTGTAGTGGGGTTCACTGGAGCTTAGGATGTGACTCATTTTTTAGATTTCACACTAAAATGATCTCTTCAGATGGATGGACGGTGTGGATACAAAACATATATCATGGTGGGGCCACAAATTCAATAGCAATATCGCCAGTCAACTTGCTAGTAGCCAATCCGCGTACCGTTTGGCCTCTTGCAGTGAAATTGGACCACACTAAGGGTTAGTTTGGGCAGTGGGATCAGAAGGGATTAAGTGGGATGGGATTCACCAGGTCGTGTGCCAATTCCACTCCATGTTTAGGAAGAATGGAAAAGCTTGGAATTACATTAAATGGAATTGCATCGGGTCTTGTGTCAATTTCACTCAATGTCTGGGAAGTTGTGTAGGTCCTAACATGATGTGTGGGCTATGTCCACACCGTCCACCCATTTATCGAGATTATTTTAGAGCATGGGCCAAAATCAGGTAAATCTAAAGCTTAAGTGAATCCCACCATAGAAAGCAATAAGAATTGAATACTCACCATTGAAAACTTCTCTAAAGCTACACAAGTTTTGGATCTACCTCATTTTTAGGCCCATGCCATAAAACGAGGTTACAAAACAAATGAACGGTTTAGATATAACATATGTATGTTATTCTCAATAATTTCATATGATGGTGGGTATATCCATTAAATGTACCACCCTATTATCAACAAAGCGTGGCATTAATTTTATCCCATGGAAAGAGGGAAAATCCCTGTCATGGGTAATAATTATGTTTTTTGAATCCTATTATTGTAAAGAATATGTCACACGTGTAATCATTGTGTGTGTGAAGGTATATAGAAGGGGGCGAGGAACCTAACCTCCACGAGAAGGAAGAAAATTATGGTGAACCTCCTCATTCTTAGTCGCATATTCGAAAATGATTTCAAAAAACGGATAGACAAGTTGAATTTATCACAAACATCATAGTAGGCCCCACACAAAAAGGCATTTGCGATCTTCATGCGAAAGGCTTCCGTAGGAAGTTATCTTGCATTTCCAATTTTCTCTCCATGAGTGTAGGAGAGAGTCTTTTTTTAAGACTCTCCCTCTCTCAGTGAAGTTGAATCCCACCCATTCTCCTAATTGTACGGCTTACATGAAGGCTCGCATATAAACTCCTTGCGGTATAATGGTATAGTGCGTAGGAGACCATTACTTACTCTCTCTCTCTCTCTCTCTCTCTCTCTCTCTCTCTCTCTCTCTCTCTCTCTCTCTCTCTCTCTCTATATATATATATATATATATATATATATATATATATATATATAACTCTGGATTTTCACAGGGCATAGGACAATGATTATATGAAATCCATTCCAAACCATTAAATGTCATATCAAACTTTAGGTCCTATGTCAAATGCCCGAACATCAGGCCCATACGTTTTTCAGGTGGAATATAGAGTAAGAAAATAAGTTTGGAGGGTGATGTCGTGTACTCCACCTTAATTAAAAATATGACTGAATTTTGGGCCCTGGGCATAACATGGTGTGACACACCTAGCTGTCAGGGTGGATTTCACATAAACCTAACCCACCAACTCCTTTGTTGCAACGGACCCAACTTTGGTTAAGAAATCTAACGGGGAGTGCTCCACACAGGTGCCAACATCGAACACAGGTAGGAGATCCAATCCATCCATAAGAAAGACATCATTATATTGATGTCCTAATCCAAGAATCAGGTCGATCCAACGGTTAGATGGGCCACAATTTTCAAAACTAAATGTAGGGCTGGGAAAAAAATTGGCTAATGTCTGATACCTGATGGCTGGATTAGATCTTGCACCTATGTATATGTGTGATGCCGGCACAAGACCAGCTGAATCGCAACAGACTGGCCGAGTTTGTAAGCCATTAGACTAATCCTGCGGCCACCTCTTAAATATCACACGTGCCCTTGTGCGTCTACAAGCACGCGAACCGTCCATTTGTACACATGCCGGTCGGCCATGACAGGTTAGGGAGTTTAAATGAGACTTTCATTTGTATTTTTTTAGTGTTAGGTAGTTAATTGGCTAGAATAATCTTCGTAAGAACTGGATTCTTTTTCATTATAATAGCCACCTAACCCAAACTAATATTTAATCAATCAAGGATGTTGCGAGGTGTTTATATGTCATATTATTTTTTAGAGGATTTTTTAATCATTTGTATTGGTGGTGTGCCATTCAATTTTAAATTAATATGCGAGTCCTGAATCCACTCAGGTTTTGCCCAAGTTTGGGTTGAATCAATGTTTAAAATATTTGCCACTGATCCAATTCCATACGAGATATTAAAAAACGGTCATGTGATAACTACAGTGTACTGTTTTGCATCACGGGGTTATTAGGGTGGCTGCGACATTTGCTCAATGACATTGACCGGCCTTGTTATTGACATATTTAAGACACCAATAACAATATTTTCCATGTCTTTATTCTTTATTATTCATAGCTACTCATCAATTACCATATCTAATTCTGCCTTTCATCATAGCTTCATCACCACTTCTTTTGTACACTCCATCTTCAATTTATGCCTTCGTCAAGTCCAAAGAAGTTGCACGAAATTTGAACTTATTTGTGAGAACCACTTTCGTAAGTATATCAGTCGGATTCATGCTTATGTGAATCTTCTTTAGAGTCATGTCTCATTCCTCAAGAACTTTCATACCCCGTTCGCTTATGTGATCAAATTGTGCATTTCACATACGTGCAGACGTGGAATCTACTATAAACGTTATAACTCTACCTAATGAAATACTCCCGATCAACCTGTCAATGATTCTATTCCTCTGCACCTTCATGACTATGAGTACCCCATTTGAAACTTGATACGATCAAAACTAGTGAATTTGTACTCAAGTGCTCCCAGAGATATTGGACTCTTCCTCAAATCAGGAACACATCTTAATTTAGTCAAGATACGCTCCATGTTAATAAATATCTTAATGTGCACCGATCCAATACCTACCACTTTACATGCATTACTCATAAACACTTAACCACCATCGCACTCACCGTAACTAGTGAACCAATTCCGATAAAGGGTCATGTGGTATGAAACTCCCGTATCCAAAATCCATTCTTCGTCGAAGTATTCGGATTTTGATGCAGTTAACACGTCACTACCATTCATTTTCTCAATAGAATCCAGAGTGTTGGATTCCTTAGAAGAACTATTTGAAGTCTCATTTCTTAACTTAGTGATGGGGATTTTCTCCTTATTGCTGGGTTCGATGAAATCGAACTAGTTTCAATATCATTGATAATTGTTCGGATTTTTCACCCCTGGTCGCTAGACAGTTTTGGTCCTATTTCAATATCATCGAAGGACCTTATATGATATCGAAGGTTTTCATCGAAGGACTTTCGATATCATCAAAGGGTTATGTAAATGCGATTGCGGAAACACAGATTTTGCGGAATTTATTTTCTATTTTGATTATACCTCTTTCTATTCTTATACAAAAAGGGGTGTATGTGGGATTGAAGTGTATTTCAGGATATTCTAAGGTCTCGTAGAGGTTTTCTAGAAGGGCTTAAGGCTATCAAAAGTGAGAGAGAGAGAAAGAGAGAGAAATCTTATGGAAGGGAGGTTCTGTTCGTAGAGGTGATCTACTTCGTAGTCCACGTCTCAGCGCTTCTACGTCCTCGTGATCGGTGAGTCCTCTCCGTTTTTCTTTTTGTTCTCTTGTTGTTTATCCACTCTTGTGTGAGTGAAGAAGGTTTGATCCAAGCAGTGTGTGCTTATGATCGGTTGTAACATTTTTTTTCATTGTAGATTGTTGATATAGACGAGGTCCCATGGTTTTTACATCTTTGAGAATTTTTCACGTAAAATTTCTTGGTGTCGTATGGTTTATGATTTGATTTATTTCATTGCTTTATTATCCCATAATTCTGGTTTGTTTTTGGAGGTTAGATTCTAAGGTTTTGTGCAAAGCCTCCGACACTTGGGAATCTGACAATCATTCTTCATGTACCTTGACTTACCACAATTCTAACATTTTAACTTGCTTTTCCCATTGCCCCATAAATTAAATGAAATATACAAGAGACTTGCCCCATAAATTATAATAACCCAAAGACATGGTGTAAAAAACTCATCCATAAAACATAGAAATGTCACAAACAACACTTTTTTCCTGCAACCGAGTCATTTGTATCAAACATCACTCTAAAAAAGGTCAGCTACACAGCAAGATCACCTGAAGAGAAATAAAATAAAATAAAAGAGGATGGTCCACTCATCAGAAAAGCTACACGGTCAGAGATGCATGTATAGCCACCTAATAATTAATGGGTCAACCTAATAATTAATGGGTCGATTTGATTTCTTCCCAGGCGAAATATTTACGATGTAAAGTAACTTCCACACTACTCCAATGTTACACTAGAGAATCTTGCAACTCGCCATTTCAAAACAGAAACAAACGAACGTAAATTACCAACACCCCTGATATATATCATTTGCAGAAACATTTTTATTTTTGGGTCCCACCAAAAGAAAAAAAAAAAAAAAAAACTCTATTTCTCAAACTCCCAGAAATACTTCTGGAAGGATTCCATGAATTCCGGTCTCACAGAGACAGCCAGCACAACGCTCCTCCGATTGGTAGGATCTGGAAGCACGAATGCCTGACCTTCAAAGAAAATTGCAACTGGACCCATATACATAGGCTCGCCCCACCCAAAATCCGCATCATAGACAGGTAGCTGCACCCAACTCACTATAGAAACGCTTGGATGGCCCAACGGAACAGACCCACGAATGAACGGTGTCAGATCAGGTTGGACTTCCAAGTAATCCAATGCCGATTTAAGGTACTCATCATCCATCCGTACTAACGAATCACGAATTCTAGCTACCGTATTTGGTAGTTGCTCTGAAGCGATATCACCTGCTGCTGCCGATGATGTGGTCGTAAAAATGGCATTGCCGAAAAAGCCCAATGGAAGTTCTGGACGGAGACGTGCTCGTCCATTTACAGGGATGAAGATTCTAGTCTGTTGGTCTTTAGGGATTTCTATAGCTTTGCACATACACCGCCATACATGACTGGTTAGAGCTTCGAAGGAGCTGTACCTAACGTTGTCGTTTGTTTCATCTTTGCATTTGGATTTGAGGAGGTTTAGCTGGTCGGAAGAGATTTTTAAGAGGGCGACGGCAGGTCTGTTTTCCATGGGGGATTTTGGGGGGTTGTCCATGAGAAGTGGTGGTTGGAATTCGATGTGTTTGAAGGATGGTGTGGGTGGGTCCCGAGCTCGTACTATACTTCGGTCGACGAATGGTTGGATGGTGGGTTCGATCCCGCGAGCTACTTCTGCCCAGTGTTTGATGAAATTGAACTGTGAAGGACCGTCTGCAACTACGTGGGTGGAGGCCGCACCTAGTGAGACGCCTCCACATTTGAAGTAAGTTATCTGCAGGTTGTTAGAAAATGTAGAATTGTTTAGAAAACTTAAAACTCAACTCACTTTGAAATCTTGCAGTTGTGAACCGTTCAAACCAGAGTTACTGCAAAATCAATGGTCTAAAAGAGAAGTAACTATATGTTGGACATAGGCCAATGGGGTCACTTATGAACAATCACTAGTGGGTGGGTCGCTTCATCTTTCTTTCTTTCAATTGATATTTGTCTATCTAGCTTGTCAATCTAAGCCATAGATCTTAATTGGAGGGGTGATCAAATCATATGCTCTATTAGTGGTTACGTAGACTACTAGAGCTGGACCGTTCATCCTTAGCTTTGTAGAGGTCCCATATTGTGTAGACAGTTAGATCACGAGGGCTACTCTTCGGTAGGGGTGCACATGGGTCGGTTCGGTCCGGTTCTTGAGTGAAACCGGAACCGAACCGTTCCTAATGGTTCTACCATTTTTGGAACCGGAACTGAACCATTGGTACCCTGAAACTGAATCAGAACTGGACTGTGAAAAACTGCTTGGTTCCGGATCGGTTCCACAGTTCTGGCCAGCAATGTGGAGACTATAATGTAGTGGGCCACCTCAAGTTGCAGTATGGACAGCAATTGGCCTAACACATTCAGCAAATTATGCAGATATGGGCTACAACACAATCGCCCATGTTGATCACAATGGTGAGCCACAGGGATAGTGATCAGAGGCCCATAAAATAATTAACAATCAAACAACAATGCTCAATCAATGGATGATTAGAGCCCCACATGTTGTAGTGATCAAGGGCCCAGCACGTTAACCTAGGCAAAAACAGCAAAACACAATATGGAAGGGTGATGCAACGTGGGCCAACAACAGCTGTGGGCCACAAAAGATGTGATCAGGACAGATTAAGGTTTTTTTGTTTTGTTTTGTTTTGTTTTAAAGTCATATCTGGATCAAAGGTTCGGATCCAATGTTCAGATCAATGGTTTGGTTCACGGTTCAATTCGGTTCCACAGGACCCTAAACTGGAACTAATCCATATCCAATGGTTCTTGAAATTTTGGAATCAAAATTGAACCAGTGTTGTCTGGAACTGGACCAAACCGAACCGATCCAACGGTTCGGATCCGGTTCGACATGTACCCCTACTCTTCGGCACACACCATCATCAGCATTTTTTTAAAAAAAGTATCTACAGTGGCTAGAATCTTCAAATTTCAAATATGTTCTTGTAATAGGACAGGACCCACCTTTGAGATGATTCGTTCCTAGAAAATCTTAAATTAGTGTGTTTTACATTGCAGTTCAGGAGGATACCCAATTGCAGTTTAGGAGGATACCCAATGCACCAAGGACCGTGGATCCCTGTTGGGCCCACTATGATGTATGTGGCTTACATCCACGCCGTCCATCCATTTTGATAGCTCATTTTAGGGCATTATCCCAAAATTGAAGCAGACCCAAATCTTAGGCTGACCATACCACTGGAAATAATCTTGATTGAATTCCCACCATTAAAAACATCCTGGGGGCCACTAGAAGGTTTATTTGCCATTCAACTCGTTGATCAAATCACAAAGACGTAGATGAAGAGACCGTACAAATATCAGCTCGACCCAAAACTTCCGTGGCCCACTATAAGTTTTTAACGATCAATTACCACTATTTCCTGTTTTATGGTCCTCCTGAGATTTATATAATCTTCATTTTCAAAATAATACACTAAAATGAGTTTTCAAAACGGATGGACCGCATGGATATAAGACATAAGTACAGTGGGCCCCACATTCAACGATCCGGCCCACAGGGGCACATCATGGTGGGCCCCACATATGAAGTTGTAGGTTAATCATAACCTGCAACGTTTTGTAATGGAAACAGCCTACGAAAGAAGATTAAGACATTTCACCTGCACTACAAGGATAGGGTTAGAAGACATGTCCTTGTTGTAGTCAACCCTTGGAACGAGGCATTTAAGTTCTGACGTTGGTGTTGGCGTGAAGTCTCCCAACTCATCGATAACTGAATCTGTGTACGCCTCGACGAACAGAGCACCTTCTCCATTGCACTCGATTTCCAGCCGTCCATTCTCGTCTTTCCTCAGCCTTCCGGCCATAGGGTAGTATGGGACTAGGGATTCGCTCAGTGCAGACTTGAGCACATCAGGATCGAAGAAGTTGGAAGATCCATTGGTGGGCCTGTAGAAATAGATGGTTGGGATGTGCATTCTCAACATCACCTGATCCAGGGTACAGAGTCGCAGGATAGGTATTGGAGCATCTTGTGCTGGTTTCACCATGGACGACTCCGTGATATTGATGATCATCTTCTCACCTGTTTAAGTGGGTCATTTCATATTATTAGATGGGTTGAGTGGTATCACTAATCTCTCTCTCTTTCTCACTCTTACATAGTTTATTTCAAAACGTGACTACCAGATTGGTGGGAATATTTTGGACGGTTAGAAATGGAAAATATCAAGGGTCCTATTTACTATAACAAGGGTGCACCAATTCAAAGGTTAGGATCTGCCGGGATGGACGTGATGAGGTCGAGGTCGAGGTCGATCAATGTCTTCAGCAGAGAATAATTATTCTAGATTCATGGAACATTTCACGTAGAATAGAAATAATTTCTAAGAAATTTAAAATTAAATTAATTAATGATAAAATGAAAATTACGATCCTTTAAATAATGAGTGAAAAAATTTTAGACTCAAATTCCAACTCAAACACTTTTTATAAATAGTAAACTTTCTATTTATAAATCGTCATCATTCATGCCATATTTTATTGTTTTCAGCCGAAAGTTACAAGTGTTTATGTCGAAAACAAAAATAAAATAAACTTTTGACCATTAATCTAATAAAATTTTGCAAATTTGATGTGGCAACCCGATGGGTTGGTTGGCTAAAATATCTTTTCTCACCCAAAATCATATATAATATGTGCAAAAACTTATTTTAATTTGTGAGATAGGACTATTTTAAAGCTATTATGGTCTGGATTATTTTCACCTCCAATCAAGGCTCATATGGTTTATTTTTTACATGTAAGTTTCAGCAACCTGCTCTACATTAGGATGAATCAACCAATATCTGATTTCAATACATCGTTTCAACACTTGAGGTCTTGGTATCAATCCCTAACGGGGGTGGCTAACTTGGAGTGTGTGTACTGACATGGGTGTGTGTACTAACAAGCTAACAGAAAAAAAAAAATACAAATATCTGATTTAGGCACTAGGCACTGTGATTTAGAGACACTGTTTTCAACAATATAGTACATTTTATTTGAATTGATATATGCCACGTGTAGAATTTCTGAGCACCTGTGTATCAAGCGTCACAAGCAACATGAGTATTATATACTTGAATTTGCAATGTTTTCTAATTTTACGTGTGTAAAATCATTACCCTTTATCATGTGGCACGTGTGAGATATGAGCTTTCCATCAGCTAGAGTAAATTATTTAGATATTCTGGCATAAAAAATTGGCAGGCCTCAAGTGGGCCAACATATCAAAATAATTCAACGGCTAGTATTTTCCTTGGGCAAGGCTTCAGTGGATCCTTAAGAGGCCCACCGTGATGTCTCTGCCTTATATATCCAGGCTGTCCATTTGTTTTGACAGCTCATGTTAGGATAAAATGAAGCAGATCATCTCGGGTGGACTACGTCACAGGAAACAACAGTGCTTGACCATTGATAACCTTCATCTATGTCTTTGTAACCTTATCAATGGATTGGATGAGAAATTTTTAATGGTGGATATTCAATCACCACAGTTTCTTGTGGTGTGGTCCACTAAAGATTTGGATCTGCTTCATTTTTTGGAATCATGCCCTAAGATGAACTTTAAAATTGGATGGACCGTGTATGTGTAAGTTGCATACATCAAGGTGGGCCCCACACTCAGGGATCCTTCGAAGATCTCCACGTCTTTGTAACCTTATCAATAGGTTGGGATCATTATCTCCAAACGTGTGAAAAAAGTGAGATGTACTGATAATTTGGGAAGATGATATAATCATTTTCACCAAACGTGTGAAAAAGAACAGACTTCAAGGTGATCACGCACGTGTGTCACATGTGTACGTGTACAACTCTATTGTGGAAGGAAGCGGATTGGCTGATTTACCAAACCCCACCGATCTGGCTGGTGTGTGTACGTGTGGTGAGAAGACAGATCAAAGTTATATTGTCCCAAAAATGATGTATTTACTATATCCACACCATTCATTTATTTGGCCAGATCATTTAGAGCATGATCCCAAAAATTTAGTCATATCAAAAGCTCAAGTGGACTACACTACAAGTATTTGTGTGAGAATAATTCTCAACGTTAAAACATTCATAGGGCTCACCGTAATGTTTATTTTCCATCCAATCTGTTCATTAGGCCACATAGACATGAATGAAGAGGAATAACAAATATAACATTGATCCGAAACTTCTGTGACCCCAAAATGGTTTCAAAGCTAGACATTCAATCCCTCGCTTCTTTTGGTAGTGTGGTCCACTTAATCCCTGGATCTGTCATATTTTTTGGCTCATGTCTTAAAAAAAGCTTCTGAAATGGACGAACGGTCACATACCTCATGGAGGGACCCACATAACTTGGTGACGTAAACACACCAGCAGGTTCGGTGGTGTGTGGTACACCAGCCAATCCGCTTCTGGCATTCTGGTGTTAGTTTTCCTCCATGTAATATAATAATTATGTTCCCCAACCCTTCAACGTAAGTTTAAATAAAAGATCCATCTACATGCGACCCACAGTTTGAACTGTCTAAATATCTTCGAATAATTGCAGACGAAGATAAGCCGGCCACCACATGCGCCGATGATAGAAGCAACAATCCATCTTTTCATTATATTATTATTATTATTAAATTATTTTGACCATACGACATTGAGCCATTCATCTTTTCATTATTTTATTATTTTATTTTTAAAATAATAATGATGGCGATGACGACCGCGACGGCGATATATTATTATTAAATAATCCTGACTTTACGGCAGTGATGTCTACGGTGACCTTGACGTTGGTGGATACAGTGTTCAGAGCTTGGCAGAGTCTGGTCCGGCGAATTCAACCCAAGTCGATCCTAACCCGAAGACCTGAATCGGTGCGGATTAAGTAGACCACTTGAATCTGATCATACGTTAGAATTAGGTTCAGATCCTTAGTAAATCCAGACCGATCCGATCTAAAATCGGAACCAATCCTAACCCTTTTTTCTATCCCCATCTCTCGTCCTTTCTCTCCCTCTTTCCCTCCTCTCCTTCCTCTTCTCCTCTATTCTCCTCCTTTCCCACATGTCCTTCTTTCTATCCTTCTTTCTGTCCCTCCCTCTCTCTCTCTATAGACTAAACTTTATCCAACTCAATTTGATTTCTCAGGTCAAGTCGGACTCAGTTCGGATAAGACTGATAAGGATTCAGATCGAACCGAGTCAGCTCTACTAGACTCAATCTCGAATCAGATCGAGTTTAGTTCAGGTTCTTGAGAAATCGAATCAAGTCAAGTTGGACCTGATCCAATTCGATTCAATGCCCACCTCTGTAAGTGTGGGCCCACTTTGAAGTATGTGCCTTACATTCACACGGTGCATCAATTTTGATGGCTCATTTTAAGGCATGGTCCCAAAAATGAAGCAGATTAAAATTTTAAGAGCCTATGCCACATTAAACCGTTTGATTGAATCCTCACCTTTAAAATCTTGGCAAGGTCACCCAAATGTTTATTAAATATTTATTTGCGTCACAAATATCTAAATGAAGTGATCACACAAATATCAGCTTGATCCAAAACTTCCTTGGCTCATGATAAGTTCTTAAAGGTCTATTACCAATAATTTCCGTGTTATCACTTAGTTGAGATTTATATCTGCTCACTTTTATGATCAAATTCTAAAATGAATTTTTAAAATTGTACGGATGACATGGATATAAGACACCCATCAATATGGGTGTCCTACCTGTCCCTGCCCGAACAGGTAGTTATGTGGGTGGGCTCACCATTATGTATCTATATGCATTCATTTATTTTCATGTGTTGTTTTAAGATATGAATACAAAAATGAGTTGATGGACATGAAGACAAAAATGAGAGAGATCCAACGCTCAAATGGAGCGTACCATGTATGACCTTAACATTCAGGGCCTTTTTTATTTTCATCGTTTCACCTGAAAATGATAAATACCTAAGAAATAGATGATTATTACTGTTTCACCTGTTTGAATATTCAGGGTGATTTTACTTCTTGAAAACCGGTTCAAAAGTAATAGTGGGCATTTTAGACCCTATTTTGATGTATATGATATTTTTACTCCATCACATGGAGTTTTTAACTGCACGTATTTAACTCATATATTTCTATTGCGTGGTCCACTTGAGCATTGAATATACTTCATTTTTTTTTTAGCTTATATCATAAATTTATATAAAATAATGGATGAACGGTGTGAATATATGATATGCATCGTGGTGGGACCCATGAATGTTTTATAATATTTACCATTTTAACCTACAGAAAGTCACCGCCAAATCAGTCATGAGGAAGAATGCGACAACCACGGAGGAAAATAATTATTATTCTTTTTCCAGTACTTACCATTCTACTGGAAAATCAAACAGGCCTTTAATGCAACTAACATTTCCTACTTTGTGCATTTAATGCATCTGTTAGATGGTGCGGCCCACTTGAGCATTAGGTCTGTATCGTTTCTGTCCTTTCCTTTAAAATGATACAAAAAGGATGGTGGGCCCACAGTGATGTCGGTGAGAATTCCACCTGTTCATCAGTTCCGTGAGCTAATTTTAGGACTTGATACAGGAGTCACATGGGACGCACTAAAGGAAAATATAGGTAGAGAAATTCCGACTCTCTGTTTCTACGATGATGTTTACATGACATCTGCACCGTTCATAACGTCATTCCTACTGGATGAACTTAAAACATAAATATTAGCCTGATTCAGAACCTCTACGGCCCCACGAATATTTCAACTGTAGACGTTCAATCCTTACGTTTTCAGCCTACTTGAGTATCGGATCCGTTTCATTTTTTTTCCTAACGCCCTAAAATGAGATCACAAAACGTATGGACGGAGTGGATTTCTCACCACCACCACGGTGGGCCCCACCTAGGTTCCCAGCGCAGGCTTTAGCAGGAAAACCGCGTCCCGGGGGTGGCTAGCACGCAATCCGCGTCCCACTGTCACCCAAAAACGATAACGACCGTTCATTTCTTAGGGAAAGTATTTCCCAATTCCCAAAAAGTACTTTATTTTATTTTTTTTACTGCTGGGGAATTTCACGGGAGATTTTCATATTGCAGGGGAATATTGTCAGAAATAAAAAATTTTAAATATTTATTATAAATTAGTAAGTAATTTTTAAATTATAAATGTATAGTTATTTATAAACTATAACTTCTAACTGGTTTTTATGCTAAAAAAATTAATAAGCTTATGATAAAATTGCGAGAAATTAAAAACCTTCGAGATTTTGAGAATATCATGATATTACCCATGTCACCTTGGACGCGGATTTCCTGCAAAGCCTTTCGCAGGAAGTTCCTGCCTGAGATGCTAGGTGGGGCCCACCGTGATGTTTGTGATAAATCCACACCGTCCATCCGCTTTTAGATTTCATTTTAGTACACACTACCAAAAATAAGGTGTATTAAAAACTCAATTGGGCCGCACGGGAGGAAACAGTGGGAATTCAGTGAGCACCGTTTGAAACATTCGTATGACCACAGAGTTTCATATCAGGCTATTTTTTTCGATGTTTTCCCTTCATCCTAGTCGGAATGAAGTTATAAACGGTTTGGATTGCATATAAACATCAAGGTAGATACCAGGAAGGTTACAACGGTTGGAAATTCTTTAACAGATTTTTACTCTCGTGCGGCCCATTTTAGTTTTCGATCCACCTCATTTTGGGTCGCATGTCCTAAAATGAGCTCTCAAAACGGATGGACCGTGTGGATTTCTCACAGACATCACGGTGGGTCCCACCTAGCATCCCACTGCAGGAACTTCCAATCCAAACCCTTGATCTGATGGGCCATAAGTAAACAGGGTATTACCCAAAGTGCTCTTGTTTTGAGTGTTCATAGCTTTAAAAAAAAAAAAAATGCTCGGAGATATAGTATTCTACAATCTATAAGAGTTTTGGTTCATCATCTCCTATTTTTAATGGGCCTCATGAGATCAACGGCCAGGATTAATGAACCATGGGGACGACGTGTACGGCTGTGTGAATCAGGACACCTGTGATATGCATCATGTTGCAGGAATCTATAATCCTCGGCCTATAATCAAGAAAAAACAAAAAAACAAAACAAAGTGTGTATATGGTTGCACCACATATCAGTATATCACGATATTGTGATATTTGGTGCAGCCAAACGCGCCATGAAACAAAAGGAAGAGAAATACCTTTGAAGGAGGACACTGATGAGAGAGAGACGAAGAGAGAGAGAGAGAGAGAGAGAGAGAGAGAGAGAGAGAGAAGGGCTTTCTTAGAGAGAGAGAGAGAGATACGACTATTGGTATTTATTGAGGTAGGGGAGAGAGCTCTGAATCTAGGTAGGTGCAATGAAAACAAAATATATAAAATTCGTGAGCGGGTTAGGTGGATCGTGTGGTTCTGATCGCGGGCCCATCTTGATATGTGTTTTTTATGGAAGCGGATCGGCTACTCCCCCTGCCACCAGCCAATGGCTGGTGGTCGGTGCTCTGTGGGCCTCCATATGACTTATGTGTGTCATCCATACCATCCATATATTTTTCCATATCATTTTATGGTATGGGACCAAAAATGAGTTATGTATAAATCTCAATTGGACCACATTGGAGGAAACAGTGTTGAATGAGCGTCGACCATTAAAAACCTTTTGGGGGCCATAAAAGTTTTGGATCAAGCTGATATTTGTTTTTTCCCTTCATCTGTGCATTTATGACCTAATTAACAGATTGGATGTCAAATAAACAGTACAGTGGACCTTAGGATGATTTTAATGGTGGATATCCAATCACTATTGTTTTCCTGTGGTATGGTCCACCTGAGATTTATATCCCTCTCAATTTTTGTATCAGGCCCTAAAATTATATTTAAAAATGGATGAGTGGAATGGATGAAACATATACATCATGGTGGGCCCACATAGCACCGACCATCAGCCACGGGGATGGTGGCAGGGGGAGTAGCCAATCCTTTCCCGTTTTTTAAATCCACGCTGTCCGTCCATTTTCCAGCTCATTTTGGGGCGAACCCAAAAATGAAAGAGATCCAAATGTAATGTCGACCGTACCTTAGTAAACAGTGGTGATCGAACGGCCACCTATAAAAATATTCTGGGCTCACTCTAATGTTTATTTTTCATGCAGCCTGTTGATAAGTTAACAATAACATATATGAAGAAAAAAACGAATATCAACTTAAATCCAAGTACTTGTATGGCGCATAAGAAGTTTTTAACGGTCAATCTCCACTGTTCGTATGGTATTGTCCACTTGAGATTTGAGTCTGCTTCATTTTTTGGTTAACGCTCTAAAATGAGCTGTAAAAACGGATGGACGGTGTGGATGTGAAATAAATTCATCAAGGTGGGCCCCGCGGTCAGGACTGCACCGTGTTGGGTGGGGCTGGGTCGCACCTAATCCAGTCCCACAAGATTCACGTGGATTTCAGTCTGTGAGCTCAAAAGTATCTTTTACGGCTAAACGGTCACTATGGCACGATCTGTATGATTGTGCGAATCAGGACACCATTGATGTAGATTATGTTTCAGGATTCTATAATCCTCCGACGTGACTGGGCTGAAACCTGGAAGCAGCGATGAAGGTGGGATCCTGACCGTGGGCTCACCTAGACGTATGGATTGTATATATACGCCGTTCATCCGATTTGCATGGTCCCAAAAATAAAGCAGAAACAAATTTCAGCTGGACCACATCAAGGAAACAGTCGTCTGTTTTGGGATGTTAATGATGATAGGCTGGGGATCCATGGTGAACGTGATAAGGCCCACTTGATGGACGTATTTGATATCGTGCATACATTGGTGTTCGCACCCACAAGGAGCCCGACTTCGCTAGGCCCCTTGGGCCATGTGGGTGGAACAAGGGGTGTAGACGAAGCGAGTTAGCTCACCCATCTCGACTTGAAAAAGCTTGTTTCGAAGCTGAGTTCAAGACAAGTCGAGCTGATTTTTCGAGCTGATTTTTTGAGCTTAAAAATGAGTTTGAGTTGAGTTTGAGAAGGAACTAGCTCAAATCAAACTCGGATCGAACCACTTCGTTGACTCGATTACTTTGTTATTGATGTTGCTCAATAACTATTTGATAAAATAACTCAATGAAATGTGGCTAGTGGCAAGGAAGGTATGTACATGAAACAAATATCTCTTTTTTCTTTGTTTTTTTGGGTTTTTATGTTAATTAGAAAGTGTTTGATAAAATATCTGTAAAATCATTGCCTCTGTTTGTAAAATAATGGGCTTTTGAAGTTGCAATTCAGGTGTTTGCGGAAATGCCTCAATGGCGAACTTCGCTCAATTTGCCTTGAACTCGACCCAAGCTGCTGACCGAATCGAGTTGAGGTGGCCAATCAAGCTCGATGATCGAGTCGAGCCAAGTTCGAGCTGAGGTCAATTAGTGGCCGAATCGAGTTGAGCTGAGGCTAGCTCAACTCAGTTCGACTCAATGTACACCCCTAGGTGGGACCTTGACGGTAGGGCCCATTTACATGTATGAATTATATATCAACGCCATCTATATGTTTTTTTTTTAAAGATTATTTTAGGTCATTCTTCTAAAATTGAAGTAGATAAAAATTCCAGGTAGATCCCTAAACAAAAATAGTGGTCATTGAATGCTCACCATTAAAAACTTTATAGGGTCCACCTTGATGTTTATTGACCATCCAACCTTTAGGTAAGGTTGCCCAAACATCAATAAAAGAAAAAAATAAATATTAGTTTGATTCAAAACTTTTGTGGCCTACGAAAGCTTTTTAAGAGTCAATAACCACTAGGGGTGTACATCGAGTTGAACCGAGTCAAGTTGGCCTCAGCTCAACTCGGTCCTCAAGCCTGATTGGCTAGCTCGGCTCAGTTCAATCAGTAGCTCGGGATAGCTCGGGCCGAGTTCAAGCCAAGATCGAGCTGAGTTTGCCATTGAGGCATTTCCACAAACGCGCAATTTTAAAATTTCACTGTTTTACAAACAGAGGCAATAATTTTACAGGTATTTTATCAAAGACCTTTTAAGTAACATAAAAATCCAAAAAAAAAAAATATACAAATAGAAAAAAGGTATCGATTTCATGTACAAACCTTGCTTGCTATTAGCCAAACCTTCCTTGCCACCAGCCACATTTCATTGAGTCATTTTATTAAATAGTTGGTGAGCAACATCAATGGCAAAGTAACCGAGTCATTGAATTAGTTTGATTCGAGTTCAATTTGAGTTGGATTTGATCTGAGTCGAGTGGAGTCGAGCTGGGCTTGCTCGAACTCGGCTCAAACTCATTTTTGAGCTCATAAAATCAGTTCAACTCAACTCAAACTCAGCTTCGATCCGAGTCGAATTCAGCTTTTTCGAGTCGAGTCAAGCAAGCTAACCAGCTAGTTCGCTTAGTGTACACCCCTAACGACCACTGTGTCTGTTATCGTGGTCCACTTAGAACTTATATCTTTGTTTTGTGTCCTGATATAATCTAAAAAAATAAATGGACAGTGTGGATATAAAAAAGCATGCATATAGGTGGGCGCTACTGCCAGGTTCCACCCACCTAGCTGGTTCCAGATAAATTGCACTCGGAGGGGGTGTTTGTGCTAATAGGCTGCGCCACCTTCAAAAAATAAATAAATACATAAAAAGAGTAAAAACAGCGGTCCCCTCATAAAGCTACTTTACCCCACAACTAGAATAAGCTGTCCGCTCATAAAGTTACTTTACCCCAGAACAAGAATTAAAAGCTGGTGTTAAATAGCGTTACCATCCGCGACAACCAGGGACTGCCAGGAGCTGTGTGGGACCCACAGAGATGTCTATGAAAAATCCATTCCATCCATCTGTTTTGATTGACCATAATAGTATAGGATTCTAAAAATCAATCAGATCCAAAACTCATATGACTATAGCACACGAAATAGTGGAGATTGAAAGTCTGGTAATGATAGAGGCTTTCTACAGCATGATATTTTCCTTCAGTTTGTGTGAATGGTAACAATTATATGAACGGTTTAGATATCATATAAACATCATGGTCAACACCAAGAATGTTTCAACGGTGGAGGTGTTGTTCCCATTTGTCGGTGTGGCCCGGATGATTTTTGGATCATCATGATTTTAAAATCCCATTTTATTGTGGTCTTTCAAAACAGATGGACGGATTAGATTCGTCACAAAATCACTGTAGACCCCCACAAAGCCAAAGGTCTGTAAGTGGGTGACAGGCAATCCACTCCTAGCCACATGATCAAGACGATAATAAGAAAAATAATAATAGTAAAAAGAGAGCCTGACTCCCGCTGAAAAAGACTCAGAAGATGGCTTTCGGTTCAGATGATAGGCTGGCACGTAAAATTATTTAAAAAATTACATAATTAAAATAAAATTAAGAAATATTAAACCATCCAAAAGATGGCTTCTAGTTTAGATATATCATGAGTGAAATAAATAAGCTTATGTGACTAATTTCATCTTAGATTGATGGACATTTATTGGACGGTTTGGACTTGATTAATACAATGGTCATTTTTCAACAAACATATGTACACGAATCAGAGAATGCTTCAAATAATATGAATTTATGACCGTGAATTAGCAGCAGTTATTTTCATAATTTAGTCGGTTTAATTTAAGTTAATGTTTATAAAATATCGAATCTCTTTAGAGGCTGTGTATGAAGTGTCACATGCTTCGTGAGTATTATGTTTCAACGTTTCCAATCAATGTGAAGGCAGTCGTTGCCTGGGGATAGGGTTGATATCGAGAAATATTCAACTGTACAACATACATATGCCCACCAACCTTTTTAAACCCACTTGCTATTTACCTCTCAATAATAAGCCCCAGCTGTACGGTCCCAAGTCTCAGCTTGAAAATGCCCCTGCCTCCCTTCCTGAGGCGGATCGCCTCGTGGTCAAGACGAGCGCTTACGCTCCTCGAACTCCAAGATATACGAACGGTTCAAAAGATACCAAAGTTATATTAGCCCCACAGTTACGTATTCATTATATCCACAACGTCCATCCACATTTCGAGATCATTTCAGAGCATTATCAAAAAAAATCATGCCCAAAGACCAATGTACCACATCACAAAGAGCAGCGGAAAAATTGGTTTTCATGGTTGAAAATTTTATAAGCCCACCGTAACATTTACTTTCCATCCAATCTATTCATGAGTTCAGAATAAAAACAAATTTCATAATGTTCTAAACTTTTGTAACCCCTAGAAGGGTTTCGATGGTATCCATGTAATTCCCCACGGCCTTTTACGGTGTTGTCCACTTGATAGTTAGATCTCTCTTATTTTTCGCTTCAAACCTTAATATGAGCACGCCAATTAGATGGACAGTTTGAATATAACACAGACTTTATGATGGGACCCACAAAAGCAATGAAAATTTAAAAGCTATAAGTGAAAAAAAAGAAGCCAAACCCTCGCGACACTACCGCAGGTGCCACGCCAGCTGGCATATATATATATAAATATATACAGAGAGAGAGCCTTTGTCACGCCCTAAACTCAAAAACCGGGCTCACAAAATTCTCGATCGTCGAATCCGGCGCCGACAGCCTCCGTAGAACCCCATTCTGGGCTCCTAGCACCCATTTGCCAGGTTCCGATCCTGGGATGCTACGAGGAGGATTTTCAACATCAGTTTGATTCGTAATAAGCATAACCAGAGGCATAACCCACAAACAACAACCAAGAACTCCATTACATTTTCACTATGATAAAAAATTTTACAAGTACAATGAGCATAAAGGGAAATACAATGGTGAAGAATAAAAATTCAAAAACGATCTGCAAAGCGCTCCTGCCTCAGCGCTGCTGCGCCCCATCGTCACTTGCACGTAACGGTCGTGCATAAGCTTATAGAAAGCTTAGAGGGTGGTGAAAGTGTGTGCGCAAGGTAGTAATATGATCATACAATATCAGAGCAATGCGGAATATGCAGATGAATCCATAAATATCATGAGCCGTACCAAGACTATGCGATGCAAGACATGAATGATATCGGTCATCCCAAGACCATGCGATGTGAAATGTAACCCAAGCATACAAATCCTCATCTACATCCACATATCAATACAGTTCAAATCTGGGATATCACCAGGGTCTAGTACATTCTAAACCAGATCGCTGCCACATCGCGCGCAATAAGGTAAGTGAAAGAGACCTCACTATCCGTCTGCCAATATCGGACACGACTCGTCGATAGCGTACACATTCCTTGAGCTGGTCAAACTCAGCCTAGCATTGCCCCCTACACTCGGGTAGGTAAGGCCGCACCCCCTTTCAACCGACCACGACACAGTGGAGAGCGTAGTCATCTGGTAATCGGCACTCGACGCTCATCTACCCACTCGGTTTAGACGTTGGAGCAACCTCTTGGTACCATAAGGGTTTAGAGACTTTCACCGAGGGATATGTATAGCACCCCATGTAGAACAAGATTTTCGGTATCCAATCCTTCCAACCACGATACGCCTGTGGAGGCTACGGCCCCGATGTCGCTAGGGCGTACAATAACCATGTCACACAAATGCGAAATGCATAAATCACGCTATCCAGTCATGCAACAAACCCTGCACATATCGTGCACTCATGTAGGGCAACACCGCCTAACCGGGAGCCCATAAACAACCTGCCCGAAGGCATATGCTATGATCAGTCAATTTTCATGTCAAGCATACATATGATGCGTATGATCATGAGTCATGGAACTATACTAAACATGTTATAATGAGATCAACTATCCTTACAATGCAAATGGGCCTAAACGGCCTATATATAATAAGTACGGGCCTAATAATGGGCCTTTAGGAGAGTCGTAATGTGGACATCTAACTAACATTACACTCGCAATGTGGACGTCAAACCAACATTGCTCTCAAGGTACGATCTTTGTAAACATCGCTACTTAATCCGTGTTGGGTTCACACATTGCAATGGATTTTAGATACATCCCATTGGGCCTTAAATACATCAAATGGACCATATCATATGAGCTTTTTACTCATCAAATGAACCACATAAATGGACCACACCAATGGGCCTTATGTGCATTGCAATGGGTCATAACCTGTGGGCCTTAGACTACATCAAATGGTTCTTGACCCAGGTGCCTTATATATATCAAATGGGCCACACCGACTGGGCCTTACCTATAAAATGGGCCTAACCCATCGGCCTTATATATCAAGTGGGCCTAAATCCATATGCGTGTTATATCAAATGGGCCTAACCCATAGTCCTTATATAAATCAAATGGATGGACAGATTGGATGCAGCACCTACACCAAGGGTGGGGGCCCACATGAAGGCCCACCATCATGTATATTATAAATAGTATGATATATAAAATACATGTAGTGTATATATATATACACACACACACACACACACACACACACACACACACACACACACACACACACCACGCTGCACGCACACACACACACACGCAATACACACGCACGCCACCGTGGGGTGGCGTTAAATAACACATGCATCAGGTGGGCTCCACCGTCCAGCGGACGGTGGAGGTAAACATATACATCACTGTGGGCTCCACGTGGGGCCCACCATAACATGTATTTTCCATCCGGCCGGTTGGTAAGGTCCCACGGACCTGAATGAGGAAGAAAAACAAATTTCATCCCAATCCAAAACTTCTGTGGCCCACCAAAAGAATTTCATTGGCAGAGGTTCAATCTCACTGTTTCTTGCAATGTGGGCCACCCAAGTCATGGATGGAGCTGATTTTTGACAAGGGCCCATTACAGGAGGTGGTCCACGGTGTGAACCAGTTGGATGACAAATGAACATCATGGTGGGGCCCACGGCTGGAGTCGTGGGTTCCCATCTGGGACGCCCGCCATCGCTGCACGCAGCAGCGTGCAGCTGCTGCTGCTCGTCAGAAGTGCAGAGGCTCTACCTCTTGATAATTTTTTTAAAGAAAAATTGAAAACCCATGTTTTTGAGGTTTTCCACGCCTGGGGCCCACATCAAGTAGATCCACGCCGTCCATTGTCTTCCCTGGCTCAAGACAAGCCCAATGAGTCCAGAGTTTGCGATTTTTGGGTGGATAGAAAACATCAAACGACTTTCCAACGGTAACCACCACAGATTTCTATACTATGACCCACCAGATGATTAAGTCAGCCTCATTCTTCGGCTCAATGGTTCAAATGTTGCCGGGGATGAGGTGGACGACATGGATTGAATACATACATCAAGGTGGGGCCTGCATGAGCCGGCCCACCTAAACCTTTCCTTTTTCTTTTCTTTGGCAGGGACGTCTAGCGTCTCAGACGCTGGACGGTTGGGTGTTTATAAAAAATAATAATAATAATGCATTAAGGTGGGCCACCTCATGGAAAATAGCATGAGTCTATTGTTCAAAAAGTGGATCATACTTGATGGTTTGGGCAAAATAAAAGCCACATGTGGGGTCCATCCAAATAGGCCACACAATCCCATTATAATTTCATAAAATAAAATTAAAATAAAAATAAATGAAATAAAAAGGGAGAGAGAGAGATAGAGAGTGGGACACGCTTGTGATGGAGGGCTCCGCCACTATGAGCCCTCTTTGTAAAGCAAATCATACATCAAATGAGTCCCTTAATCACATGGAACCACCAAAATTGAAAATCAACGGTGGGGATCATTTTCCCACCAATACGGACGGTCTAGATGACCTTTATAATGAAATAAACATCATGATGATCCTAGTGGGCCATCGATTACATCTTAAGGTCCCAAGTGAGATCTAAACCATTGATCGTTTGGCCTCACTTAGGCCATCTCAAAAATAAGAAAAACTACTACTATCATGCACCCACCGTCCGATCTTCTTGCTCCTATGGGCTCCTTAGCACCTTAGCTTCAATCCTAATGGAGGAGATGAGAAATGGATGGCTAGGATGGGAGATCTTGGGATGGAGAGGGTGGGAAGGTGGGCCACACTTGTAGTTTGAGAGAAATGGGGAGAGGCTTGGATGTGTGATTTTTGTTGCTTGGAATGGGTTTGAAAGAAAGAAATGAGAAAGAGAGTAGTAGAGAGAGAGAGAGAGAAAGTGATAGGTGATGGATGTGGTGAGTGATGGGTGTAAGAGACCCTTTGTTGACTTTGGTGGCCTTTTGTGTAAGAAAGGCATGACATTAGGAGACTTTTGTGGCATTTGTGTAAGAAAAGCATGGGCAAGGAAGACTTTTGTGGCTTGCTTGGGAAAGGGTGAAAGTAATGTGTACTTGACATGTACTTGACATGTGATGGATTGATTGATTGATGGGATTGATGTGATTAATGTGACACATCGTAGAGATTCTCTTGAGTTTCGCAACGTGCGGCTTTTTCCTCACACCGAATGTTGGCCCACATCTCTTGACCAAGGTATCGCCTCGGCGCGCAAGTCGCGGCATCGGAACCGCAGCGATGGCGCGGTCGCTATAGTAATAGTCTTGGGTTGAGTCGGCTCGGGTTGACGGCATACGAATCAGGGTCACGCGTAAATATCAGTTTATGGTCGAAGGTTACCAAAATTTGACCGGTAAGACTGCGGAAGTCTACGGAACGGTACGGACTAAGATAAGGGTCTTACAGCCTTTTCCCCCCTTACATTTTTCTCTAATACATAATTATGTAAATATGTATATATAAGTATATAAAAATATTTTTTTAATCTTTTAATTCATTTCTTTGTCTACTTATTTAACTGGCACATCTCCTAAACTAGAATGAGTTACTTAACCTAGCACATATGATTTTCGGGTAGGAGAAAGTAATTTAGACAACCAACATAGTTATTTTCTAAGATTCCATCGGGTCGATTGTCAAAAATCTATTTCATTTACCTCATGGTTAATTTCATTCATTTTATTCACTTTGCGGTCAATTTACTTCACTTCACGGTCATTTTCATACATTTCACGGTCATTTTTGGCAATTCCGTTTAGATTCATAGTCATTTTCATGCACTTTATAGTCAATTCCCTTCACTTCACGATCATTTCCACGCATTTCACGGTCATTTAGCTTCACTTCATGGTCATTTCCTTGCATTTCACGGTTAATTCCGGCGATTCCGTTTAGATTCACGGTCATTTCCATGCACTTCATAATCAAATCCTTTCACTTCACGGTCATTTTCATGCATTTCATGGTCAATTCTCTTCACTTCAAGGTCATTTCTGGCAATTTCGTTTAGATTCACGGTCATTTCTATGCACTTCGCGGTAAATTTCCTTCACTTCACGGTCATTTTCACGCATTTCATGATTAATTCGCTTCACTTCACGGTCATTTCCATTCATTTCACGGTCATTTTCGACGATTCTATTTAGATTCACGGTCATTTCCATGCACTTCACAGTCAATTCCCTTAACTTCACGGTCATTTCCACGCATTTCACGGTCAATTCACTTCACTTCAGGGTCATTTCCATTCATTTCAAGGTCATTTCCGGCGATTCTGTTTAGATTTACGATCAGTTCCATGCACTTCATGGTCAATTCCCTTTACTTCATAGTCATTTCCATGCATTTCATGATCAATTTGCTTTACTTCACAGTCATTTCTAGTGATTCCGTACAGATTCACGGTCATTTCCAGTGATTCTGTTTAGATTCACGGTCATTTTCATGCACTTCAGGGTAAATTCCCTTCACTCCACGGTTATTTCCATGCATTTCACGATCAATTCGCTTCACTTCATAGTCATTTTCATTCATTTTACGGTCATTTTCGGTGATTCCATTTAGATTCATGGTCATTTCCATACACTTAATGGTCAATTCCCTTCACTTCACGGTCATTTTCACGCATTTACGGTCAATTCGCTTCACTACACGGTCATTTCCATGCATTTCATGGTCATTTTTGGCTATTCCATTTAGATTCACGGTCAATTCCCTTCACTTCACAGTTATTTCCACACATTTCACAATCAATTCGCTTCACTTCATGGTCATTTTCACGCATTTCATGGTCAATTCGCTTCACTTCACGGTCATTTCTATTCATTTCACGGTCATTTTCGGCGATTCCATTTAGATTCACAGTCATTTCTATGCATTTCACAGTAAATTTCCTTCACTTCATGGTCATTTCCAAGCATTTTACGGTCAATTCCCTTCACATCACGGTCATTTCCATTCATTTCATGGTCATTTCCGACGATTCCATTTAGATTCACGGTCATTTCCATGCACTTCATGGTCAATTCCCTTCACTTCACGGTCATTTCCATGCATTTCACGGTCAATTCGCTTCACTACACGGTCATTTTCATGCATTTCACGATCATTTTCGACGATTCCGTTTAGATTCATGGTCATTTCCATGCACTTCACGGTTATTTCCACGCATTTCACGGTCAATTCACTTCACTTCACGGTTATTTTCATTCATTTCATGGTCATTTCCGGCGATTCCATTTAGATTCATTGTCATTTCCATGCACTTCACGATCAATTCCCTTCACAGTCATTTTAAAGCATTTTACGGTCAATTCGCTTCACTACACGATCATTTCCATGCATTTCACGATCATTTTCGGTGATTCCGTTTAGATTCACGGTCATTTCCATGCACTTCACGATCAATTCCCTTCACTTCACTATCATTTCCACGCATTTCATGGTCAATTCACTTCACTTCATGGCCATTTCTATTCATTTCACGGTCATTTCCGACGATTCCATTTAGATTCACGGTCATTTCTATGCACTTCATGGTCAATTCCCTTCACTTCACGGCCATTTCCACTCATTTCCATTCATTTCACGGTCATTTCGCTTCACTTCAGGGTCATTTTCATTCATTTTACGGTCAATTCGCTTCACTTCAGGGTCATTTTCATTCATTTTACGGTCAATTCGCTTCACTTCAGGGTCATTTCCATTCATTTCACGGTCATTTCTGATGATTCCGTTTAGATTCACTGTCATTTCTATGCACCTCACAATCAATGCCCTTCACTTCACAGTCATTTCCACGCATTTCACGGTCAATTTGCTTCACTTCACGGTCAATTTGCTTCACTTCACGGTCATTTTCATTCATTTCACTGTCATTTCTAGCAATTCCATTTAGATTCATGGTAATTTCTATGCACTTCACGATCAATTCCCTCCCCTTCACGGTCATTTCCACGTATTTCACGATCAATTCACTTTACTACACGGTCATTTCCATGTATTTAACGATCATTTTCGATGATTCCATTTAGATTTACAGTCATTTCCATACACTTCACGGTCAATTCCTTTCACTTCACGGTCATTTCCACGCATTTCACGGTCAATTCGCTTCACTTCACGGTCATTTCCATTCATTTCAAGGTTATTTTCGACGATTCCGTTTAAATTCATGGTCATTTCCATGCACTTCATGATCAATTCCCTTCACTTAACGGTCATTTCCATGCATTTCAAGGTCATTTCGCTTCACTTCACAGTCATTTTCATTTATTTCACGG
The DNA here is from genome assembly GCA_037074715.1 of Magnolia kwangsiensis. Taxonomy (NCBI): domain Eukaryota; kingdom Viridiplantae; phylum Streptophyta; class Magnoliopsida; order Magnoliales; family Magnoliaceae; genus Magnolia; species Magnolia kwangsiensis. Next base: position 112,021,106 of record CM073582.1, on the reverse strand, counting down.
TCATTTTCGACGATTTCGTTTAGATTCATGGTCATTTCCATGCACTTCATGGTAAATTCCCTTCACTTCATGGTCATTTCCACGCATTTCACGGTCATTTCTGTTCATTTGACAATCATTTTTGGTGATTCCATTTATATTCACGATCATTTCCATGCACTTCATGGTCAATTCCCTTCACTCCACAGTCATTTCCATGCATTTCACGGTCAATTCGCTTCACTACACAGCCATTTCCATGCATTTTATGGTCATTTTCGGCGATTCCGTTTAGATTCATGGTCATTTCCATTCACTTTGCAGTCAATTCCCTTCACTTCACGGTCATTTCCACACATTTCACGGTCAATTTGCTTCACTTCATGGTCATTTCCACGCATTTCATTGTTAATTCACTTCACTTCACGGTCATTTCCATTCATTATACGGTCATTTTTGGCGATTCCATTTAGATTCACGGGTATTTTCATGCACTTTATGGTAAATTCCCTTCACTTCACGGTCATTTCCACGCATTTCACGGTCAATGAATGGAAATTGCTGGAAATGACCATGAAATGAATGGAAATAACCGTGAAGTGAAGCGAATTAATCGTGAAATGCGTGGAAATGACCGTAAGTGCATGGAAATGACTGTGAATCTAAACGGAATCGTCGGAAATGACCGTGAAATGAATGGAAATGACCGTGAAATGCGTGGAAATGACCGTGAAGTGAAGGGAATTGACTGTGAAGTGCATGAAAATGATCGTAAATCTAAACGGAATCACCGAAAATGACCATGAAATAAATGAAAATGACTGTGAAGTGAAGCGAATTGACCGTTAAATGTCTAGAAATGACTGTGAAGTGAAGGGAATTGACTGTGAAGTGCATGAAAATGACCGTAAATCTAAACAAAATCGCTGAAAATGATCATGAAATGCATGGAAATGACAGTAAAGTGAAGCAAATTGACTGTGAAGTGAACAAAATAAATGAAATTAACTGTGAGGCGAATAAAATGAATTTTTGACTATCGACTCGATGGAATCTTAGAAAATAAGCACATTGATAGGCTAAATTTGCTTCTACCCCAAAATTATATGTGGTACGTTGAGTAACTCGTTACAATTAGGGAGATATGCTTGTTAAATAAATAGGCAAAGAAATGAATTAAAAGATAGAAGAATATTTTTATATACTTATGTATAAATATTTACATAATTATGCATCGGACAAAAACGCAAGAGGGGGGGGGGGGGGGGGGGGGGGGGGGGAGTTAATTAAAAAATAAAATAAAATTCTATCATAGGGCGCTTTTTTTTTTTTTTTTTTCCTTATGTAGAACTATTTTTGCTTTTGTGGGTCTCATCATAAGGTCCGTGTTATATCCAAACCATCCATCTATTTAGCGAGCTCATATTAAGACTTGAGATGAAAACTAAGATAGATCTAACTATCAAGTGGACCACACTGTAAAAGGTAGTGGGTAATTGAACGTATACCATTGAAACCCTTTCAGGGATAACAGAAGTTTTGGATCATTATGAAATTTGTTTTTCCTCTTCATCCCGTTATTTGTGACCTCGTGAATAGATTGGATGGAAAATAAATATTACGGTAGGTCCTATAAAATTTTTAACGGTAAAAATCAATTTTCACCCTGCTCTTTGTAGTGTGGTCCAATTGATCTTTGGATATGATTTGTTTCTTCTTGATAATGCCCCGAAATGAGCTCAAAATATGGATGAACGTTCTGGATATAATGAATACATAACTGTGGGGTCCATGTAACTTTGATATCTTTTAAACCGTTCGTACCACTCGAAGTTCGAGGAGCGTTAGCGCTCGTCTTCGAGCACCAGGGGATCTGCTTCCGGAAAGAAAGCAGTGGCATTTTTGACATGAGAAATGGGCCGTACAGGTAGGGCTTATTCTTGGGAGGTAAAAAGCAAGTGGGCTTCAAAACGGGAAACGGATTGGCTACTCCTGCTGACACCAGCCCCGTGGCTGGTGGTCGGTGCTCTGTGGGCCCCACCATGATGTATGTGTTTTATCCATTCCGTTAATCTATTTTTAAAGATAATTTTAAATCTTGATACAAAAAATGATAGGAATATAATACTTTTGGGGGCCACAACACAAGAAAAAATTAATGAATGGATATTCACAATTAAAATCCTCCCAAGGCCCACTGTACTATTTATTTGACATCCAATCTATTTATTTGGTTATAAAGACCCATATGAAGGGAAAAAACACATATCAGTTTGATCCAAAACTTTTATGGCCCCAAAAACGTTTTAAAGGGTCAAAATTCATTCAACACTGTTTCCTGTAATGTGGTCCATTGATATTGAGATATACTTCATTTTTTTAATGATATTATAAAATGATATATAAAAATAAATGGACAGCATGGATGACACACCTACATCATGATGGCCCCCAAAGAACACCGACCACCAGCCAATGGCTGGTGTCAGGGGGAGTAGCTAATCCGTTCCCTTCAAAACGTTGATGGCCATAAATGGGTTGTACGGTTGGAAATTACGCCCAATCAATGTGTTGGCAGTCGTTGCCTGGGTGTAGGGTTGATATCTTGGACGCGGTTTGGGTGGATCCGAGGTCGGTGGGTCCTTAAATGTGAGGCCTACTTTGATGCATGTGCCTTATATCCACACCGTTCATTCGATTTCTACGGATCATTTTACGTCATGATCCAAAAAAAAATGAAGTAGACTAAATGTTATGTGCACTGTACCACAATCATGATTGAATCCCTACCATTAAAAACTTCATATGGGCCACCAGGATTTTTATTTTCCATCCAACCCGTTGATGAGGTCTTAAATAGCTAGATGAAGAGATCAAACTAACATCAACTTGATCGAAATATTTTGTGGCCAACGAGAAGTTTTTAACGGTAGAGCGGATTGCATCCTACCTCTCCATGCCGTAATCGGTCTGGGAGCCCATCCTGATGCAAACGTCTTATCCACGCCGTTCATCCCTATTTACAGATCATTATTAAGCATGAACCGAAAAATGAAGCAGATTAAAGGGTTAAGTGGGCCACAAAGTGGGGATTGAAGGCCAACCATTAAAAACTTCTCGGGAGCTGCAAAAGTTTGGGATCAAGCTGATATTTTCGTTTTCACTTCCACCAGGTCTACATGACCTTATGAATAGGTTGGATGGTAGAAAAAACATTACAGTGGCCCTTAAAGAGGTTTCAATGGTGGGTGTCATTATCACCACTGCTTCCTTTGGTGTGGTCCACTGGATATCGGACATGCCTCATGTTTTTGGATCATAATATAAAATGATAAGTTAATAGATATGGACGGCGTGGATAAGACGGTTGCATCACGGTGGCCTCCACAAAGCTCTGCCCGGATGAATTACGGACGGTAGGATGCAATCCGCTTCCACTTTTTCCTGTATTATAGTCCACCGTAGGGATCTGCTTCGATTTTCGAATTATACTATTAAATTAATTTTCAAAACGGATGGACGGCATAGATACAATTTATATAAATAAAAGTGGGCCCCACTGTCAGGTATCCCAACCCACTTCGGTGGAGCCGGGTATCCACCACAGCACGCCAAACCAGAATATACTTTTAGCTCCTGGCAAAGCGACGTAAAGCAACTTCCATCAAGGTGGGCCCACAGGGCCGAAGAATCATTACATCACCTCGGGTGGGGTGGCCGCGTGGCAACACTACGGAGTCGTTGCCGAAGAGCTGCTCATTTTTTGGACGCGGATTAGGTGGTGTTGGCGTGCATGTGACGCTGTAAGGTACAAAGTTATTTATGTGTTTTATATCCACGCCGTCCATCCGTTTTCTACCCTCCTTTTAGCCCTTGAATTCAAAAATATAGCAGATCTGATGTTCACGTGGATCACACGATAAGAACGAGTGATGATTGAATGCCCACCATTAAAAAAATTACCGTGGCATAAAAGTTTTGTACCGGGCCTGTGGATGTGTTTTCCCTTTGTCTAGGTCGGAAACGGATCGACTACTCACCCTGCCACTAGCCAATGGCTAGTGGTACGTGCTATGTGGGCCCACTATGATGTATGTGTTTCATCCATTCTGTCCAACCATTCTTCCAGACTATTTTATGGTATGAGCCCAAAGATGAGGTTGATCCAAATCTCAAGTGGACCTCGCAGTGTAGATTGAACGCCCACTGGTGCCAAAGGTTTTAGATCAAGCTGATATACATGACAAAATAGTAGTGATTGAATTACATCATTAAAAACCTCTTAGGGCCAATTGTGCAGTTTACTTGAGGTTCAGGTCAAACTCATTTTTGGGCTCATACCATAAAAGGACATGGAAGAATGGGTGGACGGCACGGATGAAACACATACATCATGGTAGGACCCACAGAGGAGCGACTGGTAGCAACAAGATGAGTAGCCAATCGGTTTCCTAAACATGAAGTGGGATGCCTCACGACAATTCCTATAATCATTACATTTTGATAATTCCATCCCACTTAAACCCATCTAATCCATGCTCTAAGCCTATCTAAAGCATGGTATTAGAACCGATGGATTTGAAATCCACCAATTGTTTTTAGCACCTTGGATTTAAAATCAAGACCATTGGTTAATCACCCGGACGCTGATTGCATCCCACCCCCACTCGGACAGTAATCCGCTCGGGCAGAGCTTTGTGGGGCCCATAGTGATGTAAGTGTTTTATCTAATTCCTTAATCACTTTTCTCAGATCATTTTAAGGTATGACACAAAACTGAGATAGGTATAAGGCTTAAGTGGACCACGAAGTGGGGATTTAATGTCCACCATTAAAAACTTCTTGAGAGTTGGAGAAGTTTCGGATCAAGCTAATATTTGTTTTTTCATTTCATCCATGTCTACATTATCTTATTAATAGGTTGGATGATAAAAAAATAAAATAAAATCAAGATTGCCCTTAGAAAGGTTTCAACGATGGGTGTTATTATCACTGCCGCTTCCTCCGTTATGGTCTACTCAAGTTATGGACCTGCTTCAATTTTATATACATGCTGTAAAATGATTTGAGAAAAGTGATTAACAGCGTAGACAAAACACTTACATCATGGTCGGCCCCACGGGGCCCTACTCGGACGGACTACTGTCCGAGCGAGGATAGGATGCAGTCCGTGATCGGCCCATTAAGCTTTTCCAGCACTGAGCTCGGTATTGGAGGGTCACTATCGAATCCAAACCCTATTAATTTCTTATCATATCTGTGCAACCAGATTGTGGCCCACCATGGTACAATAATTGCAATAAGACAAGGAAGAAAAATATGTACACGTGATTCCAATAAATTGAGCCTGCCTAATTTGTAATATTTCCGGCCTTAAAAGACCCACATCATCAATAAAATAAATAATACTAATAAAACAAGGAGAGAATCCATAAGTTGAAAATATAGTGATAGAGAGAGCAATGCTAAGGTAATGACTATGCATACTTCGTGGCTTCTTGTGTGGTCCTTGGTGCACGGATTGGATTATACTCCACGGGGACTCAGCCAGAGATGGATGGTCAGATATTTATGGGACTACTAAAATATATGTATGTTATCCAAGCTGTTCGTTTATTTTGAATGGTCATTTTAGGGCATGATCCTAAAAATTAGCATGATTGAAGGCTTATGCGGATCGAAAACTTCTATGACCTTAAGAAGGTTTCAATGGTAGATGTTCAATCCCTACTGCTTTTTTACATTGTGTTCCATTTAAACTTTGGATTTGTTTCATTTTTTAGCTTAAGTTTTAAAATATTTTCATCTAATGGATGGACAGTTTGGATATAACACATGCATCATGGGCCAGACAAAACTTCATCAACACAGTAAGGTCTATGGTGCACACCAACTCTCTGTTTCCTTTCCAACTGATCAGAATGTAAAAATATTAATTTTCCAATTTATAACTGGCAGCCAACTAGAGATGGTGACATCCACGTTCCAAAAGTAAAAGTAAAGAATTAATAACATTTGAATCTATCACCAGCATCCACTTGGAAACAGTGACATCGACGTTTAACATGTGGAAATGAACCACAGCAAATTTGGGGGGACTCCGGGCCCACCCAAACCTGGGAAGCGGATTTGTATATTTAATATATTTTATCTGCTCTGGTCATCCATTTTACTGGATAATTTTAGGGCTTGAGCCCAAAAATGAAGAATGTACAATGGCCGAAATGGACTATACCACAAGAAACAATTGAATTGAACTCTACCCTTTAAAATTTCTTAGGGCTAAGGAAGTTTTGGATCAAGCTTATATTTGTGGTTTTCTTACATTCATGTATGCATGATCTTATAAACAGGTTGGATGACAAATAAGCATTACTGCGGGGCATAGTAATGTTTCAATGGATCGGCTACTCCCCTAACATTAGCCAATGACTGGTGGTCAAGCTATGTGGGCCCACCATGATGTATGTGTTTCACCCATGCTGTCCATCTATTTTTACAAATCATTATACAGTATGAGACCAAAAATAAAAATGAGGTATATCCCAATCTCAAGTGGACCACATTATTGGGAACAGTGTTGAATGAGTGTATAAAAGTTTTGGATCAAGCTGATTTTTGATTTTTCCCTTCATCTGGCCTGTATGACCTAGTCAACAGATTGGTTGTCAAATAAACAGTACATTAGGCTTTAGGAGGATTTTAATGGTGGATATCTAATCATTATTGTTTTCATGTGGTGTGGTCCACCTGAGATTTATATCTCTCTCAATTTTGGTATCATACCTCATTTTTATTTTTGGAATGTAAGATTTATACCACAGTAATGTGGTCCACTTGAGATTGGGATATACCTCATTTTTATTTTTAGTCTCATACTTTATAATGACCTGTAAAAATGGATGAAACATATACATCATGGTGGGGCTCACGGAGCACCGACCACCAGCGACAGGGCTGGTGTCAGGGGGAGTAGCCAATCCGTTTCCGTTTAACACTGGTTGAATGTGATTCCCAGTCCACACGGAAATTTTGCATTTGAAAACATGTACTTATACACGGATACCTTGCAGAAGCGTTTTAAACGGCGACTTGCGATTGGAAGCTACCTGTGTTAACAATCATACCCCATCTCTATCACATCTGGGTGGTTAGTATTCTATACATGAAGGCTTCCTATTTCAATTTTTAATTTAAAGTATTCTATACATAAAGGCTTCCTATTTCAATTTTTAATTTAATTGTAATCTATTCAAACAGTTTTTTATACTCCATAACTCTATAAATATAAAGTATCCGTGTGATTCATTTTAAGGTGGGTTTTCTTTTAACAGTGAATTTATTTACCGTCCCACTCATTTTGGTCATCTCTATTTTTTATGTACTGTTTACTGCTACCGTCTCCTTATGGCATACACCCCACTCTCAATTCACACTTCACTGTTAGCCACTCCACCAGCGAGTGATACTAAGACCTCAGTGTTGAAACGGGGTAGCTATGGTTTTATTTCAATAGCATCATTTAAAAAAAATGCTAAACACATCAACAATTTAAAGGAGTGGGTCATTCCGTATTTAGCTAGGCTTCTGCCACTCCACTGATTGGCTTACTTTTAGTGGCTTGCTGATCCAACCGTTTGCATTCTCTTCTTTGTTGTCGCTCAATTCAAGACCAGGTTTCATTTCTTCTACTTGATTATTGGACATGGCATCCTCTGCTATGATTTTTGTTTCAAATGTTACAAATTTGGTATCAATTAAGTTCGATCGGAACAATTATTTATTATGGAAGAGTCAAGTTCTTTCCATTTTGCATACCAATAAGTTACTGGAATTTTCGGATGGATCATCTCTTTTTCCGAATCAATTTCTTTTAAATAACAATGGTGACCGTACATCCACTATCAATCCTGCCAATGAGGAGTGGATGGAATGTGATTCTCTTTTTGTTGTTATGGATCAATGCCACTTTCACTCCTGAAATTCTTTAATGGATAGTTGGGTTTCAGACTGTTTCAGAGGTATGGCTATGATTGGAGAACCTTCATATGTATTTCTTTAGTTGGGTATCTACTCTTGACTCAGTGGTAGATTTACATGAGTTTCCCCATTGTGGTGTGTGCCGCATGAGAGCGTTAATGTTTGTGATAAATCTATCATCTATTTTTCTAAATTATTCTAAGGACTGGCTCTAAAATGAGGAGATCCAAAGTCAAGTTAGCCGCACGATAGCAAATTGAGGATAGATCATTTTAGGACATGGCCCCAAAAATGAGGGAGTCCATGTTGTATTTATTTTAAAATAATATTAAATTTTTGAATTTTCAAATTTCGGTATTTTTCCTCCACATTTAAATTTTGGTGTTTTTGAGGTGTTGGTTTTGTCCCACATCGGATTTGACAAGAGAAATTCTCTTGTTTATATGATAGACTTTTTGCGTAGGGCTTGAGCCCCTTTCAGGGGGCATGTGAATTTGGTCCTGTGGGGGGGCTATGCCAATAGCTCTAATCTATGCCATTAACCACACACGCGCGCGCGGGGGCCGAGCCGAGCCGAGTCCGAGTCCGTGTCCACGTGCGGGACGGGCTGGGCTGGGCGCGGGTGCGGGTGTGGGTGCGGTGCGGTGTAAGTGTACTCGCGTGGGTGTGTGTGTATGGGTACTCGCAGGACTGTATGTGCGAGAGTGTACTCGCACTTGCGCCTTTTCGTTTTAAACCAGAGAGATGCTTCCCTTCCGGATGGTCGCCCCTGTTGGGTTTAAACCTAACGGACATAACCTTTTGTAAAGGGTGCTTATGCACCATTTCGGAGTCTATATAAAGACTTCCGATTCCAGTTTCAAAATACGAAAAAATACTGTCTTATAAAACTCTCTCTGATACGGTTTTACCATTGTTACTGAGTTCATTGCTGAGTCAACTCAGTACTTTCGGATTAAACTGCAAGTGGTTTGAGCCCGTTACAGTGAGTGCACCGCTGGGACCGGGTCATAGTCGTTGTATCCTGGAGGTCGATTGCTCTGGAAACCTGTTGCACTTGGGACGCTGTCCATGGGGAGCAAATTCGATTTCAAGCCGAGTGACTCAGTCACGCCTCGACTCAATTCAATAAGTTTTTCTTTCTCTAAATTTATTTTCCTTTTTGGTTCTCGATTTTATAGTCTATTTAATTCAACATATTATCCAACAATCTTGAAATCGAATTTGTTGAATTACATAGACTATGGCTACAGTAACAGTAAATGCGTCTACTGAGTTAGCCAAAATCGAACCGTTCGCTGGACAATCCTTTAAACGGTGGAAACAGAAATTGATGTTCGCTCTTACCACCCTAAAAGTTTCATACATTTTATCTGAATCATTTACTATAGATCTAGCAAATCAAAATGAAGTAACAGATGAAAATAATTACAAAAATTATATTCTAAACTCTTTATCCAACGAATTATATGATGTGTATGCTTCTTACGCCTCTGCTAAAGACATATGGATTGCTTTAGAAAAGAAATACATATTAGAAGATGCAGGCGCTAAGAAACATGCAATTACTAATTTCCTTTACTATGAAATGACAGATGATAAATCTGTCACAAATCAGATTCATGACTTTCAAAGTCTAATTCACGAACTATCGACAGAAGGAATTAAGTTGGATGAGGTATTTCTGTCAGGAGCGTTAATAGAAAAGTTACCGCCCTCCTGGAAAGAATATAAAAATAGAATAAAACATAAGAAGAACTGTGTTTCTTTGGAAACCACTATCGTACACATACGAATAGAGGAGGCCAATAGAATCAGGGACCAAAAAGGAAATAAAAATGAGATAGATTCAAAAACGAATCTTGTGGAATCAAGTTGGACAAATAATAAGAAAAAGGGCAACTGTCATAACTGTGGCAAACCTGGACATTATGCAAATGAATGCAGGCTCAAAAAGAAGAATGCAAACAATCAATTCAAGAAAAAGGGAAACTGCTACAACTGTGGAAAGCCTGGGCATCATGTTAAAACCTGTAGGCTTAAGAAAAATAAAGATAAGCCGCAAGCTAATCTTACAGAAACAGGCAATGAGTCTGACATATTAGTGGTTGTGGTGTCAGAAGTTTTCCTTGTAAACAACTTGGAGTGGGTGCTAGATACTGGTGCAACTAGACACGTGTGCAAGGATCATAGCATGTTTACCTCCTACCAAGTATCAGGAGATGATGAACAGGTGTTCATGGAAAATGCTAGAACGTCTCCAGTTGTAGGGAAAGGGAAAGTACTTCTGAAACTCACTTCTGGAAAGACTCTAATGTTAAATGATGTCCTCCGTGTGCCTGACATTAGAAGAAACTTGGTCTCTGGTTCGCTCCTCAATAAGGCTGGTGTCAAATTAGTATTTGATTCAGATAAGCTTGTAATGACTAAAAATGGAACCTTTGTTGGTAAGGGGTACTGTAGCGATGGTTTATTCATTGTAAATGTATCCAATGATAATAAGAAAACATCTAGTTCTGTTTATATCGTTGAACCTTTTTATCTATGGCATAATAGATTAGGTCATGTGAATGTGGCATCTTTAAAGAAAATGAAAAGATTAGGTTTATTACCTAATATATCTAATGAAGAGTTTGAAAAATGTGAAACATGTGTAGAATCAAAATTTTTTAGAAAACCCTTTAAACAAATAGAAAGATCATCTGTTCTATTAGAGTTGATACATAGTGATTTAGGTGATTTTAGAAATCACATGTCTAGAGGAGGAAAAAGATATTATATAACTTTTGTAGATGACTACTCTAGGTTCACTAGAGTAAATCTATTAAGGAACAAAGATGAAGCTTTAGATGTTTTTTATAAATACAAAATTGAAGTTGAAAATCAATTAAATATAAAAATTAAAAGACTTAGAACAGATAGAGGAGGTGAATTTGAATCTTCTCAATTTAGAGAATTATGTGAAAAGAATGGAATAATTCACGAAACTACAGCTCCTTATACACCAGAACAAAATGGAATAGCAGAACGTAAGAATAGAACTTTAAAAGAAATGATGAATGCCATGTTAAATAGTTCAGGCTTACCCTCAAATATGTGGGGAGAAGCAATTCTGTCTGCTTGTTATATCCTAAACAGGATTCCATCTAAATCTTCTGAACAAACACCATATGAACTTTGGAAGAATCATATTCCTATTTATAAATATATTAAAGTGTGGGGGTGTCTTGCTAAAGTAGGATTGCCTGAAACTAAGAAAAGAAAATTAAGTCCTAAAACGACCGATTGTGTATTTATAGGGTATGCACAAAACAGTGCGGCCTATAAGTTTCTAGTTTTAAAAACTAAGGATAATATTCTAGATCCTAATACAATTATAGAAGCTAGGGATGCAGAGTTCTTTGAGAACGTATTCCCTATGAAATCTAAATCTATAGGAATAGAAAAAGTTAATGAATCAGATATTGCGTTTACCAGTAAAAATGCTTACGAGAAAGTAGTAGAAGAGATACAACCAAGAAAAAGTATTAGAGTTAGAAGAGAAACTAACCTAGGAGATGGTTTTTTCACATTCTTAGTAGAAGATGATCCTACGACTTATATATAAGCTATTAACTCTCCAGATGCAACCTTTTGGAAGGAAGCAATAAATGATGAGTTAGAATTTATTATATCTAATAATACTTGGAAACTTGTAGATCTACCACCTGGTAACAAACCAATAGGCTGCAAATGGATGTTTAGAAAGAAACTAAAACCAGATGGAGCTATCGATAAGTTTAAGGCTAGGTTGGTAGCGAAAGGCTTTAAACAAAAGGAAGGAATAGATTATTTTGATACATATTCCCCTGTAACTAGGATTACAACTATTAGAGTCTTAATAGCGATAGCCTCCATATATAAACTAGTGGTACACCAGATGGATATTAAGACGGCTTTCCTAAATGGAGACTTAGAAGAAGAAATATATATGGAGCAACCTGAGGGTTATAAGATATTAGGTAAAGAAAATAAAGTATGTAAACTAATTAAATCACTATATGGCTTAAAACAAGCTCCTAAACAATGGCATGAAAAATTTGATGGTGTTTTAAAATCAAATGGTTATCATATAAATGATGTAGATAGATGTGTATATAGTAAAATTTCTGGAAATGATTATGTTATCATATGTCTTTATGTTGATGACATGCTTATTTTTGAAACTAATATTAAATTAGTTAATGCAACTAAGAAATTCTTGTCATCTAAGTTTGACATGAAAGACTTAGGAGAGGCAAGTGTAATCTTGGGTATTAAAGTAACCAAGAAAAATGGTGTTATTATATTATCACAATCTCATTACATTGAGAAGATATTGAGAAATTTTAACCATTTTGACTGTTTACCTGTCAGTACTCCTTATGATTATAGTGTGACTCTCATGAAGAATACAGAAAATAGTGTGTCTCAATTGGAATATTCTAAAATAATTGGTAGCCTCATGTATCTAACAAACTGCACTAGACCTGACATAGCTTTTGCAGTAGGAAGGCTAAGTAGATATACACATAACCCTGGAAAAGAACATTGGAATGCATTGTCTAGAATTTTGCGATACCTAAAAGGTAATATGACATATGGTTTACATTATAATGGTTATCCTACTGTATTAGAAGGATATAGTGATGCTAACTGGATCAGTGATTCAGATGAGACAAAATCCACTAGTGGATATGTCTTCACTTTGGGTGGAGGAGCAGTCTCTTGGAAGTCCACCAAGCAGACATATATTGCTCGGTCGACTATGGAATCCGAGTTTATTGCCTTAGAAAAGGCTGGATCAGAAGCTGAATGGCTTAGAAATCTCTTAGCTGATATACCATTGTGGCCAAAGCCTATATCGGCCGTGTCTATTCATTGTGACTGTCAAGCAGCTATAGCGAAAGCAAAAAGTAAAATATATAATGGAAAAAGCAGGCATATTAGACTCAGACACAACATAGTGAAACATATGTTGCGTGATGGAGTCATATCTATTGACTTTGTGAGGTCAGAAAAGAATCTAGCAGATCCTCTGACTAAAGGACTATCTAAAAAGTTAGTCAATGATACATCGAAGGGAATGGGGCTGAGCCTAATATATGAGCTGCCAGTGTCGGTAACCCAACCTATACAAGTGGAGATCCCATGAGATAGGTTCAATGGGTAAACAACAAGACACGAGGTAGACGATTGCACTGAGTTATATGAGCCCCTTTTATGGTGTACAGTGCGAGCAGCAACGCAGAAGGATGAGTTTTTAGAACTTTTAATGGATCCATAGCCATATATTTGGTGGTGTATACACTTGTTGTATACACTTGATGGAATTCACATATATGGGTGTGGAGGTGGAGGCCGCTTCCTATGAGAATCTAGGCGAATTCTCTAGATTACTCATGAAATTCAGGTAATGGTGTATGGCCGAAACGCACTGAACCACAGAATCACTTGCAGAGGAAGAGTTGTGTGAGTGGCATGTACTTGCGATCTACATTAAAAGGATTCGGGTTCAAGACTATGGTGTCACCTGATTCCTGTAGACCTGTCTTGCTTACTCTAATGTCGGTTCAAGTCTATGGTGACACCGGCACCATTGCACAACTATTTCGCTTTAATCCGAAAGCATTTTATTTTAAAAACATGTGGGGGATTGTTGTGTTTATTTTAAAATAATATTAAATTTTTGAATTTTCAAATTTTGGTATTTTCCCTCCACATTTAAATTTTGGTATTTTTGAGGTGTTGGTTTTGTCCCACATCGAATTTGACAAGAGAAATTCTCTTGTTTATATGATAGACTTTTTGCCTAGGGCTTGAGCCCCTTTCAGGGGGCATGTGAATTTGGTCCTGTGGGGGGGCTATGCCAATAGCTCTAATCTATGCCATTAACCACACACGCGCGCGCGCGCGCCGAGCCGAGCCGTGCCGAGCCGAGTCCGAGTCGGCGTCCGCGTGCGCGACGCGATGGGACGGGACGGGACGGGCTGGGCTGGGCGCGGGTGCGGGTGCGGGTGCGGTGTAAGTGTACTCGCGTGGGTGTGTGTGTATGGGTACTCGCAGGACTGTATGTGCGAGAGTGTACTCGCACTTGCACCTTTTCGTTTTAAACCAGAGAGATGCTTCCCTTCCGGATGGTCGCCCCTGTTGGGTTAAACCCAACGGACATAACCTTTTGTAAAGGGTGCTTATGCACCATTTCAGAGTCTATATAAAGACTTCCGATTCCAGTTTCAAAATACGAAAAAATACTGTCTTATAAAACTCTCTCTGATACGGTTTTACCATTGTTACTGAGTTCATTGCTGAGTCAACTCAGCACTTTCGGATTAAACTGCAAGTGGTTCGAGCCCGTGTACAATGAGTGCACCGCTGGGACCGGGTTATAGTCGTTGTATCCTGGAGGTCGATTGCTCTGGAAACCTGTTGCACTTGGGACGCTGTCCAAGGGGAGCAAATTCGATTTCAAACCGAGTGACTCAGTCACGCCTCGACTCAATTCAATAAGTTTTTCTTTCTCTAAATTTATTTTCCTTTTTGGTTCTCGATTTTATAGTCTATTTAATTCAACATATTATCCAACAGTCCAAAACTATGTGGGTCACATGACAGGAGACTGAGGATTGAATGTTTACCGTTAAAACATTCATGTGTCAAAACAGTTCTGGATTATGCTAATATTTTTGTGTTTTCAGCTCACCCCGGTAGGAAAGAGCTTTCAAAAGCAAGAAGTTTTCAACGGTAGATTACTACTTTTTCCTGTATTATTGTCCACCTTTCCTGTATTATTGTCCACCTTAGATTGGGATCTGCTTCAATTTTCTAATTATGCCCTAAAATGAGTTTAAAAAACGGATGAACAGTATGGATGCAATTTATATACATAAATGTGGGCCCCACTGTCAGGTATCCCACCCCAATTGGTGGACATGAGTATCCACAACAGCGCGCCAAGCCAGCATATTCCTTTTGTTTCTTTTTTTTGTTAGTACACCTGCCAGTTCACACTTCACTGTTAGCCACCCTCGCTAGGGAATCGACAACAAGAACTCGCGTGGAAACGAGGTATCTTTCACTCAGACCACCACCTGAGCTATGGATCTGGGTGTACTTAGCTCCTGGCAAAACGACGTAAACCGACGTGTATCAAGGTGGGCCCCAGGGCCGAAGAATCATTACATCACTTTGGGGTGCGTGGCACCACTACGGAGTCGTCGCCGAAAAGCTGCTCATTTTTTGACGCGGATTTAGGTGGTGTTGGCGTCCATGTGACGCTGTAAGGCACAAGGTAATGCATATGTTTTATATCCGCGCCGTCCATCCGTTTTCTACCCTTATTTTAGTCCATGAATTCAAAAATGTATCAGATCTGAAGTTCAAGTAGACCACACCATAAGAAAGAGTGGTGATTAAACGGCCACCGTAAAAAAATTTATTGTGGCACAAAAGTTTTGTATCTGACATGTGGATGTATTTTCCTTTGGACGCAGATTGCGTCCTACCCCCACCCGGATCTGTCCGGGCAGGACCCACCGTTATGTAAGTATTTTATCCACGCCGTTCAATGATTTCTTCAGAAAATTTAAATATATGAACCAAAAAATAAGACATGTCTAAGGATTGAGCTGACCACAAAGTAGGGATTGAACGTCTACCGTTAAAAGCTTCTTAGGAGCTGGAGAAGTTTCAGATCAAGCTTATATTTGTGTTTTTGCTTCATCCACATCTACATGACCTTATGAATAGGTTTTATGGTTAAAAAACATCACGTGGGTTCTTAGAAAGGTTTCATTGGTGGGTGTCATATCAATGCAGGTTTCTTTGCTGTGGTCCACTTAAGCTTGGACTTGCCTCATTTTTTAGTTGACATATTAAATTTATCCGAAAAAATTGGTGAAAGATGTGGATATAATACTTATATAACAGTGGGCCCCACAGAGCCCTGCCCGAATGGATTATGGTCCGGCAGGGTTAGGACACAATCCTTGTCCATTTTCCTTTATCTTGGTTGGAAACGGATCGACTACTCACGGTGCCACTAGCCAATGCTAGTGATCGGTGCTCTATTGGCCCCACTATGGTGTATGTTTTTCATCCATTTTGTCCAACCATTCTTCCATATCATTTTATTATATGAGCCCCAAAATGAGATTGATCCAAATCTCAAGTGGACTGTATAGTGTTGATTGATCATCTACCATTAAAAACTTCTCATGGCCACAAAAGTTTTGGATCAAACTGATATGTATTTCTTACCTTCATCCGAGTATGTAAGACCTAATTAACTGGTTAGATATCAAATAACCATTACAATGGGCCCTAGGAGGTTTTTAATGGTGGACATTCAATCACAACTGTTTTCCCATGGTGTGATACACCTAAGATTTAGATCTACCTCATTTTTCAGATCAAGCCCTAAAATTATCTTTAAAAATGGATGAATGACATAGATAAAACACATACATCATGGTAGGGTCATTAGGGCTTCTCCTGGAGTGTGGAACAAGTGGATTTGAAACCCTGGGATTTGAAATCCTCTAGTTGTATTTAGCACTTTGGTTTCAAAATCCCATTATCCATAAGTAGCTATGCACAATATATTTACGAAGTCTGAAATTAATTACTAATTTAACTTTAACATTTTTCATTAGGGTAAGTCTGTAATGTTTGACACAATGGTTGTAATAAGCCCATTAAAAATATACTTTGCTTGGAAATGATGAAATTTCAATTTTCAAATTGACCACAAGCACAAGATCACATCGGAGTGACTAACCAATGATTTTTAATTGTTGATTTATATATACAATGTTTGGATGGCGTAGATGATCATATGAAAATAATTATAGTGATACAACTGATAATCTAATTATTTCGACATATCATCAGTGGATCACGTGGCAAATAGATTAATATAATAACATGCGTCTTACACATGTAACTCTTAGGGAGATTTTAGATGTAATTCAAGCTTTCACCATGGATTTGAAACTCCCAATTACCTCATAGTGCCAAAACATACAAAAGGAGGGATTTGCAAATCCCCTCATCCCCAGTTCTTCTTATAGTGTAGCCCACTTGAGCTTTACATCTACGTTATTTTTTGACCCACGGCCTAAAATGAGTTTGTATAGCTCAAGAGATAGACTGAGTGAAAGATACCTTATTTCAACAATGAGGTCTTGGTATGAATTCCCTGGTGGGGTTGGCTAAAACTGAAGTGTGAGCTGGCAGTGGGGTGTACTAACAATCTTTAAAAAAAAAAAAAAAAAAAAAAAAAACCCATGAATAGACAGTGCAAGTAGAACATATATATAATGGGGAGGCCCATTAAGCAATTTTCACTGAGCTCGGTCCTGGAGGGTCACTATTGAATCCAAACCTTATTAATTTCTTATCATATATGTGCAACAAGATCGTGGCCCACCATGGTACAAAAATTGCAACAAGACAAGGAAGAAAAATATGTACACGTGATTCCAATAAATTGAGCCTGCCTAATTTGTAATATTTCCGGCCTTAAAAGACCCACATCATCAATCAAAGAAATAATAATAATCAAAAGGAGAGAATCCATCAGTTGAAAATATAGTGATAGAGAGGCAATGCTAAGGTAATGACTAGGATCCGAGGCCACTTGTGTGGTCCCTCGTGCACGGATTGGATTATACTCCACTGGGACTCAGCCAGAGATGGATGGTTGGAGATTTATGGGACCACTAGAATATATGTACGTTATCCAAGCTGTTCATTTATTTTTAAAGGTCATTTTAGGGCATGATCCTAAAAATTAGCATGATTGAAGGCTTATGTGGATCCAAAACTTCCATAACCCGAAGAAGGTTTCAATGATAGAGGTTCAATCCGTACTGCTTTTTTACATTGTGTTCCATTTAAACTTAGGATTTGTTTCATTTTTTAGCTTAAGTTCTAAAATATTTTCATCAAATGGATGGACGGTTTGGATATAATATATGCATCATGGCCCCCACAGAACTTCATCAACATAGTGAGGTCTGTGGTGTACACCTGACACCACCCATCTGTTTCCTTTCCAACTCATCAGAAATCAGAATGTAAAAATAATAATTCTACAATTTATAACTAGCAGCCAACTAGAGATGGTGACATCCACGTTCCAAAAGAAAAAAACAAAGAATTAATAACATTTGAATTTATCACTAGCATCCACTTGGAAACGGTGACATCGACATTTAACACCATTTGAATTTATCACTAGCATCCACTTTGACACGGTGACATCGGCATTTAATAATGGGACTCTTGCTCCCGTGGTGGTCCCTCGGGAGTTTCAAGACGCAGTCAAGGGTTCGAGTACCCATAGGAGGTGAAATCTCACCACGGTATAAGTGTGTGTGCCTGTTTTTTTTTTTTTTTTTTTTAAATTTAAATATACTTTATTTTATTTTATTTTTTAGATAATGGTTAACCTCTTAAGGCTCTCAGAAATTTTGGATCGAGCTTATATTTATATTTTTACTTCATTCTTGTATGTATTATCTTATAAATAGGTTGGATAACAAATAAACATCACTGTGGGGGGCATCGCAAGGTTTCAAAGGTGGAAAACATAATCCCCATTGTTTCTTGTGATATGATCTACTTGATCTTTGGATATGTTTTGATGTTGAGTTTAAACCTTTAAATTAGATGAAAAAGGGGATGGATGGCATGGATAAACCACGTACATTTAAGGTAGGCCCAAATAAGGTGGGCCCAAATAACTTTACTTGAACAATAAGAGCGTTGCAATCCAATTTCCTTGCAATCGGGTTTACTGTACCACTTTGATGGTTTTATTATGTATTATACCGTTCATCCATTTTTTTATATCATTTTAGAGCATTATTTAAAATATGAAGCTGATCCAACTATTAGGCAGACCACACAAATTTTAGATCAAGTTGATATTTATTTTTTGGCTTCATTCAAGCTTACGTGACCTTATCAACAAATTAGATAGCAAATAAGCATTACGGATACATTAATGAGTGCCTTCAAAAGTTTTTAATGGTAGGTTAATCACCACTATTTCTTATGGTATGGTCCACCTAATAATTGTATCTACCTTATTTTTGAAATAATACCGTAAAATGATCTGAAAAAAATGGATTGACAGAATGCATACATAATACATGAATCAAGGTGGGCCCTACAGTAACCCCATTGTAAGGTCCGCACCCTCTTGGGTAAGCATGGGGTCTCACCTAATTGCTTTGGAAATGGCTACTAGAACAATGCAGTGAGACTCCAACCATAAGTTTCTGTTTATGGGTGAACATGTTATTTATATCCCATCCAGCCAGTTCATCAGGGGCAATTCACGAGGATTACGAATCACCTGGGAAAACTTCTCATCCAAAACTCAGGTGAGGCCACGCAATATCAACTTACAGGTCTTCAACATGTTTTCAAGTTACTCCAATGGTGTGGATCCAATGAGTTTTGGATCTAGATGAATTTTTGGTTTTACAGTTAGAATTAGATGGTTCACCCGATGGACGGAGTGGATTTGACACTTGAAACAGTGTGGGTTCTACCTGTACATCTAACAGTTGTTATTTGTTAATGATTCCTGTCCCTTCGCTCTTATGAAGATCCTACCCACTAATCTTTGGTCATTTTTCAGGTAACAAATGGAACTGCTGTAATTGTCCCTCAACTAGATCTTTGGGTAACCAATGGTCTTGATTACCGACTGATTAGTCCACTCCCACAAATTGGAGTAGTGGAGTGTCACTGAAGTGCACTTCTCCGGAGTGGAAGTCTCTGTCATTGAATTTCAGGCCTTTAATATCATCCGTTCGTCACGTTGCATGTCCTTATATTAACATGTAAATGATTATAAATAAATAATAATGAATTAGTTCGGTATCTCCAGACGTTGACAGGTTTGGTTTTTTAAAAGAGACTTACTCATCACATAAACTCTATGGGCCCCACTATAATATTGTGTGTTTTATATGCACCGTTCGTTCATTTTATTTCATTATTTTAATACATAAAACCAAAAAATAAAGTAAATTTAAAACTTATATAGCCTTAAAAAACTTTTCAATGGTATGCTTCCAATTTCCATTGTTTTATATGGTGTGGTTCATTTGAGCTTTGGATCTGCCTCATCGTTGAAGTTATGTATTAAAATAATTTAAAAAAAATAGATGAATGGCATGGATATAACACATACATCATGGTATGGACCGCCTGAGGTCGAGTTATGCCTGATTTTTGAATTGGAATTTGATTTATTGCATACTTGGATCACCCGTCATAATTATGATTTCTCACCCTTCCACATTCATTTACACCAGGCCAAACATACCTGATGGCAGGGTGTGATGTGAGGGTCCAGCAGGAGGTGGGCATCCACACGGAAATTGTACATTTGAAACTTCGCCGCGGACAAAAAGTTAAGCTTTACCACTTTTGCTTTTGCGGAGTCCGTGATTCCCTGAACAGCACACGAAAATTTTGCATTTGAAAACATTATTTGGACACGGATTCCTTTTAGGAGGCTTTAAATTTAAAATTTCAATTTAAATTTTAATCTATTCAAACATACTTTTATACTCTATAATTATGTAAATACAAAGGAGCAGTGTGATTCATTTCAAGGTAGATTTTCTTTTAACAGTGTATTTCTTTATGGTATCAAAGCATATAGAGAAAATCTTCCTACCAATTTTCTGATCGTGGCTGTCCCTTTGATCCTGGTCATATCCATTTCCTAGTTGATGGACTGTTTACTCCATCTTCATCTCTTGATGCTGTCATCTCCTTATGGCACACTAGTTTACGGGATTCTGCTTTGAATAGTTGCTTATTTCCATAGCATCATTTCAAACAATGCTAAACACGCCAACAATTAAAAGGAGCAGCTAGGCTTATGCCACCACTGATTGGCTTACTTTCAATGGCTCGCCGGTTGCATTCTCTTCTTTGTTGTCGCTCAATCGAAGACTAGGTTTCATTTCTTTTATTTGGTTATTGCACATGGCATCCTCTACCATGATTTTGGTATCAATTATTACAAATTTGGTATCAATTAAGCTGGATGGGGACAATTACTTATTATGGAAAAGTCAATTTCTTTCCATTTTGTCTACCAATAAGTTACTGCAGTTTGTAGATGGATCATCTCTTTGCCCGTATCACTTTCTTTTAAATGACAATGGTGACCGTACATCCACTATCGATCCTGCTTATGAGGAGTGGATTGAATGTGATTCTCTTGTGTTGTTATAGATCAATGCCACCCTCACTCCTCAAAATCTTCAACGGGTAGTTGGCCTGGCTTCAAACTGTTCGACAGGTGTGGATACAATTGGAGAACCTTCGTATGTATTTCTTTAGCTGGGTATCTACTCATGACTTGGTGGTAGACTTACCTGAGTTTCAACACAGATGTCATGGGTTTGAGTCCCCATTGTGGGGTGTGTGTGTCAGCGTGAGAGTTGGTGCTAAAAAAAATGAGTTGTCATGGGTTTGAGTCCCCATTGTGGGGTGTGTGTGTCAGCGTGAGAGTTGGTGCTAAAAAAAATGAGTTGAGGCTTCTTGTGATGTTTGTGAAAATCCACCCTATTTATCCATTTTTCTGAATTATTTTAGGACATGGCTCCAAAATGAGGAGATCAAACTCATGTTGGCCACATGATAGAAAATTGAGGATAGATCATTTTAAGACATGGCCCCAAAAATGAGGGAGTCCAAACTCAAGTGGGTCACATGATAGGATTCCGAGGATTGAATGTTTGTCGTTAAAACATTCACGGGTCATAAAAGTTTTGGATCATGCTAATAATTTTGTATTTTCAGTTCACCCTAGTCGGAAGAGCTTACAAATGGCATGAACTGCATATATACATCATGGTGGACTCAAGGAGGTTTCAATCGGAGTCATTTCTCTACCCATTTTTTATTGTCATTTATCTTACTGAGTTTTGGATTTGCTTCATATTTGGGCCCATTTCCTGACATGATGTAGCAAAACAGATAACAGGTTCAATTTCTCACAAATATCATGGTGCGCCTTGTTGGAATATGGAGTTTGGAAAACTATTTGAATAAAATAAAATTAAAATTAAAATGAGAAAATAGAAAACCTATTGGCTTGTAAAAGTCGAGGCATGACGTGAGCCACTCTGCTTGAGTTCGAATATGCTCCCCTTGGATAACACCCCAAGCGCAACAAGTTTCCAGAGCAATGAGTGTGTGGTGGTATGTGTGTGTGTGTTTTTTTTTTTTAATAAAATAATGGTCAACCTCTTAGGGCCTGTAGAAAATTTGGATCAAGCTTATATTTGTGTTTTTACTTCTTTCTTGTATGTATGATCTTATAAACAGGTTGGATAACAAATAAACATCCTGACTGTGAGGGCATAGCAAGGTTTCAATGGTGGAAAACATAATCCCCATTGTTTCTTGTGGTATGATCTACTTGATCTTTGGATATGCTTCGATTTTTAGTTAAATCTTCAAATTAGAAGAAAAAAGGATGGACGGCATGGATAAACTACATACATTCAAGGTGGGCTCAATTGAGTTTACTTGAACAATAAGAGTGTTGCAATACAATTTCCTTACAATGGGGTTACTATAAGGCCACCTTGATCGATGTATTATGTATTCTAATGTCCATCCTTTGTTTATTTTTTATTATTTTTTTTTTCATATCATTTTAGGGCATTATTTAAAAAATGAAGCCGATCCAATTATTTGGTGGACCACACAAATTTTGGATCAAGTTGATATTTATTTTTTGGCTTCATTTAAGCTTGTGTGACCTTATCAATAAATTAGATAGCAAATAATCATTAGGAAAACATTAATGTGTGCCCTCAAAAGTTTTTGATGGTAGGTTAAATCACCACCGTTTCTTACGGTGTGATCCACCTGATAATTGTATCTACTTCATTTTTGGAATAATACCATAAAATGATCTGCAAAAAATGGATCAAAATCATGGATACATAATACATGCATCAAAGTGGGCCCCACAGTAACCCCATGGTAAGGGCCGCACCCTCTTGGGTGAGTACGGGTCTCACCTAATTGCTTTGGAAATGGCTACTATAACAATGCAATGAGACTCCAACCACAAGTTTATGTCTATGAGTGAGCATGGTATTTATATTCCATCCAACCCGTTCATCAGGTGCAATTCACAAGGATTACAAATCACTCAGGAAATCTTCTCATCCAAAACTCAGGTGAGGCCACGCAATATCAACTTAGAGGTTTTCAATGTGTTTTCAAGTTACTCCAATGGTGTGGATCCAATGAGTTTTGGATCTAGATGAATTTTTGGTTGTACAGTTAAAATTAGATGCATCACCTGATGGACAGAGTGGATTTGACACTTGAAACAGTGTGGGTTCTACCTGTGCATATAACAGTTGTTGTTATTTGTTAATGATTCCTGTTCCTTCGCTCTTATGAAGATCGTACCCACTAATCTTTGATCATTTTTCAGGTAACAAATCCAACGGCTGTAATTGTCCCTCAACTAGATCTTTGAGTAACCAATGGTCTTGATTACCGACTGATTAGTCCACTCCCACAAATTGGAGTAGTAGAGTGTCACTGAAGTGCACTTCTCCGGAGTGGAAGTCTCTGTCATTGAATTTCAGGCCTTTAATATCATCCGTTCGTCACGTTGCATGTCCTTATATTAACATGTAAATGATTATAAATAAATAATAATGAATTAGTTCGGTATCTCCAGACGTTGACAGGTTTGGTTTTTTAAAAGAGACTTACTCATCACATAAACTCTATGGGCCCCACTATAATATTGTGTGTTTTATATGCACCGTTCGTTCATTTTATTTCATTATTTTAATACATAAAACCAAAAAATAAAGTAAATTTAAAACTTATATAGCCTTAAAAAACTTTTCAATGGTATGCTTCCAATTTCCATTGTTTTATATGGTGTGGTTCATTTGAGCTTTGGATCTGCCTCATCGTTGAGGTTATGTATTAAAATAATTTGAAAAAAATAGATGAATGGCATGGATATAACACATACATCATGGTATGGACCGCCTGAGGTCGAGTTATGCCTGATTTTTGAATTGGAATTTGATTTATTGCATACTTGGATCACCCGTCATAATTATGATTTCTCACCCTTCCACATTCATTTACACCAGGCCAAACATACCTGATGGCAGGGTGTGATGTGAGGGTCCAGCAGGAGGTGGGCATCCACACGGAAATTGTACATTTGAAACTTCGCCGCGGACAAAAAGTTAAGCTTTACCACTTTTGCTTTTGCGGAGTCCGTGATTCCCTGAACAGCACACGAAAATTTTGCATTTGAAAACATTATTTGGACACGGATTCCTTTTAGGAGGCTTTAAATTTAAAATTTCAATTTAAATTTTAATCTATTCAAACAGACTTTTATACTCTATAATTATGTAAATACAAAGGAGCAGTGTGATTCATTTCAAGGTAGATTTTCTTTTAACAGTGTATTTCTTTATGGTATCAAAGCATATAGAGAGAATCTTCCAACCAATTTTCTGATCGTGGCTGTCCCTTTGATCCTGGTCATATCCATTTCCTAGTTGATGGACTGTTTACTCCATCTTCATCTCTTGATGCTGTCATCTCCTTATGGCACACTAGTTTACGGGATTCTGCTTTGAATAGTTGCTTATTTCCATAGCATCATTTCAAACAATGCTAAACACGCCAACAATTAAAAGGAGCAGCTAGGCTTGTGCCACCAATGATTGGCTTACTTTCAATGGCTCGCCGGTTGCATTCTCTTCTTTGTTGTCGCTCAATCCAAGACTAGGTTTCATTTCTTTTATTTGGTTATTGCACATGGCATCCTCTACCATGATTTTGGTTTCAATTATTACAAATTTGGTATCAATTAAGCTGGATGGGGACAATTACTTATTATGGAAAAGTCAATTTCTTTCTATTTTGCCTACCAATAAGTTACTGCAGTTTGTAGATGGATCAACTCTTTGCCGGTATCACTTTCTTTTAAATGACAATGGTGACCGTACATCCACTATCGATCCTGCTTATGAGGAGTGGATGGAATGTGATTCTCTTGTGTTGTTATAGATCAATGCCACCCTCACTCTTCAAAATCTTCAACGGGTAGTTGGCCTGGCTTCAGACTGTTCGACAGGTGTGGATACAATTGGAGAACCTTCGTATGCATTTCTTTAGCTGGGTATCTACTCATGACTTGGTGGTAGACTAACCTGAGTTTCAACACAGATGTCATGGGTTTGAGTCCCCATTGTGGGGTGTGTGTGTCAGCGTGAGAGTTGGTGCTAAAAAAAATGAGTTGAGGCTTCTTGTGATGTTTGTGAAAATCCACCCTATTTATCCATTTTTCTGGATTATTTCAGGACATGGCTCCAAAATGAGGAGATCAAACTCAAGTTGGCCACATGATAGAAAATTGAGGATAGATCATTTTAAGACATGGCCCCAAAAATGAGGGAGTCCAAACTCAAGTGGGTCACATGATAGGATTCTGAGGATTGAATGTTTGTCGGTTAAACATTCACGGGTCATAAAAGTTTTGGATCATGCTAATAATTTTGTGTTTTCAAATGGCATGAATTGCATATATACATCATGGTGGACTCAAGGAGGTTTCAATTCGGAGTCATTTCTCTGCCCATTTTTTCTTGTCATTTATCTTACTGAGTTTTGGATTTGCTTCATATTTGGGCCCATTTCCTGATATGACGTAGCAAAACAGATAACAGGTTCGATTTCTCACAAATATCATGGTACGCCTTGTTGGAATATGGAGTTTGGAAAACTATTTGAATAAAATAAAATTAAAATTCAAATGAGAAAATAGAAAACCTATTGGCTTGTAAAAGTCGAGGCATGACGTGAGCCACTCTGCTTGAGTTCGAATATGCTCCCCTTAGATAACGCCCCAAGCACAACAAGTTTCCAGAGCAATGAGTGTGTGGTGGTATGTGTGCATGTTTTTTTTTTTTTTTTTTTAATAAAATAATGGTCGACCTCTTAGGGCCTCTAGAAATTTTGGATCAAGCTTATATTTGTGTTTTTACTTCATTCTTGTATGTATGATCTTATAAACAGGTTGGATAACAAATAAACATCATGACTGTGGGGGCATAGCAAGGTTTCAATGGTGGAAAACATAATCCCCATTATTTCTTGTGGTATGATCTACTTGATCTTTGGATATACTTCGATTTTAGGTTAAATCTTCAAATTAGAAGAAAAAAGGATGGACGGCATGGATAAACTACATACACTCAAGGTGGGCTCAATTGAATTTACTTGAACAATAAGAGTGTTGCAATACAATTTCCTTACAATGGGGTTACTGTAAGGCCACCTTGATTGATGTATTATGTATTCTAATGTCCATCCTTTGTTTTTTTTTTTTTTTCATATCATTTTAGGGCATTATTTAAAAAATGAAGCCGATCCAGTTATCTGGTGGACCACACAAATTTTGGATCAAGCTGATATTTATTTTTTGGCTTCATTTAAGCTTGTGTGACCTTATCAATAAATTAGATAGCAAATAAGCATCACGGAAACATTAATGTGTGCCCTCAAAAGTTTTTGATGGTAGGTTAAATCACCACCGTTTCTTACGGTGTGATCCACCTGATAATTGTATCTACTTCATTTTTGGAATAATACCAAAAAATGATTTGAAAAAAATGGATCAACATCATGGATACATAATACATGCATCAAAGTGGGCCCCACAGTAACCCCGTGGTAAGGGCCGCACCCTCTTGGGTGAGTACGGGTCTCACCTAATTGCTTTGGAAATGGCTACTATAACAATGCAATGAGACTCCAACCACAAGTTTATGTCTATGGGTGAGCATGGTATTTATATTCCATCCAACCCGTTCATCAGGTGCAATTCACAAGGATTACAAATCACCCAGGAAGTCTTCTCATCCAAAACTCAGGTGAGGCCACGCAATATCAACTTAGAGGTTTTCAATGTGTTTTCAAGTTACTCCAATGGTGTGGATCCAATGAGTTTTGGATCCAGATGAATTTTTGGTTGTACAGTTAGAATTAGATGCATCACCTGATGGACAGAGTGGATTTGACACTTGAAACAGTGTGGGATCTACCTGTGCATATAACAGTTGTTGTTATTTGTTAATGATTCCTGTTCCTTCGCTCTTATGAAGATCCTACCCACTAATCTTTGGTCATTTTTCAGGTAACAAATCCAACGGCTGTAATTGTCCCTCAACTAGATCTTTGAGTAACCAATGGTCTTGATTACCGACTGATTAGTCCACTCCCACAAATTGGAGTAGTGGAGTGTCACTGAAGTGCACTTCTCCGGAGTGGAAGTCTCTGTCATTGAATTTCAGGCCTTTAATATCATCCGTTCGTCACGTTGCATGTCCTTATATTAACATGTAAATGATTATAAATAAATAATAATGAATTAGTTCAGTATCTCCAGACGTTGACAGGTTTGGTTTTTTAAAAGAGACTTACTCATCACATAAACTCTATAGGCCCCACTATAATATTGTGTGTTTTATATGCACCGTTCATTTTATTTCATTATTTTAATACATAAAACCAAAAAATAAAGTAAATTTAAAACTTATATAACCTTAAAAAACTTTTCAATGGTATGCTTCCAATTTCCATTGTTTTATATGGTGTGGTTCATTTGAGCTTTGGATCTGCCTCATCGTTAAGGTTATGTATTAAAATAATTTGAAAAAAATAGATGAACGGCATGGATATAACACATACATCATGGTATGGACCGCCTGAGGCCGAGTTATGCCTGATTTTTGAATTGGAATTTGATTTACTGCATACCTGGATCACCTGTCATAATTATGATTTCTCACCCTTCCACGTTCATTTACACCAGGCCAAACATACCTAATGGTAGGGTGTGATGTGATGGTCCAGCAGGATGTGGACATCCACACGGAAATTGTACATTTGGAACTTCTCCACGGACAAAAAGTTAAGCTTTAACACTTTGGCAGTGTCCGTGAGTACACACGGAAATTTTGCATTTGAAAAAATTTTTGGACACAGATTCCTTTTAAAAGGCTTTAAATTTAAAATTTCAATTTAAATTGTAATCTATTCAAACAGACTTTTGTGCTCTATAATTATGTAAATACAAAGGAGCAGTGTGATTCATTTCAAGGTGGATTTTCTTTTAGCCGTGTATTTCTTTATGGTATCAAAGCATATGGAGAGAATCTTCCTATCAATTTTTTGATCGTGGCTGTCCCTTTGATCTTGGTCATATCCATTTCCTAATTGATGGACTGTTTACTGCATCTTCCTCTCTTGATGCTGTCATCTCCTTATGGCACACTAATTTACAGGATTCTACTTTGAATAGTTGCTTATTTCCATAGCATCATTTCAAAATATGCTAAACACGCCAACAATTAAAAGGAGCGGGTTGTTCCGTCTTTAGCTAGGCTTATGCCACTCCACTGATTGGCTTACTTTCAATGGCTCGCCGAGCTAGCCGGTTGCATTCTCTTCTATGTCGTCGCTCAATCCAAGACTGGGTTTCATTTCTTTTACTTGGTTATTTCACATGTCATCTTCTATTATGATTTCGGTTTCAAATATTACAAATTTGGTATCAATTAAGTTGGACGGGGACAATTATTTATTATGAAAAAGTCAATTTCTTTCCATTTTGCCTACGAATAAGTTATTGTAGTTTGTGGATGGATAGATCATCTCGTTGCCCGGATCACTTTCTTTTAAATGACAATGGTGACCGTACATCCACTATCAATCCTGCTTAGCAGGAGTGGATGGAACGTGATTCTCTTGTGTTGTTATAGATCAATGCCAACCTCACTCCTCAAAATCTTCAACAGGTAGTTGGCCTGGCTTCAAACTGTTCGACAGGTGTGGATACGATTGGAGAACCTTCGTATGTATTTCTTTAGCAGGGTACTCATGACTTAGTGGTAAACTTACATGAGTTTCAACACAGAGGTCATGGGTTTGAGTCCCCGTTGTGGTGTGTGTGTCAGCGTGAGAGTGTGCGCTAAAAAAAAGTGAGATGAGGCTTGTTGTGATGTTTGTGAAAAATCCACCCTCTTCGTCCATTTTTCTAGATCATTTTAGGACATGGCTCCAAAATGAGGAGATCAAACTCAAGTTGGCCACGTGATGGGAAATTGAGGATAGATCATTTTAAGACATGGCCCCAAAAATGAGGGAGTCCAAACTCAAGTGGGTCACATGATAGGAAACTGAGGATTGAATGTTTGCCGTTACAACATTCATAGGTCACAAAAGTTTTGGATCATGCTAATATTTTTGTGTTTTCAGTTCACCTTGGTGGGAAAGAGCTTACAAATGGCATGGACTACATATATACATCATGGTGGACTTAAAGAGGTTTCAACCAAAGTCATTTCTCTACCCATTTTTTCTTGTCATTTATCTTACTGAGTTTTGGATTTGCTTCATATTTGGGCCTATTTCCCGACATGATCTAGCAAAACAGATAATAGGTTGATTTCTCACAAATATCATGGAGCGCCTTGTTGGAATATGGAGTTTGGAAAACTATTTGGATACAATAAAATTAAAATTAAAATGAAAAAATAAAAACCATATCAGCTTGTAGAAGTCGAGGCGTGACGCGAGTCACCCAGCTTGAAATTGAATTTGCTCTCCTTGGAAAATGCCCCAAGTGCAACAGGTTTCCAGAGTAATCGACCTCCAGGATACAATGACTATGACCCGGTCCTAGCGGTGCCTTCACTGTACACGGGCTCGAACCACTTGTATTCTTAACTCGAAGTAGAAAATACTTAAACCATATTTTTAATGTAAAACAAACTTTTTATTACTTTATAAAATAGATGAAAAAAAAGAAGTCTATTTATAAACTTTGCGAATACACCCTTTAAGGGTTTTACAAAAGATTGTGATTATTGGGTTTAAACCCAAGTGGTGTGAGTATTAGGATTAAAAAGATATAACTTTTCAAAATAAAATATGAAAGGATGCAACTTTTCAAACAAATATAAAAAGACATATCCGTAGGGCACATGCACACTTATGGCCACAGCCACAACCCGTCCCAATGGATATTTTGAAATATTAATTATTTTAAAATAATTTAAAATACAATAATCCCCCACATGTTTCAAAATTTTTAACATTTCGGGTTAAGATGGACAAGTTGTGCAATGGTGCCGATGTCACCATAGATTTAAATCGACATTAGAGTAAAAATGACAGGTCTACAGGAATCAGGTAACACCATAATCTTAAACCTGATTTCTTTTGATGTAGATTGCAAATATATGTCACTCTCACAAAATTTTCGCTATAAGTGATACTGTGGTTCGGTGTATTTCGACCATGCACCATTACTTGAATTTCATGAGTGCTCTAGAGAATTCACCTAGATTCTTATAGGAAGCGGCTTCCACCTCCACACCTATATAGGTGAATTCCATAAAGTGTACATAACAATTGGGTATAACACCAAATATATGACTATGGATTCATTAAAAGTTCAAAAACTTATCCTTCTTCATTTCTGATCGCATTGTATATGGGCTTATTTATATCACTGCAATCATCTACCTCATGTCTTATTGTTTGCCCATTAAACATATCTAATAGGATCTTTGTAACGCTTCGTATTTTCAGGACCCGAGTATATGACCCGTGTCCCAAAAACCCGAGTGTTAACCTTAAAATATGGTCAGATATAATATTTTTCTTTTATCAGAGTAAGTAAATGACCGTAGTGTGGACAAATCGACATAAAGAAAAATTTCATTATAATTCAAATATGCCTATAATGACTTATACAAACCAATGTCTCCAAAATTAATAAATACAAGAATTACATGATCTAATACATAAAAATAATAGAAAATATATAAATATAAACCGCAAGATCATACAGCTCCTCCAGGCAAATATAGTCATGCGTCCCTGGTGATCGCACTCTGCTCCTCATCAAGTCTAAACATGCATATCACTTAAGCTACTTGTACTACCTGTACGGTTTTATATTTGATGGATGAGTGACCAACTCAGTGTGAATTCCCCTCAAGATTACACACCGCCATATTAGATAAGAAATAATATAAAATATCCAGACAACCAAAACAGAATAAATGCAATCTTATTAGATGCATGGATGCATGAATGCAATCATGGTCTCGGATAACACATCCAGACAGACCGCGCCCCGGGTAACACATCCAAACAGGCGAAAACATCGACCCGAGGAAACACCTCCAGATGGTTTATGCCCCGGGTAACACGTCCAGACAGGAAATTGCGTACGGTGACAATGGATGATGGTTTGTGCCCCGGGCAACACATATAGACAGGCAAATCCATAGGTCACGTACAACAACAATAGATGCTGGTCTGTGCCATGCATGCATTATTAGCCAACCCTTTATTAGTCCAATTACATATGATAATAATAAATACTAAGATCTAATACTAAGGATAATATTTAAGAGAGTTAAATAAAATACTAATATTTAATAATTACAATTTTGGTTATAATACCAGTTTCAACATAAATAACCTACTAATGTCTAATCATACATAATATTAGAATCCCCATAATAAGAGCGATAATAATGATATTAATGCATCAAAACAAGTAAGTAGAGACTAGGCCATCCAGTCAGATCATTATGTATGCCCAATGTTAGGACAGACCATCTAATATATCAGTCTTGAAAACATCCATAGACCATCCTGTGGGCCTTTTATCTCAGCCAAAATCCAGTCCAATGAAGGCTATTGGGCTGAGTTCATTTTGGCCCAGCAGCATTATTTATAACTAGTTCAAGGATTGGCTGTTTGTGCATGTAGACAGGCTCAAGCCTAGGCACATGAAAGGTTTGGGCTTCATTTATCTAGCGGGGCACAGGAATGGTATGTATGATGGTCGACTGCCCAAGTAAATGGCTTGATTTCGGCACAGGTTTAGCACCATCATTAGATGGGGTGGGCGGATTGGTTCGGCCCACAGAGATATTTCTCAGGTACGGTCCACCAGTAAACGTGGTGCAGCCCACCGAGATTTATATGGTGCATCCCACCAGCTTGAGACGCTGTGGCCCACATAGGTATAACGTGGGGCCCACACGCTGGAAACGTGAGGCCCACCTTCAATTGTGCAGGGCCCATGTTGTGTTTTCACTTACGGCCCATTGAAAGGTCATCTTTGCAGACCGTTGGAACTCAAACAGGGGCTCATTCCTAGCTGTGTTTCCAGCCCAAAATGGCCCGGTTATGGCTGAGATCAGGCATCCCTCAGAGGCTTCTTGCAGCCTTGTTCATGATCTGAGGAACGACCCAGCTAGGTGGCCGTTTTTCGGTGCCAACAAGCTGATCTTTCAGCCGTTCTCATGCCGTTTTTAAACTAAGAATGCAGCTGTCGTGGGTTGTGTTTCAGCCTGTTCGTATGCTGAACATCAGCGGATATCATCCTGCTGACAGTAGGCTTCCTGCTTGATCCAGGGCCCACCTGATGAATGGTCGAAACTTAGCTTCCGGATTAATAGAGGCATGATTTTTCCGACTGCTGCAAATATACTGGGATTAGTGCAATTGATGACTGGAGGCCTGGTTTTTGGGCCACTGAAAATGCACTGGGATGGCCCAAGCAGTGGTGCAAAAACGGCCTAGCTTTCAACCTATTTTTCAAGCCACGTTTGGCCTCAAAATGTGGTTTTCAACAGGGCAGGTTTCTATGTGAAATGAAGAAGAAAAACGAACAGAGGAAGAAAAAGGTTTTGGGCCGCTTACCTGGCCGGACTGGTGCACTCACATCCACCACTCTCTCTCTCTCTCTCTCTCTCTCTCTCTCTCTCTCTCTCTCTCTCTCTTTCCATTTCTTTCTTTTTTCTTCTTTTTCTTCCTTTCTTACGTGTTTAACAAGCTCAGGACTCGATTTAACTGAGTCCGAGCGAGCCCGCGGTTCGGTGAAGATGACATGGTCGTTAATGGTGGATTGTAAATGACAGCTACTTCCTCCAATCTGCTCCTTTCAGATGACTCCTATAGGTCTTAGAAAGCTTCTAGATAAGCTTTTTCGAAGCTTAAGGAAGGTTAGAGTAGTGGGTTTCAGTTTGGAAGGAAACAACCTTTTCTTGAATGTGGCTGCCAGAAAACGGAGGAGGGTAACCTATTGCTCGATCCCCTCCTTCTAATAGCACTGACTTAATGTTTCTAAGTCGTCAGATTGAGAGAAAATGGTGTGGATTTACTCTGTCTGAAACCACCCCCAAAACAGTGGGAGGATATGAAACCGGCCATGGTTTTGTTGTTGGTTTTCTCAGAAAACCATGGTCTCTGTGAACGGAAATGGACAGCCAGGATCTCCTTCCCATGGACTGCTAAGATCCAAGGATGAGGGCGCACACGGATCGTGCCAGCTGGAGACAGTTCCCGTTTTTGGTATTTTTGGGGCTCACTTGTGTTGATTTTCGTGCGAACACTCGTGTGCTATTTCATGTGACGCAACCATGTTTTTGGTCAGGGCTGAGGGATGCACACGTTGGACGGTTTAGATAATCCATGGCGATGATTGTGGTGTGCCGTAGAACGTCTCAAACGGACACTGTTTGTCGGATGGCAAATCAGAGGGAGAGAGAGGAATCCCTCCATTTTTGGTGAAGCACGGGTCAGCTCATGCTGACTGTGCTGGAAGTCTCGATGCACCTCGAGTGCACGGCCACTGTGCACACGCACAGCCCCAAAGCAGGGTCCACCGCGATGTTGTGATAAATCCACTCCGTCCATTCTATTTTGGGGTTTCAACAAAGGGTCTTGACCGATGATCCGGCTGATCTAAAGTATAGGTGGCTCCCACTGCTCAATTCGAATCATATTTGTAAGTTTTATGATAATCTATTGGTTGGATCTTTCCGACTTTGAATGTTAGCGGTTAAAATGGTCTTAAGGACCGCTTAGTTCGAGAACAGAGGCTGGATTAGGGGATAGATGACCTAACATGTATTCCACGCATTGGATATTATTATTTCTTTATCATTCCTATCATTTCTATATTGTCATTTTCTTATTTTATGTTTTCTAAAATTGTTGTTGTAGGTCATGTCTATTTATTTATCTACTAAACCAGAGTTTGGATAAGATTATATGGTCATTAGTGAAAAAGGGAACAAGGATTTATATATCTTATTTATGTATTACTTGTATGGCTATGCATGTCTTATGTTAAAATGTTAAATTGTTTGAGACATGTTATTTAATATAAATTTTCGTTACTCTTTGTAATATAAATTTTACAATTTGTAACTCATATAATTTATTTTACGGATGCATAAATATAAAATGGATTAGATTTGTCTGTCCTAAGAGTCAACGATCGGGTGACTTAATATTTGAATGAGATCGTATCAAATGGTCAAGATTGATAGATTGGGCCATTGGATGAAGACACATCAGGTGAGTCATGTGTGTTCTCACACACATGAAAGCTGATTCAGATCTCTATAGTAGCACCTGAGTACTTGAAAGTATGGGGTGTTACAATCTACCCCCCTTAAATAGAATTTTGTCCCGAAATTCATTACTTAACAATGATTGTTTGCGGTAATTTATTTTTCGGTGTTTGATAGTTTTCCCACTAGGTTTATTTGTGGGCGTAAGCGGTTATGACTTACTAGAACAAGGCTTGTTTCGTCTACCCCCCTTAAAGAAGGCTTTACTATCAGGACTTGATAGTACTCACCCAAATTGTTAATGGTATAAGGAGAAGGGTTATCCTAATGGTATGTCCTATCTCGTATGTGTCTAAGTGTGAAATCACGACTTTTCTCAAGAGATCTCTAATTCATCAAGTCTCTAGGCTAATTGATGAGGGTCGAATATTACATATCAGACCTCGATTATTGTCAGATTTTACGTACATGATAAAGCTTAATGCCATATTTTAATTGTATTTTTATTATAGGATGAAATCAAGAGCATGGATTAAAAAATGATATTAAAAGCATGAATTTGACGCTCTGAAGTCATCAGAGCAAGGGACGCACTCCAAAGAACTAAGATCAATGGATTTACATGCCAGGGACCTGAGGAAATCAAACCGTTCACGTTTAAAAAGGCCCGAAAATGGTCCAGAATGCAAGATCACACGGTTTCCGCCATCCGATTGACACGAAACTTCATACATACGATGTGGGCCATAAATTAACCATACATATTAAATTTCAGCCATTAAAGATCTCGGAAAGTGGGCCAACGGACAGATCAGCCCATTAATTCATTAAGTGGGGCCCGCTGGATATCTGGATATACATTAATTTTGGTATTGATGGTTGAAATAATATGATAAAAAGGATGGACGGTGCAGATTTCTCAAAAACATTACAGTGGGCCCTTATGTACAACATGTGTACATGGTGTACACACGTGCTCGAGCCGCACCATATCGGTCAGCAGCAGCGCTGACTAGCGCCTGCCCGCAACATCTTCCAAAAAATGGAAGTTTCCGTTTTCAAGCCGCGAACGGACAGAAAGTCCATTTTTGTGGTCGACTGTGGGCCCCACACATGGCCCGTACGGAAAATCCGCACCGTCCACCTTATAGAGAGCTGCAAACATTACAAACCCATGTTAATACTTTTTGTCCATGCATACACATGTGTGCCATATAAGGGCCACAAGAGGACTGCCCTGCAACGTTCAAATCTAATCTTTTAGTGATTTCTTCTCTGAGACATGCTAATGGACATTCAAAACCATCCATTCTTAACTAAAATTTCGTCCTGAATCTAATGGACGGGGTGGATTTCTCCGAAAATATCTCTGTGGGGCCCACCGATCATGATAGCGAAAGAGTACGAAAGGTTTCACACATCCGCGAAAACTGACTTTTTCAGGCGGTTGTGGCCCACCATCTTTGATCATATGGTAGATCTGAATAGTCTATAATGCATAGGACCTAAAAACGTCCTAAGAGACGGTGTTTCTTTGGAAATTAACCGAGGAAAGTGGCTATTTTTGAGGCACCGAACTTGACTGTGAAAAAACTTTATTTGAGCATGCATAACTTTCCAAATCCGATTCAAATCTGATTTTCACCACTCCAGCAGCTATATAAGAAGGTTTTGGACGTGAGGAGCAGGATTCAGACCTGTGGAGGAAGATTCAGAGCCAAGGAGAATAAAGAGAAGAGAGAGAAGGAAGAAGAGAGATAAGGGAGATGTTTTTAATATTTTTATTTTATATTTCCTTTTTCCTAATTGATTTTATGGATTGCTAAACTTCTTAGCTAGGGCTGAGATGAAGCCCCTAATTTGATTGACTCTTGTTTATTGTTGAATTCATGTTGATTTGATTGATTTGTTTCTTTTTCTAGTGTGTTTTCCTGAGATTTGCGTACTTCTCCATTCTATGAGCTCGACCACAGTCTAGATATGGATGTTGTTTGGAATATTATTCTAGGTGCTTGTGTTTGACCATGAACAGGTTTCTTATAGAGGAAGAAACGAGAATCTATATCTCTCCAAGCCTGACCATGGATGGAAAGATGTGATCCATATGCTTTAAAGGATTATACATTCTGTGTGCCCGACCAAGGACATAGGGTTTGCTTTGTTTATTAAATTTATATCAATTTGAATTAGGGTGAATCAACAGGTAAAATAAGGGTTAGAAAAATTAGGGGTGAATTCGAAAGTCCTAGTCTTCTCATCGATTGAATTTTACTCACTACTCTCAGTTACTTTTTCATTGATTTTTGTTTAGTTTTCTTAATCATTACCTGAATTCTTTGTTGGATTAGTTAAGAAGAATCGTAACATTCAAATTGTGACAACCAGTCCTCGTGGGAACGATCTCATAATACGTACCAAATCTACATCTGATTCGTATACTTGCGAGTTTAAAATCATTTAAATCAGATTGGTTTTAAAAAAAATATCACTAAT
Organism: Magnolia kwangsiensis; assembly: GCA_037074715.1. Taxonomy (NCBI): domain Eukaryota; kingdom Viridiplantae; phylum Streptophyta; class Magnoliopsida; order Magnoliales; family Magnoliaceae; genus Magnolia; species Magnolia kwangsiensis. Next base: position 111,984,144 of record CM073582.1, on the reverse strand, counting down.
CAATGGGCTACTGTGTATGGGTCCCATGAAAACTTACGATTCTTCTTAGTACCTACCAAAACTAGCAATTTATTTTCATGCCTACCGATCCCATGGTTTCCTGTGTTTGAGCCGTCACAAATAGATGGTTGTAGTGGGTTTGAGCCCGATACATCAATCATCTGTCAGCGCAAAATAGAGGACTCGCTGTATCATTTCCAAATCCTGATAAATCCGAATCTTCTGCCTGATCAGGGCATTGAGACCATTAGAATCTACTAGGATATGGAATTTGGATCAAACAACGCAACTTTGCTTAAATATGGTTCCATCAATTCGTGATCCCAATTATTTTAGTCTTCTTGGGAATATTAAGTAATGTCCTTACTTTCATAATCGAAAATTTTACGTGGCCCATTACACTTCCAATGCGCACTCTGATTCCTTAACGCATTAACTAAAAATTTCAGGGTGCAACTTGAGTTGAAAATTTCTAAACTCTCTTAAGATTTCAAATCTAATCATAATATGCATAGACTAGGGTTGAAGACTTACTCCAAATCCCCTAATTTTATCTCTAATTAATTTTATGTGCTAGAATTTATAGGAAATATAAACTCTAAGTAAAGAGACGTGTTAAGGGATTTAAATTACATTTCCCATCGCGATCTCTTAAGTTTTAGGGAGTGCTTATGTCCAGCCTAATGCACAACGTGGTGGTTAGGAAGTTATTCATGAAGTCTAAGTTCACTCCATATGCTAAATATTGGACGCCATTATTTCTAACTAGTGAAATTTCTAAATAGTTCAGAATATGGGTCTCTACAAATTATATTTTTGGGAGTCAAGTCTGGGGAGTGTCTTCATTTGATCTTACGTACATTGCAATGGTATCTGTCCTTGCACATTTAGGTTTAGTTTCCAAGTTTAAGTAGTTACCTTGATATTCTACAATGGGGAGCTAAATTTTGTTTCCAAGTTAAAATGACTTAACCTAAAATGTTCAAGGGACTTGAGTTTAGTTCGAAATTTCTAAGATTATCCAACAACTTCCTCAAGAGACCTAAGGTATTGAGTATCTACATTCTCAAAGGAACTTGAGATCATCTCTAAGTCCAACGATCATCCAAAATAATTATCTAGGGGTCGGGGGCCTAAGGTTTTGAGTTTGTACAGTCTCATTTCTTCCCAGTTCTAAGGGATTTCTACTTAAGTTAACATCCAAAGGTCTAACCTAAAACTTCAAGGGGATTAAATTCATTTCTAAGTCCTATGATTATCCAAACAATTTTCCAAGGAGCCTACGTTTGAGTTTCTATATTCTCGATTTCTCCTAACTATAGGGAACATTCACATAAGTCCAAATGGTTATTCAAATAATTTCTAAGGAATTTCTACGTAAACTTAAGATCCAATTGTCTAACTTAAAAATTTTAAGGGAACCTAGAGTTTGAAATTTCTATGTTTCACATTTTGTCCTTAGTTCAGATGGAATTCTGTAAAAGTCTGGTTTGCCATCAAAATTATTTCTAAGGAAACCTAAGTTTGGGTTTCTATATTCACAATCCTTCTTCTAAATCTAAGGGAAGTTCATCCAAGTTTAAGTTTCTAATTTCAAACATTCTAACTTGAGACATTTAAAGTTTGTATAAGATCACTTCCCAAGGCCAAGTTTGTCCAAACTATGCTCTGATACCAGCTGTAATGCCCCGTGTTTTCAAGACCCGAGTATATGACCCGTGTCCCAAAAACCTGAGTGTTAAACTTAAAGGATGGTCATATATAATATTTTTATTTTATCAGAGTAAGAAAATGAGCGTAGTGTGGACAAATCGACATAAAGGAAAATTTCATTATAATTCAAATATACCCATAATGACTTATACAAACTAATGTCTCTAAAATTAACAAATACAAGAATTACATGATCTAATACATAAAAAAATAGAAAACATATAAATATAAGCTGCAAGATCACACAGCTCTACCAGGCAAATACAGTCATGCGTCCCTGGTGATCGCACTCTGCTCCTTATCAAGTCTAAACATGCATATCACTTAAGCCACCTGTACTACATGTACGATTTTATATTTGATGGATGAGTGACCAACTCAGTGTGAATTCCCCTCAAGATTACACACCGCCGCATTAGGTAAGAAATAGTATAAAATATCCAGACAATCAAAACAGAGTAAATACAATCTTATTAGAAGCATGGATGCATGAATGCAATCATGGTCCCGGGTAACACATCCAGACGGACCCGCCCCGGGTAACACATCCAGACAGGACAAAACGTTGACCAAGGAAAACACCTCCAGATGGTCTATGCCCCGGGTAACACGTCCAGACAGGTAATTACGTATGGTGACAATGGATGATGGTTTGTGCCCCGGGCAACACATCGAGATAGATAAATCTATATGTCACGTATAATAACAATAGATGCTGGTCTGTGCCATGCATGATGATTAGCCAACCCTTTATTAGTCCAATTACATTCAGCCAATTTAGGTAAGCTCAAGGTCACGACGGGGAGCACATGGCCCAGCGTAGGCCGACAGCTTGGGCATAGTGTCCCATACCACCATCCTCGGCTCATGAAGCTACCATCTTAGGATGTTTAATGGAAACTCGTCGACTAGTAGCCAATCATATTTTAATATATGGGGCTTACCATCACATGCTTGTACAGTATAAAACATTGAACCCATATAGAGAAAATACCCAAAATAAAATCACATATGGCGATATCAAAACAACCCACATAAGGAAAATATCAAAATAAGCCATAGGGCGATATTAAAACAATGCGATAAAAGACCATCCTTAAAAATCATTGGACACAACAACCCTGGATGGTAGGCCCACATCACTAGTTAATTTAAATTACCATTTAATAACTACTAAGCTGAAGGTCCATTACTATCACAACCAGTCAGGTTACATCTTAAGTATGGGTGTACACATATAGGTGGGGATTTCCCACTGGTGTACCGGTTTAGGTTCCATAAGCAATCCACAAATAATCCACAAACATGAATAAATATACAGGATAAACATTGATATAGCAATTCAATTACACAAGTGAATATCAGATGGAGATAATAATTATCAATTTGAAAAACTATAACTTAAGCTAATGGGAAAATGGAAAGCTCAAGGGGAAGAATCATCATCTTATACTTGGAGTCGCCTACTATTGTCGCGAAGTGCTTGTGCCTTTATAATTGAGTCCTACCACGAATCATGAACTCGTATGGTTAAATAAAGGTTCTACAAGACTATCTATGGCCTTAGATTATAACCTGGAGTTTACATTAGTTAGGGTTTTGACTGAGAATGTGGGTTTTATCCTAGGGCTTAGTTGTAGCCTTAACTTTAGGGTTTGAATTGTAGTTGGTGTGTAATAAATTACAAATGCCAATTAGAAAATAATTATTAACCTTAATTTATAATTAATATTAGTTATCATAGTAATAACAATCATTATGATAATAATAAATACTAAGATCTAATACTAAGGATAATATTTAAGAGAGTTAAATAAAATACTAATATTTAATAATTACAATTTTGGTTATAATACCAGTTTCAACTTAAATAACCTACTAATGTCTAATCATACATAATATTAGAATCCCCATAATAAGAGCGATGATAATGATATTAATGCATCAAAACAAGTAAGTAGAGACTAGGCCATCCAGTCAGATCATTATGTATGCCCAATGTTAGGACAAACCATCTAATATATCAGTCATGAAAACATCCATAGACCATCCTGTGGGCCTTTTATCTCAGCCAAAATCCAGTCCAACGATGGCTGCTGGGCTGAGTTCGTTTTGGCCCAGCAGCATTATTTATAACTAGTCCAAGGATTGGCTATTTGTGCATGTAGACAGGCTCAAGCCTAGGCCCATGAAAGGTTTGGGCTTCATTTATCTAGCGGGGCCCAGGAATGGTATGTATGATCGTCGATTGCCCAAGTAAATGGCCATATTTCAGCACAGGTGTAGTACCATCATTAGATGGGGTGGACGGATTGGTTCGGCACACAGAGATATTTCTCAGGTGCGACCCACCAGTAAACGTGGTGCAGCCCACCGAGATTTATATGGTGCATCCCACCAGCTTGAGACGCTGTGGCCCACATATGTATAACGTGGGGCCCACACGTTGGAAACGTGAGGCCCACCTGCAATCGTGCAGGGCCCATGTTGTGTTTTCACTTACGGCCCATTGAAAGGTCATCTTTGCAGACCGTTGGAGCTCGAACAGGGGCTCATTCCTAGCTGTGTTTCCAGCCTAAAACGGCCCGGTTACGGCTGAGATCAGGCATCCCTCAGAGGCTTCTTGCAGCCTTGTTCATGATCTGAGGAACGGCCCAGCTAGGTGGCTGTTTTCCAGTGCCAACAAGCTGATCTTTTAGCCGTTCTCATGACATTTTTAAACTAAGAATGCAGCTGTCGTGGGTTGTGTTTCAGCCTGTTCGTATGTTGAACATCAGCGGATATCAGCCTGCTGGCAGTAGGCTTCCTGCTTGATCCAGGGCCCACCTGATGAATGGTCGAAACTTAGCTTTCGGAATAATAAAGGCATGATTTTTCCGACTGCTGCAAATATACTGGGATTAGTGCAATTGATGACTGGAGGCCTGGTTTTTGGGCCACTGAAAATGCACTGGGATGGCCCAAGCAGTGGTGCAAAAATGGCCTAGCTTTCAACCTATTTTTCAGGCCACGTTTGGCCTCAAAATGTGATTTTCAATAGGGCAGGTTTCTATATGAAATGAAGAAGAAAAACGAACAGAGGAAGAAAAAGGTTTTGGGCCACTTACCTGGCCGGACTGGTGCACTCACGTCCACCACTCTCTCTCTCTCTCTCTCTCTCTCTCTCTCTCTCTCTCTCTCTCTCTCTTTCCATTTCTTTCTTTTTTCTTCTTTTTCTTCCTTTCTGACGTGTTTAACAAGCTCAGGACTCGGTTTAACTGAGTCCGAGCGAGATAGCGGTTCGGTGAAGATGACATGGTCGTCAATGGCGGATTGTACATGGCAGCTACTTCCTCCAATCTGCTCCTTTCAGATGACTCCTATGGGTCTTAGAAAGCTTCTAGATAAGCTTTTTCAAAGCTTAAGGAAGGTTAGAGTGGTGGGTTTCAGTTTGGAAGGAAACAACCTTTTCTTGAATGTGGCTGCCAGAAAACGGAGGAGGGTAACCTATTGCTTAATCCCCTCCTTCTAATAGCACTGACCTAACGTTTCTAAGCTGTCGAATTGAGAGAAAATGGTGTGGATTTACTCTGTCTGAAACCACCCCCAAAACAGTGGGAGGATATGAAACCGGCCATGGTTTTGTCGTTGGTTTTCTCAGAAAACCATGGTCTCTGTGAACAAAAATGGATGGCCAGGATATCCATCCCATGGACTGCTAAGATCCAAGGATGAGGGCGCACATGGTTCGTGCCAGCTGGAGACACTTCCTGTTTTTGGTATTTTTATGTTTTTTGGGGCTCACTTGCGTCGATTTTCGTGTGAACACTCGTGTGCTATTTCATGTGACGCAACCATGTTTTTGGTCAGGGCTGAGAGATGCACACGATGGATGGTTTAGATCATCCATGGCGATGATTGTGGTGTGCCGTAGAACGTCCCAAACGGACACTGTCCGTCGGATGGCAAATCAGAAGGAGAGAGAGGAATCCCTCCATTTTTGGTGAAGCACGGGCCAACTCGTGCTGACCGTGCTGGCAGTCCCGATGCACCTCTAGTGCATGGCCACTGTTCACACGCATAGCCCCAAAGCAGGGTCCACCGCAATGTTTGTGATAAATCCACTCCGTCCATTCTATTTCGAAGTTTCAACAAAGGGTCTTGACCGATGATCAGGCTGATCTAAAGTATAGGTGGGTCCCACTGCTCAATTCGGATCATATTTGTGGGGTTTCTGATAATCTATTGGTTCGATCTTTCCAACTTTGAATGTTAGCGGTTAAAATGGTCTTAGGGACCGCTTAGTTCGAGAACAGAGGTTGGATTAGGGGATAGATGACTTGACATATATTCCACACATTGGATATTATTATTTCTTTATCATTCCTATCATTTTTATATTGTCATTTTCTTATTTTATTTTTCCTAAAATTGTTGTTGTTGGGCTTGTCTATTTATATGTCCACTGAACCAGAGTTTGGATAAGATTATATGGTCATTAGTGAAAAAGGGAACAAGGATTTATATATCTTATTTGTGTATTACTTGTATGGCTATGCATGTCTTATGTTAAAATGTTAAATTGTTTGAGACATGTTATTTAATATAAATTTTCGTTACTCTTTGTAATATAAATTTTACAATTCGTAACTTATATAATTTATTTTACGGATGCATAAATATAAAATGGATTAGATTTGTCTGTCCTAAGAGTCAACGATCAGGCTTAATATTTGAATGAGATCGTATCAGATGGTCGAGATTGATAGATTGGGCCATTGGATGATTGCATATTAGGTGAGTCATGTGTGTTCTCACACACATGAAAGCTAATTCAGATCTCTATAGTAGCACCCGAGTACTTGAAAGTATGGGGTGTTATAATCTCTACTTGTATGGATTGGGTTGTCAATACTGGTAGCTCATATATTAGGCTCAGCCCTAATCCATTCAATGTATCATTGACTAATCTTTTAGATAGTCATTTGTTTAGAGGATGTATAACTCGTAAGCCTTTTACCTCTACCCGTTATCGCTCCATCAAGGTTTCGTCTATTATGAAAAATTCACCATAGTTACCTCTCATACGAGTTTGGCCTTGTCTTAGTCCCATTGTGGCTAATCATCCTTTCAGACTAGCTATGAATCATCATATTGACAAGCTATTGCCTCACCAAATAGCTACTTAGGGATTTCTCCTTTTGCTCCTCAGTCAAGTCTTTGTCAGTCAGTTGCAACCTCTTTGGCTATTTATATCTCAAGCTAAAGCATATCAAACTCATTTCTAACCTTACAGAGTCAACAATTGCGACCCCATCAAACAAAAGATACTGAGCATTACTTTTATTATTATAGTTGTCATATTATCGACTCTAAATACAACCAACTTTCTTAGCCTCAAATGTATTCTTACCATTCAAACAACTTTACTAGCCTACTATTCAACCAACTGGTGGTAAAGTCAATCGAACTTATTGTATCTGCAGTACAAAGAGGTTGGAGTAATTTATTATGTATAGACATACGACAATTAAAATGGAGTATAACATTCATGTAATCATATTACAACATTATCATGTTATCACATTATAACACCTCTTACTTTCCACTACTCGAGTGTTACCATGTAACCTATCTTAATGTAAATACAAGCATAACTTAAGTGAATGCCCACGTTCATTTTGGCCTAAATCGAGTTGTGAAGAACAATCCTCATCCGTATACCAAGCTATCCATCCGGTGTTGTGCGAGGAGGGCCATCACATCGTTAGAAGGATACTTAGGATTCTAATTTTATTAACAGAAAAATCTAACCATCAATGACACTTTCATCCATAGTTCAAGTCATCCAATCGATTTATTCTCTAGATGGACCTCTACGTTAAAGAAGAAATCTATTTTCAAGATTTTCATATCCTGGTTAGACCAACCTAAACATTCATCTTAGGTTTAAAAGTCTGAATCAAGAGATCCATCGTTCATTAGGTCCACAACGCTCTGTCGACCAATCTAACACTTGATTTTCCCTAAGTTAACTAACGGGTTACGAAATCAACTTTTAGGTCATAATTAGGTAGTCCTCTAAACCATTGAAACCATTCAATGTGGACCATGGAAGGCCTTGACCACAAATCATTTTAAAGATGAGACCCAATTCACCAAATCCATTGATGTAGCACGACCTTCATTCATATAACAAGCCGCCCATCTAAGTGATCTTCAAATAATCCATCACCACTTCAAAGGCACCGATTTTAGGATTTCAATCCCTTTGGTAGACAAACCTAATTGTCAATTTTCAATATCAGACTTTGTATCATCAAATTCACCGTTCATCAGGCCACAGGGCTAAGGACCTATGATATGAGTTAACCACATCCTAAAAAAGCAAGTAAACCATCATGCTTCCCCTAAACTAGGTGGGAAACCCCATGGATCACTAATGATCAAATCTGAACGAAATCTGACCGTTGAATGGATGAATATCACCATATGGAATGCAAATCAACAAATAAGGCCCACCTAAGACTTATATGTGCCTGATCTTTAGTTAGGGGATCCATATTTAGACCCCTAAAACCTAACGGACAGAGTGGATTTTCCGCAAACATCACCATGGGCCCCACATTGGTGTGCATGTGCATCGGTGCTAAAGCACCTGCAGTGCACTGGACGACCCAACATGGTCAAACCGGCTTGACCCGTGATTCCTTTAACAGAGAGAATCTCTCTCTCTCTCTCTCTCTCTCTCTCTCTCTCTCTCTCTCTCTCTCTCTCTGCTTCCACCAGTGGATGGGCGAACGTCTGTTCCCTTGATTAGCGGCCCACCTACAACAGCCCTTTAGGCGATCTGAACCGTCCATCTAGTGCGTACGCTCCGTCTGACGAAATCGCAACTGATTCCATGCCTCGGAGCTCATGCACATGCACACAATCCTTGCTGCAAACGGGCCCTACAAACACAATACTTCTGAAAATGGAAACTGTTCATTGCCAGTTTGACAATCCGTGCGTGCCCTCATCTTAGAATCTGAGCTGTCCATGGGAAGAAATTCGTAGTCGTCTAATGCCAACAGATCCAGCTGTGTGGATAAAAGAAAAATAAAAAGAAAAAAATGGTTAGAGAGCTGGGAGCTCTAGATGGAATCCCAGCCATTTAATCCTGATCCAATGGTATGGGATCATTAGGATAGTGCTATTAGAGAGAGGATCGAGCAACGACTCTCTCTCTCCATCTCTTGCGGCCGTCCGAGAGAAAGCCCAGCCGCAACCTCCTCCATTCAAACCCACCAACCTAACCATCTCTAACCTTCGAAAAAGCTTGCCTATAAGCTTTTAAGGGTCCTCATAGACCTCCTGCAAGAGTCGGTTTGGAGGGAAATACATCAATGGTGAAAACGCCATTAACAGCCACTATTGATGTATTTTTATGAGATGGCTCCCGGGTCGGATCGTCTCCCGCCTGCACTATCAACGACACAAAGGGGACCCTGGCTAAAGCCGGGGAACCTCCGATGTTTAAGTCAGTCTTCTGATCAATGGCAAAGGTTTTTTTTTTTTGAGTTTTGTGTTGCGTACCTCTTATCGTCAAGGAGATGGCTATCTATAAGGCCGGATGCCCCTTATCCCGCGAGGATTCCTCTCCTTCATATTTGGAGATTTAGTCCTCTTCACTGATTCGCCTGATCCCGAGGATCTCGGGATCGGATACCTGTATTTGTGAATTTTCAGAGCGGTATTCGCATCCTCACCGCCTCCTCTTGTCTCGGCTTAATCGTAACCGACTCTAGGAGAGTCTCGGCCGGTTCAAGAGCATAAGTTTTCTGCCTCCTTACGGATGAAATAGTCTCGGTGTTTATCCGTCATCTTTCCTTATTCCGTGACCAACAGAACCAACTCATTAGGTCGATTTTACTTTATCGGTCGGGTGGCTTATAACATGCTCGACCTTTTGTGGGCTTACGCAGACGCAGTTAACTCTCCGACCGAGTAATTTTAGTCGTCTTATGTTTATGCCTCTTGTCCTTTCCATTATTTCCTCGGCTCCGACCATTGTCTCAGACTCTTCGGGCAGTGCCAGTGGAGCTGACCTACTCGAAGTTTGAGTCTCCGGACTTAACATATTTTTTTCCCAATAGTGAGCCCCCCTTACTCCTTGTGTCGTTCATGACACCAAGGAGCAGTGAGTTTTTTAGGTTGATTCGTATTAGAGTCCGAGGTCACGATGAGACATTTAATGCCCTTTGCGTCGTCCCTAACGTATGACGGTGCATCTCCCGAGGTTGCATGCGTGGCCAGCCATCAGATCGTTTCGTCTGCTTATAAGATTTGGACGCATGGCAATGGCGTTACTGCTGTCAACCGGCGTGCGCCACGTGTCGAGAGGGGGAGTTGAGACGAACGTCGTTCGCTTTTTCATTAAATGCCTCTGCCACGTGGCATGGCTATAAGAAGGCCGGGCTGGAGGAATGTATGAATTTTATTTTCGCCTTCCTTCCTCCTGCCCTTGTATGCTCTTCTGAGCTTTCTTTCCTCTTCCTTTTCCTTTCCTCCGCTGTTGTTTCTTCCTCCGTCAACTCCTTTTGTATCCACTGTTATCTTCCCCGGTGAGTTCTTTCCTTCCACTCCTATAGACGTTAATGGCCACGCGTGGCTCCCAGTGCCCCCGGGAGGGGATGTCCGGAGATGAGGGTATGTCCCAACATTTCTGAAATGTTGCGTAACCACCCTCCTTATTGACGGAGTTAGCCGTTGGCACAGATGCCGCATTTCGACTCGTAAGGGGTCCGATAACTCATCAGCCGAGCGTCCCGCTCAAGCCGGTCCTTCCAGCGGCGGAGTGTCTCTGGTAACCCGTACATGGAGACCCAATCTCGGGATGGATCAATTGGAGGAAGAAGAGAGAGAAGAGAAAATAGTTATAGCTGAGGGGGTCGCTGTTCCAGATCCTGAAAGCCAAACTGTAGAAGCCTCTGAATCCTCTTCCAAGAGAGGAGCCGAAGACTATTTGAGCGGTCTCGTTGCCTCGGTTTTGACTGAATCCGACCTAAATCGAATCCGAGCTGGGTTCCATGTCCCAGACTCGGTCGTACTTCGTCTTCTTCATCCAGAAGACTCGCTTGACCATCCTCCTCCGGGGATGGTCGCGATTTCCCAGGTCGCGATGCAATGTGGCTTACGCTTGCCACTCCAACCCATTACCCGTGATTTCTTGTCCCGTGTCAAACTCACTCCCGGTCAGATTGTTCCAAATGGATGGAGGAATTTATTTGGGTGCACTGTGCTATGGGCCGAGCTAGAGCAGCCCCCACTAACCGTTGACAAATTCCTCTATCTGTACTAAGTAAGACCAAATCCAAATTTTCTTAGCCTATATTTCTTGAGCGCATGGAGAGGCAAAGGCGGGTCTCTGATTACCGACCCACCCATTTCTAACAAATACTGAAAGGAGAGGTGGTTTTAGGCATGTGGACAATGAGAGTTGGCAGATTCGTGGCCGTACGAACCTCGAGTCTCTCGCTCGTTCCGGAAAGCAGGTGACTGGATGACTCGACTTGATAACTTTTATTCTTCTCCATTGTCTTGTGCTGATCCTGACCTCATGATGCTTTGCAGATATCCTGAAGAAAAGAGGGAAGCTCGAGTCCGGTGCTCTAGCTCGGATCAGAGAGCTGAGGAAGTTAAGTGTAGAAGACCGATCCTAGAAACTGCTGCTACAACCCGAGTGTCTCTATCTCGTGGGATTAGACTCATTTGTCTCAGGTGATTTTTTCCGCTCTGTTTCATTCTCTCGGTTTCCTGTCTGACCCATCTTCATTCTTCTTTTCAGACCTTCCCGAGGCTCGCCCATATCTCAAGTCGGCTTCTGATAACATGGTCGAATCTCACTCGTCCCTGAAGCCAATCTCCAAGGTCAAAGCCCCTCCAAGGTCTGCTCTCTTGTCGGGGTCTCGGCCTTCTAAGCAATAGAAGACCACTGCAAAGGCCAAGGAGCCAACTACCCCGTCTGCTCCTGCCCCTGCTGCCCCATCTGCTCCACAGGTAGTCATGCTTTCTGACCCTGATGAGAGGGTGAAAGAAACGGAGCCGAGCCTTCCGGTCTCTCAGTCGGCTCCCGAGCCAGGACCTGTGGTACAAGAGGTCCCGAGGCCGAGAGAGGTACCAAGCGGGGAATCCTCGAGAGGGGAGATGACTTAACAGGAGTTGTCTCCCTTCTCCAAGGTTATCTCGGGGACGATCCCTTGGGCCATCGCTCATGGGGGTGAGAAGGACTTCGCCAGCTTCTACAATGCCCCGACTGTGCAGACTCTCGGGCATATGGCGAGGATACACTTTGAGGTAAAATCCTTTCTTTTTACTTCTCTGTTACTTCCGACTAAGTCCTTGATCATAACTTATTATCTCCCGTTCGCAGTTGGCTCCCTGCATTGTTAAGGCCTGCTCAGATCTGACCGCTGCTCAGAAATTCACGGCCGAGACAGAGACAGCGAAGAGGATTGCGGCTGAGGTAGAGGGTCGCCGAGAGATTTCCGTGGGCCGCATCGACATTATGACTGATGACTTATCAATCGCCAGGAAGGCACCAAAGATGCCAGGAAAGCGGCAGAGGATGCAAGGATCGTTCTTGAAGGAGCCAAAGCTGACAGTGCCCATTTAACCTAGCTTCTAAAGGAGGTTGAAGAAAAGCATCAGCACTTTCTTCGAGTTCACAACGCTTGCGAGGGCACTCTCGCCCGGGTTAGGGTCAACGCTGCAGCCCTCATCCAGGAATCTCAAGAGGAGGCGCGCCAAGCCAAGGAGGCACAGGAATGAGCCGTGGACGCCTTCCTTGAATCCTCGGAGTTCGAAGAAGAAAGGGACCGCCTTTATTAAGGTGGTTATAGGGCCCGCGTCTTAGAGACGAGGGCCGCCTTTCCCGATCTTGATCTCTTTGCATTCGAAGCCGATAGTCCGGGGGATGAAGCTGCTAGGGTTGATGCTGCCGACAGAGAAGATCCTGCCGCGGACGCTGCTGCTGACGAGGCTGGTCCTTCTAGCTCACTCTAGGGGGTGGTCCTCGACCAAGAGTGGTCATTTATTTTGCCAGAAGTTGTGTCATCTCTCTTTCTTGTAACTTTACCATAGGTTGTAATCCGACGCTAAACACTTAGAAAAAATAGAACTTTTAGTTTTATTGAATTAACTTCAATTACATCTCTCTTCTATTATGCTTTTGTACTTTCTTTTCTGCCTTACGGGTAATAGACCTTGAGATGTTCGGCATTACAAGGGTGAGGCAACAGTCGCCCATTTAGGTCTTCCAGCTGATACGTTCCAGGGCGGATGGTGCTTGAGACTATATAGGGACCTTCCCAATTGGGTCCCAATGTAATTGCCCCACCTTCCTTCGTGTTTGGAAATGTCTTTCGGAGGACCATATCCCCGGTTCGGAATCGTCTAACTTTGACTTGGCTGTTGTAAAACTGAGACATTTGCCTCTGCCGAGTCATCATTTGTAATCGAGCTCTTTCTCTTTTCTCTTCCAGCAAATCGAGCCCGAGTGATAGGAGTTCGTTATTCTCCTGCTCACTGAACGCGTTGACTCGGGCAGAGCTAATACCGATCTTAACTGGGGTAACTGCCTTCGAGCCATAATAAAGGGAGAAGGGAGTTTCTCCCGTGGCAGTCCGAGCTGTAGTACGATAGGCCCACAATATATTAGGAAGTTCCTCAGCCCATGCTCCCTTTGCTTCATCGAGGTTCGTTCGGAGATGCTGCTTTATAATTTTGTTAACGGCCTCGACCTATCCATTCGTCTGAGGATGATGAGGCGAGGCGTACACGTTTCAGATTTCGAGATTGCTCCACATCTCGTGAAATTATTTGTTATCGAACTCCCTCCCGTTATCGGTAACAATAGTCTGAGGTATCCCGAACTGACAGACGATATTTTTCCAAACAAAGCCTGTGATTTTTTGCTCGGTAATCTTTGCTAATGGCTCGACTTCGACCCACTTCATTAAATAATCTACTGCAACCACAGTAAATTTGGTCTGACCCTTCCCCAGAGGGAAGGGTCCAATGATGTCTATCCCCCACTGTGCAAAAGGCCATGGTCTGAACATCGGAGTCAGTTCCTCGGGGGGTTACCTCGGGACAACCGCAAATCGCTGATACTTGTTGCACCTTTAGACGAACCTCTTAGAATCATGTTGTATAGTTGGCCAGTAATACCCCCGCCGTAACACTTTATTGGCGAGTAAACGTCCTCCTGAGTGGTTCCCACATATTCCTCCGTGTATCTCCCGTAAGACGTAGTCAGCTTCATGGGAGTCCACACATCTTAGTAAGAGAGTATAAAATCCTTTCTTGTACAGTTCATTATTCAAGACGATGTAACGCGATGCTCGAACCTTTAGCTGCCGTGCCTCGGTGTGATCTTCCGGTAGTTCTCCATCGTTGAGATAACGGACGATTAGATCGAACCAAGTAGGTTCCGAATTGATAGGAAGTATAGCCGAGTCTGTCGGCTCATTTATACTTGATTTTGCCACATATTCGATCGGAACCGACCGAGGTATGGCGTCTTCGTCGGCTGAGGCGAGCTTGGCTCACAAGTAAGCTTTGGTATTGTCGGTCCTGGGTATCCGAATAACTTCATATTTCTGGAATCTGGTGATTAATTATTTGGCCTTTTCCATGTTCACCTTCAGTTGTTCTTTTCGAGTTTGATAAACACCAGAGACTTAGTTAACGACCAGCTGCGAGTCACTGAAAATATTGAGGTAAGTTGCACCTAAACTTGCGGCGAGTCGAAGGCCGGGTAACAAGGCCTCGTATTCTGCTGTATTATTCGACGCTTGAAATCCAAGTCGTAAGGCATACTGCATATAGGTTTGATCAGGAGTTTCCAATACTACCCCAGCCCCGCTTGCCTTAGAGTTGGATGAGCTGTCGACGAGTAACTTTTAAGGAGCCGGGTCAGGTACTGGGCCGGAAGAAGAAGAAGCCGCTGATTCGGTAACCTCTTCAGAATCAGGCATCGTATTATGTTTGGAGGTCACTTCAACAAGAAAATTGGTGACAACTTGTCCTTTTATGGCTACCCTCGGCCTGTACTGCATGTCGAATTCGCTCAATTCGACAGCCCACTTTGTAAGTTGACCGGAAGCCTCTGGCTTTTGAAGAATCTGGCGCAGAGGTAAGTCGGTAACAACGATGATGGTGTGAGCTTGAAAGTATGGCCGGAGTCATCGCGAGGATACTACCAGAGTTAGGGCTACTTTTTCAAGCTGAGGATACCTTGTCTCTGCCGACAGTAAGGCTTTGCTGACATAATACACTAGTAATTGCCTCCCTTTGCTCTCTCGTATTAGGGCCGAGCTGACCGCTGCATCGGATACAGCTAGATATAACAATAAAGCTTCTCCTGGTTCGGGTTTAGATAATAGTGGTGGAGACCCGAGATAAGATTTCAGTTCTTAAAATACTTTTTCACAGTCTTTCGTCCATCCATCGCTTGTCGTCTCTTTAATTGCTTGAAGAACTGGAGACATTTATCCGTGGCTCGGGACAGGAAGCAGTTAAGTGCAACTACTCTCTCTGTCAGCCTTTGGATGTCTTTAATTGTTTTTAGAGACTCCATATCCAGCAAAGCTTTGATTTTCTCAGAGTTTTCTTCAATTCCTCGCTAACTAACGAGGAAACTGAGGAATTTTTCCGAGCTTACACCAAAAGTACATTTGCTAGGATTCAGCTTCATTTTGTACTTACGTAAAGTCAGGAACACTTCTTCTAGGTCCGCCACATGGTCGGCTGCGCGTACACTTTTAACGAGCATATCATCTATATATACTTCCATAGTTTGGCCGATCTGCCGAGCGAATATTTTGTTCACTAACCTTTGATACGTTGCTCCGGCGTTCTTCAAACCAAATGGCATCACTCGGTACCAGTAAAGGCCTTTGTCGGTGACAAAGGTAGTTTTTGATTTATCAGTTTCATGCATTACAATTTGATTGTAGCCTGAATAGGCATCCATAAAACTAAGCAATTCATGTCTTGCAGTACTGTCTACCAACTGATCGATGCGGGGAAGAGGGAAGCTGTCCTTGGGGCAGGCTTTGTTCAGATCTGTATAATCTATACAGAGACACCACTTCCCATTAACTTTTCTCACGAGCACAACATTGGCTATCCACTCTGGATAATATATCTCTTCAACGAATTTGGCCTTAAGGAGCTTGCCGACTTCCTCTTCAATGATAGCGTACCTTTCTAGACCGAGAGGACGCCTCTTCTGTCGGATGGGCCTGTAAGTCGGGTCGATGTTGAGCCGGTGCGTTATGACCGAGGGATCGATCCCGGGCATATTTTCATGGCTCCAAGTGAATATATCGGCATACCACCGAAGCAAGGCGATCAGTTCCTCTTTAAAAGGTGAAATTAGAGACGAGCCGATTTGCACTACTTTCGACTCGTCTGTCTCGGTTAAGGATTTCGAGACGAGTTCTTCCATCGGTTGTCCCCGTTCGTGAGATCCGATTTGAGGGTCTAACGATTCAATCGTCGATATCTCCATTGGTGCTTTGACTGCGGTAGCATAGCATCGCCGGGAGTCTTGTTGATCTCCTTTCACAATCCCTACTCCTGACTCAGTCAAAAATTTCATTGGAAGGTGGTACGTAGATACCACGGTTTGAAGGAGGCTTAGGGATGGTCGACCGAGTATAGCATTGTACACTGAAGGTTGGTCCATGACCAGGAAGTCGACCATCGTGATTGTCTGGTGAGGTGCAGTTCCGACAGTGCGTGATAGTGAAGCGATTTCCTCGGAAAGTACCTGTCTACCCGAGAATCCTATGCGTGGGGTTCGGACCGGTCGTAAGGTCGATCGTCCTATGCCCATTTTGTCGAATGCTTGGGTGAACAACACATCCGTCGATGACCCCGTGTCCACTAATATTCGGAACACTTTCCGATTGGTAATAGTGAGGGTGATTACGAGCGCATCATCATGAGGATGATGGATGCCTCGAGCGTCTTCCTCAGTGAATGAGATACAATATTTTTCTCTTTTCTTTTCTTTGGTAGGCCGGGACAACAAAAGAATCTCGGACTTTGGACGATTGATGCTTCTGCCGTGATTCTTTCGTGCATTGTTGGAATCTTCACCACCCTGATGCCCTCCGATAATCGTCTGAATTTCTTCTGTGGGCCGATCTTCAGTCGGTCTTGCTGGAGCAACAGATCCTTCCACATGTTCTTTAAGTCGGCCTTCTTTAATTAGCCGCTCGATTTCATCTTTCAAGTGAAAACAATCACTCGTGTTGTGACCATGGTCACGATGATAGTGGCAGTACTTGTTCTTGTTCCGTCGATTCGAGTTCCCTTGGAGTTTCCCGAGCCAGTTGATGAAGTCCTCATTCTTGATTTTCATCAGCACCTGCTCCTGAGACTTATTCAAAGGGGTGTACGCAGAAAACTTTCTGTCGGGTCATTTGCTTGACCTGTCATCATCTCGCGCCCCATCATCCTTTCGCTTCTTCCCTCCGGCTGAGTCGGCTTCTTTCTTGACCGACTTTTTAGTCGAGGATTTTGCGTTCTGGACCTTCTCACGCAGGAGTCGGGTTTCTTCGGCATCGGCATATTTGTCCGAACGAACTATAAATTCACCCAAAGTCTCAGGTGGATTCTTGTCCAGGGACGCCAAAAAAGGTTTATCTCTCACCCCTTGCATGAGAGCGTTAAGCGTTGTCTCCTCCGAATGTCTCCGAACTTGCAAAGATTTCAAGTTGAAACGCTTGATGTAATCTTTCAATAGCTCTCCTTCCTTCTGAACTATGTTGTTTAGATGTACGAGCGGCTTTAACTTTTTCTTTTCGTCGATAAAGTTATTGAGGAAAGCATCACTGAGTTCAACAAATGACTTAATTGACTTCGGTTTTAATTGCTTGAACCAAAGCCAGGCTACATCAGTTAGCGTAAGAGAGAAGGCTCGACACATAACAACATCCGAGGCATCATGCAACTCCATATAGGTTCTGAAGCATTCAATATGCTCTGTCGGATCGGTTTTTCTGGAAAAGGGAGTTATCTGAGGTAAACAGAACCTCTCTGGTAACCGTGCCTGCATTACTTCGTCTATAAATGGAGAAGATTTTTTCTCAGATTTGGTCGAGTTTGTGTTCCGACCGTGCTTCATGTCTGCTATCTCTTTTTCCATCTTTTTCCGGACTTCAATTTTGAAGTCTTGTATATCGACTTTCCAAGGTTCCACACTCTTCGTCGTTTCTTCTACAGGAAGTCGACTTCGCCTCCTCTGGTCTATTTAATGTCGCAAATTAGAAGGAGGCAAAACGGCCGTTGCAGAGCGTGCCGACGCTGGCTGACTCGGACCTTGGTGCTGATTCGGTCCTTGATGCTGACTCGATCCTTGATGCTGACTAGGCTCTCGAGGCGATCGTGGAGCAGCAGGCTGTGCCACATATGGTGGCGGGAGAACCTGCGTTGACTCATGACGCTGCTGCATTTGCTGATTAAACAGTTGTTCCAACATGTGTTTCATAACAGCCATCTCGGAACGCATCTCTTGGACTTCTCGATCCAACTGTGCGTTCCCTCGGTTTGGCTGGCTGGTAGTCACAGGCGGTGCTATCTTTGGTACTGTTGGGGGAGCTCCCTGAGCTGTGCTGGCCTCCCCCGCTTCATCTTGATCCGCCCTCCTAGTTCTTACCATTCAATCGATCGTAGAAAACGACTTTTTGCCCGTTTCCCACAGACGGCGCCAAACTGTTGATGTATTTTTATGAGATGGCTCCCGGGTCGGATCGTCTCCCACCTGCACTATCAACGACACAAAGGGGACCCTAGCTAAAGCTGAGGAACCTCCGATGCTTAAGTCAGTCTCCTGATCAATGGTAAAGGGTTTTTTTTTTTTTTTTTTTAAAGTTTTGTGTTGCGTACATCTCATCATCAAGGAGATGGCTATCTATAAGGCCGGATGCCCCTTATCCCACAAGGATTCCTCTCCTTCATATTTGGAGATTTAGTCCTCTTCACTGATTGCGCCCGATCCCGAGGATCTCGGGATCGGACACCCATATTCCTGAATTTTTGGAGCGGTATTCGCATCCTCACCGCCTCCTCTTGTCTCGGTTCAGTCGTAACCGACTCTAGGAGAGTCTCGGCCGGCTTAAGAGCATAAGTTTTCTGCCTACTTACGGACGAAATAGTCTCGGTGTTTATCCGTCATCTTTCCTTACTCCGTGGCCGACAGAACCAACTCATTAGGTCGGTTTTACTCTATTGGTCGGGTGGCTTATAACATGCTCGACCTTTTGTGGGCTTACGCAGATGTAGTTAACTCTCCGACCAAGTAACTTTAGTCATCTTATGCTTATGCCTCTTGGCTTTTCCATTATTCTCTCGGGTCCGACCGTTGTCTCGAACTCTTCGGACAGTGCCAGTGGAGCCGACCTACTCGAAATCCGAGTCTCCGGACTTAACATATTTTTCCCCCAACAGCCACCATCTTCTTCACTGTTGTGACAACCAGTGCTGAGTCGTTGCAACACATTATCTGAGCTGAGACCGAGTTCGAAGCTCCATGAAGCTCCGAGAAGATGGAAATAAAGAAGAAAAAGAAGAAAGAAAGAAGAAAAAAGCTGAAGATGGAGGTGTGCAGTTGTTGCACTGCACCACCACACTCGAACTGAAAGTTCGAAGCTCCATGAAGCTCCGAGAAGATGGAAATAAAGAAGAAAAAGAAGAAAGAAAGAAGAAAAAAGCTGAAGATGGAGGTGTGCAGTTGTTGCACTGCACCACCACACTCGAACTGAGCCGAGTTTCGGCCGAGTTCAGGCGAGTCAGGCTAAGTCCATTGAGTTCGGGCTATGCCTAAGACGAGTCCAGATGCACCTGGAGTTCCAATAAGCAAGCAAGAAGTAGAAGACGAAATCGACGGTTGAGCTATAGCAGCTCGCTGTATTCCACCGACAGACCTAACTTGAGTCAGTCGGTGTCTTGACTCGCTGAGCTGACTAGACTCCAAGTTTATCAACATCCAACCATCATCAGCAACCGTTGATCTCTGTCCATCCAAAGAAAGGAAGGCAGAGGGTAGTCGATAACCACTGTTTCTTCTATTGTGGTCCACCCAAAACTCGTATCTACTTAATTTTTGGATCATGGCATAATATAATATGAAAAAAATAAATGGGCAGCGTGGATATAAAAATGCATACATATAGGTGAGCCTTACTGTCAATGTCCCACCTACTTCGCTGAGAGCCGATTGGCTAGTGATCCTGCCACTAGCCAATGGGTAGTGGTCGGTGCTATGTAGGCCTCACCATAATGCATGTGTTTCGTTTATGCCGTCCATCTAATTTTCTAGATCATTTATGGTATGAGAAAAAAAATGAAAAAAGAGGTATTTCCCAACCTCCAGTGAACCACATCACAGGAAACCATGTTGATTGAACGTCAACTGTTAAAATCTTATTAGGGCTATAAAAGTATTGGGTCAATCTAATCTTTATTGTTTCCCTTCATCTAGATCTTCAATACCTAATCAATAGGTTTGATGTCAAATAAAAAGTACAATGGGCCCTAGGAGGATTGAAATGGTGGACATCCGATCACTATTGTTTTCTTGTGGTGTGGTCCATCTGAAATTTATATACCTCTCATTTTTGGCCCTAAAATGACCTATAAAAATGAATGGACAGCTTGGATAAAACACATACAAGATAGTGGGCCCAACGGTGCACCGACCACTAGCCACGTGTTAGTGGCAGCGACACGAGCCAAACGGAAGCCGATTGGCTGGTGTACCACACACCAGCTATATAGCTGATGTATTGACTTTATCAAGTTCTGTAGGTCCCATCATGAGGTATGGGTCAAATCCAAACCGTACATTCATTTTTAGAGCCTGAGGAAAAATCTAAGACATATCTAGCTATCTAGTGGACACTACAAAAAGAAGCGGGGATTGAATGTCTACCATTAAATCCCTTTTGGGGTCACACAAGTTTTGGATCAATATGAAATTTGTTTTTCCTAGTCATCCAGGTCTCCGTGACCTTATGAACAGATTGGATGGAAAATAAACGTTATGGTGGGCCCTACGAATTTTTCAACAGTGAAAATCATTATCTCGGCTGTTATTTGTGGTGTGGTCCAGTTGATCTTTGAATATGATTCATTTTTTGAATAATTCTCTAAAATGATCTTGAAAAATGTATGAATGGTATAGATATAATAAATACATCATCGTGGCCCATGTAACTTTCGACGCGTACCTACACGAGCTAAATAGCTGATGTGGGGGTACACTAGCCAATCCGCTTACGAGCCAAACGGCGTCCCACGTTCTGGAAAAAGAATATCCTACTCTGGCTGAGTGTTTCTGCTGATAGGCTGCCGCTTAAAGTTACTCCCCCGGCACCCAGAAAGAAGAGAAAAAAAAAACATAAAATATACGAAGTGAAAAAGCAATCCCCTTAAAGTTGCTTTACCCCAAGACAAGAATTAGGTGTTAGCTATCATAACCCACGACAGCCTGGGAGCGGATTGCCGGCGACCCTGGACACAGATATCTCTGTGCCCAGAGTTGTGTGGGACCCACGTAGATGTCCTTAATAAATCCATTCCAGCCATCTGTTTTGAAAGATCACAATAGAACGGGATTCTAAAAATCAGGCAGATCCAAAACTCACATAGCCATACCAAACGACATAGTAGGGATTGAACGCCTGGCAATGACAGAAGTTTTCTTCAGCAAGGTATTTTTTCCCTGCACTTTAACTGAGTAGTAATAAATATACGAACGGTTTGGATGGAATGTAAACATCATTATCATTTCCAAGAAGGTTTCAAGGGTGGAGTTGCTGTCTGCTGTTTTGTTGGTGTGGCCCATGTGAGTTTTGGATCATTCTAACTTTAGAATCATGTCTTACAGTGGTATTTGAAAAAAGGTGAAGTTGCTGTTCTAGCTGTTTTGTTAGTGTGGCTCGTGTGAGTTGTGTATCATTCTAACTTTAGAATCATGTCTTACAGCGGTATTTCAAAAAAGGTGAAGTTGCTGTTCTAGCTCTTTTGTTAGTGTGGCTCACGTGAGTTTTGTATCATTTTAATTTTAAAATAAGTCCTGACGTGGTCTTTCAAAACAAATGAACGGAATAGATTTGTCAGGGACATCATTGTAGACCCTGTAGACAGCCCCGGGCCTGTAATAGGGTCACAGTCAATCCGCTCCTAGCCAAATGAACAAGATGACAATAAGAACTATAATAATAATAATAGTTAATTAGACCCTAAAAAAAGAACAATAATAATAATAAAAAGAAAGAGTACGACTCCAACTATTAGTGCTATTATTATTATTATTATTATAAGACTATGACCCTAAAAAAAGAACAACAATAATAACAATAAAAAGAGTGCGACTCCAACTATAAACATTAGACCCTAAAAAAATCCGATGATGGCTTGCGGTTCAGATGATAGGCTGGCACTTAAAATTATATAAAAATTACATATTTAGAATAAAATTAAGAAAGATTAAACCATCCAAAAGATGGCTTTCAGTTTAGATATATCATCGGTAAAAGAACTAAGCTTATATGATTACTTTCATCTTAGATTGATGGATACTTATTGGACGGTTTGGACTTGATTAATGCAATGGTCATTTTTCAACAAACATATGTCCACGGATCAGAGGTTATAATGCTTCAAATAATAGGAATTTCTGACCGTGAATTAGCAGCAGTGGGTTTCATTATTTAGTCGGTAAAATTTACGTTAATGTTTATAAAATGTAAAATCTATTTAGAGGCTGTGTATGAAGTGTCACATGCTTCGTGAGTATTATGCTCCAACGTCTCCAATCAATGTGAAGTCAGTCGTTGCCTAGTGTGAGGGTTGATATCTTTGGACGCGGTTTGGGAGGTCGGTGGATCCTTAAATGTGAGGCCTACTTTGATGCACGTGCCTTACATCCATACTGTTCATCCCATTTTCACAGCTCATTTTACATCATGATCCAAAAAATGATGCACATTAAACGTTAGGTGCACTATACCATTAAAAACGTCATATGGGCCATCAGGATTTTTATTTACCATCCAACCTGTTGATAAGGTCATAAATACCCAGATGAAGAGACCAAACAAGTATTAACTTAGATCTAAATATTTTGTGGCCCATGAGAAGTTTTTAAGGGTAGATTACTACTTTTTCCTGTATTATAGTCCACCTTAGATTGGGATCTACTTCAATTTTCGAATTATACCCTAGAGAAAGTTTTCAAAATGGATAGACGGTAAGGATACAATTTATATAGATAAAAGTGGGCCCCACTGTCAAGTATCCTACCCACCTCGGTGGATCGGGGTATCCATTCCACCACAGCGTGCCAAACAGGAATATACTTGGGGGTAAATTGGCACCATGGATTGGAGGGGGTCAGCCGTTTGGTAGCATAAAGTGACCGGGGGTTGCAATCCAGGGGGTTTCCAACCCCCTCTTTGAGGAGGTTTGCAATCAACGGTAAGAGCTTGGATTATACCTAAAATCATTTCAATAGTTGTAGGTGTAACAATTGTGTCACAATATACCATCATTCTATTAGGCATATGGCCCACTAATGATGATCAGCACTATCCAAACATTGTCCATGTAAATCAGCACCATCCGAGCATTGTCCAACACCATCCGAGCATTGTCCAACACCATTCAAACATTGTCCATATTAATCAACAATTAAAAATCATTAGTTAGTCACTCAGACATGATCTTGTGCTTGCGGTCCATCCAAGACTTGGAATTTCATCATTTTTAGGCAAAACATATATCTTAGTAGGCTTATCACAACCATAGTGTCAAAATTATACATCTCACTAATTAGAGATATTAAAGTTGATTTAGTAATTAAATTTAAACCCCTATAAATATACCATGCATAAGTATTTTTGAATTAAAGTTGAATTAAACTCCAGGGTGCCAAACATATCAGGAGGATTGCCAATCCAAGGGGCTGCCTGGAGGTTCCGAATCTAGGGGGTTCCAAATTCGCGCTCCTAAACAGGCCCTTAGCTCCTAGCAAAATGATGTAAACCAAAATACATCAAGGTGGGCCCTAGGGCCGAAGACATCATTACACCACCTCAGGGGGCGTGGCAACTAGGGCTGTACACGAACTGGGCTAGCACGATTAACTCGCTCGACTCAGAACTGAGTTCGGGTTGGGACGGACCATTTTCTTCAGCCTGAAATTGAGTTCGGGCCGAGTTCGGATAGGTTCCAGTTCAGCCCGACTCGGCTTGACCTGGCCTGACTCGGCCTATATATATATTTCTAAATTCTTATCTAGTTACCCTAACCGTTTAAAGCAATCCATGCCATCCAAATCGTGGGTCCCTTTGAGCAAAGTGCTAAAAATCTATGACAAAAGCCCTTTCCAAAAATCAAGGTTGTTGAAGTTACCTGTCAAAGCTCTTCCCATGGAGTAGATGGAGTAGAGTAAAAAAATCAAGGCCGTTCAAATCATGGGTCCGAAATTGGCCCGAACTCGTCCGATTACTGACTGGGCTGGGTTTGGGCTAGACATGGGCCGGGTTCGAGCTGGTTTGGCTGGTGACCGGGCCAGGTTGGGTTGAGCCCAGTTTGACTCGGTTCAACCCAATGTACACCCCTAATGGCAACACTATGGAGTTGTCGCCAAAAAGCTGCTCATTTTTGGATGCGGTTTAGGTGTTATTAGCATGCATGTGACACTGTAAGGCACAAGGTGATGTATGTGTTTTATATCCACGCCATCCATCCATTTTTTACCCTCATTTTAGTCCTCAAATTAAAAAAATGTAAGAGATCTGAAGTTCAAGTGGACCACAGCGTAAGAAAGAGTGGTGATTGAATGCTCACCATTAAGAAATTCATTGTGGTACAGAAGTTTTGTATCGGTCCAGTGGATGTGTTTTCCCTTTATCTTGGTTGAAAATGGATTGGATGCTCACCCTGCCGCTAGCCGGTGCTCTGTGGGCCGCACGATGATGTATATGTTTCATCCATTCCGTTCAACCATTCTTAAAGATCATTTTATAGTATGAGCCCAAAAATGAGGTTGATCTAAATCTCAAGTGGATGACACGATGTTGATTGAACTCCCACTGTTAAAAGCTTATCGGGGGTTACAAAAGTTTTAGATCAACCTGATATATATTTTTCCCCTTAATCCAAGTCTGTGTGACGGAATCAAGCCCTAAAGTTATCTTTCA
The DNA here is from genome assembly GCA_037074715.1 of Magnolia kwangsiensis. Classification (NCBI taxonomy): domain Eukaryota; kingdom Viridiplantae; phylum Streptophyta; class Magnoliopsida; order Magnoliales; family Magnoliaceae; genus Magnolia; species Magnolia kwangsiensis. Next base: position 111,959,188 of record CM073582.1, on the reverse strand, counting down.
AACTGAATGGATGGCGTAGATAAAACACATACATCATGGTGGGACCACATGGCACCGACCACCAATCCCACACTGCCTCCATCCATGTCCCCGTGACCTTATCATCAGGTTGCATGACAAATAAACAAAACGGTAGGCACCGAAAAAGTTTCTACCACAGGCGTCATTATCCTTGGGGCCTGTCTTGGAGTGTGGATTTAGAATCGCGTAGATTGAGGTTGTATAGCTCAAGTGATGGATTGAGTGAAAGATACTTCATTTCAAGGTTGAGGTCTTGGCATGTATGCCCCAGTGGGGGTGGCTAACAGTCAAGTGTGAAAAGATAGTAGGCTGTAATAACAAGCTAACAAAAAAACAAAAACAATGAATGGACGGTGTAAGCAGAACATATATATAATGGGGAGGCCCACTAAGCTTTTCACTGAGCCCGGTATTGGAGGGTCACTATTGAATCCAAACCCTATTAATTTCTTATCATATCTGTGCAACGAGATCGTGGCCCACCATAGTACAATAATTGCAACAAGACAAGGAAGAAAAATATGTACACGTGATTCCAATAAATTGAGCCCGCCTAATTTGTAATACTTCCAGCCTTAAAAGACCCTCGTCATCAACCACATAAATAATAATAATCCAAAAGGAGAGAATCCATCAGTTAAAAAGTTAGTGATGGAGAGAAGCAATGCTAAAGTAATGACCATGCATGCTTCGTGGCTTCTTGTGTGGTCCCTCGTGCACGGATTGGATAATACTCCACCGGCCGGGACTCAGCCAGAGATGGATGGCTGGAGATTTATGGGACCACTAGAATATATGTATGTTATCCAAGCTGTTCATTTATTTTGAATGGTCATTTTAGGGCATGAGCCTAAAAATGAGCATGATTGAAGGCTTATGTGGATCGAAAACTTCTATGATCCTAAGAAGGTTTCGATGGTAGATGTTCAATTCCTACTGCTTTTTTACATTGTGTCCATTTAAACATTGAATTTGTTTCATTTTTTAGCTTAAGTTCTAAAATATTTTCATCAAATGGATGGACGGTTTGGATATAACACATGCATCATGACCCCACAAAACTTCGTCAACACAGTAAGGTCCATGGTGCACACCACCCGTCTGTTTCCTTTCCAACTCATCAGATTGTAAAAATAATAATTTTACAATTTGTAACTGGCAGCCAACTAGAGATGGTGACATCCACATTCCAATAGGAAAAAACAAAGAATTAATAACATTTGAATCCATCACTGGCATGCACTTGGAAACGGTGACATCGACATTTATCAATGGGATTGAATAACATCCAACTTGTAAATGAACCAGAGCAAATTAGGTGGGACTCCGGGCCCACTCAAGACTGGGAAGCAAATTAATTTATGTATTTTATCCGCTCCATCTATCCATTTTACCAGATAATTTTAGGGCTTTAGCCCAAAAATGAAGAATGTACCATGTTCAAATGGACCACATCACAGGAAATAGTTGAATTGAACAGCTACCGTTGAAAATTTCTTAGAGCCCGCGGAAGTTTTGGATCAAGCTTATATTTGTGTTTTTCCATTATTCATGTCTGTATGATCTTATAAACAGGTTGGCATAGCAAGGTTTCAATGATGGAAATCATTATCCCCATTGTTTCCCATGGTATGATCTACTTGATCTTTCGATATGTTTCAATTTTGAGCTCCACCCTTTAAATTAGATGGACAGCGCGGATAAACTACATACATTCAAGGTGGGCCCAACTGAGTTTACTCGAACAATAAGAGTCGTTGCAATCCAATTTCCTTACAATGGGGTTACTGTAGGGCCACCTTGATGTATGTATTATGTCTCCTGTCACCGTACCGTCCATCCTTTTTTCCATTTCTTTTTAGGGCGTTATTTCATCTTAGGGTATTATTTAATAAATGAAGCTGGTCCAATTATCAGGTGGACCACACAAATTTTGGATAAAGTTGATATTTATTTTTTGGCTTCATTCAAGCTTAGGTGACCTTATCAACAAATTAGATAGCAAATAAGTACCACGGAAACATTAATGTGTGCCCTAATTAAGAAGCTTTTAATCATAGGTTTATCACCACCGTTTCTTATGGTATGATCCAACTGATAATTATATCTACTTCATTCTTGGAATAATACCCTAAAATGATATGAAAAAAATGAATTGACAGGTGGATACATAATACATGCATCAAGGTGGGCCTCACAGTGACCCCATGGAAAGGGCCGCACCCTCTTGGGTGAGTCTGGGGTCTCACCTAATTGACCCCAATGGCTACAATAACAATGCAATGGGACTCCAACCATAAGGTTCTGTTTATGGGTGAACATGGTGTTTATATTCCATCCAACCCGTTCATCGGGTGAAACACAGATTACCAATCACCCAGGAAATCATCCTCATCAAAAGATCTAAATATCAATTTGGGATTGAATGTCTACCATTGAAACCCTTTTAGGGGGTCGCAGAAGTCTTGGATCTATATGAAATTTGTTTTTCCTCTTCATCTAGGTATTTTTGACCTTATGAAGATTGGATGGAAAATAAACGTTATGGAGGGCTCTATGATTTTTTAACGGTGAAAATCATTATCCCCACTGCTATTTTAGGTGTGGTTCATTTGAGCTTTGGATATGATTCATTTTTTTGTTAATTCTCTAAAATTATCTCAAAAAATAAATGAACTGTGTCGATATAATAAATATATCATTGTTGGACATGTAACTTTGATCTACTTTGAACCGTTAGTACAATTGGGAGCTCGAGGAGCGTTGGCGCTCATCTTTGCACGACACGTATCTACACTAGCTATATAGCTGGTGTGTGTGGTACACCCACCAATCTGCTTTTTATATGTACCGTTCGTTCATTTTGTTTCATTATTTTAAAACATGAAACCAATAAAAAAAAGTAGATTTAAAACTTATATAGCCTTAAAAAAAATATTTCAATGGCATGCTCCCAAGTTCCCTTGTTTTATATTGTGTGGTTAAATTGAGCTTTGGATCTTCCTCGTCGTTGAGCTCATGCCCTAAAATAATCTGAAAAAAGAATAGATGAACAGTATGGATATAACACATACATCATGGTATGGACCACCTGAGGTTGCGTTATGCCTGATTTTTGAATTGGAATTTGATTTATTGCACTCCTGGATCACCTGTCATAATTATCATTTCTCACCCTTCCGTATTCATTAATTACACCAGACCAAACATACCTGATGGCTGGATGTGATGCACATGGGAATTGCACATTTGAAACTTCTCCACAGACAAGAAGATAAGCTTTAACACTCTGGAAACCGCATTTGTAAACATGTACTTCGACACGGATTCCTTGCAGAAGCCCGCGGAAATTTTCCATGAGAAGTCAGACCTTTTCTCCATTCCAAAAGGGTAGTTTGCCGGTGGTTAGCACTTTATCCACGAAGGCTTCAAATTTCAAATTTCAATTTAAATTGTAATAACGGACTTTTGTACTAGGTGGGTTTTCTTTTAATCGTGTATTTCTTTAATAGTGTATTTCTGTTTGCTACATCCTCATCTCTGGATGCTGTCATTTCCTTATAAACACTAATCTACACGACGGTGCTTTGAATAGTTGCTTATTTCCATAGCATCATTTCAAAAAATGCTAAACACGTCAACAATTAAAAGGAAAGGGTTGTTCTGTCTTTAGCTAGACTTCTGACACTCCACTGATTGGCTTACTTTTACAGTGGCGGGTAGATTCAGCCGGTTGTATTCTCTTCTTTGTCGGTGATCAATTTAAGACTGGGTTTCATTTCTTCCGCTTGATTATTGCACATGGCATCCTCTATTACGGTTTTCATTTCAAATGTTACAAATTTGGTATCAATTGAGTTAGATGGGGACAATTATTTATTATGAAAGAGTCAATTTATTTTCATTTTGTGTACCAATAAGTTATCGTAGCTTTTGGATGGATCATCTCTTTGCCCGGATCAATTTCTTTTAAATGACAAAGGTGACCGTACATCCACTATCAATCCTGTGTTGGGAAATTTATACAGATTAATGTAGTTTCTGTATAATATGGAAACCGAAAATAATATGGACAGGTTGAAGCACGCCTGAAAACGCTGTCCTTAAAGCGTTATTTGCCCCAACTCAAGTAAATTGAGTATGCTGATAGGTTACAGGCAAATTGCTTCTAGGATGCGACGAGCCTGGTGTGGGTCTGCGTTCAGCAAACACGAAGGCCCACCAAATGGAACTCAATTTCACTATTTCTGGCAGTATTACAATATAAAGGAAAATTTCAAAAAGAAGAAAAGAAGAAAATAGAAAAGTGGTTTAGAATTCTGCTCAATTAAGTTCTAATCTTCAGCCGCTGGTTCGGTTAAATCGTCCTAGACCACACCGCTGGTCTGTCCTTCTAGCTAAGGTTGATACCTTGCTGTGTTGCTGGATAACACTTAGAATGTATGAGTGGAGAAGCTGTTTTTCTATAATTCGTATGGAGTTGCTGGAGTGAGTTGAGATTGTTTTGAAACCCATCTAGGCCCTCCTTTTATAGGCTATGGTGGCTGGGGGTTATGGTCCAGGGAAATAAATTCCATGACCGTTTTCTGGCTGTTGAGAAAACTAGTCGTTTTATAGCCGTTTTCTGACTGTTGTGCATGGGCCATTAAGCTGCTGCATGCTGACTATTGTGAGACAGCAGCTAGCCGTTTTATAGCTGTTGGGGCTAGCCATGCAGTAGTTTCAGCTGGACCCTGTACTTATTGCACAACTGTTAAAGATTTTCTGTAACAGCTCTTTTTCCAGCCCTCTATATATTCTGAGGGACTCTCATTTAGTCATTTAGTTTTTTGTCCAACCAACCATCTGCCTTAGCCACTAGTCGCACCGCGACTCGCACACGTTTCGCTTCGGTTCGCGAAGGGAGCGACCCTCTACGACACGATGCGCACGTGCGAAGTGTAAAGTGCGCCACTAGCGCCTCTACAGCCACACTGTCTCACATGCCCACGCCCTCGCACCGAGCCCGTGCCCGAGCCCGTGACCGAGACAGAGACAGAAACCGAGCCCGAGCCTGAGCGAGAGCGCGTGAGCGTGCACGGTGTTCCAGTGCTTCGTACTGGAACACGCAAGTCCCATGGTCCACGGACTAGGTAAGCAAATATTATAGTACTCCACTATTATCATTTAAACCACTTTTCTTTCTCTTCTCTTTTCCATGTGGGACTATTCCCAAAGTCCCAAAAGTTTTTTTCGAAAAATAACTTTTCATATATTTTATTATTAAAATATTTTTATTAAAATCAATATTTTACAACAATCCCCCACTTGATTTTTTATAAAAATATTTTCTCAGTTAAACATACTGCCAGAATAATTAGCTTATATGCATAAAGAAAGATATCTTTCGATTTTAATCTTCCCTTAGTGTAAGTATCTCAAAACTCTATCGAAATGACTGCTAGTCGCAGCTTTGAACCAGTTATTTCTAGATAACAGAGTTGGAGAAACCACACACATATTCGCTATGTGTTGTTAGAGTTCCCACAATCTTGCTCAGCACAATTAATGGCCATGTACTTATCCTAATTCGTGAACGATCCTGAGAGAAAACTCTTTAACTCTCATGAGAGACGGCACCATCTCTACGTTCATATAGGTGAAATCCTTCCAGTGTCTCCATTACTATAAGACACCTGTCCTAAAGACTGAAATTCATTAAGAGTTCTAAGACTCAACCCTCTTTCGTAACGCTCAGCACTTATCTATTATGGATGAGGTTATATAATTTAGTGCTGAAAACTTTCCACTTATCAGTGACTTGTTTTTACCCATTAAACCCAAGATTAGAGATTTTCTGATTTTAGGTTGGGTTACCATCACTGGTGGAACTTTAGTTGAAGAGTTTCAACCCCATCCCTCTAGATGTAACCTTTACTACCTCTCTCGGTAGAGGTTTAGTGAAAGAATCTGCCAGGTTGTTGCTTGATTTCACATAGGAAATAGTAATGATTCCATCTTGAATCAATTGTCTGACATAATCATGTTGAAGACTAATATGTCTAGACTTACCATTATAAGTGCCGCTATAGGCTCTAGCTAATGTGGCTTCACTATCACAATGTAGTGATACAGTCGATATAGGCTTTACACAAAAAAGAATTTCTAATAGAAGATCCCTTAGCCACTCAGCCTCTTTGTGTGTTGCAGCTAGGGCTATAAATTCAGACTCCATAGTTGAGTGCGTTATGGAAGTCTGTTTCTTGGATCCCCAAGATACATCAGCACCTCCTAGGGTGAATACCCACCCTGTAGTAGACTTGTTGTTCCCTGCACTTGATATCCAACTCGCATCGGTATATCCTTCCAATACGGCAGGAAACTCTGAATAAAATAGTCCTAAGTCTTTCGTTGCTTTTAAGTAACCAATGACTCTGCTGATTGCATTCCAGTGTTTATTACTGGGGTTACTAGTAAACCTACTAAGTTTACTCACAGCATATGTGATATCAGGTCTAGTGCATTACATAGCATACATAAGACTTCCTATAGCACTCACATATTCTAATTGTGCAACTGTTCTTCCAGTATTTTCTTTTAGTTTGATACTTGAATCAAATGGGATTTTTTCTTTCTTTATATTTAGATGGTTAAACTTATTTAGTATCTTCTCAATATAATGAAATTGACACAAAGCATAACCCCCATAATATTTTTTAACTTTGACACCTAAGATGGTATCAACTTGTCCAAGATCTTTCATTTTAAATACGGAAGAAAGAAACTTCTTTGTTTCAGTCACACCTTCCATTTTATTACTTATTATTAACATATCATCAACATATAGACAGATAATAACGATATAACTACCATCTATTTTAGAATATATGTATTTATCAGCTACATTATGCTTGAAACTATGAGATAGTATTTTGGAATCTAACTTCTCATGCCATTGTTTAGGTGCTTGTTTTAATCCATACAACGATTTGACTAATCTACATACTTTGTTTTCATTTCCTGGTAGAACGAAACCTTCAGGTTGTTCCATGTATACCTCCTCGTTGAGGTCATCGTTCAGGAAAGCAGTCTTTACATACATTTGGTGGATGTGAAGATGATGTATGGAAGCTAGCGCAAATAATATCCTAATGGATGTTATCCTAGCTACAGGTGAGTATGTGTCAAAGTAGTCTATCCCTTCTTTTTGTCTAAAATCCTTAGCTACTAGTCGAGCTTTAAAGGTTTGGAAAGTCCCATCAGTGTGATATTTCTTCCTAAATACCCATTTGTAACTTATGGGTCTAGAACCTGGAGGTAAGTTTACTAGTTTTCATGTTTGATTTGATAGTATAGATTCCATTTCATCATTTATAGCTTCTTTCCAAAAAGCTGAGTCTCTAGAGGATACAACTTCCTTATATGTTTTAGGATCATCTTGTATAGTCATTACTATAGGTATTTGTTTTATAACATTTTCTTTATCTGCTTCTACCACATGGAAAATGATGTGTTGTGAGTCTATGTAGTCATCTCCAAAACCATTCTCTATTCTAGTTCTTTGATTCCTACGGGGTTCAATGGGAGCTTCCATTATATGTGAAGCTGTGCTATTTGATTCTCTATTAGGAGTTTGACTTTCATTATCCTTTGACTCCAAGGATAGTGAGTTCTCAAAGAATTCAACGTCTCTTGATTCTATAATTGTATTAGACTCCATGTCTAGAAGTTTATAAGTTTTACTATTTTGTGCATACCCTACGAAGGCGCACTTAATAGCTCTTGGTCCTAACTTGGTTCTTTTTGGGTCAGGGGTTCTGCAGTATGCAAGACACCCCCATACTTTAAGATATCTTATGTTAGGTTTTCTACCTCTCCATGTTTCATATGGAGATACTTTATATTTTTTTAGACGGAAGTCTGTTTATTATATGGCATGCTGCAAGCAGTGCCTCACCCCACAGACTTAGTGGCAACTTTTCTTTTATTAGCATTGAGTTGACCATTTCTACTAATGTTCTATTCTTCCTTTCAGCTATTCCGTTTTGTTGAGGTGTGTATGGAGCTGTACATTGATGTACCAGTCCATGTTCTTCACAGAAGTAATCGAATTCATTTGAGAAGTATTCTCCTCCTCTATCGCTATGGAGAATTTTTATCTTCTTATATAGTTGATTCTCTACTTCTGCTTTATATATTTTAAACATGTTCAATGCTTCATCTTTGCTCTTTAATAGATAAACATACACATATCTAGAGCAATCATCTATAAAGGTTATGAAGTACCGTTTACCTCCACGAGTAAGAATGCCGTTTAATTCACAGATATCACTGTGTACAAGATCCAAAATTTGAGATGATCTTTCAACACTTGGAAAAGGTTTTTTCGTCATTTTGGATCGCATGCACACTTCACATTTATCAGTTTCATTATCTGTGTATGAGATTAAACCATTCTTAGCCATGAACTTCAAAGTACTATACCCTATATGGGTTAGTCTATCATGCCACAGTCCAGCAGATTCAACCATATATGCAAAACTGCTACTTTCATTTAGAGAAAACTTAACCATCCCGTTACAAGCATATCCCTTTCCAACAAAATTCTCATTCTTGGATAGAATCAGTTTTCCTGACTCATATACGACCCTTATACCTGGTTTTTCCAGAAGATCCCTAGAAACTAAGTTTCGCCTCAAGTCTGGGACGTGTAGTACATTAGTCAGAATCACTTTCTTTCTAGAAGTGAATATCAGTTCGACAGTTCCTTTGCCGACGACTTTCGATCAGACTTCATTAACCATTTGGACTTCTTGACCATCGGTCAATTCCTCATAGGTTTTGAAGGCTGATTTATCATAGCACACATGTACTGTAGCGGCAGTATCATACCACCAGCCTGGAACTTTGCCTTGGATGGTATTCACTTCAGTGATTATAGCCACGATATCGCCTTCTTCTACTGCACTTGCCTCTTTTTTAGATTTGCGATATCGGCATACTCGAGCATAGTGCCCTGTTTTTCCACAGATATGGCATGGGCCTTTGAACTTTCCGTTCTTCTTTTGGACATTTTTCTTAAATTTTCCTTTATTAGGTTTTAGGGAATCGTCCTTCTCGGGATTCTTGTTATTGGTGTTTTCTACTGTATGTACCTTGGACGAGGCATTCCTGTTATCATTCTTTTTATCGCGGTTACGGAATTCTTCCTCAATCCTTAGGTGTTTCTGAATTTGTTCCAGTGTGTAGTCTTCGGTTTTATGCAGCAACTTCTTTCTATAGTCTTTCCACATCGGTGGCAATTTTGCGATTATAGCCCTGACTTGGAATGATCAAGGAAGATCGATTTTGATCGCTTTGATTTTGTTTACTATTAGTTGCAGTTCTTGGATTTGGGGCAGCAGCGGTTTATTATCTACCATGCTGTAGTCAAAATACCTGGCGATGAGAAATTTGTTGGTCCCTTCTTCTTCATCCTTGTACTTGAATTCCAGTGTGGCCTAGATCTCCTTTGTTGATGATGTCTGTTGGTACAGATCGTACAGGCGGTCGGAGAGTGCGTTCAGAATGTGTCCACGACACAAGAGTTCGTCTTCGACTCTTTTAGCGCGGACAGCCACCTGCTCAGGTGTGTCTTTGTCGGTTGCTTCAGGTAGTGCTTACAGATTTGGATCTAGTATGTAGTAGATCTTCAGTGCCGTCAGGAGAAATTTCAGCTTGTCTTGCCATCTTGTAAAATTGGTTCCATCGAACCGATCAAGACGTATCAAGTCATGATTCATCAACTTAATAGATGAAACGCTATCGGCTTCCATTTAACAAATAACGCTTTAAGATTGTTTAAAAATTTATACAGATTAATGTAGTTTCTGTATAATATGGAAACCGAAAATAATATGGACAGGCTGAAGCACGTCTGAAAACGCTGTCCTTAAAGCGTTATTTGCCCCAACTCAAGTAAATTGAGTATGCTGATAGGTTATAGGCAAATTGCTTATAAGATACGACGAGCCTGGTGTGGGTCTGCGTTCAGTAAACACGAAGGCCCACCAAATGGAAATCAATTTCACTATTTCTGGCAGTATTACAATATAAAGGAAAATCCCAAAAAGAAGAAAAGAAGAAAATAGAAAAGTGGTTTAGAATTCTACTCAATTAAGTTCTAATCTTCAGCCGCTGGTTCGGTTGAACCGTCCTAGACCACACCGCTGGTCTGTCCTTCTAGCTAAGGTTGATACCTTGCTGTGTTGCTGGATAACACTTAGAATGTATGAGTGGAGAAACTGTTTTTCTATAATTCGTATGGAGTTGCTGGAGTGAATTGAGATTGTTTTGAAACCCATCCAGGCCCTCCTTTTATAGGCTATGGTGGCTGGGGGTTATGATCTAGGGAAATAAATCCCATGACCGTTTTCTGGCTGTTGAGAAAACTAGACGTTTTATGGCCGTTTTCTGACTGTTGTGCATGGGCCATTAAGATACTGCATGCTGACTGTTGTGGGACAGCAGCTAGCCGTTTTATAGCTGTTGGGGCTAGCCATGCAGCAGTTTCAGCTGGACCCTGCACTTATTGCACAGCTGCTAAAGATTTTCTGTAACAGCTCTTTTTCCAGCCCTCTATATATTCTGAGGGACTCTCATTCAGTCCTTTAGTTTTTCGTCCAACCAACCATCTGCCTTAGCCACTAGTCGCACCGCGACTTGCACACGTTTCGCTCCGGTTCGCGAAGGGAGCGACCCTCTGCGACACGATGCGCACGTGCGAAGTGCGCCACTAGCGCCTCTACAGCCACACTGCCTCACATGCCCACGCCCTCGCACCGAGCCCGAGCCCCAGTCCGAGACCGTGACCGTGACCGTGACCGAGCCCGAGCCCGAGCCCTAGCGCGAGCGCATACGCAAGTCCCATGGTCCACGGACTAGGTAAGAAAATATTATAGTACTCCACTATTTTCATTTAAACCACTTTTCTTTCTCTTCTCTTTCCCATGTGAGACTATTCCCAAAGCCCCAAAAGTTTTTTTCAAAAAATAACTTTTCATATATTTTATTATTAAAATATTTTTATTAAAATTAATATTTTACAACATCCTGCCTATGTGGAGTGCATGGAACATGATTGTCTTGTGTTGTTATGGATCAATTCTACCTTCACTCAAATTCTTCAACGGGTAGTTGAGCTTCAAACTGCTTGAGAGGTGTGGCTATGATTGGAGAACCTTAATCTTTATTTCTTTAGCTGGGTCTCTACTCATGACTCAGTGGTAGACTTACATGAGTTTCAACATAGAGGTCAAATGTTACAAATTTGGTATCAATTAAGTTGGATCGGGACATTAATGATTTGTTATGGAAGAGTCAATTTCTTGTCATTTTGCATACCAATAAATTAGTGTAGTTTTTAGATGGATCATCTCATTGTCCGGACCAATTTCTTTTAAATGACAATGGTGACCGTCCACTGTCAATTCTGCCTATGAGGAGTGGATGGAATGTGATTATCTTGTGTTGTTATAGATCAATGCCACCCTCACTCATCAAATTCTTCAACGGGTAGTTGGGCTTCAAACTGTTCAAGAGGTGTGGCTACGATTGAAGAACCTTCATGTGTTTCTCTAGCTGGGTATCTACTCATGACTTGGTGGTAGATTTACATGAGTTTCCCCATTGTGGCGTGTCAGCATGAGAGTGTGTGTTAAAAAAAGTGAGCTAACGCTTACTGTGATCGAAGTTTGTGAAAAAATCTACCCTATTCATCCATTTTTCTAGATCATTTTAGGACATGGCTTCAAAATGAGGAGATCCAAACTCAAGTTGGCCGCATGATAGGAAATTGAGTGATCATTTTAGGACATGGCCCCAAAAATGAGGGAGTCCAAACTCAAGTGGGTCACATGATAGGAAAATGAGGATTCAATGTTTACCGTTAAAACATTCATGGTCACAAAAGTTTTGGATCATGCTAATATTTTCGTGTTTTCAATTCACCCTGGTAGGAAAGAGCTTACAAATGGACTCAAGCAGGTTTCAACTGAAGTCATTTCTCTAGCCATTTTTTCTTGTCATGTATCCTACCGAGTTTTGGATTTGCTTCATATTTGGGCTCATTTCCCTACATGAACTAGCAGAATAGATAACGGGGTTGATTTCTCACAACTATCATAGTGCGCCTCACCTAGCTTCCCATTGCAAGAAGTTCCAGCTAAAGCTTTCCAAGCTAATCCGAGTCCCATGTGTTTACACCTATCTTGGTGCATCTACAGGAGCCAATGAGATGCTACCACATGTCGGCACATGAGCCACAAGTAGCCCTCACATGAGTGGCATATGTAGTCGAAGTAGCATTCTCGACAAGTCTATAAAAACTTACGAATATTAGAGAATCCAATTCCTCTCAAAACGGAAGGAAATCAAATGAGATTACGAATCACAGTCTAGTTAGACTGATCCCGCAACATCGAGAGATCTCTACAGTCAAGCTAGTAATGAGATCTGAAAACGATTTTATCTTGTAATCTTTAAGGTTCTCGAATTAGCAATAAAACCCAAAAGGGATTTTGGCCTTATGAGCTATATAGAGAGTACATGATCAGAGCCCGAGGTACGATCAAACACAATATATCTATATAGTGCAACGGTACTTATAGTGCGCATTCCGTTTAGTCTCACCTTCGGTCAATCACGACATCGATAGTCTCTCGATCAATCAAAAATTTTGATCGACCAATTACATCATGACCTAAGAATTCCTTGATCAGTGAACATTACTAAACGATATTAAAAGGCACTTTATCAACAAGAGAGACGCTCCCATATATGTTACCATTTTAATCCCCGTCAAAATCAAAATATTCAAAGAAAAAGAAAGGAGGGACTGTCATACGAATGGATTGGATGGAATTTACGTACCATTGTTGGCCCCACACGAAAATTCGTAAGCTTCTAATGCTGGACGTGCTTTGAGGTTTTCAACAATACATTCGGATGGCTAACCCTTGGATTTGGGTCACCTTGCAAAGATCCAAACCATTTATAAAATAGGCCTTACCATGGATAGAGGAAGTGCAATCGTAGAAGATATTGTATTGTAATATTTCAGCTATTAGATCAATTTAACTCTTTTAACTTAAGCATGGATGGTTTTCTTAACATTTGAATAATGGAAGGGCTGAAATAGATCAAGACGAAAAGAAAGTGACAAGAGATGGAATAACTTACGGATAAGAAATCTTATAATCTCCCTCAAAACCTTTGAAAACATGCTAAGTTCATTTCGTTCTACTATAATTGCATAATTAGAACTCTATTAATATATTTTCATATGAAATTTAAAAAATAAATTCGTACTTATGTATTTTGCTCAGTCACAAGTTCGATCGATCAAGACATCAACGGAGTCTCTCGATCAACCGAAACAGATATCAGTCGATCGGGAACATCGCAACATATTTTCTTTGACCCAAAAATACCTCGGTCGACCGAATGTCACTCCACGGTGTTAAAGACAATCTATCAACAAGAGAGACACTCCTAGGTTACCATGCATTTTTATCAAAATCAAAATCAAAATCAGAATATTCAAAGAAAAAGAAAATATGGGTATCTCACACGTGATTGACGCTTGACTTGCACTAACAGTCTAACATATCACCACATGCGGCAAGTTGGTGTAGATCCATCTGTCCATCCATCAAGTACTCCACCTAATATTCTCTGGGAGCCCAAAAGTCATATATTCCAAAATTCAAGTGGGCCACACCAAAAGGAAGGGTGTGAATTCATGATTAAGACCTCTAAACTCATGTTGTGTGCGGCGCATCTTAGTTTTAGAATAGCCAATTTTTAGGCTACACTTCATCTAGCAGTTTATATCATATGAATAGATGGGATAGAATTTAATTACATACCATTGTGGCCCCATACGCAATTCGTAAATTTCTAATACTGGATGTGCTTCGAGATTTGCTACAATGCATTCGTATGGCTAACTCTTGGATTTGGGTCACCTTGCAAAGATCCAAACCATCTATACAATAGGCCTTACCTTGGATAGAAGAAGTGGAATCGTAGAAGATATTGTATTGTAATATTTCAGCCGTTAGATCAATTTAACTCTTTTGACTTGAGCATGGATGGTTTTCTTAACATTTGAACAATGGAAGGACTGAAACAGGTAAAGATGAGTGTGGTCCATCTCATGAATGGTTTGAATCATTGAAAATGACTCGACGCAATGTCTGAAGTCCAGACACGCTGTGTTGCAGCACCTTGATGTATTCTCACAGACCTTGAGATGGAGAGAGAGGAGTGGCACTGGGAGTCCTACTACGCAAGTATCCCTTGTCAAAAAACCCATGTCCCACTTAATGGGCGGGTTAGATGACCTAGATACATCACTTTGATCAGGCTGCATGGTGCTGGTAAAATAACCAATGCTTACATACTGGCTAGGAAGCTTCCGACTCGGAACGGTGCTCTGTGGGCCCCACCATGATGTATTTATTTTATCCACACCATCCATTCATTTTTTCAGGTCATTTTATGGCATGGAACAAAAAATAAGGCAGGTTCAAACTCATGTGGATCGCACCACAAGAAACAGTGGTGATTGAACGCCCACCATTAAAACTCCTCGACGCCACAAAAGTTTTGGATGAAGTTGATATTTGTGTTTGCCCTTCATCAGGGCCTTTGTGACCTAATCAACAGGTTGGATGGCAAGTAAACATTACAGTGGGTCCTAGGAAGTTTTTAATAGTGGTCGTTCAATCACCAATTTTTTCTTCTGGTGTGGTCCACTTGAGAATTAGATCCGTCTCATTTTTGGGCTCGTGCCCTAAGATGATCTGGAAAAATGGATGGACGACGTGGATAAGACACATATATCATGGTGGGGCCCACAGGAACCACCTCGCTACTGTATCAGTGTAAGTAGGCAACCCGACTCCGAAAGCTTGCTACTCTGGAAGAGTCTCGTGATGATAGACGGGCACTTAAAAAACTACTCAGAAATTACATGAATAGCATAAAAGTAAGCTAGATTACAAATGATGGCTTCTATCTTAGACATACCATGAGTAAAATAATTAAGATTATTTTATCATTCATCTCTCTTATTGTCGGACATTCATGGGACGGTTTGGAACTGACAAATGCAAGGGACATAGACCTCAAAAACCCCTCCATCCCATTTCCTATACACACCACTCCTTTTTTTTCGTTTTCATACCAACTTAGACCTACGTTTATTAAATAGTGCCATTGACCGCATCTCAAGTCCAAGCGGTTGGACCACAGGTTATAGTCTGCTCAGTTGATAACTTCAAACCATTTAGGAGCATGTGAAATCCAACCCCTTGAATAGGCAGGACCAACCATGAAAGTCAATTAGTTCAAACTCAGATAAAACTGCTAATTTGGTGGACCTCAACAAACGAATCAATTTCTAGCCATTGATAAAAAGAAAATTACAAGTGTGGTCCATTTTATAAGTATATTTGACTAAATTTTTTCCGATGGTGAATCTCATAATAAGACAAACAAATTAAACGGCTTGGATTTTGCAAAACTACAGGTTGGAAATTGTTTTCTGGGTGGACTGTGATTTATAATCCAATCAGTACTTGAGCTTCTCTGTGCACATTTCCGTAAAAGGAGGAGCTATCCATGCACGTGGCAGGCTAGAAATATTGGCTTGGATGGTCATGATTCTGTTGTAAATCAATGGTTTTTGAAAAAATAAAAAATAAAAATTTGAATTTTTTAAAATTTTGGAATTGTTCTACCAAAACGCTTTTTGAAATATTTTGAATTAAAAGTGCGGTGTGTATGCTTTGTCCCACATTGAAAATAGTTGAGAAACTTTTGTGGTGTATATGAGATGTTGTGTAGAGTATTCTTGGAGAAGAAGATACACGGGTTGCGTGTTTCAGTATGTATCACTGGAACACACGCACTCGCGCTCGGGCTCGGGCTCGAGCGAGAGCGTGGGCGTGGGCAGTGTGGCTGAAGTGGCGCTAGATGGCGCACTTCATACGTGCACATCGTGTCGTAGAGTGGTCGCTCCTTCGCGACCTTATGCGAGACGGTGCGATGGGTCTGGCCAGTGCCTTAGGGCGGTGGGAATCTGAAATGAGCCTGAGTTTTATAGATGACTGAGAATGGTCGGATCTTAAATCCGAAACGTTCAGCGGTTTTAGAAAACGGCTCTATGCCTTGAAAGCCAAACGGTCCAAAAACGGACGGCTCATGATGATCCAACGGTCAGATCCTTTGATCCGACGACCAAAAACGTTGTGATTAATGGACAATGGACAGAAACATTTTTCAAATGTTTTAGACCTTTGATTGCAGCCTAGCAACGGTCCACTACTTGATGCCTATATAGACTGGACTATTCCAGTCCGAAAATATCATCTCTAACACACCATCTCTCCCATTCTAAAAATATAGTCCATAGGCTCCATTTTAGAATATTGTGATTATCTCTACCGTTTAAATCTTCTCCATTTTAGAATATTGTGATTATCTCTACCGTTTAAATCTGTCAGAAGAAATTTGCTGTGTTAAACTGTTCCATAAGTTGACCTATCGTGATTGCTACACGTTGGATCCAGAAAAGGCTTGTCTTATCCTGGAAGCAATTCGCCTGTAACCCATCAGCAATTTATAAGGGGGCGAATCACGCTTTAAGGACAACGTATTGTATACGTGATTCAGCCTAGTAAAATCATTATTTTTGATTATTTATTTTTATATTTTCGGTGTATCCAAACTTAGATTTCTAACAAATTCATTGTATCTTGATGGGACGGGGATTGAGTGCTACTCTCACTAGCACCTAGTCATAGTTGGAGATGGATGGTTCTAGGTCTCTATGCGGCTAACCGTGATGTATGTGTTTCATCTGTACAGTCCATCCACGAGATTTAAACCTAAAATGGACCTGACCACAAGAAACACCGAGGATTGAATGACTACGGGTGAAAACCTTTTAATGGCCATAAAAGTATTAGAAGAGGCTGACATTTATGTTTTTCCATCGTTCAAATTTATAAGACCTTATCTGATCTACTTGAGCCTTCAATCAACCTCCTCTTGGACTCTAAATCCTAAAATGATATTTCAAAATAGATAAACAACTTGGATAAAACACATTATTGTGGCCCCACATATCCCTTGACAGGGCCGTCCTTAAGGGCTGTACATCGAGTTGAACCGAGTCAAGTTGGCCTCGGCTCGGCCATAGGCTGACCTCAGCTCGAACTTGGTTAGCTCGGTCCTTGAGCCTGATTGGCTAGCTTGGCTTGGTTCGGTCAACAGTTCAAGCCAAGTTCGCAATTAAGGTATTTTTACAAACACCTAAACTGTACTTTTCATGTGTAACAAAAACAACGATTCTACATGTATTTTATCAAACACCTTTTAAGCAATATAAAAATCAGGAAAAAAGAGTATTTATTTCATCTACATACCTACCTTACCATTGGCCACACTTCGTTGAGTCATTTTATCAAACACTTGGTGAACAACATCAATAACATGGTAACCGAGTCACTAAATTGGTTTGATCTGAGTTCGATTCAAGCTGGATCGATCTGAGTTGAGTCATGCTGGGCCTGCTCAAACTCAGCTCGAACTCATTTTCGAGTTCAAACAATCAGCTCAACTCAGCTTGAAGTTAGTTCGGACTGAGTTGAATCCAGCCTCTTCGAGTCGAGTAGAGTCGAGTGACCTAACCGAGCTAGCTCAGTTCGTGTACACCCCTAACCGTGCGTCCCTAGCTAAGATCTGGTGGTGGCAGTACCCAATCCACGTCCCTCCTGACGTCAGAGTGTTGGAATACGTGTTGAAATGGGCAGATGGTACACGTGTTAGATATCCATGTGATTCATCTCTAAACACAGGACGGCACACTTGTCAAGTAAGCCGCCCACGTGCATTGAAATTGGGCGATTGAATTTTCTTTTTCTATAATTGCCTATTTATCTCATACAAGTTTGACTCTTCTGATTAGCTGTCCAACGTTACTTTTCTGTAAATCGCATGTTCAGTGAACCCTACCTAATGAATGCCCAAAGTCCTTGGCATGTGATCAGCGCATCAAATGATTCAGTTATTTGAAACATTCGAGATCCCAAATTTTAGGGACACGGATTTCCTTTCATAGGAAGTTCTTGTGCCGGAATGCTAGGTGCGCCCCACCGTGATGTTTGTTGTGATCATTTTAAGACAGGAGACTAAAGATCAGATGGATCCAAGACTTAAAATGTCCATGCGAGAGGAAATAGTGGAGATTTAACAACCACCGTTAGAACATTTGTATGGCTACAAAAGTTTTGTATCAGACTAGGTATTTTTTGTTCTCATTTCACCTCATTGTGAATGACTTTATAAATGATTTAAATGGCATATAAATATCAAGGTGGAGCCCACGAAGATTTCAATGGTAGGCAATTCTTTTCTAATTCTACGTCTGGCATAGCCTTGCTAGCTATGGATAGAGCTTGGCACGGGATGAATCAAACCGTCTGACTTGTTTGGACCTGACTCGATCCAAATCAAATGGGTGAGTTGGTCCGAACCGAATAGGCTTCGCCCAATCTAAACTCGAATCGAGTCGAGTCGAGTCTGAGTTACCCATTAACTCGACCTGACTCGACTCGACTCAACTCGATTCGAAACCCGACTCAACTTTATATATATAAAATAAAACCTTAATTTTTAAGTATCTCTAAACCTACCCGCCACACTCGACCCTAATCTAAACACAAACTCTCCCTCCCTCTAAACCTACCTTCCACACCTGACCCCGGTCCAAACCCAAACTCTCCCTCCCTCCCTCCCTCCCTCATCATCATCCTCATCCTCATCCCCCACCGCTTCCAAATCCCAATTCAGTGGCCACCTACCACCATCACCACCCTACTCCTCCTCCTCCTCCTCCTCTCTCTCTCTCTCTCTCTCTCTCTCTCTCTCTCTCTCTCTCTCTCTCTCTCTCTCTCTCCAACTTGGTGCCAACTCGACTCGACTCGGTTCTTTTGACTAGTTCAGACTAGGTCTGTATCATCCAGGGCATACTGGACTTAGATTGGGTCAGGCATGCTGGACTTGGTACCAAGTCGGGTCGAATTTGGGTCAAGCATATTTCAAAACCAGATCGAGTTGATTCACCCCTGACTCAGTCCGACTCGGCTTGATGCCCAACTCTAGTTATGGATCCACCTAATTTTTGGTCTCATGTCATAAAATGATCTAGAAAAACTGGACGGTTTGAATTTCTCATTGACGTCACAGTATGCTCCACCTAGGCGGCTACTTGATAGATTTGGAGGTTTTTGGGTGTTTGCCTATTGTCTGCTATGGTGTGGTCCACCTAATGAATGTATTAGTTTGATTTTTAACATCACCATTAATTATGATGGAGCGACACCACTGAAACAAGTTAAATGCCGTTTACAGTAGATTCTAGTTACATTGGGCTCTTAGTGTACTAGGCGCTTTTAAACAGACTATATATAAACCATCAATTTAGATCATTAGCAAATTTCAACCAACCTTTCATCAGCTGGCTTTACACTAGATGGAAAAGCTATTCCTTCTAAACTATGCCATACAAAAGTAGAGCGGTGCTGATCACCACCACCTAATCCTTTATTACAACTAACTGAGGTCAGCGACACGAATCCTTTCATGATATTCCACTCTATCAGGTGCCATAAAAACACTCTAGCATGAGTTTGGATGTTAAAGTGTCTGGAGTCTGTGTTGGAAGTCATGTTAGGTGTAAAAAGTAGCATAAAGTAGGTGTTTTAGGAAAGGGAGAAGCAAATTAGTATTGGTAGGGATCTGTGAGGCCCACCTTGATGTATGTATTTTATCCAGGCCGTTCATCCAGTTTTTTCATATCATTTTAAGATATGAGACTAAAAATTGGGAAGATCTAAGGCTCAAGTGGACCACGCCACCTAAAGTAACGGTGATAATGATGCTCATCGTACAAACCTTCCTAGGGCCCAACGGGATGTTTAGGTGCCATTCAACCTATTCATAAGGTCACATAAACTTGAATACAGGGAAAACCAAAATTTCAGATTGACCTAAAACTCTCTAGTCCCTAAGAAGTTTTTAATGGTACTCGTCAACCCCCACAGTGTGGTCCACTTGAAACTTGGATCTGCTTCATTTTTAGACTTATTTTCTAAAATGATTTGTAGAAATTGGATAAATGGCATGAATAAAACCCGTACATCATGGTGGGCCTCACAGAGGCCCTGCCTAGATCGATTTGCTTTCAGGCGAGGCAGGATCCATCCATTTCCGTGTTTTAGGATAAGGAGATTCTATGTTGGAAGTCATGTTGGGTGTTAAAAGTAGCATAAAGTTAAGAGTTGCACACGAGCTTGGATCGAGTTGAGCTAGGCCCCACTTGACTCGGCTTGGCCAACGGGCTACCCCAACTTGAGCTCAGCTTGACTTGATCTTTGAGGTTAATGGTCCAATTTGGCTCGATTGGCTCTGTCAACAGCTTGAGCTGAGCTTGAACTCGATCTTTTGAGCTGAGTTTAACTTTGAGCCTACGAGCTGAGTTTAACTTTGAGCCTACAAGCTGAGTTCGAGTTTAGGTTTTAGGATATATATATAAAATTTATTTAAATATACAAATATTTACAAAATATTAATATTAAGTATACCCGATCTGGGTTGAATTGATTCACTCTGAGTTATGTTCGAGTCAAGTTCCGAGTCGAGTTGAGTCGAGCTTTGAGTCGAGTTGAGTCGAGCTTTGACTCGCCTCAAAATTTTTTCGAGTATAAAAAATTAGCTCGACTCAACTCGTACTTAGTTTTGATCCGAGTCGAGTCGAGCAAGTTAACCATGTACGGCTCTACATAAGGTAGTCATTTTAGAGGGATATTGATTTCTTGGGAAAGGCTTCCGTAGGGAATTCCTAGGAATGTTGGGTGAGGTGACCACGATGTTTGTGAGAAATCCACCATGTCTCTATCCATTTTGCAAGCCCATTTTAGGACATGCAATAAAAAATTGAGGTGGATCCAAAACTTAGGTGAGCCATATGAGTGAAAATAGTGGGGATTTAATGAGCACCATTGAAACCTTTCTAGGCTCCACCTTGATATTTATATGCCAAACAAACCCTTAATAAGGTCATTTCGAACTGAGATGAATTTGAAACCCCAAAAATTTAGCTTGATACAAGACTTTTATGGCCATACAAATGTTGCATTGATGCTCATTAAATCCCCACTTTTCCCTCTCTTATGGCTCATTTGAGTTTTGGATTCACCTCGTTTTTTTTTGCATGTCTTAATATGGGCTCAAAAAAAAAAATGAATGGACAGGTTATATTTCTCATAACATCTTGGTGGGCCTACCAAGCATCCTTGTGCAAGAACTTTAGGCCAAAGCCTTTGGTAGGAAATAAGATCTGTTTTAGAAGATTCTGGTCCATAGTTTTTTTTGTTAGCTTATTAGTACACACCCCACTGTTAGCCACACCCCACTTGGGAATCCATACGAAGACCAGTGTTAAAATGTCGCCCGACGTGCGGTAGGTAGTTATACCTACCATAAAATCCTTTATAGGGCCACGCAGGCTTTCAATCAGGTTAATATTTGTGTTTTTAGGTTATCACAATTAGAATGATCTTATAAATATGGTTTGGATGGTATATAAACATGAGCCACTGGACAATTTCAATGGTAGCCTTGCCATTCCCACTGTTCCTGTAGCATGGGTCCACTTAGAGTTTTAGATCTGCCTTATTATTTATTGGGATCACGTCCTAACATAGTTGGATCTGCCTTATTTTGAGATCTTCCTTATTTTTCAGGTGGGGTCCCACGGACACTTCAATGGGCCCCACATTTTCAGACTGCATGAGGTCTGACTGCGGCCTCACCCAACACAATGTGACCATAGGGCCAACCATGATGTTTGTATTGTATATTGACACTGTCCAACTGTTTATGCAGCTCATTTTAGGGCATAAACCTTAAAACTAAGAAGATACAAATCTCAAGTGGACTACAGCATAGGAAGCAGTGGTGATTGAACGCCAATAGTCCTAGGGCATGCTTTAACACATATTTGCCATGAATGTGGATCCTCTGCTTGCCTCGAATCCAAAACTCCTTTTTGTTGTAATATGATTGGACCACATCATCATTGCAGACTACATTTAGGGCCCGTTTCGCCGGGAGGATTGGAAGGGATTGAATGGTATTAGGGTGGATGGCATGGATTTCAAGGTAATGATGGTGTTGTGATCAGTGGATTGTATTAAGATCCATGGGATTGTTATATCCCGGATTGCTATATCGAGTCTGTTTGGCACGCCTGCCGATACCGGGATTAAACCTTCCCATCCCTTTCAATCCCTCAAACCAAACACATCTCAGGGAATTTTGAACGGATTAGGGTGGATTGGATGGAATTTAAAATGATGGTGTTGCCAGTGGATTGTCTTAATATCCATGGAATTGCCATATCCCGGGATAAGGTCACCTATTCTGTTTGGCATGCCCGGCCAATCCAGGGATTTAACTTCCAATCCCTTCCAATACCATCCAATCCCTTCCAATCCGCCCGGCCAAACGGGCCCTTAATGTAGTAGTGCTGACAACATCAATAATGTTGCTGTAAAACGGTAATTTTATGTTTGAGTCAAGCAGAGGATCCGGATTCATTTGCCATCCTACTGATAAGGTCACACAAACCTGAATAAATAGAAAAACTAATTATCAACTTCATCCAAAACTTTTGTGCCTCGCACGAAGGTTTTAATGGTCAATCCCCACTCTATATGATGGGGTGGCCTGCCTTAGATTTAGATCCGCTTTGGTTTTGAGATCATGCCCTAATATGATTTAGAAAATGGATGGATGGCATAGATATACTATACATGCATCAACGTGGGCCTCACGATCAAGACGGCATTGTACCGAGTGAAACATGGTGAGTAAATTTTTAGGGCACACCATGATGTACATGTATTATTATGCCGTTCATCTACCTATTTTTTAAACTCATTTAAGGCAATTCAAAAATTGAAGCATATTCAAAGCTAAGGAAAAGACACCATAGGAATTTAGAGAAATCAAACATTTACCATTGAAAACTCATTGATGATCACAAAAGTTTTGGATCAAGTTGATATAAATGTTTTTCTTTTATCCATGTTTGTGTGACCTTATGAACAAGTTAGATGACAAACAAAAATCACTGTAGGCCTTAGGAAGCTTTCAACGGTGGACCTCATTATCCCCATTGGTGTGGTACACCTGATCTTTGGATATTCTTTAATTTTGGGCTAATGCCCTAAAATGAGTTGTACAAATGGATGGACGGTGTAGATAATGGCATATAAATCACGGTGGTCCCACAGAATTTACTCATTAATTTATGGCATAGTGAGACTGATTCGTAGGAAGTGAGAGAGGGTTAGAGGCGCGGCTTTTGCTAAATCAAAGGATGAAATTACAGTACTTTGCTTTTGCTAGAAGCAGAAGATGAAATAATTGAGTGCCGTTGCTTTTAGGCATGTGGCTAGACTCTTAGGAAAGGGGAAGCAGATTGGCTCGTGTACCAAACACCACCGACTTGCTGGTGTGTTGACTACAGGACGTTTGGTGGGTCCCATCATCAGTTAGGTGTTATATCCAAACCGTCTGTCCATTTGAATACCTCGTCTGAAGGTTTGAGCTGAAAAATAAGACAGATTCAAAGATCAAGAAGAACACATAGCAAAAATCAGCGAGTGATTGGAAATTCTTTCGGGAGTTACCAAAGTTTTGGATTAATATATTATTTATTTTTCCTCTTCATCTAGGTTCGTGTAACCTGACGAATAGATTGGATGGAAAATAAATGTTACAGTGCCCTGTAAATGTTTTAATGATGAAACTCATTGTCCCATTGCCATTGGTGATGTGGTTCACTTAATTTTTAATATGACTCATTTTTAGGACAGCGCTCTAAAATGATCTCTAAAATGGATGAACGGTGTGGATTAAATAAATACACCAGCCAATCTGCTTCCCAAGAAAGGATGAGAGAGGTAGCAACCATGTACCACACACCACCGACCTGCCTAGTGTGTTGATCTTGTAGGTCCCATCAAGAGGTATGCGTTTTATCCAAACTGTAAGTCCATTTGGTGAGCTCGTTAAGATAGATCCAAAGATCAAGTGGACCACATTGCAAAGAGATGGGGGGATTGAACATGTAACATTCAAAGCCTTTTGGGTCACATGAGTTTTGAATATGATATTTGGTTTACCTCTTCATCAAGGTCGGTGTGAGCTAATGAGCAGATTGGATGGAAAATAAATGTTATGGTGAGCCCTACAAATATTTTAATGGTGAGAATTATTATCCCCACTTATATTTGTAGTGTCATTCAATTGAGCTTTGGATTTGATTCAATTTTGGATTATGCTCTAAAATGATCTCACAAAAAGAATGAATGGTGTGGATATAATAAATACATTATTGTGGGGGGCTACATAACTTTAATCTCCTTTGAGCAGTTCCTACAACTCCGAGCTAGAAATCACGTTAGCCAGATCAGTGGTGTGTGGTACTCCAGCCAATCTACTTCCGAGAGAGGAGGATGGACCTGGTTTAAGATCCATACCACGGACCTAGTTGGTGTCAGTAACGCTCTTCGAACTCAAGTTGTATGAATGGTTGAAAGTATATTAAAGTTATATGGGACTCACAATGATGTATTTATTATATCCATACTGTTCATCCATTTGGAGATATCATTTGAGAGATTGAGCCAAAAAAATAATCATATCTAAAGCTCCAGTGGACCACACTGCAAATAGCAATGGGACAATGATTCTCACCGTTAAAACATTTATAGGGCCAACCATAATGTTTATTTTCCATCCAATCTGTTCGTAAGGTCACACATACCTGGATGAAGAGGTAAAACAAATATCATATTGATCCAAAACTTCTGTGACCTCAAAATGGTTTCAATGGTAGACATTCAATCACCCACTGCTTTTTGCAGTGTGGTCCACTTGATCTTTGGATCTGTTTTATTTTAAGTTCAAGCCTTACAACTAGCTCTTAAAATGGATAGACGGTTTGGATATAAAACATACCTCATGATGGGACCCACATAACTTGGTGACGTCAACACACCAGCCAGGACGGTGGTGTGTCGTACACCAGCCAATTGCTTCCCTTTTTAGGGGGTGTCAATGAGCTGAGTTTGTCATTGGCCTTCCGGGCCTAGTTTTCCTCGGGCCGGGCTTGGATAGGAGTATCAGTCTTGAAGGTCGGGCTCAGGCTTAAATTTTAAGACTGTTGGACATGCACTAGGATGGCCAAAGGCCCATCTGCCTGTCCAGCCCGTTAAAGTTTAAAACATCTTTGGAAGTGTGGATTAGATCCGGGAGTGGTAACAGCTCTGTGGGTGAGGCCATGGCTATGGGGCCCACCTTGATGTATGTGTTGTATATCTATACTGTCCATCCGTTTTGCCAGCTCGTTTATGACATGGTCCTAAAAGCGAGGTAGATCTGAATCTTAGGTAGACTACAGCATAGGAAAATAGTGGTGATTGAACGTCCATCATTAAAGACTCCCTTCACGGAACTCTCACTGTTAAAAACTTTATAGGGCATAATGTAACGTTTATTTACCATCCAACTTAGTTATAATGTTCCAAGACTTTGATGAACAAATAAATAAATAAATAAATATTAGCTTGATTCAAAACTTTATGCCCTAAAAGTTTTTAATGGTGGGAATTCAATCCCTACTATATGGTCCACCTAAGAATTGGGTCTAACTCATTTTTGGTACCATGCCCTATAATGATCTAGAAAAATGGATGGATGGCATTGATATACAGTACATGCATTAAGGTGGGGCTCACCCACTAACCTGTTATCCCTCCCTTTACCTTATTCGCGTCCTATTTCCATTATGGCCGTTAACGGGCAGGCATGGGTTTTGTCTCAGCCGGATTTTAAACTGTTTCAGGCTATTAAAAGTTCTTATTTTATCGGGCCCGCCCATTGATACCCCTGATTCCAGTCGATTGGACTCTCAAGGCCTGATGTTAATTATCCAAAGACAAAAGGGATTAATGGCTTTGGTGGCCCCCACCATAGTGTTTATGTAAAATCCACCTAGCCACCAGGTGTGTCACTGCATGATAGGCCTAGGTACTAAAATTCAGATCCATCATTGTGTTGATGTAAAATTCATCCATCATGTGTTTCATACCATGTTAGGTTCATAAGCCCAAAATCAGCCCTACTTAGTTCATTCTAACCGAAACCTGCCTTTATAAATTGGTGCCATTGACTTGCCTCTTATAAGGTCTTGTTGGATTAGCTATAAATACATGTATGGAAATAAATAACTATGACTTAATTTTATATTTTTAGATACCGACAGGAATGAATTTTGTAAAAAATACATTTATGATTGTAAATAACTAATGATAACTTACTCTAATATTTTTAGATGTTGACAAATATGGACTTTGAAAAGATGGTCGCATCATGTAAACTCTAAGGCCACATGTTTATGTTTTATTCACATTGTCCTTTTATTTTATTAGATTATTTCGAGGCATAAGGCATAAGACCTAAAATAAGATAGATCCAAAACTTATCTAGTCTTAAAGTTCTCGATGGTATCCTGCCCACAATCTTCTATGATGTTTTTAATTGTAGGTTTTTAATTCCAATTATTTTTATTTTTTGGAAAAATGCCTTAAACTTTTGATTAAAATTATAATAGGCTTTTACAAAACATTTGGTGGGCCAAACAAAAGACAGGTGCACCAAAGAAAGAATACCAAAATGGCCTCCATGGAAACTCAAACTTTTCCTCCTTCAACCAAAGAAAGAAAAAGAGGCACTCTCCTGGACTGCCTATACTTTAGGCAGCTTGGAGAAACAGAAAAGAGCTCCTATTGACTGTCTATCATATAACTTCACATTCGATAGAAAAATAACATTAGTTATTGGGAAACGGATTGGTTACCCCCCGCCACCAGCCACCATGATGTATGTGTTTCATGCATTCTGGTCATCCATTATTAAAGATCATTTTAGGGCTTGATCCCAAAAATGAGATGGATATAAATCTCAAGTGGACCACACCACATGAAAACAATAGAGATTGGATATTCACCATTAAAATCCTCCTAAGGCCCACTGTACTGTTTATTTGACATCCAATCTGTTGATTAGGTCATATAGACAAAGATCAGCTTGATCCAAAACTTTTATGGCCCCAAAAAAGTTTTTAATGGTCGACGTTTATTCAATACCGTTTCCTGTAATGTGATCCAATTGAGATTGGGATATACCTTATTTTTGTTCTCATATCATAAAATGATCTATAAAAATAGATGGACGGCATAGTTGAAATACATACATCATGGTGGGGCCCGCAAAAAACCGACTACCAGCCATTGGCTAGTGGCAAGGAGAGTAGCCAATCTGTTTCCTAGTTCTTGATATCTCTAATCTGATCCAGCCTTAGCTTGTTCATGAATAGAATTTCCCGAACAGCCCGAAGGAGATCGATCTGACTCGTCCTGAAACACCATAGAAGACTGAGACTCACTCACTAACCTGGCCAGTGCATCCGCTACCCCAGTCACCTCACAGGGAGCATAATAAATCTTGAGCTCGATTCCCCTCTCAAGCAAGCAGATGCAGGTCCAACCATATCATAAATTCCGATTTGTCGGCCTTTTCCAATTTAAGATATCCATTACAAGCATCGAGACGCTTTCTACCAAGATTTTGAAATATCATTGTTGGGGAGAAATGTGTTAAGTCCGAAGACTCGGATTTAAGTAGGTCGGCTCTGCTGACACTACCTGAAGAGTCCGAGATAACACCGATGGAACAGAGGATAGGCCAGGAGGCATAAGCAAAGGATGATTAAAGTTACTCCGTCAGAGTAATAACCTCGTCTGCGGAAGCCCACTAAAGGCCGAGCGTGTTCAAGTCACTCAGCCGATAGAACAAAACCGACTCAACGAGTTGGTTCTGTCGATCACGGAACAAGGAATGATGACGGATAGACACCGAGACTATTCTGTCTGTGGAAAGGCAGAGAACCCATCCTCCTGAGTCGGCCGAGACTCTCCCAGAGTCGGTAACGACCTGGCCGAGACAGCGAGTGGCGGAATGAGAACAGATACTACTCCAAAAATTCAGGAATACGGGTAGTCAATCCCGAGATTCTCGGGATTGAGAACAATCTGTGGAAAGGAGTAAATCTCTAAATAATCAAGAGGAGAATCCTCGGAGGATGGGGATTCACAAACCGTATAAATCTCCAATCTTGGGACGGAAGAAGGTACGCAATACTGAACTAAGAAAAACCCTTTGCTACTGATCAGTCGACTGACTTAAGCATCGGAGGTTCCCCGGCTTTAGCCAGGGTCACCTTGATATTGTTGATTGTGCAGGTGGAGGGAGGTCCGTCTTAGGGAAGCCGTCCCATAAAAACACAGCAACAGTTTGGCGCCGTCTGTGGGATATGGACAAAAAGCCGTTTTCTCCAATTTGTTGAATGACAAGAACTAGGAGGACGGATCCAGATGAAGAGGGGAAGGCCTCTGCTAGCATAGCTCAGGGAGCTCCCCCGACGGCACCGCCCGCGACTACCAGCCAGCCTAATCAAGCGAACGCACACTTGGATCGTGAGGTCCAAGAAATGCATTCCGAGATGGCTGTTATGAAATACATATTAGAACAACTGTGTAACCAGCAGATGCAGCGTCATGAGTCGGCACAGGTTCTCCCACCAGCGTCTGTAGCGCAGCCTGCTGTGCCACAGTCGCCCCGACAACCGAGTCAACCCCAGGGACCGAGTCAACATCAAGGACCGAGTCACCCAGCGCCGGCCCGCTCAGCGACGGCCGTTTTGCCTCCCTCTGATCTGAGACATAGAATAGATCAGAGGAGACGAAGTCAGCTCCCTGCATAAGATACGGCGGAGAGCGTTGAACCCTGGAAAGCTGACATACAAGACTTCAAGAACGAGGTCCGAAAAAAGATGGAAAAGGAGATGACAGATATAAAGCACGGTCGGAACCCAAATTCGACCAAATCCGAGGAAAAAGCTTCTCCATTTGTGGACGAAGTAATGCGGGCTCGGTTGCCGGAAAGGTTTCGCTTACCTCAGATAACTCATTTCTCCGAAAAAACTGATCCGACAGAGTATCTTGAATACTTCAAGACCTATATGGAGTTGCACGACGCCTCGGATGCTGTTATGTGTCGAGCCTTCTCTCTAACCCTGACCAATGTAGCCCGACTTTGGTTTAAGCAATTAAAACCCAAGTCGATTAAGTCGTTCGCCGAACTTAGTGACGCCTTTCTCAGTAATTTTATCGGTGGAAAGAAGAAATTAAAGCCGCCCGCACACCTGAACAACATAGTTCAGAGGGAAGGAGAGCCATTGAAAGACTACATCAAGCGCTTCAACTTCGAGTCTTTGCAGGTTCGAAAGCATTCTGAGGAGACAGCTCTCAATGCTCTCATGCAAGGGGTGAGAGATAAACCCTTTTTGGCGTCACTAGATAAGAATCCGCCCGATACTCTGGGCGAGTTTATGGTTCGGTCGGACAAATTCGCTGATGTGGAAGAGACCCAACTCTTACGGGAAAAGGTCCAGAACGCAAAACCATCAGCTAAAGAGTCGGCCAAGAAAGAAGTCGACTCAACCGGAGGGAAAAAGTAAAAAGAAGACCGTGCGCGAGACGACGGTAGGCCGGAGAAGCGACCAGATAGAAAATTTTCTACATACACCCTCCTAAAAAAATCTCATGAACAAGTGTTAATGAAAATCAAGAACGAATGCTTCGTCAACTGGCCCCAGAAACTCCGAGGAAATCCGAATCGTCGGAATAAGAACAAGTATTGCCACTATTATTGTGACCATAGTCACAACACAAGTGATTGTTATCACTTGAAAGACGAGATTGAGCGGCTAATTAAAGAAGGCCGACTAAGAGAACATACAGAAGGGTCCGGCGCTCCAGCAGGACCGAGTGAAGAGCGGCCCCAAGAAGAAATTCGGATGATTGTTGGAGGGCATCAAGGCGGTAGGGACTCAAATAACGCCCGAAAAAATCACGCTAGAAGGCTCGATCGCCCTGAGTCTGAGGTTCTTCTGTTGTCTCGGCCTCCCAAGGAAAAGAAAAGAGAAAAATATTGTATCTCGTTCACCGAGGAAGATGCTCGAGGCATTCATCATCCTCATGACGATGCACTTGTGGTCACCCTTACCATCGCTAATAGGAAAGTGTTCCGGATATTAGTGGACACAGGATCATTAGCGGACGTTCTATTCACCCAAGCGTTTGACAAAATGAGCACAGGTCGGTCAGTACTACGACCTGTCCGAACCCCACTCATCGGGTTCTCGGGTGGACAGGTACTTCCTGAGGGAATCGTTTCACTGCCACTTACTGCTGGAACCGCGCCTCACCAAATGACTGCGATGGTCGACTTCCTGGTCGTTGACCAACCGTCGGTGTATAACGCTATACTCGGCCGACCATCTCTAAGCCTCCTTCAAGCTGTGGTATCTACTTACCACCTTTCCATGAAATTTTTGACCGAGTCGGGAGTAGAAATTGTGAAAGGAGATCAACAAGATTCTCAGAAATGTTGTGCCACCGCAGTCAAGGCGCCGACTGAAGTGTCGATGATTGAATCGCTGGACCCCCGTATCGGATCTCATGAACGGGGGCAGTCGATGGAAGTCTCGGAGCCGTTAACCGAGACAGACATGTTGAAAGTAGTCCAAATCGGCTCGTCCCTGAGTCCACCTCTTAAGGAACGAATGATCGCCTTGCTTCGACGGTATGCCGATATCTTCGCTTGGAGCCACGAAGACATGCCTGGGATAGATCCCTCGATTATAACACACCGACTCAACATCGACCCGACTTACAGACCCATCTGACAGAAGCGTCACCCTCTTGGCCAGAAAAGGTACGCTATCATTGAAGAGGAAGTTGGCAAGCTCCTTAAAGTCAAATTCATCAAAGAGATATACTATCCGGAATGGATAGCCAATGTCGTACTCGTAAAGAAAGCTAATGGGAAGTGGCGAGTCTGTATAGACTATATAGATTTGAACAAAGCCTGCCCCAAGGATAGCTTCCCTCTTCCTCGCATTGATCGACTGGTAGACAGTACCACGGGTCATGAACTGCTTAGTTTTATAGATGCCTATTCAGGCTACAATAAAATTGTAATGTACGAGAATGATAAATAAAAAATCACCTTTGTCGCTGACAAAGGCCTTTACTGTTACCGAGTGATGCCATTTGGTTTAAAGAATGCCGGAGCAACGTATCAGAGGTTAGTGAACAAAATGTTCGCTCGACAGATCGACCGAACGATGGAAGTTTATATCGACGATATGCTCGTCAAAAGTATACAAGCGGCCGACCATGTGGCGGACTTGGAAGAAATGTTCTTGACTTTACGTAAATATAAAATGAAGTTGAATCCCATCAAGTGCGTATTTGTTGTAAGCTCGGGAAAATTCCTCGGTTTCCTCGTTAGCCAGCGAGGAATCGAAGCGAGTCCCGAGAAAATCAAAGCTTTACTTAAAATGGAGTCTCCTAAAATAATCAAAGACATTCAAAGGTTGACAGGGAGAGTAGCCACCCTTAATAGTTTCCTATCCCGAGCCATAGACAAATGTCTCCAGTTCTTCAAGCAATTGAAGGGACGACAGACGATGGATTGGACGGACGAATGTGAGAAGGCATTTCAAGATCTGAAGGCTTACCTCGGATCCCCACCACTGCTATCTAAGCCCGAGCCAGGTGAAGCGTTGTTATTATATCTAGCCGTATCTGATGCAGCAGTCAGCTCGACCTTAATACGAGAGAGTGAAGGGAAGCAGCTACCAGTGTACTACGTCAGCAAAGCCTTATTACCAGCTGAGATAAGGTATCCTCAGCTCGAGAAAGTAGCCTTAACTCTGGTGGTATCATTACGACGACTCCGGCCATACTTTCAAGCCCATACCGTTGTCGTTTTGATCAACTTACCACTACGCCAGATTCTCCAAAAGCCAGAGGCTTCCCGCCGACTTACAAAGTGGGCAGTCGAGTTGAGTGAATTTGACATACATTACAGGCCGAGGACAACCATAAAAGGGCAGGCCGTCGCCGATTTCCTTATCGAAGTGGCCTCTAATCGTGACGATATACCTGATTCGGAGAGGATTATTGCACCCGGGGCTTCTTCCTCTCTCGGGTCGGTACCCTGGAAGCTATTTATCGACGGTTCATCCAATTCCAAGGCAAGCGGGGCAGCGGTAGTATTAGAAACTCCCGATCAAACCTGTATGCAGTATGCCTTGCAACTTGGCTTTCAGGCGTCCAACAATATAGCAGAGTACGAGGCCTTATTACTCGGCCTTAGACTCGCCGCGAGTCTAGGCGCGACTCATCTGAATGTTTTTAGTGACTCGCAATTGGTCGATAACCAGGTTTTCGGTGTTTATCAAACTCAGAAAGAACAACTGAAGGCGTACATGGAACAGGCTAAAGAATTGATCGGTGGATTCCAGAAGTGTGAAGTAATTCGAATACTCAGGACCGACAATGCCAAAGCCGACTTGTTAGCAAAGCTCGCCTCAGCCGACTAGGAAGACATACCTCGGTCGGTCCCTATTGAATACATAGCTAAACCGAGTATAAATGAGCCGATAGTCTCGGCCCTACTTCCTATCAACTCAGCAACTACTTGGTTCGACCTAATCGTCCGTTATCTCAACGATGGAGAACTGCCGGAAGATCGCACCGAGGCGCGGCGGTTAAAGGTTCGAGCCTCGCGCTATACCATCTTGAATGAGATTCTATACAAAAAAGGCTTCCATGCTCCTTTACTAAGGTGTGTCGACTCCCAAGAAGTCGATTATATCTTACGGGAGATACACGAAGGGATATGTGAAAATCATTCAGGAGGACGTTCACTCGCCAACCCCCTAAGGAATTGACTCCGATGTCGGGACCATGGCCCTTTGCGAAGTGGGGATCGACATCATCGGGTCCTTTCCTCTGGGGAAGGGTCAGACTAAATTCGCTGTGGTTGCGGTGGACTATTTCACGAAGTGGGCTGAAGCAGAGCCGTTGGTGAAAATCACCGAGCAAAGGATCACAAGCTTTGTTTGGAAGAATATCGTCTGTCGGTTCGGGATACCTCGGACTATCATTACCAACAATGGAAGGCAGTTCGATAACAAATAATTTCAGAAGATGTGCAGAAATCTCGGGATTCGAAACGTATACGCCTCGCCTCATCATCCTCAGACGAATGGATAGGTCGAGGCGGTCAACAAAATTATAAAGCGGCATCTCCGAACGAGGCTCGATGAAGCAAAGGGAGCGTGGGCCGAGGAACTTCCAAATATACTGTGGGCCTATCGAACCACAGCACGGACTGCCACGGGAGAAACCCCCTTCTCCCTCTGTTACGGCATGGAAGCGGTCGAGCCAGTTGAGATCGGTGTTGGCTCGGCCCGAGTCAACTTGTACAGTGAACAAGAGAATGACGAACTCCTTTCATTCGAGCTCGATTCGTTAGAAGAGAAAAGAGAAAGGGCTCGATTGAGGATGATGGCTGGACAAAGATAGGTGTCTTGGTTTTACAATCGCGGAGTCAAAGTCAGACGATTTCGAACCGGGGATATGGTCCTCCGAAAGACGTTCCCAAATACTAAGAAAATTGGGTCGGGCACACTAGGACCCAATTGGGATGGTCCCTACGTCGTCTCAGGCACCATCCACCCGGGAACCTATCGGCTGGAAGACCTAAATGGACAACTGTTACCTCATCCTTGGAATTCCAAGCATCTCAAGATTTATTACCCGTAAG
The DNA here is from genome assembly GCA_037074715.1 of Magnolia kwangsiensis. Lineage (NCBI taxonomy): Eukaryota > Viridiplantae > Streptophyta > Magnoliopsida > Magnoliales > Magnoliaceae > Magnolia > Magnolia kwangsiensis. Next base: position 111,925,264 of record CM073582.1, on the reverse strand, counting down.
ATAGAATAGAAAGTACTGAAGAAATGTAATTGAAGTCGACTTAATAAAAAGTTCTATTTTATCCAAGTGCTCAATGTCGGGTTACAAAAAAAAAAAAATAACAAAAGAAAATACAATATCCGACAAAGTGAATGCCCCATTCGGTCGAAATCCATCTCCTATACAGTGCCCGAAGGACCGGCTTCATCAGCAGCAGCGTCCGCGGCAGGGGCCTCTCCTTCGACGGCTTCGCCCTCAGCAGCCTCGGCAGCTGGACTGTCAACTTCAAAGGCGGAGAGGTCGAGATCGGGGAAGGTCGCCCTCATCTCCAAGACGCAGGCCTTGTAACCACCTTGATAAAGGCGGTCTCTCTCCTCTTCAAACTCGGAAGATTTGAGGAAGACGTCTACGGCTCGCTCTTGTTCCTCTTTAGCTCGGCGCACCTCCTCTTGGGCTTCCTGGACGAGGCTGGCGGCCTCGGCCTTCGCCCGAGCGAGAGTACTCTCGCACTCGCCGTGAACTCGAAGAAGGTGCTGCTGCCTCTTCTCAGCCTCCTGTAGGAGCAAAGTCAGACGAGCATTATCGGCCTTAACTCCTTCAAGAACCGCACGGGCATCCTCGGCTGCCTTCCGAGCGATTGATAGATTGCCGGTCATGATGCCATCCCGACTCTCAGCGATCTCTCTGCGACCCTCAGCCTCGGCCGCGATCCTCCTCGCAGTCTCTGTCTCAGATGCGAGTTTCTGGGCGGCAGTCAGCTCCGAGCTTACTTTGACGAGGCAAGGTGCCAGCTGCGAAAAAGAGACAGTAAGCTATGCGGTAAGACTTAGTCAGAAACGACAAAGAATTAGAGAGGAGTTTACCTCAAGAAGCAACCTCGCCGTATGCCCGAGGGTCTGGGCAGTTGGAGCATTGTAATAACTGGCGAAGTCTTTTTTACCCCCATTGGCGAGCGCCCAAGGGATCATTCCCGTGATGATCTTGGCGAGGGGGGACTCCTGTTGAGTCATCTCCCTTCTCGAGGATTCCTCGCGCGGGACCTCTCTCGGCCTCGGAACCTCCTCTGCAACAGGTCCCGGCTCGGGAGCCGCCTGAGTCATGGGAGGAGTTGGCTCCGTTTCCTCGGCCCTCTCGTCAGGGTCGGAGAGCATAACCACTTAGGGGCAGCGGGTACAGGAGTGGGCAGAACGACCGTCTCCTTAGCCTTGGCCGCAGTCTTCTGCTGCTTTGAGGGCCAAGACTCGGACAATAGAGCCGATCTATGGGGGGGCCTTCAATTTGGAAAGCGGCTTCAAGGCGGGGCGGGACTCGGCCATGCTGTTAGGGGCAGGCCTCAGAAAGGGGCGAGCCTCGGGAAGGTTTACAAAGATGAATGAAGAAGAATGAGGAGTTGAACAGGGAACCGAAAGAACGAAGCAAAGCGGGACGAATTACCTGAGACGAACGAATCTAGACCTGCGAGATGGAGGCGCTCGGATTGCAGCAGCAACTTCCAAGACCATTCCCCCACGCTCAGCTTCTTCAACTCTCTTATCCGAGTTAGAGCCCCGGACTCGAGTTTCCCCCTCTTCTTCAAAATATCTGCATGACATTATGGAGTCAAGATTAGCAGAAGATGGTATAAATAAAAAAAAAGGAGAGAACGAAAAGACCATCGGGCCGACTCACCGAGTCACCTGCTCTACGGAACTTGCGAGATACTTGAGTCTCGTACGGCCACGTGTCGGCCGACTCCCACTGACCGCAAGCCTAGAACCACCTCTCCTTCCAATACTTGTTCGAAGTGGGTGGGTCGGTTATTAAAGACCCCCCTTTGCCTCTCCACGCGCTCAGGAAGTAGAGGCCAGGAAAGTTTGGATTTGGTCTGACTTGATAAAGGTAGAGGAACTCGTCGACCGTAAGTGAAGACTGCTCTAACTTGGACCACAATACGGCACACCCGAACAAATTCCTCCACGCATTCGGAACAATTTGACTAGGAGCTATTTTGACTGGGGACGGGAAGTCACGAGCAATGGGCTGGAGTGGCAAACACAAGCCACACTGCATCGCGACTTGAAAGATTGTGACCATCCCTGCGGGGGGATGGTCGGGCAAATCACCTGAACGAGGGAGACGGAGGACGACCGAGTCAGGGACATGATATCTAGCCCTGATCCGGTTTAAGTCAGATTTAGTTAGAATGGAGGCGACGAGACCGCTAGGTTCGTCTTCTTCCCCCTTTGAAGACGACTCAGAGGCTTCCGTAGTTTGGTTCACAGGGCCTGGAATGGTCGCCCCTTCGCCTATAACTAGTTCGTCCTCTCCTTCCTCATCCTCCAGCTGATCCATCCAAGGGTTAGGTCTCCCTGGACGGGTCACCAGAGACATCCCACCGCTGGATGGACAGGCCCGAGTAGGACGCTCAGCCGATGAGTCGCCGGCTTCTCTTACAACCCGGAATGCGGCGTCGGCGCCAACGGCAAACTCCGTCAACAGTGAGGGTGGTTCCATAACGTCCCAGAGATGTTGGGACGCACCCTCATCTCATGACATCTCCTCCTGGGGGCTTTGAGAGCCGCGCGCAGCCATTAAAACTTATAAAAGAAGGAGGAAAGAACTCACCGAGAAATCGACAACAAATGCAAGGGAAGTTGACGAAGAAAGAAGCGACAGCGGAGGAGAAGAAGAAGAAGAAGGAAACTCAGAAGCGGACACAGTCGGGAGGAAGAAGAGCAAAAATAAAATTTACACAGTCCTCCCGCCCGCCCTTGTATAGCCGTGCCACGTGGCAAGACATTTATGGCAAAAGTGAATCGTCGTTCGTCTCGACTCCCCCGTTCGACACGTGGCGTACGCTGACTGACAGTGGTAACGTCGTGGCCACGCGTCTGCATTTCATACGTGGATGAAAAGAATCGACGGTTGGTCGCACGTGTGGCCTCGGGAGGCGCAACGTCGTACGCTAGAGACGACTCAAAGAGCATTAAATGCTCATCATTGTCTCGGACGCTAATACGAACCAACCAAGAAAATCATTACTCCTTGATGCCACGGACGATGGAAAGAGTAAGGGAGGCTCACTGTTGGGGAGAAATGTGTTAAGTCCGGAGACTCGGATTTAAGTAGGTCGGCTCTGTTGACACTACCTGAAGAGTCCGAGACAACACCGATGGAACAGAGGATAGGCCAGGAGGCATAAGCAAAGGACGATTAAAGTCACTCCGTCAGAGTGATAACCTCGTCTGCGGAAGCCCACTAAAGGCCGAGCGTGTTCAAGCCACTCAGCCGATAGAATAAAACAGATTCAACGAGTTGGTTCTGTCGGTCATGGAACAAGGAATGATGACGAATAGACACCGAGACTATTCTGTCCTTGGAAAGGCAGAGAACCCATCCTCCTGAGTCGGCCAAGACTCTCCCAGAGTCGGTAACAACCTGGCCGAGACAGCGAGTGGTGGAATGAGAACAGATACTGCTCCGAAAATCCAGGAATATGGGTAGTCAATCCCGAGATTCTCGGGATTGAGAGCAATATGTGGAAAGGAGTAAATCTCCAGATAATCAGGAGGAGAATCCTCAGAGGATGAGGATTCACAAACCGTATAAATCTCCAAGCTTGGGACGGAAGAAGGTACGCAATACTGAACTAAGAAAAACCCTTTGCTACTGATCAGACGACTGACTTAAGCATCGGAGGTTCCCCGGCTCTAGCCAAGGTCACCTTAATATTGTTGATTGTGTAGGTGGAGGGAGGTCCGTCTTAGGGAAGCCGTCCCATAAAAACACAGCAACAATCATCATTGAATACAATTAGACAGCTCCTTAATCAATGCACAGGCCTCAGCTTGAACATTCGCTCCCTGACCATAACTAATAGCAAAAGTAAAATTGAATTCACTTGAGCTTCCTCTGCAAACACCCCTTCCCCCACAAAACCTGGGTTTCCACACGACAAACCATCGACATTTATATTAACCCAACCAGCCCCAAGTTTTTCCCATTTTAGATTTATCAGTTTTGTATTATGAATACGTCTTGAAGACAACCCCAAGTCTTGAAAGACCGGTCACCGAATAAATAGTTTATCTTTAATGGGTGAGAGCACCGGGCTGATCCAATGAAGCCACCTTCTAACTTAGAAAATGAACCTGTTGGCATCTACTTAGTGATTTTCATACTGGTCATCTTTCCCTTCATTACACACCTCCGAGAAGATAAGGCATGGAATGAATCCATGCATGGAGTCGAAGCCTTCAGTTATCAAAGCTGCGCACCACCACTAGGCAGCTCACATTGCCGCTGATTGGCCTTCCATAAAACAAGTTTCAAAAATTACATTGAAGTTGACACAGGGATAAAAGCGGGTCGTCGACAGTTCCATGGCCAAGACAGATAAGAAAAGGCCCAATCAGCGATAGAAGTGATCCGGACCGTCAGACCTTAAATCTGGTGTATCTCAGAATCTGGAGTGAGTTGTTCAACCTACCATATATGATTTTGGGGTGGGACGAGCTACTTTAGCCACCCAACCCCGCTACACTGGGTTGCCCATGCCGAATTTGCGAAATACCATCAAATCTACGGTCGAACTTCCGTTTTATTTTCATTTTTACTATTTATAATAAGTTTTAGTTTCAATATAACTCTTCATCCATTGTGCTTTAGGAGTTGCGTCCAAGATAAAAAGTGCTTAGAATAATTAGGAGCACGTCATGGTACTATTTATAGATAGTTGCAATTTCTAGGAGTTTTAGTTGTAGTTGGATTCCTAAACTTCTCCCATGGCTTAATATCCCCATTTAAAGGGTTGTGAAGTCATTTATTTCATTCATCAATTAAATTATGAATTTTCAAGAAATTATTTCTATTTTCTTTTTCTCTTGGGTTTGAGGTTTCTTCGTGAGGATTCCAGAGAAGTTCCATGGATTCGGAATAATTACCCCACGAGGAAGACGGTGCTCGACCTCACATCCTTCCTGTGTCAATCATCGTTTTCTTCAAGGATAATTACCTCAAATCCATAAAGCTTCTCTAGACTCTTCACAGAAACTTTTCGAATCTATGAGGAAAAAAACAAGAAAATAAAAATAATATTCTAGAAAATTCGTAAATTGATTGATGAATGAATAAACGAGTTTACACACCTTTAAATAGGTATACTAAGAGATACAAGAAGTAATTTCAGAATTAAACTACAACTAAAACTAAAACTCCTAGAAATCGTGACTTACGGTAAATTATAGATGGTTGTGATTACTACTAGTGCGGATGGTTTTCGTCCAACATATGAAGAGTTATAATTAAATTAAAACTTACTATAAATAGTAAAAATAAAATTAAAACAGGAATTCGACCGTCACTCTGATGGTATTTCACAAATTCGGCGTGTACAACCTGGCGTAGTGGGGTTGGGTGAAAGTAGCTCGTCCTACACAAAATCATATATGGTACGTCCAATAGCTCATTCCAGTTTGTGAGATATGTCCATTTTGAGTTCTGGTGGTTTGGATCACCTATGTCTTCGATCGGGCCATTTCTGGTCCATCTTGGCCACGAAACTATCCACGACCCGCTCTACATCAAAAATTGATCCATCCCTTAGTCGCCAGCTTTCCCAAGGTGAAGAGGTGACTTAAAGATTCATTGTTTGGTTTCCATGCTAATGTACAAGTACAACAGGCGCACTTTGAAACCAAGATGATTCCATGTGCTTGGATTCTTTCATCAACAAGAATATCACTAACTCTGAACTGAATGAAATTGTCCAAATGCATGAGTACACCATAGATGGGGGAGTTTTGGATGAGCCCCTTAGGACCAAGAATATCACGGACTCTGAGCTGAATCAAACCGTCCAAAATCTGGTTATCGCTCCAATCTTTCAGAGGGCCAAGCCCTGTCTGGTCCACGTTCCAAATACCATAATCTCCCCTACTGATTAGCCACTGTGAAAAATAAGTTTCTGACTATCCTCAAGCCTCTTAATGCACCTCCATTGTGGGTACTAGGTGCATGGCCATCTGAACCTTAAAACATTTCGTATCTTGCAAACCGGAATGAGTTTTCCGACATATCATATATATGATTTTGGGCAAGGAGAAGCTACTTTAGGAAACCAACCCTGCTATGTTGTGTTGCCCATGCCGTATTTGTTAGATTCCATCAAATAGATGGTTCGAAAGACCATTTTGTTTCAATTTTTACTGTAAATGGTAAGTTTTAATTCGATCATAACTTTTGACCCTTTGAGTTTTAGGAGTAGTGCCCAACATGAAAAGGGCTTAGAAAAATTAGGAGAATGGTTAGGCCAAATTGGACACTTACTATTTTTGGCCAAAAAAACAAGAAGTCTAGTAGGAATAATGACTGCATATTAATAGTAAACTCCCTCCCAGATTTGAGTTCACTATTTAAATTGTAATTTTTTTTTTTAAAAAAATTATCAATCAATTTATTTCAAATTATTAGAAATTATTTCTGTTTTCATCTCTCGTGGATTAGAGGAGTCTATGTGAGGAGTCCAAAGAAGCTCTATGGATTTGGAGTAGTTATCCTTGAGGAAGAAGGTGATCAACCTCATCACATCCTTCTCTACGAGGTAGAACAATTATGTTCCAGCTCAACCAATGCAGTTTCTTCCTTCCATCTTCTCATCTCCAGAAAAAAATTAGCAAACTCTTTTTCATGGTCAAGATGATCATTGCCGGGATGCCCGCAACCAACATAGAGTGGATCAAGATGTTGGTAAGCACATGATTAATAAGCAACAGTCTACCCGAGAGAGGCACCACACTTTCCACCCTGTAATCCAATTTCTCATTCAGTCAATCAGACCTACCTAAAAGTACTGGCACTCTGGGGTAAATTAAATACGATGATGTCGTTACAATACCGACTATTCTTTCAATCGATCTTGCTCCAGCAATTGACAGAAATATAACAATCACTTTTTTTCAAATTAATTTTCAGGCCTGAGACCCCTTCATACCTCCTCAAGAAGTCCTTTGATTGCCTCTAGTGGTCTTGTATGGTTGGCAATATCCTATTTCGATCAGCCAAAGGAATCCCCCGGCATAATGCTTCTACAGTAAGGATGAACAAGGTTGGCAAGAATGGATTACCTTGCCATGCGCACCTCATCGATTTGAAGTAATCGCTTGCCTTGTCATTTATATGCACCAAGAACCAGTTATTGGCCTAACCTTTGTCGAGCAGACTAAACCAATCGTGCTGAACCCAAACTTCACCCAAACCTGCTAGAGAAATATTTTTCAATCCACCCGGTCATAGCCATTTCTCACTATTTTCTAGTGTGTAGTCCACCTGTGCTTTTGATCTGTCTCATTGTTGGGCTCATACTCTAAAATGATATGAAAAACAAAAAAAAAAAAAAAAAAACATGGATGGCATGTATGTAGTGGGGCTTACCTGTTACAAAGTTGACTTATGCCCGATTTGTGAGTTAGATTTTAACTCTATTGCAAATTAACATGGATCACATGTCATAAATGTGCCAGAAATCATTTCAGGTTATTAGCCCAAAAATGAGTCATATCCAAAAGCTCAAGTGGAACACGCCACAAAATTATGTGAAGACAATGTTTCCCATCTCTAAAAAATTCCTAACGCCCACCGTGATGTTTACTAGTCATCCAAACCATTTAAAGGTCACGCATTTCTGGATGAAGGGCAAAAACAATTATTAGATTCATCTAAAACTTCTGTGACCGTGAGAAGTGGCAGGCGTTCAATCCCAACTACTTTATGAAGTGTGGTTCACTTGAGCTTTGGATCTGTCTTATTTTTGAGCTCGAATGCCGAATGAACATAGTATTTGGATACAATGCATTGATCATTGTGGGGCCTGCAAACTTGGTTATGTCAACACATGGGGATCTAACAATAATAATATTACTATTTATCACTAGCATCAAACCAGAGATAGTGACATCCGCATTCCAATACAAAAAACAAAAAATAAAAATAAAAATATTTCAATTTATCACCATCAACCACTTGACAATGGTGACGTCGATGTTTAAATTAAAAAAGGAAAAAAGGTAAAAAGAAAAAAGTATTACATGAATTTATATATATATATATATATATATATATATATATATATATATATATATATATATATATATATATATATATATATATATATATATATATATATATATGGTTCCATGCGGTGTAGCTCATGGGAACTTCCCATGAGGTCGAGCTATGTGGGCCCCACCATGATCCGTGTAGAACATCTACCCCATTAGTTAGATGTACCATTCCATGGTGGACCTTGGGCTTAAAACTCAAGTCAATTGATAACTTTTGTGGGCCACACTACGTACAAAAGTTGAGAGAGGTTATCCTCCCATTAAAACATTCATAATCATTTGTTAGGCCTACCGAGGTGTGGTTCACAAATCCAGCCCATCCCTTATGTGTGTCTCAGTTGGATGACGGGTCAGACCAAGTTTTAGATGCATCCAAATTTTAAGTGGGCCCCACCAAGTGCTTTTATATGTTTTAGGCATATCTTCACATGATTTTTGATGGTATGGCCCACCTGAGTTATGTATACAACTAATTTTTGGGATATCCCATGTAACACCTCGAATTTTCAAGGGCCGTATAAGAACTTAACTTCTGGATTCCCGGGTGTCGCTTATATCTTAATTATGGCGATTTGTACATAGATCAGTTTAAATGAGCAATAAAAGAATTGGCTGGAACATAAACCACAACCATAACTAATCTACTGAAATAAATGCGACTAAGAACTACAAGTCTATAAGAATATCAAACGGGTCGCACAAGGCGTCGCGCGACAAAATTTATATAAGAAATGCTCAAAGGAAATGGTGTATTAAATCCTTACTCAACAACCCATAATCAACCCACACGGTCTATAGTAATCCGCCCGTAAGTTGGAATTAGGAAAGCTCCTTTTCCCTATCCATGCTCACGTCGCTCGGCTCGTCGAGCTCCGCCTCACCTACATCTAGTAAAAGAGTCTAGTTGGTGTTTTAAAACACTATCCTAGAGTGAGAGTGAGTAGCTAACTCTGTGGTTACTATTAGCCTTAAGCTACAACAAGCATAAATTGTATGACGAATTTAATGAAAAGCATATATTCACAGATCCCTAACTAGTCTTGTTAATGCATATACATGTATTATGATATGATGCATGACCTCGCAACAATACCCACTAAGCGACTTCGTCTAACGATCGCACATAACCAATACTCCCTCATTACGATCTCAACTGCTGAGTCGCCAACCTAACTAGTGCGATGCGATCGTAATCGTTTTAGTCAAGTTTTTAATTAATTATGTTCATCCGGCAGATTAGAAAAACTGGTACACCCCACGTATCATTGTCCTCAACTGGTTATGAGGCCAATGACCCTCAACGTGTGAGGCCAGGACCTCGCGATCCTTGTTCCCATTGGGTTCCCCATCTTCGATTTTAAGCACATGGGGATTGTTGAGAAGAGGGACCGCACGCGGTCACTATATGAAGGCTCGTCACCCCAGCATAGGCCGATAACTTAGATACAGTGTCTCATTCCATTATGTCAGGCTCTCGAGTTAGTGGATTGGTTTCAAATGGTTATCAATAGGCTACAGTGGTTGAAGGGTGTTCTAGGTTCTATATAGGCATGAGCAGACATGATTAACGAACATAGTTGGTCATTAAGTGAACTAGACCATGTAAGTTCAGGCAAATACGTGACCTAGTTGGTGTCGATAACACTTCTCAAACTCAAGTTGTATGAATGGTTGCAAGTATATTCAAGTTATATAGGACTCATAATGATGTATTTATTATATCCATACTGTTCATCCATTTGGAGATATCATTTTAGAGAATGAGGTAAAAAATAGTCATATCTAAAGCTCAAGTAGACCACACCACAGATAGCAATGGGACAATGATTCTCACCATTAAAACATTTATAGGGCCCACCATAATATTTATTTTCCATCCAATCTGTTCATAAGGTCATACATACCTGTATGAAGAGGTAAAACAAATATCATATTGATCCAAAACTTCTGTGACCTCAAAATGGTTTCAATGGTAGACATTCAATCCCCCACTGCTTTTTGCAATGTGGTCCACTTGATCTTTGGATCTGTTTTATTTTCAGTTCAAGCCTTATAACTAGCTCCTAAAATGGACAGATGGTTTGGATATAAAACATATCTCATGATGGGATCACTAGAACTTGGAGACGTCAACACACCAGCTAGGATGGTGGTATGTAGTACACTAGCCAATCGCTTCCCTTTTTAGGGGGTGTCAATGGGCTGAGTTTGTCATTGGGCTTCCGGGCCTAGCCTTCCTCGGGCCGGGCTTGGATAGAAGTATCAGTCTTGAAAGTCAGGCTCAGGCTTAAATTTTACGACTGTTCGACATGAACTAGGATGGCCAAAGGCCCATCGGCCTGTCCAGCCCGTTAAAGTTTAAAACATCTTTGGAAGTGTAGATTAGATCCGGAGTGGTAACAGCTCTGTGGATGAGGCCATGGGGCCCACCTTGATGTATGTGTTGTATATCTATACCGCCCATCTGTTTTGCCAGCTCGTATATGACATGGTCCTAAAAGTGAGGTAGATCTGAATCTTAGGTGGACTGCAACATAGGAAAATAGTGGTGATTGAACGTCCATCATTAAAAACTGCCTTAACTGAACTCTCACCGTTAAAAACTTTCTAGGGCACACTGTAACATTTATGTGCCATCCAACTTAGTTATAATGTTCCAAGACTTTGATGAACAAATATATAAATAAATAAATATTAGCTTGATTCAAAACTTTATGCCCTAAAAGTTTTTAATGGTGGGAATTCAATCCCCACTATGTGGTCCACCTAAGAATTGGGTCTAACTCATTTTTGGTACCATGCCCTATAATGATCTAGAAAAATGGATGGATGGCATTGATATACAATACATGCATCAAGGTGGGCTTCACCCACTAACCTGTTATCCCTCCCTTTACCTTATTCGCGTCCTATTCCCATTATGGCCGTCAACGGGCAGGCATGGGTTTGGCCTCGGCCGGATTTTAAACTGTTTCAGGCAATTAAAAGTCTAATTTTATCAGGCCCAAGCCCATTGACACCCTTGATTCCAGTCAATTGGACTCTCAAGGCCTGATGTTATTTATCCAAAGACAAAAGGGATTTGACGCAAGGAAGGACGTGAGGTCGAGCACCGTCTTCCTCAAGATGATAACTACTCCGAATCCACGGAGCTTCTCTGGACTCCTCACAGATACTTCTCGAATCCACGAGGAAAGAAAGCAGGAAAATAGAAATAAATTCTAATAAATTCAAAATTGATTAATGAAGAATTAATAATTGTCTAATGTGTCTCCTTACACCATTAATATAGAAAAAAATAAACTAAAATTCATAATTACCAAAAATAACAAAATTCTAACTCTAATAAAAATCCTAATTCTAGTAAAACTCTTTTAAGGCCTAATTTCTAAAAATAAAAATTACAAATAAACTTTCTCTAGAAGAGTCCTAGTATAATTAAAAGTTATTTCTAAAAGGAAAGAAAATCTAAAACTCTAAAAAATATTAAAAATTTGGAATTACTAAAAATAGTAAAATTTTTCTAAAAATTTGTTTTTGAGCTGAAAGCGCGTGTTTTCTGACGAAACGGATAGATGCGACCCACTATGTGGGTCGGTTCACCTCGGATGGCCCGTTTCAGTAAAGATTGATAGGTTGTACGCCTTATAACGATAACCAAATCAAAAGTTATGGTCAATTCACGATCCATATCCTTGTGGCTCAACCATGCTGGGAATATCTTTGTGACACGTTCTACATCAGACCCCTTCACTTGAAAAAAACTCGTCCTCGAGTTACGTAAGAGACTTGGCACATGAGTCTAAGATAACTTCTGACGTCGATGTTCATTAGCCATTTTTTTATACTTGACATTAAGCTCTTGAGCTAACACAATATATGTACTCATGCTTTCCTTGACTTGACTAATATTGATCAGTTCCTTCACATTTGACACAATACATGTACTCATGCTTTCCTTGACTTCACTAATATTGGTCAGTTCCTTCACATTCGTCTTTAAGATCTCATATTTTTTCTAATAATGTGGGCAATTAGGCGGACTTACCCCTGAGACGGGATCAACGTGATTTTGTATATCTCGTATGAGAGACAATTTATTGGGGGGTTCATCGAGCACAATCTCTTTGGACTCCTGCAACATTGGCTTCAAATTCTGAGATATTCACAGACTCTATATATTCTTTCTTTTCAATTGATGGATATACATCTCTTGTTTCCTCAGATTGTTTAACAAAAGCCTGTTCAGTTGTGAGAGACTGTTCCTCAACTTTAAAAGTCTTAGGTTGGTTCTCCCTTCCCATAGGGGCGAAGATAATCTTTTTACCATCTTTAATAAAGAAGATAAATAGGTTATCCCGATCCCTATGTGTAACATTAATATTATTTTGCCAGGGTTGACCAAGTAACATGTGACAAGTTTCCATATCAACAACGTCACACATTACTTCATCCTTATAATATTTACCAATGAAAAAAGATATACGACATCGTTCAGTTACCTCTCTTTTGTTGATCTCCTTAATCCATCAAATCGTGTATGGAGATGGATGTCTTTCTATTTTTAGTTGTAGCATTTTCGTCATTATTTTCGACATGAAATTCTTATCACTCCTGATATCGATGATCACATTGCAGACTTTTTTGTATGTGGTGCACCTTGTTCGAAAGATGTTGTCTCTCTGTAATTCTATTTCTACCTTTGACATGTATAATGGCTTCCTCATAATCGAAGTGGTGGCCTGTGATTTACCATCATCTAATGGTGCTTGGTAGAAATTAGGGTTGTGTCGTACAGCGGTCACGGGCGGTTGAACATCACTTTGAGCTCGGGGCGAAATTAGCGCATCCGCAATACGGTTGAGGGTTGCCTGTGGCCCTTGCATGGTCAACTGACTCTACTGGTGGAAAGCTTCCATTCTTTTCAAAAGATAACGAATCCCTGGGTCACCGTCCACAGGATTTTGATTCATACCTTCATTATTTTCCATCGGCCCGAGGGAAAACCTCGCTCTGATACCAAACTGACGCAGCGAAGGACATGAGGTCGAGCACCGTCTTCCTCAAAATGATAACTACTCCGAATCCACGGAGCTTCTCTGGACTCCTCACAGAGACTTCTTGAATCCACGAGGAAAGAAAGCAGGAAAATAGAAATAAATTCTAATAAATTCGAAATTGATTAATGAATAATTGATAATTGTCTAATGTGTCTCCTTCCACTATTAATATAGAAAAAAATAAACTAAAATTCATAATTACCAAAAATAACAAAATTCTAACTCTAATAAAAATCCTAATTCTAGTAAAACTCTTTTAAGGCCTAATTATAAAAATAAAAATTACAAATAAACTTTCTCTAGAAGAGTCCTAATATAACTAAAAGTTATTTCTAAAAGGAAAGAAAATCTAAAACTCTAAAAAATATTAAAAAATCAAAATTACTAAAAATAGTAAAATTTTCCTAAAAGTTCATTTTTGAGCTGAAAGCGCGCGTTAATTCACGGTCCATCTCCTGGTGGCTCAACCACGCTGGGAATATCTCTATGACACGTTCTACATTAGGATTAATGGCTTTGGTGGCCCCCATCATAGTGTTTATGTAAAATTCACTTAGCCACCAGGTGTGTCACTGCATGTTAGGCCTTGGTACTAAAATTCAGGTCCATCTGTACTTCAAGTGGACCACATGATTGAAAACGCTATAAATGGTAATGCTTACCCTCCAAATTGTTTCCCTTCAAATGACCCACTTGAATAATGGATGGGGTTGATTTTTGGACTATGGACCTAAGTTTTGACGTGATATGTTTTGGTTGGAGTGAATCTTATATAATCATTGTGGTGGGCCCTGTAAATATCAAGGGTGGACATCTCTCTCCCAACTGTTTCCCTTAGTGTGGCCCACTGAAACATTGTTCAACTTAAGTTTTTGATTTTAGACCAAAAATAAGATTACACATCTAATGGTCAGAATGGATCTTCTTACACGTCAAAATGGACCTCTAAAATAAAGGGTGGAGGTCTCTAGGAGAATTATTTTAGTTTGAAATCTTAGGTGAGTAATTTCACACATTAAAAAAATAAAGAAGGGGTTGGTGGCTTGGGTGCGTGGGCTCCATCTTTGTGTTAATGTAAAATTCATCCCATCATGTGTTTCATACCATGTTAGGTCTATAATCCCAAAATCAGCCCTACTTAGTTCATTCTAACCTAAACCCCGCCTTTATAAATTGGTGCCATTGACCTGACTCTTATAAGGTCTTGTTTGATTAGCTATAAATACATGTATGGAAATCAATAAGTAATGATGACTTAACTTAGTATTTTTGGATACTGACACGAATGAATTTTGAAAAAAATACATTTATGATTATAAATAAGTAATGATAACTTTAATATTTTTAGATGTTGACAAATATGGATTTTAAAGAGAGGGTCGCATCATGTAAACTCTAAGGCAGCATGTTTATGTTTTATTCACATTTTCCTTTTATTTTGTTAGATTATTCCAAGGTATAAGGCCAAAAATAAGGTAGATCCAAAACTTCTGTAGTCCTAATGTTCTTGATGGTATGCTGCCCACTATCTTCTATGATGTTTTTAATTGTAGGTGTTTAATTCCAATTATTTTTATTTTTTGGAAAAATGCCTTAAACTTTTGATTAAAATTATAATAGGCTTGTACAAAACATTTGGTGGGCCAAACAAAAGACAGGGTGCACCAAAGAAAGAGTACCAAAATGGCCTCCACGGAAACTCAAACTTTCCCCCCTTCAACCAAAGAAAGAAAAAGAGGCACTCTCCTAGACTAACCATATACTTTAGGCAGCTCGGAGAAACAAAAAAGAGCTCCTATAGACTGCCTATCCTATAACTTCACATTCGATAGAAAAATAACAGTAGTTATTGGGAAATGGATTGGTTACCCCCTGCCACCAGCCACCATAATGTATGCTGTTATGGGAAATCCGAGCCCACGATACGACGCTGGTCCGAGCACAAGTCTGAGCCGAGGCATGACACGACCGATATGTTTCGAGCATCGTATGACGATAACGAGCAGGAAGGCGTAACTCATCCGAGCAGCCGACTTGGCTGAAGTATGACTCAAAGCAATCTTTATTATCCAAGCAAATCACCAGTTATGCGATGACTCGGTTCTGCTCGACGCATCTAGCCTTGTCCAAGACAATAGGTCCGACCTGACGGGTCAAGCCCGATACCACTCGACTTGGGGCCCGCATCCTTTGCTCCATTGTCGGATGAGCCGAGATGACGATGAACATGGAAATTGCCATAATTGAACGTGGCCGAAAACTTCGCTCGCAGATACGCATTACTTGCCAGATACACCACATGATCAGAAGATTTCGGGCAGCATCCCCACGATCTGAGAATCCCCTAGATCGTGTCAAGAGTACCGAACTCAGACCATTCAATAGGCAAGTATAAATAGGACACGACACCATGTCTACAGGTACGCAACTACAAGAGCCCTCTCTCCTACCTTTTACTTAGACCCCGATTCCCTTGTCCTAACTTAGGCATTGGAGGGTCCCTCGGCATAGCCAGGGTCACCTTTGCTTATTCTCTTGATGCAGGTTCGAGAGGTGGTACGTTGAAGAAAGGGAGACGCGGAGGAAAGGCCAACCGGATTTTGACATCAACATGTGTTTCATGCATTCCGTTCATCCATTATTAAAGATCATTTTAGGGCTTAATTCCAAAAATGAGATGGATATAAATCTCAGCTGGACCACACGATAGGAAAACAATAGTGATTGGATATCCACCATTAAAATACTCCTAAGGCCCACTGTACTGTTTATTTGACATCCAATCTGTTGATTAGGTCATATAGACAAAGATCAGCTTGATCCAAAACTTTTATGGCCCCAAAAAAGTTTTTAATGGCCGACGTTTATTCAACACTGTTTCCTGTAATGTGGTCCACTTGAGATTGCGATATACCTCATTTTTGGTCTCATATCATAAAATGATCTATTAACATAGATGGACGGCATAGATGAAATACATACATCATGGTGGGGCCCACAGAGAACCAACTATCAGTCATTGGCTAGTAGCAAGGGGAGTAGCCAATCCATTTCCTAGTTCTTGATATCTCTAATCTGATCCAGCCCTAGCTTGTTCATGAATAGCATTCCCCAAACAGCCTGAAGGAAATCAATCTGACTCGTCCTGAAACACCATAAAGGACGGAGACTCACTCGCTAACCTGACCAGCGCATCCGCTACCCCAGTTAACCCACGAAAAGCATAATAAATCTTGAGCTCAATCATCGAGTCTCTCTCCACCAAGATTTTGTAATATCCTCGTTGAATATAATTAGACAACCCCTTAATCAGTGCATGGGCCTCAGCTTGAACATTCGTTCCCTGACCATAACTAATAGAAAAAGCAAGAGCTTCCTCTGCAAACACCCTTCCCCTGCAAAACCTGGGTTTCCAGGTGAAGAACCATCCACATTTATATTAACCCAACCAGCCCCAAGTTTTTCCCATTTTAGATTTATTAGTTTTCTGTTATGAATATGTCTTGAAGACAACCCTAAGTATTGAAAGACCGGTCACCGAATAAATACTTTATATTTAATCGGTGAGAGCAATAGGCTGATCTAATGAAGCTACCTTCGAACTCAGAAAATGATCCTGTAGGCATCTACCAAGTGATTTTCATACCGGTCATCTTTCCCTTCATTACACACCTCCCAGAAGATAAGGCATGGAATGAATTGTAACATCCCGAAAATCGGGGGGTCGAGTAAAAACCCAACTCCCAAGTTCCAAAATGTTATTTATGCAACATAGATATGTATGATTGAATGTTGTCTGTGTTAATGTCTTAAATATGAGTGAGATTAAGCCAAAACATCATATCATACTCCATAGACAGTTAAATTTACAAGCGGAAGACTGTGATAGTATGTATAACATATATGAACTGTTGTATGTCTCCAGAGTGTGAACATGTTACCAGGTTAAACATTGTTCACTCCCCAAGTGCAGGGTTGTGATGTAGTAATAACTCGGTAAGACCGAGGTCGAATCCCAAGGGACTGAAACTTGTACGTTATCTAAAACTAACCAGAACTAGAACTAGATTAAGATGAAATCTAAATCTGAATGTAATTTAAGAAATAATGGTGAAATAATTATCTAAACTTGAGAGAAATCAGGAGAAGGGAACTAGGGATTCAGAGGATCCACTTGTAGAGATCAGGGAGAATTTATGCTTGCATCAAAAATCATGGAAATTACTGAACTGGCGTTGATCTAGTTTTCAAAGAGATGAAAGGTGTATGAATTAGAATGGATTCCATCACCAAACCATGCCCACAGACTATGGCAAACAACAGAATTAAACTAATTACCAACCAATCATATGTATGAAGGTTAAGAAGGGTACCGTCATCCAACCATGCCCAGGAGACTATGGTGAACAACAGGGCTTCCTAACGTCATAAACATTAAAGAGAATGGGAATATTAAAAGTCATTGCAGACCCATTGTAATTTCAGTCACAATAGACCATTAAAAACCTAAAATATTTCCATTAAAAATCAAACTAAAACCAACTTCAATTCAAAAATTAAAATTAAATTAAAAGCATATAATCTCTCATCTCACTACAAGCTTCACCTCCTAGCCCTAGCTAGGAGGATTTAGCCTGCCATGGATGGGCTCAATCCAAATAAATAAAGAGAAAAAGAAACGGAAAAGAAAAGGGAAAGAAAAAACCAAGCTCCTCTCTCTCTCCTCTGCCCACGTTGAAACCCAAGCTCGAGCCCTCTGTTCTTCCTCCCAAGACCTTGAATGAATGCTCCCCACGTCCAAAACCTCTTTATATAGCTGCTGGAGTGGTGAAAATCGGATTTGAATCGGATTTGGAAAGCTATGCATGCCCATTGAAAGCTTTTTCGCAGCCAAGTTCGGTGCCTCGAAACACGCCACTTTCCTTGTTCAAATTTCAAAGAAACACCGTCCCTTAGGATTTCATTGGGTCCTCTACATGATAGACGGTTCAGATCTGCCATATGATCAAAGATGGTGGGCCAAAACCGTCCGGAAAAGTCGGTTTTCGCGGATGTGCGAAACCTTTCGCACCATTTCGCTGTTGTGGTCGGTAGGCCCCACAGAAGCATTTTCTGGAAAATCCACCCCGTCCATTGGATTCAGAACGAAATTTCAGTAAAGAATGAGTGGTTTTGAACGTCCATTGACGTGTCCCAGAGAAGAAATCACAAAAGAATCAGTTTTGAACGCTACCGAGCAGCCCTTTTGTGGCCTCTGTATCTCACACGTGTGCACGCATGGGTACAAAAATTCAGCATGTTTTTGTAGTATTCGAGTCCCTCTACACGGTGAACGGATCAGATTCTCCATACGAGCAATGGGTGGGGCCCACTACCGTTCGCAAAAATGGCCGCGGCCGTGCGTCCGCTGCGAAAAATATTTTTTTTTTTTTTTTTTTTTTTTTTTTTTTGAGTTGTAGACGGAACGTCGGTTTGAAAATTCTGGTGTACGGCGAGTGCACATGTGCACTGTACACACTCATCTAATATGGGGTCCATTGCACTATTTTAGAGAAATCTGCACCGTCCATCTGTTTTGACTCCTTATTTAAGGCGTCAATAATAATTTTGAGGCAGTTTCAGATATCAGGTGGGCCCAGAATCAATGGTTTATAGGCTGATCTGTCAGTTGGGGCACTTCCCGAGATCTTCAATGGCTGAAATTTTATATGTACGGTTAATTTATGGTCCTCAAGCGACGTATGAAGTTTCGAGCCGAACGGATGGTGGGAACCTCGTGATCTTGCATTCTGGACGTCCTTCAGGCCACTTGAGCTTCAATTTCTAACTTTTCTCGGATTTCTGACCGTGTATATTTGTCAATCTTGGTCCCCTGGAGTGTGTCCATTGCCTTTGGCGTCATCAGATCGTTAAATCTCAACTTTTAACGTCTTTTTTCCATCCATGCTCATAAAATCACTTTGCCACACAAGAATGAGAAAACGAGCCATTAGACAGCATTATATTCGTAAATCCAGACAATATCTGGGGTCTAACATGCAATATTTGACCCTCAACACAACCCCCAACCAGCATTTTGCTAGTCCCGAGCAAAATATGCGAAAAATAAGTTGAGACTTATATGAAAATTTCTGTAAAGCCGAATGATTTTTGAGAAATAATCCAGTCATTAGAATTCTACGATTCATGAATATTGGGCATTATTTTCTCCTGAACTCAAGCGCACGGTAGACGTCATAATCAAGTGTAAAGTATCAATCCATCAATTAGAAAAATTTTAAACATTGAGATCCATGGATGTATAGTCTAATCTTGGCTTATCATCATTAAGAGATCCAATCGTCAATTTCATGAAATCATTGGTAACCGACAAGAAAATTCATGATAACTAAAACCTAATCCAAAACTTGCCTCATAGATTAGCCTATTAACTTTTGATTTTTCTATTCAAAGTAATGCCAAGGAAGGGGAATCAAATCCTCACCTATAGGGAGCAAACCTATGGTGAAGATCGTACACCTGACTCTTTTTAGATATCATTCATGGGGAATTAACTCCACACCTATAGGGAGCAAACCTATGGTGAAGATTAATTATCCAACTTTTCCAATTTTTATACCATGATGGCAAGATATTTCAGGCTGGTTCCTTTCGTGCTTAGTGATTACCAAATTAACCCTTCAATATCAGACTGAAGTCTTAATGTGTAAGCAAGACGTGTCCGGAAATCATAATTCAATCAATGTTTACAACTTCTAATCATGGATTAATAATTCACTTAACTATGAAATCTAACAGATACGGAATCCAAGAGTCATAAATCCACCATTATGTACCTTGAAAATCTAAATTAGGGATATCTGTCAAAATCACTTCGAATTTGTTGAAATTTTCAGAAAAATTCAAAATTTTTCACAATTGTTGCTCAAGACCAATAAAATACTGATTAGGTTACCTAATTTCCCACCCCCAACCTAAAATCTACATTGTCCTCAATGTAAAAGATATGAGCATGCAATACACATGAAACAACGAAAGTAAATGAGAAGTGATGGGAAGATAGTACCTGAATAACGAATCAAGAGAGTTTCCAATAGATCACGGCATGGAAGCTTGTCAGCATGAGAGAGAAAGCAAAACAAAAATAACAAAAATAAAATCCTACCTATACCACTTTCGCAGGTGCTCTCGATTGCATTTAGCGTATGCAACAAGCCTTTAAACCCCTAGGTTGCCCCTAGCGGACGAGTTGTAGTCTCGTGAAGGTTTGCAGTAATGTTACCCACAAACATTGAATCGATCATGCCGCAAGGTTCCTCTTTCGGCCAATATCTTGATAAGTCTCTCAGTAAGCTCCTCAACAAGATCATCCAAAAGCCTTTTTTGCAATAGGCTTGGGCACCCTGGAGCATGATTTTCCAAAGAGACTTATATACCTCATAAGAAATCTCCCATTGAATTGCTTGAGGTATCCATAATATATACGATTCACCTGTGACAGAAGAAGTTTCAACGTTAGTATCGCATGGTGAATCAGAGACTATAAGTAAATAAAGTTTAGAAAACTTCTTAAGAAGTAATGTAGTCTCAACACATTCCGAAGTTCCAAACTTCGGTTCTAGTTTCAGCTCTTCTTCCTTTACTAGTAGACATTTAGGATCAGGGGAAAAGAGGGTTTCAGAATAAGGGTTCGTTCGGTCAGTGATGACTATCGAGATGTTGTCTCTCAAGGCATCCACTTTGTCTTTTATCATGGGATCGTTTGGAACTACAAAGTGTGCCAAGAAATCCCAAGAGTTGGGAAATTCAGCTGAGTGGGACTTATTGTGGCTCGTGATGATCTGCGCAAAGAATCTATTGTCCTTGAAAATGGATGGAGGTACGCTCTCTTGCTTCAGTCCTGCACAGACAGATTGAAGATCAATAAGTGAAGCATCGATGTCATCACTCTGTTCATTGAAATTACTCAATTGAGGCGTTGAATTGTCAAAACTTGACAGTTCAGATGGTGGACTCAACTGGGTGGTTTCAGATTCCAGAGTTGTATCAGGTGGCTCATTCGTCTCCTGAATCATATCATCATTCGATTCAGAGAAGTGGTCCAAACATGTTTCACAAGAGTTGGAAGGGTCAGTTGTAAAGAGCACATCCTCTACCTTTGAATCAGACATGTCAGGTGAGGGGAGTGGCTCATTATGACCGACCACTTCATTTACGTCTTGATCATTGATCTGGACCAAACATGAGAGGGATTCCAGGGAGACTGTAGCTACACGTTCAGGATCGCAATCATGTTCTAATCTAGTGCAGTGCGCATTTGGGATGAGATTACTTTCCTCACATTTTACACTTAGCATGGGTTGAGGTTCGAATAAACTAACCTCCTCATTATTGAAATCATGTGTGTCATGTAAGGAAGGTGCATCATCATCAATGTATTTAAAAGATACCCATGTATCTTCACCATTCCTTTGAACAGTCATCGAGATTGACTCATCGGGAAATTGAACCACATGTTCATTAACGGAATCCAACTCCTCATTCCAAATTCCAGATTCTTTTAAAAGTGAGTGCGGATCGCTTTCTTCGCATTGTATTTCTGGATTAGGTCGTGGCTGGGATGACCGAGCCTCCTCTATCCTATCAAGACGCGCATCGAGTCCTTTCATTGTTTCCATTACTTTTCTCATTTCCATAAGACAGGCTGAAAGATTACGCTGATATGAATCCTCTTGGATCGTTTCTGGGTGGATCTCAAAGGTAGGGGATCCAAGAGAATAATCATTATAACATGTAGTTGGTTCATTTTTCCAATTTTGATGTTTCCACTGGTTATAGTCATACTGATCATAAGTGGGAGAATCTGCTGGTTGGTAATACTTATTATCACTCATGATACAATCACGCATTGTTTTATTGGATGGATGGTAATAATTCTCACAACCATAGTTATGATAACCCCAACACTCACGTACTGTTTTGTTAATCCGTGGGGTGTAATTATTCTCCTGCATATAATCACGTAAAGACTTCTTAACCGGTGGATTTTTATATTTTGATCGGTTCTCGATGATAGTTTCAGAAAAGTTTTGAGACATAGGTTGATTTATACCATCATCATCCCAAAATAAGTTATTCTTCTCAGCATACTGACGTTGCCACTCGTGCATATACATGATGAAACCCTTAACTTGAATTTAATCCTATGAAAAATAAAAGAGAAGGTCCTACAGCAAAGTGGAAAGTAAGAGAGGAGAAGTTTAGAAAGAATGTACCAGACTAGATATTCCTATATTAAGATCCTGCAAAAATAAAATAAAATAAAATAAAACAAGTTAGTTTCTAAAACAGTTAGTCTAAGATTAGAAAATTTTTAAAAACCCTAATAGAGAAAAAATAGAGAATTTAGAAAAAATATCACCAAATTAGAAGTTTCTATTTCAGAATCCTACAAAATAGGAAGAATAGGTTAGTTTCTAGAAATTAGGAAAATAAAAATAAAAATCTACGGTTAAAATAATCCTAATCTTAACTAATCCCAAAACTAATTAATTTCAGAAAAACGTAGCCGACAGTCCCCGGCAACGGCGCCAAAAACTTGTTCACTCCCCAAGTGCAGGGTTGTGATGTAGTAATAACTCGGTAAGACCGAGGTCGAATCCCAAGGGACTGAAACTTGTACGTTATCTAAAACTAACCAGAACTAGAACTAGATTAAGATAAAATCTAAATCTGAATGTAATTTAAGAAATAATGGTGAAATAATTATCTAAACTTGAGAGAAATCAGGAGAAGGGAACTAGGGATTCAGAGGATCCACTTGTAGAGATCAGGGAGAATTTATGCTTGCATCAAAAATCATGGAAATTACTGAACTGGCGTTGATCTAGTTTTCAAAGAGATGAAAGGTGTATGAATTAGAATGGATTCCATCACCAAACCATGCCCACAGACTATGGCAAACAACAGAATTAAACTAATTACCAACCAATCATATGTATGAAGGTTAAGAAGGGTACCGTCATCCAACCATGCCCAGGAGACTATGGTGAACAACAGGGCTTCCTAACGTCATAAATATTAAAGAGAATGGGAATATTAAAAGTCATTGCAGACCCATTGTAATTTCAGTCACAATAGACCATTAAAAACCTAAAATATTTCCATTAAAAATCAAACTAAAACCAACTTCAATTCAAAAATTAAAATTAAATTAAAAGCATATAATCTCTCATCTCACTACAAGCTTCACCTCCTAGCCCTAGCTAGGAGGATTTAGCCTGCCATGGATGGGCTCAATCCAAATAAATAAAGAGAAAAAGAAACGGAAAAGAAAAGGGAAAGAAAAAACCAAGCTCCTCTCTCTCTCCTCTGCCCACGTTGAAACCCAAGCTCGAGCCCTCTGTTCTTCCTCCCAAGACCTTGAATGAATGCTCCCCACGTCCAAAACCTCTTTATATAGCTACTGGAGTGGTGAAAATCAGATTTGAATCGGATTTGGAAAGCTATGCATGCCCATTGAAAGCTTTTTCGCAGCCAAGTTCGGTGCCTCGAAACACGCCACTTTCCTTGTTCAAATTTCAAAGAAACACCGTCCCTTAGGATTTCATTGGGTCCTCTACATGATAGACGGTTCAGATCTGCCATATGATCAAAGATGGTGGGCCAAAACCGTCCGGAAAAGTCGGTTTTCGCGGATGTGCGAAACCTTTCGCACCATTTCGCTGTTGTGGTCGGTAGGCCCCACAGAAGCATTTTCTGGAAAATCCACCCCGTCCATTGGATTCAGAACGAAATTTCAGTAAAGAATGAGTGGTTTTGAACGTCCATTGACGTGTCCCAGAGAAGAAATCACAAAAGAATCAGTTTTGAACGCTACCGAGCAGCCCTTTTGTGGCCTCTGTATCTCACACGTGTGCACGCATGGGTACAAAAATTCAGCATATTTTTGTAGTATTCGAGTCCCTCTACACGGTGAACGGATCAGATTCTCCATACGAGCAATGGGTGGGGCCCACTACCGTTCGCAAAAATGGCCGCGGCCGTGCGTCCGCTGCGAAAAATATTTTTTTTTTTTTTTTTTTTTTTTTTTTTTGAGTTGTAGACGGAACGTCGGTTTGAAAATTCTGGTGTACGGCGAGTGCACATGTGCACTGTACACACTCATCTAATATGGGGTCCATTGCACTATTTTAGAGAAATCTGCACCGTCCATCTGTTTTGACTCCTTATTTAAGGCGTCAATAATAATTTTGAGGCAGTTTCAGATATCAGGTGGGCCCAGAATCAATGGTTTATAGGCTGATCTGTCAGTTGGGGCACTTCCCGAGATCTTCAATGGCTGAAATTTTATATGTACGGTTAATTTATGGTCCTCAAGCGACGTATGAAGTTTCGAGCCGAACGGATGGTGGGAACCTCGTGATCTTGCATTCTGGACGTCTTTCAGGCCACTTGAGCTTCAATTTCTAACTTTTCTCGGATTTCTGACCGTGTATATTTGTCAATCTTGGTCCCCTGGAGTGTGTCCATTGCCTTTGGCGTCATCAGATCGTTAAATCTCAACTTTTAACGTCTTTTTTCCATCCATGCTCATAAAATCACTTTGCCACACAAGAATGAGAAAACGAGCCATTAGACAGCATTATATTCGTAAATCCAGACAATATCTGGGGTCTAACATGCAATATTTGACCCTCAACAAACATATACATGTATACCTTAAAATAGAAAGAAAGAATATACATGAGTGCTCTAAAAATATAAAATGACAAGTGTCAAGGTATCTAATCAACCTCCCTGTAATCCCGTCAACCAGAACACGCATAAAGGAGGAATCCTCCTCATCATCACCATGTCCAGCTCCGCTTCTCAAGCAGCGCCATCATCTGCAATCACAAAAGGGACTGGTGGGTATCCGGAAACACTATCCCGTAACGTGGGAGTGAGTAGCTAACTCAGTGGAATAATAGAGCAAGGATTAACATGTTTTCAAATCAATCATGCGATAATAGTAAAGCAGTAAATCAAACAATCCTAATACTGTTGTTAATGCAATATGACATGACATGATGGATGCCCTCACCGACGATCTCCCTCATACGGCACCATCTTATGCCCGCGGCATGCCACCCTCCCTCAGTGCTCCACATCTTCCAGGCACATGCAATGTGATGGTGATATGATTACCGAGTTATTATTAGTCCATTCAAACAGCAGGATTGGGAAACTAAGGTACTTTGCTTATATCAATCCCAACACAGATCCTGTCTAGGGTCGTCACTCCTAGTAATCTCATACGATGTATATTTTGTAGGTCGCTGCAAGGGCTGCCAGGGCTGTTGCTCGCACTTGTTGCACCGCTCCCCTATCACCTTATCAATACAGGCCTACTGTACTCTCACTGCTACGGAAGGGTCGTCGCCTCCCGTAGACTCAGAATACGCTCGCGGTCACTATAAAGGGCTGCCAGGGCTGTTGCTCGCACTCGTTGTACCGCTCCCCCATCACCTTATCAATGTAGGCCAACAGCAAGAATATAGTGTCCCATACCACCATAATCTGCTCACGAGTCATAGGTGCTCACTGGTCACTACGGGGAGGTTTGTGGCCCCAGCGTATGCCGACAGCTCGACCACGGTGTCCCATACCACCATGCCCGGCTCATGAGTCTTTGTGGATCAAGGTACTATGGTTGACAGGGTTTACAATGATAAGTTCAGTACCCTAGGTTCAAGCAGTTATGACTCATACAGGGTGAACATACAATGGCCAGTCGGGTTACTTGACGGGCTCGACTAGCACGAGCGCATCTCAAGCTGAGCGACATGAAGTGCATAAAACACTTCGCGTGGCCTAACCACTGCCGCCAACTCCAAAACACGGCTCGCGTTCATCGACGCGTCGTTCGTGACAAAGATAAGCCAACCACGAATTTACTCAGTTACCGACTGCCTGGACTAGATATAGTCCCAAACAATCATGAATCCACATCAGCAATCGTGTAAGAGTAATGGAAATGAAATACAGCCATGTGAGCATGTTAACACATGTTATAACATACATCTTAAGTAAATCATCCAACACAAGCATTTCATACATATAATGAAATCATGCATATAGCTAACATGTAGGAAATCATTTACATCAGCAAATTAATTGAGAAATTAATCTCAAACTAATTCATAATACCATTTAATTCAATACATACTAATACAAACATTTATACAAACACTTAAACTACACACTTAAGTCTACATATAGTATGTCGACTTAAAGTGCGCATTTAGGCGAATCTCTTCGCCAAACTAATTATGCACGCATTCCTAGTATCCTAATGCGACAAGAAGCCATGTCAATCACATCAGCAAATTATGGATGAAAACAGTATTTCCTACAAATGACTAAAATGCCCTAAATCTCATATTCTTCGTCTATTTAAGAAAACAGGAAACGGACAGCATGTTGTACATGTCAAACGGTATTGCCGTCGATAATCTACTATTAAACGACATTGAAAGCGTTGAAAACAGTCAATCAAAGCGTCTAAAATCCGCACCTTTTCTTCTATAAGGGTGTTAATTCGAATGGAGCATATACGCTTCGTCTACGGCGAATATGGAACCTAATACACAAGATCTATCAGCTAGTTTGCCATGGAAACGAAGGATCAGCAAATCAGTAAGAGTCTAGGGTATTTTCTTACCTAGAAACGTGGAGAAATCACCGGCAAAGTGATTGGAGCGGGTTGCTTAGGCACATGCAACAGGTAGCACAAAAGCAGGAAAATTCTCTCCTACTCTCTCTCACAAACTCTCACCTTTTCTCTCTCCCAATCTAGGGTTTTTCTCAAATTCGGATGGGAGAGGAATGAGGGTTTCAACCCTTTTTATAAGCCCAAATGTGCCCAAAATAGGCTAGGGAACAATTTATACTTGAGGTATATCCAAATCGGGGCTGTTTCGGTCCAAAAGGACATTTCTGGTGGTCCCCTGGCCGAACGCGATCGGACTTAAGTTCGTACATGTCGGATGTCACTCACATCCCGTTTTCAAACCATCAGTGTTCGTAGATCGCACGTGGCGGTCCATTTTCAGTTCAGCGGTCACCGCACGTAGATCAGGTCTGCAAGTCTCATGATATGAAATAGAAATTTTTTCTGATCCGAGGGTGTAATTTGGCTGAATTCTGACGGTCAGAACGCTTAATACTGACGCGTCAAGTCGTGTGCCAGATTTGAATTTTAAATTCCAAATATAGCCCTATTCTCACTCTCTTCAGTCCAGGCTCAATGAAATAGCCTGCGAATGTCGGTTGGACTTGATTTTCGAAATGTTTGTCAAGTCCAGCTAGGCGGTTCTAACGGTCTAAGATTGTAGGCATCGGACTTTCGACGCGCGGTCTAGATCCAATACAAAGTTTCAAAGAGGTCCAGAGAACAAACCGGTTTAGAGTTTGATATGAGGTTTTAGAGTACTATAGCACTATGGATTCTACAAGTTTTGGGTCTTGTAGAACGTATTTAAAGCGATCTGGGACTATTTCTCAGCTACTCTAACGTTGCGCTAGCTAACTTATGCTTAGTTTCTAAAGGAATTAATCCTAAGTGATTTCTTTGGCTATGGAATTGGGTTCTGAGCGATTTTCCAGGTGTTTTGGTTGACCCATTGCCTAAGGACGTCTAATCCCAGGTTGGCCAAAATCCGGGGTGTTACATGAATCCATGCATGAAGTCGAAGCCTTCGGTTATCAAAGCTGCCCACCACCACTAGGCAGCTCACATTGCTGCTGATTAGCCTTCCATAAAAGAAATTTCAAAAATTACATTGAAATTGACAGAGGGATAAAAGCGGGTCGTGGACAATCTCATGGCCAAGATAGATAAAAAAAGGCCCAATCGACGACAGAAGTGATCCGGACCGTTAGACCTTAAATCGGGTGTGCTCACAATCCAGAGTGAGTTGTTCAACCTACCGTATATGATTTTGGGGTGGCACGAGCTACTTTAGCCACCCAACCCCGCTACACTAGGTTGACCATGCTGAATTTGTGAAATACCATCAAATCTACAGTCGAATTTCCATTTTATTTTCATTTTTACTATTTATAGTAAGTTTTAGTTTCAATATAACTCTTCATCCATTGGGCTTTAGGAGTTGCGTCCAACATGAAAAGTGCTTAGAATAATGAGGAGAACGTCATGGTACTATTTATAGTAAGTTGTAATTTCTATGAGTTTAGTTGTAGTTTGATTCTGAAACTTCTCCTATGGCTTAATATCCCAATTTAAAAGGGTTGTGAAGTCATTTATTTCATTCATCAATTAAATTACAAATTTTCAAGAAATTTAAAGGGTTTGAGGTTTCTTCATGAGGAGTTCAGAGAAGTTCCGTGGATTCAGAACAGTTACCCCATTGAGGAAGACGGTGCTCGACCTCATGTCCTTCCCTGTGTCAATCACCGTTTTCTTCAAGGATAACTACTTTGAATCCATGAAGCTTCTCTAGACTCTTCACGGAAACTTTTCGAATCCATGAGGAAAAAAGAAAGAAAATAGAAATAATATTCTAGAAAATTTGTAAATTAATTGATAAATGAATAAACGAGTTTACATACCTTTAAATAGGAATACTAAGCCATAGAAGAAGTAATTTCAGAATTAAACTACAACTAAAACTAAAACTGCTAGAAATCGTGACTTACGGGAAATTATAGATGGTCGTGATTACTACTAGTGTGCATGGTTTTCGTCCACTCTGATGGTATTTCACAAATTCGGAATGTACAACCTAGTGTAGTGGGAGTTGGGTGAGCTTGTCGTACCCAAAATCATATATGGTACATCCAATAGCTCATTCCAGTTTGTGAGATATGTCCGTTTTAAGTTCTGACGGTTTAGATCACCTCCATCTCCGATCGGGCTATTTCTGGTCCATGTTGGCCACAAAACTGTCCACGACCCACTCTACATAAAAAATTGATCCATCCCTTAGTTACCAGCTCTCCCAAGGTGAAGAGGTGATTTAAAGATTCATTGTTTGGTTTCCATGCTAATGTACAAGTACAACAGGTGCACTTTGAAGCCAAGCTAATTCCATGTGCTTGGATTCTCTCATCAACATGGAATATCACTAACTCTGAACTGAATCAAACTATCCAAATGCATGAGTACACCATAGATGGGGGAGTTTTGGATGAGCCCCTTAGGACCAAGAATATCACGGACTCTGAGCTGAATCAAACCGTCCAGAATCTGGTTATTGCTCCAATCTTTCAAAGGGCCAAGCCCTGCCCAGTCCACGTTCCAAATACCATAATCTCTCCTACTGATTAGCCACTGTGAAAAATAAGTTTCTTACTATCCTCAAGCCTCTTAATGCACCTCCATTGTGGGTACCTGGTGCATGACCATCAGAACCTTAAAACATTTCGTATCTTGCAAACCGGAATGAGTTTTCCGACATATCATATATATGATTTTGGGTAGGAGAAGCTACTTTAGCAAACCAACCCTGCTATGTTGTGTTGCCCATGCCGAATTTGTGAGATTCCATGAAATAGACGGTTCGAAAGCCTATTTTATTTCAATTTTTATTATAAATGATAAGTTTTAATTTGATCATAACTTTTGATCCTTTGAGTTTTAGGAGTAGTGCCCAACATGAAAAGGGCTTAGAAAAATTAGGAGAATGGTTAGGCCAAATTGGACACTTACTATTTTTGACCAAAAAACAAGAACTCTAGTAGGAATCATGACCGTATATTAATAGTAAACTCCTTCCTAGATTTGAGTTCACTATTTAAAGGATTGTAATTTCATTTTTAAAAAATTATCAATCAATTTATTTCAAATTATTAGAAATTATTTCTGTTTTCATCTCTCGTGGATTAGAAGAGTATGCGAGTGAGTCCAGAGAAGCTCTGTGGATTTGGAGTAGTTATCCTTGAGGAAGAAGGTGATCAACCTCATCATGTCCTTCTCCACGAGGTAGAACAATTTTGTTCCAGCTCAACCAATGCAGTTTCTTCCTTCCATCTTCTCATCTCCAGAAAAAAATTAGCAAACTCTTTTTCATGGTCAAGATGATCATTGCCAGGATGTCCACAACCAACATAGAGTGGATCGAGATTCTAGTAAGCACATGATTCATAAGCAACCGTCTGCCTTAGGGAGGCACCACACTTTCCACCCTGTAATCCAATTTCTCATTCTGTCAACCAGGCCTACATGAAAATACTGGCACTCCAGGTAAATTAAATACGATAATGTCGTTACAATACCGATTGTTCTTTCGATTAATCTTGCTCCAGCAGTTGACAGTTTATCTGAAATATAACAGTCACTTTTTTTCAAATTAATTTTCAGGCCTGACACCCCTTCATACCTCCTCAAGAAGTCCTTTGACTGCCTCTAGTGGTCTTGTATGGTTGGCAATAACCTATTTCGATCGGCCAAAGGAATCCCCCCCGCATAATGCTTCTACAGTAAGGATGAACAAGGTTGGTGAGATTGGATTACCTTGTCGTGCGCACCTCATCGATTTGAAGTAATCGCTTGCCTTGTCATTTATACGCACCAAGAACCAGTTATTAGCTTAGCCTTTGTCGAGCAGACTAACCCAGTCGTGCTGAACCCAAACTTCACCTGAACCTGCTTGAGAAATATTTTTCAATCCACCCAGTCGTAGGCATTTCTCATTATTTTCTAGTGTGTAGTCCACCTGAGCTTTAGATCTGTCTCATTGTTGGGCTCATACTCTAAAATGATATGAAAAACAAAAAATAAAACAAAAAATAAAAAAATAGATGGATGGCATGTATGTAGTGGGGCTTACCTGTTACAAGGTTGACTTGTGCCCGATTTGTGAGTTAGATTTTAACTCTATTGCAAATTAACATGGATCACATGTCATAAATGTGCCAGAAATCATTTCAGGTTATTAGCCCAAAAAAGACTCATATCCAAAAGCTCAAGTGGAACACGCCACAAAAATATGTAAGGACAATGTTTCCCACCTCTAAAAAATTCCTAAATCCCACATGTTGGCATGAGCTGTAAACAACCAATAGAGTTGTTGGCGTGAGCTAAACAACCAAGAGAGATTTTAGCATTGTAAACAACCAAGAGAGTTGTTGGCATGAGTTAAACAACAAAGAGAGATTTTAGGATTTGAAACTTGTAACTTCCCGTAAGTAAGAGAGGTTAGCATGAGTGTATGAGACGGAATTGTATAGCAAAGGGATTATTTATTTATTTTTTATTTTTAAAATGTATATAACCTACGATTGAATGAAAAAGATATGTGATAGAATTTGTGACATGGTATCAGAGCCTAACGAGTTCTAACTTCCTGTACTATACCTCTGTTCATGGCGGACTCTAATGATCCGAACTCCTCTGGCAGCACGTCCAATCTCTCTGACTCTATCCTTGAATTGACTACAAGGATGACCGAGATTTTGAACAGCGCTCGGACCTCGACCATCACCAATGAAACATCCGCTGCTCCGATCGGCATTAAGTTGGATGGTTCCAACTATGCACTGTGGTCCCAGGTTGTCGAGATGTATATCTCTGGCAAGGACAAACTGGGGTACATTAACGGCGACTTTCCCCAGCCGCTACCAACTAATCCCTCCTTTCGCAAGTGGCGCACCGATAACGCCATTATTAAAGGTTGGTTAATTTCTTCCATGGATTCGTCCTTCATTGGCAATTTTATTCGGTTTCCTACGGCAAAAGCAGTTTGGGATTCCATTGTAACTACCTTATTTGATGGTAGTGACACCTCACAAGTGTATGATCTTCGACGGCGTGTGACACGACTGAAGCAAGCTGCTGGCTCACTGGAAAAATATTACACTGAGTTGCAGGGTTTATGACGTGAAATTGATTTCCGCCGGCCAAATCCTATAGAATGCTCTGTTTATATTCAACACTATAATCGGATCATCCAGGAAGACCGTGTTTATGTGTTTCTGGATGGTCCTGACGATCGGCTAGAAAAAATACAGGCTAATGTTCTACAGATGAAACCGTTTCCTACTGTCGAACAAGCGTATGCGCATGTTAGACGGGAAGCTATTCGACCACAGGTTATGACTTTCCATGACACCGATGGGCTCTAGGGAGCTGTCTTGGTCTCCAAAGCCCTTACGTTAAGCACCTCTGCCCCTGGTAAATCTTCCAAGACCCGAAATTCTACTGATGCGAAAAAATGTTCTCATTGTGGAAACCAGAAACACACACGTGAAAACTGTTTTAAGTTGCATGGGTACCCTGATTGGTGGCATGATCTTCAAGCCCGTAAACGTCCTGATGGAATCGGAACTAATGGAAGTTCAGGCACAGTTGTTGTTGCTGCTGCAGAGCCCCATCTTTCTCTTATACAACCAGCTGCAATGTCCACGGACGCTCCTCCCAACTTGAACTCAGGTATCCCTGGTCTTGCTCTTCTTACCTCCCACAGAGATGCGGACTGTAGTGCATGGCTTCTCGACTCGGGGGCCACTGACCATATGACATTTGCTATCTCGGAATTCTCTCAGACCTCTCTTCCGCGACGACCAGCATAGCCAATGCAAATGGTGTTATCTCACCAGTCACTGGAGCTGACTTAGTGACCTTATCTCCATCCTTGCATTTATCTTATACTTTACTTGTTCCGTCTCTATCCCATAAATTGTTGTCTGTAAGTCAGCTTACTACAGACCTTGGGTGTGTTGTACTTATTTATCTAAATTTTTGTCTTATTCAGGATATTCTCACCAAGGAGATAATTGGACGTGGTACTAAGAGGGGGGGATTATATTATGTGGAAGACATCAGTATCGGCCAGGCCAATAACATGAACCATCCACATGCTAATAAAGAGACACTACTTTGGTTGTGGCATCGACGCTTGAGACACCCATCTTTTCCTTATTTGAAGCATGTTTTTCCTGATCTGTTTAAGCATTTACAGACATTTGATTTGAAATGTGAAACTTGTATTTTGGCTAAGAGCCATCGCGCTACTTATCCATTAAGCATGACTAAAAGTGACACTCCATTTGCGTTAATTCACTCTGATGTATGGGGACCCTCACCTGTTACTAATGTGTCTGGCTTTCGTTGGTTTGTTATTTTTGTGGATGATTGTACCCGTATGACATGACTCTACTTGATGAAACACAAAGATGAGGTTATCAGTGCCTTTAAAACATTCCATTCTATGGTTAAAACTCAGTACAGTGCCCACATGAAGGTTCTCCGCTCTGATAATGGTGGAGAATATGTCAATTAGCAACTTAAAGCGTACGTTACTCAATAGGGTTTAATTCATGAAACGTCATGCTCACAAACGCCTCAACAGAACGGTGTCGCCGAGAGGAAGAATAGACATGTTCTTGAGACTGCTCGTGCTTTGCTTCTCGGTGCTCATATGACTAAACAGTTCTGGACCGATGTCGTCTCAACTGCTGTTCATCTTCTCAATCGAATGCCTTCCAAGGTTTTATCCTTTAAGACACCACTCTAATGTCTTTCTACTTATGTGTCACTGCCTACCGCACTGATGCTTCCTTCTCGCATTTTTGGGTGTGTCATTTATGTGTATCTCCACAAGAACCAGCGCACTAAACTTGATCCATGTGCACGTCGGTGTTTGTTTTTGGGCTATGGCGTCTATCAAAAAGGGTACCAGTGCTATGATCCTACCACTCGCAGACTCTATGTGACTATGGATGTCCAATTCTTGGAGACTGATATGTTCTTTTCCTCTCTGGCACCTACTTCTACTCTTCAGGGGGAGATACATAATGAAGAGTTGAATTGGTTCCAACATGAGATTCCGAAAGATAACTCAGGTGTTGTGAACTGTGAAGCCGAGCCGCAGGAGCATGGTGGGCTGAATGATAACTCAGGCGTTGTGAACTGTGAAGCCGAGATATATCCTAATGTAGAGCATGCAACATCTGAGACCGAACCTATATCCCCTCCCTCTGAAGTGTTAGCCGAATCATCTCTTGAGAATACTCCTGAGGTAAGTACTGTTATTACACCCTTACATACCGATAATATAGATGCATCTGCGGGATATGTTTTCCCTCACAGGTACAATCGTGGCAAGTCACCTAACAGATACTCTCCAGATATTGAAGAACGAAGGTCGAGGTATCCAATTGCTAACTATGTATCCACCAAGGAACTCTCTAAACCTCTTAAGAAATTTGCACAGGAACTCTCCATATGTCAGATTCCTACCAGTGTTCATGAGACATTAGCAAATCCAAGATGGACCTGAGCTATAGAGGAAGAAATGGAGGCACTACTTAAAAGTGATACATGGACTCTTGTTCCATTACCTGAAGGAAAACAAACCATGGGGTGCAAATGGGTGTTCTCCATTAAACACAAAGCAGATGGATCTATTGAACGATACAAAGCACGACTAGTAGCAAAGGGATATACGCAGACGTATGGTGTCGATTATCAGGAAACTTTCTCACCTGTAGCCAAGTTGAATATAGTTAAGGTGTTATTGTCTCTTGCAACAAATCTTAATTGGCCGTTGCATCAATTTAATGTAAAAAATGCTTTTCTCAACAGTGATCTCCAAGAAGAGGTTTATATGGATGTTCCTCCAGGTTATACAGCATCTTCAAAGAATGGAGTGGTGTGTAAATTGCAGCGAGCATTGTATGGACTGAAGCAATCACCACGAGCATGGTTTGGAAGGTTTAGCTTGGCAATGAAGAAATATGGCTTCCAACAAAGTAACTCTGACCATACTTTGTTCTTAAAGCATTAGTTGGGCAAGGTAACTGCTTTGATAGTCTACGTAGATGACATAATTATTACAGGAGATGATGAAGAAGAAATCTCTCTGCTTCAAAAACAATTAGCAACTGAATTCGAGATGAAAAATCTGGGAGGACTCAAGTATTTCTTGGGAATTGAAGTTGCCAGGTCTAAGCAAGGTATATTTCTCTCCCAACGAAAATACATATTAGACTTGCTAACCGAAGTAGGG
Source organism: Magnolia kwangsiensis (assembly GCA_037074715.1). NCBI lineage: Eukaryota > Viridiplantae > Streptophyta > Magnoliopsida > Magnoliales > Magnoliaceae > Magnolia > Magnolia kwangsiensis. The sequence goes on along the minus strand of CM073582.1, from coordinate 111,890,113 downwards.
ATGTTGGAATGTAAACCTGCAGACACCCCCATGGTTCAGAATCACAAGCTTGGAGAATACCCAGACCAAGTACCAACAAATAAAGGAAGATATCAAAGGTTAGTTGGTAAACTCATTTATCTCTCTCATACTCGTAAAGATATTGCATACGCTGTAAGTGTTGTAAGTCAATTTATGCATAATCCAAGTAAGAGTCATATGGAAGCAGTGATTCGAATACTTCGATACTTGAAGTCATCCCCGGGCAAGGGGCTTATGTTCTCAAAACATAACAGTCAGTCAATAGTTTATGGATACACGAATGCGGATTGGGGAGGTAATATCACTGACAGAAAGTCCACCGCAGGATATTTTACATTTGTTGGGGGAAATCTGATGTAGAGCGGGTCGCGGACAATTTCATGGCTAAGATGGATCAGAAAAGGCACGGTCGGCGACAGAAGTGATCCGGACCATCGGACCTTAGATCGGGCGTATCTCACAATCCGGAATGAGTTATCCGACGTAAAATATATGATTTTGGGGTAGAACGAGCTACTTTAGCCAACCAACCCCGCTACACCGGGTTGCGCAGCCCGGATTTGCGAAAAACCCCCTGATCGACGGTCGTTTCCTCGTTTTAATTTTGTTTTTGCTATAAATAGTAAGTTTTAGTTTGAGTATAACTTTTCATCCGTTGGGCTTTAGGAGTTGTGTCCAACATGAAAAGTGCTTAGGATAATTAGGAGAATGGTTTGTTGAAGCCAAATAGGACACTTACTATTTTTGGCCGAAAACCTTGCGCACTAGTAGACATCGTGACCGTCTATAAATAGTAAGTTTACTATTTATAGTAAGTTGCGAATTCTAGAAGTTTTAGTTGTAGTATGAGTCTGATTTCTTTCATGTTGCTTGGTTCCCTTATTTAAAGGGGTGTCAACTCGTTTTTAATGATTCATCAATCAATTTCGAATTTATTAGAATTATTTCTATTTTCCTGCTTTCTTTCCTCGTGGATTCGAGAAGTCTCTGTGAGGAGTCCAGAGAAGCTCCGTGGATTCGGAGTAGTTATCCTTGAGGAAGACGGTCATCGACCTCATCACGTTCATCCCTGCGTCAAAATCTTATAACCTGGAGAAGCAAGAAACAAAAAGTGGTAGCTTTGTCAAGTGCTGAAGCTGAGTTTAGGGGAATGACTAAGGGTCTTTGTGAACTCCTTTGGCTAAGAAAGTTGCTCACTGAAATCGGGTTTGCCCCCACTTCCGAGATGGATCTCTTGTGTGACAATAAATCTGCAATTGCCATTTCTCACAATCCTATTCAACACGATCATACTAAACATGTGGAGGTAGATCGACATTTCATCAAAGAGAATCTTGAAGCAAAAATAATTAGGTTTCCGTTTGTGAAATCCGAAGATCAATTGGCGGACATCCTTATAAAAGCTGTATCTAGCAAGGACTTCTACAACTCACTTGACAAGTTGGACATGCGAGACCTCTATGCATCAACTTGAGGGGGAGTGTTAGCGTGAGTTGTAAACAACCAATAGAGTTGTTGGAGTGAGCTAAACAACCAAGAGAGATTTTAGCATTGTAAACAACCAAGAGAGTTGTTGGCATGAGCTAAACAACCAAGAGAGATTTTAGGATTTGAAATTTGTAAATCCCGTAAGTAAGGGAGGTTAGCATGAGCGTAGGAGACGGAATTGTATAGCAAAGGGATTATTTATTTATTTTTTATTTTTAAAATGTATATAACCTATGATTGAATGAAAAGATATGTGATAGAATTCGTGACACCACAGTGATGTCTATTAGTCATCCAAACCATTTATAAGGTCACACATTTCTGGATGAAGGGCAAAAACAAATATTAGATTCATCTAAAACTTCTATGACCATAAGAAGTGGCAGGCGTTCAATCCCAAACACTTTATGAAGTGTGGTTCACTTGAGCTTTGGATCTGTCTTATTTTTGGGCTCGAATGCCGAATGGACATAGTATTTGGATACAATGCATTGATCATTGTGGGGCCCACAAACTTGGTTATGTCAACTCACAGGGATTTAGCAATAATAACATTACTACTTATCACTAGCATCAAACCAGAGATGGTGACATTCGCATTCCAATGTAGAAAACAAAAAAAATAATAATATTTCAATTTATCATTATCATCCACTTGAAAATGGTGACGTCGAGGTTTAAATTTAAAAAGGGAGAAAGTAGCATCAAACCAGAGATAGTGACATTGTTTACTTCCCAAGTGCAGGGTTGTGATGTAGTAATAACTCGGTAAGACCGAGGTCGAATCCTAAGGGACTGAAACTCGTACGTTATCTAAAATTAAGTAGAATTAGAAATAGAATAAGGTGAAATCTAAACTAATTATGATTTGAGGAGTAATGATGGAATGATTATCTAAAACTTAAGAAAAATCAGAGGAAGGGAACTAGGGATTCAGAGGATCCACTTATAGAGATTAAGGAGATCTTATGTCTACATCAAGAATCATGAAAATTAATTGAACTGTCGTTGATGTAGTTTTAAGGAGATGAAAGGTATATGAATTAGAATGGATTCCATCACCAAACCATGCTCAAGAGACTATGGCAAACAACAGAATTAAACTAATTACCAACCAATCACATGTATGAAGGTTAGGAAGGGTACTGACATCCGACCATGCCCAGGAGACTATGATGAACAACAGTGCTTCCTAACGTCATAAACATAAAGGAAAAAGGTCATGATCAAAGCCATTACAGACCCATTGTAATTTCAGTCACAACAGACCATTAAAGACTAAAAACATGCCATTAATTAAGCTAACATCAATATCAATTCAGTTCATAAATTAAACAGAAATCATAAAATAAACTCTCCCATCTCACTACAAGCTTCACCTCTTAGCCCTAGCTAAGAGGATTTAGCCCGTCATGTATGGACTAATCATCTTAAAAAAATAAAACCAAGTAAATAAGAAAAAAAACTGAAAAATCTCTAAACCACCCTCTCTCTCTCTCGTGGCTGCCTCCCAGTCAAACTTCCATGCTCCAGCTCCTAGCCGTGAATGACCCTTTTCCCTCTTATCTTCCTCCTTTTTATAAGTGTCAGGGGTCGGTGCGTAAGAGTCGATCCTGTTTCCCGTAGCAAGAAACGCATAGCCTGCGTAACTCACTTACGCTGATTCTTGGTAGGGTCCATGAACAGGTTTTAATGAGAAATCCACGCCGTCCATTAATTTCAGGACGAAAAAAAGGTTAGGAAAGGTGGGTTTGTTTCAAACTTGGAGTGGCCCATTGTTCCAGATCCTGTCGCCATCCGTCTTACTTTTGAAAGGCATAAAACCGATATCCTTTGTCTTCTTCAATTCTGTCATCTAAGTGTGGATGAGAGGGACCAAGGGACTCTCATGGACGGTCTAGATTAGACCGATGGACCCTGATGATGGCCCACAACATTTTTTACGCAAGCTCTGTTGCAAAATAGAGCTTACGTACGTGACTGTGATGATCGGTGGGCCCCTTTATCGGATTCTACGGAGAAATCCACTCCGTTCATTGTGATCCTCTCTAAAAAATAATAAGAAATGATTATTTTTTATTAGATTCTGTTTGGCCCACTGATGTTTTGCTTCCGCCGTCTATCCTACGTTTGACAGTGGCAATCACGTGATAGCATGCATGGGGTGAGAAGGTCAACATGGATAGGGGCGTGGCCACCCCCTAGACACAATGAATGGGTTGGATCGTGCATTTGGGCGATGGGTGGGGCCCACCGTGGGAAACTGGCGGACGCTGGTGCGTCCGTTGGTTGTTTTTTTTTTTTGAATTGAAGAAGATGGAGTCGGTCAGCATGTGCTGACCGACTTTGAGAATTTTAGTGCACGGCTGGTGCACTTGTCTACCGTGCACACGTGATGTAAATGAGGTTCTTTGAAGATGTTTATGAGAAATCTGCTCCGTCCATCTGTATTGTCTTCTCATTTAACGCGTTGATACCAATTTTGAAACATATCCAGATATCAGGTGGGCTCCAGATGGACCATTTGTGGGCTGATCTATCCATTGGGACACTTTCACAGGGATCTAACGGCTAAAATTTGACGTGTACGGTTAATTTATGGTCCCTTGACCCTGTATGAAGTTTCGAACCGAACGGATGGTGGGAACCCTGTGATCTTATATTCTGGCTGACTTTCGGGCCACTTGAACTTTAGTTTCCTGATTTTCTCGGATCTCTGCCATGTAAATTCGTCGATCTTAGTTTCCTGGAGTTCTTCCCTTGCCTTGGTGAATTCTGAGCGTTAAATTCATGCTTTAAACACCTTATTTCAGTCCAAGCTCGTAATTACACCTTGCAGCACAAACACAGTTAAAACAGGCCATTAAACATTATCTTATTCATAAATCTAGGCAATAAATGGGGTCTAATATGCAATATTTGACCCTCAATAGACATCCTCGTAGAAATGGTTCTATGCCGTGTAGCTCATGAGAACTTTCCATGAGGTCAAGCTGTGTGGCCCCGCCATGATCCGTGTAGAACATCTACTCCATTAGTTAGATGCACCATTCAATAGTGGGCCTAGGTCTTAGAAATCATGTCAATCCGTTACTTGTGTGGGACACGCCACATACAAAAGTTGAGAGGGGTTACCCTCCCATTAAAACATTCATAATCATTTGTTGGACACACCAAGGTGTGGTTCACAAATCCAGCCCATCCATTATGTGTGTCTCACTTGGATGAGGGGTTGGACCAAGTTTCAGATGCATCCAAATTTAAGGTGGGCCCCACCAAGTACTTTTATATATTTCTGGCATGTTTTCACACTATTTTAGATGGTATGGCCCACCTGAGTTCTGTATACAACTAATTTTTGGATATCCCATCATTTAAAGGGGACCCATCAAATGCACGGTGTTGATGTTTGACACATATCACTGTGGGGCCCACACAACTAGACCTCATGGGAAGTTCCCATGAGCTCGATGCATAGAACCATTCCCTCGGGAAATTGTTATGTACGGGCGAGCTCATGGGAAACTCCCCACGAGGGCGAGTTGTGTGGACCCCACCATGATATGTGTCGAACATCAATACCGTGCATTCGATGGGTCCCCTTTAAATTATGGGATATCCAAAAATCAACTGTATATAGAACTTTAGTGGTCCATACCAAAATCATGTGAAGACATGCCTAAAACATATAAAATCACTTGGTGGAGCCCACCTGAAATTTGGATGCGTCTGAAACCTATTCTGACCCCTCATCCAAGTGAGACACACATAATGGATGGGCTGGATTTGTGAACCACATCTCGGTGGGCCCAAAAAATGATTATGAATGTTTTAATGGAGGGTAACCCCTCTCGACTTTTGTACGTGGCGTGTCCCACACAAGTCACGGATTGACATGATTTCTAAGCCCTAGGCCCAGTATGGAATGGTGCATCTAACTGATGGGGTAGATGTTTGACATACATCATGATGGGGCCCACATAGCTCAATCTCATGGGGAGTTCTTATATATGTATATATAGAGAGAGATGCTCACTTGTGCACCTTCTTATGCTGTAAGCATCCGTGTTCACCATTGCACATGTGTCATGGGCACAAAATCTTAACGGTCCATGTGTGTTGAGGGTCAAATATTGCATATTAGACCCCAGTTATTGCCTGGATTTATAAACATTGTACTGTCTAATAGCCTGATTTAATCGTGTTTGTGATGCAGGGTGTCTTTATGAATTTTAATGATGATAAGCTGAGATTACACTCTACACCCATGGATCTTAATGTTTAAAAATTGTTCTAATTAACGGATTAATACTTTGTACTTGACTATGAAGTTTATCATAAGTAGAGTACAGGAAAAAGTAATATCCAATATTCATTCATCAATAAAAATGTCGACGAGGTATGGGATTACCTCGATAGTCTTGCTGAAAAAACAATGTGATGCAACATCCCCGGAACTTTGCAAGCCCAACGGCCTGATACAAAACTCTGTGGCCCATGGAAAAAGGAAACAATTTACTCTCTTGATCTACATTACTCTTTGCTATGGCCCAAAGGAGTATTAGATTGGGCTGAAAATTAGGATCATAGAGTTTTGTACAGGGCTGAAAATTAGGCTTAATATATAATAAAGTTTCAGGGTTTGCCACATCACATGGACTATTCAAAGTCTGTGTCCACGACAAGTGTGCAATGGTGCACACGGGTACTCGGGGTGAGAAGATGAGCAGGTGAGCATTGCTCTCTCTATCTATTTATATATCCACACCGCCGTACACGGTGGCTATGATAACAATGGGATGGGACTCTAACCACAAGTTTCTGTTTGAGGGTAAGCATAGGTATTATATTCCATCCAACCCTTTCATCAGGCGCAATTCAGAAGGATTACAAAAATCTAAGAAATCATCCTCTTCCAAACTCAGATGACGCCACACAATGTGAATTTAGAGGTTTTCAGCATGTTTTCACGTTACTCCAATGGTGTGGATCGAATGAACATTGGATCAGGCTCAATTTTAGGATATACAGTTAGATTTAGATGGCTCGCCTGATGGACGGAGTGAATGTGACACTTAAAACATCGTGGGTTCCACCGTGCATATATCAGGTGTTGTTGTGTAGGAAGATCCTACCAACAAATCTTTGGTAATTTGTCAGGCCACAAATTGGAAGGTTATAATTGTCCCTCAAGTAGATCTCTGGGCCACCAATGGTCTGGATTACCGACTGATTAGTCCACTTCCATAAATTGGAGCAGTGGAGTGTCATTGAAGTGCGCATCTCCGTAATAGTCTTCGTAATTGAATTTCAAGCCTTTAATTTTATTGTTTCCTGACGTATTGGGCTGTTTGATTAGCTGTAAATGCATGCGTATGGTTATAACTATGGTTATAAAAGATGCCGATTTCCTACAAAAGACTTTTCGCATGAGTTCATGCGCCGGAAGCTTATGCAAAGTCCATTGTGATGTTTGTCAGAAACCGATACTCAATTTATCCAAGACTCAGTTGTACAGCACCAAAGGAAAAGTAGCATGAGGTAGGGAAATTTCTACGGTTTCAACCTTCTTGGGTTCAACAGTAATGTTTACATGCCATCCATACCGTTCGTAACCTCATTCCTGTTGAGTTGAACTGAAAACTTAAATATTAGCCTGATTCAAACTTCTGTGGCCTCACAAATATTTCAACTGTGTACGTCCATCCTCAAGTTTTTGGCCCACTTGAGTCTTGGATCCGGCTGATTTTTGGCCCCACGTGCTAAAATGATATAAAAAAGCGAATGCACCAAATAGATTTCTCACAAACATCAATGGGCCCACCTAAGTTTCCAAACTTCCACCAAAAGGCTATCCGAGGAAATCCGCATCCGCTAAAAAGAAGTAACGATGGCTTAAGATGTACGTGGTTGGTGCTCCGTGGGTCCTGACATGATTTATGTGTTTCATCCATGCTGTCCATCTATTTTTTTCATATCATTTTATAGCATAAAACCAAAACTGAGGTATATATCAATTTTCATTGGACCACATTACAGGAAACAGTGTCAAATGAGTGTCGACCATTAAAAACCTTTCAAGGGCCATCAAAGTTTTGGATCAAGCTGATATTTGTTTTTTTTCCCTTCTTCTATGCCTGCATGACCTAATTAACAGATTGGATGTCAAATAAACAGTACAGTGGGCCTTATGAGGATTTTAATGGTGGATATCCAATTAATATTGTTTTCCTGTGGTGTAGTCCACCTAAGATTTATATCCCTTTTGATATTTTTATTAGCCCTAAAATGATCTTTAAAAATGGATGAATAGAATGGATGAAACACATACATCGTAGTGAGGCCTACATAGCACCGACCACCGGCTATGGGAGGTGGCAGGGGAGTAGCCAATCCTTACCCCCCGCCTAAGATGGGGAAACGGATACTACCCCGACAACACCGTACGGCTATGGCCGATGGTCAATGCTATGTGAGCTCCACTATGATATATGTATATATATTTCATCCATGCTGCCCAAATATCTTTAAAAATCATTTTATATGTGATTTAAAAAATGAGATATATCCAAATCTCTAGTGGAGCATATTATAGAAACCATGTTGAATGAGAGTCGGCCATTAAAAACATTTTGGGGGTGATAAAAGTTTTGGATCAAGCTGATCTTTGCCTTTTCTTTTCATCTGGGCCTGTATGACCTAATCAACAGATTAGATGTCAAATAAATAATATAGTGGAGGATTTTAATGGTAGATATCCAGTCACTATTGTTTTTATGTGGTGTGATTCACCTGGGATTTATATCCCTCTCATTTTTGGGATTAAGCCCTAAAATGATCCGTAAAGATGGATGAAACACATACATCATGGTGGGGCCCACAGAACACCGGCTAGTGGCGGGGGAGTAGCCAGTCCGTTTCCGTTGATGGGAAGGCCGTCTCCAGCGAAATCAGATTTCGGTGCTGCGGAATTCAGTAGGCCCTTATCAAGTAAACTCAGTTGGGCTTACCTTGAATGTATGTAGTCTATCAATGACGGCCATTCATGTTTCTATCTAATTTAAAGAGTTGAACTCAAAATTGAAGCATATCCAAAGATCAAGTGGATCATACCATAGGAAAAGCGGGGATAATGATTTCCACCGTTAAAACCTTGTTAAGCCCCATAGTGATGTTTATTTGTCATCCAACCTGGTAATAAGATCATACGGACATGGATAAAGGGAAAACAAAAATACAAGCTTGATGCAAAACTTATGTAGCCCTCAAGAATTTTTCAACGGTCCAATAAGTCAACTGTTTTATGTGGTGTGGCCCATTTGAACATTGTATATACTTCAATTTTGGGATTAAGCCTAAAGTAATCTAGTAAAATGGATGGACGGAGTGGATAAAACACATGATTATCTCACAGAGTTTGCTGCCAAGCGTAGTGAGTTACTGCGCAATCCGCATCCCTCACAAGCTGGGAGCCGGCAGGAGCTTTGATTGGCCACCCTGATGTATAGGTTTTATCCACACCGTCCATCCATTTTTTCCTGTCATTTTAGAATATAACCCAAAACTAAGGCTGTTACAAGACATGTGGACTAGGACAATGGAGATTAAACTCTCAACTTCTTGGGGGCATAAAAGTTTTGGATCGAGCTGATATTTGTGTTTTCTATTAATTCAAGTCTATGTAACTTTATGAATAGGTTGGCTGACAAATAAACATCCCGGTGGGCTCTATAAAAGTTTCAATGGTAGGAATCATTATCACCACCCGTGTAGTCCATTCTAGCCTTGGATTTTCCTAAAATTTCATCCTATCTTTGGCTAAAAATGATGAAATTCCAAGTCTTAGATGAGCTACAAGTACAAGATCATGTCCGAGTGACTAACCAACTATTTTCAACCGTTGATTTATATGGACAATGTTTGGACGGTGCTGATATTCATGTTAAAGTAATTATAGTAAAATAATTGATAATCTAATTGGTTTGGGGTATCATTAGTGGGCTATGTGCCCAATAAATAATGGCCTAGTGAATGTTACACATACACTTTTGGAAGGATTTTAGATGTAAATATGTAATCCAAGCTTTCACCGAGGATTTCAAATCCCCTCTTTCAATTATGGTGCCAAGCAATCAGGGATTTGAAATGCCCCCAAATTCATGGTGCCAAACGGCCCCTTCAGAACATGAGACCAAACATAAGATAGATTTAAATATTCTTGCAACCTTAGAGAGTTATCAATGGTAGCCATTCAATCCCATAGTGTGGTCCACTTGAGTTTTGGATCTACCTCATCTTTAGCCTCATACCCTGTGGATAACATGGATATAATACATACATTATGGTGGGGCCCACCTATTAAGAGGCTTGAGTTATGCCTATTTTTAGGTGGCATTCGACTCTATTGCAAACAGGAATCATAATTGTAATTTCTCACTCGTTTACATTAATTTACACTAAACCAAAGATGGTACGGCAAGATGGGGCCGTTCACACAGAAATTGCACATATGAAACTTCCCCCGAATAAAAAGGGTAGAATGTGATGGTCCTGGATCGTCTGCAGGGAAATTGCACGTTCAAAGAAGTACTAGGATGCGGATTACTTGCAAAAGAATTTAGTAGTCTTATGACGGCAGCTCGGTGGGCCCACTGTGATGTTTATGAGAAATCCACCCCCATTCATTCTTTTTCCAGATCATGTTAGAAAATGGCCCAAAAATAAGGCCGGTCCAAAACTCAAGTGAACTGCAATATGGAAAACAATAAGAGTTGAATGTCCACCGTTGAAACATTAACGGAGTCACAAAAGTTTTGGATCTACATATAATTTTATTTTATTATTTTTATTTTATTATTTTTATTTTTTGTTTTGAACAATGGCACATAAATACGATGGTGAAAACCAAAGAGATTCAATGAGAGACAATTTTCCTGCACAATTTTTCCCGTTGTGTAGTCCACTTGAGTTTTAGATTTATCTTATCTTTGGGCTATCTCAGAACATAACCTGGCAAAATCTATGGATAGGTGAATTTATTACAAACAGCCTGGCTGTACCCGAGCCAGTTGGATGCACTACAACCAGCCTGAATGCACCTGAGCAAACCGGGATCAAATATAAGTGTATGACGCATTTCAATTTTTCCACTCAACCCTACCTAACCCCAATTATACAAAACTCTCAAATTAGAATACCCTAATATGATATATTGTTGTATTTGTTTTAAAATAATATTAAAAATTTAAATTTTTAAATTTCGGTGTTTTCCCTCCACATTTAAATTTTGGTGTTTTTGAAGTGTTGGTTTTGTCCCACATCGGATTTGACAAAAGAAATTCTCTTGTTTATATGATAGGCTTTTTGCCTAGGGCTTGAGCCCCTTTCAGGGGGCATGTGAATTTGGTCCTGGGGGGGGGGGGGGGGGGGTTATGCCAATAGCTCTAATCTATGCCATTGACCACACACGCGCGCGCGCGCCGAGCCGAGCCGTGCCGAGCCGAGTTCGTGTCCGCGTGCGCGACGCGATGGGACAGGCTGGGCTGGGCGCGGGCGCGGGTGCGGTGTAAGTGTACTCGCGTGGGTGTGTGTGTATGGGTACTCGCAGGACTGTATGTGCGAGAGTGTACTCGCACTTGCGCCTTTTCGTTTTTAAACCAGAGAGATGCTTCCCTTCCGGTTGGTCGCCCCTGTTGGGTTTAAACCCAACGGACCTAACCTTTTGTAAAGGGTGCTTATGCACCATTTCGGAGTCTATATAAAGACTTCCGATTCCAGTTTCAATATACGAAAATTCCCTACCTTATAAAACTCTCTCTGATACGGTTTTACCATTGTTACTGAGTTCATTGCTGAGTCAACTCAGCACTTTCGGATTAAACTGCAAGTGGTTCGAGCCCGTGTACAGTGAGTGCACCGCTAGGACCGGGTCATAGTCGTTGTATCCTGGAGGTCGATTGCTCTGGAAACCTGTTGCACTTGGGACGCTGTCCAAGGGGAGCAAATTCGATTTCAAGCCGAGTGACTCAGTCACGCCTCGACTCAATTCAATAGGTTTTTCTTTCTCTAAATTTATTTTCCTTTTTTGGTTCTCAATTTTTATAGTCTATTTAATTCAACATATTATCTAACATATATTTCATAAGATTAGATGAATATCATCTGGATGGGTGCAAATGAGCTGCTTATTTGAGACAAGCTAGTGGTTGTCGGGTCGGGACCGTCCGGTGCGGTCATGCTAGAAATGAGAGAGAGAGAGAGAGAGAGAGGCCGGATTGGGTGTAATATGTAGGTTAGATTAGGTCTTTTTTTAATACACACATACACACAAGCACAACCCGAACCCAAGTTGAGTTGGGTGTCGAATCGAGTTGAGTCAATACCAAGTTGGATTTCAGCTCGAGTCAAGTTGAGTTACTGGGTGACCCAAACTCGACTTGGTCTGAGTTTAGTTTGGACAAAGTCTATTTGGTTCAGATCAACTTACCCACTCAGTTCAGCAGAGTTGGATATGAACAAGTTGGACGAGTTGTGTTTGCTAAGTTAACTTATCCCATACCCAACTCTCCCTCAAAAATTTTAAGAAAAAATAATAATAATAATAATAACAAACACAAAAGGCAGTTAGAATAATGCATCCAAGTGGACCCATCTAGTCCCGGATGCAAGGCTAAAATCAAAACTCTAATATATGTGGTTGGTGGCCTTTCTTAATCGAAAAAATAAAAGCAGTTTAAATAATGCATCCAAATGGACCCATGTAGTCCTGGATGCAAGGCCAAAATCAAATCTCTAATGTGCGTGATTGGTGGCCTTTCTTAATAAAATGAATAGTCTAGTGTTTTTAAATCAAAGTCAGTCAACAAAAAATAAAAAATAAAAAGCGGTTTGAATAATGCATCCAAGTGGGCCCATCTAGTCTTGGATGCAAGGCCAAAACCAAAACTCTAACGTAGCATCTAAGACCAAAACCAAAACTCTAATGTACGGGGTTGGTGGCCTTTCTTAATCAAATGAATAGTGTAACGGCAACGCGTTTTTAAATCAAAGTCAGTCAACAATGTGAGTGGGAATCGCCTGTTTCCAGCAGGGAGGCGGATTGGCTGGTGTATCACACACCAGCTATATAACGGGCCTATTGATGTCAACAAGTTCTGTGGGTCCAATTATGAGGTATGTGTTATATCCTAACTGTATATCCATTTGGTGAGCTCGTATTAATGTTTGAGCTGAAAAATAAGATAGATCTAAAGATCAATCGGACCACACTGCGAAAAGTAGTGGGGGATTGAACATCTACCATTGAAACCCTTTTAGGGTCTCCGAAGTTTCGGATCAATATGAAATTTTTTTTCTTCTTCATCCATGTATTTTTCACTGTACTGTGATCCCTATGAATTTTTTAACGATGAAAATCACTATCTTCACTGTTATTTTTGGTGTGGTCCATTTGAGCTTTGGATATGATTCATTTTTTTAATGATTTCAAAAAATAGATGAATGGTGTGGATATAATAAATATAACTTCAATCTCCTTTGAACAGTCCGAGGCGTGTCCACCTCGTTTTCACAAGACACGTATCTACTAGATATATAGCTGGTGTGTGGTACACCAGTCAATCCGCTTCCTTCCAGGGACTTTCCATGCCCTAAAGTTTAATTGGTACACGTCATCTGTGCTGATGTCAGTATAACACTTCGAATTATTTATAAAATACTGCTTGATTAACCAGGAAACCTATGCAGGGAACGGATTGGCTACTCCCCTTGACACCGGCCAATGGGTGGTGGTCGGTACTCTGTGGGCCCCACCATGATGTATGTGTTTCATCCATGCTGTCCATCTACTTTTACATATCATTTTACAAAACGAGACCAAAAATGAGGTATATCCCAATCTCAAGTGGAGCACATTATAGGAAATAGTGTTGAATGAGCATCAACCATTAAAAACATTTTGGGGGCCACAAAAGCTTTGGATCAAAGATGATTTTTGCTTTTTCCATTCATCCTATGTGACCTAACCAACAGATTGGATATCAAATAAACAGTACAGTGGGCCTTAGGAGGATTTTAATGGTGGATATCCAATCAATATTGTTTTCATGTGGTGTGGATCAACTGAGATGTATATACCTCTAAATTTTGGTATCAAGCCATAAAATAATCTTTAAAAATGGATGAAAGGAATGGATGAAACACATACATCATGGTAGGGCCCACAGAGCATCGACCACTAGCCACGAGGCTGGTGGCAGGGGAGTGGCCAATCCGTTTCCACGTTCCAGCGCCTGATTTAAGGACGCATCCTAGCTGCGACGCAGGATTGACCTCCGTGTATGATTTGTATATCTACACCACCATCTGTTTCTCCACGTTCAATTAGGGCTGAAAGTCAGGCAGGGTTGGGTCGAGTTGGTGCTCAACCCTAACCCAACCCAAGGTTCATATACCTCAACCCAAACCCAACCCAACCCAATCTCAGGTTGGGAATTCTTAACCCAAGCCCAACCCAAGCGGGCTCGGTCGGGTTGATCAGGTTGGTCTAGTATATACATACTAATATTTTCGTTGTTACATTAGTTTATTATATGTCAATATAGGACTTATTTTTCATATCTATAATTTTATTAATTATATGTGATTATTCATTATAAAGAATTTCATTTTTTCTTTTAAAAAACAAGCTAAAATATAAGACAACTACTCTTTTAAAAGTCATGTAGCATAGCACGAAGTCTATTTAGGAGAGAGAAATCTGGCATATCATGTTAGCTTGAGTCCTTGGAAATGACGTGGACAAATGAGACTCGACATCACTGGTGTGCCTTCGATACAAATGATCCACACTCAATTATAATTTATAAGTAACTTATATATTGATCGGGTTCAGATTGGGTCGGGCAACCCAAGTCCTCAACCCGAGCCCAACCCAAGTTTTATCGGGTTGGTGTTTGTATAGCCCAAGCTTAAGATCGGACCTGAAATATCCTGTCCGAGCCCAACCCAATGTCGGGTCAGTTACGGGTCGGTCGGGTTGAACCCACCCAACTTTCAGCTCTACGTTCAATGTCCCAAAAATGAAGAAGATACAAATCACGGGTGGACCAAACCACAGCAAACAGTAGTCACTGAACAACCACCGTTGAAAACTTCCTAGTGTTCACCCTGATGTTTATTTGCCGTCCAACCTGTTGTGATGAGGTCACACAGAATGGATGAAGTAATAAACACAAATAACTGTGAATGACTACTGTTTTCTATGGTGTAGTCAAACTGAGATTTGAATCTGTTTGGGTTTTTTCCTGATGTAGAGCGGGTCGCAGACACTTTCAGGGCAAAGATGGACCAGTAGAGCGGGTCGTAACACTTTCAGGGCAAAGATGGACCAGACAAGCCCAAGGATAGAAAAACCTACTTAAGCCAACCAACCACGCTGTACCAAGTTGCACACACTTAATTTGCAAGATTGTAAAAAGGCACCTCTAATTTCATTTTTACTATAAATAGTAGGTTTTAGTTCGAGTACAACTCTCGATCCTTTGAATTGTCTAAGGCATGCCCAACATGAAAAGGGCTTAGAAAAGTTAGGAAAATATCATGGTTGGCCTAAATTTGATATTATTTTTGGCGGAAAACTACCAAGTCTAGTCAGAATAAAGGCAGGCTGTAAATACTAAGTTTCTTATTTACAGTAAGTCACGTTTTTAGGGTGTTTGAGATGAAGTTAAGCCTAAAATTCTATCCTAGGTTTGAGTTCATTATTTAAAGAGTTGTAAATTTTTTTTTTTTCATCAATCAAAATTATTTCAAATTTATTAAGAATTATTCTTACTTTTATTCCTCATAGATTCAAGGAAGCTATGTGAGGAGTTTAGAAAGCTTCATAGATTCGGGGAAGATATCCCCTGAGGAAGATGGGATCGACTTCATCACATCCCTCCCTGCATCATTTCTCATTCCCTAAACTGAGCTGGAAAGATAAATAGACGGCATAGGTATACAATGCATACCTCAAAGTGGGCTCCATGGATAGGTCCACTCATATCCTGGGATTTGGGGTCCTAACAAAGCCCTATTCCTTTTTCAAGACTAGATTACATAGTGTAGCAAGCAGCACCATGATACTACTAAACAATCTCCATGGGCCCCACAATGATTGATGTGTCTTGTCTATGCTGTCCATCCATTTTTAAAGTCATATTAGGGCATGAACCCAAAAATGAGAAAGATCCAAATCTTTAGTGGACAATGCCGAAACAGGTGATTGAAAGCCCACTATCAGAAACTTCTTAGGGCCCATTATAATATTTATTTTCCATCTAACCTCGTGATAAGGTCCAAAACTTTTGTAGAGAGATTTTCCAGTAGCACTCAACCGTTGATGGTTGATGGTGCATGCTACCCTAGGCAATTTGAGTCCCATCCCTCACAGCCACCCACAAGAGAAAATGGTTGGCAGCTCAAGTGGGCCCCCTGTGGTATTTAAGTAAAATAAACCCCAACCGCTTGGTGTGTCAACCCATGTTAGGTCATGGGGCCAAAAATCAGTTTCATCTACGTTTCAGGTTGACATGGAAATAGTGTACAAACCCTGCCCTGTCAAACTATTTCCATTGGTGTGCCCAAATGATTCAAGTATAGTTACAATTCTTAGGGCACATGCCTAAATTTCTTTTGTGCAATCCAGTGGTTGAAGGCAAAAAGTCAATACTTCCAAAACTTCATTCATTGTGCCGAAGTCGATGTCCATGGCCAAAGCTCAAAGATTAAGCAACCTAACAGGATTTAAGCAGGCATTCTTCCTCACGGTCTACCTCGATGTCCCTCTTTCCAATGGAAGAATAACTACGTCAATGCTGTAGCCTCTCCTCCATAAGATTGCCAATCAAATTGAAGGTTGGAAGGCCAAGCTCCTGAACCTGACAGTGAGATTAGTGCTCATTAAGCATGTCCTAACCGGCATCCCAATCCACCTCATATCAGCTATCAACATTCCAAAAATGGTCTCTAAATCTCTTGATAGGTCCATCGCCAACTTCTTCTGGGGTAGTTCGGAAGATAATCTCAAAAGACACTGGATCCGTTGGTCCAAGATTTGCTTTTCAACGAAAGGAGGGTTGGGTATTAGAAGCACCGACAATATTATGCAAGCATTTCGAGCAAAGATGGGTTGGAATATGTTGCAGGGAAAGTCTCTTTAGGCTGAATTCTTCTCAGCCAAATACTTCCAGAAATTCCTCATCAAAAAGGGAGTGACCGGAATGGCCTCCTCCCTTGGTTGGAAGAAAATTTGTAGAACCTTGCCTTTCACATTGCGAAAATTTGTAGAACCTTGCCTTTCACATTGCATCACTCCAGATGGCTTGTTGGCGAAGGCAATATCAGCTTCTGGTTCTCCAAATGGAGCGGGTGCAGTTTTTTGGCTGTTGCAGCCGAGGAAACTATCCCTCCTCATCTCCAGCATGTCCCTATTCGAGATGTTTTCTCCTCTGATGGCCAGTACAACACCTCTGACGTCGGGCGAATCCTTCCAGTGGCAACTCTTCAAAAGTTATCTCTCATGGCTGATTTTAATCCAGGCAGAGCAGATAGATTCATTTGGGACCTCTCCTCGTCAGGCAATTTCTCCATCAAAGCATCATGGAACGGATCAAGACAGCGTCATTTGAATCAGCCTTGGACTAGATGGCTCTGAAATAAATTCTTGGCTCCGAAAGTTGTAATTTTTTCATGGAAGGCCATTCATTGTGATGTCCCTGTTGATACGGTGGTGCAACAAGTTGGAATTCCAATGGCATCGAAATGTGAATGTTGTGCCCAAATCTCTCATACGTCCCTCCCTCCACAACTCCTTTCCTCTCTCTCCTCTCGAAATACTGGAGCTCTGCTCTACGGCTCAGCCAGTCTTGCTGAAGATCGCCCGGCGAACAAGTACTTTTCCGATAATCAGCCTTTCTCGGTTTTGATCCAGCTTGCTCATGCAATGGAGGACGTTGAACACCTGTTCTATCAAGGCTGCATTGCTAGATCAGTTTGGAGCTTTTTCTACAAAATGTTTGATCTTTCTTTCGTCCAAAGCAAACCTCTTCTTTAAAGAATTCAGCAATGGACAACAAAGGCCAGCTCCAAATCCAGGTTGAAGATGTTCGTTGGTTTTACCCCTTCCATCATCATATGGGAAATTTGGCTAAGTCATAACTTGGCCCGTTTTGAAGGCAAAGCTATGTCGGCTAGCTCGATCATTCATAAAGTTGCAAATTGGCTGTATGAAATCGCCCCTTCCATAAAAGCCCCTGACAACAATTCCCTGTCTGAATCCATCACCCTCCAGATTCTTAAAATTAACAATCCCTCTCTGTCTAACTGGAGGAAGCCTATTCTTGTTACTTGGGCAAAGCCTCCACTAGGGTGGCTGAAGCTCAACACCAACAGTTCTTCGAGAGGTAATTCAAGCCAAAGCAGTGGCGGGGGTGTATGTAGGGATTGCCACGATTGGTTTATCTTTGCATTCTCAAGAAGTTATGGGGTAAAGTCTAACAATTTTGTGGAAGCTTAGGATATGATGGATGGTTTGATTATTTTCTCTAACCTTGGGTTAACCAATATTGTCGTTGAAGCAGATTCTAAGCTCTTAGCTACCTTGGCGTCGGACCCTTCAGCCCCCGATCCCTGGAATATATGGCAGATCATAGGTGCGATTCACTATATTCGGGGAAGGCTCAATCTGTCCTTTATCCACGTCTATCGTGAAGGGAATGTGATGGCCGATGCTCTGGCGAGGTCAGCTAGCGAAGGATGCCTAGATTCGATCTTCTAGTCCACTGCTCTCCTCCCGAGGTTAGTTAGGGGACTGCTTGTTCTTGATAAAACCGGTTTAGGCTCTCTCAGAATCCCCTGATCTTGGTTCTTTTTGCGGTGTTTCCAGCGTTTCTCTGTCCTTTTCAAGGTCCTTTTCTCTAAGTAGCTCTGTCAAGGGGTATATGAAGGGGGGGGGGGGGGGGGGGGGGAAGGGGGGGGGTGTCTCTTTTTGTTGGGTCCCTCCCGAAGAACTGTAATTTTCTGTGGGGGGGGGGGGGGGGGGGGGGGTGTCTCTTTTTGTTGGGTCCCTCCCGAAGAACTGTAATTTTCTGTGGTTTATAAATTGGTGGCAGGAGCCCACTTTCCTTAAAATAAATTTTAAAAAAAGTCTTTCCATTATGTTATTGCTTTAATGCATTATTCATAGTCTCCTAGAATGGAGGAGCCATTTGGTATTCATTTGCACACACATCTAATTTAATTTATCATTTGGCTCAGACTTTATGCAGGAGTGAATCCTTAACGGTCCAAGCTCTAAGAACACAAACCCAAAGTTTCTATTATGTTTCTGACATGGTATGTTGTAGATGTTTTCTTTGTCACAGAGAGGAATGAGAGCACTAATCCAATAGTGCATGTACGCATTCCTTCATATGTTTGCAATAGACTTTAGCTTGTGTCTGTCATCTGGTTGACATTTTGTAATTAAGTTCAACTACACTTCTATCAATTGAATTCAGGGGGTTGAGGACCAATTCCTATCACTTGATATTTTCCCCCAGGCTTCTTTTCCCACAGGGTATTTCTATCACTTGATAGTTTTTGACTTTTTAAGGACAAAGGATCAAAGGATTGATTGTTTTGGATGCATCAATTTGTTGAATGCTAATTTTCGACCTTTTTTTTTTTTGCCATGTGTGTAGGATTTTAGTCAATTACGCCTAAATTTAGGCTTACAAGTACTTCAGCCTTTTGATGCCACTTGTGCTAAGAGTATACCATAAAGAGGATTTGTTTATTTATTTATAATTCAAGACCATTTTCAATTTATTGTAATAAATATTATATTTTTTTTATTGTATAGTAATATAAATTTTGTGTAATATTCAGTTTTAATTATATTGCAACATTTTTTGTTTTAAATAATAAAAAAATGCAGCTTTCAATAGAATTATATATAATAATATATAAAAATTATTGGGCCCTGTTAAATTTGTACAAAGAATTTACCGGCGCTTGTACAGATCTTTACGGCACTTTTCCGTAACCAAAAGTGACAGGAACCTCTTTTAGCGGCGCTTTAATCAAGCGCTTTTTATATTTTTATCGGCGCTTCTGCTAGAATTTTCACAGTGAAGCCAGAAAGCGCGCCGACAAAGGCGCCATATTTAGCGGCACTCGTACAAGCGCCGCTAAAATCACCTTAGCACCGCTAAAGATTTACCGACAGATCCCTATAGCGGCGCTTGACTAGCGCCGCTAGATTGTATTGGCGGCTGTTTTGGCCGCCGGTATAGTGCATTGTCTTGTAGTGTCTCTTGGTATCAATGACAAAGAAGACAGTGTAGACAAGAACAAATGTGCCCACAATCTCAACACATAAACCATCTCCCTGGGTGTAGCCATGATTCACAACATTGGCTCCCCCACCCAACATCTGGTAAGGGCCCTTTTGGAATCCTTTCACCACACCAGCCCCACAGATTGCCCCCAACCACTGCATCACCACGTAGAAAACAACCCTCATCAGGGAGATCTTCCTGGCCACCATAAGGCTGATGCTGTTTTGTTGGCACTTGCCAGAATGGTTGTACAGAGCTGTTTCCAGTCAAGAAATTTCAGGTGAGTGCGTCCATGTTCCACTAAAAAATAATAATAATAAAATAAAATAAAAGGAGAAGGAATGAGAAAAGACAGCAGCAGCCCAAATGTCACAGCTGTGTTTATGTGTCCACGTGAAATACCAGCCATACGATAGACCAAGGCAAAGATTGTTAACAATTTGAACAGAAATGGTGAAAAGATCGAAGACGTATGGGTTGTTGAAAAAGTACTTTGATCCCTCACAACCAAATTCAAGCATGTGGTTGTTGCCATAGAAGAATCAAAGGACTTGGAAAATTTGTCCATTAAAGAATTGATGGGCTCGTTGCAAGTACATGAGCAACGACTGCAAAAGAACTCAGGTTCAATGCTTGAACATGCCTTAGAGTCTACATTGACTCTAAAGAATGGTCCTACACAACGAGGGGGCCATGGCACTAGCAATCGTGCAAGAGACAGAGGGCGTGAATATTATCCAAGCCAATCACAAAATCACCAAAAGATTACTATTTTCCGTGGAAGAGGAAATGGTAGAGGTCGATCCATGCGTGGACGTGGAAATATAAAAAATATTCAATGTTACAATTGCAACAAGTTCGGCCATTATGCTTCAGACTGCTGAAGCAAACCAGTAGATCAAGATGAGCATTCTAATTATGCAGAAGCATCAAATCATGAAAAAGAAGACTCAACACTTCTTCTTGCACAAGAAGAAACATGTGATCAATATGACGTATGGTATCTCGACTCTGATGCGAGTAACCACATGTGTGGAAAGAAGGAGCTGTTCGTGGAACTGGCAGAAAATGCTCGTGGCAATGTGAGTCTAGGAGACTCATCAAAAGTTCCTGTGAAAGGTAAATGAAAAGTTAAAATCTATCAGAAGAATGGTGTGCCGAATTTTATCTCCAATGTGTATTACGTACCAAACATGAAAAGTAACATCCTCAGTATCGGCCAACTCCTTGAGAAGGGGTGTGTCATACACATGGAAAACCATTCTCTCTCTATAAGAGATGCACACGGGAGACTTGTGGCTCAAGTTCAAATGACAAAGAATCGCATGTTTCCGCTCAATATTAACACAAAGGCTGAAAAGTGCCTCTATGGACTCATGAAGAATGATTCATGGAGATGACATCTTCGTTTTGAGCATCTCCATTTCAGTGGCCTTAAACTCTTATCCTCATCAAGTATGGTGCATGGCTTGCCGGTTATTAAAGCTCCAGAATATGTGTGTGAGGCGTGCACACTCGGCAAGCAACAAAGGAACTTCTTTCCGAGTGGAGTATCCCGAAGAGCAAGAGAACCGTTGCAGTTGGTTCACACTGACATCTGTGGACCATTGGAGTCAATCTCTCTTGGAGATAATAAATACTTTATTACCTTCATTGACGATTTCAGTAGAAAATTGTCGGTGTATGTAATCAAAGAAAAGTCTGCTGCTTTTACTATTTTTAAAAATTTTAAAGCCCTTGTTGAAAAATAAAGTGGTCTTAAAATCAAAATCCTTAAATCTGACAGAGGTGGAGAGTACACCTCAAATGCCTTTCGAGAGTATTGCAGGGATCAATGAATCAAGCAACAGCACACTGCAGCCTACACGCCACAGTAGAATGGCATTGCAGAATGAAAGAACCGCACCATCCTCGACATGACAAGAACCATGCTCAAAGAGAAAGGCTTGCCAAAGAACTTTTGGGCAGAAGCAGTTGCATGTACTGCCTACTCGCTCAATTGGTGTCCAACCAAGAGCATAAGAAACATGGCACTACAGGAGGCATGGAGTGGATACAAACCGAGCATAACACACCTAAGGATCTTTGGGTGTGTCGCCTACGCTCAAGTTCCAGAAGCAAGAAGAAGGAAGCTTGATGATCATGGTGAGAAATGCATCTTCATCGGCTACAGTGAAGAGTCAAAGGCATACAAACTCTACAACCCACTAACCAATAAATTGGTGGTGAGTAGAGATGTAGTATTCTATGAGGAAGAAGCCTGGAAATGGAACGAGGAAGATGCGGCCAAAGAAAATCAAGTCGAGGTTGAAGAACATGAAGAAGATAAGCATGAGAACCAGGAACAGACACCTGCAACACCCTCTTCTGCCGAACCGTCTGCACGCAGAAGTCCGGGAATACGTTCCATCTCCCATGGAAGTACTTCATCAAATCAAAATTCAACCAGCACATCTTTCTCCAGTTCTCCCTCACCCATGGCTCCGATCAAAATGAGAAGCCTCAATGACATATATGCAGAAACTGAGGAAGTAAATTTATTATGTTTATATGTTGATCACGAGCCTCTAACATTTGAAGAGGCTGTGAATAAAGAATGTTGGAGAAAGGCTATGGAAGAAGAGATCCATGCTATCGAGAAGAATCACACATGGGAGCTGATCTCACTCCCTAAAGGCCAGAGGACCATTGGTCTCAAATGGGTGTATAAGATCAAGATCAAGCGAAATGTTGATGGTGAGATCGATCGCTATAAGGCAAGGCTCGTAGCAAAGGGCTACAAACAGAAGTACTGGGTAGACTATGAAGTAGTCTTCACTCCTGTTACTCGCCTTGACACTGTGAGGATGATTATCTCCCTTGCAACCCATCACAGTTAGATGATCTACCAACTAGATATGAAATCTGCATTCCTGAATGGAATTCTGGAAGAAGAGGTCTATGTTGACTAGCCTGAAGGTTTTGTTGTTTAAGGGGAGGAACACAAAGTATTTCGACTGAAGAAAGCCCTTTATGGGTTGAAGCAGGCTCCTCGTGCCTGGAATGCATGCATCGACAACTATCTTCAAGAGAATGGCTTCGCCCAATGTCCATATGAGCATGCTGTCTACATTAAGAAAAATGCTCATGGCGACATTCTCATAGCATGCCTATATGTTGATGATCTGCTGTTAACAGGAAACAGTCAGGCGATGTTTGAAGAATTCAAGCATGCTATGTTCAATGAATTCGAGATGACTGATGGTGGATTGATGTCCTTCTTGGGCATCGAAGTAAAACAACAAGTTGGCGGCATTTATATATCACAGAAAAAGTATGCCAAGGAGTTGCTTAAAAAGTTCAAGATGAAAAATTGTAATGCCGTGAACACGCCTGTAGCAACGGGCCTGAAGCTGACAAAAGAAGAAGGAAGAAGCGTGGACTCGACTCTATTCAAGAGTCTGATTGGAAGCCTAAGGTATCTCACAATCACAAGGCCAGATATCGTCTACAGTGTTGGACTTCTAAGCAGGTACATGGAAGCGCCAAAAGATTCACACTGGCTAACTACAAAAAGAATCCTCAGGTACGTCAAAGGAACAATGGAATTTGATCTTTTCTATCCATATGAAGATGAAGCAATACTGTATGGATACTCAGACAGTGATTGCGGAGGTGACCAAGATGAAAGGAAAAGCACCACAGGATATGTATTCTATCTTAGATCGACTGCTTTCACATGGAACTCAAAGAAGTAAAGTGTTGTTGCTTTGTCCACATGTGAAGCATAGTACGTGGCAGCGTTGTCCACAGTCTGTGAAGCAATATGGTTGAAGAACATGCTAAAAGAGCTGAAACATCCACAAGAGGAATCCACCGTTATATATGTGGATAACAAGTCGGCAATCGAACTTACCAAAAATCCGGTGCAGCATGGAAGGAACAAGCACATTGATACTAGGTATCACTTCTTAAGAGATCAAGTGAAGAAGAAATCAGTGATGCTACGGTACTGTCATACCACTGAACAAGTGGCGGATATTTTCACCAAAGCATTGCCGACTGATACATTCAAGAAATTTAGATCGATGCTTAAAATGAAGCCTGTTTTGGTTTGAAGGGGAGTGTTGGAAATAGCAAACCCAAACAGACGTTTCCAGCAACAGCCAGTGACCATTGAACTCCCCATGCATAACAGTTGAAGCTCTAAAGGAGCTGTTTTGGAAGATGAATGGGTAATGTTAGTTTCTAGGAATATTAAATAATGGAAGAGTCTAGTGAGGGTATTGTAGCCATTTCACAGTGGGTGCAAAAGCCTATAAAAGGCCCATTGTATATCCACTTGTAGTATCAGTGCAGCAAGTGAAAAGCAAGTAAAATTATTTTTTATCTTTGTGGTGTGTACGGTTCTAAGGCTCTGTAAAGCCAACACTCCAAACGGGCTGAAAAATCATGATACGTCATACGGATTCTAGGAGGCTCAACACTAGTTTCTAACTGAATCTGAGATAGTCAAGACCAATGAATCCTTATTAACCCCCTTGTACCCTACCTGGGCTAGAATCGGGTTTACTCTTTTTTGGCACTATATGGGCCCCCATAATGCTGTATTTGTATTATCCACGCCCTGCATCTATTTTTTCCACAGCGTCTTCTGCCACAACACTAAAAATGAGGCAGATCCGAATCTCAGGTCAGCCACACCACATGGAAATAGTGGTAACTGAACTCTCATGTGACTGTTCAATCATCATTGTTTTCTTGTGGTGTGGTCCAGTTGAGATTTATATCTGCCTGAAAATTGGGCTCATACTCGACATTGATCTGACAAAATAGATGGGTAGAGTGGATAAAACACATACATTGTGGTCCTAATCTTTTCATAAGGTTACACGGCCTAGATGAAGAGAAAACACAAATATCAGCTTCATCCTAACCTTATGTGGTCTCAAGAAGTTTTCAATAGTAGGCATCCATTTCCCGCATTGTGGCCAACTTGAGGCTTGGATCTATCTTGCTTTTAGTCCCTTGACCTAAAATGGTATAAAAAATGGATGAACAGTGTGGATCTAATACATGCATCATGATGATGCCAAAGAAGTTCCACATGTCAACACTCCTCGTTTTCTTCTCTCACCATGCCATGGTATATGCTGCACTGCCTAGAAGCAACTGTAAAATTTATTTGAGACCCACAATGATGTATTTCCTAGATCTACACTGTGCATTCATTATTTTTTATTTTTATGCTTTCAGATCATTCTAAGATATGAGCCTAAAAACAACACAGATCTAAAGCTTATGTGGACCGTGCCACTGGAAACAATAGGAATTAACACTACCATTCAAAACTTCTTGAGGCCATAGAAAGGTCTACTCAAGCTGATATTTGTATTTTACCTTCATCCAAGCATTTATGACCTTATGAACACGTTTGATGGAAAATAAGCCTCGTGTCGTTATACATGCTATATAGTTTTTATTTATTATTTATTTATTATTATTTTTATTGTTTTCTAATTACACACTTACACCCCACGCACCTTCATATAGTGGGATTTCACCACATGAGGTTAGAACACATGACCGCATGTTGAAACTCTCCGTTGGTCTACCACCGAGGCATGAGTAAGGACCCACACGTATCTAAGAGTTCAACGTATTTTGTGAGCCCGAGTTATCGAAAATGACTAGGACTAATGAGAAGTGACAACACCGGTATTTCATTTGCCTTCAACACAGATAATCCGCACTCGCGAAGAAATACCTTGTGTTTTGGCAGAACTAGAGCGGTAGAACCCACCTTGATGTCTGTGTGACATTCATTTTCTTTATCATTTTCAAGAGATCACATGAAACGCCCATCATTGAGAAAACGGTGGTCATCCAATCCGTTCATAAGACCTTCCTAATTAAGATCTACAATGATGTCTACGTACCATCCAACCCATTCATAAGATTATTCACACTAATATAATACATATATCAGTCTGATCCAAAACTTCCGTGCAACAAGAATAATTCAATTGTAAGCATTCAACCGTACTTTTTCTTTTATGTGGTGTGGACAATATGAGTGTTGGAAATGCCTAGTTGGTATGATATCTTAACATTAGTTCTTGGTGACGGAGGGACGGAGTGCATATAAACAGATCGACATCACAGTAGACCCAGATCTAGGCCTCTGTGTTCACCCTTAAGAGCTTACTTGGCAAGCACACCGCTATGTGTGATAAACATGCATCAAGGCCTCACTTGCGCAAACATACCTCTATGTGGGACAAACATGCATAAGATCCAGCCCTTCCATCAGATGTTCCATCACATTTTCACCATGGATCCTAAAATTCAGTCAAAGCCAAGACTTAGGTGGGCCACACCACACCATAAGATGCTCCATCACATTTTCACCATGGGTGGCTTGCATAAGTCCAGAAATGCCCTGATTCTTAGGAAATCCATGCATCCTAATGTGGCAAGTATATGAGTGGTTTGGATGGAAGATAAAACACAATGGTGGATCCCACACATAATTTTGACAAATTTAGTGGTGAAACTTTCCAAATTTTAATTGTTCCCCATGATGTAGCCCACCTAAATTTTAATTGGTCGTGATCTACTCCGTCCATCAGGTACCTGATGGATGGAGTGGATCACATCCAAGGTGTAGCCACCTGCGTAATAATTAAGCCATTTTTAATGAAAAAATATAATTTATTTTTTCGCCTTGTTGCAGAGACCATGTGGGGTACCTGATGGACGGAGAGGATCACGACCAAATAGAGTCGTTCCATCTACGTAAGTGAAAGTAGCGCCCTCAGTAACCGCCTACACTCGGCTCAACTCGTATTATTATTAATTTTTATCTTTTATGATTGATAAGTGATACCAAGAGAGGCTAATGGAGTAACATTTCCCTTTAGAAAAATAGCCCTGGGATCTTATGTTTGGGTTGCTCCTCTAGAGCTCCATTAGGGGCCACCATGACATCTGTGTGACATCCACTCTATCGATTATTTTTTAAAAATCATGTTAGGAAACGAGCTTTAAAATGAGGTAAATAGTATTTTTTAAAGATGGTGTTAGGAAATAAGCTTTAAAATGAAGTAAATAGAAACCTTAAATGTCCTGCACCATAGAAAATAATAAGATAAAAATGCCCACCATTGAAACCTTCCTCATCCAACTCATTCATAAGGAGATTCATAACAAGATCAAGGGAAAACACATCACAGCTTGAAAATGGTAGACATCCAACTCCACCTTTTCTTGTGGCAAGGCCAACTTGAATTATGGATATGCCTATTTTTTGGGATCACGTCCTAACATTAGCTGTGCGGCGTATGAACGGACTAGATGTAACACGGGCATCACACTCGGCCCCAGATCTAGAAAAATATAGCTTTCTCTAGTCTCCCTTCCTACTGTTGTAGCGTGACTTGCGTGGGCAACTTAGGGCCTCACTTGCGTTAGCAGATTGCTACGTGGAAGAAGCATGCAGCAGATCACCCCGTCCACCAGATACTCCATCAAAATTTCACTATGGATCTTAAAATTCAGTCAAATCTAAGGCTTAGGTGGACCACGCCATAGAGATAATGTAAAATCAGGCCTAAACTCCACATGCGCGTTGCTTGCATAAGTCCAGGAATCTCTTGATTTTACGGGAATCGATGCATCCTAGTGCGGTAGGTAGGATGAGTGGTTTGGATAGAATTCAAACATGACGGTGAACCCCATAATAAAAAAATAAACAATTTAATGGCTGAACTTCCCATCTCAACTGTTTCTAATGTACCAACATTATGTGGGGTACCTGATGGACGGAGTGGATCACATCCAAATGAAAACTTTCCATCAAAGTCAGCATTTCAAGTCCAAGTCCTGAGTTGCTACACTCAGGTGTTGGCAAATGGCAATAGAAGGCCCTGCAGCTAACTTTGCCTCCGCTGCCTGTGTAGAATCATCAAACCTCATGATTTTTGGAAAGTCATGCGTCCATGGATGTACCAACAAGATCAACGGTTTGGATCATATATCCAAGTGGAACCCATTCATCTTGGATACAATGCTAAAATCAAAATCAATGCTCTATATGCAGACCAAAATGAATAACTCCAATGCATGTGGTTAGGCGAATTTCTTAATCAAATGAATAGTCTAATGACAAGTTGATGGTGTTTATAAATTAAAGTCAGTCAACAAATGTTTATATATCATGCCACTTGTGGAAATGTACCATGGGAAATTGACCATACTCGCCTTGAAGTTTGGGTCAATTACCTCGAATGCTGCGACACTCCATATATTCCCTAAAGGGCTTTCTAAAAGCTTTTGGAGATTGTTTCGGACGAAAATACTCCTGACTTGGATTCAGTGGTTGCATGTTTTCCAGAGACTAAGAAGTTTTTTTTTTTATTTTTTACTTTATTTATTTATTTATTAAAGAGGAACAAATGACCAAGGACTAAGAAGTTACCTAGTATTTAATACCAATAAAGTGGTGTACGGAACCCTTTTTATGCATGGGCAAGGACTAAACTCGTGGAGCCCATATTGATGTATGTGTATAATCCATGTCGTCCATCCTTTTTACTATGTCATTTTAAGGCTAGGTTCCAAATATCAGCCTGATCCAGAGCTCATATAAGTCACATAATAGAAAATAATGGTGATAATGGAACCTATTATTAAAACTTTACAGGCTCACCATGATGTTTGTTAAAAGTAGACATTGCCCAAGTCAAGACTTTTTGGGCCCATGCCAAGCTGGCCGAAAAAATGGATGGAATGGATCTCCCCATTGTTGGCCTTAGGTGGTATGGATTATTCACATACATCAATCTCCCTATCAAAACGAAGACTTCCACCTATATAAGAAGTGAACACAGTGCAAACTAAGAACCATGCAAAATGACAACCACGACTCATGCAAACCACGACTCAAATGGGCCCACGTTGATGTATGTGAATAATCCATGCCGCCCATCCTTTTTGTTGTGTCATTTTAGGAATAGAGTCAAATATCAACCACGACCCTTTATGGATGAAAATCATGAACTTACAAACTATGAACCATGTAACATGACAACCACGGGGTGGATGGCCTTAAGCTATGGTACCAAAGGTTTGATAGAAAAGGAAGTGAATACGTTACAAACCACGGATCATGCAACATGACAACAAGACCCATATAACAGGGCAACTATGACCCATGCAAACCACGACCCAAATGGGCCCACATTAATGTATGTGAATAATCCATGCCGCCCATCCTTTTTGTTGTGTCATTTTAGGGGTAGGGTCAAATATCAAACACGATCTTTTGTGGATGAAAACCACGATCCATCGTACATGTGAACCACGACCCTTCGAATGGATCGTGATTGTCATGTAGCAAGGGTCGTGGTTGTGAAGTTATATGGGTCGTGATTGTCATGGGTCATAGTTGCCAAGTTATATGGGTCGTGGTTGTTATATTATATGGGTCATGATTGTTATGGGCTGTAGTTGTCATGTTATATAGGTTGTGGTTGTCACGGGTCGTAGTCATCATGTTATATGGGTCATAGTTGTCATGTGATGTGGGTCGTGGTTGTCATGCCCCAAAAGGTTTTTAATGGTAGGTTTTCAATTTCACTGCTTTCTATGGTGTGGTCCACATGAGCCTTTGATATGCCTCATTTTTTAGCTCATTCCTTAAAATGATCTTTCGAAATGAATGGACGGTATGGATAAAATATATACATCACAATGGGCCCAATAAGACCATTCATCTTTACATATATCGGGATGCATAAGTCGAGTAACGTGACTTACTAAAATAGCCTTTCCGAGGTCTCAAGAATCTGGACTCCTCAAATACTCGTACAGCTACACGTAACTCAAGTAACTTCTAATTCGTGTCGGAAGCGAAAGTGAATTGGCTGATGTACCACCGTGAATGTATGTGGTCTATCCACGCCGTCCATCCATTTTTCCATCTTAGTTTAACGGTTGAACCCAAAATTTAATCATACTTAAAGATCAAGTGGACCTTACAATATGAAACAGTTGGAATAATGATTTCCACCATTGAAACCTTTTTAGGGCCCACAGTTATGTTTATTTCTCATCAATCCTGTTAATATGATCACAAGGATATTGATGAAGGAAAAAAAATAAATATAAGCTTGATCCAACACTTTTATGGAGAAAAACCACGATTCATTGTGCATGTGAATTATGACCCTTCAAATGGATCGTGGTTGTCATGTAGCAAGGGTCATGGTTGTCATATTATATGGGTTGTGGTTGTCATCCGGGTTGTTGTCACGGGTTGTGGTTATCATGTTATATGGGTCGTGGTTGTCATATTATATAGGTCATGATTATCATGTTATATAGGTCGTGTTGATATAGGTCGTGATTGTCATGTTATAAGAGTCGCAGTTGTCCTATTATATGGTTCACAGTTGTATAGATTGCAGTTGTCTTATTATATGGGTCGTCGTTATCTTGTTATATGGGTCTTGGTTATCATGGGTTGTGGTTATCATGTTATATTGGTCGTGGTTATCATGTTATATGGGTAGCCGACAAGGTGGATGGATTGGATCATCCCACTGTGGGCCTTAAGCTATGGTGTCAATGGTTTGGTAGAAAATAAAGTGAACACATTACAAACCACGAACCATTCAATATAACAACCATGACCCATATAACATGTCAACTACAACCCATGTAAACCCCAACCCAAATAGGCTCACATTGATGTATGTGAATAATTCATGCCGCCAATCCATTTTGTTGTGTCATTTTAGGAGTGGAGTCAATTATTAACCATGATCCTTTGTGGATGAAAACTATGATCTATTGTGCATGTGAAATACGACCCTTCAAATGGATTGTGGTTGTCATGTAGCAAGGGATGAGTTTGTCATGTTATATGGGTCGTAGTTGTCATGTTATATAGGTCGTTGTTGTCCTATTATATGGATCGTGGTTGTCACTAGGGTCGTGGTCATCATAGGTCGTAGTTGTCATGCTATATGGGTCGTAGTTGTCATGTTATATAGTCATCATGGGTCGTAGTTATGTGGGACCCACCATCATGTATGTGTTGTATCTACACTGTCCATCCATTTGGTGATATAAATTTAGGGTATGAATGAAATAACAAGTTAGATCCAAAGCTCGATTAGACCCCATAGCAGAAAACAATGGAGAGAGTGTCGTCCACCATTAAAAATTTCCAAGGGCCATAAAAGTTTTCGATTAATCTGAAATTTATGTTTTACCTTATTTCATGTCTCTCTTAACTTATGAACATGTTGGATCTGAGATAAACATCATAGTAGACCTTAGGAAGGTTTCAACAGTGGGCATCACTCTTCCCATTGTTTTCTATAGTGGGGTCCACTACAAATTTGGATCTAACTCATTCTTTGTCTCGTGCCCTAAAATGATATCTCTAAATGGATGGATGGCGTGGATACAACACATACAGTAATATAGTGAGTCCCACAGAACTTGGTGACGCTTGCGAGTGTTGCTGCTCAACCTTTCAATATCTAATTCGGCTCCATCTGGACTCCTCCAGCTATACGTGAGTCCAAGCATCGGACACGGAAGCGAATTGACCAGTGTACCACACGCCAAAAGGAGGATTGCGTACTAACCTGTCTCGTCCCTAGCTCTGAACGGGCAGTTTTGTCGGTGGGCCCACCTTGATGTATCTGTACATTCAAACCATCAATCCCTTTTCTCAGATTATTTTAAGGCAAGAACACAAAAACATGA
Source organism: Magnolia kwangsiensis (assembly GCA_037074715.1). Taxonomy (NCBI): domain Eukaryota; kingdom Viridiplantae; phylum Streptophyta; class Magnoliopsida; order Magnoliales; family Magnoliaceae; genus Magnolia; species Magnolia kwangsiensis. Next base: position 111,858,482 of record CM073582.1, on the reverse strand, counting down.
GGCATATCTAACGTTCAAGTGGACCACACCACAAATGACTCTTGCATTTAATGCAACTGACATTTAATGCTTTGTGCATTTTAATGCAAGCAAGTTTATTTTTTGGTGTGGTCCACTTATACGTTGGATATGCCTCATTTTTGTGTTCATGCCTTGAAATAATTTAAGAAAAGGAATTGACCATTTGGATGTACAGATACATCAAGGTGAGCCCACGCATAGAACTACCCGTTCAAAGCGAGGACGGGCGGGGGTAGTACGTAATCCGCGTCCCACACGCCTTTCCTGTGGACGCGGATTTCCTGCGGAAGCCTTTCGTAGGTAGTTCCGGTGCTGGGAACGTAGGTGGGTCCCACTGTGATGATTTTTAGGAATCCACTCTGTCCATCCGTTTTGTAAGATAATTTTAGGGGATTAGACCAAACTTGAACAGAATCCAAGACTCGAGTGGGTCATACTAAAGGAAAAGGTAGTTAGGAAAATTCTTACCACTGAAACTTCCCTGCATTTGACAGTGATGTTTACATGCCATCCATACCGTTAATAACATCATTCTTACTGGGATGAACTGAAAACAAAAATATTAGCATGATTCAAAACTTCTGTGGCCCCACGAATATTTCAACTGTAGACGTTCAATTATCACGTTTTCCGCCTACTTGAGCATTATATACGGTTCATTTTTGACCTCATGTCCTAAAATAAACTCATAAAACGAATGGACGGTGAGGATTTCTCACAAACATCCCAGTGGGCCCCACCTACGTTCGCAGCGCAGGAACTTGCTACAAAAGCTTTTGCAAGAAATCCGTGTCCAGCAAGAGATGGGCACGGATTAGCTACCGACAGGTTGAGTAGCGAAACTCGCTACTGAAGTGATGTCACCAAGTTTCGTGGCCCCACGTATGTTCAGTATCCATGCTTTCCATCCATTTGAAGAGATCATTTTAGGAAAATACCCAAAGAATGAGTTAAATCCAAAGCTCCAGTGGACTCCAGCACAAAAAACAGTGGGATAGTGATGCCTACCATTAAAAACTTGTAATGGCTATAAAAGTTTTAGATTAAGCAGATATTTATTTTTTCCCTTTTTTCATGTCTTTTAAACTTTTGAACAGGTTGGATTTCAAATAAACGCTATGGTGGGCCTTAGGATAGTTTCAACGGTGGGAATCACTCTCCTCACTTTTTTCTGTGGTGGGGTCCACTACAGATTTTATCTCCCTCCTTCTTTGGTTCATGCCCTAAAATGATATTTCAAAATGGATGGACGGTGTGAATACAACATATACATCATAGTGGGGCCCACAAAACTTGGTGACATCACTTCAGTAGCGACTCGCTACTCAACTTGTCGGTATCTAATCCACGTCCGTCCCTGCTGGTCTAGGTACGTGTCGTGTTGGAGCACTGACGCTCTAGGTACGTGTCATGCTAGGACGAGCGCTGATGCTCCTCGAGCTACGAGTTGTACAAACGGTTCAAAGTAGATCAAAGTCACATGGCCCCACTGATGTATTTATTATATCTACACTGTTCATCTATTTTTGAAGATCATTTTAGGCCACTATCCAAAAAATGAATCATATTCAAAGATCATCTGAACCACACCACAAATACCAGCATAGATAATGATTTTCACCGTTAAACAATTCGTAAGGCCCACTATAATGTTTATTTTGCATCCAATCTGTTCATAAGGTCATGGAGGCCTGAATGAAGAGGAAAAATAAATTTCATATTGATCCAAAACTAATGTGACCCCAAAAACGGTTTCAATGGTAGACGGTCAATTTCCCTTCTTTTTTTTTTTTTTTTTTTTTACAATGTGGTCCACTTCATAGTTATATCCATCTTATTTTTCACCTCAAGCCTTAAGACGAGCTCGCCAAATGGATGGACGGTTTGATATAACACATGCCTCATGGTCAGACCCACAAAACTTGCTAACATCAATACAACTGCTATATAGTTGTAATGTACAGCAGGAATCCGCTTCCGTCATAGGTTTCTTGCAAAAGAAGTTAGTGGCGCGAGATGTTTATGAGAAATCGACTATGTTCCTACGACTGCGACCCATATAAAAGGACAACTGCAACCCAAATAACAGGATAACTGCGACCGCGACCCATATAATAGGATAACTACAATCCATACTACTGCGAACCATATAACAGGACAACTACGACGCCTATAACAGGAAAACTGCAACCGCGACCCATATAACAAGATAACTGCGACCCATATAACAAAACAAATGCGATCCATACAACTGAACAATTGCAATCCATACAACTGAGACCCATATAACATGACAACTAAGACCTATAATGACCACAATCCATACAACTGAGACCCATATAACATAACAACTAAGACCTATGACGACCACGACCCGAGTGACAACAACGACTCATATAACATGACAACAACGACCTATATAACATGACAACTACGACCCATATAACATGACAACCTCGACCCTTACTACATGACAACCACGATTCATTTGAAGGGTTATGGTTCACATGCACAATAGATCGTGGTTTTCATCTACAAAGGATCGTGGTTAATAATTGACTCCACCTTTAAAATGACACAACAAAAAAAATGAGCGACATGGATTATTCACATACATCAATGTGGGCCCATTTTGGTCATGGTTTGCATGGGTCGTAGTTGTCATGTTATATGAGTCGTGGTTGTGGTTCGTGGTTTGCAACGTGTTCACTTCCTTTTCTACCAAGGCATTGGTACCATAGCTTAAGGCCCACAATGCGATGATCCAATCCATCCACCTTGTCGGCTACCCATATAACATGATAACCACGACTAATATAACATGATAACCACGACCCATATAATAAGATAACAGCGACCCATATAACAAGACAACTGCGATCCATACAATTGCGAACCATATAATAGGACAACTGCGACCCTTATAACATAACAACCACGATCTATATAATATGATAATCACGACCTTTATCAACATGGTCTATATAATATGACAACCACAACCCATATAACATGATAACCACGACCCGTGATAACGACCTGGATGACAACCACGACCCATATAATATGACAACCACGACCCTTACTACATGACAATCATGATCCATTTGAAGGGTTGTGGTTCACATGCATAATAGATCGTGATTTTTATCCACAAAAGTGTTGGATCAAGCCTATATTTATTTTTTTCCCTTCATCCATATCCTTGTGATCATATTAACAGGATTGATAAGAAATAAACATAACTGTGGGCCCTAAAAAGGTTTTAATGGTGGAATTTATTATTCCAACTGTTTCATATGGTAAGGTCCACTTGATCTTTGGGTATGATTAAATTTTGGGTTCAACCGCTAAACTTAGATGAAAAATGGATGGACGACATGGATAGACCACATACATTCACGGTGATACACCAGCCAATCCGCTTCCACTTCTGACGCAGATTAGAAGTTACTCGACTTACATGTAGCTGTACAAGTCTTCGAGGAGTCCAGATTCCCGAGACCTCGGGAAGCCTATTTTAGTAAGTCACGTTACTCGACTTACGCATCCCGATATATGTAGAGATGAATGGTCTTAATGGGCCCATTGTGATGTATATATTTTATCCATACTGTCCATTTATTTTGAATGATCATTTTAAGGAATGAGCCAAAAAATGAGGCATATCAAAGGCTCATGTGGACCACATCATAGAAAACAGTGAAATTGAAAATCTACCATTAAAAACCTTTTGGGACGTGACAACCATGACCCATATAACATGATAACTACGACCTGTGACAACCACGACCAGATGTCAACCACGACTCATAAAACATGACAATCACGACCCATATAACATGACAACTATAGCTCATGACAACCACGACCCATATAATATGACAACCACGACCCATATAACTTGGCAACCACGACCCATATAACTTCACGACCATGATCCATTCGAAGGGTCGTGGTTCATATGTACGATGGATGGTGGTTTTCATCCACAAAGGGTCGTGGTTCATATTTGACCCTACCCCTAAAATGACACAACAAAAAGGATGGGCAGCATGGATTATTCACATACATTAATGTGGGCCTGGTCGTGGTATGCATGGGTCGTAGTTGTCATGTTATATGAGTCTTGTTGTCATGTTGCATGGTCCATGGTTTGCAACGTGTTCACTTCCTTTTCTACTAAACCATTGGTACCATAGCTTAAGGTCATCCACCTTATGGTTGTCATGTTGCATGATTCATGGTTTGTAAGTTCGTGGTTTTCATCCACAAAGGGTCGTGGTTGATATTTGACTTTACTCCTAAAATGACACAGCAAAAAGGATGGACGGCATGGATTATATACATACATCAATATGGGCCCCACGAGTTTAGTCCTTGCCCACGTGCAAAAAAAGCTTCATACACATCACTTTATTGGTGTTAAATATGAGGTAACTTGACGCAGGAAGGACGTGAGGTCGAGCACCGTCTTCCTTAAGATGATAAATATTCCGAATCCACGGAACTTCTCTGGACTCCTCACAGAGACTTCTCGAATCCACGAGGAAAGAAAGTAGAAAATAAGAATAATTTCTAATAAATTCGAAATTGATTAATGAAATCCTAAAATCGAGTTCACAGCCCTTTAAATAAGGGAACCAAGCAATAAGAAAGAAATCAAACTCAAACTACAACTAAAACTCCTAGAATTCGCAACTTACTATAAATAGTAAACTTACTATTTATAGACGGTGGTGATGTCTACTAGTGCGCAAGGTTTTCGGCCAAAAATAGTAAGTGTCCTATTTGGCTTCACCAAACCATTCTCCTAATTATCCTAAGCACTTTTTATGTTGGACACAACTCCTAAAGCCCAACGGATGAAAAGTTATACTCAAACTAAAACTTACTATTTATAGTAAAAATAAAATTAAAACGAGGAAACGACTGTCGATCAGGGAGTGTCTCGCAAATCCGGGCTGCGTAACCCAGCGTAGCAAGGTTGGTTGGTTAAAGTAGCTCGTTCTACCCCAAATTCACACATTTTACGTCAGATAACTCATTCCGGATTGTGAGATACGCCCGATCTAAGGTCCGATGGTCCGGATCACTTCTGTCGCCGACCGTGCCTTTTCTGATCCATCTTGGCCATGAAATTGTCCGCAACCCGCTCTACATCATAACTTCTTAGTCCCTAGAAAACCATGCAACCACTGGACCAAGGTTAGGGGTATTTTCATCCAAAACAATCTCCAAAAGCTACCAGAAGGCCTTTTAGGGAATATACGGGATTCTAGGTAATTTGCCCCAACTTCAAGAAGAATAGGGTCAATTTCCCTACCATATTTCCCGCAGCAAGCCACTTGGGTGGTATGGTAGGCCCCACCATAAAGATTCTCTCGCACAGAATTCAGGAATCTATCGTCAGATGGCCACATCATTTGAATCAACGGACGGAAGGTCTGACTCAAGATATGATATGGGTCACCGTGTGAGCAGATCTAACAGATTTCTTTAGATCCGCACCATTTATAGATTATTATTTTTCCAGATCCTTATAGGACGTGAGCCTTGAGGCACATCCAAAGTTCAAGTGGACCACACCATAAAAAGTAGTGGAGATTAAATGGACTACCATTAAAACCTTCCTAGAGCCAACAGTAAGGTTCGTTTGCCATCCAACCTGGTCATAATATCACACAGGCATGGATGAAGGGCAGAAACAAATGTCAGTTTGATGAGAGCCTTCCGGCCTCAAGAAGTTTTCAATGGTAGACATCAAGTTCATACTGTTTTCTGTGGTGTGGTCCACTTGAGCTTTTGATTGACCTTGTTTTTGTGCTCCTGTCTTAAAAAGACCTGGAAAAAAAAATGGATGGACGGTGTGGATCTAAGAAATACATCATGACCACGTAAACTTCACACGTTTGCTTGCATCCAAGTGGGACCCATCAGTCATGGGTGCAAGCCAAATTCAAAACTCTGATACATGCGGTTGGTGGCCTTTCTTAATGAAATGAATAGTCTAATGGCAGGTTGGTGATATTTCAAATCAAAGTCAGTCAAAACGTGTTTGTCTGTGATGCCAATTGTATAACCACGCCATCTTTCCCCAACATCCACTGATCACTGCGTTTTCAACACACGGGCTTTTGAAGAAGAGAGAAAATGGAGAGCGTAATTGTTGGGTTGGTCATACAAAAATTGAACGATTTTGTAACGAATGAAGCAGATTTGCTACTCGGAGTAGATGAGAAGGTCATATCTCTTCGAACCAAACTTGAATGGATGCGTGCCTTCCTTGAGGATGTCGATAAGATTGGCAGAGAGAATAAAAGATTTAAGATATGGGTGACTCAAATAAGAGACGTAGCCTACGATGCTGAGGATGTCATCGACTCTTACATCTTTAACATTGAACAGAAACAACGAGGAGATACAAGTGCTGGATTTATGAGATGCCTAACTAGTTTTGCTGGTTGCATCAAAGACATACCAGCCATCCATGACGTTGGAAAGAAGATCCTCAACCTAGAAAGAAGGCTCGGCGAGATCAAGGAGAACATATCACAGTACGGCGTCGGCAATATATCAGTTGGTGTAGAAGCTTCATCTTCTTCAAATCAAAGTCAGCTACGGAGGGAGAAGATGGCTCCCATCGTCGAGGAAGCCGATGTGGTCGGTTTTGAGGACGAGACAAAGACACTGGTGGGGCGGCTGATTGAAGGAAATGTGCGGCGTGCTGTCATTTCGATCACAGGTATGGGAGGGATAGGTAAGACTACTCTTGCAAAGAAAGTTTACAATGACATCCATGTAAAGAAGAGTTTCGATTTTCATGCTTGGGTGTATGTCTCTCAACAATATCTAGTCCGAGAGCTTTTACTGAGCATTATAAAATGCTTTAGAGCCCTCGAACGAGATGAAAAAGAGATGACGCCTGAGGAAGACTTGCGGCAGGAACTCTCTCAGCACTTACAAGGGAAGACATATCTGGTGGTAATTGATGATATATGGAGTAGACAAGCTTGGGACAGTTTGGTTTCTGTATTTCCAGATACAGAAAATGGCAGCAGAGTGCTTCTCACGACTCGCAATGAAGATGTAGCAAGGCATGCAGACCCACAGAGTACACCCCATAAACTCCGTTTGCTGGATGGAAACGAGAGCTGGTCACTGTTTTGTAAGAAAGCGCATCCCGGAAATCTTCCTCCTGTGTGCCCTCCAAATCTGGAAGAGTTGGGGAGAAAGATGGTCGCCAAATGTGGAGGTTTACCTCTAGGAATTGCAGTATTAGGAGGCATCCTATCAAGAAAAGAGAAGTCAGTGAATACGTGGAAGAAGGTGCTTAAAAGTGTGGAATGGTGGCTAAATGAAAGTAAAGAAGATGGGATCTCAGGCATATTGGCCCTGAGTTACCATGACATGCCCTATGACTTGAAGCCCTGTTTTCTTTATTTCGGAGCTTTTCCTGAAGATTCTGAAATCTCTGTCAACGAATTGATTCTGTTGTGGATAGCAGAAGGATTCGTTCAGAGAAGAGGAGAAGAAGAAATGGAGGATGTTGCGGAGGATTACCTGGATGAGCTCATCAGTAGAAGCATGATTCAGGTGGCGAGCAGGTGGAGCAATGGAACGGTTCAAAGATGCCGTATTCATGATCTTCTACGAGACCTCTCAATATCAGAAGCGAAGGAGGAGAGATTTCTGGAAGTGCATGGGAACATGGCGCCTGAATTACCCACCAAGGCACGCCGACTTGCAATTACTTATGGTGACATCAGTAAGTCCATCTCTCTTAACCGCTCCACTCCACAACTCCGCTCTTTGTTGCGCTTCAGTTATGAGGAACAAATGCTTGAGAAACCGCAGTTGAAAATCATCTGTGGAGCTTTCAAATTGCTGAGGGTGATGGATCTCCAATCGGTGCGCCTCTATAGTCTCCCTGATGAAATAGGGTATCTAATCCACTTGAGGTACCTATCTCTCGAGAAGACGGGTTGCAAAAGGCTACCATCCACCATTACTTGCCTCTCCAATTTACAGACTCTCGATCTACAACGTACACATGTCAACATGCTACCAGATGATATTTGGAAGATGGAACAGATAAGGCACCTACACCTATCCACCTGTCAAATCAGCAACGTCATGCAAATCCATCGCTTAAGCAATCTCCAGACTCTAAAATTTGTAGAGGCAGGCAGCTGGATAGAAGATGGGTTGGAGAAACTAACCAGTTTGAGAGCTTTGGGAATAGAGGGAGATCTCAAAATGGCATTGTCCCGTTCCATTCGTAAACTGGCAAGCCTCAGATCATTGCGGCTAGAGGCAAGTCCTAATTGCTCGATTCCAGCGTTTCCATCCTTCTCAAATCATCATCATCTATTTTACATGAGTTTGATCGGACCCTTTGAGAAATTACCGGACGTGCATGAGTTCCCACCTAACCTCACAGAGCTATACTTGAGGGGGTCCCAATTAGAGCAAGACCAGATTGGAACGCTGGAGATGCTGCTAAACCTTCGGAAACTCTGTTTATTCTCGAAATCATACGTAGGAAAGGAAATGGTTTGCTCCGTCGGAGGGTTTCCACTGCTCGACTGTTTGAAAATTAATGAATTGGATGAATTAGAGGAGTGGAGAGTTGAGGAAGGAGCGATGCTGAATCTTAGATATTTAGAGATTCGGAAATGCAAAAGATTGAAGATGCTTCCTGATGGATTGCGACATATCAGCACCCTCCAAGATTTGCAGTTAAGACGCATGCCGGAAGAATTCATAGAGAGGGTGCAAAAAGAGGATGGAGAGGACTGGTTTAAGATCCGACACGTACCCTCACTCACCATCAACCCGTAATGTACGGGAATCTTTCCATGTAGGTAATTGGTTTTGGACTTGTTCGCATGATCGCATCCATTTCATCTATCTAGACCGTCGGTTAGGTCCAGTCCACTCATCTTCTGTACTGGATGATCCAAACTGTCCATTTAGTTTCATGGAGAAAGTAGGGACAGGATTGCTCATAGAATATAGGTTTAGTCAAGAACGCTTACTGTCATTTGATTGCTATGATTTTTACAGTGGAGAAGAGTGGACAGTACCTAACGAACGGTCTCCATAGATGATATTGATTCGCACAAGTCCAAATGCAGGTAGGTACATGGAAAAGTTTCCATACACTTAGGGGTTGTTTGGCACCATGGATTAGGAGATTTAGAAGGGATTTCAGAACTGCGTTCTCATATTTCAATTTCAGGGGTGTAAATATGTAAGCTATCTACTTTTCTTGTAAAAATATGTAAGCTATCTACTTTTCTTGTAAATTTTAGGCTTTTTATGAAAATGTCCTCTTGTATTTGTTGGCTAATACTGTATTATTGCTGTAATAAAGACTGAACATGTTTAGGTGAGGCTTATGGCCTTTTGTGGCGCTGTTTGAAATCTTGTATATTTCTTTTAATCATTTCAACACAGTTACCTTTCTCCAATAAAAGTTTGGATGACTCGTATGTTTATTCCGGCTTATATATATTTGACATAAGAATGTTATGGTGCATAAAATGTTGGCATGTGGTTGGTGGATTTGTGTCATAAGTGGGTGATGATGGGTTGAATTTACTTCTTTCATGATTTTCATATGACTTGTTTACGTTTTTAGTAGAGAGCGTTAAACAATGTTCTCACATAGTACTCTTATGTTTCATGCAAATTCTATCAAACAATGTTTTATATGGTGTTTGATGCAACTTCTTTTCATTGTGTATTTAGATTACATGAGTTCATGGATTACCAAACATTAGATATTGATGTTTTCTTGGTTTTCCTTTTGTGGAGGTCAGGTTGGTATCCCGCTCTTTTATTTAATTTTTTCTGCAATCCATCTATAAAATTCAGTGTGATCTGATCATTGTGCACCAAAGAGGCAACGAAACGAATGACAGAGGAGCCTACTCATCCAAAGAGTAAGGGAAATAGACCAAATAAAATTCAGTGTGATCTGATCATTGTTCACCAAAGAGTTAAGGAAACGAATGACAAAGAAGCCTACTCATCCAAAGGGTAATGGAAATAGACCAACTTCAGCAGACTTAAGTTCCAAAGCATGTACGCCTCCTGTTCGAACTAAAGCTTGAAACAAAACTTCTGCTCAGGATCTTTTCTGAGATTCAGGAATAGTAACTGATTCAATCAATTTATGGAGTTGTAAACCAAACATGTCCGCAGTTAGTTCATCAGTTTGGACGGTCCAATTAGTTTGTTCCACTTGGAAAATCATGAGAAGACACGCACATCACAGATGAACTTTTCCATCCCATATATGCCATATAAAAGCAAACCTTTGGAGCGAAGGTCCAATATTCCAGTGAGTTTGCATTAGATATCATATTCCAAGGAACCATATTGGTCACATGACTGCATCTCTGTTTTTCTTTTTCTTTTGGCAGCAAACTAGACTGCATAACTTTACAATCATCATCAATATCAATGCCACGATTCATCTTGAGCATTCATCCATCCAAAAGGACAACATAAGAACGAAACACACACACACACACACACACACACACACACACACACACACACACACACACACAGAGAGAAAGAGAGAGAGAGAGGGGTTTACACAAGAAAAATGACAACGAAAGAAAACCCAAGAAGAGAGAGATGATGATAGAGAATCCAAGCCTTGGGCTTGAATGGAATTGACCTTATCACAATCTGATGGTACACTGCTGCAAGCGCTGCCCCAATGAATGGGCCAACCTAAAATATCCAATGGTCATCCCACGCATGGTCCTTTTTGTAGATGATGGCAGCTCAAAGGCTCCTGGCTGTGTTGATGCTGCTTCCAATAATGGGAAGGGTGGCCAAGTGCTAAGAACACAGCTAACTCAATTGGGAGAGGTGCAAGGATAGGCACATGAGAATATCTAGCATTTCTCTTGGCATCAGTGGCAGAGAAGACAGTGTAGACAAGAACAAATGTGCCCACAATCTCAGCACACAAACCATCTCCCCGGGTGTAGCCATGATTCACAACATTGGCTACCCCACCCAACATCTGGTAAGGGCCCTTTTGGAATCCTTTCACCACACCAGCCCCACAGATTGCCCCCAACCACTGCGTCACCACGCAGAAAACAACCCTCATCAGGGAGATCTTCCTGGCCACCATAGGGCTGCTGCTGTTTTGTTGGCACTTGCCAGAATGGTTGTACAGAGCTGTTTCCAGTCAAGAAATTTCAGGTGAGTGCGTCCATGTTCCACTAAAAAATAATAATAATAGAATAAAATAAAAGGAAAAGGAACGAGAAAAGACAGCAGCAGCCCAAATGTCACAGCTGTGTTTATGTGTCCACGTGAAATACCAGCCATACGATAGACCAAGGCAAAGATCATGCCACCAAATGCCCAATCCCCTGAATACCCACACTGGAATACATGGCAGGTGTCCTTTTGACACCAATGACAGTGAGGATGGTGATGTAGAGGAATAGGAATTTAGCCATGAACTCTGCAATCCTAGCCCTCCAAAATGATCATGACTGAGCTCACTAGGCTCAAACAAGGGTGGTGGTGGTGGTTCCTTGCAGTCCTGGTCTTGGCTCTGTGCAGCTGTCCCAGAGAGCTGCCTCTCTAAGAACTTGTTTGCTCCCAGCTTCGCATGACTATAGCTATACCTTTGATGGCTCTGTAAATTGGCAATATGAAACTGCTGAAGCATTAAAATGTCTAAACAAATGCATTAATGCTTAACAAAATATTCTTTACTTGAGGTTACCTTAATAAATTTTGTTGCAAGCATTTAAAAGTGAAATATGTTATGATATGCATGCATGCATATGATATGTTGGCCCACTAAAATCCTTCCATCAGTTAAGAGGACCCCTCGTCTTAGGGCTTTTGGATATAAACGTGCTGTTCAGTAGTACATGGGAGCACAAATGAATGGATCCTTAATTGGTGGAAAGGATAGGACCCACTATTCACACGCATCGTCTCCTTTCTTTTAAATGAATGGGTGCTTTTATTACTCAAAAGATGCAAATAATTACAAACCCATGGAAGCTAAATGAAGAACTATACAGAGGCACGGCACAAGGAACTACAAAAAATTCATGATATCCCAACTTCATCTCATAATCCCTTCCTTGCGTCGCTGCTGTTCGCTTTCCCATAGGATTGCTTCCTAGCTCGCCTAAAACTGATTCCGTTGGATTCCCTTTCCCCGACTATCAAATGAGGTCTATTCCACCATCAGGTTGAAAATTCCGTTCAATAATATCCCAGAGGAGAACTCTTTCCTTTGAAAATACAAGCATTGCTCTCTTTCCACTATCTTCCACTTAGATCCTGTCCACCCTTCAGAAAGCTCCAACACTATCATCCGAGTGACACAATTCATTCCAAATTTTCTGAAAATTGCTTTCCACATTTGATATGCATAGTTACAATGAATCAGTAACCGTGAGCAATTCTCCTCTGCTTCACTGCACATTGGACACCTATTAGGCATTTGAATCCCTCTTCTCTGCAGCTTGTATATAGTTAGAATGTTATTTCTGTATGCTTCCAAACACAAAACACTTTCAATGTAACTCTTTCCCAAACCACTAAAGTGCATTCCACCCCCGACAAAGTGCTACTCCCACATGGCATCTTCTTAGGGGGACAATACAGGCAGGTTGGGTGTTTTATGTAACTTATTCTCATGGTATATTAGATTATATGTTTTCATGGATTACCAAATATTAGATATTGATGTTTACTTGGTTTGCTTTTCGTGAAGTCAGAATGATGTCTCCCTTATTATATAATCTTTTCTTCAATCTATCAATAAAGTTCAGTATGATCTGATCGTTTTGCATCAAAGAGGCAAGGAAACAAATGACAAAGGAACCTATTTTACTCCAATGAGTAAGAGAAATAGGCCAACTTTAGTAGACTCAATTCCAAGGCACATTAGCATGGTGTTCTCCTATTTGAATTGGAGTTTGACGCTGAACTTCTGCTCAGGATCTTTTTCTGAGATTCAGTAATAGTAATCAATTCAATCAATTTATGGAGTTCCCAATGTCATTCTCTGCCATCCATAGTATGCCTGGTGCATTTACACATCAACAATCTTCTCAACAGTTTAGACTATCAAATTAGTTTGTCTCACTTCACATGGGACAGCACAAAAAGACACACTTCATAGACAAATTTTTCCATCCCAAATATGCCACAATTAAAAACAAACCTCTGAAACAAAGGTCTAATAATAGTCCACTAAGTTTGGATTAGCAATCATGTCTCCCACGAACCATTTTGGTCATATGAATATAGCTTCTTTGCAAACTAGACAGCATAACCTTCTTAGTTTACACACATAATCATTATCAATATCAACGCCACATTTCATATTCATAATGCTCCACACATCATCCATCCAAAAGGACAACATAGAGAGAGAGAGAGAGAGGGTGTGAGACCCGTATCTTGGTTCGTACCTTTCCGTAGACTTCCGCGGTCTTACCGGTCGAATTCCGGCGACCTTCGACCCTTAACCGATATCGACGCGCGACCCTGATTCATATACCAACAACCCGAGTCGACTCAACCCGAGACCAATACCATAGCGACCGCGCCGTCGCCGCTGTTCCGATACCGCGACTCGTGCGCCGAGGCGATACCCTGGTCAAGAGATGTGGGCCAACGTTCGGTGCGAGAAAACGCCACGCGTTGCGAAATCCAAGGGAATCTCTACAATGTGTCACATCAATCACATCAATCCCATCAATCAATCAATCCATCAAGCCATCACATGTCAAGTACACATCACTTTATTCCATTTTTCCAAGCAGCCACAAAGTCTCCCAAAACCATACCTCTCTTACACAAAAAGCCACAAAAGTCAAGCTTTTCTTACACCTCCCATACCTCTCTTACACAAAAAGCCTCAAAAGTCAAGCTTTTCTTACACAACCATCACTCACCATATCCATCCATCATTCTCTCTCTCTCCCTTACATCACTCTCTCTCTTTCTCTCTTTCTCATTTCAAATTTCCAAGCAACAAAAGAGTTCCAAGACTCCATACGTATGGAGTTTTCCAAATCTCTCTAAGCTTCAAGTGGCCCACCTCCCTACCCCATCATCTCTCATCTCAACCCTCCATTCTTCATCTCATCCATTGAAGTTAAAGCTAAGGTGCCAAGGAGCCCCAAGGAGCAAGAAGATTGGATGGTGGGTGCCTCTATAGGGTAGTTTTTCTTATTTTTATGGTGGACCAAGTGAGGCCCACCGATCAATGGTGTGGATCTCACTTGGGACCCTAAGATAAGGCCGATGGCCTACTTGGATCATCATGATCATTCCATGATGGGGCCATTCTCCATGGACCCCATCATGATGTTTATTTTCTTTAGAAAGGTCATCTAGACCATCCATATTGGTGGGGAAAGGATCCCCACCGTTGATCTTCAGTTTTGATGGTCACATGTGCAAAATGACCCACTTGATGTATGATTTCATGTAAGGGAGGGCCCATAATGTCGGGGTCCCTCCATCACAAGGCGTGTCCCACTCTCTATCTCTCTCTCTCTTTTATTTATTTTATTTTATTTTATTTTTATGCTATATGATTGTGTGGCCCACTTGAATGGATCCCACCTTCACATTATTTTTTTTAAGATGTATTCAAGTGGGGCCCACCATATACATTATACCCATATCACTTATCCGTGGTGGCCCACTCCATCAGGGCCCACCACATTGCATTTCTTTTAAGGGACCAAGACCGTCCAGCGTCTGGGACGCTGGACGTTTCAAAGGAAAGAGAGAAAAAGGGAAAGAAAAAAAGGAATTTTTGGGTGGTCCACTTGCCTAGGCCCCACCTTGATGTATATGTTCGATCCAAGCCGTCCACCCTCTTACCTACGGTATTTTAGCCGTTGGGTAGAAGTTTGGGGCTGATTGGAAGACCTGGTGGGCCATAACATCAAAGAATGCATCACTACCATTCAAGGATCCTTCTCTGTTTTTATTTCAATTTCTAATCCTAAAAAAATTCAAACTCTGGACTCATTTCGACTGTTGCGGGCCACTGAACGCAATGGCCGGAGCGGATTTCATTTTATCAGGCCCCATGTGCGAAAAACCACAGGAAAACCATTTTTCCTGGTTTTTAGAAAGAGGCAGAGCCTCTGCCTTTCACATCAGCGGGCAGCGCTGCACGCTGAGGCGTGCAGCCGTGAGGGTGGGCGTCCAGCAGGGGCCCATGGCCCTGCTTGTGGGCCCCACCATACTGTTTATTTGTCATCCGACCTGCTCATGAGGTGGGCCACCCCAGTGGTGGGTCCCCCTCCAAAAATGGGACTGATCCAAAACTCAGGTGGCCCACACCACGTGAAACAGTGTGGATTGAATTCTACCATTAAAAAGGTTTTGGGGTCCACAGAAGTTTTGGATCAAGATGAAATTTGTGTATTCCCTTCATCCAGGTCTGAGTGACCCCGTGAACTGGTTGGATTTCTAATAAACGTTTAAGTGGGCCCCACGTGGAGCCCACAATGATGTATGCATTTTATCTCCACTGTCTAGTGGACGGTAGAGTCCTAGTGTTGTGATGGTGGAGCCCATGGGGCGTGCGTGCGTACGTGTGTGTGGGTGTGCATGCGTGTGTGCGTACGGCGTGAGTGTGTGTGTGCGTGTGCGCGTGCAGTGTGAGTGCATGCAGCGTGTGTATGTGTGTGTGTATATATATATATATATATATATATATATATATATATATATATATATATATATATATATATATATATATTATACTATATATATAACGTTATATAATATTATTTATAATATTGTATTATGTTATATATAATATTGTATATATTATATATATCTTTAACAGTTGTAGATTTCATGTTACATGCACGATGATGGGTCTTCATGTGGGCCCCCCCACCGTTGATACAGGTGCTACATCTAATCTGCTCGTCCACTTTAAAGATCATTTTGTGGAATGAGTCAAAGTATGAGCTAGATCCATAGTCTAAGTGGGCCCCATCTTATCATGATTTGAGGCTCATCCTAAGGTATTTGTGACATTTATTGGGGCCCACTTTGATGTGGATGTAAGGCCCATGGGATTGGACCATTTGATATATCCCAAGGCCCTTGGGACCAGACCCATTTAAATTGTATAAGGCCTATGAGTTTAGGCCCATTTAAATTGTATAAGGCCTATGAGTTTAGGCCCATTTAAATTGTATAAAGCCTATGAGTACGGGCCCATCTGAGTTGTAGAAGGCCTAGGGGTTTAGGCTCATTTGACTCATGTTAGGTCTATGGGTTGAGGCCCACTTGATCTACATGTGGGGTCCCAATTGGTGTGGCCCATTTGATACATATTAGACTCATGTGACCAGGTCCAATTGATGCAATCCAAGGCCCACGGGTTTTGACCCATTGCAATGCACATAGGACCCATTGGTGTGGCCCATTTATGTGGCCCATCTGATGAATAAAAGGCCCATAGGATATGGCCCATTTGATATATATGTAAGGTCCAATGGGGACAACCTACGGTCCATTGCAATGTGTAAATCCATTATAGACTAAGTACTGAAGTTTACATAGATCGTGCCTTGGGAGCAATGTTGGTTTGACGTCCACATTGCGAGTGTAATGTTGGTTGGATGTCCACATTACGACTCTCCTCAGGGCCCATTATTGGGCCGTACTTATCGTATATAGGCCGTCCAGGTCCATCTGCATTGTAAGATAGTTTATTTTATTATAACATGTTTAGTACAGTTTCATGACTCATGATTATACGCATCATATGTATGCTTGACGTGAGAATTGTCTGATCATAACATTTGCCTTCGGGCAGGTTGTTTATGGGCTCCCGGTTAGGCGGTGTTGCCCTACATGAGCGCACGATATGCGCAGGATTTGATGCATGACTGGATAGCGTGAATCATGCATATCGCATTTGTATGACATGGATATTATACGCCCTAGCGACATCGGGGTCGTAACTTCCACAGATGTATCGTGGTTGGCAGGATTGGATACCGAAAATCTTGTTCTACATGCGGTACTATAGATATCCCTGGGTGAAAGTTCCTAAACCCTTATGGTACCAAGAGGTTGCTCCAACGTCTAGACCGAGTGGGTAGATGAGCATTGAATGCCGAATACCAGAAGGTTGCCCTCTCCACTGTGTCGTGGTCGGTTGGAAGGAGGTGCGGCCTTACCCGCCCGAGTGTAGGGGGCAATGCTAGCCTGATTTTGACCAGCTCGAAGAATGGGTCCGCTATCGACGAGTCGCGCCCGATATTGGCAGACGGATAGTGTGGTCTCTTCCACTTACCTTATTGTGCGCGATGTGGCGGCAATCTGGTTTAGAGTGTACTAGACCCCGGTGATATCCCCTATTTTGAGCTGTATTGATGTGTGGACATAGATGAGGATCTGTATGCTTGAGTTGCATTGCATATCGCATGGCCTTGGGATGGCCGATACCATTCATGTCTTGCATTGCATAGCCTTGGTACGGCTCATGATATCATGGTTCCATCTGCATATTTCACATTACTCTGACATTGCATGTTCATATTACTACCTTGCGCACACACTTTCACCACCCTCTAAGCTTTCTGTAAGCTTATGCACGACCGTTGTGTGCAGGTAACGTTGGTTCGCAGCAGCGCTGAGGCAGGAGCACGTTGCAGGGCGTTTTGGAGTTTTTATCCTTTACCATTGTATTTTCCTTTATGCTCATTGTACTTGTAAAGTTTTTTATCATAGTGGAAATGTAATGGAGTACTTGGTTGTTGTTTGTGGGTTATGCCTTTGGTTATGCTTATTACGAATCAAACTGACATTGAAAATCCTCCTCGTAGCATCCCAGGATCGGAACCTGTCGAATGGGAGCTAGGAGCCGAGAATGGGGTTATACGGAGGCTGTCGGCACCGGATTCGGCGATCGGAAATTTTGTGAGCCCGGTTTCCGAGTTTGGGGCGTGACAGAAGTTGGTATCAGAGCATAACTTGAGAATAACCGAGAACAACATTACATGTCTGCTATGAGTGAAGAATGGATAAGTCCCGAAGTTCGGATAGCTTCGCGACCTTCCAATACAGACCGTTAACGTGTGTACCTTCGAAAGTTTTGAAGTTGATAGGCACCTTCTCTCTTTCCTTTAGGACATGGCACCTGGGAGGGTTACCCGATCGACTCCCGCACCACCACCTGAGGATTCTGCTTTACCATCGGAGGCTCCAGCTTTACCACCTGCATCTCCCGTTCCACCCTCAGAGATCCCTGGTCCCTTCCCTGAGGATGACATTCCTCCATCTGAGGCCGATGCGGAGCCGACCGTGACTGTGAGTGCCTCTCAGTTACAGCAGATGTTACAGGCGGTGACAGCCACACTACAGGGACAGGGCAGATGCCCAGTTGTTTCACCAGCTCAAGCAGATCCCCCACGTTTTCAGGGCGAGCCAGATCCGACCGCAGCAGAGAGATGGCACTCCGATGTGGAGAAGATTTTCGATACCATGTCATGTACGACCGAGCAGCGCGTCCGGCTAGTAGTATTTCTCTTCCAGGGTGAGGCCGAGCATTGGTGGACCTCTGTTACCCGTGTTGCCGGACCTGATTATGTCTGGACATGGGAGGACTTTGTTGACCGATTCGAGGAGCAGTACTTCCCCGACCATATCCGTCTTCAGCGAGCCTTAGAGTTCGAGACTCTAGTGCAGGGAGACATGACTGTGGCACAGTACGCGGTCCGTTTATATGGTTGATGACGAGGGGCGGAAGGCCCGCCGTTTCGAGCACGGCTTACGTTACGGCCTTCAAGGTCGTGTTATTGGGCATGAGCTCCCTACTTTCCAGGCAGTAGTGCGGAGAGCTGAGATTTATGAGACTGAGTGGGCCGGTTCTCAGTCTGATCGTGGTCAGAGGAGAGACCGGAAGAGGCAGGCTTCTTCCAATGGTTCCCATCAGCGTCGACCACAGCAGCAGAGGCGTACAGGTGGCCCAGCTTTTCGAGCACCATCAACACCAGCAGCACCTCCACCACCACCTCAGAGGCAGTTCACAGGCACTTGCTTTAGGTGCGGTGCGACGGGATACCATTCATGGGAGTGTCCCAGCCCCCAGCAGCAGCAGAGAGGTCCATAGCAGCAGAGACCTCCACCACAGCAGCAGAGACCCCCACAGCAGCAGCGACAGCAGCCTTCACCACCGAGGCCACCTCAGCAGCAGCATCAGCATTATCACTAGCCTCAGAGGCCACAGCAGCAGAGGCAGCAGTTTCGACAGCCTCAGCGATCCCAGCAGCAGCAACAGCATATTCAGAGGGGACAGACACCTCCCCAGCCAGCTCAGGCTAGATTCTATGCGGCTTAGCAGGATCCGCAGTCATCCGGAGGAGTCGTTAAGGGTATACTTTCAGTTTCTACATGCATTGCACGAGTGTTGTTTGATTCCGGTGCATCGCACTCCTTTGTGGCCGAGAGCTTCTGTCGATCGGCTGGCTTACCGTTGGAGCCTACTGATGAGAGCCTATCAGTATCGACTCCCTTGGGGAGGAGTGCAGTGTTAGGACGATTTTGCTCGTCATGCCCCGTTCTAGTTGGGGATACCTTCCTGCCCGCTGATTTGTTTGTTTTGCCGATGTCCGAGTTCGACGTCATCCTGGGCATGGATTGGCTCGCTGAGTATTATGCCATTTTATACTGCGCCACGAGGACCGTCACGTTCTATATACCCGGCGTGCCACAGTTCCAGTTCGTTGCTGAGCCTAGAGGAGAGCAGTTGTCTTGTTTGATGTCATGCGCCATAGAGGAGCCTGTTGCCGCTTGCACCGACCATTTGCCCGTGGTTTGCGATTTTCCTGATGTGTTCCAGGAGATTCCGGGATTACCGCCTCGTCGACTCACCGAGTTTCAGATTGATCTCGTGCCCGGTACCGCGCCTATTTCGAAGGCCTCGTATCATATGGCACCGTTGGAGTTCCGAGAACTACAGAAGCAGTTGGACGAGTTACGTGAGTTAGGTTTTATCCATCCGAGCAGTTCACCGTGGGGAGTGCCGGTACTCTTCGTGAAGAAGAAGGATGGCTCGTTGAGGCTCCGCGTTGACTATCGCGAGCTCAACAAAGTCACGATCAAGAACAAGTACCCGCTCCATAGGATTGATGATTTGTTTAACCAGCTGCAGGGTGCACAGTTCTTTTCGAAGATTGACCTGCGTTCCGGTTATCACCAGATTCGGGTCCGAGATGAGGACATTCCGAAGACAGCATTCAGGACGCGTTACGGTCATTTTGAGTTTCAGGTCATGTCCTTCGGACTGACCAATGCACCCGCGGTCTTCATGCAGCTGATGAACGAGGTCTTCCGCCCATATCTGGATCAGTTTGTTGTAGTCTTCATCGACGACATTCTGATCTACTCGAAGACCCGTGAGGAGCATGAGCAGCACTTGGAGATTACCTTGCAGACCCTCCGCGCACACCAGCTTTATGCGAAGCTGGAGAAGTGTGAGTTTTAGCAGGAGGTAAAGTTCCTCGGTCACGTGGTGACGAGGGAGGGTGTGGCGGTGGACCCCTCGAAGGTCGAGGCAGTGCGTCAGTGGGGCCAGCCCACGACTGCGACAGAGATCCGTAGTTTCCTTGGTCTAGCGGGCTATTATCGACGTTTCATTGAGGGTTTCTCTCGTATTGCAGCCCCGTTGATCAGGTTGACTCGGAAGGGCGTAGAGTTTATTTGGAGTGACGCCTGCGAGCGAGCATTTTTAGAGTTAAAGGACCGTCTGACGTCCGCTCCTGTCCTCACTCTTCCCTCTGGGAGTGACGGCTTTATTGTATTCACTGATGCCTCGCATATCGGTTTGGGTGCTGTCCTGATGCAGCACGGGAGACCAGTGGCCTTTGCGTCTCGTCAGCTCAAGGTCCATGAGCTGAACTATCCTACGCATGACTTAGAGCTGGCTGCAGTTGTCTTCGCACTGAAGGTGTGGAGGCACTACCTTTATGGGGTTAGGTTCGAGCTCTTCTCTGATCACAAGAGCTTGAAGTACCTCTTCTCGCAGTCTGAGTTGAATATGAGACAAAGGCGCTGGATGGAGCTCTTGAAAGACTATGATTTTGATCTCCAGTACCACCCAGACAAGGCGCACGTGGTGGCAGATGCCCTCAGCCGACAACCACGAGGCCTAATGGCGCATATAATGATTCAGGAGTGGCGGATGCTTGAGGATATTGCAGCGTATGACTTTGAGTTCAGCCTGCAGTCTTCCATCGTACAGTTATCGAGCTTGTCGATTCAACCCTCTCTTGTCGCTAGGGTGATCGAGGCTCAGCAGGCTGATGAGTCGTTACAGAGTTATATGGCTGAGGCGGCATCTGAGGGTCAGACAGATTGGCAGATTGGTACAGACGGTGGACTTCATTTCAGAGGCCGATTATGTGTCCCGGATATTCCAGAGTTACGCAGAAATCTTATGACCGAGGCACATCGATCACGATTTTCTATCCACCCGGGCTCGACGAAGATGTACCGTGACATGAGACGACAGTATTTTTGGACGGGGATGAAGCGCCAGATCGTCAGTTTTGTTGCCGAGTGTGACACGTGTCAGCATGTCAAGGCCGATCATCAGAGACCTCCTGGTCTATTGCAGCCGTTGAGCATCCCGATGTGGAAGTGGGAGCACGTGTCGATTGATTTCATTATGGGTTTGCCGAGGACTCAGCGCGGTCATGACGCCATTTGGGTTGTTGTGGATCGTCTGACGAAGTCGGCACATTTCCTTGCGATGCGTGCGACTTGGTCTATGGACCGGCTTGCGAGATTATTTATTGAGGAGATTGTGAGACTGCATGGCATTCCAGTCTCGATCGTTTCTGACCGAGACTCGAGGTTCACGTCTCAATTTTGGGGGAGCTTCCAGCGTGCGATGGGGACTGATTTGCAGCTCAGCACTGCGTACCATTCGCAGACCGATGGCCAGACCGAGAGGGTCAATCAGATACTTGAGGATATGCTTCGGGCCTGCGCGATTGACTTCGGGGGTAGCTGGGATGAGCATTTGCGATTGGCTGAGTTCGCGTACAATAACAGTTATCGGGCGACCATCGGCATGACTCCTTTTGAGGCACTATATGACAGACCATGCAAATCACCGAGTTGTTGGACCGAGGTTGGAGAGCGCCGTCTCCTAGGTCCTGAGCTTGTGCAGGAGACTTCAGAGGCTATAGATATCATCAGGCAGAGGATGCGCACAGCTCAGAGCCGACAGAAGAGTTCTGCTGATCGTTAGCGTCGTCCCTTGGAGTTTGATGTAGGGGACCATGTGTATCTCAAGGTCTCGCCCATGAAGGGCGTAGTTCGATTTGGAGCGAAGGGCAAGCTTGCCCCGAGATTCATAAGACCTTTTGAGATCATTGGGCGCGTTGGCGCCGTGGCCTATCTGCTTGCCTTGCCATCACAGTTGTCTGGCGTCCACGACGTTTTCCATGTCTCCATGTTGAGGAAGTGTGGGTCAGACATAGTTCCCGTTATTGATTGGCAGTCGCTGGAGGTTCGTGAGGACGCTTCTTATATTGAGCAGCCAGTCCATATCCTTAATCGGAAGGAGCAGGTCCTCAGAACCAAGGTCATTCCGTTGGTGAAGGTGCAGTGGGGTCACCATTCTGTAGAGGAGGCTTCGTGGGAGCGTGAGGCTAAGATTCGAGAGCGTTATCCTCATCTCTTTGATGGTTGATCATTTGATGTATTTTGTATGCTATCTTCGATTCTATATAATGATATTATGACGTTTCTTTTTCATGAGTTATGCTTGGTTGCGATGCTTGTGTAAATTTCGAGAACGAAATTTTTATAAGGAGGGGAGAGCTGTGAGACCCGTATCTTGGTCCGTACCTTTCCGTAGACTTCCGCGGTCTTACCGGTCGAATTCCGGGGACCTTCGACCCTTAACCGATATCGACGCGCGACTCTGATTCATATACCGACAATCCGAGTCGACTCAACCCGAGACCAATACCATAGCGACCGCGCCGTCGCCGCGGTTCCGATACCGAGACTCGCGCACCGAGGCGATACCCTGGTTAAGAGATGTGGGCCAACGTTCGGTGGGAGAAAATGCCGCGCGTTGCGAAACCCAAGGGAATCTCTACGATGTGTCACATCAATCCCATCAATCAATCAAATTATCAAGCCATCACATGTCAAGTACACATTACTTTATTCCATTTTCCCAAGCAACCACAAAAGTCTCCCAAAACCATACCTCTTACACAAAAAGCCACAAAAGTCAAGCTTTTCTTACACCTCTCATACCTCTCTTACACAAAAAGCCTCAAAAGTCAAGCTTTTCTTACACAACCATCACTCACCACATCCATCCATCACTCTCTCTCTCTCCCTTACATCACTCTCTCTCTTTCTCTCTCTCATTTCAAATTTCCAAGCAACAAAAGAGTTCGAAGACTCCATATGTATGGAGTTTTCCAAATCTCTCTAAGCTTCAAGTGGCCCACCTCCCTAGCCCATCATCTCTCATCTCAACCCTCCATTCTTCATCTCATCCATTGAAGTTTAAGCTAAGGTGCCAAGGAGCCCCTAGGAGCAAGAAGATCAGACAGTGGGTGCCTTTATAGGGTAGTTTTTCTTATTTTTATGGTGGACCAAGTGAGGCCCACCGAACAATGGTGTGGATCTCACTTGGGACCCTAAGATAAGGCCGATGGCCTACTTGGATCATCATGATCATTCCATGATAGGGCCATTCTCCATGGACCCCATCATGATGTTTATTTTCTTTAGAAAGGTCATCTAGACCATCCATATTGGTGGGGAAAGGATCCCCACCGTTGATCTTCAGTTTTGATGGTCACATGTGCAAAATGACCCACTTGATGTATGATTTCATGTAAGGGAGGGCCCATAATGTCGGGGTCCCTCCATCACAAGGCGTGTCCCACTCTCTATCTCTCTCTCTCTTTTATTTATTTTATTTTATTTTATTTTTATGCTATATGATTGTGTGGCCCACTTGAATGGATCCCACCTTCACATTATTTTTTTTAAGATGTATTCAAGTGGGGCCCACCATATACATTATACCCATATCACTTATCCGTGGTGGCCCACTCCATCAGGGCCCACCACATTGCATTTCTTTTAAGGGACCAAGACCGTCCAGCGTCTGGGACGCTGGACGTTTCAAAGGAAAGAGAGAAAAAGGGAAAGAAAAAAAGGAATTTTTGGGTGGTCCACTTGCCTAGGCCCCACCTTGATGTATATGTTCGATCCAAGCCGTCCACCCTCTTACCTACGGTATTTTAGCCGTTGGGTAGAAGTTTGGGGCTGATTGGAAGACCTGGTGGGCCATAACATCAAAGAATGCATCACTACCATTCAAGGATCCTTCTCTGTTTTTATTTCAATTTCTAATCCTAAAAAAATTCAAACTCTGGACTCATTTCGACTGTTGCGGGCCACTGAACGCAATAGCCGGAGCGGATTTCATTTTATCGGGCCCCATGTGCGAAAAACCACAAGAAAACCATTTTTCCTGATTTTTGGAAAGAGGCAGAGCCTCTGCCTTTCACATCAGCGGGCAGCGCTGCACGCTGAGGCGTGCAGCCGTGAGGGCGGGCGTCCAGCAGGGGCCCATGGCCCTGCGTGTGGGCCCCACCATACTGTTTATTTGTCATCCGACCTGCTCATGAGGTGGGCCACCCCAGTGGTGGGTCCCCCTCCAAAAATGGGACTGATCCAAAACTCAGGTGGCCCACACCACGTGAAACAGTGTGGATTGAATTCTACCATTAAAAAGGTTTTGGGGCCCACAGAAGTTTTGGATCAAGATGAAATTTGTGTATTCCCTTCATCCAGGTCTGAGTGACCCCGTGAACTGGTTGGATTTCTAATAAACGTTTAAGTGGGCCCCACGTGGAGCCCACAATGATGTATGCATTTTATCTCCACTGTCCAGCGGACGGTAGAGTCCTAGTGTTGTGATGGTGGAGCCCATGGGGCGTGCGTGCGTACGTGTGTGTGGGTGTGCATGCGTGTGTGCGTACGGCGTGTGTGTGTGTGCGTGTGCGCGTGCAGTGTGAGTGCATGCAGCGTGTGTATGTATATATATATATATATATATATATATATATATATATATATATATATATATATATATATATATATATATTATACTATATATATAACGTTATATAATATTATTTATAATATTGTATTATGTTATATATAATATTGTATATATTATATATATCTTTAACAGTTGTAGATTTTATGTTACATGCACGATGATGGGTCTTCATGTGGGCCCCCCCACCGTTGATACAGGTGCTACATCTAATCTGCTCGTCCACTTTAAAGATCATTTTGTGGATGAGTCAAAGTATGAGCTAGATCCATAGTCCAAGTGGGCCCCATCTTATCATGATTTGAGGCTCATCCTAAGGTATTTGTGACATTTATTGGGGCCCACTTTGATGTGGATGTAAGGCCTATGGGATTGGACCATTTGATATATCCCAAGGCCCTTGGGACCAAACCCATTTAAATTGTATAAGGCCTATGAGTTTAGGCCCATTTAAATTGTATAAGGCCTATGAGTTTAGGCCCATTTAAATTGTATAAAGCCTATGAGTACGGGCCCATCTGAGTTGTAGAAGGCCTAGGGGTTTAGGCTCATTTGACTCATGTTAGGTCTATGGGTTGAGGCCCACTTGATCTACATGTGGGGCCCCAATTGGTATGGCCCATTTGATACATATTAGACTCATGTGACCAGGTCCAATTGATGCAATCCAAGGCCCACGGGTTTTGACCCATTGCAATGCACATAGGACCCATTGGTGTGGCCCATTTATGTGGCCCATCTGATGAATAAAAGGCCCATAGGATATGGCCCATTTGATATATATGTAAGGTCCAATGGGGACAACCTACGGTCCATTGCAATGTGTAAATCCATTATAGACTAAGTACTGAGGTTTACATAGATCGTGCCTTGGGAGCAATGTTGGTTTGACGTCCACATTGCGAGTGTAATGTTGGTTGGATGTCCACATTACGACTCTCCTTAGGGCCCATTACTGGGCCGTACTTATCGTATATAGGCCGTCCAGGTCCATCTGCATTGTAAGATACTTCATTTTATTATAACATATTTAGTACAGTTTCATGACTCATGATTATACACATCATATGTATGCTTGACGTGAGAATTGTTTGATCATAGCATTTGCCTTCAGGCAGGTTGTTTGTGGGCTCCCGGTTAGGCGGTGTTTCCCTACATGAGCGCACGATATGCGCAGGATTTGATGCATGACTGGATAGCGTGAATCATGCATATCGCATTTGTATGACATGGATATTGTACGCCCTAGCGACATCGGGATCGTAAATTCCACAGATGTATTGTGGTTGGCAGGATTGGATACCGAAAATCTTGTTCTACATGGGGTACTATAGATATCCCTGGGTGAAAGTCCCTAAACCCTTATGGTACCAAGAGGTTGCTTCAACATCTAGACCGAGTGGGTAGATGAGCGTTGAATGCCGATTACCAGATGGTTGCGCTTTCCACTGTGTCGTGGTCGGTTAGAAAGGAGTGCGGCCTTACCCGCCCGAGTGTAGGGACTGGATAGCGTGAATCATGCATATCGCATTTGTATGACATGGATATTGTACGCCCTAGCGACATCGGGATCGTAACTTCCACAGATGTATCGTGGTTGGCAGGATTGGATACCGAAAATCTTGTTCTACATGGGGTACTATAGATATCCCTGGGTGAAAGTCCTTAAACCCTTATGGTACCAAGAGGTTGCTTCAACATCTAGACCGAGTGGGTAGATGAGCGTTGAATGCCGATTACCAGATGGTTGCGCTTTCCACTGTGTCGTGGTCGGTTAGAAAGGGGTGCGGCCTTACCCGCCCGAGTGTAGGGGGCAATGCTAGGCTGAGTTTGACCAGCTCGAGGAACGGGTCCGCTATCGACAAGTCGCGCCCGATATTGGCAGTCGGATAGTGTGGTCTCTTCCACTTACCTTATTGCGCGCGATGTGGGGGCAATCTGGTTTAGAGTGTACTAGACCCCGGTGATATCTCCTATTTTGAGCTGTATTGATGTGTGGACATAGATGAGGATCTATATGCTTGAGTTGCATTGCACATCGCATGGCCTTGGAATGGCCGATACCATTCATGTTTTGCATTGCATAGCCTTGGTACGGCTCATGATATCATGGTTCCATCTGCATATTCCGCATTACTCTGACATTGCATGTTCATATTACTACCTTGCGCACACACTTTCACCACCCTCTAAGCTTTCTGTAAGCTTATGCACGACCGTTGCGTGCAGGTGACGTTAGTTCGCAGCAGCGCTGAGGCAGGAGCACGTTGCAGGGCGTTTTGAAGTTTTTGTCCTTTACCATTGTATTTCCCTTTATGCTCATTGTACTTGTAAAGTTTTTTATCATAGTGGAAATATAATGGAGTACTTGGTTGTTGTTTGTGGGTTATGCCTTTGGTTATGCTTATTACGAATCAAACTGACATTGAAAATCCTCCTCGTAGCATTCCAGGATCGAAACCTGGCGAATGGGAGCTAAGAACCGAGAATGGGGTTCTACGGAGGCTGTCGGCGCCGGATTCGGCGATTGAGAATTTTGTGAGCCCGGTTTTCGAGTTTGGGGCGTATCAGAGGGGGGGGGGGGGGGGGGGGGGGGGGGGTAGATAGAGAGAGAGAGTAAAACAGGTAAAAAATAAATACCAAGATGATGGCATGGCTTTGAATGGGATTGCCCTTGTCACAATCCAATGGTACACTGCTGCAAGTGTTGCTCCAATGAATGGGCCCACCAAGAATATCCAGTGGGTTGATGCTAGTTCCATTGATGGGAATGGTGGCCAAGTGCACTCGGAAAACTAAAACCCAATTGGAAGAGTTACAAGGATAGTCACATTTGGCATTTCCCTTGGCATCAATGGCAGAGAAGACTGTAGAGAAGCACAAAGGTGCCCACAATCTCAAACATCTGGTAAGGACCCTTTTGGAACATTTTGACCCCACCAGCCCCACAAATTGCCCCCAGGCATCACCATATCGAAACAGCCCTTGCCAGGGACAGTTTCCTAGCCAGCAACAGCCCAAAGGTCAAAGCTGGGTTTTGGTGTTCACCTGAAATCCCAGACATACAATAGACCAAGGCAAAGATCATGCCACCAAAGGCCCTGCAATCCCCTGAATACCCACACTGGCACACATATATGGTAGGTGAACTTTTGACACCCATGGCAACGAGGATGCTGATGTAGAGCAATGGGAAGGTGGCCATGAAATCTACAATCCCAGCCATCCAAAATGACCATGAATTGAACTCACCAGGCTCAAACAAAGGCACTGGTGGTGGCTCCTTGTAGACCTTGTCTTGGCTCAGTGCTGCTGTCCGAATAGGCTGCCTCTGTGAGAACTTGTTTGCTCCTAGCTTCTCATGACTATAGCTATTTCCTTTGATGGCTCTGTAAATTGACAATATAAATAGATATGCTAATTTTGGAAGGTTAACATTCTCTAATTGAGATGAACTTTTCAAGGTGGCCTACAAATATGAGATGAACCTAACAGACGGTCAATACCAACGATTTGACTCTCTGCTTCAGAAAGCACTGTGGCACGCTAAGGCCATATCTGGATCCCAAGGATTCCATTCCAAACAATGGAAAAGGAAAACAGTCTTCCTTTGACATTTACAATTTGTCTTGTTTAGAAAACAAAGAAAAAGATCGATTACACAAGGGTAAATATACTTGGATGACTTATATCATGTGATCACTGGATCGGTATCTTGAAGTCAGTGGTGGCAGTTGGAATTTGCTTCTTTTTTCGTGGTTTGATCATCTTCTCAATTGTTATGTGCAGAGAGAATGTGGAGAACTTTGAATTTCATGTTTGAACAATGATTTATATTTTGTTTGAATGAAACTTGTTATTTTCAAAGAATGAAATGTTAGATATCAGATTAAAAAAATACCGTGTACAACGTGAACTACTAGCTGCCTATCTTGGGATGCACAGCTGCATTATGGCATACACCCTGCAGTTGATCGTGCTGGTTCATTGCGGCATTTTCACAAACAACTAGTATCGTATCTTGCTGATCCGACCGTGCTACTTCTGCTGGACCCTCCTTGTCTTGGTTAATACCTCCCTTTCCTTTCGAGATGGAAAACTCTTTTCTGACTAGCGTAAGCAGCGGATTATATGACCATTCCCCATGTAAACGACACGTGTTGGAAGATCACATCATACGAACGAACGGACGCTACGAGAACGGAAGAGTTCAAATGGATGGGGTCCACCTCGTTCATCAGGTGCACCATCCCATGTTAAGCCCGGTCACACAGGCGGACCGACCTCTTCATACAACGTTTAAAATCTGCCTAAAAACTCTAAAATTCAGTTTGGTCCATTGAGTTTCTGAATTACCGATACTTATCGCAAATCCAGACTGTCGGCCAAGTTTTTCATCTCATTTTAGGGCAGGGGCTCAAAATTCAGGCTGATCCAGTGCAAAGGTAGATCTCATGGCAGGAAAAGGTAGGTGTGTGGCTTATCACCTCTGAAAGGAGCCCAGATCAGGTCAACTCCATTTCAACACCTTAAACGAGCTCCGTTCAGCTGAAATTTTTCCGACACGTCGAACATGGTTTTAAGAGACACGAACATCAGTTTTGAGGCCAATCCAAACTAGTTATGCCACAAAATCCTAGTTAACCTTGCTTGACCCCACCGAGCCCGGGTTCCACTCCATTTTCATGCCTTAAACGAGCCCATCCTAGTTATTCAGACACGTAGGATGTTGTCCTAGGAGGCACGACACTAGGTTTAAGGTGAATCCAAGCTTAAAGTGACAGAACTCAAGTCCCTCAAACGAGCCTTGTTCTGGCTTAAATGTTTGACAGGTCAAACGTGCTCTAAGGAGGCTCGACATGAGTTTTGAGCAAATCTAAGCTAATTACCTCGCTTGACCCCAACCGAGCTCGAATCAAGGCTACTAGGTTTTGGCGTGTTAGTAGAGCTCCATTTTAGCTAATACAGCGCTGACACATCTAACGTGGTCCTAATAGGGTTGGTACCATTTTTGAGCCAAATCTAACCCAATATGGCCATTAAACCCTATATGACCCCGCATCACCTCACTCGAGTCGGAACGGGTCCTACTCTGTTCCGGCACCTCAAACGAGCATCGTCCAGGTTGAAATTTTGCTGACACGTCGGACCTGGTCTTAAGAGGGTCAACACTAGTTTCGAATTCAAGCCATTTGAGACTACTAAACCCTAGTTGACCCCACACCCACCCTGTTGGAGCCGAAATCCGCTATGTGGGACAAACATGCATGAAATCCACCCCATCCATAAGATGTTACATCACATTTTCACCATGGATTCTAAAATTCAGTCAAATCCAAACTTAGGTGAGCCACACCACACCATAAGATGTTCCATCACATTTTCACCATGGCGTTGCTTGCATCAGTCCAGGAATGAGCTTTAAAATGAAGTAAATAGAAACCTTAAATGTGCTACACCATAGAAAATAATAGGATAAAAATGCCCCACCATTGAAACCGTCCAGAAGCACATCCCATCCAACTCATTCATAAGGAGATTCATAACAAGATCAAGGGAAAACACATCACAGCTTGAAAATGGTAGACATCCAACTCCACCTTTTCTTGTGGCACGGCCAACTTGAATTATGGACGTGCCTATTTTTTGGGATCACGTCCTAACATTAGCTGTGCGGCATATGAACGGACTAGATGTAACACGGGCATCACACTCGGTCCCAGATCTAATAAAATAAAGCTTCTCTAGTCTCCCTTCCTACTGTTGTAGCATGACTTGCGTGTGGGCAACTTAGGGCCTCACTTGCGTTAGCAGATTGCTACGTGGAAGAAGCATGCAGCAGATCACCCCGTCCACCAGATACTCCATCAAATTTTCACCATGGATCTTAAAATTCAGTCAAATCCAATGCTTATGTGGACCACAGCATAGAGATAATGTAAAATCAGGCCTAAACTCCACATGTGCGTTGCTTGCATAAGTCCTCTCTTGATTTTAAGGGAATCGATGCATCCTAGTGCGGTAGGTAGGGTGAGTGGTTTGGATAGAATACAAATATGACGGTAGGATTTATGGTCTCAATTGGCTCAAATTCTTGTTGAAACTGGAGTTGAGCCTTCTAAGAATAGTTCCAACGTGTCAGTAAAATTTTGGCCTGAACAGAGATCATTTGAGGTGCCGAGACGGAGTAGACCTAATTAAGGCTCGAATAAGGTCAAATGGGGTCAAGTAGGGTTCAATGGCCATAAATGGGTTAGATTGGCTCGAAATTGATGGACCACGTTAGACATGTCAGCCATATATTAGCTTGAACAGAGCTCTATTAACACACCAAAACTTCATAGCCCCAATTCCAACTCAGTTGGGGTCAAGCGAGTGTTGAGAATGTGGAACCACATCTGAGCTGCCTTCGACCGGTCGTAGGACGTCTTCGACCGGTCGTAGAGGCATGTTCGACTGGTCGTGGGAGGTGCTCGACCGGTCGTAGGTTCGAGCCCTACCACGACTCGAAGTCTAGCGAGTTGTGCTAGTTTTTTTTCCCATTTAGGACCAGTCCTGAAATTTTCAGGACCAGTCTTAGGGGCCTAGGACCGGTCGTAGGACGGCTAGGACCGATCGTAGGGGTCTATGACCGATCGTAGGGGAGCTGGGACCGGTTGTAGGTTACGCAGTTTGTTCCGCGATTTGGTGCAAAACAACAGATTTGAGTCCTTTCGCAACTGGAATGCGGAAGGGAAGTTACCTAAACTATAAATAGGGGTTCCTAGGGCTTTTTTAGGTACATGAGGAATATTGAAAAATATTTCTAAAGGTGTGGGCTAAGGGTTTTCTATATTCTTTCAAGGGAGAGGTTAGTATTTTGCCTTGTAATCTTTGTTTCTTCATAGTGGAAGTTTGCATCCGTGGTTTTTTATCCTAGTTTGGAGTTTTTCCACGTATATCTTGTCTTGTGGTATGTTTGGATTGCTTTGATCTGTTTCTAGTTTATATTTCTTTCTGTTTATCGTTTGTGGGTGAGGCCTGAGATTGGATCTCGGCTCACTGCGTTGTTGGCGTGCTGTGCAACAACTGATATCAGAGCTTTGGTTTAATTCTATTGGGAGCGATGGCGGAAGATGGAAAAACTAGAATTGAGAAGTTTGATGGTTCAAACTTTGCTTTCTGAAAGATGCAGATGGAGGATTATCTGTATCAGAAGGACCTATACATTCCTCTAGAAGGAAAAGAAAAGAAACCAAAAAAGATGACAGATGATGAATGGTTTTTACTGGATAGGAAGGCTTTAGGAACGATCCGATTCTGTTTGTCTAAGAGTGTCGCCTTTAATATATCCAAGATGAAAACGAAAAAAGAATTAATGAAAGCCCTAGCCACCATGTATGAAAAGCCCTCAGCATCCAACAAGGTTCATCTTATGAAACAGCTATTCAACATGAAGATGTCAGATGGTAGGAGCGTGGCTGAACATCTAAACGAGTTCAATACAGTTACGAGCCAATTGGAATCCGTTGGCATCATTTTTTAGGATGAGGTCAGGGCACTATTGATCTTATCCAGTCTACCAGACAGTTGGGATGGTTTGGTGATTGCTGTGAGCAATTCTTCAGGGTTGACAAAGCTGAAATTTGATGATGTGTCCGGTCTAATTCTCAGTGAAGAATCTAGAAGAAAGGCATCAGGAGTTTCAGGGGATTCAGGGAATGCTCTAAACATTGAAGGAAGAGGAAGATCGCAGAATAAAGTAGGCAATAAACACGGGCGTTCTAAGTCAAGGAAGAAGTCTAAGGGACCGAAAGACAAAGACGGGTGTTGGCATTGCGGCAAGAAGGGGCACATGAAACGTGATTGCAGGGCGCTCAAGAAACAAGAAGGAAGCTCTCAAGGCGGGAAGGATTCAATGAATTTATCTAATGAGAGCGACACAGAGGCGTTGATCTTGTCTCTTGATGCGAGGAATGAGTCTTGGGTTATAGACTCGGGTGCTTCGTTTCATGCCACTTCATGTAAGGGAGTTCTGCGTGATTATATGTCAGCTGACTTTGGGAGAGTCTACCTGGGTGATGATGAGCCATGCAGTATTGTTGGAAAGGGAGACGTTCAGGTCAATCAGAAAGACAGAACGGTTTTGAAACTGAAGGATGTCAGACATGTACCGAGTTTGAGAAGGAATCTGATCTCAGTGGGGCAGTTGGCCGATACCGGTTATGTGACGACATTCACCAGTGATTCCTGAAAGATCACAAAAGGTGCCTTGGTGATATCTCGAGGCAAAAAGGAAGGCACTTTGTACGTGACTTCAGGATCGTATTGTTCACTCTCAGTCGCATCAAATGGAGTGAATGAGCAGTTATGGCGTCAGAGGTTGGGACATATGAGTGAGAAAGGGATGAAAGTGCTGTTGTCAAAAGGGAAGCTACCAGGGCTGAAATCTCTTAACTTGAAATTCTGCGAGGACTGCATATATAGCAAGCAGAAGAGGGTAAGCTTCAAGAAGACAGGACGCGCTCCAAAGACGCATCTATTGGAGTTTGTACACACTGACGTGTGGGGACCGGCACAGGTATCATCTCTTGGTGGCTCACGTTATTTTGTTTCCTTTATTGATTATGCTGGTAGAAAACTGTGGATTTATTTCTTAAAGCATAAATCTGATGTATTTGATGCGTTTAAGAAGTGAAAAGTTATGGTAGAAAATGAGACAGGTAAAACAGTAAAGTGTCTCAGATCTGATAATGGGAGAGAGTATTGTGATAAGAGGTTTGAGGAGTATTGTGTAGCAAGTGCAATCAAACATCAGAAAATGATTCAAGGGACACTGCAGCAGAATGGTGTGGCTGAGCGCATTAACAGGACCATCCTTGAGCGCGCCAGGAGCATAAGGTTACATGTAGGGTTGCCCAAGACCTTTTGGGCAGATGCTGTGAATACTGCCGTATATCTTATTAATAGAAGTCCCTCAGCACCATTGGATGGTGGGCTACAAGAAGAAACGTGGACTGGAAAAGAAGTGAACCTTACACATCTCAGAGTGTTCGGTTGCACTTCATATGTTCACATTGATGCAGAACACAGAAACAAGCTGGATGCGAAGTCCAGGAGGTGCACATTTATTGGCTACGGGCAGGATGATTTTGGCTACAGGTTTTGGGATGCAGAAAACAAGAAAATCATCAGAAGCAAGGACGTAGTCTTCAATGAAAAAGTGATGCATAAGGACAATGTGCAAGAAAATAAGGCTGAGAAAAAGGAATTCGTAGAGTTAGAAGAGTTACCGAACATGGGTGTTACAGCGCCACAAGATGATCGTGCACAGGAGCATTATGAGGCAGAGCCACAGACGCCGGTTGTGAGGAGGTCTACTCGGGAGAGGAGACCCACGGTCCGATACTCACCCTCCTTACATTATCTACTGCTGACAGATAATGGTGAGCCAGAGTATTTTGAAGAGGCATTATAGTCAGATACACGGGTTAAGTGGGAGCAAGCCATGGATGAGGAGATAGACTCTCTTGAGTCTAATCATACTTGGGAGCTAGTCACTTTACCCAAGGGTAAGAAAGCTCTTCATAACAAGTGGGTTTACAGACTGAAGGAGGAGCACGATGGTTCGAAACGGTACAAGGCTAGATTGGTTGTGAAAGTGTTTTAAAAAAAGGCAGGTATCGATTTCACTGAAATATTTTCACCCGTAGTGAAAATGTTTACGATTCGCATGGTCTTGAGTATAGTGGCTACAGAGAACTTATATCTAGAGCAGCTAGATGTTAAGACAGTCTTTTTTCATGGGGATCATAAAGAAGAAATATATATGCATCAGCCGACAGGATACGTGGCACCAGGTAATGAGAACAAGGTGTGCAGACTGAAGAAAAGTCTATATGGCTTGAAGCAGGCCCCAAGGTAGTGGTACAAGAAGTTCGATAGTTTCATGTCGGGAAACGGTTTTAGGAGATTTCATGCAGACCACTGTTGTTATTTGAAGAAGTTTAATACGTCGTACATCATTCTTCTTCTGTATGTTGATGATATGCTTGTGGCTGGTTCAAGCATGAAGGACATCTCAGATCTCAAACGACAATTGTCTAGAGAATTTGCCATGAAGGATTTAAGAGCTGCAAAACAAATCCTAGGTATGAGGATAAAGCGTGACAGGGAAAATAAGAAACTGGTTTTGTTACAGGCAGAGTACATAGCCAAGGTACTTGATCGATTCAATATGGGAGGTGTTTAGCCGGTTAGCACTCCATTAGCCAACCACTTCAAGCTATCTAAGGAGCAAGGTGCAAAGACGCAGGAGGAACGAGACTACATGGCCAAAGTCCCATATGCGTCAGCGATTGGGAGTCTCATGTATGCTATGGTAAGCACGAGGCCAGACATTGCTCAAGCAGTGGGAGTTGTTAGCAGGTTCATGAACAACCCCGGGAAGAAACATTGGGAAGCTGTGAAGTAGATCCTCAGATACCTGGTGGGTATTAAGGATATAGGGTTGTGTTATGGTAGATCGAAAATCAAGCTGCAAGGCTACGTGGATTCAGATTTGGCAGGAGATATCGACAGCAGAAGAAGCACTATAGGTTATATTTTTACTCTGGGCAGTGCTCCAATCAGTTGGGTCTCTCAGTTACAGAAAATAGTATCTATCAGTACGACAGAAGCAGAATATATTGCAGCTACAGAAGCATACAAGGAGATGGTGTGGATGCAAAGTTTTATGGAAGAGTTGGGTAAGAAGCAAGTAGATTGCAAGCTGTACAGTGACAGTTAGAGTGCAATACACTTGGCTAAGAATTCAGCCTTTCATTCAAGGACCAAACATATTACCATCAAATATAAATTCATACGTTCATTACTGGAAGATAGATTGATTGTTCTGGAGAAGATTCATACAAGTAAGAATCCTGCAGATATGTTGACCAAGGCGGTCACAAGGGAGAAGCTGAAGCTCTGTTTAGCTTTGATTGATCTTCAGGCTTGAAGACGGGGAGGTGGTGCACTCTGGATGAAGAAGATAAAGGTTTATGTCAATGTGTCTCCAAGTGGGAGATTGTTAAGAATGTGGAGCCACATCTGGGCCGCCTTCGACTAGTCGTAGGATGTCTTCGACCGGTCGTAGGGGCATGTTCGACTGGTCGTGGGGGAGCCACGACTGGTCGTGGGAGGCGCTCGACCGGTCGTAGGTTCGAGCCCTACCATGACTCGAAGTCCAGCAAATTGTGCTGTTTTTTTTTTTTTCCGTCTAGGACTAGTCCTGAAATTTTCAAGACCAGTCTTAGGGGCCTAGGACCGGTCATAGGACAGCTAGGACCGGTCGTAGGGGTCTAGGACCAGTCGTAGGGGAGCTAGGACCGGTCGTAGGTTACGCAGTTTGTTCCGCGATTTTGCGCGAAACTGCAGATTTGAGTCCTTTCGCAACTGGGATGCGGAAGGGAAGTTACCTAAACTATAAATAGGGATTCCTAGGGCTTTTCTAGGTAGATGAGGAATATTAAAAAATATTTCTAAAGGTGTGGGCTAAGGGTTTTCTATATTCTTCCAAGGGAGAGGTTAGTATTTTGCCTTGTAATCTTTGTTTCTTCATAGTGGAAGTTTGCATCCGTGGTTTTTTATCCTATTTTGGGATTTTTCCACGTATATCTTGTCTTGTGGTTTGTTTGGATTGCTTTGATCTGTTTCTAGTTTATATTCCTTTCTGTTTATCGTTTGTGGGTGAGGCCTGAGATTGGATCTCGGCCCACTGCGTTGTTGGCGTGTTGCGTAACAGTGAGGTTAACAAGGTTCTGTAGCCATAATTAGCTTGAATTTGGCTCAAAACTCATGTCAAGCCTTATAGGAGCACATTCGACCCGTCATAAAACATTTTAGCCAGAACAGTGCTTATTTGAGGCAACGAAACAGTATTGATCTAATTTTTTGTGTTGTTTGCTGAAATGTTTTGGTGTCGCTACTTGTTGACATCATCGCTATTTTAACTTATCCAGCAATCTGATAGAAAAATTTTCCACGAGATGACAAGGGAGAGAGTCGGTTTCACATTCATAAACAAAAGTATTCAAACAGAAATTAGTAATAAGGGCCTGTTTGGGAGCGTGGATTTGGAACCCCCTGGATTTGCAACCCCCAGGACTGGAAACCCCCTAGATTGGCAATCCTTTGGGTGTGTTTGGCACCCTGGAGTGTGAATCAACTTTAATTCAAAAATACCTATAAATGGTATATTTACGGGGGTTTGAATTTAATTACTAAATCAACTTTAATATCTCCAATCAGTGAAATACATAATTTTTGACACTATGGTTGTGATAAGCCCGCTAAAATATATGCTTTGGCAAAAAATGATGAAATTCCAAGTCTCAGATGGATTGCAAGCACAAGATCATGTTTGAGTGACTAACTAACGATTTTTAATCGTTGATTAATATGGACAACGTTTGGACGGTGCTGATCTACATGAACAATGTTTGGACGGTGTTGATCACCATTAGTGGGAAAGTGCCTAGTAGAATGATAGTGTACAGTGACATATATTTATACCTGCAAATATTGAAACGATTTTAGGTGTAATCCAAGCTCTTACCGTGGATTACAAACCCCCTCAAAGAGGGGATTGGGAACCGGCCCACCTCGTTCATCAGCAGCACCATCCCATGTTAGGCCTAGTCACACAGGCGGACGTCTTCATATGACATGTAAAATCTGCCTAAAAACTCTTAAATTCGTTGTGGTCCACTTGAGGTTCTGAAACAGCAATGAGAGACATTTTTCAAATACTCAATGAGAGCGTTCATTAATTCCATCATGGTCTCCATACATACGGAAAATAAGACAGTCTAATAATCAGGGCCCCACTTCATGGAATAGCTAGAATAGAAATGCCGATCGTTAAAACTTTCTAGAATTTATATAGGCCACCATGCTTTTTAAATATATTTCTCCCATTCTCAAGATGCATCCATTAAGGATGAATGGACACCCCCACCAAGATCTGTGTTGTATCCATATTGTCGTTATTTTATTTTATTTATTTATTTTTAAGATCATATTAAAATATAAAGCCAAAAGAAAAAATAAAAAAGAAAAAGAAAAAGAAAAAAGAAAAAAGAAAAAAGAATGAAGTAGTTCTAAAACTCAAGTGAACTTACTACTATTCTTTTGCATATTGTGAAAAATTGAAGTAGTTCTAAAACCCGTGGTATTACTGTTGTTGATGTCTCGAATCTGTCAATAACGGAAGTCTATGGATGCCATTGATAGACCATAGCATCCGGCAGTGTTGACGCACGGGTGCTCGATGTCATCAAAAAAATACAGAAATTTTATGTTGGTTGTTGGAATGTTTTGGTATTGCTATTTGATGGCACCAAAGGAGTTTGATGTCATCAAGGGATCCTTGATGAGTGGTCGATTCCATTGACACCTCCTCAATGGGTGCTTGATTCTATCGAAGTCTCATCCAAAATTGCATTAGTGTGGGATTAGTTTTTTATTCCAGGTGAAACATGATATATATCAAGTGTAATTGGGATTTTGGTATGAGAGAAGTGTTCTACGGCTTTTTAATTCATTCTAAAGGGTTTTGAGGGCATAATTAGGGCTTGTAAAGGCGATTTGAGATTTTTTCAAATCAGTAAGATTCTCTCTTGTAATGTCTATTTTCATAGTGCATTATTTATCAGTTTGTGCTATAGTTTTTTTCTACAAAGGTTTTTCCATGTAAAAGTTGGATTGTTATTTTTTGAACTTAGTTGTGTGATTGTGTGTACCATGCTTGATTCGTCTTTAAGTGTTTCTGCGTCTTCCACCAATAACTTTGTTGAGCCCACCATGAAGTATGTTTTTTATTCATGATGTCCATTCCTTTTGCCGGCTCATTTTAGAGCATGAACCTAAAAATGAATAGGATTTAAATCTCAAGTGGATCACAATACAATAAATAGTGGGGGTAATGATGCCCACCGTTTATCTAAAGGTTTTCATACGTAGGTAGTCAATCCACACTATTTTCTAATGAGTAGTAGCACCTAAACTATGAATAATAATAATAATAATAATAATAATTGTTGGTGTATTTTTTGCGAGAGGATCGATCGGTCGGCCTGTCCTTCGCCTACACAGTCACGAAGACAAAGGGGACCCTGGTTTGAGCCGGGGAATATCCGATGCTTAAGTCAGTCTTTGAAGAAAGACAAAGGATTTAGGGATTTCTGTTGCGTACCTCCTTCCATAAAAGGGATGGTTATTTATAGGTTTGGATGAATCTTATCATAGGAGGATTTTTCTCCTTCATATTCAGAGATTTGATCCTTTCAACAGATTTCTCTCGATCCCGAGGATCTCGGGAACGGACATCCATACTTCTAGATTTTTGGGACGGTATTTTACACTGCCTTTTCTTGTCTTGGTTCGACCGTTACTGACTCTGGACAAGTCTCGGCCGGCTTGAGAGAATAAGTTTTTTACCTTCTTACGGGCGGAATAGTATCGGTATTTATTCGTCGTCCTTCCTTACTCCGTGGCCGACGAAAATAATTTATTTCTCGATTTATTCTGTCGAATGGCTTGTAACTTATTCGGCCTTTAGTCGGCTGACGCAGATGCTGTTAACTCACTAACCGAGTAACTTAAGTCGTCTTATGCTTTTGCCTCTTGGCCTGATGTACAATTATCTCAGCTTTACCCTTTGTCTCGGATTCATCGGGCAAGGTCAGCGGAGCTGACCTACTCCATATCCGAGTCTCCAGACTTAACATATTTTTTCCTCAACAGTGAGCCCCCTTACTCCTTGTGCTTTGCTTGGCACCAAGGAGCAATGAGTTTCTAGGTTGGTTCATATCAAAGACTGAGGTCATTATGAGACATTTAATGCTTCTTGAGTCGTTCTCAACGCGTGATGGTTCGCTTCCCGAGGCCGCATGAGCGGCCAGCCGTCAGGTCGTTTCTTCCGCATATGAGTGCTGGACACGTGGCAAAGACATTACCGCCGTCTGTCGACGTGCGCCACGTGTCGAACGAGAGAGTTGAGGTGTGCGTCGTTTTGTCTGCTTATTAAATGCGCTTGCCACGTGGCAAGACTATAAGAATGGGCGGGAGAGGCGTGCGAATTTTATTTTCGCTTCTCGCTCTCTCACTCCTCTGTTCTCTTTCGATTTCCCTTTTTTCTTCTTCTTCTCTTCCTCCATTGCAGTTTTCTTCTCCATCATCTTCTTTTGCGTTCGTTGTTGCCTTATCCGGTGAGTTTTTTTTCCTCCATTTTTACTGACATTAATGGCTACGCATGGCTCTCAAAGCCCCCGGGAGGGAAGTTCCGGTGATGAGGGTGATTCGCAATATTTTTGGGATGTCGCGGAGCCACCCTCTTTGCTGGCGGAGATCGTCGTTGATGCGGATGCTGCTTTCCGGCATGTTAGGAGGGCCGCTGAATCGTCGGTAGAGTGTCCTGCTCTAACCGATCCTTCTAGCAGCGGGTCGTCCCTGATAACCCGTCCAGGGAGACCCAATCCCATATTGGATTCGCTGGAGGAGGAAGAGGAAGAAGAGGAAATAAGGATTGTTAAGGGAGTCGTTGTATCGGCACCCGTGACTCGGTCGGTGCAGGCTTCTGAGTCTTCTTCCGAGGGAGAGGGGGCCGAGGACGATTTGAGCGGTCCCGTTGCATCAATTTTGACTGATTCCGATCTGAATCGAATCCGAGCCGGGTATCATGTCCCGGACTCGGTTATACTCCGGCTTCCTCGTCCGGACGACCTACCTGATCATCCTCCTGCTGGGATGGTTGCAATTTTTCAGGTCTCGATGCAATGTAGCTTGCGCCTGCCTCTCCAACTCATTGCTCGAGAATTTCTGTCTCGTGTCAAACTAGCTCCCGATCAGATAGTCCCAAATAGGTGGAGGAATTTATTCGGGTGTGTAGTGTTGTGGGTTGATTTCGAGCAGCCCCCACTGACAGTCAACGAATTCCTCTACCTATACCAAGTAAGACCGAATCCCAATTTTCCCAGCTTTTACTTTCTGAGTGCTTGGTGAGGCAAAGGTGGCTCTCTTATAACTGACCCACCAACTTCCAACAAACGCTAGAAAGAGAGATGGTTCTGGGCGTGCGGACAATGGGAGATGGCTGATCCGTGGCCCTTCAAACCCCGAGTCTCTCGTTCGTTTCGCAAAGCAGGTGATTCGGCTTAATACCTTCTGTTTCTTCACACTGCAACGTGTTGAATCTGACCTTATGGTGCCTTGCAAAGATTTTGAAGAAAAGGGGGAAGATCGGATCTAATGATCTAGCTCGGATCAAGGATCTGAAAAAGCTAAGTGCCGAGGATCGGTCTTGGAAGTCGGTCTTACAACCAGAGCATCTTCATCTTGCGGGTTTAGACTCATTTGTATCAGGTAACTTTTTCTACATTGTCATGTTCTCTCGGCGCATTGTCTGACTCGCCTTTGTCTTTCTTTTCAGATCTTCCTGAGGCTCGACCCTTTCTTAAGTCGGCCTCCGCTGGCATGGCCGAGTCTCGTCCTTCCCTCAAGCCAATCTCTAAGGTGAAGGCTCCTCCGAGGTCGGCTCTTTTATCGGGGGCTCGACCTTCGAAACATCAAAAGACAGCTCCAAAGGCGAAGGAGCCGACTGTCCCTTCCGCCTCTGTTCCAGTCGCTCTACAAGTAGTTGTGCTCTCCGACCCTGATGAGAGGACGAAGAAGCGGAAGCAGTTCTTCCTGTGTCTCAATTGGCTCCTGAGCCGGGACTCGTTGAAGAGGAGGTGCCGAGACAAATAGAGGGGCCGAGTAGAGAATCTTCAAGAGGGGAGATGACTCAAAAGGAGCTGTCACCCTTTCATAAGGTTATATCGGGGATGATCCCTTGGGCCATCGCTCACGGGAGCGAGAAGGACTTCACCAGCTTCTACAACACCCCCACTCTGCAGA
Source organism: Magnolia kwangsiensis (assembly GCA_037074715.1). NCBI lineage: Eukaryota > Viridiplantae > Streptophyta > Magnoliopsida > Magnoliales > Magnoliaceae > Magnolia > Magnolia kwangsiensis. Next base: position 111,816,379 of record CM073582.1, on the reverse strand, counting down.
CCCTTAGTCATACGACGAGGTTACTCTTTGAGGTAACATTCTTTCTCTTTATTTTTTCGCAACCTCAGATTTTGGACCTTTGTTACAACTTGCTGTCTTTCGTTTGCAGTTGGCCCCCTGCGTTGTCAAGGCTTGCTCGGAGTTATCTACTGCTCAGAGACTTGCGACTGAGGCAGAGGGACGCCGAGAGATCGCTGAGGGTCGGATCGGCATTATGACTGGCGACTTGTTAATTGCCAAAAAGGCGGCCGAGGATTTGAATATCGCCCTTGACGGTGCCAAGGCTGAGAATGCTCATTTGACCTCGCTTCTGACGAAGGCTGAGGAAGAGAATCCGCATCTTCTTCATGTCCACAGCGCTTGCGAGAGCACTCTTGCTCGGGCCAGGGTCGACACAGCTGCGCTCATCCAGCAGGCTAGGGAGGAGGATCGAGCTGTAGAGGCCTTTCTTGAATCTTCGAAGATCGAAGAAGACAGAGACCGCCTTTATCAGGGTGGTTACAAGGCTTGCGTTCTGGAAATGAGGGTCGCCTTCCCCGTCCTTGACCTCTCTGTATTCAAGGCCGACAGTCCGAAGGCCGAGGCCACAGGTGATGGTCGTGTTGATGCCACTGCCGACGAAGAAGCTCCCCCTCCCTCCATTGCTGGCTCCGAGGCCGATCCCTCTGAGACTGCTTAGGGAGTAGTCCAATCTGGGACTACTTGAGGAGTACCCCGACCGAGGGATAGTGGCGGTGCTTCATTTTTAGCGCTCACACCAGCATAGTACTGGCCGACTCCGAGCTTCTTTTGGTACCATCATCAGTTCCTCAGGCTGGTTTTACTCGGAGCCTATTCAAGAGCATTTGATGTAACCCTATGTAAAACACTTAGAAATGATGAAAATTTCCAGTTTTATTGAATCAACTCCGTTTACAGCTCTTTCTCATGCTCTTCTAGCATCTTCAGTGCTATTTTAAGGATAATATATCTTGAGATGCTCGGCGTTCCAAGGGTGAGGCAACAGTTGCCCATTTAGGTCTTCCAACCGATATGTTCCAGGTCGGATGGTGCTCGAGACAACATAGGGTCCTTCCCAATTGGGTCCCAGTGTGCCTGCACCAACTTCCTTCGTATTTGGGAACGTTTTTCGGAGGACTATATCGCTGGCATAGAATCATCTGACTTTGACTCAGGTATTGTAGAACCGAGCTACTTGTCTTTGTCAAGCCATCATCCTTAGTCGAGCTTCTTCTCTTTTCTCTTCCAGTAAATCGAGTCCGAGCGATAGGAGTTCTTCATTTTCCTGTTCGCTGAATGAATTAACTCGAGCTGAACTTATTCCGATCTCAACTGGGGCCACTGCCTCCGAACCATAACATAGTGAAAAAGGGGTTTCTCCTGTGGCAGTCCGAGCTGTAGTTCGGTAGGCCCACAAAATATTCGAAAGTTCTTCAGCCCATGCTCCTTTGGCTTCATCGAGCTTCGTTCGGATATGTTGCTTAATTATCTTGTTAATGGCCTCGACCTGCCCATTCGTCTGAGGATGATGAGGCGAAGCGTAAACGTTTCGGATCCCGAGATTACTGCACATCTCACGGAACTATCTGTTGTCAAACTGCCTTCCATTATCAATGATGATCATCCTCGGTATCCCGAATCGACATACGATGCTTTTCCATACAAAGCTCGTAATCTTCTATTCGGTTATCATCGATCATGGCTCTGCTTCGGCCCATTTCGTGAAATAGTCCACCGCAACCACGGCAAACTTGGTCTGACCTCTTTCCAAAGGGAATGGTCTGATGATGTCGATCCCCCACTGTGCAAAGGGCCAAGGTCCAGTCATCGGAGTCAACTCTTCGGGGGGCAGCCTTGGGATTGTTGCAAATCGCTGACACTTGTCGCACCTTTGGACGAACTTCTTAGCGTCATGTTGTATGGTCGGCCAGTAGAATCCCTGCCGCAGTACTTTTTGGGCGAGCGAACATCCTCCTGAATGGTTTCCGCATATTCCTTCGTGTATCTCCCGTAATACGTAGTCGGCTTCATGGAAATTCAAACATTGTAGTAAGGGAGCGTAGAATCCTTTCTTGTACAGTACCCCATTCAAAACAGTGTAGCACGACACTCGGATCTTTAATCGCCGAGCCTCGGTGCGATCTTCAGGTAGCTTGCCTTCGTTGAGATAGTGGACAATAGGATCGAACCAAGTCAGTTCCAACTCAATGGCATGTACAGCCGAGTTAATCGGCTCATTTACACTCGATTTGGCAACGTATTCGATCGGAACCGACCTAGGTATGTCATCTTCTTCGGCTGAGACGAGCTTTGCTAACAAGTCAGCTTTGGAATTCTCGGTCCTGGGAATCCAAACTACTTCACATTGCCGAAATCCTCCGATCAATTCTTTGGCCTTCTCCATGTAAGCCTTCAGTTGTTCTTTCCGTGTTTGGTAAATACCAGCAACCTGGTTGACGACTAACTGCGAATCACTAAAGATATTGAGATGAGTTACACCTAAACTCGCGGCGAGTCGAAGGCCAAGTAGCAAGGCTTCATATTTTGCTGTGTTATTCGACGCTTGAAATCTAAGTCGTAAGGCATATTGCATACAGGTTCTTAAAAAGAGAATCCCCTTACGCCGGGACTTCTCACGACTATAAAAAGAGGGCTCTCTAGGGAACAAAGGTACGCAAAAACTCTCTCCTAGAACTCCTCAATACTATAAGACTCAGATTCTTAGCCTGACTTTGGCATCGGAGGGTCCCTTGCTCTAGCCAGGGTCTCCTTTGTCTTCTTCCTGTGCAGATACTCAAAGGTCTAAAGAGGGTGGACTATATTTTTGCGTCAACAGTTTGGCGCCATCTGTAGGAACGACATCTTAAGTCATTCTTGCTCTACCATAAATACTCCAAACAATCTACTATAGCGAAATGAAAGAAGAAATCTCTTCATGAATCATTGTTGTAGCCAAGTCGAAGCTCTTCCTGAATAACCCTGAGCCCGCTTGGCGGCATACCTGTCAAAACCAATGTCGGCCTTAACAAGCTCAACTCGGCCTCAATAGCTTAGCTCGGCCTCAACAACTTTACTCGCCCTCAACAGCTTAGCTCGGCCTTAACAAGCTCAACTCGGCCTCAACAGCTTAGTTCGACTTCGACAGCTTAGCTCGGCCTTAATAAGCTCAACTCGGCCTCAACAGCTTAGCTCGGCCTCGACAGCTTAGTTCTGCCTCAACAACTTAACTCGGCCTCGACAGCTTAACTTGGCCTCGACAGCTTAGTTCGGCCTCAACAGGTCACTAGGACTCAATAGGCTAGATCGGCCTCAACAGGCTCAGCTCGGCCTCAACAGCTTAACTCGGCCTCAACAACTTAGCTCGGCCTCGACAGGTTAGCTCGACCTTAATAGGTCACTCGACCTCAATAGGCCAAATCGGCCTCAACAGGCTCAGCTCGGCCTCAATAGGCTCAGCTCGGCCTCAACAACTTAACTCGACCTCAACAGCTTAGCTCGGCCTTAACAAGCTCAACTCGGCCTCAACAGCTTAGCTTGGCCTCGACAGTTTAACTCGGCCTCAATAACTTAACTCGCCCTCAACAGCTTAGCTCGGCCGCAACAGCTTAGCTTGGCTTGGACAGCTTAGCTCGGCCTTAACAAGCTCAACTCGGCCTCGACAGCTTAGCTCGGCCTCGACAGCTTAGCTCGGCATCAATAGCTTAGCTCGGCCGCAACAGGCTAAGTTCATCCTTAACAAGCTCAACTTGGCCTCAACAGCTTAGCTCGGCCTCAACAGGCTCAGCTCGGCTTCAACAGCTTAACTCGACCTCAACATCTTAGCTCGGCCCGACAACTTAGCTCGGCCTCAATAGGCCAGATCGGCCTCAACAGGCTCAGCTCGGCCTCAACAGCTTAACTCGGCCTCAACGGCTCAGCTCGGCCTCGATAGCTTGGCTCGATCTCAATAGGTCGCTCGGCCTCAATAGGCCAGATTGGCCTCAACAGGCTCAGCTCGGCATCAACAGGCTCAGCTCGGCCTTAATAGCTTAAATCGGCATCAACAGCTTAGCTCGGCCTCAACAGATCACTCGGCCTCAATAGGCTAGATCGGCCTCAACAGGCTCAGCTCGGCCTCAACAGCTTAACTCGACCTCAACAAGCTCAGCTCGGCCTCAACAGGCTCAACTCGGCCTCAATAGCTTAGCTCGGCCTCGACAGCTTATCTCGACCTCGATAGCTTAACTCACCCTTAACAGCTTAGCTCGGCCTTAACAAGCTCAACTCGGCCTCAACAGCTTAACTCGACCTCAACAACTTAGCTTGGCCTCGACAGATTAGCTCGACCTCAACAGGTCACTTGGCATCAAGAGGCCAGATCGGCCTCAACAGGCTCAGCTCAGTCTCAACAGCTTAGCTCGTCCTTAACAAGCTCAACTCGGCCTCAACAACTTAGCTCGGCCTCGACAGCTTAGCTCGGCCTCAATAAGCTCAACTCAGCCTCAATGGGTCAGATCGGCCTTAACAGCTCAGCTCAGTCTCGACGGCCCAGCTTGACTTCAACAGTTCTGCTCTGCCTCGACAGCTAAGCTCGGCCTTGGCAGGTTAACTCGACTTAAGCAGCTCAAGTCAACCTCGAAAGGTCAGCCCGACCTCGACAAGTCAGCTCGGTGCTCGATCTCACACATAGAATTGTACTATTTGAAAAGGAAACATCTCGGTTGAGGATATGGAGCAAAGGGAAGAAAGAGAGAATTCTTCCGTTAGCGACCAGAGGATTTTCAGGGATCTATCTGTGCCGACCCATTTCATGAGTTAGTCATTATTCAGGCATAAGCCAACTGAGCGTAAGCCAACCAAGCATAAGCCGACTAGGCATAAGCCAACTGAGGGTAAGCCAACCAGGCATAAGCTGACTAGGCATAAGCCCATTGAGCGTAAGCCGACCAGGCATAAGACAATTGAGCGTAAGCCGACCAGGCATAAGCCAATTGAGCGTAAGCCGACCAGGCATAAGCCGACTAGGCATAAGTCAACTGAGCGTAAGCCGACCACGCATAAGCCGACTAGGCATAAGCCCATGAGCGTAAGCCGACCAAGCATAAGCCAACTGAGCGTAAGCTGACTAGGCATAAGCCAACCATGCATAATCCGACCAACTTACTTCTCGAACCTCCACAGGTCAACCCGAGAAGTAAGGGGGGCTTACTGTTGGGGGAAAAAATGACAAGTCCGGGAACTCGGTTATAGATCGGACCGAGTTTGTTCTCGTTGTCCTAGTCAACAGGCAAAACCGAACCAAGCAAAGGAAAGATGGTGTAATCTTAAACACCATTCCGAAAATCTCGTAGAAGGATTTTCGAACCCGAAAATCTCGAGATCGGAAAATATCCATAAATAAGTGGTAACTCAATCAAATCTCCCGAAAGATCAAGAGAGAATCCCCTTACGCCGGTACTTCTTACGCCTATAAAAAGAGAGCTCTCCAGGGAACAAAGGTACGCAAAAACTCTCTTCTAGAATTCCTCAATACTATAAGACCTAGATTCCTAGCCTGACTTTGGCATCGGAGGGTCCCCTGCTCTAGCTAGGGTCTCATTTGTTTTCTTCCTATGTAGGTACTCAAAGGTGTAAAGAGGGTGGACCATATTTTTGCATCAACAATAATAATAATAATAATAATAATAATAATAATAATGAAGCTTTTTATTAAAAAGATATTTAAAAAGTGAACATAAAAAGAACTATAGAACACATATCAGCCTAATTATTACATAAAACAAACCATAATTGTAGGATAGTGCTAACAGGGAAATAAATTCTAAAATATGGTCATTGAGATTGTCTGGTGTTTGATATGGGCCACATCAAAAATAAATAGGTAGAATTGCCCTGTAGGAGTTGACCATATTGAGAGGGAAGCGTATTGGTTGGTGTACCACACACCAGCTATAGAGCTAGTGTTGGTACGCGTTGTGCGAAGAGGAAGTGGATTGGCTGGTGTACCTCACACCAGCTATATAGCTGCTGTAGGTACGTGTAGTGCAAAGACAAGCACCGACACTACTCGACCCCCGAACGAGATCAAAGTTACATGGCCCCACGGTGATGTATTTATTATATCTATATTGTTTATTTATTTTTAGAGTTTATTTTAAAGCATTATGCAAAAAATGAATCATATCCAAAGATCATATGGCCCACACCATAGATAGCAGTGGAGATAATGATTCTCACTATTAAACAATTTGTAGGGCCCACCATGATGTTTATTTTACGTCTAATCTGTTCATAAGAACAAAAATTTCTGAATGAAGAGGAAAAATAAATTTTTCATTGATCCAAAAATTTTGTGACCCCAAAAACAGTTTCAATGGTAGACATTCAATCTTTCACTGATTGTTACAGTGTAGTCCACTTGATAGTTAGATTTGTCTTATTTTTCATCTAATGCCTTAAGACAAGCTCGTCAAATGGATTGACAGTTTGGATAGAACACTTACCTTATGATCAAACCCACGGAACTTGCTGATGTCAATACAGCAGGTATATATCTGGTGAGAGGTACACCAGCAAATCCGATCACGTGTGAGGACGAGCATTGACGTTCCTCGAGCTGCGAGTTGTACGAAGGTTCAAAGGAGATCAAATTTACATGGCCCCACAGTGATGTATTTATTATATCTATACCGTTCATCCATTTTTTGAGATCATTTTAGAGCATTATACAAAATATGAATCATATCCAAATATCAAATGGACCACACCATAGATAGCAGTGGGGATAATGATTTTCACCATTAAAAAAATTTATAGGGCCCCGTAACGTTTATTTTCCATCCAATAAGTTTATAAGATTACAAAGACTTAGATGAAGAGGGGAAATTTTTTTTTCATATTGATCCAAAACTTATATGGCCTCTTAAAGGGTTTCAATGGTAGACGCTCAATCTCTCACTGCTTTTTGCAACGTCATGCACTTGATTGTTGGATTTGTCTCATTTTTAGTCCCAAGACTTAAGACAAGCTCACCAAATGTATAGATAGTTTTGATATAATACATACCTCATGATTAAACCCATAAAATTTGCTGATGTCAATACAGCGCACAAAAAACAAAATAAAAAATATTCAAAACATGTTCATTTGGGTTGTCTGGCTTTTAAAGTTAAGTCTGGGTCGTCAAGTCTCAAAAACTTTCTCATTCCAATTTTTTTCGTTTATTATATTTTTTTCAAACTTCAGATTAACAAATCCTTAATGAAATTAATATTAGGAATTTATTAATCTACAATAAATTCAAACTGATCAAGTTAGTCCGAGAGGCCGGGCCTAATTAAAACCTTCCTCATTATTTATTTATTTCTTTCTTTCTTTTTCTTTGTTTTTTTAAATTAATAATAATAAATCTCTAATTAGATTAAGATTAGGAATTTGTTAACCCCCAGTTCCTTGAAAGCCCAAGGTGGGACCCATCTAGATGGGTTGATAACTTGTTCATGCGTATCCACATGTGGAGCCCATCTTAATTAATTACAGCATCCCAAATATACATGGCTGAATAGAGGTTGGCTTTGTGCCTTTGCCGGGTTATAATAAGTTGAGTGGGTCATGACTCATCACATTCTCATTATGGATGGCTGATTATGGACGGCAAAATACAGGTTGGCTCAGCCGAGTCACCTTGAGTTGGATGAATCAAGACTCATCGCAATCTCGTTCCAGCATTCACATCCTCTTTTATTTTTTTATTTTTTTATTCCTTATTTTATTTTCATATTTAAGAAAATGAAATGCCAAATTAAAAAAACCTAAAATCACTAACTCTTAAAATCTTATTATGTAAGATGAATCTCATTGCCAGAGGTTTGCTCCGTCAATATCGATGGTTGCTCAAAAAATCTGAGAGAAGCTCTCACAGCTGCACCAATGGAGGGAGAATAGAGAGAGAGAGAGTTGAGAGGGAGGAGGTGGGTTGGAGAGAGTTTGAATCGGAAGTGGATTGGGTGGTTTACCACACCACGTTCATCAGTTTTGCAAGTTATTTGAGGGGATGGGCTAAAATATTATATACATCCAAAACTTATCGTACGGGGTTACGAAAAGCGTGTAGGTAATGAGAGATTTACGACTGTAGACCCGATCTTTTATCCAGTGGTTTTTAACGAAGCAATACAAACTTAACATACGCACTTGACCTCCTCGTATGGACACTGAATTTGATGACGAAAATACCCCTGCCTTCCTCTGGCTGAAGTGCAGAGACGAGCGCTAACGGATGGTCTATCAATGATAATTTAAGTGGGGCTCAATGTGATGTTTGTGAGAAATTCTCCCCATCTAAGTTCATTCATAGGGTCACAAGAACCTGGATGAAAAGAAAAAACAAATTTCATAATGCTCCAAAACTAGTGTAACCATTAAAAGGGTTTCAATGGTAGACGTTCAATTCTCCACTGCCTTTTACAGTGTGGTCCACTTAACAGTTAGATCTATCTTATTTTTCATCTCAAGCCTTAATATGAGCTCGCCAAATAGATGGACGGTTTGGATATAACACAGACCTCATGATGGGACCCACAAAAGCAACGCCAAAAAAAAAAAAAAAACCAAAACAGAGTGCGCGGCCCTACCGCCGGTTCGACGGCAGTGCCGCCGAACCTGTTGTTGAACCGACGGTAGTGCCGCGGCAGTTTGGCATTTATTTATTTATTTATTTTTATTTTTATTTTTACAGGGAGAAATTTTTCTCCCTAACATTTTTCTCTTATATATAATTATGTAAATATGTATATATAAGTATATAAAAATATTTTTCTATCTTTTAGTTTATTTTTTTGCCTATTTATTTAACAAGCATATCTCCTAAATTAGAATGATATACTTAACGTACCACATATGATTTTAGGGTAGGAGAAGCTAATTTAGCCAACCAACCTCATTATTTTTCAAGATCCATAAGTAGTTCCTCAAGCACCATTACACTACCATAAAGAGAAATATCAGTACAGAGTATATAGCTAATGATATACTTAACATACCAAATATTTTTCTATCTTTTAATTCATTTCTTTGTCTATTTATTTAACAAGTATATCTATTAAACTAGAATGATTTTTTTTTTCTTTTTTTTTAACACACGCACACACACCCCCATGCACTCACACTAGTGGAATTTCACCACGTATGGATACTCGAACACTTGACTGGGTGTTGAAACTCCTAAGAGTCTACTACCCGAGCAAGAGTAAGAATCCTAAACTAGCGGGGCAAACATAAAAATGAGTGGGGAAAACTAGAAAATTAGTGGGGTAAACTAAAATATGAGAGAGGCAAACTAGAAAAACAACGGGGCAAACTGAAATATGAGCGGAAAAAACTAGAAAAGTAGAGGGGAAAACTGAAGTATGAGCAGGGCAAACTAGAAAAATAGCGGGGCAAACTAAAGTATGAGCGGGGCAAACTAGAAAAACAACGGGACAAACTGAAATATGAGCGGGACAAACTAGAATAACAGTGGGGCAAACTGAAATATGAGCAGGGCAAACTAAAAAAACAGCAGGGCAAACTGAAAAATGAGTGGGGAAAACTAGAAAATTAGAGGGAAAAACATGAAAATGAGTGGGGGAAACTAGAAAATCAGTGGGGGAAACATGAAAATGAGCAGGGGATCCAAGAAATTCAGTGGGACAAACTTAACAAATAATTTCATGGCTTGAGCCAAAAAATCTAAACATATCCAATGTTCAAATGGACCATACTACATGAAATTTTGAATTGAACTTCTAATGTTGAAAATTTCTTATGGGCCACAGAAGTTTTGGATCAAGCTTATAATTGTGCTTTCTCTAATCTGTGTTTGTATGATCTTATGAACAAGTTTGATAACAAATAAACATCACTGTTGGGCCAATTATGGTTTCAACGATGGAAATCATTATACCCACTGTTTCCCGTAGTATGATCCACTTGATCTTTTGATATGCTTCAATTTGGGGCTAAACCCCTTAAAATAGATGGAAAAGCGGATGGACAACGTGGATATACTACGTACATTCAATGTGGGCCCAATTGAGTTTACTTAGTACAATGGGAGCGTACTAACTAACTCAGTACGCAATCCGACTACGCTTGCTATGCCCCACAATGATGTTTTATTTGTAATACATTATGTTCATCGAGTATCCATAAGGATCCAAACTAGAATGATTTACTTTACGTACCATATATAATTTTGGGCCAGGAGAAGCCAATTTAGCCAACCAACCTAGTTATTTTCTAAAATTTCATCAGGTCGATGGTCGAAAATCCATTTCATTTAGCCAACCAACCTAGTTATTTTACAAGCATATCTCTTAAACTAGAATGATTTTTTTCTTTTCTTTTTTTACACACGCACACACACCCCCATGCACTCACACTAGTAGAATGTCACCACGTATGGATACTCGAACGCTTAACCGGTGTTGAAACTCCTAAGAGTCTACCACTCGAGCAAGAGTAAGAATCCTAAACTAGTGGGGCAAGCATGAAAATTAGCGAGGCAAGCATGAAAATGAGCGTGGTAAACATGAAAATTAGTGGGACAAGTATGAAAATGAGCGGGGCAAGCATGAAAATGAGCGGAGGAAACTAGAAAATCAACAGGGTAAACTGAAATATGAGTGGGGCAAACTAGAAAAACAGTGGGTAAACTGAAATATGAGCGGGGCAAACTAGAAAAGCAGCGGGGCAAACTAGAAAAACAGCGGGACAAACTAGAAAAATAGTGGGGCAAACTGAAATATGAGCGGGGGAAACTAGAAAATGAGTGGGGGAAATATGAAAATGAGCGGGGGAAACTATAAAATCAGTGGGGGAAACTATAAAATCAGCGGGAGAAACATGAAAATGAGCGGGGCAAACATGAAATTCAGCGGATCTCGGGATTTGCCACTCCGCCTGCCACCCACCGATGGCGGATCATCGGTGGCCTGTGGGTCCCACCATGATGTATACTTTTCATCTATGCTGTCCATATATTTTTCCAGATCATTTTATGGTATGAGACAAAAAATGAGGTATATCCATATCTCAAGTGTACCACATTACGGGAAACAGTGTTAAATGAGTGTCAACCATTAGAAATCCTCCCCGTCTAAGTTGGGGTCCCCTGTGATGTTTGTGAGAAATCCTCCTTGTCTAAGTTCATTCATTGGGTCACAAAGACCTGGATGAAGAGGAAAAATAAATTTCATAATGATCCAAAACTTCAGTAACCCCTAAAAGGGTTTCAATGGTAGACGTTCAATTCCCCACTGCATTTTACAGTGTGGTCCACTTGATAGTTAGATCTATCTTCTTTTTTGTCTCAAGCCTTAATATGAGATCGCCAAATAGATGGACGGTTTGGATGTAACACAGACCTTATGATGGGACCCACAAAAGCAACACATTAAAAAAAAAAAAATTTACTGACTAACGCAGCACTACCGCCGGATCGGCGGCAGTGCCGCAGTAATCTGACAGATTATTATTATTATTTATTTATTTTAACAAGGAGAACTTTTTCCCCCTTACATTTTTCTCTAATACATAATTATGTAAATATGTATATATAAGTATATAAAAATATTTTTCTATCTTTTAATTCATTTCTTTGTCTATTTATTTAACAAGCATATCTCCTAAACTAGAATGATTTACTTAGGACTTGTTTGGCCGGGTGGATTGGAAAGGATTGAATGGTATTAGGGTGGATGGCATGGATTTCAAGGTAATGATGGTGTTGTCAATGTAAGATCCATGAGATTGCTATATCCAGTCTGTTTGGCACGCTCGGCCAATCCTAGGATTAAACCTTCCCATCCCTTCCAATCCCTTGAACCAAACACGTCCCAGGAAAATTTGAACGGATTAGGGTTGATTGGATAGGATTCAAAGGTAATGATGGTTTTAAAACAATCCACTAACATCATCATTATTAACTTAAAATTGATCCCATCCCTTGGTTGGACAGTTTGGAAGGTAAAATCCCGGGATATGTCGGGCGTGCCAAATAGACCCAATGAACTTGTCCCGGGATATAGCAATCCCATGGATCTTTTTTCAATCCACTAACACCACCATTATTACCTTAAAATCCATCCCATCCCTCAGGATTCGCCCAGACAAACAAGCCCTTATTCGAACGGAGTGAAGAAAGGGGGTGAAAACGACAACAGTGAAAGCAATGCAATGGAAAGGGGTGAAAGAAACGGAATTGAAATCAGTAGTGCAAATATGAAATTGAGCGAGGCAAACTAGAAAATCAGCGGGGCAAACATGAAATTGAACAGAAAAAATTAGAAAATCAGCGGGATAAACTAGGAAATCAGCGGGGCAAACATGAAATTGAGCGAGAAAAACTAGAAAATCAATAGGGCAAACTAAAAAATCAGGGGGACAAACATGAATTTGAACAGGGGAAACTAGAAAATCAGCGGGGCAAACATAAAATTGAGCAGGAGAAACTAGAAAATCAGCGGGGCAAACTAGAAAATCAGCAAGGCAAATATGAAATTGAGCGAGGAAAATTAGAAAATCAACGGGGCAAAGTAGAAAATTAGTGGGGTAAATATGAAATTGAGTAGGAAAAATTAGAAAATTAGTGGGGCAAACTAGAAAATCAGTGGGACAAACTAGAAAATTAGCAGGGTAAACATAAAATTAAGTGGGGGAAACTAGAAAATCAGTGGGGCAAACATGTTCAATACCCCTCCGAGCCGAGCACAAGCTGAGACTCGAGCATGATGGATTATTATGCAGTCTGTTTGTTAGTATCCACATATTTGTCATCTAAATATGTTCATAAGATCACAAACCTGGATGAAGGAAAAAAAAACAAATATCATCTTAATCCAAAACTTTTGTGGCCCTCCAGAAATTTTGCAATGGTAAGCATTCAAGTTCCACACAATTTGCGTCCCTTATCATACACTTTGAATTACGGCTAATGGCTTATAAGCCATAAGTCACACAGATCTGAGAATTCCAACAATTCAATTGGAGGACTTTTCAGAAATAAAATAGATGGTTGTAAAAGAGTCAACCATAGTTACTTGACCATCTATCCAAGGTTGGGGCAATCTAATGGTGTGAAGTTTGAGATAAGGTCCAATCAAGGTTGGGTTTCACCTACAGATGTGTGTAAATCTCATCCACATACTGCACGAGTAAAAAGTCACTGTATCCAGACATACAAATGAAGCTAATCCAACGTTTGGTGGCTGGTTTAGATTCTTGAAAAGGAAAGTACCTGACCTATCTTGTAGCTGCTTTCTTTTGACACCCTCCATGTACAGTCCAAGCACCCCAAATGTGACACGTCTGCCAGTGTACCACATCACTAACATGCAGCTAGTCATGCATGCGATTTTCCATCTTCAATCTCCATGTGTGATACGCTTATATTTCAATTTGCCCCGCTGTTTTTCTAGTTTGCCCCGCTCATATTTCAGTTTGCCTCGCTGTTTTTCTTGTTTGCCGCATTCATATTTCAACTTGCCCCACTATTTTTCTAGTTTGCCCCGCTCATATTTCAATTTGCCCTACTGTTTTTCTTGTTTGCTCCGCTCATATTTCAGTTTACCCCACTATTTATCTTGTTTGCCCCGCTTATATTTCAGTTTGCCCCGCTGTTTTTCTTGTTTGCCTCGCTCATATTTCAGTTTGCCCCGCTGTTTTTCTTGTTTGCCTCGCTCATATTTCAGTTTGCCCCACTATTTTTCTTGTTTGCCCTGCTCATATTTCAGTTTGTCCCACTATTTTTCTTGTTTACCCCGCTCATATTTCAGTTTGCCCTGTTATTTTTCTACTTTGCCCTGCTCATATTTCAGTTTGCCTTACTCATATTTCAGTTTGCCCTGTTGTTTTTCTAGTTTGTCCCGCTTATATTTCAGTTTGCCTCGTTGTTTTTCTAGTTTGCCCCGCTCATATTTCAATTTGTCCCGCTGTTTTTCTTGTTTGCCTAACTGTTTTCCTTGTTTGCCCCGTTGGATTTTCAACCATCGACTCGATGAAATCTTAGAAAATAACTAGGTTGGTTGGCTAAATTAGCTTCTCCTACCCCAAAATCATATGTGGTATGTTAAGTAAATTATTCTAGTTTAGATCCTTACTCTTGCTCGGGTGGTAGACTCTTACGAGTTTTAACACCCGGTCAAGCGTTCAAGTATCCATAGGTGGTAGAATTCCACTAATGTGAGTGTGTGTGTCGTGTGTAAAAAAAAAAATCATTCTAATTTAGGAGATATGCTTGTTAAATACATAAATAAAGAAATGAATTAAAAGATAGAAACATATTTTTATATACTTATATATACATATTTACATAATTATGTATTAGAGAAAAATGTAAGGGAGAAAAAGTTCTCCATAAAGAAAAGAAAAAAGAAAAAAGAAAATCTGCCAGTCTGCTGTGGCACTGCCACGACAGTCTATGTTTTTTTTTTTTTTTTTTTCTATGTTAATTTTGTGGGTCCCATCATGAAGTCTATGTTATATCCAAACCGTCCATCTATTTGGCAGGCTCATATTAAGGCTTGAGAAGAAAAATAAGATAGATCTAACTATCAAGTGGACCACACTGTAAAAGGCAGTGGGGAATTGAACGTTTACCATTGAAACTCTTTTATGGGTTATAGAAGTTTTGGATCATTATGAAATTTGTTTTTCCTCTTCATCCAGGTCTTTGTGACCCTATGAATGAACTTAGACGGGGAGGATTTTTCACAAACATCACAGTGGGCCCCAACTTAGACGGGGGAGGATTTCTAATGGTTGACACTCATTCAATACTGTTCCTATATGTGGTACACTAAGATTTGGATATACTCATTTTTTGTCTCATACCATAAAATGATCCGAAAAAATACATGGACGGCATGGATGAAAAGCATACATCATGTTGGGGCCCACGGACCACCAAAGATTTGCCATTGGCAGGTGGCAAGCGGAGTAGCGAATCCATTTATGTGAAAAGGAGGGGTGTTTTCGTCCTAGAATTTGTCGTGCGTACGAGGAAGTCTAAGTGGGTATGTTAAGTTTGTACTGCTTCAAGGATATCCAATCGATAAAAGGTGGGGTCCACAGTCATAAATTTCTCGTAGGTAAATTATTACCGTTGAAACTTCCCTAGGTCCACCGTAAATTATCGCCGTTGAAACTTTCCTGGGTCCATGACGATGTTTATATACCATCCATCTTGTTTATAAGGTCATTCCTACTGGAATGAGCTAAAATCATAAAGATTAGCCTGATTCAGAATTTCTGTGGCCCCGCGCATCTTTCAACTGTGCATGTTCAATCCTCTGCAACGTGTCTCACTTGAGTTTTGGATTTCTGTCAGTTTCCAGCCCAGTTCCAATATGATCTGGAAAAATGGACGGAAGGAGTGGATTTCTCACAAACAACAAGATGGGCAGCGGATTGGCTGGTGTAGAACACACTACCGATGTGGCTGGTGTGTTGACGTCACCAAATTCGGTAGGTCCCATCAGGAGGTATCAGTTATATCCAAACCGTCCGCCACTTTGTGAGCTCGTTGTAAGGCATGAACTGAAAAAATAAGACGGATCGAAAAATCACAGTGGGGCCCACACAGCTGATCAGTTATATAGAATCACGGTGTGGCCCACACAGCTCGACCTCTAGTCATGGGACGTTCTCATGAGGTTGACCTCACTATGAGGCCCAGCTGTGTGGGCTCCACTGGGATTTGTGTCAAAAACCAACGCGTACATATGATGGCTCCCCTTTAGTTTATGGTATATCCAAAATTCAGCCGTATATGGAATTTAGATGGGCCATTAATTACCATCTAAAACCATACGAAGATATGCTTAAAACATATAAAATCACTTGGTGGGGCCCAACTTAGTTTTGGAAGTGGCTATAATTTGGTTTGATCCCTCATCCAAGTGGGACACAATGGATGAGACTGGATTTATAAACCACATCTTGGTGGGCCCAATAAAGCATTATGAATGTTTTAAGAGAGGATAATCCCTCTCAACTGTTGTATATGGTCTGGCCCACCCAAGTCATGGATTGACATGAATATTTAAGCTCGTGGGCCACCCAAGTCATGGATAGGGCCACACGACTCATGAGAATGGCAGGTTGGCTATAAATATTGGCCGATGATCAAAATCTTATGCGCAATTATTCAGATTGCCCTTTCTCGGATCACATAACATACGCTGTGGGTCCCACCTGATGAACTGTGTGGATCTCACGCACGTGCGGGGTGAGTAAATTTGGGCGGTGGATGATGCACTATAAAAAAAATCTTAAAGCCTGATGTAGATTGTGCAATGGGGAACTCACCGCGCTATAGCGTGTTGAGTAAACTCTATGGCCTGGCCCACCATGCTGTTTGTATCCTACTGTGTTGTCCGTCCATTTTTCTTGATCATTTTAAGACATAAGCCCAGAATTCAAGCATATCCAAAGCTCAAGTCGACCACACCACAGGAAACGATGGGATAATGACATCCACCGTTGAAACCTTCTTGAGGCCCACAGTGATGTTTTTGCTATCCAACCTGTTCACACAGACATGGATACAAATATCAGCTTGATCCAAAACTTCTGTGGTCCAAGAAGATTTCAACAGTAGGCATTTAATCTCTACTGTTTAATGTGATGTGATCCACTTGAGCTTTGGATCTGCCTCTGTTTTTTTTTTTTTTGTTTATGCCCTAAAATGAGCTCGAAAAATGGATGGACGGCTTGGATAAAGCACACACATCACGGTGGCCTCACAGAGTTTACTCACACTGCACAATCTGCTTCCATTGAAGCCAAGCAACTTTTCGATGCTGCCATGTGGCGGCCCACCCACAATCAGGAGAGAAAAGTGGGTTGAAATGTGTGGACATCAATAGGGAATTACCGAGAGAAACTTATTTTCTTTTTGTGCTTTTTCTTTCCGTCCATCTGCAGTAGAAACGGCCACCATGGACAGCTGGTGTGACGTATCCATCTCTCCACCGTACACGTGACAGTGAGATGAATCGATCTGGCTGTCCATCTAGTGATTCAATAATGGATGGCTAATGTTTCAAAAATCACACAATTTAAACAATCCTATCCATCACATTCCTCCAATTTTCCTTGATGATTTATTGACCACTAATGATTTTCATCTCACACCGTCACTTTTACAGCCACCTTTCAGATGGATAGGATAACAAGATATTTCTGTATTTGGAACCAATGTCTATCGAAAGTAGAGGCAACTAGATGGACGGTCCTGATTAATTCATTACCCTGCCACTTGTACAGCTAGCGGAGATTATCTCTTGTGCTCTACCATATTGAAAGCTCGTGATCAACTGGACCCGATTCTTATTACCGTTCAGCTGTTATGATGTTCTCTGCTAGCCACACGTTTGCTACCTGTGTCAATCACTGGATTTGACCAAGTCTCTGTCCCAGCTGGCTGGGGCCCACCCACGAGGAAATGACTCCTCATAGAAGACAACCGCACATGCCACCACATGCATCTTATATTCTTATATAAATGATGGGCCCACTCATATGATGGTGACGTGATCTGGACTGTTCATCCAGCGTGCTCCATCCTCTACTGGATAATACAAGCGAATTTGAGGGAAGCAGAAGCAGTGGACGTTGATCGATGGAGACCACCCAAGTATTGCCTGGGCCTGGTTGGATCTCCACCGTAAACGTGAGCTGTTTACAGTGATCGGAGCTGTTCATCTGGTGGGCCCCTGTCTGGATGGGCCAGGACGTAAAATTAGCATCAAAGGGAGGACTCTAACATTTTGATCATCGAACTTTTAGCCGTTTGATTTTGATCGTTGATCCTTTCTATCCCGTCCATTTGAAGACCTCCAATTTAATGGTCAGCATTTTCAACGCACAGAGAGCAGTAAGTGGACCATCTACTCCAAGTTTCTAACCATTGCCTGCTTTTCGTTAAAACCGTCCATTTTCAAGCCACCCACTAGCGGTGCTGGACAATTTAGCTACTCCATGCAGAGGCTGGAACCTCTGCAACGTTTGTAGAATAAGCTTAATCTACAACATGGTGTATAAGGCCCACTGCGATGCATGCACAAGATCCAATCAGTTCATCATATTCTCCTCTTCATTTTCTCCTCAGATCCAGAAAATCAGGCCAATCCAAGACTCAAGTGGGCCACACCATATAAAATCAAGCCTAAAACATCTAAAACCTCCGGGTGGGTCCCACAATTGATTTTCTGAATGGCCTATATTTTGGAGTGTGCACTCATCGGGGTGGGGCGCACTTTTATGGAATATACAAACACGGTGGGCCCCACATACAATTAGATCTGGCAATGGGCGCCCGGATTTTCAATTGGTTGGGTGGGGCCGATTCAAAATATAGACTGTGCTTGGCCATTGCCGGTCCCACACACAATCTAAAACATTTTAATGGTAGGCAATCCCTCCCATCTCTTCCCTGTAGTGTGACCCACTTTATTTGTTAGATCGTGATGATTTTCGGTCAACAATCGAACTTAAAGTTTGATATCTTACGGACGGTATGGATGAGGTCACTTACATCACACAAATCAAGATACATATAATATAATTTTTATTATAAATATATCAACATTGCAGGGATAGCTCGGTTGATCTGAAGGTCGCGTGTTCGATCCACGCTTACAGCATTTTTACTGGCCCACCTGATGACGTTCAATTGGTTTATCCACTCCGTCCATCCTTTTTTTTCAGATCTGTCCCACCTAATGAGTTTCAAGTGGCTTATCCACTCCGTCCATCCATTTTTTCAGATCTTTAAGGTTTTACTTTTGGTGGCCCCACAGATTTTACTTTGAGTTACTCAATCCGCAGTCGGATTTCTCCCATCTTCTTTCCTTCCATCCTCTCTCTTTGCCTTCGCGGAGTCATATATGATACTCAGGCTGCGTATGACACTCGATAAGCAGGAAATTAGAAATTGCACACGTGGCATGTATTAACTAAAATCAAAACCGACTACAATATGCAATTCACTGTTGGAAACTCACAGTCCCATTATCAGATTGGTTGGAAAATCCTAACCTCTGATTCTTGGAATCTTTTTTATGGATTAAGGTAGTTGCATTTTTTACTTTTAACCGTCCAATAAATGCCCACAAATCCTATATCCAGACTATCAAATGAATTTAATTTTTGGTTAATCATACTTCTATACTATGTAAGACAATTTGAACGGTTTCAATTGACTGCTTGTATGCCGCATTCCATTTGTGAGAATTTTCTAACAGCCTGTGTGTCATCCATCACACTCTGCCAGAGTGTCAAAGTTTTTTCCTTTCACCGAACATCCACTTTCTCAAATATTTAATCCTTTATCCGACCGTCCAACGATGGGCCCCACTATTCGCCTACTTTCATCAGGACACGAGTTGCGTGTAACCCTGATACACGGTCTCCGTGTGACCCAAGGCTATGTAGGGCCCACCACGATGTCCGTGTGACATCAACTCCATCCATCTGTTCACAAGATTATTTTAGGATGTGAGCCCAAAAATCCGTAGATCCAAAACTTAAGTGGGCCACACTGCAGGAAGAAGTGGGATGGAATCACCTGTCATTGAATCCTTCCTGGGCTCACCGTGATCATTATATGCCATCCAACCCGCTCATAAGTTGATTCAAACATGGATGTAGAGAAAACATGAATATTATCGTGAAATGAAAATTATTCGGGCTCCACCCTAAAAAGGTTCCAATGGTGAGTGTTCAATTCTCATTTCCTGTGGTGTGGCCTACTTGAGTTCTGCCTCAGTTTTGTTCTTGCATCCACCCAACTCACCAGCCCAAAATCTATACCATCCATGTGATGCAGCATCCCAAGAAACTATCAGGCCTGGCTTTCACTCTAGTCCAAAAGTTTGATAGGCCATGGCAAAAGATACGCACACAACTTGACCCAAGTGAAGTTGAGTTTCCGCTCAAGTCAAGTCAAGTTAATAGGTGATGCACACTCAACTTGATTTGAATTTAGATTGGACAAAGTCTACTCGGTTCGGTCGACTCACCCACTTAATTCGAGTCGAGTTAGATTTGAACAAGTTGGACAAGCCAAGTTTGACTTGTCAAACTCATCCAATGCTCACCTCTAATTAGGTCCCCCTTCTCTCTATCAATGATAAAGAAAACAAAAGGCCATTTGAATAATGCATCCAAGTGGACCCATTTAATCCTGGATGCAAGGCTAAAACCAAGACTCTAATGTACATGGTTGGTGGCCTTTCTTAATCGAAAAAGTAAAAGCGGTTTGAATAATGCATCCAAGTGGACCCATCTAGTCCTGCTTGCAACGTGGTTGGTGGCGGTCCTGGTTGCAACGTGGTTGGTGGCCTTTCTTAGTCTAAAAATAAAAGTAGATTGAATAATACATCCAAGTAGACTCATCTAGTCGTGGTTGGGGGCCTTTCTTAATAAAATAAAAGTGATTTGAATAATGCACCCGAGTGGACCCATCTGGTCCTGGATGTAAGGCCCAAGTTGAGTGAGGATGGCCGTATCCAGCACACATGGACTTTCCGTGCCGTGAAGTTTAATTGCTCCACATCATCTGTGCTGACGTCATCATAACACTTCAATAAAATAAAGAATTATTTATAAAATAGTGCTTGATTGAAAAGGAAGGCCACGTTCCACTGCCTGATTCAAGGACGCGTCTTAGCTGCGACCCAAGATCTGGCGGCGTTGGTGGGACCCTGACCGTGGCCCACCTCCATGTGTGCTTTGTATATCTACGCCACCATCTGTTTTTCCACATTCAATGTCCTAAAAATGTAGCAGATACAAATCGCAGGTGGACCACAGAACAGTAAACAGTGGTCACTGAACAACCACCATTGAAAACTTTCTAGTGTCCACCGTAATGTTTATTCGCCATCTAACCTGTTGTTGATGAGGCCACACTGATTGGACGAAGGTAAAATACAAATATCAGATGGAACTTAAACCTTTGTAGCCCACAAAATTTTTTAACTGTGAATGACTATTGTTTCTCATGGTGTGGTCAACCTGAGATTTGCATCTGTTTGGTTTTTCCTGATGTAGAGTGGGTCCCAAACACTTTCAGAACTTTAAAAAGGTCATATCTCGCAAATCAGGATGAGTTTTTTGATATATCATATAAGATTTTGTGATAGAAAAACTTTTTTAAGGCAACCAACCCTGCTATACTAGGCTGCCGCATGCTGAATTTGTGAGATTCCATCATCTCGACGGTTAAAAACCCATTTAATTTAGTTTTTACCATAAAGAGTAAGTTTTAGTTTGAGTATAACTCTTGATCCTTTCAGTTATATAAGTCATGCCCAACATGAAAAGGGCTTAGAAACATTAGTAGAATAATGCGGTTGGGTTAAATTGGATACAATTTTTGGCTAAAAACCACGACTATAAATAATAAGTTGCCTTATCTTCGTCAATGCAGGGTCCAAGGGCAGTTTCCAGTGATTTTAATGTGGTTGTTGAAGCCTCATAAAGAAAGAGCCGCAGAGTGTTTGACAGTGCTAGTTCCTTTGATATCTCTGAGGTGGTAAACAATGCAGGCCTTGTCGATGCGGGTTTTTGGGGCAGTCGTTTCACGTGGAGTAATAATCAAGCCGGTTCTTTCAGAGTTTGGGCTAGGTTGGATAGGGTTCTTTTCAATGCAATCTGATCCTCTATTTTACCCGCTTTCAAGTCATGCATCTTCCTAAAATTAGCTTGGACTCCACTCCCCTCCTTCTGTCCTTTCACCCACAGCTGTCAAGCGGTCCGAAGCCTTTCAAATTTCAAAGAATATGTACCAAGCACGAATCTTTTATTCAAGTGGTTAGATCAACTTTGAATAAAGTCGAATCCAACCACCCTATTTACAACGTCCTTGCTAAGATGAAATGTGTTAAACAAGAGCTAAAGATCTAGAATAAAGACATTTTTGGGAACATTTTTGAACAGGTGCGTCAGGTAGACATTGCTTTAATTGATATCGAGCATCAGATGCAAGACCCAGCAGCCTCCTCAAATCAAGTCAGCGATATGCAGAACAAGCTCAATTCTGCTTCAAATAACCTTTGTCAATTGGAGCTTCAATTGGAAATTTTTTGGAAATAGAAATCTAGGATCATCTAGTTGGAAGAAGGAGACGGGAATACTAAATTCTTCCATGCTTCTGCAATAGAGAGACAAAGAAGAGCAACTATTAATAATATTAAGTTTGATTTGAGGCAAATAGAGGAAGACCCAGATGCAATCAAAAGGGCGACTGTAGCTCACTTCGAAGACCGCCTTAAGGCAATTCCTTGTGTGGTCAGGCCTGAGCTCCTGAATTCGATACCTACGCTGGTGTCTCAGGAGGTAAACGATATGCTTTTAGCTCCCCCTTCAATCATGAAGTTCTTCGAGCTATTCAATTTATCCCCATTGATGAGGCGCTTGGGCCAGACAGTTTTTCTGGAGTTTTTTTCTCCTCTTGCTGGGATGTTGTAGGCCTAGACATCCACAAGGCGATTTCATTCTTCTTCCAAGGAGGTAATCTTCTTAGGGCTGTTACATCCACGCTGATTTGTTTGATCCCCAAATCTGTCTCTCCTAAGAGTCTGTCCGATTATCGCCCGATTAGCCTCTGCAACTGCCTCTACAAGATTTTCTCGAAAATCATCGCCTCCAGACTCAATCAGGTTCTCCCCTCCCTTATTTCGCCAGAACACAAGGCTTTATTAAGGGTAGATCAATTACCGAGAACACCGCTCTCTCTCAAGAGCTGTTCAGGGAGCTTAACAGAAAGGTCAGAGGCAGAGTGGACGAGTAATTCCTTAAAGTGGACATGGAAAAGGCCAACGACAAAGTGGACTAGTAATTCCTTAAACAGGTTTGATGCGGTTCGGGTTCAGCTCTCTTTGGATAGATACAGTTGAAAAATGTTGGGCTAATAACTAGTTCTCAGTTCTAGTCAACGACGAGTCGGTCAGTTTCTTTAATTTGTCTAGAGGCCTGCATCAGGGGGACCTGCTTTCTCCAACTTTATTCATTCTTTGTGCAAAATCCTTGAGGAGGGGTCTCAAGCTATTTTTGTCTCAAGATCTTTGCCATCCTTTCAAGCTCAAAAGAGGTTGCCTTAAGGTTTCCCACCTCCTCTATGTGGACATTACCATTCTCTTCCTCAATGGGAGTTTAACCTCACTTCAGGCTATTAAAAGTTTGCTAGATACGTATTAATCAGCGTCAGGTCAAAGCATTAATCTCAAGAAAAGTTCCTTCTTTTGCTCTAACAAGATCCCTTCCTCCAGAATCAGATCCATTGAACGTCTCCTGAATATTTCCAAGTCCATTGGTTCTTTCTCCTATCTTAAAGTCCCAATGGCTGTGGGTAGGCCGAAATCCAATGCCTTCCAGCCTTTGATCTAAAAGGTTGAAGGCCAGATCAAAGGGTGGCAAGCTAGGTTCCTCTCTCAGGTTAGTAGAGTTATGTTGATTCAATACGTTCTAGGCAGCATTCCAATTCATATTATGGTAGCAATCCATATTCCAAAGCAGGTCCTCTCATCTCTGGAGAGTCATTTTGCTTCATTTTTTCGGGGTTGGGCAGATGGCAGAAGGAAGCTTCATTGGAGAAGCTGGAAATATATGGCACAACACAAAGAGGAAGGTGGGCTCGGTTTCAAAAGATTATCTGAGTTCTTGCATGCTTTCCGCCTAAAAATGGCATTAAATTTCAAATTCAAAGTATAGGATAGTCTGTGGCATGCGTTTATGTTGGCTAAATGCGATCAGGTTCAGGCTCTCTCAGATTCAGGCTGTTCTACTTTTGCTTCTTCTCTGTTAGGGAAGAAAATTTTTCAGCTGCTATCTCATATGGAAGCCCAAGTGCATTGGAATATTGGCGCAGGTGACTGTAATCTGTGGAGCGTTAATTGGACTGGCTTATGTCCTCTTTAGCTCGCCTCTAATGATCCAATTCCTGCTGACCCATTTTCAATGAAAGTGCGACAGTTCATTGGAGCTTGTGGTCCTCTTCCACCGTCAGCAGTCTTCGGTTACCTACCCCAGGATGTGGTTAGAGCTATATCCTGCGGCATCCGCTAGCGGATTACTATAGGACCGCATTAGATGGTCGCACGTGCAGGGCTCACCACCAATTAAATTAGAACAAAATAGGCCACTAACGCGAACAAGTCTGAACATGTTAGTGTTAAGCGCGGGTTGTAGAATCCATCTGCCAAATGATACTTAGTGATAGTCTGTACGGGCCGTGCAATGCTTAAAAAGGGGCCAATAAATCCGGAACTATGGGAAGCTGTGGACCTCACTGGGCCTGTGGTCCATTGCTAACAATGAACTCAAACGACGCCTGAAAATAGACAATTTGCATCGTTAAGCCGGCACTTGTGAGATGTAACTCTCCAAGTCAATAACCTAAAAATATGAAATTTAAAACAATTAGTCCCACCATTTAGGACAATAAATTATGACATTTCAACCATTATATTTCATCCAAACTCGTACTATAGATCTAAGATGTTTTTCTACCCTCCTCCACCGAATTAGACCCTTGATAGAAAGACAGTGACCGTTAATCACAAATCGGACCCCTGCAATCAATTTCCGCATCCATTTGCTACTAAAATTTGGACATTCCCTCATCAAATCATGGGACACCTATCCCATGACACAGATGGGCCAGGGGGCCATTTGGACAACTCAAAGGATTGTAAGTGAGCCCATAAGATCACATGTAATAAGATTTGTCACCCCGAGTTCATTTGGGTGAAAACTCAGACTATATAAATCTTAAACCCTCTCTCCCTCAATCCTGCACGGAACCTCTAGAAAGAGAGAGAGAGAGAGAGAGAGAGAGAGAGAGAGAGAGAGAGAGAGAGAGAGAGAGGAGTGTAGAGTGTGGGAGGGGAGCTGGATTTTTAGAGATTCTCCTCTCCAACCACAACCACTCTCCAGAAATCGCAACTCCACCGCCATAGGAGTGGTTTGTTACTAATTGGAAGGTAATCACTCAAACTCTTCTCAAGTTTTCTTATGCTAGGCCACTTGCATGTGTCCTAATATATAAATTCAATTGGCACAAAGCCCTGACGCACCGTTTCTCGAACCCGACACCGTCAGAGCAACTCCTTGAGCCTTCAACCAACCCTAGGTATGAACCATTACCTCTAGGTGGCCGTTTATCACACATAGAACAAACTTTAGTGATTATTTTTGACAATTTTCCTTGCATGTTACTTGCATAGAGTGGTAGTTGAATTGGAGTTTGTGCATGGGTGATTCCTAAACTAGGGAAGACATATTGGATCCTAACAACCCTAATCCTTACATTGTTTGATTTGTTTATCAAATATGAAACTCTAAGCATAACACCCCCAAATTTACAAATTCAACAAAGAATCTTGTTGCATGTCCCCAGTATGTACAAATTGGGTTAATTAACTATCAATTTTACTTCATGCATGTTTAATTATTTTTGAAATTAGTTATGTACTTTTTTCTCACCCATTTTCTTTAAAGTCTTGGTCCAATGCACATGTATATCCAGAAATACCCTGAATTTCATAAAACAATAACTTTTGTGCTAATAATGATTGTGTTTTATTATTATGCATGCTTAATTCTCTCATAACTACAAGTAGATCAACGTCTACTTTACTATGTTGCGTTTATACATTGTTTCCCATTTTGGATTGGCCAACAAATCCAAAATTCAGGGATTTGGCCCAATTAGTCAAATTGCATATTATCAACTATAGTCAAACTAGCGAGACGTCGCTCTCAAAGCCGTTCAGTTCATAGTTCGTCTAATAGAGACAAATTGGCTCACCGGTTGGCCAACTATATTCGTTAACCATGTTTGTACATGCCTACTTGAACCTGAGATACACCGCATCCATTTAGGCCCATTGACAAACCGTCAGTTGTGGCCCACAAGTCTCAGGAGCTAAGCATGGTGGTATGAGAAACTATGCCTGAGCTGTCGGCCTACGCTAGGGTGACGAGCCTCCCCGTAGTGACCTTGAGCAAGGACTCTTTCTTAAAATTACATTCTTATGATTTTAATATTGGGAGTGACAAACCCCAAATAGGCTAAGGATCACGAGATTAATACTGCCACGACCGCTAAGGCCGGCAATCAAGATAAGCCATTAATCTGTCGGGGTGTCCCAGTTTTCTCAAACTGCTTAATGAATAGACGTAATTAATCAACTCGGCTAACATCTCACATCACATTGCATTAGGTAGAATTAGCGATTCCATAGTCGAGGTCGCATTGAGGGAGTGTTAGGCATTGTGATCATTAGACGTCGCTCGAGGGAGTGTTGAAAGTAACGGCATGCATCCTATCATGAAAATATACATTTACATTAATAAGAGTGGTTAGGATTCTTCAAATGATTGTTTTTCACTAAATTTGTTCTTATATATGATGATATGTGCAACTTATTGTTAGTGGAACCACTGAGTTAGCTACTCAATCCCACTCTAGGACGGTGTTTTAAAACACCAACCAGAACTTGTCTTAGATGTAGAGATTAGGGAGCTCGACGCGCTTGATTGAGCAAGCGTGGATGACGAGGAGGAGCTGTCGTATTTTCGGATCTTCGGCGGATCCTCGTAGTCGGCTATAAGGATGACGGCGGGGCACAGGATACGGTCTAGTCATTTTGGGGATGATTTATTTGTGGGATTAGTCCCTCCTGTTATTTACTTTTTCTTACGTTTAGACATAAATATTTTTTTATAATTGCACTTGATTTCATTCTGTTGTTTCTGATATATGTTTCATGGCCTGCTATACTCCCCCATTGCTTATGAAATGAATAAAATACACCAAATTCCAAAGCCCAATAGGGCATACGTCGCATCCGGGATTTTGGGAGCCGAGTACCTACTCGGCCTCTGAATTTCGGGGCATTTCACAGATGGTCCAGATAGTCCTCTCTGGCCTCATACATCCTCAGGTGTTTTCTCTGTGAAATCGGCTTAGGCTAATTGTAGGACTATCCAGCCCTGTAAGAACTAGGCGAAGTGTGTGTGACATGTAAAGATTCCCCCGAAGATCTCGCTATTTGTTTGGAAGATTATTCAAAAAGCAGTTTCGATGGAAGAAGTGGTCTAGTCGCGCGGTATTCAGTTGGCTTCAAAATGCGTATGTTGTGGTGTTAACTCATCTTAGGGCCATTCGGGTGAGTCGATCCAACACTTATTCCTGGAAGGTGAACTTGCAGCTTCCTCATGGAATCATTTTAGCATTTTATTTGGCATTAACGTGATGTCAGCCTCCTCAGTTGAATCTAGGTTTTCGCGGTGGTGGATGGCTCCAGCAAGCAGGGCCACAAATCCCCTCATCCACAAGCTAGTCCCCTGTTTTATTTCCTGGGAATTGTGGAAATTGAGAGACACTACTATTTATGATGACAAATCTCCCTCTTCGTCTGCGTTGATCGCTCAAGTTTCATGGTGGGTTTCCACCATTAATGTCTCCAACAGAATGCCCTCGGTGAGACCTTTTTCTTCCTAGAATTCTTCGTTGGTGACAGGCATGTCAGATTCTCTATCATCTCGCTAGCATCATGTAGTGAAATGGCTAAAACCTTTAAGGGATTAGGTCAAAATTAATGTGGATGGGTCCTCAAGAGGTAACCTTGGTTTATCTAGTGGTGCTAGCATTTGTAGGAGTGATATGGGTGATTTTGTATTTGGTTTCTCGACAGGTTATGGGGACTATGGGTTTTTCCAAAGTTGTCGTCAAATCCGACTCGTAGCTGGTAGTGAGGGTATAGAATGAAGGTGTCATCCTGGGTTGAAAATGGAGATATTGACTCATTAGGATTGAGAATCTTCGCCGGAGAGGTCAATTGGATTTTTGCCACATTTTTAGAGAAGGTAATGGTCTAGCAGACTCTTTAGCTCGCTTGAGTAGTGAGCCCGAATCGACCTCTTTCTATGATCATTTTTTTGTTCTTCCTCCCCAGGTTAGAGGCCTCCTGTTTCTAAATAAGGTGGGTCTTGGGGCAATCAAGAACGCTTAGTTTTTCTCAGCTTTCTATCTTCATTCTAAGTGATGATAGGCATTCTCCGGGTCCTTTTTCCCTGGAGAATCCCGTATGTAAATTGTTGTTACAATGATAAAATGAAACATGGTTTTAAAAAAATAAATAATAATAATAATAATAATAAGTTTCCTATTTATAGTAAGTCACATTTTTAGAGTATTTTAGTTGGAGTCTAAGACTAAAACTACATCCTATGTATAGCATGTTGAGCTTGATGGCTGAGCTCAGCTGAGCTCGAACTAGGGTTAGAGTGGGGCGGAGCTGAGCTCGAACTAGGGTTAGAGTGGGGCGGAGCTGAGTTGAGATTGGGTCCCACAATTGAGTTTCTGAATGGCCTATATTTTGGAGTGTGCATTCATCAGGGTGGGGCGCACTTGTGTGGAATATACAAACATGGTGGGCCCCACATACAATTAGATCTGGCAATGGGCGCCCGGATTTTCAATTGGTTGGGTGGGGCCCATTCAAAATATAGACTCTGCCAGGCCATTGCCGGTCCCACACACAATCTAAAACATTTTAATGGTAGGCAATCCCTCCCATCTCTTTCCTGTAGTTTGACCCACTGTATTTGTTAGATCGTGATGATTTTCGGTCAACGGTAGAACTTAAAGTTTGATATCTCACGGACGGTATGGATGAGGACACTTACATCACACAAATTAAGATACATATAATATAATTTTTATTATAAATATATCAACATTGCGGGGATAGCTCTCGGTTGATCTGAAGGTCTCTTGTTCGATCCACGCTCACAGCATTTTTACTGGCCCACCTGATGACTTTCAATTGGCTTATACACTCCGTCCATCCTTTTTTTCAGATCTGTCCCACCTAATGAGTTTCAAGTGGCTTATCCACTCCGTCCATCCGTTTTTTCAGCTCTTTAGAGTTGTACTGTTAGTGGGCCCCACAGATTTTACTTTGAGTTACTCAATCCGTAATCGGATTTCTCTATCCTCTTTCCTTCCATCCTCTCTTCTTGTCCTTCGCGGAGTCATATATGATAGTCAGGCTTCGTATGACACTGGATACGCAGGAAATTAGAAATTACACACGTGGCATGTATTAACTAAAATCAAAACCGACTACAATATGCAATTCACTGTTGGAAACTCATATCCCATTATCAGTTTGGTTGGAAAATCCTAACCTCTGATTCTTGCAATCTTGTTTACGGATTAAGGTTGTTGTATTTTTCACTTTTAACCGTCCAATAAATGTCCACAAATCCTATATCTAGACAATCGAATGAATTTAATTTTTTGTTCATCATACTTCTATACTACGTACGACAATTTGAACGGCTTCATTTGACTACTTGCATGCCATGTGTTCCATATATGAAAATTTTCTAACTGCCTGTTTATCATCCATCACACTCTGCCAGAGTACCAAAGTTTTTTTCTTTTCGCCGAACGTCCACTTTCTCAAATATTTAATCTTTTATCTGACCGTCCAACGGTGGGCCCCACTATTCGCCTACTCTCATCAGGACGCGAGTTGCGTGTAACCCTGGTACACGGTCGCCCTGTGACCCAAGGCTATGTAGGACCCACCGCAGTGTCCGTGTGACATCAACTCCGTCCATCAGTTCGCAAGATTATTTTAGGATGTGAGCCCAGAGATACCTAGATCCAAAACTTAAGTGGGCCACACTGCAGGAAACAGTGGGATATATGGAATAGCCTGTCATTGAATCCTTCCTGGGGTCCACCGTGATCATTATATGCCATCCAACCCGTTCATAAGGCGATTCAGATATGGATGTAGAGAAAACATAAATATTATTGTGAACCGAAAATTATTCGGGCTCCACCCTAATAAGGTTCCATTGGTGAGCGTTCAATTCCTACTGTTTCTTGTGGTGTGGCCCACTTGAGTTCTGCCTCAGTTTTGCTCTTGCATCCACCCAACTCACCCAACTCATCACACATGATATGAGCCCAAAATTTATAGCGTCCATGTGATGCAGCATCCCATGAAACTGCCAAGGCCCGACTTTCACTCTAATCCAAAAGTTTGATGGGCCATGGCAAAAGATACACACCCTACTTAACCCGAGTGAAGATGAGTTTCGGCTCAAGTCGAGTCGAGTTAATGGGTGAGGTACACTTGACTTGATTTGAATTTAGATTGGACAAAGCCTACTCGGCTGGGATCGACTCACCCACTTAGTTCGGCCAAGTTGGATTTGAACAAATTGAATGAGTGGAGTTTGACTTGTCAAGATGCTCACCTCTAATTAGGCCCCCCTCTCTCTATCAATAATAAAGAAAACAAAAGGCCATTTGAATAATGCATCCAAGTGGACCCATCTAATCCGGGATGCAAGGCTAAAATCAAGACTCCAATGTACATAGTTGGTGGCCTTTCTTAATTGAAAAAATAAAAGCGGTTTGAATAATGCATCCAAGTGGACCCATCTAGCCCTGGTTGCAACGTGGTTGGTGGCCTTTCTTAGTCTAAAAATAAAAGCAATTTGAATGATACATCCAAGTGGACTCATCTAGTCGTGGTTGGGGGCCTTTCTTAATATAAAGAATAAAAGTGGTTTGAATAATGCACCCAAGTGGACCCATCTAGTCCTGGATGTAAGGCCAAAGTTGAGTGTGGATGTCCGTGTCCAGCACACATGGACTTTCCGTACCCTGAAGTTTAATTGCTCCACATCATCTGTGATGACATCATCATAACACTTCAATAAAATAAAGAATTATTTATAAAATAGTGCTTGATTGAAAAGGAAGACCACGATTCCAGTGCCTGATTCAAGGACGCGTCTTAGCTGCGACCCAAGATCCGGCGACGTTGGTGGGACTCTGACTGTGGCCCACCTCCATGTATGCTTTGTATATCTACGCCACCATCTGTTTTTCCACATTCAATGTCCTAAAAATGTAGCAGATACAAATCGCAGGTGGACCACACCACAGTAAACAGTGGTCACAGAACAACCACCATTGAAAACTTTCTAGTGTCCACCGTAATGTTTATTTGCCATCCAACCTGTTGTTGATGAGGCCACGTAGATCAAATATCAGTTAGAACTGTAACCTTTGTAGCCCACAAAATTTTAAAACTGTGAATGACTATTGTTTCTCATGGTGTGGTCAACGTGGGATTTGCATCTGTTTGGTTTTTTACTGATGTAGAGAGGGTCCCAAACACTGTCATGGCGAAGATGGACTAGAGAAGTCTCAATCGGAGTTGGAAATGATCCAGACTGTCGGAACTTTAAATAGGGCATATCTTGCATATCGGGATGAGTTTTTGGATATATTATATATAACTTTGGGATAGAGAAATCTACTAAAGGAAACCAACCCTGCTATGCCGAGCTGCGCATGCTGAATTTGTGAGATTCCATCATATTGACAGACAAAAGCCCCCTTTAATATAGTTTTTACCATAAAGATTAAGTTTTAATTCGAGTATAACTCCTTATCCTTTTAGTTGTATAAGTCATGCCCAACATGAAAAGGGCTTAGAAACGTTAGTAAAATAATGTGGTTGGGCTAAATTGGATACTATTTTTGGCTGAAAACCACGACTATAAATAATAAGTTGCCTTATCTTTGTCAAGGTGGGGTCCGTGGGCAGTATGCGGTGCTTTTAATGTAGTTGTTGAAGCCTCAGAAAGGAGGAGCCGCAAAGTGTTTGATGGTGCTAGTTCCTTTGATTTCTCTAAGGTGATAAACAATGCATGCCTTGTCGTTGCGGGTTTCTAGGGTAGTCATTTCAAGTGGAGTAATAATCAAGCAGGTTCTTCTCGAGTTTAGGCTATGCTGGATAGGGTTCTTTTCAATGTAATTTGGTCTTCTATTTTCTCCCACTTTCAGGTCGTGCATCTTCTCAAAATTAGCTCGGACCACGCTCCCCTCATTTTGTCCTCAATGGGAGTTCAACCTCACTTCGGGCTATCAAAAGTTTGCTTAATACATATCAATCGGCATCGGGCTAAAGCATTAATCTTAGGAAAAGTTCCTTCTTTTGCTAAGATAAGATCCCTTCCTCCAGAATCAGATCCATTGAACGTCTCCTGAATATTTCCAAGTCCGCTGGTTCTTTCTCCTATCTTGGAGTCCCAATGGCGGTGGGCAGGCTGAAATCTAGTGCCTTCCAGCCTTTAATCGACAAGGTTGAAGGCCGGATCAAAGGGTGGCAAGCCAGGTTCCTCTCTCAGGTCAGTCGAGCTGTGTTGATTCAACAAGTTATAGGCAGCATTCCAATTCATACTATGGTAGCAACCCATAGTCTAGTGCAGGTCCTCTCATCTGTAGAGAGTCGTTTTGCTTCGTTTTTTCAGGGCCGAGTAGATGACAAAAGGAAGCTTCATTGGAGAAGCTGGAAATATATGGCATAACCCAACGAGGAAGGTGGGCTCGGTTTCAAAAGATTATCTGAGGTCCTGCATGCTTTCTGCCTAAAAATGGCATGGAATTTCAAATTCAAAGTACAGGATAGTCTGTGGTGTGAGTTTATGTTGGCTAAATATGATTAGGTTCAAGCTCTCTCAGGTTCGGGCTGTTCAACTTCTGTTTCTTCTCCATTATGGAAGAAAATTCTTCAGCTGCCACCCCATCTAGAAGCCCAAGTGCATTGGAATTTTGGCGCAAGTGACTGTAATCTGTGGAGCGCTAACTAGACCATCCTAAGTCCTCTTCAGCTCACCTCTGATGATCCAATTCCTGCTGACCTGTTTTCAATGAAAGTGCGACAGTTCATTAGAGCTTGCGGTCCTCTTCCACCATCAACAATCTTCAGTTACCTCCCCTAGGATGTGATTAACTTCATATTTCGAGCGGGTTTTTATCTGTCAGAGGGTCCAGAAAGTCCTCTCTGGCCTCATACATCTTCCAGTATTTTCTTTGTGAAATCGGCTTGGGCTAATTGTAGGACTATCCAACCCCGTAAGAACTGGACGAAGTGGGTGTGACATGTAAAGATTCCCCCGAAGATCTCTTTATTCATCTGGAAGATATTTAAAAAGTAGTTCCGATGGAAGAAGCGGTCCAATCGAGCGGTATTTAGTTGGCTTCAAAATGCGTATGTTGTGGCGTTAACTCATCTCAGGGCTATTCGGGTGAGTTGATCCAACACTTATTCCTGGAAGGTGAACTTGTGGCTTCCTCATGGAATCATTTCGGCATTTTATTTGGCAGTAACATGATGTCAGCCTCCTCAGTTAAATCTAGGCTTTCGCAGTGGTGGATGACTCCAGCAAGTGGGGCCACAAATCCCCTCATTCATAAGCTAGTCCCCTGTTTCATTTTCTGGGAACTGTGAAATTTGAGAAACGTTGCTATTTATGATGGCAAGTCTCCCTCTTCATCTACACTGATCACTCGAGTTTCATGGTGGATTTCCACCATTAACGTCTCCAACAGAATGCCCTCAATGACACCTTTTTCTTCCCAGAATTCTTCATCGGTGACAAGCGTATCAAATTCTCTATCATCTCACCAGCATCATGTAGTGAAATAGCTGAAATCTTTAAGGGATTGGATCAAAATTAATGTGGATGGGTCCTCAAGAGGTAACCCTGGTTTATCTGGTGGTGGTGGCGTCTGTAGGAGTGATAAGTGTGATTTGGTATTTGGTTTCTCGATAGGTTACGGGGTCCTATCTAACATTGGTGCCGAGATTAAAGCAATCCATGATGGTCTTTCCCTTTGTTTGTCTATGGATTTTTCCAAAGTTGTCGAATCCGACTCACAGCTAGTGGTGAGGGTATTGAATAAAGGTGTCATCCTTGGTTGGAAATGGAGATATTGGCTCATAAAGATTGAGAATCTTAGCCGTAGAGGGTCAAGTGGATTTTCGCTACATTTTCAGAGAGGGTAACGCTCCAGTAGATTCTTTAACTCACTTGGGTAGCGAATCCCAATCAGCCTCTTTCTATGATTGTTTTGTTGTTCTTCCTCCCCAAGTTAGAGGCCTCCTATTTCTGAATAAGGTGGGTCTTAGGGCGATCAAGAATGCTTAATTTTTCTCAACTTTCTATCTTCAATCTAGGTGATGATAGGCGTTCTCCGAGTCCTTTTTTCCCAGAGAAGCCCATATGTAAATTGTTGTTACAATAATGAAATGAAACTTAGTTTTTAAATAATAATAATAATAATAATAAGTTTCCTATTTATAGTAAGTCATGTTTTTAGAGTGTTTTAGCTGGAGTCTGAGACTAAAACTACATCTTATTTATAGCATGTTAAGCTTGAAGGTTAAGCTGAGCTGAGCTCGAACTAGCTGAGTTGAGATTGGCACAACTCGGTTCAATGTACAACTCTACCTAACCGTCGGACCCACTTGGATGAACTAAGCCGACTATCCCTTAACCAAAAAATAAACTTAATCCAAATCTCAACAAGCAACCATAATTAGATCAAACACATATTTCTCATTTCCCTTCATGGGTCCATGTGGCCTTATCAACAACAGGTTAGATGGCAAATAAATATTAACATTAAGAAGCTTTTAATGGTGACCATTCAGTGACGGCTTTCCTAGAGGAAGCGGAACCGCGCTCCTTGAGCTCCGAGTTGTACGAACGGTTCAAATGAGATCAAAGTTACATGGCTCCCACAATAATGTATTTATTATATCAATACTGTTCATCCATTTTATTTTTATTTTAGATCATTTTAGAGAATTAGCCATAAAATGAACCATATCCAAAGCTCAAATGGGCCACACCAAAAATAGCGGTGAGGATAATGACTTTCACTATTAAAAAGTTTGTAGGGCGTACTAACAGCCTCGCTAGCAACAGACAGTGCTCTGTGGGCCATTATTATGTATGTGTCCTGTCCATACCAACCATATATTTTTTCAGACTATTTCATTGCATGAGATAAAAAATGAGCCAGATTCAAATCTAACGTGGATCACACAACAGGAAAGAGTGGTAATTAAATAATCATCATTAAAAGCTACAAAAGTTTTAAATTAATCTTATATTTGTGTTTTCTATTCATTAGGTGTGCGTTACCTAGTTAACACGGTAGATGACAAATAAACATTACAGTGGGCCATATAAAGTTTTTAACGGTGGTCCTTCAATCTGCGCTGTTTTCTCGTGGTGTGGTCCACTAAAGATTTCGATATACCTCATTTTTCGTATAATGCTTGGATAACTAGAGAGGCGACTTGGATAAAACTCAGCACAGCATACTAAGCGGGGCCCGCATGCCATTGCAGTAGCCACCTCGCTACTGTCGCTGTGAGTACTTGGGCACGGAAAATCTGTGCGCTGAAAACAGACCACCCGCGACCAAGTGACGATCCGCACTCAAGAAAGTGGAAGCGGATTTGCTCGTTTACCAAACACCAGCTATATATAGCTGCTGTAGGTGCGTGTCGTGCCAAGACGAGCACTGGCGCTCCTCAAGCTTCAAGTTGTACGAACGGTTCAAAGGAGATCAATGCTACATGCTCTCCACAGTGATGTATTTATTATATCTATATTTCATCTATTTTTAAAGATATTTTAGATTATTACTCAAAAATATTAATCATATCGGAAGATCATCTAGACTACATCACAAATATCAGCGGAGATACTAATTTTCATCATTAAATAATTAATAAGGCCCACCATAACATTTATAATTTCACATTTATCCAAAACTTTTGTGACCTTAAAAAGGTTTCAATGGTAAAAGTTCAATCCCCACTGCTTTTTGCAGTGTGGTCCAATTGATAGTTAGATTTGTCTTATTTTTCATCTCAAGACTTAAGATGAGCTCGCTCGATGAATGAATAATTTGAATATAACACATACCTCGTAATCAAAGTCACAGAGCTTGTTGACGTGAATAAAGTAGCTATGTCGCTGGCACACCAGCCAATCTGCTTTCCTAATGAGTGGCTTTACTTCTGCAAAATCTAGGTATCGGAAACAGATTGTCTAGTATACCTCACACCAATTATATAGCTGATGTATTGATGTTCGCAAGTTTTGTAGGTCTAATCACGAGGCATGTCTTATATTCAAAAAGTCCATCCATTTGGTGAGCTCATCTTAAGGCTTGACATGAAAAATAAGACAAATATAATTATCAAGTGGACTGTTATAGAAAAATCCGAGCCCCTAATAAATTTGAGAGTAAGAACCAGACTAATCCAAGTGCGCGAACAATTGGGGTGATGCTCGTCCAACCTAGTGAGGGCGTCCCTGAAGAAGCCATGCGCTGTGAAGGTGTTTTTACTTCGGAGCTGTGGATTGGAGTGACTTCCACATTCTGATCCGAAGTGGTGAACCGTCCATTAACATCGAGTGCGTAGGGAATCCGACCCGATAAGATAAACCCGACATCTTGCCTTAGACTTCGGGGTTTCTAGAGCACTTGATGCTAAGAGCGGGGTTTGTTGTCTCAATTCGAGGCTCGACTTGGACTAAGAAGGTGTTCCTCTTCAACTAGATAAATGGTCAAGGCTGGGTGGTGTCGCTTGTAGCCAAACAAGCCGAGCCAGCGGTATGTTAAATCGGGCGCTCTGAGTGCCAAATTCGAAAATTACCATTAGTAAACGTGACCGATTACTTCGCTCCTAGATACACATAATTCACTTGATGCACTACACAATTCACGAATGACGTATAATATCCCCACGATCCTGAGATCTCGCTAATTGAGTCAATCATGCTAATCATAGCGGACTCAGACCATCCAATAGTCAGGTATAAATACGTTGAGACTCCTTTGCTACAGGTACGTAAGATCTTTCACTTTCCTCTACTCTTCACTTATACTCAGATTCCCTTGACCTGACTTAGGCATCAGAGAGTCCTCCAGCTTAACTAAGGTTACCTTTGTCTGTTTTCGCTGTGCATGATCAAAACGTTGGAGTGATCCACGATTCGAAAGATTGAAGGAAGAACCAATCAATTTTGACATCAACATGGACCACGTTAAAAAAGAAGTGAGAGATGGAACGTCTACTATTCAAACCTTTCTTGAGTCATCGATGACTTTGGGAACTTACGAACCGATTGAATGGAAAATAAACGTTCTCTTGTACCTTACAAATTTGTGGTGTGATCCGGACGATCTTTTGGATATGAATTTTTTTTGTTTTTTTAAATATGATTCATTTATTGGATAATACTGTAAGATTATCTCCAAAAATAGATGAATAACGTAGATATAATAAATACACCACTGTCGGATCCACGTAACTTTGTACTCCCTGGGAACTTTCGTACAACTCAGGAGCTCGGGGAGCGTCAGTGCTCGTCTTCGCTGGACACGTACCTACTGCAGTAACATAGCTGGTGTGTGGTACACTAGCCAATCCACTTCCCGTAAGTATCTTCCTTGCTGAAAGAATAGTTCCAGAAAGACTTGTTTTCAAGACGAGAGCCTTGTCAAGAAGAATAAGAGAAAAAAAAAAAAATGGAGAGTATTGTTCAGTTCGCCATACAAAAATTGAACGATTTTGTAACAAAGGAAGCAGATTTGCTACTCGGAGTAGATGAGCAGATCATATCCCTTCGAACCAAACTTGAATGGATGCGTGCCTTCCTCAAGGATGTCGATGGGATTGACAGAGATAATGAAAGATTCAAGATTTGGGTGACTCAAATAAGAGACGTAGCCTACGATGCTGAGGATGTCATTGACTCATACATCTTTAACATTGAACATAAACGACGAGAAGATACAGTTGCTGGATTTATGAGATGCCTAACTAGTTTTGCTGGTTGCATCAAAGACATACCAGCAATCCACGACGTTGGAAAGAAGATACCCAGCCTAGACAGAAGGCTCGGCGAGATCAAGGAGAACATATCACAGTTCGGCGTCGGCAATATATCAGTTGGTGGAGAAGCTTCATCTTCTTCAAATCAAAGCCAGCTGCGGAGGGAGAAGAGGGCTCCCATCGTCGAGGAAGCCGAAGTGGTCGGTTTTGAGGGCGAGACAAAGACGCTGGTGCGGCAGCTGACTGAAGGAGATGCACGGCGTGCTGTTATTTCGATCACGGGTATGGGAGGATTAGGTAAGACTACTCTCGCAAAGAAAGTTTACAATGACATCAATGTAAAGAAGAGTTTCGATTTTCATGCTTGGGTGTATGTCTCTCAACAATATCTAGTGCGACAGCTTTTACTGAGCATTATAAAATGCTTTAGAGCCCTCGAACGAGATGAAAAAGAGATGATGCCTGAGGAAGACTTGCGGCAGGAACTCTCTCAGTACTTACAAGGGAAGAGATATCTGGTGGTAATCGATGATATATGGAGTAGACAAGCTTGGGACAGTTTGGTTTCTGCATTTCCAGATAGGGAAAATGGTAGCAGA
Organism: Magnolia kwangsiensis; assembly: GCA_037074715.1. Taxonomy (NCBI): domain Eukaryota; kingdom Viridiplantae; phylum Streptophyta; class Magnoliopsida; order Magnoliales; family Magnoliaceae; genus Magnolia; species Magnolia kwangsiensis. The sequence continues at coordinate 111,778,008 of CM073582.1, read as the reverse complement.
GTGTTTCTCACGACTCGCAATGAAGATGTAGCAAGGTATGCAGACGCACAGAGCACACCCCATAGACTGCGTTTTCTGGATGGAAACGAGAGCTGGTCGCTGTTTTGTAAGAAAGCACTTCCCGGAAATCTTACTCCTACGTGCCCTCCAAATCTGGAAGAGCCGGGGAGAAAGATGGTCGCCAAATGTGGAGGTTTACCTCTAGGAATTGCAGTATTAGGAGGCGTCCTATCAAGAAAAGAGAAGTCAGTGAATACGTGGGAGAAGGTGCTTAAAAGTGTGGAATGGTAGCTAAATGAAAGTAAAGAAGATGGTATCTCAGGCATATTGGCCCTGAGTTACCATGACATGCCCTATTACTTGAAGCCCTGTTTTCTTTATTTTGGAGCTTTTCCTGAAGACTCTGAAATCTCTGTCCCCCAATTGATTCGGAGGTGGATAGCAGAAGGATTCGTGCAGAGAAGAGGAGAAGAAGAAATGGAGGATGTTGCTGAGGATTACCTGGATGAGCTCATCAGTAGAAGCATTATTCAGGTGGCCAGAAGGAAGAGCAATGGAACGGTTTTTAGATGCCGTATTCATGATCTTCTACGAGACCTCTCAATATCAGAAGCGAAGGAGGAGAGATTTCTGGAAGTGCATGGGAACATGGCGCCTGAATTACCTACAAAGGCACGCAGACTTGCAATTACTTGTGGTGACATCGGTAAGTCCATCTCTCTTAACAGGTCCACTCTACAACTCCGCTCTTTGTTACACTTAAGTAAAGAGGACCAAATGCTGGAGAAACCGCAGTTGAAAATCATCTGGGGAGCTTTCAAATTGCTCAGGGTGATGGATCTCCGATCAGTGCGCCTCTCTAGTCTCCCTGATGAAATAGGGTATCTAATCCAATTGAGGTACCTACGTCTCGCAGGGACATGGTTGGAAAGGCTACCATCCACCATAACTCGCCTCTCCAATTTACAGACTCTCAATCTACTAGGTTCAAATGTCCACATGCTACCAGATGATATTTGGAAGATGGAACAGATAAGGCACCTATATCTATTAACTACGGCAGGACTTCCTGTTCAAATCAGCAACATCATGCAAATCCATCGCTTAAGCAATTTGCAGACTCTAAATTTAGTAGAGGGGGGCAGCTGGATAGAAGATGGGTTGGAGAAACTAACCAATTTGAGACATTTGGGAATAAAGGGAGATCTCAAAATGGCATTGTCCCGTTCCATTCGTAAACTGGCAAGCCTCAGATCATTGTACCTAGAGGCAAGTCCTAATTGCTCGATTCCAGCGTTTCCATCCTTCTCAAATCATCATCATCTATTTGACATGAGATTGATCGGACCCTTTGAGAAATTACCGGACGTGCATGAGTGCCCACCTAACCTCACAGAGCTATACTTGACGGGGTCCCAATTAGAGGGAGACCTGATTGGAACGCTGGAGATGCTGCCGAACCTTCGGAAACTCTCTTTAGTCTCAAGATCTTACATAGGAAAGGAAATGGTTTGCTCTGTAGGAGGGTTTCCACTGCTCGACTATTTGAATATTTATGAATTGGATGAATTAGAGGAGTGGAGAGTGGAGGAAGGAGCGATGCGGAATCTTAGAAGTTTAGTGATCTGGAATTGCAAAAAATTGAAAATGCTTCCTGATGGATTGCGACATATCTGCACTCTTCAAGATTTACAGTTGATCATGCCCGAAGAATTCAGAGAAAGGGTGCGAAAAGACGATGGAGAGGACTGGTTTAAGATCCGACACGTACCATCACTCACCATCATGCGGGCGTAGCGTACGGGAATCTTTCCATGTAGGAAATTGGTTTTGGACTTATTCTCGTCCATTTCATTTATCTAGACCGTCTGTTAGGTTCAGTCCTCATCTTCTGTACCTTCAAAATTTTATAATGATCCAAACTATCCATTTAGTTTCATTGAGAAAGTAAGGACAAAATTGTTCATCGAATATAGGTTTAGTCAATAACGCTTACAGCGGTTTGATTGGTCTGATTTGATTTTTACATAGTAGTCGAGAAGAGTGGAGGATACCTTATGGACGGTCTCCATAGATGATATTGATTCGTATAAGTCCAAATGCAGGTAGGTGCATGGAAAAAAACATGTCTTCTTGTATTTGTTGGCTAATCCTTTGTGTTATTGATGTAATAAAGACTGAATATGTTTAGGTGAGGCCTCTGGCCTTTTGTGGTGCTATGTTTGAAATCTTGTATATATTTTTTTAATCATTTCAACAAAGTTACAGATAGTATGCTCCCAACTTTCTCCAATAGAGGGTTTTTTTTTTTTTTTTTAATTAATTTATTTAACACACGCACACATACCCCCTCACACTCACGTGGTAGTGGGATTTCACCACCTGTGGATACTCTAACCCTTGACAGGGTGTTAAAACTCCAAAGAACCTACCACCCGAGCAATATTTCTTATTTGACAAAAGAATGTTGTCATGCATAAAACGTTGGCATGTGGTTGGTGGATTTGTGCCGTAAGTCAGTCAGTGATGATGGGTTGAATTTACTTCTTTTATGATTTTGATATGAGTGGTTTACGCTTTTAGTAGAGAGCGTTGAACAATGTTTTCATATAGTACTCTTATGTTTCATGCAAATTCTATCAAACAATGTTTTATATGGCGTTTGATGTAACTTCTTTTCATTGTGTATTTAGATTACATGAATTCATGGATAACCAAACATTAGATATTGATGTTTACTTAGCTTTCCTTTTGTGGAGGCCAGGTTGGTGTCCCCCTCTTTTATGTAATTTTTTCTACTATCCATCAATAAAATTCAGTGTGGTCTGATCATTGTGCACCAAAGAGGCGAGTACAGGAATGACAAAGGAGCCTACTCATCCAAATGAGCAAGGGAAATAGACCAACTTCAGCAGACTAAGTTCTAAATCACATTAATTAGCACGGTCTATGCCTCCTGTTCGATCTTCAAACTAGAGTTCAGAACCAAACTTCTGCTCAGGATCTTTTCTGAGATTCAGGAATAGTAACTGATTCAATCAATTTATGGAGTTTGAAACCAAACATGCATGTCCGCGGTTAGTTCATCAATTTAGACTGTCCAATTAGTTTGTTCCACTTTACTTGGAACATCATGAGAAGACACACACATCATAGATGAAATTTTCCATCCCATTTATGCCATATAAAAACACACCTTTAGAGCAAAGGTCCAATATTCCAGTGAGTTTGCATTAGATATCATACACCAAGGAACCGTTTTGGTCACATGACTACAACTCTGTTTTTCTTTTTCTTTTGGCAGAAAACTAGACTGCATAACCTTACAACCATCATCAATATCAGTACCACAATTCATCTTCATAATGCTCTCCTCACATCATCCATCTAAAAGGACAACATAAGAATGAAACACACACACAGGATTACACAAGGAAAATGACAAAGAAAGAAAACCCGAGAAGAGAGAGTGATGGTGATAGAGAATCTAAGCCCTGACCTTGAATGGGATTGACCTTATCACAATTTGATGGCACAATGCTGCAAGCGCTGCCCCAATGAATGGGCCTACCTAGAATATCCAATGGTCATCCCACGCATGGTCCTTTTTGTAGATGATGATAGCTCAAAGTTTGCTGACTGTGTTGATGCTGCTTCCAATGATGGGGAGGGTGGCCAAGTGCAATAGGAACACAGCTAACTCAATTGGGAGAGGTGCGAGGATAGGCACATGAGAATCTCTTGGCATCAGTGGCAGAGAAGAACAAAGGTGCCCACAATCTCAGCACACAAACCATCTCCCTTGGTGTGGCCATGCTTCACAACATTGGCCTCCCCACCCAACATCTGGTAAGGGCCCTTTTGGAATCCTTTCACGACACCAGCCCCACAGATACCCCAAGCACTACATCACCATGTAGAAACAACTCTCATCAGGGAGATCTTCCTGACCACCAGAGGGCTGCTGCTGTTTTGTTGGCGCTCGCCTGAATGGTTATACAGAGCTGTTTTCAGTCAAGAAATTTCAGGTAAGTGCTTCCACGTTCCATTAAAAAGGAAAATAAACCAAAATAAAAGGAAAAGGAACGAGAACAGAAAGCAGCAGCCCAAACGTCATGGCTGTGTTTATGTGTCCACCTGAAATCCCAGCCATACAATAGACCAAGGCAAAGATCATGCCACCAAATGCCCATGCAATCCCCTGAATACCCACACTGAAACACATGGTAGGTGTCCTTTTGACACCAATGACAGTGAGGATGGTCATGTAGAGGAATATGAATGTAACCATGAATGCAATCCCAGCCCTCCAAAATAATCATGATTGAGCTCACTAGGCTCAAACAAGGGTACTGGTGATGGCTCCTTGTAATCCTGGTCTTGGCTCTGTGCTGCTGTCCTCCCTGTGGGCAGCCTCTCTAAGAACTCGTTTGCTCCCAGCTTCACATGACTATAGCTATCCCTTTGATGGCTCTGTAAATCGACATTATGAAACTGCTGAAGCATTAAAATGTCTTAAAAAATGAATTAGTGCTTAAAAAACTATCCTTTACTTGAGGTTACCTTAATAATTTTATTTTATTTTTATTATTTTTTTTGCAAGCATTTCAGTTTTAAAAGTGGAACATTTAACCAGGCAAGTTGACTCGGTCGAGATGAATGGAGCTCGAAAGATCAACAGTTGCGATTGGTTGATCATATCTTCATGTGGGCTCTCTTGGGAGGCACAAGCTGATGATCCGGAGGATCCACAGCATGCAAAACCCAGAGTAATGACAGCATGCAAAAAGAATTCTTCCCTAGGCCAGATCCAATACAAAGTAGGTTTTGTTTAAACTTTAGAAGGGCAATCTTCATGGTGGGGCCTATTGTCTCAATGGAACTAATTTAATACATAAGTGTCATGGTTGTATTGATTTCTTTGTGGATAATTGAAGGCTTGGTACAGAGAAGAGGAGAAGAAGAAATGTAATATCTTTACACCTCTGTTCCTTCTTGTGCTCCACCCAAGAGCATGAAACGCTTGGGAAAAAGCAGTTGGGAATTCATTCTGGAGGTTTCAAATTTCATAGGGTGATGGATATCTAAAACACACAGCTCTATGGTCTACTAGATGAAATTGGGTCTCATATCCACCTTAGGTACCTATGTCTGAGGTACAGACTAGCGATCTACGCTCTACTTTTATTAACAGGCTGCCGAATGATATGGGAAGATGGAACAAATAAGGCACCTTTGACTATACAATAAGGATCTAGCACCACAATGCCGAATCAGAAAGCACATGCCACTTCATCACTTAAACAATGTACAGACTCTACCAGTTGTTGAGGGTGGAAGCTGGATGGAAGATGGGTTGGAGAAACTAACCAATTTGTGAGAATTGGGAAGAAGTGGAGATCACAAAAAGGCATTATCCTGTTCCACTGGTAAATTGGTCTTGACTTAGATCATCGCAACTGCTCGGTGAATTCCCTATTCCAGTTGGTGAATGCCCAATTCCAGTTATGTCCTTTTCAACTCATCAGCATATACATAATATGGATCGTTTACACACAGAGAAACCACTAGACCTGTATGATTTCCCACCTTACCTCATCGAGCTATGCTTGATAGGTTCTAAGTTATTCAATACCTGATGGGAATGCTTGAGAGGCTTTCAAACCCAATTTGATTCTCAAATTAAGAAAGGAAATGGTTTGCACAGTTGAAGGATTTCCTCTGCTCGAAGTTTTACATATTGGATTTCTTGAATTAGAGTGGGTAGTGGAAGAAGGAGAAATGCCGAAACATAGATGTTAAGAGATTGGCGAATGCTCTTAATTGAAGATGCTTCCTGATTTGCTGTGTTCACTCCCCAAGTGCAGGGTTGTGATGTAGTAATAACTCGGTAAGACCGAGGTCGAATCCCAAGGGACTGAAACTTGTACGTTATCTAAAATTAAATAGACATTGAACTAGAAAAAGATGAATTCTAAATCAAGTATAAATTGAGGAATAATGATGAAATAATTTTCTAAACTTCAGATAAATCAGAGGAAGAGAAACTAGGGATTCAGAGGATCCACTTGTAGAGATCAGGGAGAACTTATGCTTGCATCAAAAATCATGAAAATTACTGAACTGCCGTTGATCTAGTTTTCAAAGAGATGAAAGGAAGATAAATTAGAATGGATTCCATCACCAAACCATGCCCAAAGACTATGGCAAACAACAGAATCAAACTAATTACCACCCAATCACATGTATGTAAGTTAGGAAGGGTACCGTCATCCGACCATGCCCAGGAGACTATGGTGAACAACAGGGCTTCCTGACATCATAAACATTAAAGAGAACGAAAATATTCAAAGCCATTGCAGACCCATTGTAATTTCAGTCACAACAGACCATTAAAAACCTAAAACATTCCCATATTAATTAACTAAAATCAACGTCAATTCATGAATTAAAATTAAAATAAAATCAAATCTCCCATCTCACTACAAGCTTCACCTCCTAGCCCTAGCTAGGAGGATTTAGCCTGCCATGGATGAGCTCAATCCAAATAAATAAAGAGAAAAAGAAAAGGAAAAGAAAAGGGAAAGAAAAAACCAAGCTCCTCTCTCTCTCCTCTGCCCACGTTGAAACCCAAGCTCGAGCCCTCTGTTCTTCCTCCCAAGACCTTGAATGAATGCTCCCCACGTCCAAAAATCTCTTTTTATAGCTGCTGGAAGGCTGGAGTCAGTGACAGAGTTGTAGCAGGACACGGAGTGCAATTTTCGCAGCCAAGTTCGGTACCATGAAATACGCCACTTTCCTCGCTCAAATTCCAAAGAAACACCGTCCCTTAGTATTTTCTTGGGTCCTCTACATGATAGACGGTTCAGATCTGCCATACGATCAAAGATGGTGGGCCAAAACTGTCCGAAAAAGTCAGTTTTCGCGGATGTGCGAAACCTTTCGCACCATTTCGCTGTTGTGGTCGGTGGGCCCCACAGAAGCATTTTCTGGAAAATCCACCCCGTCCATTGGATTCAGAACGAAATTTCAGTCAAGAATGGGTGGTTTTGAACGTCCATTGACGTGGCCCAGAGAAGAAATCACAAAAGAATCAGTTTTGAACGCTACCGGGCAGCCCTTTTGTGGCCTCTGTATCTCACACGTGTGCACGCATGGGTGAAAAGTGATAACATGGTTTTATAGTGCTCGAAGCCCTCTACACAGTGGACGGATCGGATTGAGCTTATGGGGCACGTGTGGGGCTCACAACTGATCGCAAAAATGGTCAGCGGCCGTGCGTCCGCTGCACGTTTTTTTTTTTTTTTTTTCTGAGTTGTAGACGGAAACGTCGGTCAGCTGCGACTGACCGACTTTTGGAAAATTTGGTGCACGGCGAGTGCACATGTGCACTGTACACACTCATCTCATATGGGATCCATTGCACTATTTTGGAGAAATCTGCACCGTCCATCTGTTTTGACTCCTTATTTAAGGCGTCAATAATAATTTTGAGACAGTTCCAGATATCAGGTGGGCCCAGAATCAACGATTTATGGGCTGATCTGTCAGTTGGGGCACTTCTCGAGATCTTCAATGGCTGAAATTTTATATGTACGGTTAATTTATGGTCCTCAGGCGACGTATGAAGTTTCGAGCCGAACGGATGGTGGGAACCTCGTGATCTTGCATTCTGGACGTCCTTCAGGCCACTTGAGCTTCAATTTCTAACTTTTCTCGGATTTCTGACCGTGTATATTTGTCAATCTTGGTCCCCTGGAGTGTGTCCCTTGCCTTTGGCGTCATCAGATCGTTAAATCTCAACTTTTAACGTCCTTTTTCCATCCATGTTCATAAAATCACTTTACCACACAAGAATGAGAAAACGAGCCATTAGACAGCATTATATTCGTAAATCCAGACAATATCTGGGGTCTAATATGCAATATTTGACCCTCAACACAACCCCCAACCAGCATTTTGCTAGTCCCGAGCAAAGTATGCGAAAAATAAGTTGAGAATTATAGGAGAACTTTCTATGAAATCGAGTGAGATTTTGAACAAAATACGAAAAATTTAATATTCATGAATGTTAGAAATTGTATTCTCCTGAGCTCAAGTGCACCGTAGACTTCATAATTAAGTGTAAAGCATTAATCCATCAATTAGAAAAATTTTAAACATTGAGATCCATGGATGCATAGTGTAATCTCAGCTAATCACATTAAGATTGAATTTGTTATTTCAGGATCTCATTGGTAACCAGCAAGAGAATTCATGATAACCAAACTTGCCTCATAAATTTCATCTTTTGATCTTTTCAACTTTTTATTTTTCCATTAATAGTCATGCCAAAAAGAGGAATCAAATCCTTACCAATAGGGAGCAAACCTATGGCAAAAGACCAATTACCTAATAATTTTTTTTTGAATGTTTAACCTTGAGGAATCAAACCTTCACCTGTAGGGAGCAAACCCATGGTAAAGATTAATTGCCCAACCTGTTCAATTTTTATACCCTGATGACAAGATATTTCAGGCTGGTTCCTTTCATGCTTAGTGATTACCAAATTAACCATTCAATATCAAACTGAAACCTTAATATGAAAGCGAGATGTGACATGTGAAACCATGACTCAATCAATGTTTAAAATCTCTAATCATGGATTGATAATTCAAACTCAACTGTGGAATCTATCAAGTAACTAAATTCAAGGGTCATAAATTACCAACATCATATATCTCACAATTCTAAATCAAGGATATTCGTCAAAATCAGAAAAATTAAAAAAAAATTTCACAATTGTTGCTCAAGACCAAGAAAATACTGATTAGGTTACCTAATCCCCCACCCCCAACCTAAAATCTACATTGTCCTCAATGTAAAAGATATAAACATGCAATGCACATGGGACAACGAAAGTAAATGAGAAGTAATGGGAAGATAGTACCTGAATAACGAATCAAGAGAGTTTCCAATAGATCACGGCATGGAAGCTTGTCAGCATGAGAGAGAAAGCAGAACAAAAATAACAAAAATAAAATCCTACCTATACCACTTTCGCAGTTGCTCTCGATTGCATTTAGCGTATGCAACAAGCCTTTAAACCCCTAGGTTACCCTAGTGGACGAGTTGTAGTCTCGTGAGGGTTTGCAGTAATGTTACCCACAAACATTGAACTAACTAACCTATGAAAGCGACTATCCTAAACCTATGAAAGCGATAAACCTACCTATACCTCCATCAGACTAGGAGATCAGTCCTGGTAAACAGGAGCAATTAGAGGCATGGACATGTCCTCTGAATCAAATGTCTCAACAAATGGCTTTAATCGATGTCCATTAACTTTAAACTCCTTGCCATTGTCGGGATCTCTTATCTCGACGGCCCCATGAGGATAAGCAGTAACAACAATGTAAGGGCCGGTCCAACGAGATCGAAGCTTACCCGGAAAGAGATGTAGTCGAGAGTCATACAAGAGGACTTTCTGACCTGGCGTGAATGATTTCCGTAGAATATGTTGATCATGAAACGCCTTCATCCTGTCCTTGTAAATTCTCGAGTTTTCGTACGCATCATTCCAGATTTCTTCAAGTTCGTTTAACTGAAATTTGCGTAGCGAGCCAGCGTTGTCCAGATTGAAATTCAGATTTTTGATCGCCCAGTATGCTTTATGTTCCAATTCCACAGGTAAGTGACAGGCTTTCCCATAAATAAGTCTAAAGGGAGATGTTCCAATAGGAGTTTTGAAAGCAGTACGGTACGCCCATAAGGCATCGGTCAATCGGATTGACCAGTCCTTACGATCAGGGTTAACTGTTTTCTCTAGGATATGTTTGATCTCTCTATTGGAAATCTCAGCTTGTCCACTTGTTTGTGGATGGTATGGGGTGCTCACCTTATGCGAGATACCGTATTTCTTCATTAAACTCTCGAATGGTCTATTACAGAAGTGTGAGCCCCCGTCACTAATGATGGCTCGAGGTGTTCCGAACCGCGACAGGATATTATCTTTCAAGAATTTAATGACCGTGCGATGGTCATTTTTGCGGCACGGAATTGCTTCGACCCATTTAGTGACATAGTCTACGGCGAGCAAAATATAAAGATTTCCAAATGATTGGGGGAATGGTCCCATGAAATCAATGCCCCAACAATCAAATGCTTCTATAATAAGGATGAGATTCAAGGGCATCATATTTCGACGTAACAATGCTCCCAATTTCTGACAACGCTCACAAGCCTTGCAAAACTCATGAGTGTCCCTGAACATAGTGGGCCAATAAAAGCCACACTGTAGAATCTTGGCCGTGGTCTTTTTAGCAGAAAAGTGACCACCACAGGCCTGTGAGTGACAGAAGGAGATGACACTCTGATGCTCATCGTCTGGTACGCATCTCCTTAAGAGTTGGTCTGGGCAATATTTAAACAAATATGGATCGTCCCAGAAAAAGTTACGCACCTTGGTAAAGAATTTCTTTTTATCTTGTGACGTCCAGTGTGTCGGTATGGCACCTGTAGCAAGATAATTAGTAATATCAGCGAACCAAGGTGAATGGGAGACTTTAAACAGTTGTTCATCAGGGAACATGTCATTGATATGGGTCGCCTCAAGGGAATCAGAGGTATTAAGACGAGAAAGATGATCGGCCACTACGTTCTTTACTCCCTTTTTGTCTTTAATTTCCAAATCGAATTCTTGGAGTAGAAGGATCCATCGTATCAGGCGGGGCTTAGAATCATTCTTAGAAAGAAGATACTTAAGTGCCGCGTGATCTGTGTAGATGATAATCTTGGATCCGATCAGGTAGGACCTAAATTTGTCCAAGGCGAACACTACGGCCAAGAGTTCCTTTTCCGTAGTCGAGTAGTTCACTTGGGCAGGATTTAGAGTCCTACTTGCGTAGTGAATAACGTAAGGCCGCTTATCTTTTCTCTGGCCTAGAACCGCTCCAAGAGCATAATCAGAGACGTCGCACATAAGTTCAAAAGGAAGACTCCAGTCGGGTGGCTGCATGATAGGTGCAGTGGTTAACATGCCCTTAAGCTTAGTGAAAGCTTCTTGGCACTGCTCAGTCCACTCGTATGGTGTATCCTTTTGAAGAAGATTACATAAAGGACGAGAGAGGAGACTAAAGTCCTTTATGAATCATCTGTAAAAGCCTGCGTGTCCTAAGAAGGATCGCACGTCTCTGATATTCTTGGGTGGAGGTAGGTTAGAGATAAGATCAATTTTTGCCTTATCTACCTCGATTCCTTTGGACGAGATGATATGCCCAAGGACAATTCCCTTTTGAACCATAAAATGACACTTCTCCCAGTTAAGTACCAAGTTTTTTTCTTCACATCTTTTCAGCACACATTTAAGACTTACTAAGCATTCGCTGAAAGATGAACCAAAAACAGAGAAGTCGTCTATGAAGACCTCTAGATATTTCCCCACCATGTCAGAAAAGATACTCGTCATGCATCGCTGAAAGGTGGCAGGGGCATTACATAACCCGAATGGCATCCTTCTGTAAGCAAAGGTGCCATAGGGACATGTAAATGTGGTCTTTTCCTGATCCTCAGGGGCGATTTCAATCTGATTATAACCTGAATACCCGTTAAGGAAACAATAATAGGAATGACCAGCTAGCCTTTCCAGGATTTGATCAATGAAGGGCAAAGGAAAGTGATCTTTCCTTGTGACGGTATTCAGCTTTCTGTAATCAATGCACATTCTCCAACCAGTAGTAACTCTGGTCGGCACGAGTTCATTATTGGCATTGGCTACAATGGTGATCCCGGACTTCTTAGGAACTACCTGAGTTGGACTCACCCATTGACTATCGGATATGAGATAAATGATCCCCACTTCCAATAGTTTGAGAACCTCGGCCTTAACCACTTCCTTCATGTTTGGATTTAGTCTATGTTGTGATTGTCGAACAGCCTTTGCATTATCCTCAAGATATATATGGTGAGTACAAATCGATGGGTTAATTCCCTTGAGGTCCGCTATCGTCCATCCAAGAGCTCCCTTATGCTCAATGAGAGTAGATATCAGCATACTCTCCTGTTCTTTCTCCAGGTGGGCAGAGATCACCACCGGGTATGTCTCATCTTGACCTAAATAGACATATTTTAAATCAGAGGGCAAAGGTTTTAGGTCAAGCTTCGGTGGCTTGAGGTTAGACGGTAGAGGCACTATATAAGTTTGGGGCAATTCTTCAATGTGTGGCCTCCACCGGTTAACTTCAAGTACCGGTGCAGTATCAAGCATGGCACACGTCTCCCTAATTATATCATCATCAAGATCATGGGAGTGGGCCAGGCACGTCTCTAGAGGATCAGAGGATAAGGTGAGAGATGTTCTATCTTCCACAAAAGAATCAATCATGTTAACATCGTGGAAATCGTCATCATCCTCTGAGTTGCTGCCGTTATTGAAAAAGATATTCGATTCCAATGTCAAATTTCCAAAGGACATAGTCATGACACCATTCCTGCAATTGATAATTGCATTTGAAGTGGACAGGAATGGGCGACCAAGAATGACGGGAATCTGAGTGCTCGTGTCATTGATGGGTTCGGTGTCCAAGATGATAAAATCAACAGGGTAGTAGAATCTATCCACCTGGACCAACACATCCTCGATGATCCCTCTTGGTATACGAACAGAACGATCAGCAAGTTGGAGTGTGGTTCGAGTGGGTTTTAATTCACCCAACCCTAACTGTTGGTATACCGAATAGGGAATTAGATTGACGCTCGCTCCTAAGTTAAGAAGTGCGTGATCAATTCGATAGTTCCCAATTACACATGATATGGTTGGGCAACCGGGATCTTTGAATTTTTGCGGCACATCTTGTTTTAGGATGGCACTCACTTTCTCAGTCAAGGAGATTTTCTTTTGAACACTTTTCCGTCGTTTGGTAGTACATAAGTCCTTTAGAAATTTAGCATATAAAGGTATCTGTTTTACAACATCAAGCAGAGGAATATTGACTTTTACTTGTTTCAACACCTCTAGGATATCCTGAGAGTTAGATAGACGTTTTGGTTTAACCAACCGTTGGGGAAACGGAGCAACTGGCTTTTCTAGAGGTTCCGGTTCAAATTTTTGTGGGGCGCCCTTAGATCCATCATTGTTGTCCTCTTTTGGTTCTTGAGGCTTTTCGGGCCTAACCGGAAGGGTTTTATCAATAACCTTCTCACTCCTAAGAGTGGTGATGGATTTAGCGTGCCCCATTTGATTTGAAGAGCTGGGATCACCTGTCTCGTATTGCAGTTTCGGATTAGGGAGTGATTGTGCAGGGAGCATCCCTTTTTCCATAGCCGTCATACGTGAATCTATTTTTTGCATAAAATCTGAAATTCCTTGCATTGTCCGAGCCAGCTCTTGTATGGAGAATTGAACCGATTCTTCTTGAGGTTTCCCCTGATTTGGATTTTGATTGAAGAAACCTTGAGGGGTAGCAGTTTGTCCGTTCCTCCAACTAAAATTCGGATGATTTTTCCAGCCAGGATTGTATGTATTAGAGGGTGGTCCATTGAAAGGTCTTTGATAGTTATTTACAGCATTAGATTGTTCATTCAATACATCTCGAAAGGCAGGTATTGAAGGACAATTTTCAGTAGTATGAATGTTGTAATCACAGATGCCGCAAACACTTTCATTAACCTTTTCCTTCCTTCCTTCCATGGCCTCAAATTTTCTGGTGAGATTGGCCACCTTAGCGTTAAGATCATTATCCTCTTTCAGGAGATATATTCCTCCTTTTTCTCTTGAATGAGTCGGCCTAGACGTGGTGTTCGTTCTTGGGTAATAGTCTCATAATTGTATTTTTTCCGCGAGACTATCGAGGTAATCCCATACCTCGTCGACATTTTTATTTATGAATTCTCCGTTACACATTGTCTCGACCATTTGGCGCATGGAAGATGTTAGCCCATCATAGAAAAAATTTGTAATGCGCCATATTTCAAAGCCATGTTGTGGGCATGCATTAACCAGATCCTTGAACCTTTCTCAACATTGGAAGAATGTTTCATCTTCCTTTTGGGCAAAGTTCATGATTGCTCTCCTGAGGGTAATTGTCTTATGATATGGGAAAAATTTCTTTATAAATTCCCTCTGCAAATCATTCCATGTGCCAATGGACCTAGGACGCAGTGAATGTAACCACGTCTTGGCTTTTTCTTTCAAGGAAAATGGAAAGAGTTTCAGCCTAATAGTATCCTCAGATACATTAGGAAAGTACAAGGTGCCTATGATTTCATCGAACTCTTTCAGATGCAAGTATGGTTCTTCAGACTCAAGCCCATGAAACTTAGGAAGGAGTTGGATAACCCCTGGCTTGATGTCCATATGTCCTTTATTCTCAGGAAAAATCATGCATGAGGACGTACTTACCCCCGCCGGTTGTAAATAATCTCGTAAAGTACGAGGCGGGGGTGCCTGATGCACCTCATTCTCATCATGTACTTCCTCAACCCCTGGTTGGGGTAGTGCTTGAGGTTGATTTTCAGCCATAACGTCCTCTAACTCAGGAGAATTCAAGTGGTGTCTAGTCCTGCGATGGACAGTCAACCCCTCAACTAATCCTCCTTCAGTCACGAGACGTCGAGTGTTGTCGCGTGCCCAATGGGGCATAAAACACACTCAGCCCTCAAATTTTAATTTAAACCTAAAAAAGAAAATAAAAATCTAGGAAAAGGGAGGGTTGGAGAGAAGTTACCAAATCGGAGTTCCTAAGTTAAAAACCTGCAAAACAAACCAAAATAAGTTAGTTTCTAAGAATAGGAAGTCCTAATTAAAAGTAAACTAATTTCTAGAGAAAATAAGAATTTCCAAAGAAAGGGAAATTAGAAAGAGCTTACTAGATTAGAAGTTTCCTACAAAATAGAAAAATTAAGTTAGTTCTAAAAATCAGATAGAAAGAAGAATAGCAAATTTCTAAAGTTAGGAAAATTTTCTAATAAGGAAAATAACTAAGTTTCTAAACCTAGAATTAAAAATTTCTAAAAAGAAAATCTAATCCTAAAACTAATTAATTTCAGAAAAATGTAACCGACAGTTCCCAGCAACGGCGCCAAAAACTTGTTCACTCCCCAAGTGCAGGGTTGTGATGTAGTAATAACTCGGTAAGACCGAGGTCGAATCCCAAGGGACTGAAACTTGTACGTTATCTAAAATTAAATAGACATTGAACTAGAAAAAGATGAATTCTAAATCAAGTATAAATTGAGGAATAATGATGGAATAATTTTCTAAACTTAAGATAAATCAGAGGAAGAGAAACTAGGGATTCAGAGGATCCACTTGTAGAGATCAGGGAGAACTTATGCTTGCATAAAAAATCATGAAAATTACTGAACTGCCGTTGATCTAGTTTTCAAAGAGATGAAAGGAAGATAAATTAGAATGGATTCCATCACCAAACCATGCCCAAAGACTATGGCAAACAACAGAATCAAACTAATTACCACCCAATCACATGTATGTAAGTTAGGAAGGGTACCGTCATCCGACCATGCCCAGGAGACTATGGTGAACAACAGGGCTTCCTGACATCATAAACATTAAAGAGAATGGAAATATTCAAAGCCATTGCAGACCCATTGTAATTTCAGTCACAACAGACCATTAAAAACCTAAAACATTCTCATATTAATTAACTAAAATCAACGTCAATTCATGAATTAAAATTAAAATAAAATCAAATCTCCCATCTCACTACAAGCTTCACCTCCTAGCCCTAGCTAGGAGGATTTAGCCTGCCATGGATGGGCTCAATCCAAATAAATAAAGAGAAAAAGAAAAGGAAAAGAAAAGGGAAAGAAAAAACCAAGCTCCTCTCTCTCTCCTCTGCCCACGTTGAAACCCAAGCTCGAGCCCTCTGTTCTTCCTCCCAAGACCTTGAATGAATGCTCCCCACGTCCAAAAACCTCTTTTTATAGCTGCTGGAAGGCTGGAGTCAGTGACAGAGTTGTAGCAGGACACGGAGTGCAATTTTCGCAGCCAAGTTCGGTACCATGAAACACGCCACTTTCCTCGCTCAAATTTCAAAGAAACACCGTCCCTTAGTATTTTCTTGGGTCCTCTACATGATAGACGGTTCAAATCTGCCATACGATCAAAGATGGTGGGCCAAAACTGTCCGAAAAAGTCAGTTTTCGCGGATGTGTGAAACCTTTCGCACCATTTCGCTGTTGTGGTCGGTGGGCCCCACAGAAGCATTTTCTGGAAAATCCACCCCGTCCATTGGATTCAGAACGAAATTTCAGTCAAGAATGGGTGGTTTTAAACGTCCATTGACGTGGCCCAGAGAAGAAATCACAAAAGAATCAGTTTTGAACGCTACCGAGCAGCCCTTTTGTGGCCTCTGTATCTCACACGTGTGCACGCATGGGTGAAAAGTGATAACATGGTTTTGTAGTGCTCGAAGCCCTCTACACAGTGGACGGATCGGATTGAGCTTATGGGGCACGTGTAGGGCTCACAACTGATCGCAAAAACGGTCAGCAGCCGTGCGTCCGCCGCACGTTTTTTTTTTTTTTGAGTGGTAGACGGAAACGTCGTTCAGCTGCGACTGACCGACTTTTGGAAAATTTGGTGCACGGCGAGTGCACATGTGCACTGTACACACTCATCTCAAATGGGGTCCATTGCACTGTTTTGGAGAAATCTGCACCGTCCATCTGTTTTGACTCCTTATTTAAGGCGTCAATAATAATTTTGAGACAGTTCCAGATATCAGGTGAGCCCAGAATCAACGGTTTATGGGCTGATCTGTCAGTTGGGGCACTTCCCGAGATCTTCAATGGCTGAAATTTTATATGTACGGTTAATTTATGGTCCTCAGGCGACGTATGAAGTTTCGAGCCGAACGGATGGTGGGAACCTCGTGATCTTGCATTCTGGACGTCCTTCAGGCCACTTGAGCTTCAATTTCTAACTTTTCTCGGATTTCTGACCGTGTATATTTGTCAATCTTGGTCCCCTGGAGTGTGTCCCTTGCCTTTGGCGTCATCAGATCGTTAAATCTCAACTTTTAACGTCCTTTTTCCATCCATGTTCATAAAATCACTTTACCACACAAGAATGAGAAAACGAGCCATTAGACAGCATTATATTCATAAATCCAGACAATATCTGGGGTCTAATATGCAATATTTGACCCTCAACATGCTGCAACATGTCACAACCCTTCAAGAACTGCAATTGGCAATATGCCTAAAGAATTCAAAACAAGGGTACAAATGGATGAAGGAATGGACTGGTTTAAGATCTGATATGTACCCTCACTCATCATCAAAGGACAGGAAGGATGGTTTTCTTTATATTAATCAAGTGATTTGAGCATACCTCTCCCTTCAATTCCTTTCTTCAATTTCTTCTCCAACTGAAATATGTTATGATATGCATGTTTGCATGCATATCATATGTTGGCCCACTAAATTCCTTCCATCAGTTAGAGGACCCCTCATCTTAGGTCTTTTGGATCTAAACGTGATGTTTGGTAGCACAAGGGAGCACAAATGAATTGATCCTTGGTCTCTAATTGGTGGAAAGGTAAGGACCCACTATTCACATGCATTGCCTCCTTTCTTTTCAATGAATGGGTGTTGTTATTACTCAAAAGATGCAAATAATTACAAACTCATGGAAGCTAAATGAAGAACTATACAGAGGCATGGCACAAGGAAAAACTGAGAACCTAGCAACAGCATTGTACAAATTTTCACACTATACCATTCCCAACTTTCTCTTATAATCCCTTCCTTGCGTCGCTGCCCTTCTCTTTCCCATATGATCACTTCCCAGCTCGCCTAAAACTGATTCTGCTAGATTCCCTTTGCCCGACTATCAAATGAGGTCTATTCCACCATCAGGTTGAAAATTCTGTGCAATATCCCAGAGAACTCTTTCCTTTGAAAATACAAGCATTTCTCTCTTTCCACTCCCTTCCACTTCGATCCTATCCACCCTGCAGAAAGCTCCAACACTGTCATCTGAGTGACTCAATTCACCCCAAATTTTCTGAAAATTGCTGTCCACACTTGATATGTATAGTTACAATGAATCAGTAACCGTGAGCAATTCTGTGCTTCACTGCACATTGGACATCCATTGGGCATCTTATATATGGACAGAATGTTATCTGTATGCTTCCAAACACAAAACATTTTCAATGTAACTCTTCCCCAAACCACTAAAGCCCATTCCACCCCTGACAAAGATCTACTCCCACATGCCATCTGCTTAGGGGGACAATACAGACCAGTTGGGTGTTTTATGTAACTTCTTTTCATGGTATATTAGATTATATGTTTTCATGGATTACCAAATATTAGATATTGATTTCATGGACAAAGGTCTAATAGTCCACTGCGCTGCATTAGCTATCATGTCTCTAACGAACTGTTTTGGTCATATGAATATAGCTTCTTCTTTTTTTTTCCAGCAAACTAGACAGCACAACCTTCTTAGTTTACACACATAATCATCATCAATATCAACTAAACATTTCATATTCATAAACGGGATTGCCCTTATCACAATCTAATAGTACACTGCTGCAAGTGCTGCTATATCCAAGGGCCATCCCATGCATGATGATGGCAGCTCCAAGGTTCCTGGCTGGGTTGATGCCAGTTCCAGTGATGGGGATGGTGGTCAAGTGCACTAGGAACACTAAAACCCAATTGGAAGAGTTACAAGGATAGTCACATCGGGATATCTGGCATTTGCTTTGGCATCAATGGCAGAGAAGACTGTACGGAAGCACAAAGGTGACCGCAATCTCAGCACCCAAACCTCCATTGTTGTATCCATGCCCCCCCCCCCCGGCAAAAAATAATAATAATAATAATAATAATCTGCTAAGGGCCCTTTTGGAACATTTTGACCACACCAGCCCCACAAATTGGCCCCAAGCATCACCATGTAGAAACAGCCCTTGCCAGGGACAGTTTCCTAGCCAGCAACAGCCCATAGGTCAAAGCTAGGTTTTGGTGTTCACCTGAAATCGCAGACGTACAATAGACCAAGGCAAAGATCAGGCCACCAAAGGCCCATGCAATCCCCTGAATATACCCACACTGGCACACATGGTAGGTGACCTTTTGACAACCACGACAGTGAGGATGGTGATGCAGAGGAATAAGAAGGTAGCCATGAAATCTGCAATCCCAGCCATCCAAAATGACTATGGATTGAACCCACCAGGCTCAAACAAGGGCGCTGACGGTAGCTCCTTGTAGACCTTGTCTTGGCTCTGTTCTGCTATCCCTATAGGCAGCCTCTGTGAGAACTTGTTTGCTCACAGCTTCTCATGACTATATCTATTTCCTTCGATGGCTCTGTAAATTGATAATATAAATAGATATGCTAATTTTGGAAGGTTAACATTCTCTAATTGAGATGAATTCTTCAAGGTGGCCTATAAATATGAGATGAACCTAACGGACGGTCAATACCAATGATTTGATTCTCTGCTTCTGAAAACACTGTGGCACACAAAGGCCATGTCTGGATCCCAAGGATTCCATTCCAAACAATGGAAAAGGAAATTAAACAGTTTTCCTTTGACATTTACGATTTGTCTTGTTTAGATAATAAAGAAAAAGATATGGATTACGCAAGGGTAAATACACTTAGATGACTTAAATCATGTTTTTTCAGTGTATAACGATATATATTCAACTTGCAGAATCTTGCCAAGTAGAAAATGCTTGCATATGATGACCGGATCGGTATCTTGAAGTCGGTGGTGGCAGTTTGAATTTGCTTCTTTCATGGTTTGATCATCTTCTCCATTGTTATGTGCAGAGAGAATGTGGGGAACTTTGAATTTAGTGTTTGAACAATGATTATATTTGGTTTGAATGAAACTTGTTATTTTCAAAGAATGAAATGTTTGATATCATATAAAAAAATACCTTGTACAACGTGAACAACTAGCTACCTATCTTGGGATTCACAGCTGCATTATCGCATACACCCTGCAGTTGATCGTGCTGGCTCATTGCGGCATTTTCACAAACACCTAGCATCTTATCTTGATGATCCGACCATGTTACATCTGCTGCCCCCTCGTATTGGTTAATACGTCCCTTTCCTTTCGAGATGGAAAACTCTTGTCTGACTAGCGTAAGCAGCGGAATATATGACCATTCCCTATCTAAACGACACGTGTTGGAAGATCACATCATACGAACGAACGGACGCTACGTGAACGGAAGAGTTCATGTAGATGGGGTCCAACTCGTTCATCAGCTGGCGATTATATGACTATTCCCTATCTAAATGACACGTGTCGGGAGATCACATCATACGAACGAACGGACACTGTGAACGGAAGAGTTCATTTAGATGGGATCCACCTTCATCAGCTGGCGATTATATGACCATTCCCTATCTTAATGACACGTGTTGGAAGATCACATCATATGAACGAACGGACACTACGTGAACGGAAGAGTTCAAATGGATGGAGTCCACCTCATTCATCAGTTGCACCATCCAATGTTAGGCCTGGTCACACAGGCAGACCTCTTCATAGGACGTAAAATCTGCCTAAAAACTCTTAAATTTCGGTGTGGTCCACTTGAGGTTCTGAAACAGCAATGAGAGACATTTTTCAAACACTCTGAGAGCGTTCATTAATTCCATCATGCACGCTCCCTCGTGGTCTCCATAGATATGGAAAATAAGACAATCCAATTATCAGGGCCCCGCTTCATGGAATAGCTAGAATGGAAACGCCAATCGTTAAAGCTGTCTAGAATTTATATAGGCCGCCATGCTTTTTAAATATATTCTCTCCCATTCTCAAGATGCATCCAATGAGGATGAATGGACACCCCACCAAGATGTATGTGTTGTATCCATATTGTCCTTTTTTAAATAAAAAAAAGAAAAGAAAAAGATCATGTTAAAATATAGAGCCAAAAGAAGAAGAAAAAAAAATGTAGTTCTAAAGCTCAGGTGAACTACATCACCAAAAACAGCGGGGATTGAATGACTGCCATTGAAAACTTCTTGATGGCTATAAAGTTTTGGATCAAGCTGATATTTGTATTTTCCTTTCATCCATGTTTGTGTGACCTTATGAACAGGTTTGATCTCAAATAAGCATCATGGTGGGCCTTATGTAGGTTTCAATGGTCAGCATGCAGTTTACCTTTGGATTTGCTTTTTTTTTTTTTTTTCATATCTAAAATGAAATGGCAAAATGTAGCTATTTGGGTCCTGGTAATTATAGATTGGGTTTCACAAACTTAAAGTTTTTGTTATGGTTTTCTCATTAGTAATGAGGATGGTGATGCAGAGGAATAGGAAGGTAGCCATGAAATCTGCAATCCAGCTATCCAAAATGACCATGAATTGAACTCACCAAGCTCAAACAAGGGCGCTGGTGGTGGCTCCTTGTAGGCCTTGTCTTTGCTCTCTGCTGCTTTCCCTATGGGCTGCCTCTGTGAGAACTTGTTTGCTCCCAGCTTCTCATGACTATAGCTATTTCCTTTGATGGCTCTGTACATCAACAATATAAATAGATGTGCTAATTTTGGAAGGTTAACATTCTCTAATTGAGATGATTTTTTCAAGGTGGCCTATAAATATGAGACGAACCTAACGGACGGTCAATACCAATGATTTGACTCTCTGCTTCTGAAAGCACTGTGGCACATGAAGGCCATGTCTGAATCCCAATGATTCCATTCCTAACAATGGAATAAGGAAAACAGTTTTCCTTTGATGTTTACAATTTGTCTTGTTTAGATAATAAAGAAAAAGATGGATTACACAAGGGTAAATATACTTAGATGACTTATACCATGTTTTTTCAGTGTATAACGATATAGATTCAACTTGCAGAATCTTGCCAAGCAGAAAATGCTTGCATGCGATGACTGGATCGGTATCTTCAAGTCAGTGGTGGCAGTTTGAATTTGCTTCTTTCGTGGTTTGATCATCTTCTCCAATGTTATGTGCAGAGAGAATGTGGAGAACTTTGAATTTAATGTTTGAACAATGATTTATATTTTGTTTGAACGAAACTAATTATTTTTAAAGAATGAAATGTTAGATATCAGGTAAAAAAAAAAAAAAACCATGTACAACGTAAACAACTGGCTGCCTATCTTGGGATTCACAGTTGCATCATCACATGCACCCTGCAGTTGATCGTGCTGGTTCATTGGGGCATTTTCACAAACACCTGGCATCTTATCTTGCTGATCCGACCGGTGCTACATCCGCTGGCCCCTCCTTGTCTTGGTTGATACCTCCCTTTCCTTTCAAGATGGAAAACTCTTGTCTGACTAGTGTAAGCAGTTGATTATGTGACCATTCCCTATCTAAACGACACGTGTCCGAAGATCACATCATACGAACGAACGGACGCTACATGAAGATGGGGTCCACCTCGTTCATCAGCTGGCAATTATATATAACCATTCCCTATCTAAATGACATGTATCGGAAAATCGCATCATACGAAGGAACGGACACTACGTGAACGTAAGAGTTCAAATGGATGCGGCCCACCTCGTTCATCAGCACCACCATCCCATGTTAGGCCTAGTCACACAGGCGGACGTCTTCATATGACATGTAAAATCTGCCTAAAAACTCTTAAATTCGTTGTGGTCCACTTGAGGTTCTGAAACAGCAATGAGAGACATTTTTCAAATACTCAATGAGAGCGTTCATTAATTCCATCATGGTCTCCATAGATACGGAAAATAAGAGTCTAATAATCAGGGCCCCACTTCATGGAATAGCTAGAATAGAAATGCCGATCGTTAAAACTTTCTAGAATTTATATAGGCCACCATGCTTTTTAAATATATTTCTCCCATTCTCAAGATGCATCCATTGAGGATGAATGGACACCCCACCAAGATCTGTGTTGTATCCATATTGTCCTTATTTTATTTTATTTTATTTTATTTATTTATTTTTAAGATCATATTAAAATATAAAGCCAAAAGAAAAATTAAAAAAGAAAAAGAAAAAGAAAAAAGAAAAAAGAATGAAGTAGTTCTAAAACTCAAGTTAACTTACTACTATTCTTTTGCATATTGTGAAAAATTGAAGGTACACCCCGATGTTTGAGAAAATATCACATAGGTTTAGAAGGGCCCAAGGTGCCGACTGAATCGAGTCGAGTTAGCCGGTCAAGCTTGAGAACCGAGTCAAGCTGAGTTCAAGCTAGAGTCAACTATTGGAAGAGCTGAGACGAACTATGCCAAGCTCAACTCAGTTCCACTCGTGTAAAGCTAACTATAACATAAATGGTTAGAATGCTGGAAGTATTTTGTGTAGAGACCAAAGGGTAGGCACCAATATGACAATAACCCAAATTTTTATTTTGTTGTTCACTGCCACGTGTTTCCCATAGGAGGCGTGGAGTTACTTTTCCTGCCGCCTACGTAGAATTTGCAGACCTCATGACTCTCAGATAATCATCTATCTAGGTAATACCAACAAGATGATCGGTTTGGATCATGCTTCCAGGTGGGACACATCTAGTCCAAGATTCAAGCCCAAAGTGCAAACCGAAATGTGGTGACTGGAAGTGGTTTTACCGGTGACCCAATACCAGCCGGCTAGCTGGGTCAAAGCTACGTGAGTCCTGCATGATGTATGCGTTTTATCCACAGTTCATTTATTTATTTTTTTTCAGCTCCTTTTGATGCATGAGCCTGAAAATGAGGAACATTCAAAGCTAAAGTGGACCATATTAGAGGAAAGCGGAAATTGAACTCTTATCATTGAAAATTTCAATGGGCAATTGAAGTTTTGGATCAAGCTGATATTTGTGTTTTTTCCTTTATCTAGGTCTGTGTGACACTATAAATAGATTGGATGGCAGATGAACTTCGTGGTGGGCCCAAGGAGAATTTCAACAGTGGACTTTGAAGTTTGGATTTTCATTATATTTGGGCTCAGTCCTGAAATGAGCTGGAAAGTATGGATAAAACACATGCATCATTGTAACACCCACAGAATCTTAACACCGGCTAACTGGCTGGCGTCAAGGTTGCTTGCCAAACCGCGTCCGTAGTTAGTAGCCTTAATCAAATGAATATTCTAATGGCAAGTTGGCAGTGTTTTCAAATCAAAGTCGGTCAAGAAATGTTTTTGTCATGACAACTACACCATCTTTCACATCAGTAGCATTGAAATGATAGGCCCCACCATGAAGATTATCCGGCACAAAATCCAGCCAGCTCTATCATTAGATGGACCACACCATTTGAATCATTGGACAACTGATGATGTGAATCAACATATGGTCTAACCCACCTTGTGAGAAGATCAAACTGATTTCCGAGGAGGGTGATCCACACGGTGTTGCCTATCGTGGTCTTGGCACTGATTTCATTCGCAAGTGGCATTGTGCAGTTGATCAGTTGTATTTTCACTGGTGTAAGGCCATGAAGTTGATCAAAGGGTCTTTTTAGTGGTGTAAGGCCACTAATCAAAGGGTCAATAGATGGAAGGGCGTTGATCTCCATTCTAGAATGTCAGGTGATGATCCACTAAACCAGAGAAATCGGGGATGATGTGGTTGAGCGGGAAGAACCCAAACATGAATAGTGTCATGTAGATTACAATATTGAAATATTCAATGTTTTAGGTTCAACACCACAAAGTTGTGGCCATGATCATTCTTTCAAGATAATAATAGACTTAAAAGATGAGCAGTTAGGATCATTTCACCATGTCTGCACGTGGGTTCTATGGCAAAGTGCATGATGGTGATCCAGAGTAATAACAGATGCAAGACGACTTCTTTTCCTCCTTACTAAAGCTGGATCTAGGAGACTTTCTCATAGCTTTCCCGTTCGTTTGGCCTACCTGTAGTTTGGATTCGCCTCAATGTTTTTTTTTGGACCATGTCCAAAAAGGAGATTGCGCAACCCATACATGCGATCCTAAGTCCGACGGTATGTAGGTCTCACCTTGATGTTTGTGAGAAATCCACCCTATTCATATGTTTTTCTAGCTCATGTTAGAGCATGGGGCGAAAAGGAAGATCCAAAGCTCAAAGTGGCTCCATAATGGCCCCAAGATATGTTTCAATAGTGGGCATTCGGTCTCCAACATTTTGTGCCGTGGGGCCCACTGGAGCTCTGGTTCGGCCTGGTTCCATACCCTAAAATGAGATGGAAAAATAAATGAACAAGGTGGATTTATCATTAACATCCTGCGGCCCCATGAATCTTTCAGTTGTGGGCGTCTGCACTTTTCTGTTCGCTTGGCCCATCTGTGCTTTGGGTCGGCCTTAAAAATTAGATGGCAAAATAGGTAAACTGCTGGCTTTCTCACAAGCATGAAATTATGATACAAGCTCTTAGTCCAAGTCATGGGGGTTGATTGACGTGCGATCCTAATTCTAAACATACATTGGACCCACCAGAGCTTTGGACCAGCCTCATTGTTTGTAAGAAATCCACTCCATGTTGTTTAGCCCACCAGAGCTTTGGACCAGCCTCATTGTTTTGGCCAATGCCCTAAAATGAGATGGAAAAACAGGTGAACGTGGTGGATTTGTCACTAACATCTCGTGGCATCACAAATGTTTCAATGGTGTACGTCCAATCCCCGCTGTTTCCTATTGGTTTGGCATGTGAAGTGCGCCCCATCTAAGTTGCGACCTGTACGTTGGATGACAAACCACCAGGATGGATGGATTGGATGTCACAATGCTTTGGATGGGGCCCACCGATGGGGGTCACGAGTAAAACGTTACTGCTTCGGAACAATTACAAACAGTGAAAACCATGCTCCGGTGGATTCGTACATTGGACAGGTTATGGAAATTTTCCTTTCTATTTTATTGATTATTGCAAGGTGGAGAGGATTAGCTATATTAATTCAACCACCTAACCCTAGATTCAATGCCTAAATCAACTTCACTGCTTTGGCTGCAGATGGAAATAATAATTCTAATGTGTTTGGGCGGTCGCCTTTCTCAATCAAATGAATAATCTAATGGCAAGCTGACGTACGGTGTTTCTAAATCAAAGTCAACAAATGTTTTTCTATCATATCACTTGTGAAACCCCACCGTCTTTCCCTCTATAAGGATACAAGTTAGCTGCAACTCTGTATCCAGCGATGTGGGTGGTACCCGGACCGTTGGAGCCCACCTCAATGCATGCGATTGTAAATCTATGCCATTTATCTATTTTTCCAGCTCATTTTAATTAGAGTATGCCCCCAAAAAATAAAGCAGATCCCAGTCTTATGTGGACAAGCCACAAGAAACATTAATGTTCCACTTCATATTATCTTTAGAGCCCAAAAATTATATTAGGGTCTGGTTGCTGAAATGTTTTAGTATTGGTTCGTTGTCATCGAGTGTATGTGAAGATTTATACAAAGTTGTGTATCCGTGGAATTTGTTTCTGATTTTGATTGAGATTCTCCTGGAGGCTATGTATATGAGTGGAATCGGGATCAAAGATATTCTAAGGCTTTCTAATTTATTCGTAGGGTTTCAAAAGGTTTGTAAGGGGGATTTGAAGCTTATTCGATTCGGGTATTCTCTCTGTCTACTGTAATTTTTGTTTTCATAATTATTACCATCGCTTTGTACCTTTGTTTTTTTCTCTAGAGGAATTTTTCATGTAAAATTCAGAGTCTTTGTATTTGGGCTTGTTTGCGAGATTGGAATACTCTACTCGATTCATCTGTGTGCTTCTGTGGTTCCCCAACAAGTGATATCAAGGATAAACGTTGAGATGTAGTTGAATATGAAAGTAGAAAATCAAAGACAACAAATTCTAAGTTCGATGTTGAAAAGTACTTGGAAAAAAATAATTTTAAATTATGAAAGGTTAAGATGATTGACTTATTGATTTAGCAAGGACTAAATGGGGTCATTAAGAAGCGACTTGAATATATGAAAGACGACGAATGTAACAAAATGAATAAGAAAGCGAGAACTTCCATCAAATTGTGCTTAATGGATGAGGTCCTCTACAATGTAACGCCACGAATCTTCGTAGCACGAGTACATACTCGTGCCCGAGAATTTTGTGTGTTTATAATGTTAAAATCGGATACTTCAAAATCGTACATTTTTTTTAAAAAAATAAAATAAAATCACATCTAGTTACATTTACAAAGGTAACCATCAATGAAAGTAAAATTAACTATATTTATCATTTCATTAGCATTCAAGAAATTATCAAATGTCCTTTTAATGGTAACTTATTACATTTTCAAAGTTCGTAGCGGAAAATAAATAAAACTAATCGTGCACTATTCTTCTTCTCTATTTGAACTCGTTTTCTACCAAACGGTCGTCGTCCATTACATCAACCTGTGATTCACCTACAACATCTGTACGATTAGAGAGGGTCAACGTCCTACTCATAATGGTGGTTATCCTTTAAGATTAACAATAATTAAAGAGATTTATAAGAGTATTATAAGAGTTCCAATACGTCTTGCACTTGACCATTACTGAGGTACGAAGATGCACACTCCGTATCCGTAGCACAAGCGTGACAACATGGCCCACTCAAATCTTTACAATCGGCTGATCAACACTATCAAGGCAAAACCCTATAGAGATCGAATCCACCAACCTTCAAACGCAACCAGACCAGCCCCTGAAGCTGTAGAGGGTGTGGCCCTGGCTCCTGCGGGTGCAGCCCTCTATCCAACCAACCAACCCACGGACTTGGCCAATTTTGGGCTTCGCTTCATCCTTAGCAGAACATGTCATATGAATGGATTGATAGAATATGAAAACCATTGTGGCCTCACACGTAATGTGAAAGTTTCTAATGGTGCGCGTGCTTTGAGGTTTGCTGGAATGCATTTGGACGGATAAATATGTATAAGGACCATTGCCTTTGAATTCAGGTCACCTTGCAATGATCGAAGCCATTCATACGATAGGCATTACGTTGGATAGAGAAAATGGAATCATTAGAAGATATTGTATCGTGATATTGCAGCCCTTTGATCAATTTAATGCTTTTAACTTGAAAAGGGATGGTTTTCTTAACATTTAAAGAATCGAAGGGCTGAAATAGGTCAAGGTGAGAGTTCTCTTTAGTATCCCGTGTCCATAGCGTGGTCTATCTCATGAACGGTTTGGATTGAAAAATACTCGAGGCAATGTCTAAAGACCAGACACCATGATGCAACACCATCGATTCCAAAAAAGAAGGAAATAGAATTTCTTGCACACACCCCGTAGTAAGATTTCACCACCTATGTAGGTATTAAACGCAAGACCTCGTGTTAAAACTCCTCAAAGTCTATAATTTCTTTAATATAAGAGATAACTTATTAAACAATAATCTCGATTTTAGTGATTACACTAGATTTTTGGACCTGATTACGAGCCTTTGAATGTTTTCCTTTCATTGTTTTGATTCATTAAAAAAAAAAATAGTGATGGTTACAATCATATATTTAATCCTTTTTAATTCCACGTTGCCCATAAAGGAGATGGTGTAAAATGGACGGTCCCGATCATTAGTGCACCAATTACGTTGGCTTCAGTGGGCTGCGATGTACATTTATTCTAACTCGAGATAGGAGGAAAACGAACACGAGAAGAAAAGGTTTTGCTATTTTGAATATTAGTTTTGCACCATTTAAAAGAATGTTGGTCCGGTTTAATTAGTGTTATTTTACCCAAATCCTCCGTATACAGTGGAAAAACAACTTGGATTGTCTACGTAGCCTTAATTGAGTGGAACATGAGAGTAAAACAATTAACCACTATTTAAAACTATGAAAAATAACGGTTACTCTACTTGCCTCCAACAAAAAATATTTTATTTGTTGTAATCTAATTGGAATAAATCATCACACCTGTAACTTGTTGTAATGCAACAAACAATGCAGTGATGATGTGACGCAATCACAATGCAAGAAAACAAAAATTCCCTAATTGTTGGCAAGTAGATTCCCAAATAAAAAATTACACAAGATTTGAATCGAGTCTGATCCTTTGTTTTCTTTGGCCATGTCATCACTGATAACGTGGAAGTGGATTGGCTGGTGTACCACACACCAGCGATCTAGCTGGTGTACGTACGTGTAGTGCCAAAGACGAGCATTGACGCTCTCCAAGAGAGCAATTGTAAGAACTGCGATCAAAGTTACACGTACATGGGCCGAGAATGATGTATTTATCATATCCATACAGATCATTCATTTGTCAAGATCATTTTACATAAGCCCAAAATTGAATAATATCCAAAGCTCAAATGGACCACACTACAAATAGCAATGTGATAATGATTTTCATATTTAAAACATTCTAGGGCTCACCATAACATTTATTTTCTCTCTAATCTGCTCATAAGGTCACAAAGACATGGATGAAAAGGAAAAACGTGCTAAGATAATATTGATCCAAAACTTTTGTAACCCCGAGAGGGTTTCAACAGTAGACGTTCAATCCTCTACAAAATGCAGTGTCATCCCCTTATCTTTGGATTTGTATTATTTTTTTGGCTCAAGCCCTAAGAAGATTTCACCAAATGGAAGAACGGTTGGATATAACACGTACCTCATGATGGGACCATAGAACTCGGTGACCTCAACACACCGGCCAATCGGCAGCCAATCTGTTTCATGATTACGTGAAATTATCATTAATGATGTGGCCAATCACAATGCATTCAAACAGAAAATCCCTCTTTTCTGCAAATAGAGGATTTGGATCTACCAGACAAAATTGGTGAAATCCCCACGAATCTTCCTTGTACACCTTCTCAAGGAAAATTAGTTGAAATCCTCTCAAACCTTCCTCAGCAATTCGGTGGTTTTTCAGCCTATGATTGTTCAACTCCTACATGTAATACAAAGACAAGGATTATCTCCTTAACTTGGTACTTCTCTATCTTCTTCATAACCCTTCCACGTTCATTTACTCCAAACCTCTTCATCTATACCCAAACATTTTCTTCTAATTCTAATACAACCCTCTCCATCTACTCCAAACCTTTCCATTTCCCCGATCAGAGGCTTCTTCTATCTGAAGCAATTAATATGCAGCAGCATCCACTCTGTTAGTGTTGATATCTTCTTGCAACTGACTGGAGCTCCCTGTTAGAGACAGACGTCGAACCAAAGGGGCATAGTCACCAGAACCAAGTATCAAGCATTGAAAAGGAACAAAACAAGGTTAGTAACACTGCCTAGAATCGCCGAAGATTTTGTAAACCACATTTACCCGTTGATAATGTCCTCCCCCCTTATCCTGCCTTAACCACTCCATTTAGATGAATGTCTTGTCCATTTACCTAGAATGGGAAGAAAGCTAGTAATGGGATGATCGATATTAACCTTTCCAGAACTGGCTTTGACGAGCTTGCATATCCTGACTTTCTACATCCGCCACATTCCATTTCACTGACTTTGGGCATCAATTTGATACATGCATGGCTTCTAAGATCGACGTAGTAGAAACATGAATTGGATCTACTATTCCAGATATTGCAGGGGGACATTTGCGAGATCGACCAAAGTGCCGTGCATCTCTTGAGAATTTTCATTCGATGATCCGCTGATATTATGTTTGGTTTTGTTATTTAAATTACAAACGCAACGTAGCACCCCAAAATATCACGCACATCACATTACTTGATAGATCGGAAGAGTTTCAATATTGGTATTTGTTAACAATCTGGCAGGGGCTATACCTGTTGGCGTATGAAATGAGTACGTACGCCAGTAATATGTAAAGGATAAGGGGCCGCTGGTTATGCCCAGGGAACCTCCGAAGGCCTAAGTCAGGTGAGTGGATTAAAGTATAAACATGACTTGAATTAGAGTTTTGGTGCTTACCCTCCTTTATTGGTAGCAAATGTATTTATAGAGTGCTTGGGTGGCTCCTAAACTTACCTATCTTGAGAGGATATGCTAGATATGTATGCTGAAGGGTCCTTATTTAAATGAGGATCTATTTTCGAAATTATTGCCGAGCCCACCTAAGTTGCATAATCTTCGGCTGGAATCTTGCCAAATATTTCCTTTCTTAGTGCGAGGAGGGATTCTTTTCGGATATGCTGCCTCTTAGGTTGGGATTGATCTGATCAACTCTGGAGGTAAGTCATGTTGCTGAGTTCTAACCTTAAGCAATTCAGTGCGGCGTCGGTACTTTGAGGTTGGATCATCTCACAATTAATGCCTCAATAGCTTGAGTTCATTCTGATGTTCTTAGTCAGCACAGATTTAAGATACCCTTTTTGCCATTGATTAAGTATCTCGTATATCAGGTTAGTTCAGTTTTTCCCATAATAATATTCAATCTATGCATGTAAATTTATGGGTTAAATTTGAGTATATGCCGTGTGTATGGCTAATTTAACTGCTTCTTATAGTTATGACCGCAAATCTAGTTTAACTGCTTCTTATAGTTGTGACCGCCAAAAAAAAAAAAAAAACTGCTTCTTTTAGTTATGACCGCAAATCTACATGTTGAGTTCATCTTAGACAATCCCGTCAAGCCACCTCCGATGGTTATTCAAAATGTCTAATGTGGATTGCTCACTCCCAATTCTTGCATCATCAGTTTACTCATTCTCTGACGCAGGAAAGGACGTGAGGTCGAGCACCGTCTTCCTCAAGATGATAAATATTTCGAATCCATGGAACTTCTCTGGACTCCTCACAGAGACTTCTCGAATCCACGAGGAAAGAAAGTAGAAAATAAGAATAATTTCTAATAAATTTGAAATTGATTAATGAATTCCTAAAACTCGAGTTCACAACCCTTTAAATAAGGGAACCAAGCAATAAGAAAGAAATCAGACTCAAACTACAACTAAAACTCCTAGAATTCACAACTTACTATAAATAGTAAACTTACTATTTATAGATAGTCATGATGTCTACTAGTGCGCAAGGTTTTCGGCCAAAAATAGTAAGTGTCCTATTTGGCTTAACCAAACTGTTCTCCTAATTATCCTAAGCACTTTTCATGTTGGACACAACTCCTAAAGCCCAACGGATGAAAAGTTATACTCAAACTAAAACTTACTATTTATAGTAAAAATAAAATTAAAACGAGGAAACAACCGTCGATCAGGGGGTTTCTTGAAAATCCGGCCTGCGCAACCCGGCGTAGCGGGGTTGGTTGCTAAAGTAGCTCGTTCTACCCCAAATTCATATATTTTACGTCGGATAACTCATTCCGGATTGTAAGATACGCCCGATCTAAGGTCCGATGGTCCGGATCACTTCTGTCGCCGACCTTGTCTTTTCTGATCCATCTTGGCCATGAAATTGTCTGCGACCCACTCTACATCATTCTCTCATTGTCAGGCCTATAGCCAGTCATTGGTAGAGAAGATAACATAATAATGTCTTGTCTATACAGAATTTACATCACTTGAGAAGGGTAGGAATGTCGCCATGATAGAAGGCCGAAATAAACCCCAAACAGTATGTTCTCATTCGTGTTAAATTTGTGTAAAGTACTCATGCACACCCTACTTCAATGATTTGTAGGTGGTAATCTGTTGAGTAATTCACAATGTGTCATTGAATATCCAAACAGATGAAAACATGTATAGATATTTGAGTAGAGCATAATAGTTATTTTTTCCACTTTTTGCAAGCTTTTCTGCATATCCAATCGTTAGAATACTGCCGCTAGGGATTCATCCAACGTTTTCTTGTGATTTCCACACACATGTTTTTGATGGTAGGATTCATATATTTTCAGGAGGGGGGCCTTTTAAGTTGTAATCATCATGCTTTTACATTATATTCTTGAAGAAATCTATAATCTAAATAAGCTTTAAGAAAAGATTATTGGTGGGTAAATTCCAAAGAAAAAAAAAAGTAATAGAAATGGTTAACGGAACCATAGCTATCTTTAACTAGAGAGGGTGGCAAGGAGGACTTTACTATAAAAGGAAGTTATACTAGAAAATTTAGAAAGTAGTCCAAAACAAAAAAAAAACAAAAGAGGTCAAGACTAAAGGTGTTTCGTTTGTTGAGCGCAGAATCTTACTTATATCGAATTAAACAAATAATATAAAATGAAAAATCTAGGAAAAAAAAGAGAACACATAAATTATGTGAACAATTCTTGCCGGAAAAAAAACCACGGTGCAAAGTTATGATTAATCTGATATAATAAGAAAAATGGTACAACAGATAGCAACTTACAATAAAAACCCTGGCTTCCCCTTAACATTTTTAAATATTCATGCTAAGCTCCTCAACTCAACCCTAATTGCAATTTGGAGGGTATTTATACATCCTTGTAAAAGATTAGAAACACAACACCCACACTTACTCAAACTCACGCATTCCGTTGGTTGGACTAATAGGACCTTGGGCGGACCAACCAAAACCAACTCATATCCATTCGGTTCAAAAAAAATGTACAAAAGGCAACAACATGCAAGTTAAGAATGCACCCACACCTTTATCCATAGCTCAACTGGTAGACTGAGTGGAGATACCTCGTTTCAACACTTGAGGTCTTGGTATCGATCCCTAGTGGGGGTGGCTAACAGTGCGTGTACTGGCAGTGGTTACTAACATGCTAACTACAAAAGGAAGAAAAGAAGTTAAGAATGCACCCACTAATTCTGTCGAGCAATTGGAATTTGGGATTGTGTTAATGGTATTGAGTTCCACAATTTAGTGCGTTTATTTTGAGTAACATGCATGACATGTACAATTTTGTGTTACGTACTGCTGCCTGAGTATCATATTTCTACCCATTCTTTTAAGGCAATAAGTATATATGTGGCTTACTATTTTTGAAACTGAGTTGTTGAAATCAGATACCGTGTGTTGGAGTAGCGTGGAGCCTACAGTTATGTATAGCTAGAATTCAACCCATCCACTATGTGCTAAACTATAATTGTTATGATTTGAAGGTAAATAAAAAAAAAAAAAAATGATAATAATAAATTAAGTTAGATTTTAGAATTACAACCCTGCCCTATGGATTCATGCTCAGGTATTATCAAGTTAAAAAAGGAAAAAAGAAAGTTTTCTTATAAACTGCCCCTTCTATAGTTCATAAAAAAAGTAATAATAATAAAAAATAAATAATAAAAAATTTGTTACTTTTAAACTATTTCTCTAAAACCACCTATTATTCCTCAAAAATTAGTTCTAAAACTTCTAAATTAGAATATAACTTGTAAAGTTATTATTATTTTTCTTTTATTGAAATTTAGAAATAAAATCAATTAATATTTATTCTAAACTAATTGATTTAAATAAATTACTCTAACTCAAATTTAAGGTCTAAATTTTATAAAATTAATTTAATTCACTCAACACCTAATGTAAAAAAGAAAATAAAAATCAAATTGTAATCTAATTGTACTAGTTAATTAGATAAGTTAATTCCCTTAACACCTAATTCAAAAAAAAACAATAAAAAAAATTGAATTATAATCTAACTTTACAAGTTAATTAGATAATTTAATTCACTTAACACCTATTTTGAAAATAAAAATCAAATTATAATCTAACTGTACCAATTAATTAGATAATTTAATTCACTTAACACCAAATTTAGAAATAAAAATCATATTATAATCTAACTGTACAAGTTAATTATATTCAGTTAATGCAAATTTTTGAAAAATGAATAGAAGGGTATAAATGATTAGATAATAATAATCTAAAGTCATTAACTCAAAAATATATAAAATTAGAAAGTGAGAAGGAACACCCACAATATTTCCTCTTTTTTTTTCCTTTATAATTGTATTTTCCTTTTCTTCACTTAACACCAATTTCATCTATTTTATTTAATTGTACAAAATTATAATTGTATTTTCCTTTTCTTTTTAAAAATAAAATTTCATCTATTGTATCATATTTAAGTTAGGATTAATCTAAATATTATTATTATTAATTATTTTAAATTTTGAATTTATATTTAATTTAAAATAAAAAATTATATTAATCTACCTCAGAAATTTATTATCACAATTATAAATTATTTTTATTTTTATTAATAAATTGAACTCAATGTATTACCAAAGAAAATCAAAACTTATATCTTAATATAATTTAATAATTTCATTGAACTAACATATCCAAGGCACAATGTCATTTCAGTGGATGCTGCAGTCATAAATTCTGGCGTGCCTATGGCATCTCGGTATGAATGTTGCGGTTGGGAGTATGGTCCTGCTTCGGATTCCTACTCTCCTTATCATATCACTGATCAGGGTCATCTCCGTCAGCCCACCCACGACTCTACGCAGCAGCGATCAGCCCCATCCAGCCCTTCGAAAGAGGGTCACTCTGACAGATCAACACGGGCCCATAATCTCCAGTCCCGATCTATTCATGACCATTCTCAGGTCAGGGGCCCTGTTGTGGACTCCAATGTTTCTCTTCTTCATGGTCCAATCTCTTTACCCATTGCTGATGATTCTCATTCGCCCCACCATGGGCGGAGAGAGGCTTTCTCCAATCACAATCCACTCATGAACAGCAATAGTATCCCCATCCCCCGGGCTCATGGTGTGGAGAATTTAAACCACCTCCTCTGTTTTGGGTCAGTAGCAAGAGCAGTTTGGATGCATTTCCATAGAATTTTTGATGTTCCTCACATTCCTAATCAGTCCATTCAGCAGAAAATTGAATTATGGTCCTTAAGAGCGTCGAGTTCCTCTCGCATCAAGCGATTGCTTGGCATGGCTCCTGCGTTAATCTCCTAGGAATTATGGCTGAGCCACAACACCTCGCGCTTTGAAGGCATAAAGATGTCGGCCCTCAAGGTAATTGCTCGAGTTTCTCGATGGATGCAGGAAATTGGTAGCCCCTTGCCACACAATGATAATCAATCTCTTAGGGAGTCCATGACCATTCATGCTCTCCATCTAGACAGCAGCAGAGTGACACCCGCTCCTTTCCCTATGACTGTTAAATGGTCAAGACACCCCCCCCCCCCCCCCCCCGGCTGGCTAAAGCTGAACGTTGATGGTTCTTCCCGCGGGAACCCAGGTGAGAGTGGCGGAGGAGGTATTACCAGGGACTCCCATGGTCGGGTAATTTTTGCTTTCCACGGGAATTATGGCCTTGCCTCCAATACAATCCCTGAGGCCCAGGCTATGTTGGATGGAATTACTCTAAGGAGCAAATTGGGGCTCTCTAATATTATTGTTGAATCTGACTCCAATCTGGTGATAGAGGCCGTTGCGGACCCTTTAGCCCACTGCCCTTGGAATATCTGGTACAAGTTGGGAGCCATTCATTCCTTCAGGCCCAGGCTCAACCTTTGTTTCAGGCATATCTACCAAGAGGGTAATTCTGTGGCAAACGCGCTTGCCAGGATGGCTAGTGATGGTTGTGCCAATTCTTTCTTTCGGTCCCGCTCGGACCTGCCTAGGACCATTAAAGGTCTCTTGGTTCTTGACAAAGCAAGGTTGGGCTATTTGAGAGCATGACTTTGGTGTTGGCTCTTTTCCTTTCCGATTGGCCGATGGGGTCGTTTTTCCTTTTATTACCTGCCTCTCCGTATGTTGGCCTTAGTTTGTTGTCTATAGTCATGTAGGTGCGCTCGTATGTGATAGGCGGGAGTCCTTATCTTTTTGTGGGACCCTGCCTGAAGAGGTGTTCAGCCTGTATCTATCTTCAATTAATAAAATTAGGTGGCGAGATTCCACCTTTTACAACTAAAAAAAAAAAAAAAAAAAAAACATATCCAAGACAATTACACAGAATAACATAAAAAGATTAACTAAACTATTTACAGAATTTAATCAATTAACTTAAATTTAAAAAAAAAAATACATCAAAATTCGAATTTAAATTACATAAAAAAATATATATAATTTCTGATTTATTTATGATCACCTACCTTTGTAAAAGTCTGCTATTCCAACTTGATCCGGCCCTAATTCAATATCGATCTCCCTCTCTTGATCTTTGGAGTTCTCTTTATCTTCTCTTTTTATTTTTTTGATTGTTTGTTTATTTTCCTCCTTTTTTTTAATTTTATTTTTTATAAAGGGAATGAGAAACGGAATGGAAGAGTGGAATGGATATGGGACGGTTTAGATTGGCGGGAGGTTTCCACCATGATGGAAGTTATGAGACGGTGGTGGGTCCAGTACCAATTATTGTATGAAGGAGGAGAAAAAAGGGAGAGAGTTAGGACCGTGGGTTTTATTTATTTTTTATTTTTTAAAATGTGGTGCACCCCACTATGATGTCATCATAAATCCATTACATCCATCATCTTGGCTAGGCCATGAGAGGACGGGGGACAAAAATAATGCTGATCCAAAACTCAGGTGGGCAACACGAAAGATGACAATAGGGTTGGTTCCCTAAAAAAATGGGTCATTATCGGTGTACCACACGCCAGCTATTAATGTCAGCAAGTTCCGTGGGTCCCATCATGAGTTATGTATCGGTGTACCACACGCCAGCTATTAATGTCAGCAAGTTCTGTGGGTCCCATCATGAGTTATGTATTATATCCAAACCATCAATTCACTTGCAGAGCTCATCGTAAGGCTTGAGACGAAATATAAGAAAGATCTAAAGATCAAGGGAATCACACTGCAAAAAATAATGGAAGATTGAACATCTACCATTGAAATCAATTTAGGGGTCACAGAAGTTTTGGATCAATATGATATTTGTTTTCCTATTCATCTAGGTATTTTTGAGATTATAAACAGATTGGATGGAAAAGAAAAACTTTATTGTGGGCCCTATGAATGTTTTAATGGTGAAAATCATTATACCGCTGCTATTTGTGGTGTGATCCAGTTGAGCTTTGTATATGATTCATTTTTTGGCTCATGCTCTAAAATGATCTCAAAAAATACATGAACAGTGTGAATATAATAAATATATTATTTTGGAGGCCATGTAACTTTGATCTCCTTCAAACCGTTGGTACAAGTGGGAGTGCTCCTCTTCGCACGACACGTACCTCCACCAGCTATATAGCTGGTGTGTGGTACACCAGCCATTCGGCTTCCGGTTAAAAGGCTGTAATTGCCCTATTACTTAAATTCTTGGGTCACCATCCTTCTACGATCAGACAGAACAGATAAATAGTCTGGATCACTGACTGATCAGCCCAGTTCTACAATTGGACCAACGGAGTGTATTGAACTACGGAGTAGCAGTATTCTTTTGAAGGATGTGATGGCCCCTGAGCGTCCAGACGGAAATTGCTAACTTGAGGAAATGCAATGATCATCAGGGACGGTTAGTGATGCTGCCATTTGCCTGTTGGTGCTTAGTGGGCCCCACCATGATCTCTGTGTTTTATCCCATCCCGTTCATCCATTTTTTTCAAATAATTTTAGGGTTTGATCTGAAAAATGAGGGGATCTAAATATCAGGTGGACCACACCACAGGAAAACGTAGTGATTGAATGTCCACCATTAAAAACCTCCTAATGCCCACTGTAATGTTTTTTTGACATATAACATGTTGGTTCGGTCATACGAACCATGTTGAAGGGAAAAGACAGGTTAGGTCATACATACCTGGATAAAGGGACAAAAAACAAATATCAGCTTAATCTAGGACTTTCATGGCCAGAAGAAGTTTTTAACAGTGAATGTTTAATCAATACTGTTTCCTGTGATGCGGTTCATTTGAAATTTGGATCTATCTCATTTTTGGAAACATACCATAAAATGATATGGAAAAGTATATGGACGGCGTGGATGAAA
The DNA here is from genome assembly GCA_037074715.1 of Magnolia kwangsiensis. NCBI lineage: Eukaryota > Viridiplantae > Streptophyta > Magnoliopsida > Magnoliales > Magnoliaceae > Magnolia > Magnolia kwangsiensis. The sequence goes on along the minus strand of CM073582.1, from coordinate 111,739,358 downwards.
CACATACATGGTGGTGGAGCCCACAGAGCACCGACCACTAGCCAATGGCTAGTGGCGGGGTCACTGGCAAAACAGCGTCCAATCATCGGACATCTAGTGTACGATCAAAATATAAAAATTAGTCAAGGCTGCATTAATCTGAGGTCAGAATCATCTAATCAATCAGATTTTGTGATTTTGGCTGATTTTTGTCCAGAAGGACACCCAATGGACAGAGTGCATGTCAGGCGGACAACACGGTGTATCAACGGATTTTGGGTTCTCGAAGCTGGCGTAAAGCAGGTGTCGCAGAGTATTGCCGTTCAAAGAGGCTTCTGAAGAAGAGAGCTTTGTTTTGAAGAGATAGACAATGGCTGAGAGTGTTGTTCGGTTAGTCTTACAAAAACTGGACGATTTTCTAACGGAGGAAGCACATTTGCTACTTGGTGTAGATGAACGGGTCGGATCACTTCGAGACAAACTTGGATGGATGTGTGACTTCCTCAAAGACGTCGATCGGTGGCAGAAAGAGAATGAAAGGGTAAAGCGTTGGGTTGGCCAAATAAGAGAAGTAGCCTACGATGCTGAGGACCTCATCGACTTCTACATCTTTAACATTGAAGAGCAACGAAGAAAGAGGAGTGCTGGATTCATGGGATCCGTACGCAGTTTTGCTTATTGCATCAAAGACATACCAACTATCCACGACATTGGAAAGAAGATTGGCGACATGGAACGAAGGCTCAACGAGATCTCATCCAACAGATCAGAGTTCGGCACTGACAAGATACCAGGATGTGGAGAAGCTCCATCTTCTTCAAATCAAATCCAGACGTGGAGGGCGAATAGGGTTCCCATCGTTGAGGAAGCTGATGTGATCGGCGTCAAAGACGAGACAAAGACACTGGTGGAGCGGCTGACTGACGGAGAAAAGCGACGTGCTGTGATTTCGATCACTGGTATGGGAGGAATAGGTAAGACTACTCTGGCTAAAAAAGTTTACAATAACATCCATGTAAAGAGGAGCTTCGATTTTCGTGCTTGGGTGTATGTCTCTCAACAATATCTAGTCCGAGAGCTTTTATTGAGCATTATAAAATGCTTTAGAGCCCTCCAACGAGATGAAATCGAGATGACGCGTGAGGAAGACTTGCGTCAGGAACTCTCTCAGTACTTAGACGGGAAGAGGTATCTGGTGGTTATCGATGATATATGGAGTAGACAAGCTTGGGACAGATTGGCTTCTGCATTTCCAGATACGGAAAAGGGCAGCAGAGTACTGCTCACGACTCGCAAGGAAGATGTAGCAAGGCATGCAGACGCACGGAGCACGCTCCATAAAATGCGTTTGTTGGATGGAAACGAGAGCTGGTCATTGTTTTTTAAGAAAGCACTCTCCGGAGATCTTGCTCCTACGTTCCCTCCAAATATGGAGGGGTTGGGAAGAAAGATCGTTGCTAAATGTGGAGGTTTACCTCTAGCAATTGAAGTGCTAGGAGGTGTCCTATCAAGAACAGAAATGTCAGTGAATACGTGGGTGAAGGTGCTTGAAAGTGTGGAATGGTGGCTAAATGAAAGTGAAGATGAGATATCGGGCATATTGGCCCTGAGCTACCATGACTTACCCTATTACTTGAAGCCCTGCTTTCTTTATTTTGGAGCTTTTCCTGAAGACACTGAAATCTTTGTCCGCGAATTGATTCGGTTGTGGATAGCAGAAGGATTCCTGCAGAGAAGAGGAGATGAAGAAATGGAAGATGTTGCCGAGGATTACCTGGAGGAGCTCATCAGTAGAAGCATGATTCAGGTGGCAAGCAGGAATAGCAATGGAACAGTTTTTAAATGCCGTATTCATGATCTTCTACACGACCTCTCGACATCAAAAGCAAAGGAGGAGAGATTTCTGGACGTGCATGGGAACATGGCGCCTGAATTACCAACAAAGGCACGCCGACTTGCAATTACTTGTGGTGACATCAGTAAGTCCATCTCTCTTAACCGCTCCACTCCACCACTCCGCTCTTTGTTGCGCTTCAGTTATGAGAGAGAGATGTTGGAAAAACCACAGTTGAAAATCCTCTTGGGAGCTTTCAAATTGCTCAGGGTGATGGATCTCCGATTCCTAGACCTCTCTCGTCTTCCGGATGAAATAGGTATCTAATCCACCTGAGGTACCTACGTCTTAGGGGAACCGGGTTAGAAAGGCTACCGTCCACCATAACTCGCCTGTCCAATTTACAGACTCTCGATCTATGGGATACAAATATAATAACACTACCAGATGATATTTGGAAGATGGAGCAGATACGACACCTACTGGTAGGGAAGTATATAGACCAGCCATGTCGAATCAGCAACATCATGCAAGTCCATCGCTTAAGCAATCTCCAGACTCTAAAAATAGTAGAGGCGGGCAGCTGGATAGAAGATGGGTTGGAGAAACTAACCAATTTGAGAGATTTGACTATAAGGGGAGATCTCAAAATGTCATTGTCCCATTCCATTTGTAAATTGGTCCGCCTCAGAAAATTGTGGGTAGAGGCACGTGCTGATTCCTCAATTCCAGCTTTTGCATCATTCTCAAATCATCACCATCTATTTAACATAAGTTTACACGGATCCTTGGAGAAATTACCAGACGTACATGAGTTCCCACCTAACCTCAGCTCGCTACTCTTGGAGGGGTCCCAATTAGAGCGAGACCAGATTGGAACGCTGGAGATGCTGCCGAACCTTCGGAGACTCTGTTTATACGCGAGATCTTACGTGGGGAAGGAAATGGTTTGCTCGGTCGGAGGGTTTCCACTGCTTGACTATTTGACTATTTATGACTTGGATGAATTAGAGTAGTGGAGGGTGGAAGAAGGATCGATGCCGAATCTTAGACATTTGAAGATTTGGAAATGCAGAAGATTGAAGATGCTTCCTGATGGATTGCAACATATCAGCACCCTTCAAAAATTGAAGGTGAGAGGCATGCCGGAGGAATTCAGAGAAAGGGCACGAAAAGACGATGGAGAGGACTGGCTTAAGATCCGACATATACCCTCGCTTATCATCAACGACTGGTAGGGATATTTCTGTCATATGAACGAGTCCGAGTTGCATGATCCAGTTTTATTTCCCCAATACCTAGGTTATTGGTTATAAAAAGGCAACTCTCATCAGAAATGATTGACTTCATCTACCCTGTTTGCTGCACCAAGTATAAAGAGCAATTAGTTAACGTGACCAACGTCCTTTGCTTGGGCAGTATATGTAACTGTCCATAAGTTGTAAATTGATATTTATGGTGCTTCCCATGTAACACATACTTGGTCGAATTCTCAAAATGAAAGGGAAGTTTCGAATATTTTCACTATAGTCATTTGACAAGTTTTGAAAAGTTGTTTTATTTATTTATTTTTATTTTTAAATACCAGATTGATATCATCCTTTGGATCATTAGTTGTTGTTCCATTTTTTAGTGAAGAATAAGTTATGTCATATTCAATTATGAAAAGGCAAAGTGGGTAGACGTTATTATTAGTCATAAAGAATCTTGATCTTACATTCATTTTCTTTATAGCTCTTTATTGGGAAAGATGCTAACTTTTTGCTGACATGATCTCTTTCACGCCCACAAAACTTGATAAATTATAACAACGTTTATTCGATAAGAACTATTTTTTTATAATGTGGTCAATGTTGCTGGCGTATATTGATCATGCTTCCAATCATGTTCTTCCATCAAATTCTGAAGTTAATAGATGGAGTGGATTTCGCACATATGCGACAATGGACTCCACGAACGGTATTCTTATAGTGTTAAGGGTCAGGGTCGAGGTTTCATGTGTTAATGGTTGATGTTGTCATGTGTTGAGGGTCAAGGTTATTGTCATGTGTTAAGGGTCGAGGTTGTCATCTGTTGAAGGTTGAGGTTGTTAAGGTCAAGGTTGTCATGTTAAGGGTTGAGGTTGTCATGTGTTAAGGGTCGAGGTACGTGCTGAGGATCGAGGTTATCAAGGTCGAGATTTTCTTGACTTAAGGGTCGAGTTTGTCAGGGTAAAGGTTGTCACGTGTTAAGGATTGATGTTGTCATTTGTTCAATGCCTTCAATACCAAAAATGAATCAAATGTTATGGATTAAATCCGTAGCAAAAGAATGTTTTAGTCAGTAGCCATTAGTACCATAATTGTAATGTGGTAAAGGTCGAGCTTATAGTATAAGAGTCGAGGTCATGGTTGTAATGTGGTAAGGGTCAAGGTTATCATGTTATAAGAGTCGTGGTTGTATCGTGGTAAGGGTCAAGGTCATCATGTTATAAGGGTCAAGGTCATGGTTGTATATTATAAGGGTGGAGGTCGTGGTTTTAATGTGTTAAGAGTTGAGGTTATCATTTGTTAAGGATCGAGATTGTTATTCGTTCACTACCTTCACTATAAAAAATGGATCAAGGGCTACAAGTTAAATACGTAGCAAGAGATTATGTTATAAGGGTTGAGGTCATGGTTGTAATGTCGTAAGAGTCGAGCTTATCATGTTATAAGGGTCGAGGGTGTAGTTGTATGTTATAAGAGCTAAGGTTCTGATTGTAATGTGGTAAGTCGAGGTTGTGATTATAATGCGGTAAGGGTCAGGGTTGTCATGTTATAAGGGTTGATATTGTGGTTGTAACGTGGTAAGAGTCGAGGTTCTCATATTATAAGATTCGATATCGTAGTGCTATCTTATATGGGTCAAGATCGTGGTTGTAATATAGTAAGGGTCGAGATTGTTATGTTATAAGGGTTGTGGGTCCTTCTATGGATTATGTGTCGAATCTACCTCGTCCACTGAATTTATAATTTAATTTAACATCATGGGCTTAAAAATGAGTTACATCAAAATTTTTTATGGCCCCAAGAGGTTTTCAATGGTAGGTTTGGAATCTCTTACTTTCTATGGTATGTTCCACATGAGCCTTTGATATGCCTAATTTTTGGGTTCATTCCTTGAAATGATCTTTCAGAATGGATGGACGGCATGGTTAAAATATATGCATCATAGTGGGCCTAACAAGACCATCCATCTTTAGATGGATTCGGTTACGTGATGCGCATAAGGTAATATTACATCGATATGGATACTGAGAGAAAAGCTTTTTGAAGTCAGTTTCTACCATAAGTTATGTTGGGCCCACCATGAGGTTTGTAGAAAATCCACTCCATCCATTTGTTTTAGAAGATAATGTTCAGACATGAGACAAAAAATTAGACAGATTTGAAATTCAGGTGGACCACATGACTCAAAATAGTGGAAAGGAATTGCCTACCTTTCAAATTTTTCTAGGCTCCACTGTGATGCTTATATGCAATCCAAACTGTTCATAGAGTGGCCCAAATGTTCATAAACTCCTTATGATGAGGATGGAATGAAAGAGTAAAAATATTAGCCTGATCCAAAGCTTTTGCAGTCCATGAATATTTCAAATGTGGGCAGACAATCTCCACTGTTTTCTATTGTGTGGCCCACTTGAGTTTTGGATCTATCTCATTTTTGAGATTTGACAAAATACGTGAGTGGTGTGAATTTCTCACAAACACCATAGTGAGCCCCGCGGTGTTTAACCATCCGAATCCCTCTAGCAGCTGTCACACACCGGTTGAACGCTAAAGTCCGCTAAGGGTAATTTCATCCCAACATAAAAAAAAAAAAACAAAAAAAAAAAAAAAAAAGTGACAGGTGATATAGACGTAGGACATTTGTTTAATCCATCCACTATTAGTGGCATCTAGAAATACCCATTGGTTTTTTGGTCAAAATCCTCAATCGATGCGGAATATGCAAGAAGCGAGAAACCCCGAATCCACTGAGGTGTGTGGAACCCGTGACCGTGTGGCCCGCTGTGATGTGTATGACTACATCCGTGCCAACCATATGTATTTGAAGCTCATTTTTTAGGGCATGATCGAAAGAATGAAGCAGCTCCAAATCCCACGGGACCCATGGAATAGGAAACCGTGGTAATTGACTATAACAGACTCCTTGTGTGCTACAAAAGCTTTCGACGAAGATGAGAATTATGTGGTCTCTTCTTCTAGTTGTCTATGACCTTATCAACATGTTGGATGTCGGGTCCTTACTCTTGCCCGGGTGGTAGATTCTCGGGTATTTCAACTCCTGGTCAACCCATAGGTGGTGAAATTCCACCTGCGTGAGTCTGTGGGGTGTGTGTGCGTGTGTAAAAAAAAAAAAAAAAAACATATTGGATGTCAAATCTTATAATTGGTGGAATACATGAAGTTTTTAATGGTGGGGATTTAATCATGACCGTTTCGTGTTGTGGTCCACCTGAATTCTGAGTCAGCTTCATTTTTGGAAAATGATCGCTTCGCAATCAACTATACGACCCATTCAGCAAGATGTACGGTCCAACCATCATCTTTGTGGCTCACCATGATACATGTGCGTTTAATCCACACCGAACATCCAAATTGAAACCTATATGTTTACGGCAAAAACTAGACTGAGGCAGATCCACATCCCACGTCTAACATACTACATTCAACATTCAACAATAGTTTCTGTTGAATCCTCTCCGTTCTAGATACCCACAAGGTGGACATTCGAATGTCGAATCCAACACCTGAATGAATAGACCACCCTATGAGTCATACACCGACTCAGTAATTATCTAACATGCATATTCCGATTTTTTTTAATTTTTTATTTTGTATTAAAATGAAAATGATTTACAGCACTAACGGGACTCCAGACTCCTGGGGACAAAAAGGAGCCAGGAGGCCAGAACTACCCTGTAAACAAGACACAAAACAAAAAAAGGCAGCTCTCACTTCACTCTCACAGTGCCAAGACCTAGCGAATCCATATTGCAAAGACTTTTGATGCTAAATGGGATCTCAGAGGAAAGAATACTATGAGTGATGTTGAGACGAAGCGGCCATCTTGGCCAGATCGTCGGCGGGGCCGTTTCCTTCTCTCGGAATAAGGAAGATGATGAAAATGCCCCTGGATTTTAATTCTCTAATCCGCGTCCACCAGTATTTCCATTTCCAGGCCGGGGTGGATTTTCCAATGAAAGTGTCCATAACACATTTCGAATCTGATTCCAAAAAAATCTGACTGTAACCCCTGTTGATGCAGATTTCCATTGCATCGTAGAAGGCCCGAAGTTCAACTCTATTGTTAATGCCCACCCCATATCCATGGGAAAAAGCAAAAAGAAGGGAACCGGTGTGATCTCTTCCAATCCCACCTCCCCCAGAATTCCCAGGATTTCCCATAGCAGCACCATCCACATTCACTTTAATTCAGCCTTCTTGTGGCCTGGACCACTTGATGACCTAAAGCGTTTTAGGCGTAGGGAAGCGATGGTGAATATTTAGCCAATGTAACAAGGAGAGGTCTGACCTGCTTAAGGGGGTGGCCTCAGGGCAGTCGTAGCTAATCTTAGAGAGCCACCATTTGACTTGGTTGAGAACGGTCGACACGTTTGGGATGGCATTTTCAAAACGGGCCTTATTTCTTTCCCTCCAAAGCTCCCACATGATGAGGCAGGGGATGGCACACTGGATACGAGATGGGCTTCTTCCTGATGGCAGGACGTTCCACCAAAAGGAGAGTCTTTCCCAGACCAAAACCTGGTGGGGAAAGTGGAATTGGAAGAAACCGTTGAAGGCCGACCACACTTTTTCGACAATGAACCCTGTGATAAACAGGTGGTTATTGGTTTCCGGTTGTGTGGCTGATGTAGAATGTTGGAGACTGCAGTAGTGGCACCTAGACGCAAGACTGACTCCTCTTCTCTGAATTCTATTGTCAGTAGGAACCGCACCATGGGTCAAACGCCAAAGAAACATTGAGATTTTAAAGGGCAAAAAGTGTTGGGTCTAAAACCCACTTTGTTGGGTCTACAACCCACCTTCCTTGCTAACGTGTGGCTGTAGCCACTATAAAACCAAAAAAAATTGAAACTTTGAAAAGATGAAGACAGAAAACTGTTGCTGTATTTTTGAATGCTCAGAAACGATTACACGGGTGCCATTTATAGGCTTTTCTCCTTACATGAAAAGACAAAAAAATCCCTATCTAGATGCTTCCTAAGGGCAGCTAAAGAAAGAAAAAATCCAGAAAGAATATCAACTGTATATCTTCTCCCAACTAATATTCTAAACTTAGAAAAAAACACAGCTAGAAAAATCTCACAGCTAGCATACACGGTATGCACAGCTGGCTCAAACGATACTCACACGGTTTTGGATTTGCACAAATCCATCACCGTTTCCAACACTCCCCTTTAAACCAAAATCGGCTTCATTCCGAGCATCGTTCTTAGTCGTTTGAATGTATCTGTCAGCAATGCCTTCGTGAAAATATCCACAACCTGTTCCGTGGTATTACAATACTTTAATTTCATCGTTTTCTACTTCACATGATCCCTCAGAAAATGGTATCGGGTATCAATGTGTTTGCTTCTTCCATGCTGCACCGGATTTTTGGCTAGCTCGATTGTCGACTTGTTATCCACATATATGACTGTGGATTTTTCTTTCGGATGCTTCAGCTCTTTTAGCAGAATTTTCAACCAAATTCCCTCACAGACGGTGGACGATGCTGCCATGTACTCTGCTTCACATGTGAACAGGGCGACCACACTTTGCTTTTTCGAATTCCATGTGAATGCAGTCGTTCCCAGATAGAATACGTAGCCAGTGGTGCTCTTTCTCTCATCTTGGTCACCTTTCCAATCACTGTCTGAGTATCCATATAGCATTGCTTCATTGTCGTATGGATCAAAAAGACTGAATTCCATTGTTCCTTTGATGTACCCGAGGATTCTTTTTGCAGCTAGCTAGTGTGATTCTTTTGGTGCTTCCATATAACGGCTTAGAAGCCTAACACTGTAAACTATATCTGGCCTAGTGATTGTGAGGTACCTTAAGCTTCCGATTAGGCTCTTAAATAGGGTTGAATCGACGTTTCTTCCTTCTCCATCCCTTGTGAGTTTCAAGCCTGTTGTAACAGGTGTATTTACGGCTTTACAATCGTCCATCTTGAACTTTTCAAGTAATTCCTTAGCATACTTTTTCGGTGATATATAGATACCACCATGTTGTTGCTTCACTTCAATGCCTAGAAAAAAGGACATCAGACCTCCGTCTGTCATCTCGAACTCCTTAAACATGGCCTTCTTGAATTCTTCAAACATTACCTGGCTGTTCCCAGTGAACAGCAGATCATCAACATATAAGCAAGCGATAAGCATATCACCACGGGCATTCTTCTTTGTGTAGACGGCATGCTCATATGGACATTTGACAAAATCATTCTCTTGAAGATAACTGTCGATTCGTGCATTCCAAGCACGAGGAGCTTGCTTCAACCCATACAGGGCTTTCTTCAACCGATACACCTTGTGTTCCTCCCCTTGCATGACAAAGACTTCAGGCTGGTCAATGTATACTTCTTCTTCTAGTATCCCATTTAGGAATGTGGATTTCACATCCAGTTGGTAGATCATCCAACTGTGATGAGATGCAAGGGAGATAATCATTCGTACAGTGTCAAGGTGAGCAACTGCGGCAAAAACTTCTTCATAGTCTACCCCATATTTCTGTTTGTAACCTTTTGCTACGAGCCTTGTTTTATATCGTTCGATCTTACCATCGGCATTCCGCTTGATTTTGTACACCCATTTGAGACCAATCATCTTTTGACTTTTATGGAGTGAGGTCAACTCCCATGTTTGATTCTTCTCGATGGCATGAATCTCTTATTCCATTGTCTTTCTCCAACATTCTTCATTCACAGCTTCCTCGAATGTGAGAGGCTCGTGGTCTGCATACAGGCAGAGTAAGTTCACTTCTTTAGTTTCTGCATAGATGTTGTTCAGGCTTCTCATTTTAATAGGAGCCAAGGGTGAAGGAGAATCGGATGAAGATGTGCTAGATGAATTTTGATTTGATGAAGTACTTTCAAGAGATATGGAGCGTACTCCTGGACTTCTGTGATTCGAAGGGGGTGATGTGGGTGTTTGATCTGGCTTCTCATGTCTCTCTTCTTCGTATTCTTCAACCTCAACCTGCTTTTCTTTAACCGAGTTTCCCTCGTTCCATTTCCATGCTTTTTCCTCACAGAATACAACATCTCTACTCACCACCAGCTTATTGGTTAGTGGGTTGTAGAGCTTGTATGCCTTTGACTATTCACTGTAGCCGATGAAGATGCACTTCTCGCCACGATCATCAAGCTTTTTCTTTTTCGCTTCTGGAACTTGAACGTAGGCGACACACCCAAAGATCTTAAGATGCGCCATGCTCAGCTTGTATCCACTCCATGCTTTTTGCGGCGTCTGGAATCTAACACTCTTGTTCGGACACCTATTTAGCAGATAGGCAGTACATGCAACCGCTTCTGCCTAGAAATTCTTGGCAGATTTTTCTCCTTCAGCATGGTCCTCGTCATGTCGAGGATGGTACGGTTCTTCCGTTCCGCAATTCTATTTTATTGTGGCGTGTACGCTGCAGTGTGTTGTTGCTTAATACCATGTTCCCTGCAATATTCTCAAAAAACATTTGAGGTGTACTCCCCACCTCTGTCAGATCGGAGGGTTTTAATTTTAAGAACACTTTCTTTTTCAACCAGGGCCTTAAAATTTTTGAAAATAGTAAAAGCAGCAGACTTCTCTTTGATTACATACACCCACAATTTTTTACTGAAATCGTCAATGAAGGTAATAAAGTATTTATTACCTCCTAGAGAGATTGGCTCTAATGGTCCACAGATGTCAATGTGAACCAATTGCAAGCTCTTCGGGATACTCCACTCAGAAAGGAGTTCCTTTGTTGTTTCCCAAGTATGCACGCCTCACACATATGTTCTGGAGCTTCAATAGCAGGCAAGCCATGTACCATACTTGATGAGGACAGAAGTTTCAGGCCACTAAAGTTTAGATGGCCAAAGTGAAGATGCCACATCCAGGAATCAGTCTTTGCTTTTCCATAAAAATGCTTCTCAAGCATTGTGTTTATATGAAGAGGAAACATACGATTCTTCGTCATCTGAACTTTTACAATCAAACGTCCATTCATATCTCTTATGGAAAGAGAAGAGTTCTCCATGTGTATAATATACTCTTTTTCGAGGAGTTGTCTGAGACTCAGTATGTTACTTTTCATGTTGGGCACGTAGTACACATTGGAGATATAGTTTGGAACACCATTCTTCTGAAAGATTTTGATTTTACCTTTACCTTTCACTGGTGTTTTTGATGAGTCTCCAAATGTTACATCACCATGAACTCTTTCTGTGAGTTCCACAAAGAGTTCTTGTCGCCACACATGTGATTACTTGTACCTGTGTTGAGATACTATACATCTTACTGATCACTGCCTTTCTCTTGTGCAAGGAGAAGTGTGGGGCTTTCTTGTTCATGTCCTGATGCTTCGGCATAGTTGGATTGATCATCTTGATTTACCGGCTTGCTCCAACAATCAGATGCATAGTGGCGAAGCTTGTTGCAATTATAGCATTGGATGTTCTTTGTACTTCCTCGTCCACGCATTGATCTGCCTCTACCATTTCCTCTTCCACGAAAATTGGTATTTTTCTGCTGATTTTGGTCATGGCTTTGTTGGTTTTCACGCCCTCTGCCTCTTGCGCGATTGTTAGCAAAACGTCCACCACGTTGTGAACTTCCACGTCCACCATTGTTATCATTCAGAGTCAATCTTGACTCCAAAGCTTGTTCCATTAGCATGGAACTGGCATTCTTTTGCATTCGTTGCTCATGAACTTGCAACGATCCCATTAACTCCTCAATGGAAAGTTTCTCAATATCTTTTGATTCTTCGATCGCCACAACCACATGCTCAAACTTGGTTGTGAGGGATTGAAGTATCTTTTCAATAACTGAGACATCTTCAATCTTCTCACCATTTCTTTTTAGATTATTAACATTTACAAGCAATCGCGAAAAATAATCAGCAATATTCTCACCTTCCTTCATGTGAGTTGCTTCGAATTCTACTCTAAGGGTTTGGAGCCGAACCCTTTTGATACGATCAACACCCTTAAAGATGGTACTAAGGGTCTCCCATGCTTGCTTACATGATGTTGCTTCAGTGATCCGTTCAAAGGTGGAATCATCCAACCCTTGATAGATGATGAAAAAAGCTTTCTTATCTTTCTTTCATTGATCCTTGATATTGGCTTTTTGTTCGACGGTGTAGACTGCTTCTTGTTCTGTTGTGGGTTTTTCATACCCGTCAGTGATGATCTCCCAAAGATCTTGAGATCTAAACAAGGTTTTCATTTGAATGCACCAGTTTTCGTAGTTGTTCTTATACAACTTGGGTATTTGAGGTTGTTTTGTGCTGGCTATCTTTTCCTATTTAAAAAAATGACTGATTTTTTTTTTTTTTTTTTGCTGAAACAGTGGAATCGTGGACAGATTCTTGGTCTTTTGTAATTTGATTTTTAAAAAAAAAAATAAATTTTTTTCGCTGCAATCTGATTTTTTTGAAAAAACAGATTTTTTTCAATTTGATTTTTTAAAACAGTTTTCTGAAAACTGATTTTTTTTTTTTTTTTTTTTTTTTTTTTTTTTTTTTTTTTTTTTTTTTGCAAACAGATATTTTCAAAAAAAAAAAAAAAAAAAAAAAACAGATTTTTTTAACCTGCGGCTGTGATCTGATATTTCACGACAATTTTTTTTTTAAAACCTACGTCTACAATCTGATATTTCACGACAGATTTTTTTTTTATTTTTTATTTTTTATTTTTTTATTTTTTTTATTTTATTTTTTTTATTTATTTATTTTTTTTTTTGAGATCTGATTTTTTAAAACAGATTGTTGCTGCAATCTGACTTTTTTTTCCAACAGATTTTTTTTTGCGTTCTGATTTTTTTTAAAAATAGATATAAAAAATTGCTGGAAACTTTTTTGAAAAAAAACAGATATATTCTACCAGTTAGTGAAAACAGATATTCTACCTTTTTTAAAACTTTTGCTGGAAAACTTTGTTGTTGGGTATTTGCAGACCCAAAACAGGTAGAGGTGCAAGACCTCCTTCTCACGGCTGATGTGGCCCAAGGATCAAAAGGCTCTGATGCCACTTTGTTGGGTCTAAAACCTACTTTGTTAGGTCTACAACCCACCTTCCTTGCTGACGTTTGGCTGTAGCCACTATAAAACCAAAAAAAAACTGAAACTTTGAAAAGATGAAGACAGAAAACTGTTGCTGTATTTTTGAATGCTCATAAACGATTACACTGGTGCCATTTATAGCTTTTCTCCTTACATGAAAAGACAAAAAAATCCCTATTTAGATGCTTCCTAAGGGCAGCTAAAGAAAGAAAAAATCCAGAAAGAATATCTACTGTATATCTTCTCGCAACTAATATTCTGAACTTAGAAAAAAAACACAGCTAAAAAAATCTCACAGCTAGCATACACGGTATGCACAGCTGGCTCAAACGATACTCACACGGTTTTGGATTTGCACAAATCCATCACCGTTTCCAACAGCAAGGGGTTCCAGATTTTGTTAGACCACGCCAGTAAGCTATGTGTAGATCTACAGAGATTCCAGGCAGACTTGACCGTGAAGACACCCGAACGATTTGGATCTGAATTCAATCAAGAATATCATTCCGACTGATGTGGTCCACGATGATCTTGGATCCATCTAGCTACTATATGACACAAACTCCCAAGAAGTGATGTAGACAATGCATTTCATGAGGACCAAAGCTCAGATAATCAAATTAAGTATGGGGGCCTTCCTGATCAGCAACTACCACATGCATGATGCGATTGGTATGGAACAATAGCAAGATCCATGGCCACTCAGCCTCCCATTCCTGTTCAACCACAAAAAATATGTAGTCTACAAGCAGTCATTGTAACTACCCAAATTTAAAATAATAATATTATTATTTAAAAAAAAATAAAATTCTAAATTTGAATTCAATTTGAATTTGAAATTGTGGAAAAAGATAGTGGAATTATTGTAACTTCCCCTATCCCGAAGGAGATTTCTCTTCTTCAAGAAAGGTGTTTGGGTTTCTCCCAACCTCTTTTGTTTTTTAAAAAGGTAAGGAATTAGAGAGAGAGAGAGAGAGAGAGAGGAGGAAACCCTAAGCCAAGCTCATGTAGAGGTTGATGTTATAACTGTTCTCTCATTAATTTTTTTTATTATTCTAGTTATTTCACCCAGATCTACACAACGAACATATCATATTAGCCATACGCTCATTGCATAGATGTATTTGGCATATACAGTAAATTAAGATACACCAATCCTCTGCACAACTGGTTTTGCAAATTGGCATAGAGCAAGATGAACAGTTTGGATCCTGCATCCATGTGGAACCTTTCCATCCCTAGATGCCAGACCAAAATCCAAATGAAAACTTTGGCTACCAACCAAAATGTATACTCTAATAGCGTTGATGAATCAAATGAAGTCTGATAGCAAGTTGCTTTAAAAAAATAATAATAATAATAATTTTTTTTAAAAAAAAAAAAACCCAAACTTAGTCAAATGGTTATCTAACATGCCACTTGTGGTACCATAATATCTTTCCTGCCAAAAAGCAATTTGGATAGGACACAGATCACTGCCATGAGAAAGGTAGGCCCCACCGTCAACATCATCTGGCACAAAAATAATGAAAAAAGAGTGTGGATAGTCTGTGTTGAAGGCACTGGAAAATTCAGCCAATAACTCTCTTGAGCAGATACTGGACCTCAGAATTGTTCATATTTCAAGAGGAGTGAATTTTGTGGCAGATAACTTTGCTAAATGGGGAGAGCAAATTACAAAGTCTTCAAATTCTAAAAAAAAGCGAGGGATTTGCCTCGTCTCATTAGGGGACACTTATTACCAGACAAGGTGGGGTTGGGGTTCGTTCCTTTGGGTTGACTTTCTGTAATTAACATATGCTAGGTGGGTCCTATAAGTTTTTTCGATTGACTAAGGGTACCTTCTGATACCTTGTGTGTGAGTGTGTGTGTATATATGGGAAAAGGTACTATGCGCTCGAGCTCACGGCTCCGTCACATGTGGTCGAGCTGTGTGGGCCCCACCGTGATGCATTTCGAACATCTACTCCATCAGTCAGATGTACAATTCCATCGTGGACCTAGATCTCAAAAATCAAGTCAATCCGTGACTTTTGTGAGCCACGCCACATACAGTAGTGGAGAGGGGGCCGTACACCATTAAAACATTCATAATCATTTTTGGATCCCACCAAGATGTGGTTTGTAAATCCAGCCCATCCATTATGTGTGTCCCACTAGATTTAGGGGTCATACCAAGTTTCAGCAGCATTCAAGACTCAGATTGGCCCCACCAAGTGCTTTTATATGTTTTAACGGTGTCCTCACATGATTTTAGATGGTACAGCCCACCTGAGTTCCGTATTCAGCTGATTTTTGGGATATCCATTATTTAAAGGGGAACCATCAAATGCACGGTGTTGATGGTCGACATGCATCACGGTGGGGCCCACACAGCTCGACCTCACGATAAGCTTACCATGAGCTCGAGCGCATAGTACCTTTTCCCTATATATATATATATATATATATATATATATATATATATATATATATATATATATATATATATATATATATATATATAATCCAAAAAAGGCTAATTTTCTATCTAGAATAGATTGCATACTATCCAACTTAACTTTTACTTTTTTTCAGGCCCACCATGATTTATGTGTTAGATCCACACCGCCCATCAATTTTTTTCAGATTATTCTCTAGTGTGAGCACAAAAACGAGACCACAGTTAGAGCTCAAGTGGACCACACCACATAAAGTTGTTGGGGGGGGGGGGGGAACGACTACAGTTGAAATCTTCTTAGGGTACACTGTGGTTTATTAGCCATCTAACCTCTTCATAAGATTATACAATCTCAATGAAGAGAAAATACAAATGTCAACTTCATCATAGGCTTATGTGGCCCCAAGAAATTTTCAGTAGGCATCCAATTCTCACTGTTTCCTATTGTGTGGCCTACTTGAGGTTTGGATCTACTTTTTTTTGGTCCCTTATCCTAAAATTAATGATATAAAAAATTGATTAACAATGTGGATTTGATACATATATCAATGATGGAGCTAGAGAAGCTCCACATGCCAACACTTCCAGTTTTCTTTTCTCCCTGAATGTGCTGTACCGCATGGCTAGTAACAATAAATTTTCTTGACGTGTGAAATTTATGTGAGCCCCATTCTATAAAATAAGCCCAAAAATAAAGCAATCTAAAGCTGAAGTGGATTGCACCACTGGAAACAATAAGAGTTAATGCTACCATTGAAAACTTATTGGGGTTATAGAAAGCTCTCATCAAGCTAATATTTGTGTTTTACCTTTATCCAAGTGTGTGTGACCTTATGAACACATTAGACGGCAAATAAGTCTCATAGCCTTAAGCTGGATTTTTTTTAAATTTTTTTTTTAATTACGCACACCAATGTACTCTCATACAGTGGGATTTCATCGCAATGGGTACTTAGAACACATGACCTCACGTTGAAACTCTCGTCAGTCTACCACTAAGGCCTGACTAAGGACCCAGTAGAATCCATCTGAGATACAGAAATTCAGTGAATTTTATAACCTAGAGTTATTGGAAATGACTTGGACCAAGAAGAAGTGACAACACTAGTATTTCCTATGCCTTCAACACAAACAATCCGCACTCCTTTATCATTTTCAAGAGATCAGTCAAACACCTATCACTGAGAAAACAGTGGCCATCAACCAGTTCATAAGACCTTCCTAAGGTCCACTATGATGTCTACGGGCCATGCATCCAACCCGTTCATAAGGTGATTCACATTAATATCGAGGAATGGAAAATACGTACATCATAGTATGATTAACAAGTGATACCAAGAGAAAACTACTGATGTAGCTATATCGATTAGAAAAATAATTAACCATAGCAGCTTAAGTTTGGGCTGTTCATCTAGAGCTCCATTAGGGTCACCGTGATGCTTGTGTAAGTAACATCCACTCCGTCTATTGTTTTTAAAAACTGTATTAGGAAATGAGCTTAAAACTGAGACAAATAGATACCTTAACTGGGCCACACCATAGAAAATAATAAGATAGAAACACCAACCATTGAAACCTTCCTCAGGCACACACCATTCAACCCATTCATAAGGTCATTCACACCAAGATCAAGGGAAAACACGTCACAGCTTGAAATGGTGGACATCCAACTCCAACTTTTCATGTGGCATGGACAACTTAAATTATGGATATGCCTATTCTTGGGATCACATCCTAACATTAGTTGTGTAGCGAATGAACGGAGTAGATGTAACAAGGGCATCACATTCGGTCCCAGATCTAGAAAAATAGACCTTTCTCTCATCTCCTTACCTATCATGTCGACCGTTATACTATGACATTACAAGCATTATCATTGCCCATAAAAATCTGTCAACCATCGCATTTTCTATAACTGGCAAACCAACTCCGATGAGGAGTCATGTGATATGATATTCCTGTATCTAGGATCCACTCATCTACATGATTGTCGTGAACATGTCCGATCATGGACATAGACAGAACATCACCACCACTTGTTTCTTCATCAGATGTGACAACATTGGCCTCTTTGGAAGAAGCTGCTGAATTTTCTTTGTTTGCTTTAGGATTTCTACAATCCTTCTTCATATGTCCAGACAACCCACAATTCCAACACTTTAATTTTCATTTGCCCTTACCCTTGGATTTGGATCTAGGCCTTGAAGATCTTGTACCTCGCTTAGAATCTCTACCCCTCGTAATCAGTGTATCGGAAGATGTCCCTATATCGTCGTTTAACTTTCTTATAGCCTTCCCTTGAAGGGCTGAGATAACGGTGTCAACACTTAATTGGATTTTTATTTGTGGTGCACATCGTGTCCCTGAAAGACTCATATGATGCAGGAAGAGAATTCAACAATTTACATGCCTGTACTTCATCTTTGACCACTTCTTCCATATCTAACAATTTGCACATCAATTTATTAAAGTTGTTGATACGAGCTTCTACATCTCCACCATTTGCCATCTTGAAGGTATAACACCATAGCTTCGAGTGTAAGCGATTTTCAGAGGACTTCTTTGTATAGATGTTCTCTAGCTTCGCTCACAAACTAGCTACAGTTTTCTCCCTCAAAAAATTATAGAGAACCTCATCCATGAGATATAAACGGATAAAAGCTAAAGCATTATTATCAAAGTTTTTCCATTCATCATCTTTTATGGTAAATTTTCGCTCCTCAAGAGCCTTAATCCTGCCTTACTTCGTTAATAGGCTAATCATCTTAACCTTGTATAACTCAAAATTATTTTTATCTGAGTACTTCTCAATATTAAACTTGTCATTTCCTATTATTACTAATTATGCAGATTCAGATTTGTACCCCAACAATTTCTCTGATACTATTTGTCAGGGATTTGTGCTGCGGAATCATGCAGATCTAGATCTAGGATAATAATCTAAGAGCAAAAAATAATCACAAAAGAACACAAAGATTTAACGTGAAAAACCCTTACGGAAAAAAATCATGGCACAAAGCGACAGAAATCTACTATGAAATAGAAATTATAAGAGAGGGGACTTACTCAGTTCGAGCAACCTCAAATCTCACCCTTACTATATCCTTTGATAACCCTAAAACCCTTATAGGAACCATTGAAAAACTTTTAGAAAGCTTTAGAATACCTTAAAATAGTCATATGAACTCCTATATATAGTACTTTAGGAAACTCCACTTAAGCATCTCATTTGGAAAAGTCCGAAAATCGCTTCAAATTTATGCAATCCGCGTACGATCTATGTAACCTTGACTAGTCGAAGGAGAGCCTCGATTAGTCAAGCAACCCGCTTGACCGGTCGAGCCTAACCCTCGATTAGTCGAGCATCACGAACACTCAAAAAACAAACTCATTGGATTTTGAGTCAAACGGGCCTCGACCGATCGAGTGGACCCTTGACTGGTCGAGTGGCCCGCTTGACCAGTCAAACAGCATACTTGAAGACTTCTAATAACATGTACTACATCCCTGACAATAATGCAACAATAATTCGTTTTACTCGGTTGGGTATTGTTTATGGAAACTCAATTAGACCATGTTCAATCAAATATATAAAACAAAAATTAGATGGAGATTCTAACTAATGAAGTGTGAATTGACTGATAGTGGAGTGTGTACTAACAAGCTAACCCAAAAAATAAAATAAAATTATAAGTGTGGTCCATTTTAAAATTGGATGTGGCTGATTTTTTTGGATGGAGATTCATACAATAGGATTAACAAATTAGACGGGTTGGATTTTGAAAAGCTACTACAGGTTGAAAGTTCTCTGCTGGGCGGGCTGCAATTTATAATCCAACCAGTTCGACCAGAGCTTCCCTGTGCACCTTTCTGTAAGTGGAGGGACTATCCATGCACATAAAGGCTAGAAATATTGGCCAACGGTCACAATTCAATGTCTCTTGATAGGACGGGGATTGATCGCGTACGACTCCCACCATTACCTAGTTATATTTAGAGATAGATGGTTATGGAACACTCTATCCATTTTCTCATAACATTTCACGAGATTTAAAGCTAAAATGGACCTGACCACAAGAAACAATGAGGATTGAATGACTACCGGAGAAAACCTTTTAACGGCCATAGAAGTATGCTGATATTTATGTTTTTCCTTCGTTCAAATCTATATGACCTTTTGTGATCTACTTGAGCCTTGAGTACGACTCCCACCATTACATAGTTATATTCAGAGATAGATGGTTATAATACAGTCTATCCATTTTCTCGTAACATTTCACAAGATTTAAAGCTAAAATGGACCTGACCACAATAACCACTGAGGATTCAATGACTACCGTTGATAACCTTTTAACGGCCATAGAAGTATTAGATCAGGCTGATATTTATATTTTTTCTTCGTTCAAATCTATAGGACCTCATGTGATCTACTTGAGCCTTTAATCTACCTCCTTTTTAGGCTGAAGTCGTAATATGATCTTTCAAAATGGATGAACGGCTTGGATAACCTCACAGGTCCCTTGACAGGACCGTCTGTCCCTGGCTGAGGCCTGGTGGGGCAGTACTCAATCCACGCCCCTCCTGACGTCAGGGTGTTGGAATACGTGTTGAAATGGGCAGATAATACACGCGTTAGAAATCCATGCGATTCATCTCTAAAGAACGGTACACTTGTCAGGTAGGCAGCCCACGTGCATTGAAATTTTACGATTGAATTTTTTTTCTCTCTATTTGCAATTCATCTCATATAATTTTTATTTTATTTTTTGGTTAGCTTGTGAGTATACACACCCTTGTCAGTACACACACTCCATGTTAACCGAAACGAGGTATCTCCCCTCAGTCTACCAATTGAGCTATGGATATGGGTGTCATCTCGTACAAGTTTGACCCTTCTTATTAGCTATCCAACGTTACTTTTCTGTACACCGCATATTCAGTAGACCCTACGTGATGAATGCCTAAAGTCCTTGGCATGTGATCAGTGCATGATCAAATAATTCACTTATTTGAAACATTCAAGATCCCAATTTTTAGGGACACGGATTCCCTTTCACCGGAAGTTCTTGTGCTGGAATGCTAGGTGGGGCCCACCATGATGTTCGCAATAATCTGTTCTGTCCATCTATTTTTCCGGATCATTTCAGGACAAGAGACCAAATATCAGATTGATCCAACACTTTGGGATGTCCAGGAAACAGTTGGGAATTTATAACCACCATTGAAACATTTGTATAACTGCGAAAGTTTTGTATCCGGTTAAGTATCTTTTGTTCTCACTTTATCCCATTGTGAATGACTTTATAAATAATTTACAGGACATATAAACATCAGAAAGTTGCAATGGTAGGCAATTGTTTCCTAATTTACCTTCTGGCATGGGCTTCTTGAGTTTTGGATCCACCCAATGTTTGGTCTATGTAATAAAATGATCTAGAAAAACTGGACATAGTGAACTTCTCCGACATCATGGTAGGCCCCACCTAGGTGGCTACTTTATAGATTTGGAGGTTTTTTGGTGTTTGCCCATTGTCAGCTATGGTGTGGTCCACCTAACGAATGTATTAGTTTGATTTTTAGCATCACCATAAATTATGGTAGAGCGAGCCCACTAAAACAAGTTAAATGCCGTTTACAGTTTGACCCTAGTAACATTGGGCTCTTAGTGTACTATAGACTATATATAAACCATCTATCTAGATCATTAAAACAAGTTAAATGCCGTTTACAGTTTGACCCTAGTAACATTGGGCTCTTAGTGTACTATAGACTATATATAAACCATCTATCTAGATCATTTGCAAATTTCAACCAACCTTTCATCAGCCGCTTTACACTGGATGGAAAAACTATTCCTTCTAAACTATGCCATACAACAGTAGAACGGTCCTTATCACAACCTATTCCTTATCACAACTAACTGAGGTCAGCTACATGAATCCTTTCATAATAATCCACTCTATCACGTGCCATAAGAACACTCTAGCATGAGTTTGGATGTTATAGTGTTTGGATTATGTGTTGGAAGTCATGTTAGTTGCTAAAAGTAGCCTAAAGTAGGTGTTTTAGGGAAGCAGCCAGGAAGCAAATTGGTATTGATAGGGGCTTTGTGGGGCCCACTATGATGTATGTATTTTATCCATGCTATTCATCCAGTTTTTTCAGATCATTTTAGGATATGAGAGTAAATATTGGGAAGATCTAGGGCTCAAGTGGACTACACTACATGAAGCAGCAATGATAATGATGCTCAGCGTGGGAACCTTCCTAGGTCCCAACGAAATGTTTATGTGCCATTCAACCTATTCGCAAGGTCATATAATCTTGGATAAAGCAAAAACTTAAATTTCATATTGATCCAAAACCCTATAGCCCCTAAGAAGTTTTTAATGATACTTTGTCACCCCACCATATGGTCCACTTGAAACTTGGATCTGCCTCATTTTTGGGCTCGTTTCCTAAACTGATTTGTAAAAATTGGATAAATGGCATGGATAAAACCCATACAACATGGTGGGCCTCACATAGTCCCTGCCTAGACCGATTTGCTTCTAGGCTAGGCAGGACCCATTCATTTTCATGTTTTTGGATACGAAGGTTGTATGTTGGAAGTCATGTTGGTGTTAAAAGTAACACAAAGTTAGAGTTGCACTTGACCTGCATCGAGTCGAGCTTGGCTCAGCTCGACTCGGCTTGGCCAACAGGCTATCCTAGCTTGAATTCGGATTGACTTGATCTTTGAGGTTAATGGGCCAACTTGGCTCGGCTCCGTCAGTAGCTTGAGCCAAGCTTGAACTCGATCTTTCAAGCCGAGTTTGACTTCGAGCCTACGAGCTGAGTTTAAGTTTAGGTTTTAGGATTTGTAATATATAATATAATATAATATATAATTTATTTAAATATACAAATATTTACAAAATATTAATATTAAGTGAACTTGATCCGAGTTGAATCAATTCACATTGAGTCAAGTTCGAGTCCAGTTTCGAGTCGAGCTCGGATTCTCCTTGAAATATTTTCTGAGTTAAAAAAATTAGCTCAACTTGGCTAGAACTTAGTTTCGAGCCAAGCCGAGTAGAGTTTTTCTGAGTTGAGTTGAGTGAGTTACCCAAGCTAATCCAGTTCATGTACAGCTCTACATGAAGTAGGTGTTTTAAAGGGACATTGATTCCTTGGAAAAAGCTTTCCTAGGAAGTTCCTAGGGATGTTGGGTGAGGCCACTGTGATGTTTGTGAGAAATCCACCCTGTCCATCTGTTTTGCAAGCCTATTTTAGGACATGCAATAAAAAATTAAGGTAGATACAAAATTCAATTGGGCCATTCAAGAGAAAACAGTGAGGATTCAATGAGCACTATTGAAACCTTCCTAGGCTCCACCTTAATGTTTATATGCCATACAAACCCTTAATAAGGTCATTCCGACTCGGATGAATTGGAAACCCCAAAAATTTAGCATGATACAAAACTTTTATGGCCATACAATTGTTGCAACAATGCTCAATGAATTCCCATTTTTTCCTCTAGTATGCCTCATTTGAGTTTTAGATTCACCTCATTTTTAGTTGCATGTCCTAAAATGAGCTCAAAAAATGGTTGGATGGGTTAGATTTCTCATAACATCTAAGTGAGCCCTACCAAGCATCCTTGCACATACAAGAACTTTTTACGAAAGCCTTTGGTAGGAAATCACGTCTGTTTTAGAGGATTCTGCTCCATGTTTTTTTTTTTTTTGATTAGCTTATTAGTACTACACACCCCCATTGTTAGTACACCCCACTGTTAGCCACACCCCACTTGGGAATCCATACCAAGGCGTCGGTGTTAAAATGTGGCCCGATGTGAGTTACACCTACATAAAAACCTTTGTAGGGAGACGCATGTTTTCAATCAGGCTAATATTTGTGTTTTTAGTTTATCGCATTTAGAATGATCTTATGAATGATTTGGATAGCATATAAACATGGACTGCTAGACAATTTCAATGGTGGTCTTGCCCTTCCCACTGTTCCTGTAGCATAGGTCCACTTGGAGTTTTGGATCTGCCTTATTATTTTGGGCGCGGATTGGATACTGACAAAGTCAGTAGCCAAATCACTATTGAAGTGACATCTGGACCCCGCCATGATGCATGTGTTGTATCCATACCGTCCAACCATTTTTAGAGATCGTTTTTATGGTATTACAAAGAGAATGATATAGATCTAAGTTCAAGTGGACCCCACCATGGAAAATAGTGGGGACAGTGACATCCGCCGTTCTAAACTTAATAGGGGCTACAGTGGTTTCCGATGAAGCTGATATTTTTGTTTTCATTTCATCTATCTCTATGTTAACTTATGAATATGACGGATCTCAAAAATATGTCACTGTGAGCCCTATAAATGTTTCAACAGTGGGTGTGACGTCTCCCACAGTTTTTTATGGTGGGTCCACTTGAAATTGAGATCTATTTCATTCTCTTTGTAACGCCATAAAACAATCTCTAAAAATGGTTGGACGGTATGGATACAACACATGCATCATGGCGTGGTCCATAGAGCTTGGTGACATCATTTCAATAGTGATTTGGCTATTGACCTTGCCAGTATCCAACCCGTGCCCTATTATTTTTGGGATCACGTCGTAACATAGGTGGATCTGCCTTATTTTTCAGGTGGGGTCCCATAAACACTTCAATGGGCCCGGCCTCACCTGATGACACATGGATGAACATGATGAGGTCAATCACTGCCTTCCTCAAGAATAGGGATGCTTGAAAAAATCAGGAAAATAGAAAATAAATTCTATAAAATTGGTAATTTAATTGATGAATGAAATAAATGAGTTCACAAACATTGAAATAGGGATGCTAAGCCATGGAGGAAGTTTTGGAATCAAACTACGATTAAAACTCCTGAAAATCGTGACTTACTATAAATAGTAAATTTACTATTTTTACTATAAATAGTAAACTTATTATTTATAAGCGATTGTGATGTCTACTAGTGTGCATGGTTTTTGCCCGAAAATAATAAGTGACCTATTTGGCTTTCCCATGTTGTTCTCCTAATTATTTTAAGCACTTTTCATGTTGGGTACAACTTTTAAAGCCCAACAGATGAAGAGTTATACTCAAAATAAAACTTATTATAAATAGTAAAAATTAAAATAAAACAAGAATTGGTCATTGAACTGATGGTGTGTGTTTTGCAAATTTGGCATGGACAACCCGATGTAGTGGGTTAGGTGGCTAAAGGAGCTCTTCCTAGACCAAAATCATATATAATCTTAAGGCATGCTGTAACATTTATTTGCCATGAACGTAGTTCCTTTGCTTGCCACGGACTCTAAACGCTTGCCACGGACTCTAAACTCATGTTTGTTGTAATATGATTGAACCACGTCTTCGCTGTAGACTACATTTAATGAAGCAGTGTTGAGAATGCCAATGATGCTGTTGACCAATAGTGATGCAAAAATATATGATTTTTATGTTTGAGGCGAGCAAAAGATCTGGATTCATTTGCCATCCAACTTGTTGATAAGGTCACAAAAACCTACCTACACCCGGGTCCATAGCTCAACTGGCAGACTGAGTAGAGATACCTCGTTTCAACACTCGAAGTCCTGGTAGGAGGTGGCTAAACATGGAGTGTGTATGTTGACATGGGTGTGTACCAACAAGCTAAACCAAAAAAAAAAAAAAAAAAAAAAAAGAGGTCACACAAACCTGAATAAACAAAAGAAAACCAATTATCAGCTTGATCCAAAACTTTCGTGCTCCATTGGAAGGTTTTAATGGTCAATCCCCACTCTATATGATGGTGTGGTCTGCCATATATTTAAATCTGCTTCAGTTTTGACATCATGCCTTGATATGAATTATAAAATGTATGGATGGCATAGATATACTATACATACAGCAAGGTGGGCCTCACGGCCGCATTGTACTGAATGAGGTCAGGTTGCACTGTACATGGTCAGTAAACTTTTAGGGCACACGTTTTATCGATGCCATTTAAGGCTATATCCTAAAATTGAAGCATATCCAAACCTCAAGCAAAAGACACTTTAGGAATTTGGGGAAATTGAAATTTGCCATTTTAAATTATTGATGACTACAAAAGTTTTGGATAAGTTGATTCGGATGTTTTCGTTTTATGCATGCTTGTGCGGCCTTATGATCAAGTTAGATGACAAACAAAAATCACTGTAGGCCTTAAGAAGCTTTTAACGGTGGACCTCATTACATCCATTGATGTGGTACACCTTTTCTTTTGGATATTTTTTAATTTTGGGCTAATGTCCTAAAATGAGTTGTACAAACGGATGGACGGCGTGGATAATGGCATATAAATCACGGTGGTCCCACAGAATTTACTCTTTAATTTATGGCGGGGTGAGAGATCGTCAGAGGCGCGGCTTTTGCTAAATCAAAAGATGAAATTAAAGTACTTTGCTTCTGCTAAAAGCTTTTGCTTCTGCTAAAAGCAGAAGATGAAATGATTGAGAGCCTTTGCTTTGGGAACGTATTGGCTACTCCCTCTGACACTATCCTCGTGGCTGATGGTCGGTGATCTGTGGGCCCCACCATGATGTATGTATTTCATCTATTTTGTTCATCCATTTTTAAAGATCATTTTATGGCTTTATGCCAAAATTGAAATGGTTATAGATCCCAGGTGGACCACACCACAGGAAAACAATAGTGATTGGATATCCATCATTTAAATCCTACTAAGGTCCACTTTACTGTTTATTTGACATCCAATCTCTTTATTAGGTCATAAATACCCAGATGAAGGGAAAAAAAACAAAGATCAGCTTGATCCAATACTTTTATGGGCCCAAAAAGTTTTTAATGGTTGATGTTTATTCAACATTATTTTCTATAATGTGGTGCACTTGAGATTTAGATATAACTCATTTTTTTGTAATACCATAAAATGATCTATAAAAATAGATGGATAGTATTCATGAAACACATACATCATTGTGGGGACCACATGGCACCGACCATTGGCTGATGGTCGAGGAGGAGCCAATTCGTTTCGCTTTGGTTTTATGAACGCGGCGAGACTTTCAAGGAAGGGGAAGCGGATTGGCCGGTGTACCACACACCATGGACTTGCTGGTGTGTTGACTTACCAAGTTCGGTGGGTCCCATCATAAGGTATGTGTTATATCCAAACCGTCTCTCCATTTGAACACCTCATCTTACGGCTTGAGCCAAAAAGTAAGACATTCAAAAATCTAAGTGCAACACAATACAAAAATAAGCGAGGGATTGAACGTCATGAAATCCTTTTGCGTGTTACAAAAGTTTTGGATCAATACGGTATTGGTTTTTTCTCATCATCCAGTTATGTGTGAACTTATGAACAAATTGGATGGAAAATAAATGTTATGGTTGGCCATGTGAATGTTTTAACTGGGAGAATCACGGCTATTTGTGATTTGGTTCACTATATCATTTGATATTACTCATTTTTGGAATCATGCCATACAATAATATCACAAAATGGATGAATGATGTGGATAAAATATATACACCATTGTAAGGCCCATCTAACTTTGATCTGCTTTGAATGTTTGGTACAATTGAGAGTGCCTTCCCACGAAAACATACCCACACCAACAAAGTCATTGGTGTGTAGTACACCAGCCAATCTGCTTCCCAAAAAAGGAAAAGAAAGGAGGAAGCGGATTGACCGGCATACCCAACACAACCGACCTGGCCAATGTGTTGATGTCATCAAATTTTGTGGGTCCCATCATGAGGTATGTGTTTTATCCAAACTATAAGTCCATTTGGTGAACTCATCCTCTGCTGTGATTTAAAAAATAAGATAAATCTAAAGATCAAGTGAACCACATTGCAAAAGAGTAGTAGGGAGTTAAACATGTAACATTGAAACCCCCGTGGGGTCACATGAGTTTTGGATCAAAATGATATTCGTTTTACCTCTTCATCCATGTCTGTGTGAGCTTATGTACAGATGGATGACAAAATAAATGTTATAGTGAGTTCTACAAATGTTTTAATGGTGAAATTATTGTCTCCTCTTCTATTTGTGGTGTGGTCCAGTTGAGTGTTGGATTTGATTCATTTTTGAGATTATGCTCTAAAATGATCTCGCAAAATGAATGAATGGTGCGGCTATATTAAATACATCAGAGTAGGGGCTATGTAACTTTAATCTCCTTTGAACAGTTCCTACTGCTCAGAGTTGGAACCTACACTAGCCACATAAGTTGTGTGTGCGTGGTACTTCAGCCAATCTACTTCCGAGAGAGGAGGATGGGCTGGTTTAAGATCTAGCACATTCCATCTCTTAGGGAAGCCAATTGGCTATTGTACAACATACCATGGACCCGGTGGGTGTGGGTACGCTCGTCGAGCGCAAGTTGTATGAATGGTTTAAAAGAGATTAAAGTTATATTAGACTCACAATGATGGATCCATACCTTTCAGCCATCATCTGGGGATCATTTTAGAGAATGAGCCAAAAAATGAGTCATGAACCACACTAGCAATGGGATAATGATTCTCGCCGTTAAAATATTTGTAGGGCCCACTGTAATGTTTATTTTCCATATCCAATCTGTTCATCAGGTCACACATACCTGGATGAAGAGGTAAAACAAATATCATAATGATCCAAAACTTTTGTAACCCTAAAATGGTTTCAATGGTAGACTTCAATCCCTCACTACTTTTTGCTGTATAGTCCACTTGATCTTTGGATCTGTTTTATTTTTCATTTGTAGGCTTACAACTAGCTCTTAAAATGGACAAACGGTTTGGATGCAACACATACCTAGTGATGGTACCCGCAGTACTAGGTGACGTCAACACATTAGCCAGCACGATGGTGTGTGGTACGCCAGCCAATCGCTTACCTCTCTTAGGGGGTGTCAATGGGCCGTGGGTTTGTCATTGGGCTTCCGGGCTTGGATACGAGTATCTGAAGGTCAGGCTCAGGCTTAAATTTTAACACCGTTGGACATAGACTAGGATGGCTGAAGGCCCATCTGCCTGCCCAGCCCGTTAGAGTTTAAAACATCTTTGGAAGTGTGGAATAGATGCGGAAGTGGTAACAACTTTGTGGGTGAGGCCATGACTATTGGGCCCACCTTGATGTATATGCTGTATATCTACACCGTCCGTCCGTTTTGCCAGCTCGTTTATGGCATGATCATAAAAGTGAGGTAGATGTGAATCTTAGGTAGACTATGGCAGAGGAAAATAGGGGTGATTGAATGTCCATCGTTAAAAACTCCCTTGATTGAATTCCCGCTATTAAAAACTTTTTAGGGCTATTATAACGTTTATTTGCCATCCAACTTAGTTATAAGGTCCCAAGATTTGGATGAACAAAAAAAATAAATAAATATTAGCTTGATTCAAAAACAGTGGGCCCCTAAAAGTTTTTAATGGTGGCAATTCAATCCCTACTATGTGGTCCACCTAAGATTTGGGTCTACCTCATTTTTGGTACCATGCACTATAATGATCTAGAAAAATGGTTGGACGGCATTGATATACAATACATGCATCAAGGTGGGCCTCACCCTAACCTGTTATCCCTCCCTTTACCTTACCTTATTCGCGTCCTATTCCCATTATGGCCGTTAACGGGCAGGCGTGGGTTTGGTCTTGGCCGGATTTAAAACTGTTTCGGGCTATTAAAAATTCTGATTGTATCAGGCCTAAGCCCAGCCCATTGACACCCCTGATTCCAGTCGATTGGACTCTCAAGGCCTGAGGTTAATTATCCAAAGACAAAAGGGATTAATGGCTTTAGTGGCCCCCACCAAAGTGTTTATGTAAAATCCACCCAGCCACCAGGTGTGTCACTGCATGTTAGGCCTAGGTACTAAAATTCAGGTTCATCTGTATTTCAAGTGGACCACATGATTGAAAACACTATAAATGGCAATGCTTACCCTCCAAACTGTTTCCCTTCAACTGACCCACTTGAATGATGGATGGGGTTGATTTTTGGACTCTGGGAATAAGTTTTGATGTGATATGTATTGGTTGGAGTGAATCTTATATAATCATTGTGGTGGGCCCTGTAAATATCAAGGGTGGACATCTCTCTCCCAACTGTTTCCATTGGTGTGGTCCTACTGAATTATGGTTCAACTTGAGTTTTTGGTTATAGACCAAAAATAAGATTACACATCTAATGGTCAGAGTGGATTTTCCTTACACATCAAAATGGACCTCTAAAATAAAGGGTGGAGGTCTCTAGGAGAATTATTTTAGTTCGACATCTTAGGGAAGTAATTTCACACGTTAAAAAAAAAAGGAAAAAAAAAGATGTGTTGGCGGCTTGGGTGTGTGGGCTCCATCTTTGTGTTGATGTAAAATTCATCCCATCATGTGTTTCATACCATGTTAGGTCTATAAGCCCAAAATCAGCCCTACTTAGTTCATTCTAACCTAAACCCCGCCTGTATAAATTGGTGCCATTGACCTGCCTCTTATAAGCTCTTGTTTGATTAGCTATAAATACATGTATGGAAATAAATAAGTAATGATGACTTAGTTTATGATTTTTAGATACTGACATGAATGAATTTTGAAAAAAATACATTTATGATTATAAATAAGTAATGATAATTTACTTTAATATTTTTAGATGTTGACAAATATGGATTTTGAAAAGAGAGTCGCATCATGTAAATTCTTAAGGCCGCATGTTTATGTTTTATTCACATTGTCCTTTTATTTTATTAGATTATTTCAAGGCATAGGACCAAAAATAAGGTAGATCCAAAACTTCTGTAGTCCTAAAGTTCTCGTTGGTATGCTGCCCACTATCTTCTATGATGGTTTTAATTGTAGGTGTTTAATTCCCATTATTTTTATTTTCTGTAAAAATGCCTTAAACTTTTGATTAAAATTATAATAGGCTTGTACAAAACATTTGGTAGGCCAAACAAAAGACGACGCACCAAAGAAAGAGTACCAAAATGGCCTCCACGAAAACTTAAACTTTTCCCCCTACAACCAAATAAAGAAAAAGAGTCACTCTCCTAAACCAGCCACATACTTTAGGCAGCTTGGAGAAACAGAAAAGAGCTCCTATTGACTGGCTATCCTAACTTCACATTCGATAGAAAAATAGCAGTAGTTATTGGGAAATGGATTGGTTACCCCCTGCCACCAGCCACCATAATGTATGTGTTTCATGCATTCCGTCCATCCATTATTAAAGAACATTTTACACTACGTGAAAAATGGAAAAAAATGACGGATTTAGAGACGGTTTTGGACCGTCTCTAAAATTGCTTGGTTCAAAGCCACTTTAGAGAGCCGTAAACCATCTCTAAAATTAGGGATGGCTTCTGACCGTCCCTAATATTGTCTTTAAATGTTCTACCTCCGCAAATAATTTAAAACGGTCTTTGACCATCTTACATACCTCATCTGAGACGGTCAAAGACTGTCCGCATTAGAGATGGTCTTCGACCGTCTTATATGCGGTCATCTGAGACGGTCACTGGCCGTCTGTATTAGAGACGGTCATTGGCCATCTTTTACTTGTAATCTGAGACTGTCAAAGACCGTTTCTATTAGAGACGGTTCTAAGCCGTCTTATTGTCCTGTCAAAAACCGTCTCTATTAGAGACTGTCAATGACCGTCTCTATTAGAGACTGTTACTGACCGTCTCTATTAGAGACGGTCCTTAGCCATCTTATTGCCCCGTCAAAAACCACCTCTATTAGATACTGTCAAAGACCGTCTCTATTAGAGACTATCAATGACCGTTTGTATTGGTGACTGTTACTGACTGTCTCTATTAGAAATGGTCCTTAGCTGTTACTGACTGTCTTTATTAGAAATGGTCCTTAGCTGTCTTCTAGGATCGTGAAAGACCATCTGTATTAGAGACGGTCCTTAACCATCTCTAATGTTCAAGTACGACTTGAGCTTAGAAAAAATAATTAACAATGTTTTTTTAAAAAAAAAAACTGTGATTTTATAAAAATCTACATTTTGAAAAAAAATAATTAAGAACTTTGAATAATGTTGATAACTTTGAAAAAAAAAAGATTTCAATAAAAAAATGATATTTTGAAAAAGAAAATATAAAAAATTAAACAAAATTGTGAAAAAAATTGACAAATTGTAAAAAAAAATATATTTTTTAAAAAAGAAAACTAGATTTTGTATTTTGACAAAAAAAATTAAAAAGTAATATAACAAAAGTGAGATTTAAAAAATGATAATTTGAAAAAGAATTTAAAAAATTAAACAAAATTGTGAAAAAATTAACAAATTGTAAAAAAATATATTTTTGAAAAAAGAAAACTAGATTTTATATTTTGACAAGAAACCTTAAAAAGTTATATAATAAAAGTGAGATTTTTTTAAAAAAAGTGATATTTTGAAAAAGAAAATTTAAAAAATTAAACAAAATTGTGAAAAAATTGACAAATTGTAAAAAAATATATTTTAAAAAAAAGAAAACTAAATTTTATATTTTGACAAGAAAAATTGAAAAGTTAGATAACAAAAGTGAGATTTTGATGATGTGTTGTATATCCTTATTGCCCCTATGTTTCTCCAACCCATTTTTGGGTCAGGTATAAAAAATTGTGTATATTTAAATCTGAAGTGGACCACACCACTAGAAAGAATGATAATATAGTACCTTGCCATTAAAAATTATAAAGAGCCCATCGTAAGGTTTTAGTAATGTTTATTTGCAATCCAACTTGTTGATAATGTAAAGAAGATCTAGATGATTATAAACCACAAAGATCAAATTGATTCAAAACTTTTGTGGCCTTCAAAAGGTTTTTAATAGTTATTCATCATTGTTTTGATTGGCATGACCCACCTGAGATTATTAAGTTCTTATGATTTGAAATCACATCCTAAAATATGATGGAAAAATATATGGACGGTGTCGATATACATAAAATATATTAAGATGGGCCCTACATGGTTAGAGTAACACTCATGAAGGAGTTACCTAAATAGTGAAATGGTACTATAAGGTCACCTCATGAGAACTTCCCATGAGGTTAATCTGTGTGCGCCCCACCATGATGTATGTAGAACATCAACAACATGCATTTGATGTATCCCCTTTAACTCCAAAAATCTGTCATATATGAAACTCAAGTAGGCCATAACATCTAAAACTATGTGAAGACATCCCTAAAACATATAAACGCATTTAATTGGTGGGGCCCATATGAGTTTTGGATGTGTATGAAACTTGGGTTGACTCCTCATCCAAGTGGGACACATAATGGCTAGATCTATAAACCACATCTACGTGGGCCCAATAAATGATTATGAATGTTTCAATGGGAGGGTAACTCTCTCAACTATAGTATATGGTGTGGCCCACCCAAGTCATGGATTGACTTTATTTTTAAGCTTGTGGCTTACCATGGACTGGTGCATCTAATTGACGGGGCAGATCCAAAGTTCAAGTGGACCCACACCATAGAAAAGAGTGGGATAGTGACACCCACTATTGAAACCTTCTTAGGGCCCACTGCGATGTTTATAAGTTAATACAGACATGGATGTGGTTGAAACTTGGTCTGACCCCTAATCCAAGTGGGACATAGGATATGTGAATCACATTTAGATAAGCCCAATATATGATTATGAATGTTTTAACTAAGGAAACCCTTCTGTACTACATTTAGGTGAGTTACTCGTTACCCTTACTAGAGTAATTAAACTCTGTGGGATCCACTGTTATTTTTTTTAAAATTTTATCTACTCCATTCATCCATGTTAACAGATAATTTGACGTCTAAAAAATAAAAAGGAAGCATATCCAAAGCTCAGGTGGACCACACCACAGGAAATAGTGTGATTGAACCTCATTCTAATTAAAATTTCTTGGAAGCCATTGAAGTTTTGGATCAACCTGATGTTTGTGTTTTCTATTCATTCATATATTTTTGATATTATGAACAACCTTTAACCGTTTTTGGACAATCTGATCAGTTCAGATTGAAGAGTAAATAACTTCAGATGTTAAATCAAAATTCACTCAAATTGTTGATCAATCTTGTTCCCCAATATCTTTCTCATATGTAGCATGATCGGGCGAGTAACTAGTCAAATTGAGGGTAATGATCAGTAAAATAAAGTGAATGGACCAGACATGTAAAACGGGTCAAATATTCTAGTAAAAATTGTGACCCAACTTATTGACACCCTGAGACTCTAAGAATTAATATTAGTAAGTTTTGTAGGGCCCATCATGATGTGTGTCGAACATCAACATTGTGCATTTGAGAGAAGTTTTGGATCAAGCTGATGTTTGTGTTTTCCCTTCATTCATATCTTTTTGATATTATGAACATGTTAGATGACAAACATTACTATGGGCCCAAGGAAGGTATCAACGGTGGAAATCATTATTCTACACTGTTTTGTGTGGCATGGTCCACTTGAGTTTTGGATTTACCGAAAATTTGGGATTAATTAACACACACCGTTCATCCATTTTTCGAGATCATTTTATAAAATTATTTAAAAAATGAATCATATTCAAAAATTAAATGGAGTACCACACCACAAATAAGGGGAATAGATTGCTACTCCCCCTACACCATCCAATGACTGGTGGTTGGTGCTGTGTGGGCCCCACCATGATGTTTGGCCCCACGACCATTTTTTTAAAAAACTTTTGAACCAGTTGGATTTCAAATAAACATTACGATGGGCCTTAGGATAGTTTTAATGGTGGGAATCACCCTCCCATTGTTTTGTATGGTGGGGTCTACTACAGATTTTTATCTATCTCATTCTTTGGCTCGTGACTTAAAATGATATCTCAAAATGGATGGACGGTGTGGATATAACAAATACATCGTAAGTTTTTATATTTTTTAAATATTATATATATAGAAAGAGTCCCGGTCTCCTACGCACAAGGCCGCATGAAACTTTAATTTGAGCTTATATATGAGTCATTAGATTCCACTCACGGCTAGGATTCATCCGTCATGAGAATGAGTGAGTCTACGAAATAATGACTCACGCCAAGATTTTCGCAATCTCATGGAATTGCATAGATTCTTTAACGCTCACCGCAATGACACCATGTTTGCAGTCATGTAGCTATTGGATAGAGCTTTGTGGGCTAGTTATATAGCTATTGGACAGTGCTTTGTTGGCCGATCATGATGTATGTGTTTTATCCATGCTGTTCATCTATTTTTTCATATCATTTTGGAGCATGAGCCCAAAAATAAAGTAGATTCAAATCTCAAATGGACTACACCATAGGAAAACAACGGTGATTGAACACCCATCGTTAAAATAGACGGGGTGGATCCAAGACTTTGGGCCCCACCACGATGTATG
The DNA here is from genome assembly GCA_037074715.1 of Magnolia kwangsiensis. NCBI lineage: Eukaryota > Viridiplantae > Streptophyta > Magnoliopsida > Magnoliales > Magnoliaceae > Magnolia > Magnolia kwangsiensis. The sequence goes on along the minus strand of CM073582.1, from coordinate 111,704,467 downwards.
TGTTGTATCAACACCGTCCATACATTTGGAGAGATCATGTTAGAGCATGGTCGAAAGAACGAGGCAAATCCAAGGCTGGGGTGGACCCCACCATAAAAAACATTGATGAGAGTGATCCCACTGTTGAAACCTTCCAAAATTTGTGTTTAGGTCACACGAAAGGAAATAGTGGGGATTCAGTGTGAATCGTTGAAACATTCTTGGGGCCATAAAATTTGTGTTTCAGGCAATTTTTTTGATATTTTCACTTCATCCCAATGGTAACGACCTTATAAACGGTTTGGATGGCATGTAAACTTCAAGGTGGGGCCCAGGAAGGTTTCAACGGTAGGAATTTCTTTTCCCAAATTTCCCTTCCGTGTGACCCACTGTAAAATGCGGTGGGAGATGGAACGCCTGCCATTGAAACCCATTTGGGGTCACATAAATTGTGGATTAATATGATATTTATTTTTTCTCTTCATCCAGGTCTGTGTGACTTGATGAACAGATTGGATAGAAAGTAAATGTTATGGGGACCCTACAAATGTTTTAATGGTGAGAATCATGCCCACCGTTAAAAGCTTCTTGAGGGCCACAAGTTTTAGATGAAATAAATATTTTTGTTTTCTCACCGCCCAAGTATGTATGATCTAACAAACAAGTTATGGCAAATAAACATTACAGTAGGCTTTGGAAGTTTTTAACGGCAGGTGTTTAATCACAACTGTTTTCCTGTGGTGAGGTCTATTTGAGATTTGGATAACTTTGTTATTGGGCTTCTAATTGAAAATGATTGGAAAAATTAGATGAACGACATGGATTAAACACATATATTATGATAAACCCAAAGAGCACCATCCAATAGCTTCCTAGCTATGTACAACATGCAATTCCTGTGAGATTGAGAAAATCTTTGCGCGCGAGTCATTATTTTGCAGACTCTCTCATTCTCACAGGTGCTGAATCCCAGCCATGAGTGGAATTTAACAGCTCATACATAAGCTCATATTAAAGCTCTATGTGACCTTGTGCACAGGAGACCATTTCTCTCTCTCTCTCTCTCTCTCTCTCTCTCTATATATATATATATATATATGTGTGTGTGTGTGTGTGTGTGTGTGTGTGTGTGTGTGTGTGTGCACGTGTGCGCGTGTGTGGGAAAAGGTATTATGCGCTCGACCTCACGATAAGCTCCCGTGAGGTCGAGCTGTGTGGGCCTCACTGTGATGCATGTCAACCATCAACACTGTGCATTTGATGGGTCCCCTTTAAATTATGGGATATCCTAAAAATCAGCCGTATACTGAACTCAGGTGGGCCATACCATCTAAAATCACGTGAAGACACCGTTAAAACATATAAAAGCACTTGGTGGGGCCCACCTGAAATTTGCATTCATCTGAAACTTGGTCTGAACCCTCATCTAAGTGAGATAATATAATGGATGGTCTAAATTTACAAACCACATCTCTGTGGGCCAAAAAAATGATTATGAATGTTTTAATGGTGCACGACCCCTCTCCACTTTTGTATGTGGTGTGGCCCACACAAGTCACGGATTGACTTGATTTTTGAGACCTAGGTCCACGATGGAATTATGCATCTGAGTGATGGGGTATATGTTTAAAACATATCACGGTGGGGCCCACACAGCTCGACCTCATGGGACGGACTCCTGAGGTGGAGCGCATAGTACCTTTTCCATATATATATATATATATATATATATATATATATATATATATATATATATATATATATATATATATATATATATATATATATAGAGAGAGAGAGAGAGAGAGAGAGAGAGAGAGAGAGAGAGAGAAGGTTCTATTCGTCGAGCTCATGGGAACTCCCCATGAGGTTGAGCTGTGTGGGCCCCACCATGATGTGTGTCGAAAATCAACACCGTGCATTTGATGGGTCCCCTTTAAATTATGGAATATCCGAAAAATCAGCCATATATAGAACTCCGGTGGGCCATACCATCTAAAATCGTGTGAAAACATGCTTAAAACATATAAAAGCACTTGGTGGGGCCCCACCTGAAATTTGGATGCGTCTGAAACTCGATATGACCCCTCATCCAAGTGGCACACACATAATGGATGGGCTAGATTTGTGAACCACATCTCTGCGGGCCCAAAAAATAATTATGAATATTTTAATGGAGTGTAACCGCTCTCAACTTTTGTGTTCAGTGGTTTGTGGGCCCCACCATGATGTATGTGTTTCATCCATGCTGTCCATCTATTTTTATAGATGATTTTATGATATTACAAAAAAAATGAGTTATATCCCAATCTAAAGTGGACCACATTACAAGAAAAAGTGTTGAATGAACGTCGACCATTAAAAACTTTTTGGGAGCCATAAAAGTATTGGATCAAGCTGATCTTTGTTTTTTCCCTTCATTTGGGCCTTTATGACCTAATCACAGATTGGATGTCAGATAAACAGTACAGTGGGCCTTAGGAGGATTTAAATGATGGATATCCAATCACTATAGTTTTCCTGTGTTGTGGTCCATCTAAGATTTATATCCCTCTTATTTTTAGGATAAAGGACTAAAATGATCTTTAAAAATGGATGAACGGATTGGATGAAACACATACATCATGGTGGGGCCCACAGACCACCGAACATTAGCCACGGGGCTGGTATTAGGGGGAGTAGCCAATTCGTTCCACCCCCAAAAGCACATCCCGCGCGCTCCCCTCCCAAAACCCCAAATCCTCTCTTGCGCGCCCGCCCCCCCAAAACCCAAACCTTCTCTCTCCCTTTCTCTCAACCTCACTCTCTCAACCTCTCTCAGTCTCTCACTGTCGCGCACCCTCTCTCTCTCTATCGGTCCCTCTCTCTTTGTCTCTCTCAGTGGACAGTGATCGGGGCTCTAACTCAAACAGGTATCTCTCTCTCTCTCTCTCTCTCTCTCTCTCTCTCTCTCTCTCAATCTCTGTTAATCTCAATACCGATTGAAACGATTTGGGGATTTAGGGATTTAGGGATTTGGAGATTTGGGGATTTGTAGATTTAGGGATTTAGGGTTTTTGGGATTTAGGGATTTGGGGATTTACGGATTTAGGGATTTGGGGATTTAGGTGGGCATTTCTATCTCCACTGTTTCATGCGGTCCACCTTGATGTATGTGTTGTATATCCATGCCATCTCTATTTTGCCAGCCCATGTTAGGTAATGGCCCTGAAAATGAAGCCCATTGCAATACAGGAAACAGTGGAGATTGAATCCCCACCAATGAGAACTTTCTGCGGGCCACAGGAGTTTTGTAAGGGAATCGGATTTTGTACTGAGTAATCTCTGTGGGGTCCATCTTGATTTATGTATTTTATCATCCCTATCCATCCATTTTACAAGATAATTTTATGGCTTAAGCCCAAAAATGAAGCATATTCAAAGCTCAAGTGGACCACACCATAGGTAACAGTGTGTAATGATCCTCTACTGTTGAAAAACTTCCTGTGGGCCCTAGATGTTTTGGATCAAGCTGATATGCGTGTTTTCCTTTATTCATGTCTTTGTGATAATATGAATGGTTTGGATGATAAGAAAACTTCACCGTGGGTCCTGAAAATGTTTCTAGAGAGTGAATATTGTCATTTTCACTGATTCTTGTGGCGTGGGATTTTAGGGTGGATTGTCCATCTGTGTTTTTATAAAAGTGGTATCATATATGATTCAAATTGTTGGAGTCCATAACCAAAACAAAATGATTTAAATGATTAAATTAGATACATCATGATGGAATTGGGGTCTTTTGGCTCATGCTATAGACTTAGCTGGAAAATTAGATGGACATTGTGGATATAAATTAGATACATCATGATGGAATTGGGGTCTTTTGGCTCATGCTATAAACTTAGTTGGAAAAATGGATGGACAATGTCGATATAAATTAAATACATCATGATGGAATTGGGGTCTCTAGCCAAACCATGTCCACTTTTGGAAGGTTGAGATGGTAAGTGAATTAGGTGGTGTTGCCAACACCATACTCAAAGGTAGTGTGTTGATGTCTTGGGAAATTTTGGGCTAAGGTGATGTATCTAACATCCACAACATCAACCTATTTTTTCAGCTCAAAGAAGCAGATTTGAAGCTCAAGAGTTGAAACCTTATATAGGGCTGTGAGCATCATTATCACCATTGCTTCCTATCCACGAAAGGTTGTGGAGGTTTTTGGTGCATTCTCTGTCCACGAAAGACTTAGAAAATCAGCATTATACTTTTGCCAACATCATTATATAAGGCTGTACGAAGTGGCCCACAACGTGGCTAATGACAAGTCATTATACTTTTGTGGCTCCATGGAATATCTTTCTATGAAATTTTGTTCCAAACACCAACCACAGTTGAAAGTTCTTGAAAAGGAAATTCAAGGAAAGCATACTTCATTGACTACCACTAGCTAAACCTTTATGTGGGAAAGAGAGTTTCATTGAGGCCTATTTTCTCAAATCCCAACTTACATTTCCTTGCAACAAATCCCAAAATCATGGAAGTTTATTAGAGTGCACCCAAAAGTATTGCAATATGATTCCTAGGGACCTTAGCCATTGGAATGTGGTGCCAAAAAAAAAGCACATGTCTAACTCTAGATGGGGAACACCCAAAAAGAAATGTCGATATGTTTTTATAAAAGTGGGCCAGTTGCTTCAAACAATTTGAATCATATATGATCTAGCTCTATAAATGAGTTGTTATGAACATATGCTTCTACATGGTTAATTGCTTTGATTCTACATGGAAAAAAAATTTCCATTTGAATTTTTTTTTTTTTTTTGTATGGATGCATCATGCATGGTTTTATGATAAAACACATGTATGTATAAAACAAATTATTTGTTCCAAATACGACATTTATGATAAAACAAATTATTTGTTCCAAACAGGACATTTATCAAAGGAGCACCATCAGGTGATATTTAAGATTTTCATTATAAATAGATTAAGAGCTAATGATAATTATAAGTAGAATTGTAGCCAAAAATAAAGAATTTGATTTTTTTCAAAACATGAAAAGATTAATTAGTCCTACTTCTTGTAACTTCAGCCACTGCTTCAAATGGAGGGACTGCACAAAGATTTGGTTAGGGAGACTACTGATGGTGAACTAGCAGCTACAACAAATATGAGAGTTACAAAGGTGAAAAGAAGCAAAAAGCGGTCGGTAAGATAAGATGCATGATTTTCTTTTTCAACTGTTAGTCATAAATTGACAGTACTTGTTTCAATTTTCTTGGATGGATGATGAATGTATTTGGGAATGTAAATGAAAATAAAAAACTTATAATATATATATATATATATATATATATATATATATATATATATATATATATATATATGTTATCAATGGAGGATACCTTGTTTAGGGGGACATGAAATTCTTGTAGCTTATGGTATGGTGCCCCAATATTGGTTGTATGTTACTAGTATGTAGTAGATAATACTAGGTTCAATAGTAGGTAATACTAGCTCGAAATTTAGATGCTTTTAGATATATTTATGTTATTTTTAAATGTATAACCTATAAGCTAACCTAAAACCTAAACCTTAACCTATAACTTATAATCTAAACCTAAACCTAAACTTAAAACCTAAATGTATTCTCAAATCCCTAAACCTAAACCTACACCTAATCCTAATCTCAACTCCCTAACCTAAACATAAACCTAAACTTGAAAATCCAAACCTAAACCTGATCCCAAACCTGAACCCGATTTCCTAAACCTAAACCTTAACCTATTCTCAATTCCCTAAACCTATAGCTTATAACCTAAACCTAAACCTATAACCCATAACCTAAACCTAAACCTAAAACCTAAATGTATTCTCAAATCCCTAAACATAAACCTACACCTAATCCTAATCTCAACTCCCTAACCTAAACCTAAACCTAAACTTAGAAACCCAAACCTAAACCCAATCTCGAACCCGAACCCGATTTCCTAAACCTAAACCTTAACCTATACTCAATTCCCTAAACCTGTAGCTTATAACCTAAACCTAAACCTTAACCTAAGCCTATAACCTTAATCTAAACCAAAACCTATGACCTAAAACCTTAACCTATAACCTATAACTTAAACTTATAACCTATAAACTAACTTTAACCTAAACCTAAAACCTAAACCTAAACCTAAACCTAAACCTAAAACCTAAATGTATTCCCAAATCCCTAAACCTAAACCTATAGCTAATCCTAATCTCAACTCCCTAACCTAAACTTGAAAACCCAAACCTAAACCCGATCCCAAACCCGAACCTGATTTTCTAAACCTAAACCTTAACCTATTCTCAATTCCCTAAACCTATAGCTTATAACCTTAACCTAAACTTAAACCTTAACCTAAACCAATAACCTTAACCTAAACCTATGACCTAACCTTAACCTATAACCTATAACCTAAACTTATAACATATTACCTAACCTTAACCTAAACCTAAAACCTAAACCTTAACCTATAACCTAAAACCTAAACCTAAACTTAAAACCTAAATGTATTCTCAAATCCCTAAACCTAAACCTACACCTAATCCTAATTTCAACTCCCTACCCTAAACCTAAACCTAAACTTGAAAACCCGATCCCGAACCCGAACCCGATTTCCTAAGCCTAAACCTTAACTTATTCTTGATTCCCTAAACCTATAACTTATAACCTAAACCTAAACCTATAACCTTAACCTAAACCAAAACCTATGACCTAAAACCTTAACCTATAACCTATAACCTAAACTTATAACCTATAACCTAACCTTAACTTAAACCTAAAACCTAAACTTTAACCTATAACCTAAAACCTAAACCTAAACCTAAACCTAAAACCTAAATGTATTCTCAAATCCCTAAACCTAAACCTACATCTAATCCTAATCTCAACTCCCTAACCTAAACCTAAACCTAAACTTGAAAACCCAAACCTAAACCCGATCTCGAACCCAAATCCGATTTCCTAAACCTAAACCTTAACCTATTCTCAATTCCCTAAACCTATAGCTTATAACATAAACCTTAACCTAAACCAAAACCTATGACCTAAAACCTTAACCTATAACCTATAACCTAAACTTATAACCTATAACCTAACCTAACCTTAACCTAAACCTATAACCTAAACCTATAACCTAAATGTATTCTCAAATCCCTAAACCTAATCATAATCTCAACTCCCTACTCTAAACCTAAACCTAAACTTGAAAACCCAAACCTAAACACGATACCGAACCTAAAACCGATTTCCTAAACCTAAACCTTAACCTATTCTCAATTCCCTAAACCTATAGCTTATAACCTAAGCCTAAACCTAAACCTAATCGTAAACCTAAACCTAAACCTATAACTTTAACCTAAACCAAAACCTATGACCTAAAACCTTAACCTATAACCTATAACCTAAACTTATAACCTATAACCTAACCTTAACAACCTAAACGTTAACTTATAACATAAAACCTAAACCTAAACCTAAAACCTAAGTGTATTCTCAAATTCAAAAATCTAAACCTACACCCAATCCTAATCTCAACTCTCTAACCTAAACCCAAACCTAAACTTGAAAACCCAAACCTAAACCCGATCCCGTACCTAAACCCGATTTTCTAAACCTAAACCTTAACCTATTCTCAATTCCCTAAACCTATAGCTTATAACCTAAACCTAAACATATAACCTATAACCTAAACCTAAACGTAAAACCTAAATGTATTCTCAAATCCCTAAACCTAAACCTACACCTAATCCTAATCTCAACTCCCTAACCTAAACCTAAACCTAAACCTAAACCTAAACTTGGAAACCCAAACCTAAACCCGATCCCCAACCCGAACCCGATTTCCTAAACCTAAACCTTAACCTATTTTCAATTCCCTAAACCTATAGCTTATAACCTAAAACTAAACCTAAACCTAAACCTTAACCTAAACCTATAACCTTAACCTAAACCAAAACCTATGACCTAAAACTTTAACCTATAACTTATAACCTAAACTTATAACCTATAATCTAACCTTAACCCAAACCTAAATCCTAAACCTTAATCTATAACCTAAAACCTAAACCTAAACCTATAACCTAAATGTATTCTCAAATCCCTGAACCTAAACCTACACCTAATCCTAATCTCAACCTTTAACCTAAACCTAAACTTAAACTTGAAAACCCAAACCTAAACCCAATCCTGAACTCGAACCCGATTTCCTAAACCTAAACCTTAACCTATTCTCAATTCTCTAAACCTATAGCTTATAACCTTAACCTAAACCTATAACCTTAACCAAACCAAAACATATGACCTAACCTTAACATATAACCTATAACCTAAACTTATAACCTATAACCTAACCTAAAACCTAAACCTTAACCTATAACCTATAATCTAAACCTAAACCTAAACCTAAAACCTAAATGTATTCTCAAATCCCTAAACCTAAACCTACACCTAATCCTAATCTTAACTCCCTAACTTAAACCTAAACCTAAACTTGAAAACACAAACTTAAACCCGATCCCGAACCCGAAGCCGATTTTCAAAACCTAAACCTTAACCTATTCTCAATTTCCTAAACCTATAGCTTGTAACCTGTAAGACCCGTATCTTGGTCCGTACCTTTCCGTAGACTTTCGAGGTCTTATCGGTCGAATTTCGGTAACCTTCGACCCTTAACCGATATCGACGCGCGACCCTGATTCATATGTCGACGATCCGAGTCGACTCAACCCGAGACTAATACCATAGCGACCGCGCCGTCGTTGCGGTTCCGATACCGCGACTCGCGCGCCGAGGCGATACCCTAATCAAGAGTTATGGGCCAACGTTCGGTGCGAGAAAACGCCACGGGTTGCGAAAACCAAGGGAATCTCTACGACGTGTCACATCAATCCTATCAATCAATCAATCCATCAAGCCATCACATGTCAAGTACACATCACTTTATTCCATTTTCCCAAGCAACCACAAAAGTCTTCATCTCCCATACCTCTCTTATACAAAAAGCCACAAAAGTCTTCACCACCCATACCTCTCTTACACAAAAGCCACAAAAGTCAAAGATTTCTTACACAACCATCACTCACCACATCCATCCATCACTCTCTCTCTCTCCCTTTACAACTCTCTCTCTTTCTCTCTTTCTCATTTCAGAAATCCCAAAGCCAAGAGATCCCACATATGGAATTTTCCAAGCTCCCTAAACTCCAAGTGTGACCCACCTTCCTACCCCAAAATCTCCCATCTCAACCCTCCATTCTTCATCTCATGCATTGAAGTTGAAGCCAAGGTGCCAAGGGACCCCTAGGAGCAAGAAGATAGAACGGTGGGTGCCTCTATAGGGTAGTTTCTCTTTATTTTTATGATGGGCCAAGTGAGGCCCACCGATCCATGGTGTGGATCTCACTTGGGACCCTATCCATCACTCTCTCTCTCTCCCTTTACAACTCTCTCTCTTTCTCTCTTTCTCATTTCAAAAATCCCAAAGCTAAGAGATCCCACGTATGGAATTTTCCATGCTCCCTAAACTCCAAGTGTGACCCACCTTCCTACCCCAAAATCTCCCATCTCAACCCTCCATTCTTCATCTCATCCATTGAAGTTGAAGCCAAGGTGCCAAGGGACCCCTAGGAGCAAGAAGATCGGACGGTGGGTGCCTCTATAGGGTAGTTTCTCTTTGTTTTTATGATAGGCCAAGTGAGGCCCACCGATCCATGGTGTGGATCTCACTTGGGACCCTAAAATGTGGCCGATGGACCACTTGGATCATCATGATCATTCCATGATGGGGCCATTCTCCATGGACCCCATCATGATGTTTATTTCATTTAGGAAGGTCATCTAGACCATCCATATCGGTGGGGAATGGATCTCCACCGTTGATTTGCATTTCTGATGGTCCCATGTTTTAAAAGGGATCCGTTTATTGTATGATTCATTGCAAGGGAGGGCTCATAATGACGGGGTCCCTCCATCACAAGCCGTATCCCAGTCTCCATGTCTCTCTCCCTCTTTTATTCCCTTTATTTTATTTTATTTTATTTAGGATTGTGTGGCCCACTTGAATGGACCCCACCACGAGTCCATTATTTTTTTTATATCACCAATGTGGCCCCAATGTGGCCCACCTTATGTGTGGGACATCCACCCTATTTTCCATGTGGTGAAGGAGGCCCACCGTCCAGCGTCTGGGACGCTGGACGTCCTGGTCAAAAATAAAAAAAAAAAAGGAAAAAAGGAGAGGCTTGTGGGGTGGTTCCCTTGTGTAGGCCCCACCTTAATGTATATATTCGATCCAAGCCGTCCATTTCCTTACCCACAACATTTTAACCGTTGAGCCAAAGAATGAGGCTGACGTGATCATCCAGTGGGACGTAATATCAGAAACTTGGGTGGTTACCCTTGTAAATACTTCCTGATGATTCTATGCGTCCAAAATTCTCGAACTTTGGACTCATTTTGTTCATCTCGAGTTGTAGAGTCCCGTGGTCGGAATGGATCTTCTAAACTTGGGTCCCACTTGTGAAAAACTACAGGAAATCAATATTTTATAAAAAATCAAATTTTTCACAGCATCAGCAAGGCTGCTGCTGCCAGTGCAGACGCTGACGCGTCCTGCGTCGTGGAGCGGTCGGACGGCGTGGACCCACGGCCTCCAGCCGTGGGCCCCACCTTGATGTTTATATTCCATTCAAACCGTTCATCGGATGGGCCACCCTCTAATGTGGCCCCCCTCCAAAAATGGGACAGATCCAAAACTCAGGTGGCCCACGCCACGTGAAACAGTAGAATTGAGTGTTTGCCATTGAAAATTTTCCTGGGGCCCACAGGAGTGTTGGATCAAGCTGAAATTTATGTTTTCCCTTCACCCAAGTCCGAGTGACCTTATGAACGGGTCGGATGCCAAATAAATATTACAGTGGGCCCCACATGGGACCCACAATGTTGTGTGTGTTTGAGGCCACCGTCTAGGCGGACGGTGGCACCCTCCTTGCATGCGCTGCCTCCACCGTCCCACGGACGGTGGGGCCTGGGTGATGTATGTGCCTTACCTACACTGTTCACTGGACAGTGGGACCCACCATGATGCCTGTAGTGCATCCAGACCGTCCATCCACTTGATGGGACCATTTTAAGGCTTGAGCTAGTGGTGGGGTGGGCCATTCATTTATGGGCTAGGCCCATTTGATTTATGAAATGTTTATGGGCTAGGCCCATTTGATTCATTTAAGGCCTATAAACTTGGGCCCACCTGATATGTAAAGCCTATGAGCTTAGGCTTACTTGATATTTAAGGCCTATGGGTTTAGGCCCACTTAATATGTTCTAATTCCATAGGAATAGGCCCTTTTGACGTGTTCCAAGGCCTATAAAATTGGACCCATTTGTTGCATTCCTAAAGCCCATGGGAGTGAACCCATTTGATTATAAAAAGGGTCAATGGGATTAGGCCCACTGGACTTATTTGAGACCCATGAGTTAGGCCCATTTTATTTGATTAAGGCCTATGAGTTTAGGCCCATTGAACTCATGTTAGGTCTATGGGTTGAGGCCCACTTGATCTACATGTGGGACCCAATTGGTGTGACCCATTGGTCACATATTAGACTCATGAGACTAAGCTCATTCGATGCAATCCTAGGCCCACGGGTTTTGACCCATTGCAATGCACGCAAGACCCATTGGTGTGGCCCATTTATATAGCCCATCTGATGAATAAAAGGCCCATAAGATATGGCCCATTTGATATATATGTAAGACCCAATGGGATGAACCTAAGGTCCATTGCAATTTGTAATCCCAATACAGGTTATGTAGCGACGTTTAAGAAGATCGTGCCTGGGGAGCAATGTTGGTTTGACGTCCACATTGCGAGTGTAATGTTGGTTGGATGTCCACATTACGACTCTCCTTAGGGCCCATTACTGGGCCTACTTATCGTGTATAGGCCATCCAGGCCCATCTGCGTTGTAAGAATGGTTCATCACTCATTTACATGTTTAGTATAGTTTCATGACCCATGATCATACGCATCATATGTATGCTTGATATGAGGATTGACTGATCATAGCATATGCCTTCGGGCAGGTTGTTTATGGGCTCCCGGTTAGGTGGTGTTGCCCTACATGAGCGCACGATATGCGCAGGATCTGTTGCATGACTGGATAGCGTGAATCATGCATTTCGCATTTGTGTGACATGGTTATTGTACGCCCTAGCAACATCAGGGCCATAGCCTCCACAGACGCATCGTGGATGGTATGATTGGATACCGAAAATCTTGTTCTACATGAGGTACTATAGATATCCCTGGATGAAAGTCCTTAAACCCTTATGGTACTAAGAGGTTGCTCCAATGTCTAGACCGAGTGGATAGATGAGCGTTGAGTGCCGATTACCAGACGGTTACGCTCTCCACTGTGTCGTGGTCAGTTGGAAGGGGGTGCGGCCTTACCCGCCCGAGAGTAAGGAGCAATGCTAGGTTGAGTCTGACCAGCTCGAGGAATGGGTCCGCTATCGACGAGTCGCGCCCGATATTGGCAGACGGATAGTGTGATCTGTTCTACTTACCTTATTGCGCGCGATGTGGCGACAATCTGGTTTAGAGTGTACTAGACCCCGGTGATATCCCATATTTGAGCTGTATTGATGTATGGACATAGATGAGGATCTGTATGCTTGAGTTGCATTACACATCGCATGGCTTTGGGATGGGCGATACCATTCATGTCTTGCATCGCATAAGCCTTGGTACGGCTCATGATATTATGGTTCTATCTGCATATTCCGCATTACTCTGACATTGCATGTTCATATTCTACCTTGCGCACACACTTTCACCACCCTCTAAGCTTTCTATAAGCTTATGCACGACCGTTGCGTGCAGGTGACGTTGGATCGCAGCAGCGCTGAGGCAGGAGCACGTTGCAGAGCGTTTTGGAGTTTTTGTTCTTTACCATTGTATTTCCCTTTATGGTCATTGTACTTGTAAAGTTTTTGATCATAGTGGAAATGTAATGGAGTTCTTGGTTGTTGTTTGTGGGTTATGCCTTTGGTTATGCTTATTACGAATCAACTGACATTGAAAATCCTCCTCGTAGCATCCCAGGATCGGAACCTGGCGAATGGGAGTTAGGAGTCGAGAATGGGGTTCTATGAAGGCTGTCGGCGCCGGATTCGGCGATTGGGAATTTTGTTAGCCCGGTTTCCGAGTTTGGGGCATGACATAACCTAAACCCGATCCCGAACCTCTCTCTTTGGCTTTTTCCCATACATTACCTTTCCTGTATTCAATTCTTCCTCCATGTCGGCCGCTTGGCTTTTCAACTCGTTCACTTTTTTTTCTCAAAATGTTAATATTTTCTTCGAAGCTTGCTTGAGATGTCACCGCATCGGAAGCCAAAGAAAGTAGTTGTTCAAAGATGAATTCAGCCATTTCCACTATTTCTCCCCCACCAATATGAGCAACAAAGCTACATAGAAAAACCTGGTGAGATTTAAACGTGTCAATAAGTAATTTTCTTTAAGGAAAAAAAGCTGATACTATTGTAGTTATTTATTTTTAGGATGATTTTTGTTGATGCAGAAAACAACAAGTCCTTCCTAAACCACTTGACACCTGTTAAAGAAGACAAGAATGGAGACCCTGGCTGTTGCTGCAGGGACCCTTTGATGACGAGTCAAGTCAGGCGAGTTGAGTACTCTCGTGCCTAGCTCTATTTCTCGCACCTTGCCCTTAAAAGTGGATTGAGGAATTATAATGTTTTGTTGATTGAATATTTTTTTATTAGATGAAAGACACAAAAAGAAAATTGTTACTGATTTCCTTTTTTAATTTATGATGTTAAACTTATATGTATATTTATGCATGAATGAATGTAATGTGGATAAGATTGTTTGTGTTTGGATGGATGTAGTTTATGTTTGGATGGATTTATGTAGTTTGGGTTTAGATGGATGTGAATGTGAATATGATGAAATATATTATATAACAGGTCTATACTAGGAAGAATACGATGTTGTAACAGGTGTATATCAGGAAGAATACGATATTGTAATAGGTGTATATTCAAATATAAGACGATCGAAGACCGTCCTTTTCAGGTTCATAAGAGACGGCTAGTAGCAGTCCTTTAAAAGGATGGTCTATGACAGTCCATTTCTGGTTATTTGAAGGACGGTCCATCGCCGTCCCTTTTACGGACGGTCCAGGGCCATCCTTTAAAGCTTCATCAGCGTCCACTTAAGTGTAACTTTATAGACGGTCAATGACCGTCCTTCTTTAGAGACGGTCCATGACCTTCCTTCTTTAGAGAGTTTCTGACTGTAGTAATACGACACCCCAAAATTTGACGGCCCTTGCGATGGTCCAAGACCGTCCTTTATGGCCTTTTAAGACGATTTTCGACCGTTCTTTTTTCGCTGTTTTCGCATAGTGTTAGGACTTGATCCCAAAAATGAGAGGGATATAAATCTCAGGTGGACCACACCACGAGAAAACAATAGTGATTGGATATCCACCATTAAAATCCTCCTAAGGCCAACTGTTCTGTTTATTTGACATCTAATCTGTTGATTAGGTCATATAGACAAAGATCAGCTTGATCCAAAACTTTTATGGCCCCAAAAAAGTTTTAAATGGTTGACGTTTATTCAACACTGTTTCCTGTAATGTGGTCCACTTGAGATTGGGATATACCTCATTTTTGGTCTCATATCATAAAATGATCTATAAACATAGATGGAGGCATGGATGAAATACATACATCATGGTGGGGCCCACAAAGAACCAACTACCAGCCATTGGCTAGTGGCAAGGGGAGCAGCCAATTCGTTTCCTAGTTCTTGATATCTTTAATCTGATCCAGCCCTAGCTTGTTCATGAATAACATTCGCCGGACAACCTGAAGGAAATCAGTCTGACTTGTCCTGAAACACCATAAAGGACGGAGACTCACTCACTAATCTTGCCAGCACATCCACTACCCCAGTCAACTCACAAGAAGCATGATAAATCTTGAGCTCAAATCCTCCCCCCCACCAGCAAGCAGATGTAGGACCAACCATACCATAAATTCCAATTTGCTGGCCTTTTCCGATTTAAGATATCCATCACAATCATCGAATCGTTCTCCACTAAGATTTTGTAATATCATCGTTAAATATAATTAGACAACCCCTCAATCAATGCATGGGCCTCAGCTTGAACATTCGTTCCCTGAACATAACTAATAGCAAAAGAAAAATTGAATTCACCTGAGCTTCCTCTACAAACACCCCTTTCCCCACAAAACCTGGGTTTCCACACGAAGAACCATCCATATTTATATTAACCCAACCAACCCTAAGTTTTTTCCATTTTAAATTTATCAGTTTTCTATTATGAATACGTCTTGAAGACAACCCTAAGTCTTCAAATTGGTATCAGAGTGGGAGGTCTCGTGTTTGAGACTCCTCACTGGGGGTGATTAATGCAAGTGCATTTTCACACTGGGCTCGAGTGGGGTCGCCTATTGGATACAGGGGCACACACGAGGTAGGTGACCCATGCGATTTGGGGCCCACAGGGGAGGTCTCGTGCTCGAGACTCCTTACCAGGGGTGATTAATGCGCATTTCACACCGGGCTCGAGTGGGATAGCCCGTGGGATGCGGGGACACACTCGAGGTAGGTGGCCGATGTGATTTGGGGCTCACAAAGGTGGGGCCGAGGTCCTAACCCATGAGATATGGGGCCTGGACTATGAGATAAAGGGATTAATTTGCCATACTCTAACAGTTCGAGCTTTTAGAGCAAGTGGTTAATTGTCCTACATCATCTTGAAGACAACCCTAAGTCTTGAAAGACCGGTCACCGAATAAATATTTTATCTTTAATGGGTGAGAGCAGCGAGCTGATCCAATGAAGCCACCTTCGAACTCAGAAAATGATCTTGTTGGCATCTACGTAGTGATTTTCTTACTGGTCATCTTTCCCTTCATTACACACCTCCCAGAAGATAAGGCATGGAATGAATCCTTGCATGGAGTCGAAGCCTTCGGTTATCAAAGCTGCGCACCACCACTAGGCAACTCACATTGTCGTTGATTGGCCTTCCATAAAAGAAATTTCAAAAATTACATTGAAGTTGACACAAGGATAAAAGTGGGTCGTGAACAGTTTCATGGCCAAGATAGATAAGAAAAGGCCTAGTCGATGACAGAAGTGATCCAGACCGTCAAACCTTAAACCGGGTGTATCTCACAATCCGGAGTGAGTTGTTCAACCTACTATATATGATTTTGGGGTGGGACGAGCTACTTTAGCCACCCAACCCCGCTACACCGAGTTGCCCATGCCGAATTTGCGAAATACCATCAAATCGACGGTCGAATTTCCGTTTTATTTTCATTTTTACTATTTATAGTAAGTTTTAGTTTCAATATAACTCTTCATCCATTGGGCTTTAGGAGTTGCGTCCAACATGAAAAGTGCTTAGAATAATTAGGAGAACATCATAATACTATTTATAGTAAGTTGCGATTTCTAGGAGTTTTAATTGTAGTTTGATTCCAAAACTTCTCCCATGGCTTAATATCCCTATTTAAAGGGTTGTGAAGTCATTTATTTCATTCATCAATTAAATTACGAATTTTCAAGAAATTATTTCTATTTTCTTTTCCTCTTGGGTTTGAGGTTTCTACGTGAGGAGTGCAGAGAAGTTCCATGGATTCGGAACAGTTACCCCACTGAGGAAGACAGTGCTCAACCTCATGTCCTTCCCTGCGTCAATCATCGTTTTCTTCAAGGATAACTACTTCGAATCCATGAAGCTTCTCTAGACTCTTCACAGAAACATTTCGAATCTATAAGGAAAAAAGCAAGAAAATAGAAATAATATTCTAGGAAATTCATAAATTGATTGATGAATGAATAAACGAGTTTACACACCTTTAAATAGGAATACTAAGCCATAGAAGAAGTAATTTCAAAATTAAACTACAACTAAAACTAAAACTCCTAGAAATCGTGGCCTACGGTAAATTATAGATGGTCGTGATTACTACTAGTGCACATGGTTTTCGTCCAACATATGAAGAGTTATAATCAAACTAAAACTTACTATAAATAGTAAAAACGAAATTAAAACAGAAATTCGACCGTCACTTTGATGGTATTTCACAAATTCAAAGTGTATAACCTCGAGTACGTAGTGGGGTTGGGTGGCTAAAGTAGCTCGTCCTACCCAAAGTCATATATGGTACGTCCAATAGCTCATTCCAGTTTGTGAGATATGTCCGTTTTAAGTTCTAACAGTCTAGATCACCTCCATCTCCGATTGGGCCATTTCTGGTCCATCTTGGCCACGAAACTGTCCACGACCCGCTCTACATCAAAAATTGATCCATCCCTTAGTTGTCAGCTCTCCCAAGGTGAAGAGGTGATCTAAAGATTCATTGTTTGGTTTCCATGCTAATGTACAAGTACAACAGGCGCGCTTTGAAACCAAGCTGATTCCATGTGCTTGGATTCTCTCATCAATAGGAATATCACTAACTCTGAACTAAATCAAACTGTCCAAATGCATGAGTACACCATAGATGGCGGAGTTTTGGATGAGCCCCTTAGGACCAAGAATATCACGGACTCTGAGCTAAATCAAACTATCCAGAATCTGGTTATTTGCTCCAATCTTTCAGAGGGCCAAGCCATGTCCGGTCCATGTTCCAAATACCACAATCTCCCCTATCGATTAGCCACTGTGGAAAAGTAAGTTTCTGACTATCCTTAAGCCTCTTAATGCACCTCCATTGTGGGTACCAGGTGCATGACCATCAGAACCTTAAAATATTTCGTATCTTGCAAACCGGAATGAGTTTTCCAACATATCATATATATGATTTTGGGTAGGAGAAGCTACTTTAGCAAACCAACCCTGCTATGTTTTGTTGCCCGTGCCGAATTTGTGAGATTCCATCAAATAGATGGTTCGAAAGTCCATTTTATTTAATTTTTTCTATAAATGGTAAGTTTTAATTTGATCATAACTTTTGATCCTGTGAGTTTTAGGAAAAATTAGGAGAATGGTTAGGCCAAATTGGACACTTACTATTTTTGGCCAAAAAACAAGAAGTCTAGTAAGAATCATGACCGTATATTAATAGTAAACTCTCTCCTAGAGTTGAGTTCACTATTTTAAGGATTGTAATTTCATTTTTAAAAAATTATCAATCAATTTATTTCATATTATTAGAAATTATTTTTGTTTTCCTCTCTCATGGATTAGAGTCTATGTGAGGAGTCCAGAGAAGCTCAGTGGATTTGGAGTAGTTATCCTTAAGGAAGAAGGTGATCAACCTCATCACGTTTCTCTACGGGGTAGAACAAATTTTGTTCCAGCTCAACCAAAGTAGTTTCTTCCTTCCATCTTCTCATCTCCAGAAAAAAATTAGCAAACTCTTTTTCATGGTCAAGATGATCATTGTCGGAATGTCCACAATCAACATAGAGTGGATCGAGATGCTGGGTAAGCACATGATTAATAAGCAACCGTCTGCCTGAGAGAGGCACCACACTTTCCACCCTGTAATCCAATTTCTCATTCAGTCAACCAGGCCTACCTGAAAATACTGACACTCCCGGGTAAATTAAATACGATGATGTCGTTACAATACCGATTGTTCTTTCGATCAATCTTGCTCCAGCAGTTGACAATTTATCTGAAGTATAACAGTCACTTTTTTTCAAATTAATTTTCAAGACTGACACCCCTTCATACCTCCTCAAGAAGTCCTTTGACTGCCTCTAGTAGTCTTGTATGGTTGGCGATAACCTATTTCGATCAGCCAAATGAATCCCCTCTGCATAATGTTGTAAAATATTGATTTTAATAAAAAATATTTTAATAATAAAATATATGTAAAAGTTGTTTTTTGAAAAACTTTTGGGGCTTTGGGAATAGTCCCACATGGGAAAGAGAAGAGAAAGAAAAGTGGTTTAAATGATAAGAGTGGAGTACCATAATATTTGCCTACCTAGTCCGTGGACCATGGGACTTGCGTGCTCGGGCTCGGCCTCGGCCTCGGCCTCGGTCACGGTCACGGTCACGGTCACGGTCACGGTCTCGGGCTCGGTGCGAGGGCGTGGGCATGTGAGGCAGTGTGGCTGTAGTGGCGCACTTTGCACGTGCGCATCGTGTCGCTCCCTTCGCGAACCGGAGCGAGACGTGTGCGAGTCGCGGTGCGACTAGTGGCTAAGGCAGATGGTTGGTTGGACGAAAATCTAAAGGACTGAATGAGAGTCCCTTAGAATATATAGAGGGCTGAAAAAGAGCTGTTGCAGAAATTCTGTAATAGCTGTGCAATAAGTACAGGGTCCAGCTGAAACTGCTGCATAGCTAGCCCCAACAGCTATAAAACGGCTAGCTGTTGTCTCACAATGGTCAGCATGCAGCAGCTTAATGGCCCATGCACAATAGTCAGAAAACGGCCATAAAAAGGCTAGTTTTCTCAACAGTCAGAAAACGGTCATGGAATTTATTTCCCTGGACCATAACCCCCAGCCACCATATCCTATAAAAGGAGGGCCTGGATAGGTTTCAAAACAATCTCAACTCACTCCAGCAATTCCATACGAATTCAAGAAAAACAGCCTCTCCACTCATATATTCTAAGTGTTATCCAGCAACACAGCAAGGTGTCAACCTTAGCTTGAAGAACAGACCAGCGGTGTGGTCTAGGACGGTTCAACCGAACCAGCGGGCTGAAGATTAGAACTTAATCGAGCAAACCACTTTTCTATTTTCTTCTTTTCTTATTTTTGGAATTTTCCTTTATATTGTAATACTGCCAGAAATAGTGAAATTGAGTTCCATTTGGTGGGCCTTCGTGTTTGCTGAACGCAGACCCACACCAGGCTCGTCGTATCCTAGAAGCAATTTGCCTGTAACCTATCAGCATACTCAATTTACTTGAGTTGGGGCAAATAACGCTTTAAGGACAGCGTTTTCAGACGTGCTTCAGCCTGTCCATATCATTTTCAGTTTCCCAATTATACAGAAACTACATTAATCTGTATAAATTTCCCAACAATCTTAAAGCGTTATTTCTAAAATGGAAGCCGATAGCGTTTCATCTATTAAGTTGATGAATCAGGACTTGATACGTCTTGATCGGTTCGATGGAACCAATTTTACAAGATGGCAAGACAAGCTGAAATTTCTCCTGACGGCGCTGAAGATCTACTACATACTAGATCCAAATCTGCAAGCATTGCCTGAAGCAACCGACAAAGACACACCTGAGCAAGTGGCTGCCCGTGCTAAAAGAGCCGAAGACGAACTATTGTGTCGTGGACACATTCTGAACGCACTCTCCGACCGCCTGTACGATCTGTACCAACAGACATCATCAGTAAAGGAGATCTGGGCAGCACTGGAATTCAAGTACAAGGCTGAAGAAGAAGGGACCAAAAAATTTCTTATCGCCAGGTATTTTGACTTCAGCATGGTAGATAATAAACCGCTGCTGCCCCAAATCCAAGAACTGCAGCTAATAGTAAACAAAATCAAAGCGATCAAAATCGATCTTCCTGAATCATTCCAAGTTGGGGCTATAATCGCTAAATTGCCACCGATGTGGAAAGACTATAGAAAGAAGTTGCTGCATAAAACCGAGGACTACACACTGGAACAAATCCAGAAACACCTAAGGATTGAGGAAGAATCCCGTAACCGCGATAAAAAGAATGATAACGGGAATGCCTCGTCCAAGGTACATGCAGTAGAAAACACCAATAACAAGAATCCCGAGAAAGATGATTCCCTAAAACCCAATAAAGGGAAATTCAAGAAAAACGCCCAAAAGAAGAACGGAAAGTTCAAAGGCCCATGCCATGTCTGTGGAAAAATCGGGCACTATGCTCGAGTATGCCGATATCGCAAATCTAAAAAAGAGGCAAGTGCAGTAGAAGAAGGCGATATCGTGGCTATGATCACTGAAGTGAATACCATCCAAGGCAAAGTTCCAGGCTGGTGGTATGATACTGCCGCTACAGTACATGTGTGCTACGACAAATCAGCCTTCAAAACCTATGAGGAATTGACTGATGGTCAAGAAGTCCAAATGGGTAATGAAGTCCGATCGAAGGTCGTCGGCAAAGGAACTGTCGAACTGATATTCACTTCTGGAAAGAAAGTGATTCTGACTAATGTACTGCACGTCCCAGACATGAGGCGAAACTTAGTTTCTGGGGATCTTCTGGGAAAACCAGGTATAAGGGTGGTATACGAGTCAGGAAAACTGATTCTATCCAAGAATGAGAATTTTGTTGGAAAGGGATATGCTTGTAACGGGATGGTTAAGTTTTCTCTGAATGAAAGTAGCACTTCTGCGTATATGGTTGAATCTGCTGGATTGTGGCATGATAGACTAGCCCATATAGGGTATAGTACTTTGAAGTTCATGGCTAAGAACGGTTTAATCTCATACACAGATAATAAAACTGATAAATGTGAAGTGTGCATACGATCCAAAATGACGAAAAAACCTTTTCCAAGTGTTGAAAGATCGTCTCAAATTTTAGATCTTGTGCACAGTGATATCTGTGAGTTAAACGGCATTCTTACTCGTGGAGGTAAACGGTACTTCATAACCTTTATAGATGATTGCTCTAGATATGTGTATGTTTATCTATTAAAGAGCAAAGATGAAGCATTGAACATGTTTAAGATATATAAAGCAGAAGTAGAGAATCAACTAAGTAAGAAGATAAAAATTCTCCGTAGCGATCGAGGAGGAGAATACTTCTCGAATGAATTCGATTACTTCTGTGAAGAACATGGACTGGTACATCAATGTACAGCTCCATACACACCTCAACAAAACGGAATAGCTGAAAGGAAGAATAGAACATTAGTAGAAATGGTCAACTCAATGCTAATAAAAGCAAAGTTGCTACTAAATCTGTGGGGTGAGGCACTGCTTGCAACATGCCATATAATAAACAGACTTCCGTCTAAAAAATATAAAGTATCTCCATATGAAACATGGAGAGGTAGAAAACCTAACCTAGAATATCTTAAAGTGTGGGGGTGTCTTGCATACTGCAGAACCCCTGACCCAAAAAGAACCAAGTTAGGACCAAGAGCTATTAAGTGCACCTTCGTAGGGTATGCACAAAATAGTAAAGCTTATAGACTTCTAGACATGGAGTCTAATACAATTATAGAATCAAGAGACGTTGAATTCTTTGAGAACTCACTATCCTTGGAGTCAAAGGATAATGAAATTCAAACTCCTAATAGAGAACCAAATAGCACAGCTCCACATATAATGGAAGCTCCCACTGAACCTCGTAGGAGTCAAAGAACTAGAATAGAGAAGAGTTTTGGAGATGACTACATAGACTCACAACGCATCATTTTCCATCTGGTAGAAGCAGATAGAGAAAATGTTATAAGACAAATACCTATAGTAATGACTATAGAAGATGATCCTAAAACATATAAGGAAGCTGTATCCTCTAGAAACTCAGCTTTTTGGAAAGAAGCTATAAATGATGAAATGGAATCTATACTATCAAATCAAACATGGGAACTAGTAAACTTACCTTTAGGTTCTAGACCCATAGGTTGCAAATGGGTATTTAGGAAGAAATATCACACTGATGGGACTATCCAAACCTTTAAAGCTCGACTAGTAGCTAAGGATTTTAGACAAAAAGAAGGGATAGACTACTTTGACACATACTCACCTGTAGCTAGGATAACATCCATTAGGATATTATTTGCGCTAGCTTCCATACATCATCTTCACATCCACCAAATGGATGTAAAGACTGCTTTCCTGAACGGTGACCTCAATGAGGAGGTATACATGGAACAACCTGAAGGTTTCGTTCTACCAGAAAATGAAAACAAAGTATGTAGATTAGTCAAATCGTTGTATGGATTAAAACAAGCACCTAAACAATGGCATGAGAAGTTTGATTCCAAAATACTATCTCATGGTTTCATGCATAATGTAGCTGATAAATGCATATATTCTAAAAAAGATGGTAGTTATATCATTATTATCTGTCTATATATTGATGATATGTTAATAATAAGTAATAAAATGGAAGGTGTGACTGAAACAAAGAAGTTTCTTTCTTCCGTATTTAAAATGAAGGATCTTGGACAAGTTGATACCATCTTAGGTGTCAAAGTTAAAAAATATTGTGGGGGTTATGCTTTGTGTCAATCTCATTATATTGAGAAGATACTAAACAAGTTTAACCATCTAAATATAAAGAAAGCAAAAACCCCATTTGATCCAAGTATCAAACTAAAAGAAAATACTGGAAGAACAGTTGCACAATTAGAATATGCGAGTGCTATAGGAAGTCTTATGTATGCTATGCAATGCACTAGACCTGATATCGCATATGCTGTGAGTAAACTTAGTAGGTTTACTAGTAACCCCAGTAATGAACACTGGAATGCAATCAGTAGAGTCCTTGGTTACTTAAAAGTAACCAAAAACTTAGGACTATTTTATTCAGAGTTTCCTGCCGTATTGGAAGGATATACCGATGCGAGCTGGATATCGAGTGCAGGGGACAATAAGTCTACTACAGGGTGGGTATTCACCCTAGGAAGTGCTGCTGTATCTTGGGGATCCAAGAAACAGACTTGCATAACGTACTCGACTATGGAGTCTGAATTTATAGCCCTAGCTGCAATAGGCAAAGAGGCTGAGTGGCTAAGGGATCTTCTATTAGAAATTTCTTTTTGTGTAAAGCCTATATCGGCTGTATCACTACATTGTGATAGTGAAGCCACATTAGCTAGAGCCTATAGCGGTACTTATAATGGTAAGTCTAGACATATTAGTCTTCGACATGATTATGTCAGACAATTGATTCAAGATGGAATCATTGCTATTTCCTATGTGAAATCAAGCAATAACCTGACAGATCCTTTCACTAAACCTCTACCGAGAGAGGTAGTAAAGGCTACATCTAGAGGGATGGGGTTGAAACTCTTCAACCAAAGTTCCACCAGTGATGGTAACCCAACCTAAAATCAAAAAATCTCTAATCTTGGGTTTAATGGGTAAGAATAAGTCACTGATAAGTGGAAAGTTTCCAGCACTAAATTATATAACCTCATCCATAATAGATAAGTGCTGAGCGTTACGAAAGAGGGTTGAGTCTTAGAACTCTTAATGAATTCCAGTCTTTAAGACAAGTGTCTTATAGTAACGGAGACACTGGAAGGATTTCACCTATATGAACGTAGAGATGGTGCCGTCTCTCATGAGAGTCAAGAGTTTTCTCTCGGGATCGTTCACGAATTAGGATAAGCACATGGTCATTAATTGTGCTGAGCAAGATTGTGGGAACTCTAACAACACATAGCGAATATGTGTGTGGTTTCTCCAACTCTGTTATCTAGAAATAACTGGTTCAAAGCTACGGCTACCAGTCATTTCGATAGAGTTTTGAGATACTTACACTAAGGGAAGATTAAAATCGAAAGATATCTTTCTTTATGCATATAAGCTAATTATTCTAGCAGTATGTTTAACCGAGAAAATATTTTTATAAAAAATCAAGTGGGGGATTGTTGTAAAATATTGATTTTAATAAAAAATATTTTAATAATAAAATATATGTAAAAGTTATTTTTTGAAAAACTTTTAGGGCTTTGGAAATAGTCCCACATGGGAAAGAGAAGAGAAAGAAAAGTGGTTTAAATGATAATAGTGGAGTACCATAATATTTGCCTACCTAGTCCGTGGACCATGGGACTTGCGTGTTCCAGTGCGAAGCACTGGAACACCGCGCACGCGCACGCGCATGCGCACGCACTCGCGCTCGGGCTCGGGCTCGGTCTCGGTCTCGGTCACGGTCACGGTCTCGGGCTCGGTGCGAGGGCGTGGGCATGTGAGGCAGTGTGGCTGTAGAGGGGCTAGTGGCGCACTTTGCACTTCGCACGTGCGCATCGTGTCGCAGAGGGTCGCTCCCTTCGCGAACCGGAGCGAGACGTGTGCGAGTCGCGGTGCGACTAGTGGCTAAGGCAGATGGTTGGTTGGACGAAAATCTAAAGGACTGAATGAGAGTCCCTTAGAATATATAGAGGGCTGAAAAAGAGCTGTTGCAGAAATTCTGTAACAGCTGTGCAATAAGTGCAGGGTCCAGCTGAAACTGCTGCATAGCTAGCCCCAACAGCTATAAAACGGCTAGCTGCTGTCTCACAACGGTCAGCATGCAGCAGCTTAATGGCCCATGCACAACAGTCAGAAAACGGCCATAAAAAGGTTAGTTTTCTCAACAGCCAGAAAACGGTCATGGGATTTATTTCCCTGGACCATAACCCCCAGCCACCATAGCCTATAAAAGGAGGGCCTGGATAGGTTTCAAAACAATCTCAACTCACTCCAGCAATTCCATACGAATTCAAGAAAAACAGCCTCTCCACTCATATATTCTAAGTGTTATCCAGCAACACAGCAAGGTGTCAACCTTAGCTTGAAGAACAGACCAGCGGTGTGGTCTAGGACGGTTCAACCGAACCAGCAGGCTGAAGATTAGAACTTAATCGAGCAAACCACTTTTCTATTTTCTTCTTTTCTTATTTTTGAGATTTTCCTTTATATTGTAATACTGCCAGAAATAGTGAAATTGAGTTCCATTTGGTGGGCCTTCGTGTTTGCTGAGCGCAGACCCACACCAGGCTCGTCGTATCCTAGAAGCAATTTTCCTGTAACCTATCAGCATACTCAATTTACTTGAGTTGGGGCAAATAACGCTTTAAGGACAGCGTTTTCAGACGTGCTTCAGCCTGTCCATATTATTTTCGGTTTCCCAATTATACAGAAACTACATTAATCTGTATAAATTTCCCAACACATAATGCTTCTACAGTAAGGATGAACAAGGTTGGCCAGATTAGATTACCTTGCTGTGCGCACCTCATCGGTTTGAAGTAATCGCTTGCCTTGTCATTTATACACACCAAGAACCAGTTATTAGCCTAATCTTTGTCGAGTAGACTAACCCAGTCGTGCTGAACCCAAATTTCACCCGAACCTGCTTCAGAAATATTTTTCAATCCACCCGGTCGTAGGCATTTCTCACTATTTTATAGTGTGTAGTCCACCTGAGCTTTAGATCTGTCTCATTGTTGGGCTCATACTCTAAAATGATATGAAAAAAAAATAAAAAAAATTACATGGATGGCATGTATGTAGTGGGGCTCACCTATTAAAAGGTCGACTTATGCCTGATTTGTGAGTTAGATTTTAACTCTATTGCAAATTAACATGGATCACATGTCATAAATGTGCCAGAAATCATTTCAGGTTATTAGCTCAAAAATGAGTCATATTCGAAAGCTCAAGTGGAACACGCCACAAAAATATGTGAGGACAATGTTTCCCACCTCTAAAAATTTCCTAAAGCCCACCGTGATGTTTATTAGTCATCCAAACCATTTCTAAGGTCACACATTTCTAGATGAAGGGCAAAAACAAATATTAGATTCATCTAAAACTTCTGTGACCATAAGAAGTGGCAGGCGTTCAATCTCAACTACTTTATGAAGTGTGGTTCACCTGAGCTTTGGATCTGTCTTATTTTTGGGCTCAAATGCTGAATGAACATAGTATTTAGATATAATGCTTGGGTCATTGTGGAGCCCACAAACTTGGTTATGTCAACTCACGGGGATCTAACAATAATAACATTACTATTTATCACTAGCATCAAACCAGAGATAGTGACATCCACGTTCCAATACAGAAAACAAATATATATATATATTTCAATTTATCACCATCATCCACTTGAAAATGGTGACATGGACGTTTAAATTAAAAAAGGAAGGAAAAAGTATTACATGAACTATATATATATATATATATATATATATATATATATATATATATATATATATATATATATATATATATGGAAATGGTTCTATGCGGTGTAGCTCATGGGAACTTCCCATGAGGTCGAGCTGTGTGGGCCCCACCATGATCCGTGTAGAACATCTACCCCATTAGTTAGATGCACCATTCCATGGTGGGCCTTGGGCTTAAAACTCAAGTTAATCGATAACTTTTATGGGCCACACCACGTACAAAAGTTGAGAGGGGTTATCCTCCCATTAAAACATTCATAATCATTTGTTGGGCCCATCGAGGTGGAGTTCACAAATCCAGCCCATCCCTTATGTTTGTCTCAGTTGGATGAGGGATTGGACCAAGTTTCAGATGCATCCGAATTTTAAGTGGGCCCCACCAAGTGATTTTATATGTTTTAGGCATGTCTTCACATGATTTTAGATGGTATGGCCCACCTGAGTTCTGTATACAACTTATTTTTGGGATATCCCATCATTTAAAGGGGACCATCAAATGCACGGTGTTGATGTTTGACACATATCACGGTGGGGCTCACACAACTAGAACTCATGGTGGGGCCCACACAGCTAGACCTCATGGGAACTCCCCACGAGGTCGAGTTGTATGGGCCCCACCATGATGTATGTCGAACATCAACACCGTGCATTTAATGGGTCCCCTTTAAATGATGGGATATCCAAAAATCAACTGTATACGGAACTCCGGCGGGCCATACCATCTAAAATCATGTGAAGACATGCCTAAAATATATAAAAGAACTTGGTGGGGCCCACCTGAAATTTGGATGCGTCTGAAACTTGGTCTGACCCCTCATCCAAGTGGGACACCCATAATGGATGGGCTGGATTTGTGAACCACATCTCAGTGGGCCCAAAAAATGATTATGAATGTTTTAATGGAGGATAACCACTCTCAACTTTTGTATGTGATGTCCCACATAAGTCACGGATTGACTTCATTTTTAAGCCCTAGGCCCATTATGGAATGGTGCATTTGACTAATGGGGTAGATGTTTGACATACATCATGGTGGGGCCCACACTGCTTGACCTCGTGGGGAGTTTCTATGAGCTTGACGGTATAGAACCTTTTCCCTAATATATAGAGAGAGAGGAATGCTCACTCGCGCACCTTCTTATGTAAGCACCAGTGTGCACCATTGCACATGTGTCATGGGCACAAAATCTTAATGGTCCATGTGATACAGCACCACCAGATCTTCGCAAGCCCAACAGCCGGATACAAAACTCTGGCAGCCCATGGCAAAAGGAAACAATTTACCCTCTTGGTCTGCATTTCTCTTTGCTATGGCACAACCGAGTATTAGATTGGGCTGAAAATGGGTTCATAGAGTTCTGTACAGGGCTGAAAATTGGACTTAATAATAAAGTTTCAGGGGTGCCACATCACAAGGACCATTCAAAGTCTGCGTCCATGAAAAGTGTGCAAAGGTGCACACGGGTGCTCGGGTGAGAAGATGAGCAGGTGAGCATTGCCCTCTCTATCTATTTATATATGTACACACCGCCGTACACGGTGGCTATGATAATTGATAACAATGGGATGGGACTCCAACCACAAGTTTCTGTTTGAGTGTAAAGATAGGTATTATATTCCATCCAACCCATTCATCAGGCCCAATTCAGAAGGATTACCAAACACCTAAGAAATCATCATTTCCAAAACTTAGATGACGCCACACAATGTGAATTTATAGGTTTTCAGCACGTTTTCACGTTACTCCAATGGTGTGGATCGAATGAGTATTGGATGAGGCTCAATTTTAGGATGTACAGTTAGAGTTAGATGGCTCGCCCGATGGACGGAGTGGATGTGACACTTAAAACATCGTGGGTTCCACCGTGCATATATCAGGTGTTGTTGTGTAGGAAGATCCGACCAACAAATCTTTGGTGACAAATTGAAAGGTTATAATTGTCCCTCAAGTAGATCTCTGGGCCACCAATGGTCTGGATTACCGACTGATTAGTCCACGTCCATAAATTGGAGCAGTAGAGTGTCACTGAAGTGCGCATCTCCGTAATAGTCTCTCTGATTGAATTTCAAGCCTTCAATTTTATTGTTTCCTGACGTAGTGGGCTGTTTGATTAGCTGTAAATGCATGCGTATGGGCTGTTTCATTTCCTGCAAAAGATTTTCGCATAAGTTCTGCACTGAAAACTTAGGTAGGGTCCACTGCGATGTTTGTGAGAAATCTATACTGTTCATTCATTTTTCGATATCATTTTAGGACATAGGGCCAAAATTTATCTAGATCCAAGATTCAACTGGGCCGCACTAAAGGAAAAGTTGGGTAGGGAAATTTTTACCGTTGAAACCTCCTTGGGTTCGACGGTGATGTTTACATGCCATCCGTACCGTTTGTAACGTCATTCCTATTGAGTTGAAATGAAAACATATATATTAGCCTGATTCAAACTTCTGTGGCCCCATGAATATTTCAACTGTGTACGTTTAATCCTTAAGTTTTTGGCCCACTTGAGTCTTGGACCCAGCAGATTTTTGGCCCCACGTACTAAAATGATATAAAAAAAGTGAATGGACCAGATAAATTTCTCACAAACATCAGTGGGCCCCACCTAAGTTTCCAGGAACTTCCAGCAAAAGGCTTTCCAAGGGAATCCGCGTCCGTTAAAAAGAAGTAACGATGGCTTAAGATGCACGCGGACCACCAGCCAGGTGGTAGGTCCTCTGTGGGCCCAACATGATTTTATACACTTCATCCATGCCGTCCATCTATTTTTCCATATCATTTTATGATATTAGACCAAATCTGAGGTATATATCAATCTCAATTGGACCACATTACAGGAAACAGTGTCAACTGAGCGTCGACCACTAAAAACCTTTCGTGGGCCATAAAAGTTTTGGATCAAGCTGATATTTGTTTTTTCCCTTATTCTGTGAGACCTAAGTAACAGATTGGATGTTAAATAAACAGTATAGTGGGCCTTAGGAGGATTTTAATGGTGGATATCCAATCAAAAATGATCTTTAAATATGGATGAATGGAATGGATGAAACACATACATCATGATGGGCCCACAGAGCGCTAACCACCAGCCATGGGCCGGTGGCAGAGGGAGTGGCCAATCCTTTCCCCCCTAAGATGGGAAACGGATTGGATACTCCCCCTACACCAGCCAATGGCTGATGGTCGGTGCTATGTGAGCCCCACCATGATACATGTGTTTCATCCATGCCGTCCATCTATTTTTATAGATCATTTTACAATATAATGCCAAAAATGAAGTATATCCAAATCTCAAGTGGAACACATTACAGGAAACAGTGTTGAATGAGGGTCGACCAGTAAAAACATTTTGGGAGCCATCAAAGTTTTGTATCAAGCTGATCTTTGCTTTTTCTCTTCACGTGGGCCTTTATGACCTAATCAATAGATTGGATGTCAAATAAGCAGTATAGTGGGCCGTAGGAGGATTTTAATGGTAGATATCCAATCACTATTGTTTTTATGTAGTGTGGTCCACCTGAGATTTATATCCCTCTCATTTTTAGGATCAAGCCATAAAATGATCCGTAAAAATGGATGAAACACATACATCAATTGTTTTATGTGGTGTGGCCCATTTGAACATTGTATATGCTTTATTTTTGGAATCAAGCCTAAAGTTATCTGGTAAAATGGATGGACGGAGTAGATAAAATACATAAGTCATGGTGGACCTCACAAAGTTTACCCGGTAGGCCAAGCGTAGTGAGTTACTCATTGAGCAATCTGCAACCGTCTCCAGCTGGGAGCCAACAGGATCTTTGAGTGGCCACCCTGACGTATAGGTTTTATCCACACCGTCCATCCATTTTTTTCCTATTATTTTAGAATATAAGCCAAAACTAAAGCTAATCCAAGACATACGTAGACTGTAGACAATATTGGGGATCAAACCCTTACTGATGAAAACTTCTTGTGGGCATAGAAGTTTTGAATCGAGCTGATATTTGTGTTTTCTATTCATCCAGGTCTATGTAACTTTATGAAACTTTATGAATAGGTTAGATGGTAGATAAACATCATGGTGGGCTCTATAAATGTAACATCCTGGAAATCGGGGGTCGAGCAGAAACTCAGCTCCTGAGTTTTAGAACATCACTTATGTAGTATGTTTGATGATGGATAAATGTCGGCTGTATGAGTGCATAAAACATGAAATGGATTAAGCCAAAACAACATATCATACTCCAGAGACAGTTAAATTTCTTAAGCGGAAGACTGTAATAAGTATATAAAATGTATAATTGATTGTAAGTCTCCAGAGTGTGAACATGTTACCAGGTTAACTAAATACATATATGCACCAAATTGGAAAGAAAAGAATATACATGGGTGTTTAAATAAAAGGCAAAATACCAAGTATATTGGTATCTAATCAGTAACCCTGTAACCCCGTCGATCAGTGCCTGCATATAGGAAAAATCCTCCCTAATATCATAAAGTCTGGCTCTGCTTCGCAAGCAATGTCATAATCTGAAACTAAAACAGGGACTGATTGGTGTGGCCAACACCGTCCCGTAACTTGAGAGTGAGTAATTAACTCAGTGGAAACTATACAGCAAAGGTTAACATGTTATCAATCCAATCAAGCAGTAATGATAAGGCAGTACAATCAAATAAGTCCTAGATCTCTTGTTAATGCAATGATGACATGAAGAATGATGCATGCCCTCACCACAATCCCCTCTGCGACATCATCTAACGACCGCGGCATGACTCACTTCCTCAGTGGTCTATCACCAACCTCGTTAGTACATGCAATGTGGTGTTATGAAAATGCTTATCAAGTTCTTATTAGTCATTTTCATACAGCAGGATTGAGAAGCTAAGACACCTCCCTTATATCAATTCCCAACATCGATCCATTCTAGGGTCGTCAGTCCTAGAGAATCTCATACGATATTATTGTTTTAGGTCGCTGCAAGGACTACCAGGGCTGTTGCACGCAATCGTTGCTCCACTCCCCCATCACCAAATCAATACAGGCCTATTTATATCCTCAATACTGCATCAAGACTCGTCGCCCTGATGCAGTGTCAGGATATACTCGAGGTCACTACAGAGGGCTGCCAAGGCTGTTGTGCGCAATCGTTGCTCCACTCCCCCATTACCAAATCAATGTAGGCCGATAGCAAGAATATAGTGTCCCATACCACCATAATTTGCTCACTAGTATAGGTGCTCACTGGTCACTATAGGGAGGTTTATGGCACCAGCTTAGGCCGACAGCTCGACCACGGTGACCCATACTACCATGCCCGGCTCATGAGTCTTAGGGGATCTTGGTACCATGGTTAACGGGAGTTTCACTGGTAAGCTCAGTGCCTTAGATTCAAACAGTAGCGACCAAACATGGTGAACAAGCATCAATCAATCGGGTTTGTTGATAAGCTCAACTAGGCCAAGCGCACTTTAAGTTGAACGACATGGAATGCATAAGCATTCCGTGTGGCCTAACCACTATCGAACACCCCAAGCACGACTCAGATTCATTAAACTCATTCGGAGTGGCGACAATAACCTCAACCACTATTTATAGAACGATTACCGATTACTTGGACTGTAGCACAGCCCCAATCACATACAAATTCCATAACAGGCATATGAGGCATATCCTACAATCATGTGGACATTCATGAAGCATAATTTAAATGTAGATACAGTACATGGAAGAAATCATATACACTTTTAACATGATTCGTCTAAGTTAATCAATTCATGAAGAAAACCATACACACAATTAACATGAATAATATGCGTTACATGATTCATGGAGGAAATCATACACTCAAATATTATGGTTGAAATCCATATCTCAACCATCTTAGCAATCACATTTTACTAACTACTAACTCATTTAGGCATTTATACAAACACTTAGATTACACATTACATCATACATATTATGTATTCAGTAGCATATGTATTAGGGCAAATCCTTTCGTTAAAGGGTAGTCGCTCATACAACAATCATATATCCACGGCAGATTGTCATGACAAGCACGAATACAAAGTCTATACTCATTCAGTCATTTTCACATACACTTAGGCTACACATACTAAGTATATATCATACGTTGGCATATCATGTATTTGGACTAAACCTTTAGCCCAGGAGTTGTTACACATACATCTAGCATACATAGACGGCAGTTAATCATGGAAAACACAAATTCATATTTCATACGTATACGGTAATTTCTACAAATACGAGGAATACAATATATTCAACATAGTTAACGTATAACTAAAAAACGAAACGGACAACACTTTATACATGTGAAATAACATCTTAGGTAAGAATAAATCATTACTTAACATTAAAAGTCTTGAAAACCATAACCTAAATGCATATAGTCCGTACCTTAAACCAGAAAATGCGAAACGGATATGATTCAGACGACAAGTCTTCGTCAACGGTGGATAGGCAATCTAAGGCAGGAAATACGTTAGCTACAACATCACTTCAACTATCCTAGGCTACAAAACATGTTAGGGTTAGGATTTCTTACCTAAGAATGGAGTCAGAAATTCCGTAATAACGACTCAGATGGATGGATTTGGCACGCAGTAAGGCTGGGAAGAATCCCAGGAAGAATCACCAACTTCTCCCTCACTTTCTCTCTTTTCTCTCTTCTCTCTCCTAGGGTTTCTCTTAAATTCATATGGAACAAATGAGAGAGGGTTTAAGGCCTTTTTATAAGCCCAAAATTGACGGAGATAGACTTAGGGCCAAGGTGTACTTAGGTTATAACCAAATCGGGTCTGTTCCGATCCAACGGAGCACTTCTGGAGGTCCTGTTACTAAATACGGTCGGACTTAAGCTCTCTAATATTGGATCTAAGTCAAGTTAAGTTTTCAATCTAGTCAGGTTTCCAGATCAACTATGGCGGACCAGTTTCAGTTCAGCGGTCATCGAAACTCGATCAGGGCCACAAGTGCTATGACATGTAGGGGCCACCTATCCTAATCCGAGGGTGAATTTGAGTCGAAATCTAATGGTCAGAATGCTTAAAAATAACGCGCAAGTGAACCGTTCCAGATTACTTAAAAATATATTTAATTTTCTAAAAATCTTCGCTTTCTTACTCTCTTCACTCCGGACTCAAGGAAACAGTCCCAGGACATTGTTTGGGCTTGATTTTCGAAGTAATAGTCAAGTCCAACTAAGCAGTCATAATGGTCTAAGATTATAGATATCGGACTTTCGACGCGCGGTCTAAATCCAACAAGATTACAAAGCATTCCTGGAAGCAACAGGGTTTAGAGTTGGATCCTAGATTTCAGGATAACGTAGCATTAACAATTCTAGAGGTTTTGCGTCTTATAGATCGTATTTAAAGTGGTTGGTGCTGATTTCATAGAAAATCTAGTGTAGCGCTAGTTAATACACGTTAAATTTCTAAGAATTTAGTTCTAAATGATTTCTCTGGCTTTGGATTTGAGTTCTAAGAGTGTTATGGTTGACTCATTGCCTAAGGTCGTCTACTCCAGGTTGGCAAAAATCCGGGGTGTAACAATAAAAGTTTCAATGGTAAGAATCCTTATCACCGCCGGTTTAGTCCATTCGAGCCTTGGATTTTCCCAAAATTCCATCCTATCTTTGGCCAAAAATGATGAAATTCCAAGTCACAGATGAGCCACAAGCACAAGATCATATTCGAGTGACTAACCAACTATTTTTAACTATTGATTTTGCGTGGACAATGTTTGGAAAATGCTGATATTCATATTAAAGTAATTATAGTAATGCAATTGATAATCTAGTTGGTTTGGGATATCATTAGTGGGCTATCTGCCCAATAAATTAATAATGTAGTGATACACATGTTACACATGCACTTTTGGAAGGATTTTAGATGTAATCCAAGCTTTCAAAGAGGATTTCAAATTCCTCTTTCAATTATGGTGCCAAGCAATCAGGGATTTGAACAAATTCATGGTGCCAAACAGCCCCTTCAGAACTTGAGACCAAACATACGGTAAATTTAAATTTTCTTGCAACCTTAGAAAAGTTTTCAATGGTAGCCATTCAATCCCATAGTGTGGTCCACTTGAGTTTTGGATCTACCTCATCTTTGGACTCATACCCTGTGGATAGCATGAATATAATACATACAATATGGTGGGGCCCACCTATTAAGAGGCTTGAGTTATGCCTATTTTTTAGTTGGCATTCGACTCTGTTGCGAACAGGAATCATAATTGTAATTTCTCACACGTTTACATTAATTTACACTAAACCAAAGATGGTACGGCAAGATGGGGCTGTCCACACAGAAATTGCACATATGAAACTTCCCCAAAAGAAAAAGGGCAGAATGTGATGGTCCTAGATTGTCTGCAGGGAAATTGCACGTTCGAAAGAAGTACTAGGACGCTGATTACTTGCCAAAGCATTTAGTAGGAACTTCTTATGACGGCAGCTTGGTGGGCCCACCGTGATGTTTATAAGAAATTCACCCCATTTATTTTTTTTCCAGATCATATTAGAAAATGACCCAAAATTAAGGTAGATCCAAAACTCAAGTGAACTGCAATATCGAAAACATTAACAGTTGAATGTCCACCGTTGAAACATTAACGAGGGCCACAAAAGTTTTGGATATATATATATATATGTTTTTTTTTTTTGTTTTGAACAATGGCACATAAATATCACGGTGGAAACCGAAGAGGATTCCATGAGAGCCAATTCTCCAGCACACTTTTTCCTGTTGTATAACCCACTTGAGTTTTAGATTTATCTCATCTTTGGGCCATCTCATAACATTGGCAAAATCGATGGATAGGTGAATTTATCACAAACAACCTGGCTGTACCCAAGCCAGCCAGACGCACTACAGCCAGCTGGATTGCACTTGAGCAAACGGGACCAAATACAAGAATCTGATGCATTTCACTTTTTCCACTCAACCCTGCCTAACCCCAATTTTACAAAACTCTCAAATTAGAATACCTTAGTATGATATATTTAAGTGCAAATGAGCTGTTTATTTGAGACGAGCTGGTAGTTGTCGGGTGGGGTCATGCTGGAAATGAGAGAGAGAGAGAGAGAGAGAGAGAGAGAGAGAGAGGTCGGATTGGTGTAACATGTAGGTTAGATTAGGTCTTTTTTTAATATACACATACACACATGCACAACCCAAACCCAAGTCAAGTTGGGTTTCGAATCGAGTTGAGATAATACCGAGTCGGATTTCGGCTCGAGTCAAGTTGAGTTACTAGGTGACCCAAACTTGACTCGGTCTAAGTTTAGTTTGGACAAAGTCTATTCAGTTCAGATCAATTCACCCACTCAGTTCATCCGAGTTGGCTATGAACAAGTTGGACGAGTCGTGTTTGCTAAGTCGACTCATCCCGTATCCAAGTGGCCCCATCTAGTCCCGGATGCAAGGCCAAAATCAAAACTCTAATATATGTGGTTGATGGCCTTTCTTAATTGAAAAAATAAATGCAGTTTAAATAATGCATCCAAGTGGACCCATGTAGTCCTGGATGCAAGGCCAAAATCAAAACTCTAATGTGCCTGTTTGGTGGCCTTTCTTAATCAAATGAATAGTCTAGTGTTTTTAAATCAAAGTCAGTCAACAAAAAATAAAAAAATAAAAAGAGGTTTGAATACTGCTCCAAGTGGGCCCATCTAGTCTTGGATGCAAGGCCAAAACCAAAACTCTAATGTAGCGCAGTTGGTGGCCTTTCTTAATCAAATGAATGGTTTAATGGCAACGCTTTTTTAAATCAAAGTCACTGAACAATGTGAGTGGGAATCGTCTGTTTCCAGCTGGGAAGCGGATTGGCTGGTGTACCATGCACCAGCTATAACCAGCTTATTGATGTCAATAAGTTCTCTGGGTCCAATCATGAGGTATGTGTTATATCCAAACCGTATATCCATTTGGTGAGCTCGCATTAAGGCTTGGACCGAAAATTAAGACAGATCTAAAGATCAATTGGATCACACTGCAAAAAGCAGTGGGGGATTGAACGTCTACCATTGAAACCCTTTTGGGGTCATGGAAGTTTCGGATCAATATGAACTTTTTTTCCCTCTTCATCCATGTATTCTTGACCTTATTAACAGATTGGATGAAAAATAAACGTTATGGTGGGCCCTACGAATTTTTTAACGATGAAAATTATTATCCTCACTGCTATTTTTGGTGTGGTCCATTTGAGATTTTGGATATGATTCAATTTTTTAATGCTCTAAAATGATCTCAAAAAATGGATGAACGGTGTGGATATAATAAATATAACTTTAATCTCCTTTGAACAGTCCGAGGAGTGTCGGCTGTAAAGACGCGTATCTACGCCAGCTATATAGCTGGTGTGTGGTACACCAGCCAATCCGCTTCCTTCCAGCACACAGGCACCTTCCATGCCCTAATGTTTAATTGGTCCACGTCATGTGCTGATGTCAGTATAGCACTACGAATTATTTATAAAATACGGCTTGATTTGCTTGATTAACCAGGATGCCTTTGCAGGAAACGGATTGGCTACTCCCCCGACACCAGCCAATGGGTGGTAGTCGGTTCTCTGCAGACCCCACCATGATGTATGTATTTCATCCATGCTGTTCATCGATTTTTACAGATCATTTTACAAAACGAGACCAATAATGAGGTATATCCCAATCTCAAGTGGACCACATTATAGGAAATAGTGTTGAATGAGTGTTGACCATTAAAAACATTTTGGGGGCCACAAAAGCTTTGGATCAAGCTGATTTTTGTTTTTTCCCTTCATCTGGGCCTATATGACCTAACCAACAGATTAGATATCAAATAAACAGTAAAGTGGGCCTTAGGAGGATTTTAATGGGTGGATAGCCAATCAATATTGTTTTCATGTGGTGTGGATCATCTGATATTTAGATACCTCTAATTTTTGGTATCAAGCCCTAAAATGATCTTTAAAAATGGATGAAACACATACATCATAGTAGGTTCCACAGTGCACCGACCACCAGCCACGGGGCTGGTGGCAGAGGGAGTAGCCAATCCGTTTCCACGTTCCAGCGCCTAATTTTAGGACGTGTCCTAGCTGCGATGCAGGATCCAGCAACGTTGGTGGGACCCTGACCTCCCTGTATGATTTGTATATCTACGCCACCATCTGTTTTTCCCCATTCAATGCCCCAAAAATGAAGCAGATACAAATCGCTGGTGGACCACACCACAGCAAACAATGGTCACTGAACAACCACCGTTGAAAACTTCCTGGTGTGCACCGTGATGTTTATTTGCCGTCCAACCTGTTGTTGATGAGGTCACACAGAATGGACGAGGGAAAAACACAAATAAATGTGAACGACTACTGCTTTCTATGGTGTAGTCACACTGAGATTTGAATCTGTTTGGGTTTTTTCCTGATGTAGGGTGGGTCGTAGACACTTTCAGGGCAAAGATGGACCAGACAAGCTTAGGGATAGAAAAACCTACTTAAGCCAACTAACCACGCTATACCAAGTTGCACACACTGAATTTGCAAGATTCCATCAGATTGGCTGTATAAAAAGGCCCCTCTAATTTCGTTTTTACTATAAACAGTGAGTTTTAGTCGAGTACAACTCTTGATCCTTTGAATTGTAAAAGGCAAGCCCGACATGAAAAGGGCTTTAAAAAGTTAGGAGAATATTATGCTTGGGCTAAATTGGATACTATTTTAAGCCGAAAACCACAAAATCTAGTAGGAATAGAGGCCGGCTATAAATCCTAAGTTTCTTATTTATAGTAAGTCATGTTTTTAGGGTGTTTGAGTTGAAGTCAGCCTAAAACTCTATCCTAGGTTTGAGTTCATTATTTAAGGAGTTGTAATTTCCTTTTTTTTTTTTTTTTTTTTTCATCAATCAAAATTATTTCAAATTTATTAGGAATTATTCTTACTTTTTTTCCTCATAGATTCGAGGAAGCTACGTGAGGAGTTTAGAAAGCTCCATGGATTCGAAGTAGATAGCCCCTGAGGAAGATGTGATCGACTTCATCACATCCTTTCCTGCATCATTTCCCATTCCCTAAATTGAGCTAGAAAGATAAATAGACGGCATAAATATACAATGCATACATCAAAGTAGGCTCCATGGATAGGTCCACTCACATCCCAGGAATTTGGGTCCCAACAAAGCCCTATTCCTTTTTCAAGACGAAATTACATAGTGTAGCAAGCAGCACCATGATACTACTAAACAATCTCCATGGGCCCCACAATGATTGATGTGTCTTGTCCATGCTGTCCATCCATTTTTAAAGTCATATTGGGCATGAGCCCAAAAATGAGAAAGATCCAAATCTTTAGTGGACCATGCCAAAACAGGTGATTGAAAGCCCACCATCAGAAACTTCCTAGGGCCCATTATATTCTTTATTTTCCATCCAACCTCGTGATAAGGTCCAAAACTTTTGTAGAGAGATTTTCCAGTAGCACTCAACCCTTGATGGTTGATGGTGCATGCTACCCTAGCCAATTTGAGTCCCATCCCTCACAGCCACCTATAAGAGAAAATGGTTGGTGGCTCAAGTGGGTCCACCGTGGTATTTAAGTAAAATAAACCCCAACGGCTAGGTGTGTCAACCCATGTTAGGCCATGGGGTCAGAAATCAGTTTCATCTACGATTCATGTTAACATGGAAATAGTGTACAAGCCTTGTCAAACTATTTCCATTGGTGTGCCCCAAATGATTCAAGTATAGTTACAATTCTTAGGGCACAGCCTAAATTTCTTTTATGCAATCCAGTGGTTGAAGTGGATTTCATATAAGTATCATGGTGCACCAGTTAAAAATTAAGGGTAAGAATCTCTCCCCTAACTGTTTCCGTTAGTGTGGCCTCCCAAAATCATGAGTCAATCTAATTTTTTTGTCTCTAGGTCTAATATGGGACTTAATTACAAATGGTCATAGTGAATCTTACAAAAAGATCATGGTGGGCCTTGTCAAATTCAAGAGCAATGTCCCATATATATATATATATATATATATATATATATATATATATATATATAAAACTTTATATATAGTTAAAGAGGTTCCATTAGAAAACATAATGGGTTCAACTAGACAAAGTGATTGGATTATCAGACAAAATGATGGAGTTTCACTAGATAAAAAAACAAGGTTTTCAGATAAAGTGGCAGGGTTTTAATAGACTAAGTGACGGGGTTTTGAAAGACAAAGTGATTGGGTTACCAAACAAAGTGACTGAGTTTCAGTAGATAAAGTAACGAAGTTCTACTAGACAAAATGATAGGATTATAGGACAAAGCGAAAGGAGATATACTAGACAAATCGATGTGGTTCCCAGACAAAGTGACGTGGTTCCATTTGACAAATTAATGGGGTCTTACTTGATAAAGTAATGAGATTACTAAAAATAGGAACGGGCTTTATTGGACAAATAGACAAGATTCCACTAGACAAAGTGACATGAGTGTAGGATAAAGTGACGTGGTTGCACTAGACAAAGTGATAGGGTTCTATTAGACAAAGTAATGATATTCTACTAGGTAAAGTGACGAGGCTGTTGGAAAAATTGATGAGGTTCCACAAAACAAAGTGGTGGGGTTGCGGGATAGAGTAACACAATTTTACATGACGTAGTGACG
Organism: Magnolia kwangsiensis; assembly: GCA_037074715.1. Classification (NCBI taxonomy): domain Eukaryota; kingdom Viridiplantae; phylum Streptophyta; class Magnoliopsida; order Magnoliales; family Magnoliaceae; genus Magnolia; species Magnolia kwangsiensis. Next base: position 111,663,941 of record CM073582.1, on the reverse strand, counting down.
AGACTACTAAACAAGGTCATGAAATTCCACTGGATAAAGTGATAGAATTGTTGGATAAAGTGGCGTGGTTACCGTATCTAAAGTAATGGGATTCTATTAGATAAAGTAATGGAGTTTCACCAAACAAATTGATAAGGTTCTATTGGGTAAAGTGATGGGTTTGTCGGACAAAATGATAGGGTTCCACAAAGGGTTATCGGACAAGTCACGGGATTCCATTAGACAAAGTATGAGATTGTCGGGCAAAGTGACATAATTCCATTAAACAAATTGACAGAGTTCTATTAGACAAAGTGATGGGATTCGATAAGGGGCTGTTTGATTTTCTAATCACAACTGCAAATCCAAGTAAATGGGCAATAATTATTTACCTTTGTATTTTCGGTTGAATTTCTAATGTGATGTTGACAGCAGTAGTCATTTATAACCCTCCTTATCTTACTAGAGAGAAAAAAATGTTAAATCATGGGGCCCTCCATGATGTGTGTGTCTTATCCACACCGTCCATCCCTTTAGACATCTCATTTTAGGGCATGATCCGAAAAATGAGGTAGATCCAAAGCTCACATGGACCACATCACAGGAAACAATGGGAATTGAACTCCTATCTTTGAAAGCTTCTTAAGGATCCTAGGAGTTTTGGATCAAGCTGATATTTTTGTTTCCCTTTATTCATGACTGTGTGACCTTATGAATAGGTTGGATGACAAATAAACATCAATGTGGGCCCTAGGGAGAAAACAACTTTCAGTCGTTGACGTCTTTAAGATCATTGTTCCCTAAGGTGTGGTCCACTTGAGCTTTGGATTTGCCTCATTTTTGGGATCATGCCTTAAAATCTGCTGTTAAAAAGGATGGATGGTGTGGATAAGTCACATATATCATGATGGGGCCCACATATGTAAATAGGTAATGACATGGTTCTTGTGGACCAAATTTCAAAGCGTAATTCCTGCCTATATTTCAAATAGGTGGAGTAAGTCATAATTGCTTATTTACCTGTCTTTACTTGGGAAATTAAAAATCAAACAACCCCTAAGACAAAATGATTGAGTTAACGACAAAAGTAACGAACTTCCACTAAACAAAGTAACAGGTTGCTAGATAAAGTGATAAGGTTGCCAGACAAAGTAACGGGATTCTACTAGATAAAGTCACGGGGGGTTCAACTATACAAAGCCTCAAGGTTGTGGGATAAAATGATTGGGTTCTAAAAGAAAAAGTGATGCGATTGCTGGACAAAGTAATGGGGTTTCAACTATACAAAGCCCAAGGGAAGTGGGACAAAATGACGGGGTTCTACTAGAAAAAGTGATAGGATTGCTAGACAAAGTGACGGGGTTCTACTAGACAAAGTAACAAATTGTCAAACAAAGTGATTTGGTTCTATTTCTACAATGACAAGGTTACTAGATAAAGTGACAAAATTTCACTAGAAAAAGTGACCAGATTACTAGACAAAGTGACAAGGTTCCACTTGACAATGTGATGTGATTGCGAGACAAAGTGATGGGGTTCCACTAGATAAAGTGACGGGCATAGCGAACAAAGTGATGTAGTTCCACTAAACAAAGTGATATAGTTCTATTAGATAAAGTGACAGGGTAGCCAGAAAAAGTGATAAGGTTTCATTAAATTAAGTGATAAGGTTCTACTAGATAAAGTAATAAGATTGCTTAACAAAGTGACAGGGTTCTACTAGGTAAAGTGATGAGATTACTCAACAAAATGACAAAATTCTAGAGGATTAAGTAATGGCGTTGGCAGATAAATTAACAGGGTTCCACATGATTAAGTGATAGGATTGATGGACAAATTGACGGAGTTTCACTAGACAAAGTGACAAGGTTGTTGGAAAAAGTGACGGGTTCCTTTAGACAAAGTGATAGGATTATTGGACAAAGTGACAAGGTATTGCTGGACAAAGTAATGGGATTCCACAATACAAGTGATGAGGTTGCTGAACAAAGTGATGGTGTTTCAATAAGTAAAGTGACTGTGTTTCAATAGGCAAAGCGACGAGGTTGTGAGACAAAGTGATGAGGTTATTGGAGAAAGTGATGGGTTCTACTAAACAAAGTAATAGGTTATCGAAAAAAATGGCCTCGTTCTACTAAATAGCATGATTGTCAAACAAAGTGATTTAGTTCTATTAAACAGAATGCAAGAGTTATAGGACAAGTGATCGGGTTTCACGAGACAAAGTTACGAGATTATCAGACAAAATGACGGGGTGATTGGACACCCACCATATAAAAGCTTCTTGGTGGCTACGAAATTTTTGGATCAAGTTGATATTTGTATTTTCTCTTCATTTGGGTCTTTGTGACCTTTTCAATAGGTTGGATGGAAAATAAACATTATGGTGAGCCATACGAATTTGTTAATGGTGGGCATTCAATCACTACCATTTCCAATGATGTGCTCTACTTGAGATTGAATTTGCCTCATTTCTAGGCTCATGCCCTAATATGGGGTGCAAAATGGATATACAACATGGATAAAACACGTCCAATGTAGTGGGCCCCATAGTAATTTTTTTAATAGCATATAAACAGTAACGATATGGGTGTTGTGTTCTGCATTGCACAATCTGAGTCTTGAAAAGGGAACATGCCTTTTTTAAAACCCTTATCCTGCCACATGGGTGAGACCTCACTATAGAGTTGTACATGAGTCGACCTAGCTCAAAAAGCTCACTCAACTCCACTCGGTTTAGCTTGGACCGCCTTAGCCTTAAAGGGGGATTTAGGATGGGCTGAGGCTTATTTGACCTAGCTCGTTAAACAACAAGTCAAGGTCGTGTTGAAATTTTGGTTTCATAAAACTTTTTTCAAAAAAAAAATTAAAAATCGAATTTTTGTTTTGTTATAAAAAATGATTTTGAATTTTTCAAATAAAAAAGCAGGGTTTTCCTTAAGTCCCACATTAGAAATGAGAAAATAAGTTTTGAGGTTTATATGTAGAGGTGTGTGTAGTATTCTTACTTGGAGTCTTATAGGGTGAGATGCTTGGGTTGCATGTTCCAGTGCGTAACACTTGAATGCACGCATGCATGTGCTCGGGTACGTGAGAGGGCGTGGGCAGTGTGGTTGTAGTGGTGCTAGTTGACGCACTTTGCACTTCGCACGTGCGGCTGAATTATTTATCTGAATGGTAAGCAGTTTTGAAAACGGCTAGCAAACGGATGGGCCTTGATAATTCAATGGTTAGATTTTTCGATCCAACAATCTAAAACTGCTCAAATTAATTATCAACGATAATAAACAATTTTCAAATGTTTTGAACCATTAATGGACACATAACAACAGTCCACTATCCTAGTGCCCATATAAACTGGACCATTCCGATCCAAATTTCAATAATCTCCAACAGATCCATTCTAAACCATCAAATCTCACAGAAATCTCCTTTCAAAGAATATTACAAATAAGTCTACTAATAGAGTCTGTTAGAAGATCAGCTGCGTCAAACAGTTCCTAAGTGGACCCTTCGTGATTGTTGCACGCAGGATCTAAATAGGCTTGTTTTATTTTAGAAGTAATTTGCCTATAACTCATCATTAATTGATAAGGGGGCGAATCACGCTTTTAGAATAATGTAATTTTTTATGTGATTAAGCCCTGTGATGCAAAAGAAATAATTTTACTTTTTTTTTTTGGGTATTTCCAAAATATTTTACAACAAGTCGAGTAGTAGGTAGCTTGGTTCGATTTAGCTCAAAACTCAAAACTTGAATCAAACTGATTCAGCTATTCGTGTTTGTGTGTGGGTAAATTTTAGCTGCGCAAACGTCTTGCGTGCCATTTTTGCCCATTTGCCAAGAATAATTGGATTGAAAGGATTAAGAATAGCTCGGATCACCTCCTGCATCCGCTTGAGACACGAGTAGAGCTAGCCTCCTTCTCAATCTCTCTTTTGAAAGTTTAAAACTCTCTCTCTCTCTCTCTCTCTCTCTCTCTCTCTCTCTCTCTCTCTCTCTCTCTCTCTCTCTCTCTCTCTCTCTCTCTCTCTCTCTCTCTCTCTGTGTGCAAAAAAAAAAAAAAAAAAAAACTTCCCATCTCCCCGTCGAAACCTTCCTGCAAATGGCCACCTTTATCTCCTTTCTATTGATGGTGTTGAATGCATTATGCTTTTTGGGTTTATTATTTTTTAAATTATATGATTATTCATATATCTTATTTTTAGACTTTTAGTTGTTACCAAAGTTCGCCCGGCTAGCCTCAATTAGATCACTCCCCTCGACTCATCTCACCTCAACAAGCTTGCTTGCCTCGATTTGATCCAAGCTCAACTTGGCTCGAACCATCGAGTGGAGGCGCACTGGCATGTTGAGCTTGAGGGCTGAGCCAAGCTGAGCTTGAAATGAGGTTAGAGTGGGGTGGAGCTGAGCTGAGCTTGGCACAACTCAGGTCAATGTGCAACTCTACCTAACCATCGGGGGCACCTGGATGTACTAACCCAACTATCGTTTTCTCTTTTTTAATGAGGAATGACCAAAAAACGAACTTCATCCAAATCTCATGTTGACGACATTACAGGAATAGATAGTTACTTGCTGTTAAAAACTTTCTTAAGGCCACAAAAGTTATGGATAAAGCAAATATTTGTGCTTTCCATTTATGGGTCTGTGTAGCCATTATCAACAACCGATTATATGGCAAATAACCATTAACATTAGGAAGCTTTTAATGGTGACCGTTGAATGACCACTTCACTTGGATAGCTTAGACACATCCTTGGACATAGGATAAGGTGTTGGAACTTAACTTTCTGGACGCGGATTGCCTACTGACAGACCGAGTTATGTTAGCTCTATTACGATGTATCTGTCCTATCCACACTATCCACCAATTTTTCCAGACTATTTTATTTGTAAGTCTAAATATGAGGTAAATCCAAATCTTCATAAGGTCAAGTGTGCATGACCTACTCAAGAAAGATTACTAATTGAACACTCACTATTAAAAACTTCATAAAGTCAAGTGTGCATGACCTACTTAACACGTTCCATGACAAATAAATATTACAGTGAGCCCTATAAAGTTTTGAATGGTTGGCATTCAATCTCTACTGTTTTCTTGTGATGTGGTCTACACTAGGGATTTCTCGTAACCCTAATTTTAATATAATTTTCTATAATGATTTAAAAAATTAGATATACAGCTTGAATAAAACACAGTAAACTATGTGGGGCTCACAGAGCACTGTGAGTAGCAACCTCGTTAGCCACCTCGCTGATGTTGTCAGTACGCAACCTGAGTCATGGAGTATTTTGTTGACACAATCCGAGTCAAGGAGTATTCTGTAGGTGTGGATTGGATACTGTCAAGGTCAGTAGCCAGCCAAATCGCTACTCAAGTGACGTTACCAAGCTCTGTGGACCCCGCCATGATGCATGTGTTTATTCATGCCGTCCAACCATTTGTAGAGATCGTTATATGGCATTACAAAGATAATAAGATAGGTCTAAATTTCAAGTGGGCCCACCATAGAAAACCGTTAGAGCCTTAACACCCACCGTTGAAACATTTATAAGGCCCATGGTGATGTATTTTTGAGATCCATCCCATTCATAAGTTAATATAGCCTTAGATGAAGTAAAAACAAAAATATTAGCTTCATCAAAAACTTCTGTGGTCCTTAAGAAGTTTTGAATGATGGATATTACTGTCCAGACTATTTTCTATGTAGGGGTCCACTTGAATCTATCTCATTCTCTTTTGTAATGCTATAAGACGATTTCTAAAAATGATTAAACGGTATGAATACAACACATGCATCATGATAGGTATCCAGAGCTTGGTTACGTCACTTCAGGAGCCATCTGGATTATCACCTTGTCAGTATCCCATCCACGGCCGGCGCCGATTATCTACCGACAGGTCGAGTAGCCACACTTGCTACTGAAGTGAAAGAAGGATTATTTTGGAGCATGATTCAAAGAAAGGGGCAGATCCAACGTGAACCCTAATGCGGAAAACAATGGGAAGAGTGACACCCACCGTTGAAACTTTACGCAGGCCTATCATAATATTTATTTGAGATCCAACGTGTTTATGTGTAAACGTAGGTATAAAAGAAAGGAAAACACGAATATCAGCTTATCCAAAACTTTCTAGCCTTTAAAATTTTTTAATGGTGGGCGTCACTCTCTCCACTGTTTTCTTAGGTGGCGTCCACTTGAGTTTTGTATGGGACTCATTCTTTGCATCATACCCTAATATGATCTCTCCAAATGAATGGACGGCTTAGATACAAAACATAGATCATGGTAGGCCCACATAACATGCGACGACCTGTCAGTATCTAATCCGCGTCCGTATTTTGTAAATAATTATTTTATTTATTAAAGTATTATGGCGACAACAGCGAAAATGACGTGGACCAATTACATTTTAGGGCACGGAAAACCCTGTGCGCTGGAAACAGGCGATGTGCATAAATAATTGAGTGGCTTTGCTTTTGCAACGGATGTATCTTCCTTGTTGTAAGAATAGTACAGAAAGACTTGTTTTCAAGAGAGAGAGAAAAAAAATGGAGAGTATTGTTAAGTTGGTCATACAAAAATTGAACGATTTTGCAACGAAGGAAGCAGAATTGCTATTCGGAGTAGATGAACAGGTCATATCGCTTCGAAGCAGACTTGAATGGATGCATGCCTTTCTCGAGGATGTCGATAAGGTTGGCGGAGAGAATAAAAGATTTAAGACTTGGGTGACTCAAATAAGAGACGTAGCCTATGATGCAGAGGATGTCATCGACTCCTACATCCTTGAACAGAAACGAGGAGAGACGAGTACTGGATTGATAAGATGCCTAAGTAGTTTTGCTGGTTTCATCAAAGACATACCAGCCATCCTATGCGTTGGAAAGAAGATCCGCAAACTAGAAAGAAGGCTCGGCGAGATCAAGGAGAACATATCACAGTTCGGCGGCGTCGGCAATATATCAGTTGGTGGAGAAACTTCCTCTTCTTCGAATCAAAGCCAGCTGTGGAGGGAGAAGAGGGCTCCCATCGTCGAGGAAGCCGATGTGGTCGGTTTTGATGACGAGACAAAGATACTGGTGGGGCGGCTGACTGAAGGAGATGCGCGGCGTGCTGTGATTTCGATCACTGGTATGGGAGGAATAGGTAAGACTACTCTCGCAAAGAAAGTATACAATGACATCCATGTAAAGAATATTTTCGATATTCGTGCTTGGGTGTACGTATCTCAACAATATCTAGTCCGAGAGCTTTTACAGAGCATTTTAAAATGCTTTAGAGACTTCAAACTAGATGAAATGGAGAAGACGCGTGAGGAAGACTTGCGGCAGGAACTCTCTCAGTACTTAGAAGGGAACAGATATCTGGTGGTAATCGATGATATGTGGAGTAGACAGGCTTGGGACAGTTTGGTTTCTGTATTTCTAGATAGGAAAAATGGCAGCAGAGTGCTGCTCACGACTCGCAATGAAGATGTAGCAAGGCACGCAGACGCACAGAGTACACCCCATAAACTCCGTTTGCTGGATGAAAACGAGAGCTGGTCACTGTTTTGTAAGAAAGCACTTCCCGGAAATCTTCCTCCTACGTGCCCTCCAAATCTGGAAGAGTTGGGGAGAAAGATGGTCGCCAAATGTGGAGGTTTACCTCTAGGAATCGCAGTATTAGGAGGCGTGTTATCAAGAAAAGAGAAGTCAGTGAATACGTGGGAGAAGGTGCTTAAAAGTGTGGAATGGTGGCTAAATGAAAGCAAAGAAGATGGGATCTCAGGCATATTAGCCCTGAGTTACCATGACATGCCCTATTACTTGAAGCCCTGTTTTCTTTATTTTGGAGCTTTTCCTGAAGACTCTGCAATCTTTGTCCCCGAATTGATTCAGTTGTGGACAGCAGAAGGATTCGTGCAGAGAAGAGGAGAAGAAGAAATGGAGGATGTTGCGGAGGATTACCTGGATGAGCTTATCAGTAGAAGCATGATTCAGGTGGCGAGCAGGCAGAGCAATGGAACGGTTGTTAGATGCCGTATTCATGATCTTCTACGAGACCTCTCAATATCAGAAGCGAAGGAGGAGAGATTTCTGGAAGTGCATGGGAACATGGCGCCTGAAGTACTTACAAAGGCACGCCGACTTTCAATTAATTGTGGTGACATCAGCAAGTCCATCTCTCTTAACTGCTCCACTCCACAACTCCGCACTTTGTTGCGCTTCAGGAGAGAGGATCAAATGCTGGAGAAACCGCAGTTGAAAATCATCTGTGGAGCTTTCAAATTGCTGAGGGTGATGGATCTCCGATCGGTGCGCCTCTCTAGTCTCCCTGATGAAATAGGGGATCTAATCCACTTGAGGTACCTATGTCTCAGGGAGGCAAGGTTGGAAAGGCTACCATCCACCATAACTCGCCTCTCGAATTTACTGACTCTCGATCTACTGCATACAGAAGTCAACATGCTACCAGATGATATTTGGAAGATGGAACAGATAAGGCACCTATATCTATTCACTACGGCAGGACTTCCCTGTCAAATCAGCAACGTCATGCAAATCCATCGCTTAAGCAATCTCCAGACTCTAAAATTTGTAAAGGAGGGCAGCTGGATAGAAGATGGATTGGAGAAACTAACCAATTTGAGAGATTTGGGAATAAAGGGAGATCTCAAAATGGCATTGTCCCGTTCCATTCCTAAACTGGCAAGCCTCAGATTATTGCGGCTAGATGCAAGTCCTAATTGCTCGATTCCAGCGTTTCCATCCTTCTCAAATCATCATCATCTATTTTACATAAATTTGGTCGGACCCTTGGAGAAATTACCGGATGTGCATGAGTTCCCACCTAACCTCACAGAGATATTCTTGAATGGGTCCCAATTAGAGCAAGACCAGATTGGAACGCTGGAGATGCTGCCGAACCTTCGGACACTCAATTTACTCTCGAAATCTTACATACGAGAGGAAATGGTTTGCTCCGTCGGAGGGTTTCCACTGCTCGACTATTTATATATTTATGGATTGGATGAATTAGAGGAGTGGAGAGTGGAGGAAGGAGCGATGCGGAATCTTAGACGTTTAGAGATTAATAATTGCAAAAGATTGAAGATGCTCCCTGATGGATTGCGACATATCAGCACGCTTCAAGATTTGCAGTTAAGACGCATGCCGGAAGAATTCATAGGAAGGGTGCGAAAAGAGGATGGAGAGGACTGGTTTAAGATCCGACACGTACCCTCACTCACCATCATTAACCGGTAGTGTATGGGAATCTTTCCATGTTGGCAATTGATTTTGGATTTGTTCGCATCCATTTCATCTATCCAGACCGTCCGTTAGGTTCAGTCCACTCATCTTCTGTACTGGATGATCCAAACTGTCCATTTAGTTTCATGGAGAAAGTAGGGACAGGATTACTTATAGAATATAGGTTTAGTCGAGAACGCCTACTGCCATTTGATTGCTGTGATTTTACAGTGGAGTATTGGACAGTACCTTATGGACGGTCTCATAGATGATATTGATTCGTACAAGTCTAAATGCAGTTAGGTGTATGTAAAAGTTTTCATACACGGGGGTCGTTTGGCACCATGGATCTGGAGAGTTTGAAGGGATTTCAAAACTCTGTTTTCAAATTTCTAAATGTAGAGGGTGTAAATATGTAAGTTATCTACTTTTCTTGGAAAATTTAGGCTTTTTATGAAAATGTCTTCTTGTATTTGTTGGCTATTTTTCTATGTTGTTGATGTAATAAAGACAGGATAGGATTAGGTGAGGCCTGTAGCCGGTTTGAAATCATGTACTTTTTTTTTTTTTTACCATTTCAATAAAGTTATAGGTGGTGTGTTCGCACCTTTCTCCAATAAAAGTTGGGATGACTAGTATCTTTCTTCCAACTTATATATGTTTGACATAAGAATATTGCCATGCATAAAATGTTGGCATGTGGTTGGTGGATTTGTGTCGTAAGTAGATGATGATGGGTTGAATTTACTTCTTTCATGATTTTCATATGACTTGTGATTTTCATTACCTTTGAATCCCATCCAATCCACCCTAATCCCTTCAAAATTGCTTGGGATGTGTTTGGTTCGAGGGATTGAAAGAGTTTGGAAGGTTTAATCCCGGGATTGGCCTGGCGTGCCAAACAGACCGGATATAGCAATCCCATAGATCTTGCACCAATCCACTGGCGCAGCTATCATTGCCTTGAAATCCATGCAATCCACTCTAATACTATCCAATCCCATCCAATCTGCCCGGCCAAACAGGCCCTTATGTTTCATTCAAATTCCATCAAAAAACTACTTACATGATGTTTGATGTAACTTCTTTTCATTGTGTATTTAGATTAAATGAATTCATGGATTACCAAATATTAGATATTGATGTTTACTTGGTTTTCCTTTTGTGGAGATCAGGTTGATGTCCCCCTCTTTTATGTAATTTTTTCTTTAATCTATCAATAAAATTCAGTGTAATCTGATCATTGAGCACAAGGAGGCAAGGAAACGAATGGAAGAAGCCTACTCATCCAAACGAGTAAGGGAAATAGACCAACTTCAGCAGACTAAGTTCTAAAGCACATTAGCATAGTGTACACCTCCTGTTCGAACTAGAGTTTAAAACCAAACTTCTGCTCAGGATCTTTTCTGAGATTCAGGAATAGGAACTGATTCAATCTTTTTATGGAGTTTGAAACCAAACATGTCCATAGTTCATCAGTTTAGACTATCCAATTAGTTTGTTCCACTTTAATTGAACAGCATGAGAAGACACACACATCATAGATGAACTTTTCCATCCCATATAACAAAAAACAAACCTTTGGAGCAAAGGACCAATATTCCAGTGAGTTTGCATTAGATATCATACTCCAAGGAACCATTTTGGTCACATGACTACATCTCTGTTTTTCTTTTTCTTTTGGCAGAAAACTAGACAACATAACATGACAATCATCACCAATATCAATACCACATTCATCTTCAAAATGCTCCACACCTCATCCATCCAAAAGGACAACATAGGAACGAAACACACACGTACACAGAGGATTACACAAGGAAAATGACAAAGAAAGAAAACCCGAGAAGCGAGAGTGATGATGATGGAGAATTTAAGCCTTGGCCTTGAATGAGATTGCCCTTGTCACAATCTGCTGGTACACTGCTGCAAGCGCTGCCTCAATGAATGGGCCTACCTAGAACATCCAATGGTCATCCCACGCATGGTCCTTTTTGTAGATGATGGCAGCTCAAAGGCTCCTGGCTGTGTTGATGCTGCTTCGAATGATGGGGAGGGTGGCCAAGTGCAACAGGAACACAGCTAACTCAATTGGGGGATGTGCAAGGATAGGCAAATGAGAATCTCTGGCATTTCTCTTGGCATCAGTGGCAGAGAAGACAGTGTAGACAAGAACAAAGGTGCCCACAATCTCAGCACACAAACCATCTCCCTTGGTGTAGCCATGCTTCACAACATCGGCTCCCCCACCCAACACCTGGTAAGGGCCCTTTTGGAATCCTTTCACCACACCAGCCCCACAGATTAACCCAAGCACTACATCACCATGTAGAAAACAACCCTCATCAGGGAGATCTTCCTGGCCTCCAGAGGGCTGCTGCTGTTTTGTTGGCACTCGCCCAAATGGTTATACAGAGCTGTTTTCAGTCAAGAAATTTCAGGTGAGTGCTTCCAAGTTCCATTAAACAAGAAAATAATATAAAATAAAAGGAAAAGGAATGAGAAGAGAAAGCAGCAGCCCAAATGTCACGGCTATGTTTATGTGTCCACCTGAAATCCCAGCCATACAATAGACCAAGGCAAAGATCATGCCACCAAATGCCCATGCAATCCCCTGAAAACCCACACTGGAACACATGGTAGGTGTCCTTTGACACCAATGACGGTGAGGACGGCCATGTAGAGGAATAGGAATGTAACCATGAACTCTGCAATCCCAGCCCCCCAAAACAATCATGATTGAGCTCACTAGGCTCAAACAAGGGTACTGGTGATCGATCCTTGTAGTCCTGGTCTTGGCTCTGTGCTGCTGTCCTCCCTATGGGCAGCCTCTCTAAGAACGTGTTTGCTCCCAGCTTCACATGACTATAGCTATCCCTTTGATGGCTCTGTAAATTGACAATATGAAACTGCTGAAGCATTAAAATGTCTAAAAAAATGAATTAGTGCTTAACAAACTATCCTTTACTTGAGTTTACCTTAATAATTTTTTTTTGCAAGCATTTCAGTTTTAAAAGTGAAACATTTAACCAGGCAAGTTGACTCAGTCGAGATGAATGGAGCCCGAAAGATCAACAGTTGCGATCGGTTGATCATATCTCCATGTGGGCTCTCTTGGGAGCGCATGCTGATGATCCAGAGGATCCACAGCATGCAAAACCCAGAGTAATGACAGCATGGCAAAAGAATTCTTCCCCAAGCCAGATCCAATACGAAGTAGGTTTTGTTTAAACTTTAGAAGGGCAATCTTCATGGTGGGGCCTATTTTCTCAATGGAACTGATTTAATACATAAGTATCATGGTTGCATTGATTTCTTTGTGATAGTTGAAGGCTTGGTACAGAGAAGAGGAGAAGAAGAAATGGAAGATCTTTACATCTCTGTTCCTTCTTGTGCTTCACCCAAGAGCATGAAACGCTTGGGAAAATGCAGTTGGGAATTCATTCTGGAGGATTCAAATTTCATAGGGTGATGGGCATCCGAAACACACAACTCTGTCAGCGGTACAGACTAGCGATCTAGGCTCTACTTTTATTAACAGGCTGCCGAATGATATGGGAAGATGGAACAAATAAGGCACCTTTGACTATACAATAAGGATCTAACACCACAATGCCGAATCAGAAAGCACACGCCACTTCATCACTTAAACAATGTCCAGACTCTACCAGTTGTTGAGGGTGGAAGCTGGATGGAAGATGGGTCAGAGAAACTAACCAATTTGTGAGAATTGGGAAGAAGTAGAGATCACAAAAAGGAATTATCCTGTTCCACTGGTAAATTCATCTTGACTTAGATCATCGCAGATGCTCGGTGAATTCCCTATTCCAGTTGGTGAATGCCCAATTCCAGTTATGTCCTTTTCAAGTCATCAGCATATACATAATATGGATTGTTTACATACAGAGAAACCACCAGACCTGTATGAATTCCCACCTTACCTCATCGAGCTATGCTTGATAGGTTCTAAGTTATTCAATACCTGATGGGAATGCTTGAGAGGCTTTCAAATCCAATTTGATTCACAAATTAAGAAAGAAAATGGTTTGCACAATTGAAGGATTTCCTCTGCTCGACGTTTTACATATTGGATTTCTTGAATTAGAGGAGTGGGTAGTGGAGGAAGGAGAAATGCTGAAACACAGATGTTAAGAGATTGGCCAATGCTCTTAATTGAAGATGCTTCCTGATGTGCTGCAACATGTCACAACCCTCCAATAACTGCAATTGGCAGTATGCCTGAAGAATTCAAAACAAGGGTACAAATGGATGAAGGAATGGACTGGTTTAAGATCTGACATGTACCCTCGCTCATCATCAAAGGATAGGAAGGATGGTTTTCTTTATATTAACTAAGTGATTCGAGCATATCTCTCCCTTCAATTCCTTTCTTCAATTTCTTCTCCAATTGAAATATGTTATGATATGCATGCTTGCATGCATATCATATGTTGGCCCACTAAAGTCCTTCCATCAGTTAGAGGACCACTCGTCTTAGGTCTTTTGGATCTAAACGTGATGTTTGGTAGCACATGGCAGCACAAATGAATTGATCCTTGGTCTCCGATTGGTGGAAAGGATAGGACCCACTATTCACACGCATTGTCTCCTTTCTTTTCAACGAATGGGTGTTTTTATTACTCAAAAGATGCAAATAATTACAAACTCATGGAAGTTAAATGAAGAACTATACAGAGGCATAGAGCTGTACACGAGCAGATTAAGCTCGGGTACTTGCTCGACTCGACTCGCAAATACTCGAATCGACTCAACTCGTCAGGTGTTTGAGCCGAGTACGAGTGGTTTTTTCCTACTCGTTATGAGTTCGAGTAGAGTGCAAGCAAAGTAGTACTCGACTCGGTGCTCGACTCGGTACTCGACTCGTACTCGACCATGGCCATATACCTACAACTAAAGCCCTAATCCCTCCCGCTCCCAGTCGCTTTCAACTTTCTCCCGCCCGCACAAAAATGAAAAAACAGACCCTTCCCTTTCCCTCTCGCTCCCAGTCGCTTTCAGCTTTCTCCCGCCCGCACAAAAATGAAAAAACAGACCCTTCCCTTTCCCTCCCTCTCTCCCAGCAGCCAGCGCCCCCCCCCCCCCCCCCCCCCCCCCCCCCCCCCCTCACACACACACACACACACACACACAATCCCTGCCGCTAGTCCCTGCAGCCTGTCCGGCGCCAATCCCTACCCATTCCCCCCCCCCCCCCCCCCCCCCCCCCCCCCCCACCTCTCTCTCCTCTCATTCCCCTGTCTGGCCCGTCCCTCTTCTTCCCTCTCTCTCTCTCTCTCTCTCTCTCTCTCTCTCTCTCTCTCTCTCACTCCCTGCCGCTCGTCCCTGCGGCCTATTCGGTGCCCCTGTCCGCAGCTTGTCCCTACCCTGCCCTGTGCCCTTGTCCCTACTGCAGCTCGTCCCTGGCCTACCCGACGCCCTTGTCCGTAGCTCATCCCTGCCCTGCCCTGTCAGCAGCTCGTCCCTGGCCTGCCTGACGCCCCTGTCCGCAGTTCGTCCCTGCCCTGCCCTGTTCGCAGCTCGTCCCACCCCTGCCTGATGCCCCTGTCTGTCCATCGGGTAAGAATTTCGTTTTGAATTTGTTGCTTTCAAAAGTTGATTTTGATGGATTGCAAAATCTATGTTTTGAATCGGTTACTTTCTTATCTTTGCAACCATCTTCGCCTCATTGTCAAGATGGCCAGACACAAAATTCAATTGTCTGCTCATCAGATAGGCCATGCATGTTATAGTGGACTGTTAGTAAGTTTTTTATGAAGTATCCATATCATGTGGGGTGGGCCCACCTGATGAGAGGACCAACCGTATTTGTGCACCAGATCATCTGCATGGTGATTAGTGACTGAGGTTCACATCATGCAATGTTCAAATGGCCCACACATGTATCAAACCGTGTTTCAAGGTGCACATGGGGGCTACTGAACCTTTGGGTATTGAGTAATGTCTATAGTTTGTACTCATTGAATATTAGAGTTACTGCACTTTGATGTAAGCAATTCATATGCTAGCGAAAGGCAGGAAGTGTCGAAGGTCCTTATGATGTGGATGTGTTGATAGGAATGAATGTATCTTTCTTATCCTTTTTGTGAAAGACATATATAAATGATAAAGTTTTGTAGTCAATTCGTCAAGGAGAGTATGCGATACTAACCTACTATTTGGAAAAGGGCGCAAATGGCTATTGTGCACTATGTAAAGTTGTAAACAGCACACTCGTCAAGTTGAGGAGGCCGTTCTGTTCGGAAAGTGCAAAAAGCCATTCTTCATCAAGTGGAATGGAGAACGTCCATCAAACCAGCCCAAAATTTTCAGTTGAGCTCATTTCAACTAATAGAAGAAATGATACAAGGCCAATCTTGTTTTCTATATGTGCAATGATGCATCTTCTAGTTTGCTGAATTTATACAACCCTATGATCTAGATCCCCAAATTTCATCAAACCTAGTCATATCACTAAACCTATACATGTATATTTTATCTTTTAGTAAAATAGAGGATTCATTTCATTAGAGAGTGAAAATTCCATTAGGAGAAAATTCTTAATGGGATTTGGCATTTGGGTTGAGGAATGCTTAGTCCACACAAGTTATTACATTTAGCATTCATCTTTCAGATTGTACTTTCAATTCATTTATTGTTTGATTGTTTGGTTTTATTATTATTTTTATTGTTCTTGTTGTAGTATAGGATAATCAGTTTTCCATTTGAGAATTTCTATGTTGCCAGACATAGATTCAGTATGTTCTTGGATGCATAGAAATTCTCAAATTGTCCATTTTTGGACAGTTCAGGATTAGATAGATTGTAATGTCTTCATTTATTCCAATTTAAATGCATATGCCTGTTCTGGTTTCGTCTCTCCTTTTTCTCTTTGGATATATTTCATGTAATTATTTTTATCGTCAAATGTCCACACTTTATGTTGATGATTGACATGGGAATCAAATGCAAGATTAATATATTCTAGAGAGATAAGGGGAGATACTGTCGAAATTTCGGTGTAACATTTAAATTGAAAAATGAAGGCATTACAATCTATCCAACCTTGAATGGGTGACTGATTTAGACAGTTAAGTAATTATGCCCGTTTAGCAGTCTAACCGTCTAGGACCCTAAGTATAGTCGTATAACATATCAAGAACTTTATTTTATAGATGGCTAGTCAAAATGAAAGCCCAAATACCCCTGAAATGGGTGCATTGGTCACATCTCCTCTAATCATAGAGGGAGACACAGACACGTCAACTGCATGCAAAGGGAAGAAGAAGAGATAAGCAGTGTGGGATGATTTCGAAGATGTGATAGTTAACGGTATATAAAAGATAAAGTGTAATCACTGCAAAGGGTTATTTAGTAAGATTTCAAGATATTTATGACACATCTAATTAGACATTTGAAGACATGTCCTACGAGACCAAGACTCCCTCCTCCCGGTCAACAGTTGCTGTCATTTAAGAAGTCAGAAGGGGACGACTCCCAAGGTGTAGTATCCACTCATAAGTTTGACAAAGATAAGCTGAATGAGTGGTATACTAGATTAATGATTCTAGAAGAAAAACCTTTCAGAATGATAGAAAGTAAAGGGTTTAGGGCTTACTGTCAATTCCTTAACCCTCGGGCCCAGAATGTCTCCCGCGTCACAGTGCAGAGAGAGTGCATGAAGATGAATGTAAAGTAGAAGATGAAACTGAAAGAAGTTTTGGCTTCAGTGTCCAGAAAAGCTTTGACGTTTGATTTATGGATGACATTCAATCAAAGAAAAGGATACATTTCATTAACTGCTCACTATGTCGATAAGGATTGGAAACTATGCAAGAGAATTTTAAACTTCCGCAACCTTCCTCCTCCACATACTGGTTTACTTATTTCAGATTGCATCTACAGTTGTCTAGAAGGCTGGGGTATTGAGAAGAAAATTTTAGCAATAAATTTAGATAATGCTTCAGCAAATGACAGTGTCATTTCATGCTTACATAACCAGTTCAAGGCTACAGGAAATTTATTTTTTGAAGGAAAAATATTTCAGGTCAGATGTTGTGCCCATATTATAAATTTGATTGTACAAAAAGGGCTGAAAGAAATTGACAACACTATAAAGAACATAAGAGAAAGTGTGAAATATATAAGGGGGTCGCCATCGAGACTGAGTGTATGGAATGACATCATCCAACGTTTGAATGTGCCATCTAAAAAAATGTTGAAGTTGGATGTCTATACACGTTCGAACTCGACCTATGAAATATTAGATACGACAATGAAATTACAGCTTGCATTTCCTGAATACACGACGCGTGACAGAATGTATTCTTGGTTGCCGAGCACAGATGATTGGGCCAAAGCATAACAAGTTCACACATTTCTCAAAGTGTTTTATGATTACATGAAGATTTTTTCTGGGAATCAATATCCAACCGCGAATCTGTTTCTTCCGTCTCTTTGGAAGATTAAGGATGCTCTACAGAAAAATGCCAATGCGGGTCCAAATTTCATACCCCAGATGACAGTTGGTATGAAGACGAAGTTAGATAAATACTGGGATGAATGTCATCTGTTGATGTCCTTAGCAGTTGTTCTTGATCCTCGTTGTAATATGGGGTTGGTTAACTTTATTTTTCATGAAGCTTTATCCTACTAAAAGAGCGGCAGAAGAGACCTCTAAGGTTCGTCAAGCCCTTGAAGATTTGTACAAATCGTATGTTAATACTTTTCCTGCAACGAGTATTGAAGAAAGTGGAGATGTGGATATTTCTATACCTGGTAATCCGAATGTGCTAAATGAATACATATTATACTTGGCACAAGCACAAATGGGAGCTGATACTAAGGAATCAGAGCTAGAAATGTACCTCAAGGAGCAATCGTAGTACTATCCGAATTTGATGTGTTGGAATAGTGGAAGGTGAAGGTTATCGAATCAAAGTACCCTACATTATCTGTGATGGCACGAGACATATTATCAATACCAATTTCAACAGTGGCATCAGAATCTGCAATCAGCGCAAGGAGAAGGGTTGTGAGTAAGTATCGAAGCTCACTTTCGCCAAATACAGTTGAAGCGTTGATTTGTACGCAAGATTGGTTACACCCGATATCAAGAGGAGATATGAATGATGATGATGATTTTCAGTTTTTCAATTCTTTTTGGTTGAAAGTTGAATGATCTATAATATTATTTCACTGCAACTGCAAACATGAAAGTGTTGGTCCTTTTGGAATGTGGTTTGGAAGACTTTCAATCTTTGATATTTATTTACATATGCCCATTCATTTACTTTTATTTTTAAATTTTGATACATTTATATTACTTTCTTTTGTTCATATATCAAGTTTAAATTATTTATCAATATTCTGATTTTTTTATAAAAAATTGAGTATAGATATGTCATCATCTGACCCATCGACAAACATTTGGGACTATGCTTCCCTAGTTGAATCACCGCCAAGGTCTAAAAAAATAAAGATTAAGTGTAGTTTGTGTGGCGCAAAGTTTGTGAACAAGACTAATCATTTTTTCTTACACTTGTCATGTCAAGGTGGTGATGCAACACCATGCCCCAATGCCCCTAAGGATGTCCAAATTCTTTTTCAAGCCTTGTTAGATTCGAATAGAAAACCTTCCACTCCATCCAAACCTTTTGCTTCTGGATTTAGTACACGAATGACATCCACAAAAGATGTAGAAGAGGAAGTCAGATTAAAAACTTTGGAGGAAGAACAATTCCAACTCGCCTTGAAAAGCAGTATGGAAGATGTTTCTAGACTTCAGTGATATTCGAGTCAAAGACAACACGATGTTGAAGTAGGGTCAAGTACGAAAAATAAGAAGAAGAAAAAGAGTAACAAATTCAAATTCCTGACCCATCTCGGTGAATTTTAAAAGGCATTGGGTACTACATACAATTCTTCATGAAAAGAAAGTTTGAAAAATCTAGCTCAAAGTATAAAAGAGCACGAAAGAAATATCTATTCGCCTTCTAACTGAGAGGAAGTGAACTAATTTGTATATGAAAAAATAGATAGCAATTCCGATGGATCAGATTATAATACAAGAAGACACTCCTCTTATGGAGGTTATTAGTTATAAATTGTCATTTTGAACAATGTAATGTAAATATATTAATGTAATTATCGAAGTTTTTTAATCATAAATTATAGCATTTTATATATTTTATTGCTTCATTTAACTTCGAATTCCATTTGACAATCGAATTGAAATTCAAATGAATCTCAATTTATAACTTGAACTTGTTGCTCGAAAACCCTGCTCGAATTGGGCTCAAATTCAGACTCGGACTCGAACTCGCCTCGAAAACTCGGACTCGACTCGACTCGATTTCTGCTAATACTCAAACTCGCCTCGAAAACTTGGACTTGACTCGACTTGTTTTTTACTCGTACTCGGGCGAGTAGAGTACGAGCAGGGAGTCCATGCTTGTTGGCCGAGTAGAGCCGAGTACGAGTAGGACTCGGGCGTTAAGAGTCGAGTACGAGTAGGGCGATACTCGGATCAGCTTGACTCGTGTACAGCTCTACAGAGGCATGGCATAAGGAAAAATTGAGAACCTAGCAACAACATTGTACAAAAATTTCACACTATCCCAATTCCCAACTTTATCTTATAATCCCTTCCTTGCATCACTGCCCTTCTCTTTCCCATACGATCACTTCCCAGATCGCCTAAAATTGATTCCGCTAGATTCCCTTTGCTCAACTATCAAATGAGGTCTACTCCACCATCAGGTTGAAAATTCTGTGCAATATCCTAGAGGGGAACTCTTTCCTTTGATGCAGAACAATCAGATCACACTATCCATATATAAGATGCCCAATATATGTATGCTTCCAAACACAAAACATTTTCAATGTAACTCTTCCCCAAACCACTAAAGCCCAGTCTTTTCACGGTATATTAGATTATATGTTTTCATGGATTACCAAATATTAGATGTTGATGTTTACTTGGTTTGCTTTTTGTGGAGGTCAGGTTAATGTTCCCCTTATTATATAATATTTTCTTTAATCTATCAATAAAATTCAGTATTTTACTATGATCTAATTATTTTGCATCAAAGAGGCAAGGAAACATATGACAAAGGAACCTATTTTACTCCAATGAGTAAGAGAAAGAGGCCAACTTTAGTAGACTCAATTCCAAGGCACAAAAGCATGGTGTATCCCTGTTTGAATTGGAGTTCGAAACCAACCTTCTCCTCAGTATCTTTTCTGAGATTCAACAAAGGGAATCAATTCAATCAATTTATGGAGTTCCCAATGTCATTCTCTGTCATCCATAGTATGATTGGTGCATTTACACATCAGAGGTCTTCTCAACAGTTTGGACCATCAAATTGGTTTGTCTCACTTCACATGGGACAACACAAAAAGACTCATGCTTACATAGATGAACTTTTCCATCCCATCTGTGCTGCATATAAAAACAAACCTCTGAAACAAAGGTCTAATAGTCCACTGAGCTACATTAGCTATCATGAATCCAACGAACTGTTTTGGTCATATGAATATAGCTTCTTCTTCTTCTTCTTCTTCTTTTTTTCCAGCAAATTAGACAACCCAACCTTCTTAGTTTACACACATAATCATCATCAATATCAACTCCACATTTCATATTCATAAACGGGATTGCCCTTATCACAATCTAAGGTACATTGTTGTAAGCGCTACTCCAATGAATGGGCCCACCAAGAATATCCAAGGGCCATCCCACGCATAATGATGGGAGCTACAAGGATAGTCACATCAGGATAATCTGGCATTTTCTTTGGCATCTGATGCAGGGATGAACGTGATTAGGTCGATCACTGTCTTCCTCAATAGGATAACTACTCCGAATCCACGAAGCTTCTTTGGACTCCTCACAGAAACTTCTCGAATCCACGAGGAAAGAAAGCAGAAAATAGAAATAAATTCTAATAAATTTGAAATTGATTAATTAATTCCAATAAACGAGTTCACAACCCTTTAAATAGGGATACCAAGCAATGGGAGAGAAATCAGAAGCAAACTACAACTAAAACTCCTAGAATTCGCGACTTACTATAAATACTAAGCTTACTATTTATAGACGGTCATGATGTCTACTAGTGTGCAAGGTTTTCGGCCAAAAATAGTAAGTGTCCTATTTGGATTCACCAAAATGTTCTCCTAATTATTCTAAGCTCTTTTCACATTGGGCGCAACTCCTAAAGCCCGACGGATGAAGAGTTATAATCAAACTAAAACTTACTATTTACAGTAAAAATGAAATTAAAACAAGGAAACAACCGTTGATCCAGGGGTATTTCATAAGTCCGGCTTGCACAACCCAGCATAGCAGGGTTGGTTGGCTAAAGTAGCTCATTCTACCCCAAAATCATATATTTTACGCCCGATAACTCATTCCGGATTGTGAGATACACCCGATCTAAGGTCCGATGGTCTGGATCACTTCTATCGTCGACTGGCCCTTTTATGATCTATCTTGACCATGAAACTGTCCACGATTCGCTCTACATCAGTCCCCTCCACTTCAAAAGAACTTGTCCTCGAGTTCTCATCCTGCTCTGGTTCATGATACTCGGTCAGGTCCACGACGTTGAAAGTCTGTGAGATCGCCATGTTATCTGGAAGATCAACATACAACATAAGCATTGTCATTGATCTTTCAAATGAATGGGACATGTCCAATCTTCTTATTTTTCAACTTGTTGTACGTCTTGATCGGAAATCTCTCTCTTTGCGCAGATGGACCATAACGCGGTCGCCCACCTCTAACACTTTTTGTCGCCGGTGCTTGTCCGTTTATTCTTTGTACTTCTCGTTCGAGGCATGTACCTTGGTCTGCACTTTCGCATGGATGCCCATGATCTTGTCTGCCATATGTTCTGTTATAATACTTGTGCCTGGGTGCTTAAGCAGAGAGACCAAGTCAAGTATGTGGCAAGACACTCGTCCATAGATAATCTGGAACAGTGATTTTCCTGTCGAGTGGTTTATATGTTGTTGAATGCAAACTCTGTTTGAGATAAGGTCAAATCCTACTGCTTTGGTTTTTCTCCTGAAATACAGCGAAGGAGGTTTCCTAATGTGTGATTCACAACTTTGGTCTGCCCATTAGTCTGTGGGTGGTAAGAACTGCTGAATTGAAGTCGTGTATCAAATCGAGTCCACAAAGTCCACCAAAAGTGACTAATGAACTTCGTGTCATGATCAGAAGTAATGGTCTTGGGGACCTCGTGTAGCCGTATGACCTCCCTGAAGAATATATTCGCCACGTGTGTTGCATCGAGGGTCTTCTTGCATGGGATAAAGTGCGTCATCTTGGAGAAATGATCTACCACCACGAACACCGAATCCATGCCACGTTGTGTTCATGGGAGACCAAGCACGAAATCCATTGATAAATCCTTCCAAGGACCATCAGGCACAGGTAACGGGGTGTAGAGGCCCGTATTCTGAGATTGCTCCTTAGAGGTCTGACAAACATAACAACGTTGTACGACTTTTCCCACATCACATACTAATTACGGCCAGTAATACCGCTCTTCCACAAGAGCTCGCATCTTGTCTCGCCCAAGCTGTCCATCGAGGCCAGCTCCATGTAACTTCTAAATAATCTGTTCCCTCAGAGAACTTCGAGGGATGCACAATCGATTCCCTTTGAAGAGAAAATCATCTTGTATATGAAGGTCACTAGGGTGACCTTCTCGGTATTTCATCCAAGAATCTTTGAAGTCCTCATCCTGGGCATACAACTCCTTGAGACAGTTGAAGCCGACCACCTCGTTACTCATCGTAATAAGTAGTGATGCACGAGGGCTAAGTGTATCAGTCACCTTGTTCTGCTGTCCTGACTTGTGCTTCAGAACGAACGTGAATTTCTATAAAAACGCAACCCATCTAACATGCATATGATTCACATTAATCTGACTATTAATAAACTTTAATGCTTGATGGTAAGTGTACAGAACAAACTCTCTTTGAATCAGATAATGCCGCCAATGTCACAATACCCGAACAACTGCGTACAACTCAAGCTCATAAGTCGACCACTTTTTTCGGGCTTCGATGAGCTTCTACCGGCTTGCCTTCCTGTGATAATACTCCTTCAATTTCGACATATGAAGCATCACACTCAACCTCAAACAATTTATCGAAATTAAGAAGTACCAAGACCGGTGTTATAGACAAACGATACTTGATCTCGTGAAAACTCTTGTCAGCTTTATCAGTCCACTGGAACGGTCCTTTTTTTTTATACAATCTATTATAGGCACGACTATGGTGCTAAAATCTCGCACAAATCGACGATAGAAAGTCACCAACCTGTGAAAACTCTCACCTCATGAATGTTTGTCGGGATCGGTCATTCCCTAATGACTCGCACTTTTTTATCGTCCACACGGATGCCTATGGACGTTACAACAAATCCTAGAAATAACAGGCTGTCAGTTAAAAAAATACACTTCTTCAAGTTGAGGTACAACTTGTTAATTCGTAGGACCTGCAACACCTACCTGAGATGTTTCCTATGCTCCGCCTCATCCTGGTTATATATCAATATATTATCAAAATATACTACCATAAATTAACTAGTGAACGGTTTTAGAACTTGATTTATTAAACGCATAAAAGTACTTGGTTTGTTCGATAGGCTGAAGGGCATGACCAGCCACTCATACAACCCTTCCTTGGTCTTGAATGTCGTTTTCCACTAATCACCGGGTCAGATACGAATATGATGGTACCCGCTCCTTAGATCTAGTTTAGAGAATACCTTCCCGCCTTCTACCATATCGAGCATGTCGTCTAACCATGGTATTGAGAACCGATATTTGATGGTAATTTTGTTGATTGCCCGGCTGTCGGCACACATGTGCCATCTTCTATCTTTTTTTTGGCGTTAATAATGTTAGGACGGCACATGGGCTCATGCTCTCTCTTAAGAGACTGGTCTGAATCAATTCCTCTACTTGCCCCTAAAGTATCTCACACTCCTTCGGATTCATCCAATATGAGGGCGGTTGGGTAGGCTAGCCCTTGGGATGAGGTCTATGTGATGTTGGATGTCCCTCATGGGGGGCAATCCATTAGGTAAATCTTCAGGCTAGACTTCTTTGAATTTTTTTAGCAACGGTCTTAAACTTGGAAGGATGTTTGAGGGTTCCTCTTCATCGCCCTTCACCACTACGGCGTATACCTCGCCAGTTTCCTTGAATTCCTCCATGAAATCCCGAATGGTCAAGAGGGAACTGCCCTCCACTTTAGAGGCTTCAAAGTGGTTCTCTGGTGCCATAGGGGCAGGGATTATTTTTCGACTATTATTAACGAATATGTAGACATTGTCTCATCCTCGATGGGTCGCATCACAGTCCGACTGCTAGGGTCGATCGAGTAGGATGTGACAAGCTTCCATGTCGAGCACGTCAAAAGTATTTGATTCTTATAATATTTGTCAATTGAAACCGAGATAGTGCATTATTCAATTACCTTGGTCTCATTAACCTTTTTTATTCAACCAATTGAGTATGTGGAAAGATGTTTCATCGTTGGTAGCTGCAACTTGTCTGCCATCACTCTTGAGACGATGTTCTCGCTACTACTACTGTCTATGATCACATCATAGACCTTTTCGTTGACAGTGCACCGAGTATGAAATATATTGTGTCGCTGTGGATGTAATTCCTTTCATGAGGTATACAGTAATCGCCTCATAACTAGAAATTCGCCACGATCCTCGCTCGTCACTTCATCGCCACCTTCTATTTCTTCAGTAATTTTTTCATATTCATCAAAGTCATGGTATTCTTCTGCGGCCTCATATTCAGTACCTTCTTCGTTTATAGTCAAGTGTGTTGCGGGACGTTGAGGACAAGTGTTTGATAAGTAGTTTGGTTGGCCACAGCAATAACAATTATTCGACCTTAGTCGAGCATAAGGATTTGGAATCCTACTCGGGTCCACTGTTGTGGGTGCTACACGTTAAGGTCTAGATGAGTCGCTCCCCGTATCACGGTTTGCAGTTGTAGGAGGTTGAGGATGTTCTCCTATTGGATATTTTCCTCCTGCCAGCACTGGATCCTACGTGGGACCCATCACGGGGGGTCGAGTTGAAGGATAGGGATGAGCAGAAACTCTTGCAAGTTGTGTTTCTGCCCTACCTGTCAATTGAACTGCTTCATCCATGGTCCCGACTGGGTACATCTGAACTCGTTCCTGAATTGTCAGTCGCAACCCACCTATAAATTATGCCACTTTCTGTGACTCAAATTCTGACAGATCGTTTCATGTAGTCAATCGCTGAAATTCTTCAGTGTAATATGTGACGGTTCGATTTTCTTATCGGCAATTTTAGTATTGATGAAATAATATCTACTCATAATTACTGGGGAGAAATCGTGATCGAAGAAGACGTTTCATCCATGGCCATGATGAGATGGGCTCCTTGTTCTAGCGGGCTCGTGAGAGTTGTTATTGTTCCCACCATGCAGAAGCACCAGATTTTAATTTAAACGCTACCAATTTTACCCTTTTATGATCTGACACGTCCATATAATAAAAATATCTCTCTACCTCGGCTAGCCAATCTAGAAAATCTTCTATACGTTATAAACTATTAAAACTAGGAAGTTCAGCCTTACCTCAATAGTCTCTTTCAGAACGATCTAGATGATCGCCTCCCATGTATTGGTCGTCGGGCAAAACCTTCATTAAGGTCCTCGTCGCTAGAACTTGAATCATCTGGTGTAGCCCTACGTTTTGCCACTGATAATGCTCTACAAAAATCAGGGTTGTATTGTACAGCAACCGCGGGTGGTGGAGCAACCATAGGTGGTGGGGCACCGCCTAGGGCTCGAGGTAGAAGTAGCGCATACGCATGACGGTCGATGGTTACCTGCAGCCCTTGCGTGGTCAACTGACTCTCCTGGTGGAAAGCTTCCATTCTTTCCAAAAGATAACGAATCTCTGGATCACCGTTCATATGATTTTGATTTATACCTTCATTGTTTGCCATCAGCCCGAGGGGAATCCTCGCTTTGATACCAATTAACGCAGGGATGAATGTAATGAGGTCGATCACCGTCTTCCTCAAGAGGATAACTACTCCGAATCCACGGAGCTTCTCTGGACTCCGCATAAAGACTTCTCGAATCCGCGAGGAAAGAAAGTAGAAAATAGAAATAAATTCTAATAAATTTAAAATTGATTAATTAATTCCAATAAACGAGTTCATAACCCTTGAAATAGGGATACTGTTCACTTCCCAAGTGCAGGGTTGTGATGTAGTAATAACTCGGTAAGACCGAGGTCGAATCCCAAGGGACTGAAACTTGTACATTATCTAAAACTAACTAGAACTAGAACTAAGGTAAGATGAAATCTAAACTAAATGTAATTTGAGGAATAATAGTGAAAATATTAATCTAAAATTTATAGAAATCAGAGGAAAGGAAACTAGGGATTCAGAGGATCCACTTGTAGAGATCAGAGAGATCTTATGCCTGCTTCAAAAATCACGAAAATTACTGAACTGCCATTGATCTAGTTTTCAAAGAGATGAAAGGTATATGAATTAGAATGGATTCCATCACCAAACCATGCCTAAGAGACTATGACAAACAATAGAATTAAACTAATTACCAACCCATCACATGTATGAAGGTTAGGAAGGGTACCGACATCCGACCATGCCCAGTAGACTATGGTGAACAACAGGGCTTCCTGACGTCATAAACATAAAGGAGAAAAAGGACATGCTCCAAGCCATTGTAGACCCATTATAATTTCAGTCATAACAGACCATTAAAGACTAAACAAAACATACCATTAATAATCAATTAAAATCAACGTCAATTCATGAATTAAAATTAAATTAAAAACATAAAATAAAATCTCCCATCTCACTACAAGCTTCACCCCTTAGCCCTAGCTAAGGGGTTTTAGCCTGATATGATGTGGCCAAAATTCAAAATAAACTAAAAGAAAAAGAAGAAGAAAAGAAAGAAAAAGAAAAGAAAAAGAAAAAAATCTCTCTCTCCTCCTCTCCCACGTCCAAGCTCGAGCCCTCTGTTGAATGAATGCTCCCCACGTCCAAAACCTCCTTATATAGCTGCTGGAGTAGTGAAAATCGGATTTGGAAAGCTATGCATGCCCAATGAAAGCTTTTTCGCAGCCAAGTTCGGTGCCTTAAAAATCGTCACTTTCCTCGCTCAAATTTCAAAGAAATATCATTCCTTAGGATTTTCTTGGGTCCTCTACATGATAGACGGTTCAGATCTGTCATATGATCAAAGATGGTGGGCCACAACCGCCTGAAAAAGTCAGTTTTTGCGGATGTGCGAAACCTTTCGCACCATTTCACTGTTGTGATCGGTGGGCCCCACAGAAGCATTTTATGAAAAGTCCACCCCGTCTATTGCATTCAGAACGAAATTTCAGTAAAGAATAGGTAGTTTTGAACATCCATTGCCGCTACTCAGAGAAGAAATCACAAAAAGACCAGATTTGAATGCTACAGGGCAGCCCTTTTGTGGCCCCTGTATCTCACACATGTGCTTGCGTTGATGAAAAGTGTAAACATGGTTTTCTAGTGCTCGCGGCTGTCTACACGGTGGACGGCTTGGATCATCCATACATATCATGGGTGGGGCCCACAACCGTTCGCAAAATGGCCAGTGGCCGTTCGTTTCCTTTTAGGAAACTGGTCAAGCGCTGCACTGATGCGGGTCAGCATTGCTGACCGCGTTAGCTGAAATTGGTGCACGGCCAGTGTACATGTACACTATGCACACTCAGGCTAAAGTGGAGTCCATTATGATGTTTTAAAGGAATCTGCTCCGTCCATCCTCTTCCTCATATTATTTTAACCATCGAGAACAATTTTGAAGTAGTTCCAGATATCAGGTGGGCCCCACTTAATGAATTAAGGGGCTGATCAGTCCGTTGGCCCACTTTTAAAGGTCTTCAATAGCTGAAATTTGACGTGTATGGTTCATTTATAGTCCTCAGGCCATGTATGAAGTTCTAAGCTGATCGGATGGTGAGAACCTTGTGATCTTGTATTCTGAGCCAATTTCGGGCCACTTGAGCCTCAGTTTCTCAATTTCCTCGAATTTTTGGCGTGTAATTCCGTCGACCTTGGTTCCATGAAGTCTTTCCCTTGCCTTAGTGTCGTCAGAGCATTAAATCCATGCTTTTAGCCTCTTATTTCAGTTCAAGCTCGTAATTACACCTTGCAGCACAAACACGGTTAAAACGGGCCATTAAACAGTATCTTGTTCGTAAATCTAGGCAATAAATGGGGTCTGATTTGTAATATTTGACCCTCAACACAACCCCCAACCAGCATCTTGTTAGTCCCTAGCAAGGTATGCGAAAAATAAGTTGAGAATTATAGGACGGTTTCTATGAACTTAAATGATTTTTGAAAAACTATCCAAATCCCAGAATTCTAAAATTCATGAATGTTAGATATTACTTTCTCCTGGACTTAAGCACTTGGTAGATTTCATAATCAAGTTCAAAGTATTACTCCATCAATTAGAATAATTCTAAACATTGAGTTTCATGGGTGTATAGTGTAATCTTGGCTTATCGACATTAAAATTCACTTCTCTATTTCAGGATCTCATTAGTAACCAGCAAGAGAATTTATGAAAACAAAAACTTACCTCACAAATCTTCTTGTCATTCTTTCAACTTTTGATTTTTTTCATTAAAAGTACATCAAGAAGGAGAATCAAAGCCTCACTTATAAGGAGCAAACCTATGGTGAAGACTGTACACCCTACCCTTTTCACATATCATCCATGGGGAAACAAATCTTTACTTGTAGGGAGCAAACCTATGGTGAAGATTATTCACCCAGCCTTTTCCAAAGGTATCCTTTTTTTTTTTTTTTTTTTTTTTCATATCAATCCTTTTAGGCAAATATTCCAGGCTAGTTCCTTTCATGCTTACTAATTACCAAATTAACCTTTCAATATCAAACTAAAACCTTAATGTGAAAATGAGATGTGATGTGTGAAATCATGGCTTAATCAGTGTTTACAACTTCTAATTCTGAATTAACAATTCAAACATAACTATGAAATTTAACAGACACTGAATCCAAGATTCATAAATTACCAACATCACCCGTCTTGAAATTCTAAATTAGGGATATCTGTCAAAATCACTTTAAATTCACAGGAATTTTCAGAAAAATTTTAAAAATTTTCACAATTTTTACTCAAGGCTAAGAAAGCTAAGAAAACACTGATTGGGTTACCTAATCTTCCACCCCCAACCTAAAATCTACATTGTCCTCAATGTAAAAGATATAAACATGCAATGCACATGGGACAACGAAAGTAAAGTGATGGAAGGATAATACCTGGATAACGAATCGAGAGAGATTTCTCAATAGATCACTGGGAGAAAGCAGGTTAGTACGAGAGAGAAAGAACAAAACAAAAATAATAAAAATAAAATCCTACATATACCACTTTCGTAGGTACTCTCGATTGCATTTAGCGTATGCAACAAGCCTTTAAACCCTAGGTTACCCCTAATAGACGAGTTGTAGTCTCGTGAGGGTTTACAGTAATGTTACCTACAAACATTGAATTGATCATGCCGCAAGATTCCTCTTCCGGCCAATATCTTGATAAGTTTCTCAGTAAGTTCCTCAACAGGATCATCCAAAAGCCCTTTTTACGATAGGCTTGGGTGCCATGGAGTATGACTTTCCAGAGAGACTTATGTACCTCATAAGAAATCTTCCATTGAATTGCTTGAGGTATCCGTAATATATACGATTCACCTATGACAGAAGAAGTTTCAACGTTAGTATTGCATGGTGAATCAGAGACTACAAGTAAATAAAGTTTAGAAAACTTTCTAAGAAGTGATGTAGTCTCAACACATTCTGAAGCTCCAAACTTCGGTTGGATTTTCAGCTCCTCTTCCTTTTCTGGTAGACGTTTAGGCTCAAAGGAAGATCGGGTTTCAGAATAAGGGTTTTCTCGGTCAGTGATGACTACCGAGATGTTGTCTCGCAAGGCATCCGCTTTGTATCTTAACATGGGATCGTTTGAAACTACAAAGTGTGTCAAGCAATCCTAAGAGTTAGGAAGTTCAATTGAAAGTGACTTATTGTGGCTTGTGATGATCTGCGCAAAGAATCCATCATCCTTGAAAGTAGATGGAGGTACGCTCTCTTGCTCCAGTCCTGCATAGACAGATTGAAGATCAATAGGTGAAGCATTGATGTCATCACTCTGTTCATTGAAATTACTCAATCGAGGCGTTGAATTGTCAAATGTGTACAGCTCAGATGGTGGCCTCAACTGAGTAGTTTCAAATTCCAGAGTCGTAATGGACAACTCCTTCTTCTCCCGAATCATATCATCATTCAATTTAGGGGAGTGGTCCAAACATGTTTCACAAGAGTTAGAAGGGTTGGTCATGAGGGGCTCATCCTCCATCTTTAAATTAGACATGTCAAGTGATGGGAGTGGCTCATTATGACTGACCACTTCATGTACATCTTGATCATTAATCTGGACTAAACTTGAGAGGGATTCTAGGGGGACTGTGGCTGCACATTCAGGATTGCAATCATGTTCTAGTCCAGTGCAGTGCACATTTGGAATGGAATCACTTTCCTCACATTCTACACCTAGCATGGGTTGAGATTTGCATAAACTAACCCCTTCCTCATCATTGAAATCTTGTGTGTCATGTAAGGAAGGTGTGTCATCATCAATGTATTTAAAAGATACCCATGTATCTTCACCATTCTTTTAAACAGTCATCAAGATCGACTCTTCGGGAAATTGAACTATATGCTCATTAATGGAATCCAACTCCTCATTCCAAATTCCAGATTCTTTCAAAAGTGAGTGCGGATCACTTTCCTTGCATTGTATTTCTGGATTGGGTTGTGGTTGGGATGAGAAAACCTCCTCTATCTTTTCAAGTCGCGACATGAGTATTTCCACTGCGTTTCGAATTTCCTCAAGACAGGCCATGTCACTCTGATATGAATCCTCTTGGATCATTTTTGGTTGGATCTCAAAGGTAGGGGATCCAAGAGAATAATCATTATAACATGTTGTTGGTTCATTTTCTCAATTTTTATGTTTCCACTGGTTATAGTCATACGAATCATAGGTGGGAGAATTTGATGGTTGGTAATACTTATTATCACTCATGATATAATCACGCAGTATTTTCTTTTTATCGGATGAATGATAATAATTCTCACAACCATACTTATGATAACCCCAACACTCAAGTACTATTCTTTTAATCCGTGGGGTGTAATTATTCTCCTGCATATAATCACGTAAGGACTTCTTAATCGGTGGATTTTTATATTCTGATCGGTTCTCGATGATAGTTTCAGAAAAGTTTTGAGACATAGGTTGATTTATATCATCATCATCCTAAAATAAGTTATTCTTCTCAGCATACTGACGTTGCCACTCGTGCATATACATGATGAAACCCTTAACTTGAATTTAATCGTATGAAAAATAGAAGAGAATGTCCTACAGCAAAGTGAAAAGTAAGAGGGGGAGAAGTTAGAAAGATGTTACCATACTAGAGATTCATATATTAAGATCCTGCAAAATAAGACAAAACAAGTTAGTTTCTAAAAAGAGAAAGTCTAGGATTAGAAAATCTCTAAAAATAAAACCCTAATTATAAAAATAGAAAAAATAAAAAAATTAGAAAGATATCACCAAATTAGAAGTTCCTATCTCAGAATCCTACAAAACAAGAAAGACAAGTTAGTTCTAAAAAAAATCAGAAAAATCTAAACCTAAAACTGAAGTTAGTAAACATCCTAATCTTAAACTAACCCTAAAACTAATTAATTTCAGAAAGCGTAGCCGTCAGTCCCCGGCAACGGCGCCAAAAACTTGTTCACTCCCCAAGTGTAGGGTTGTGATGTAGTAATAACTCGGTAAGACCGAGGTCGAATCCCAAGGGACTGAAACTTGTACGTTATCTAAAACTAACTAGAACTAGAACTAATGTAAGATGAAATCTAAACTGAATGTAATTTGAGGAATAATGGTAAAAATATTAATCTAAAATTTATAGAAATCAGAAGAAAGGAAACTAGGGATTCAGAGGATCCACTTGTAGAGATCAGAGAGATCTTATGCCTGCTTCAAAAAATCATGAAAATTACTGAACTGCCATTAATCTAGTTTTCAAAGAGATGAAAGGTATATGAATTAGAATGGATTCCATCACCAAACCATGCCTAAGAGACTATGACAAACAATAGAATTAAACTAATTACCAACCCATCACATGTATGAAGGTTAGGAAGGGTACCGACATCCGACCATGCCCAGGAGACTATGGTGAACAACAGGGCTTCCTGAAGTCATAAACATAAAGGAGAAAAAGGACATGCTCCAAGCCATTGCAGACCCATTATAATTTCAGTCACAACAGACCATTAAAGACTAAACAAAACATGCCATTAATAATCAACTAAAATCAACGTCAATTCATGAATTAAAATTAAATTAAAAACATAAAATAAAATCTCCCATCTCACTACAAGCTTCACCCCTTAGCCCTAGCTAAGGGGTTTTAGCCTGACATGATGTGGCCAAAATTCAAAATAAACTAAAAGAAAAAGAAGAAGAAAAGAAAGAAAAAGAAAAGAAAAAGAAAAAAAATCTCTCTCTCCTCCTCTCCCACGTCCAAGCTCGAGCCCTCTATTGAATGAATGTTCCCCACGTCCAAAACCTCCTTATATAGCTGCTGGAATGGTGAAAATCGGATTTGAAAAGCTATGCATGCCCAATGAAAGCTTTTTCGCAGCCAAGTTCGGTGCCTTAAAAATCGCCACTTTCCTCGCTCAAATTCCAAAGAAATATCATTCCTTAGGATTTTCTTAGGTTCTCTACATGATAGACGGTTCAGATCTGTCATATGATCAAAGATGGTGGGCCACAACCGCCTGAAAAAGTCAGTTTTCGCGGATGTGCGAAACCTTTCGCACCATTTCGCTGTTGTGATCGGTGG
Source organism: Magnolia kwangsiensis (assembly GCA_037074715.1). NCBI lineage: Eukaryota > Viridiplantae > Streptophyta > Magnoliopsida > Magnoliales > Magnoliaceae > Magnolia > Magnolia kwangsiensis. The sequence goes on along the minus strand of CM073582.1, from coordinate 111,630,668 downwards.
GCCCTACAGAAGCATTTTCTAGAAAATCCACCCCGTCCATTGCATTCAGAACGAAATTTCAGTCAAGAATAGGTAGTTTTGAACATCCATTGCCGCTACTCAAAAAAGAAATCACAAAAAGACCAGATTTGAACGCTACAGGACAGCCCTTTTATGGCCCCTGTATCTCACACATGTGCTTGCGTGGATGAAAAGTGTAAATATGATTTTGTAGTGCTCGCGGCTGTCTACACGGTGAACGGCTTGGATCATCCATACATATCATGGGTGGGGCCCACAACCGTTGGCAAAATGGCCAGTGGCCGTTCATTTCCTTTTAGGAAACTGGTCAAGCGCTGCACTGACGCGAGCGTTAGCTGAAATTGGTGCACGGCCAGTGTACATGTACACTATGCACACTCAGGCTAAAGTAGGGTCTATTATGATGTTTTAAAGGAATCTGCTCCGTCCATCCTCTTCCTCATATTATTTTAACCGTCGAGAATAATTTTGAGGCAGTTCCAGATATCAAGTGGGCCCCACTTAATGAATTAAGGGGCTGATCAGTCCGTTGGCCCACTTCCAAAGATCTTCAATAGCTAAAATTTGACGTGTACGGTTCATTTATGGTCCTCAGGCCATGTATGAAGTTCTAAGTTGATCGGATGGTGAGAACCTTGTGATCTTGCATTCTGAGCCAATTTCGGGCCACTTGAGCCTCAGTTTCTCAATTTTCTCGAATCTCTGGCGTGTAATTCCGTCGATCTTGGTTCCCTGAAGTCTTTCCCTTGCCTTAGTATCGTTAAAGCATTAAATCCATGCTTTTAGCCTCTTATTTCAGTTCAAGCTCGTAATTACACCTTGCAGCACAAACACGGTTAAAACGGGCCATTAAACAGTATCTTGTTCGTCAATCTAGGCAATAAATGGGGTCTGATATGCAATATTTGACCCTCAACAGATACCAAGTAATGAGAGAGAAATCAGAAGCAAACTACAAATAAAACTCCTAAAATTCGCGACTTACTATAAATAGCAAGCTTACTATTTATAGACGGTCATGATGTCTACTAGTGCGCAAGGTTTTCAGCCAAAAATAGTAAGTGTCCTATTTGGCTTCACAAAACCGTTCTCCTAATTATTCTAAGCTCTTTTCACGTTGGGTGCAACTCCTAAAGCCCGACGGATGAAGAGTTATAATCAAACTAAAACTTACTATTTATAGTAAAAACGAAATTAAAACAGGGAAACGACCATCGATCCAGGGGTATTTTGCAAATCCGGCTTGCATAACACGGTGTAGCAGGATTGGTTGGCTAAAGTAGCTCGTTCTACCCAAAAATCATACATTTTACGCCCAATAACTCATTCCGGATTGTGAGATACGCCTGATCTAAGGTCCGATGGTCCAGATCACTTCTGTCGTTGACCGGCCCTTTTCTGATCCATCTTGGCCATGAAACTATCCGCGACCCGCTCTACATCGGCATTAATGGCAGAGAAGACTGTACAGAAGCACAAAGGTGCCCACAATCTGAGCACCCAAACCTCCATTGTTGTATCAATGCCTCACAACATTGCTCCCCACCCCCCCCCCCCCCCCCCCCCCCCACTGGCAGAAAAAAAAAATAATAATAATAATAATTCTGCTAAGGGCCCTCTTGGAACATTTTGACCACACCAGCCCCACAATTTGGCCCCAAGCATCACCATGTAGAAACCAGCCCTTGCCAGGGACAGTTTCCTAGCCAGCAACAGCCCATAGGTCAAAGCTGGGTTTTGGTGTTCACCTGAAATCCCAGACGTACGATAGACCAAGGCAAAGATCAGGCTACCAAAGGCCCATGCAATCCTCTGAATATACCCACACTAGCACACATGGTAGGTGTCCTTTTGATACCCATGGCAGTAAGGATGGTAATGCAGAGGAATAGGAAGGTAACCATGAAATCTGCAATCCCAGCCTATAGGGACAGCAACACAGCAACAAGACAAGGCCTATGAGGAGTCACCACCAGCGCCCTTGTTAGAGCCTGGTGACACACATACCCCACATACTCACGCCTAAGTGGAATTTCACCACCTATGGGTACTCGAACCCTTGACCCGGTGTTGAAACTCCTAAGAGTCTACCACCGGAGCAAGAGTAAGGACCCAACCTCTGTGAGAACTTGTTTGCTCCCAGCTTCTCATGACTATAGCTATTTCCTTTCATGGCTCTGTAAATTGACAATATAAATAGATATGCTAGTTTTGGAAGGTTAACATTCTCTAATTGAGATGAATTTTTCAAGGTGGCCTATAAATATGAGATGAACCTAACAAACGGTCAATACCAATGATTTGATTCTCTGCTTCTAAAAGCACTGTGGCACACTAAGGCCATGTCTGGATCCCAAGGATTCCATTCCAAACAATGGAAAAGGAAATTAAACAGTTTTCCTTTGATGTTTACAACTTGTCTTGTTTAGTTAATAAAGAAATAGATATGGATTACCCAAGGGTAAATATACTTAGATGATTTATATATATCATGTTTTTTCAGTGTATAATGATATATATTCAACTTGCAGAATCTTGCCAAGCAGAAAATGCTTGCATGTGATGACTGGATCCGTATCTTGAAGTCAGTGGTGGCAGTTTGAATTTGCTTCTTTGGTGGTTTGATCATCTACTCCATTGTTATTGTTATGCGCAGAGAGAATGTGGAAAACTTTGAATTTAGTGTTTGAACAATGATTTATATTTTGTTGGAACGAAAATTGTTATTTTCAAAGAATGAATTGTTAGATATCAGATAAAAAAAATGCCGTGTACGACGTGAACAACTAGCTGCCTATCTTGGGATTCACAGCTGCATTATCGCATACACCCTGCAGTTGATCGTGCTGGTTCATTGCGGCATTTTCACAAACACCTAGCATCTTATCTCGCTGATTCGACCGTGCTACATACGCTGGCCCCTCTGTCTTGGTTAATACCTGCCTTTCCTTTCGAGATGGAAAAGTCTCGTCTGAGTAGCGTAAGCAGCGGACTATATGACCATTCCCTATCTAAACGACACGTGTTGGAAGAACATCATACAAACGAACGGACGCTACGTGAACGGAAGAGTTCATGTAGATGGGTCTACCTCGTTCATCAGCTGGCGATTATATGACCATTCCCCATCTAAACGACATGTGTCGGAAGATCACATCATACGAACGAACGGACACTACATAAACGGAAGAGTTCAAATGGATGGGGTTCACCTCGTTCATCAGCTGCACCATCCCAAGTTAGGCCTAGTCACACTGGCGGACCTCTTCATAGGACACGTAAAATCTGCCTAAATACTCTTTAAATTCGGTGTGGTCCACAAGTAGACTCTCTACTTGAGGTTATAAATATTAGAAACGCCGATCGTTAAAATTGTCTAGAATTTAAAGAATTCCATCATGCATGCTCCCTCATGGAATAGCTAGAATAGAAACGCCGATCATTAAAACTGTCTAGAATTTATACAGGGTGCCATGCTTTTTAAATATATTCTGTCCCATTCTCAAGATGCATCCATTTAGGAGGATGAATGGACACCGCACCGAGATGAATGTTTTATATCTATGTTGTCCTTTTTTTTAAATTTTTTTTTTTTTTTTTAAAGATCATATGAAAACATAGAGCCAACAGAAAAAGAAATGAGCCCAAGTGGACCACACAATAAAAAACAGTAGAGATTGAATGCCTACCCTTAAAATTTTCTTAGTGGCTATAAAAGTTTTGCATCAAGATGATATTTGTATTTTCCTTTCATCCGTGTCTGTGTGACCTTATGAACAGCTTGGATCTCAAATAAGCATCATGGTGGGCCCTATGTAGGTTTCAACTGTAGGCGCCTACCCGTTTATTTTAGCTTTGGATTTGCTTACTTTTTTGTTCATATCTTAAATGAAATGTAAAAATATAGCTATTTGGGTCTAGTTTAATCATAGCTTAGGGTTTTACAAATTTGAAGTTCTTGTTATAGTTTTCTTATTACTAATGTCTGTGTGGAATAATACTTCATTTATGAATGTGAAACCGACTCTCTCCCTTGCCATCCGGTGAAAAAATTTTCTATCAGATTGATGGAAAGACTAAAACAGTGTCGATGTCAACGAGTAGCGACACCAAAACGTTCCAGCAAACAATAAAAAAAATTAAGTCAACACTGTTTTGATGCCTCAAATAAGCACCGTTCTAGCCAAAATGTTTTATGACAAGTTGGACATGCTCCTATAAGGCTTCACATGGGTTTTGAGCCAAATTCAAGCTAATTATGGCTACAGAACCCTTGTTAACCTTGCTTGACCCCAACTGAGTTAGAATCGGGGCTATTAAGTTTTGGTGTGTCAATAAAGCTCTGTTTGAGCTGATATATGGCTAACACTTCTAACACGGTCCATCTGTTGCGCAGCATGCCAACAACACCGGTGAACCAAGATCCAATCTCAAGTCTCACCAACAAAATGATAAATGAGAAGAAATATAATCTAGAAGAAGAATCAAAGCAAGCCCACAAACCACAAGACAAAATATACGTGAAAAAACCTCGAACAAGGGTAAAAAAACCACGAGCGCAAACTTGCACTACGAAGAAAACGAGATTACAATCAATATACTAACCTTCTTGATGCTCCCATACACAGAGATAGCCATTTTCTCCCTTGGATGTGTACAAAACCCTTTTCCCTTTACAATCCAAAGCCCTAGAATATTTTAGAAAACCCTAGAATAACCTTTGAAATACCTTGGAATACACCCCAATCCTGCATACACCCTTTTATATAAGTTTAGAAAGAATAGAGTCAAAATAGGAAACAAAAAAACTATAAGTAGATTCAGAATAGGAAACAAAAAAACTGTGGCTCCACATCTCAACAATCTCCCACTTGGAGACACATTGCCATAAGCCTTCATTTTTTTTACATCTGGAGTACACCACCTTCCCGTTTTCAAGCTTGAAGACCAATCAAAGATGAACAGAGCTTCAGCTTCTCTCGTGGGACCGCCTTAATCAGCATATCTGAAGGATTCTCACTTGTGTGAATCTTCTCTAGAGCAATCGATCCATCTTCCAGTAACGAGCGTATAAAGTGATATCTGATGTCAATACGCTTAGTCCTTGAATGAAAGGCTGAATTCTTAGCCAAGTGTATTGCACTCTGACTATCACTGTACAGCTTGTAATTTGCTTGCTTCTTACCCAACTCTTCCATGAAACCTTGCATCCATACCATCTCCTTGCACGTTTCTATAGCTACAATATATTCTACTTTCGTTGTACTAATAGATACTATCTTCTATAATTAAGAGACTCAACTGACTGCAATACTATCCAAAGTAAAGACATAACCTGTAGTCCTTTTTCTACTGTCGATATCTCCTACTAAATCTGAATCTACGTAGCCCTTCTGATCCGCCATAGCACAGTCCTATATCTACAGTACCTACCAGCTATCTGAGGATTCACTTCACAGCTTCCCAATATTCCTTCCCGGGGTTGTTCATGAACCTGCTAACAACTCTCACTGCTTGAGCAATGTTTAGCCTCGTGCTCACTATAGCATACATGAGACTCCCAATAGCTGACGCGTATGAGACTTTGGCCATGTAGTTCCGTTCCTCCTGCGGCTTCGCACTTTACTCCTTAGAAAGCTTGAAGTGATTTGCCAATAGAGTGCTAACCGGCTTAGCACCTCCCATATTGAATAGATCAAGTACCTTGGATATGTACTCTGCCTATGACAAAACCAGTTTTTTATTTTTCCTATCACGTTTTATCCTTATGCATAGGATTTGTTTTATAGCTCCTAAATCCTTCATGAAAAATTCTCTAGACAGTTATTTTTTGAGATCTGAGATATCCTTCATGCTTGATCCGACCACAAGCATATCATCAATGTATAGAAGAAGGATGATGTACGACATATCAAACTTCTTCAAATAACAACAGTGGTCTGCATGACATCTCCTAAAACCGTTTCCTGACATGAAACTATCAAACTTCTTGTACCACTGTCTCGGGACCTGCTTCAGGCCATATAGACTTTTCTTCAGTCTGCACACCTTGTTCTCCTGTCCTTGTGCTACGTATACTGTCGGTTGATGTATATATATATCTCTTCTTTAAGGTCTCCATGAAGAAAAACTGTCTTAACATCTAGCTGCTCTAGATGTAAGTCTTCTATAGCCACTATATTTAAGACCATACGAGTTATAGACATTTTCACTACTGATGAAAATATTTTGGTGAAGTCGATACATGCCTTTTGTTGAAACCCTTTCACAACCAATCTGACCTTATATCATTTTGAACCATTTTGCTCCTCATTCAGTCTATAAACTCACTTTTTATGAAAAACTTTCTTACCTTTAAGTAGAGTGACTAGCTCTCATGTACGATTTGACTCAAGAGAATCCATCTTATCATCCATGACCTACTCCCACTTAACCTTTGTATCTGACTGTAATGCGTCTTTAAAACACTCTGGTTCACCATTATCTGTCAGCATAGATAATGTAAGAAGGGTGAGTATCGGACCGTGGGTCTCCTCTCCCGAGTAAATCTTTTCACAACCGGTGTCTTCGGCTCTGCGTCATCATTCTCGACTTGTGGCACTATAACACCCGTGTCCAATAACTCTTCCAACTCTACAAATTCTTTTTCATTAGCCTTATTTTGCTGCACACTGTCCTTATGCATCATCTTTTTCATTGAAGACCACGTGCTTGCTTCTGATGATTTTTTGGGTCTCTATATCTCAAAACCTGTAGCCAAAATCATGTTGTCTGTAGCCTATAAACGTGCACTTCTTGGACTTCGCATCTAGATTGTTCCTGTGCTCTGCATCAATGTGAACATATGAAGTGTAACCGAACACTTTGAGATGTGTAAGGTTCACTTCTTTAGCAGTCCATATTTCTTCTAGTAGCCCACCATCCAATGGTGCTGTGGGACTTCTGTTGATGAGATATGTGGCAGTATTCACAGCATCTGCCCAAAAAATCTTAGGCAACCCTACATGTAGCCTCATACTCCTAACGCGCTTAAAGATAATTTTGTTAATGCGCTCAGCCACACCATTCTGTTGCATTGTCCCTCGAATCATTTTCTGATATTTGATACCATTTGCTACACAATATTCATCAAACCTCTTATCACAGTACTCTCTCCGATTATCTAATCTGAGACATTTTACTGTTTTACCTGTCTCGTTTTATACCATTACTTTCTACTTCTTAAATACTTCAAATATATCAGATTTATGCTTTAAAAAATAAATCCATAATTTTCTACTAGCATCATCAATAAATGAAAGAAAATAACCTGAACCACCAAGAGATGATACCTGTGCCGGTATCCACATATCAGTGTGTACAAGCTTCAACAGATGCGTCTTCGGAGCACGTCCTGTTTTCTTGAAACTTACCCTCTTTTACTTGCCATATATGCAGTTCTCGCAAAATTTCAAGTCGATAGACTTCAACCCTAGTAGTTTTCCTTTTGATAATAGCACTTTCATCTCTTTCTCACTCATATGTCCAAACCTCTGATGCCATAACTGTCCATTTACCATAACTGCCCATTCACTCTAGTTGATGCGACTGCGAGTGAACTATATGATTCTAAAGTTATGTATAAAGTACATTCCTTCTTACCTCAAGATATCACCTAGTCACCTTATGTGATCTTCCAGGAATCACTTGTGAATGTCGTTACATATCTAGTATCGGCCAACTTCCTCACCGAGATCAAGTTTCGTCTCAAACTCGGTACATGTCTGACGTCCTTCAATTTTAATGTCGTTCCGTCTTTCTGACTTATATGAACGTCTCCCTTTCTAATAATACTGCATAGTTCATTATCACTCAGGTAGACTCTCCCGAAGTTACCTGACACATAGTCACGCACAACTTCCTTATATGGAATGACATGAAACAAAACACCCAAGTCTATAACCCAATACTCATTCCTCACATCGAGAGACAAGATCAATGCATCTGTTTCACTCTCTTCAGATAGATTCATTGAATCCTTCCCACCTTGAAAACTTCCTTCTTCTTTCTTAAGTGCATTGCAATCACATTTCATGTGCCCCTTCTTCACGCAATGTCAACACTCGTCTTTGTCTTTTGGTCCCTTAGACTTTTTCCTCTACTTAGAACGTCCGTATTTATTGTCTCCTTTGTTCAGCGATTTTCCTCTTCCTTCAATGTTTAGAGCATTCCCTGAATCCCCTGAAACTCCTAATGCCTTTCTTCTAGATTCTTCGCTGAGAATTAGACCGACCACATTATCAAATTTCAGATTTATCGACCTTGAAGAATTACTCACAGCAATCACCAAACCATCCCAACTGTCTGACAAACTGGACAAGATCAATAACGCCCTGACCTCATCCTCAAAAGTGATGCCAACGAATTCCAACTAGCTCGTGACTTTATTGAACTCATTTAGATGTTCAGCCATGCTCTCACTATTTGACATCTTTATGTTGAAGAGTGATGAACCTTATTGGACGCTGCGGGTTTTTTATACATCGTGGCTAGAGTCTGCATTAATTCTTTTGTGGACTTCACCTTGAATATATTAAAGGCGGCGCTCTTAGATAAAGAGAGTCGGATCGTTCTTAAAGTCTTCCGATCCAATAAAGCCCATTCATCATCCGTCATCTTCTCTGATTTCTTCTCTTTTTCTCTTAATATAGAGGTCCTTCTAATACAAATAATCATCCATCTGTATCTTCCAGAAGGCAAAGTTTGAACCATTAAACTTTTCGATTCTAGTTTTTTCTTCTTCCGTCATCACTCTCATTAAAACTATACTAATAGCTCTAATACCAGTTGTTGCGTAGCACGCCAATAATGCCAGTGAACCAAGATCCAATCTCAAATCTACCCACAAAACGATATACAGGAAGAAATATAATATAGAAGAAGAATCAAAGCAAACTAGCAAACCACAAGACAAGATATACGTGGAAAAACTCCAAACAAGGGTAAAAAACCATGGGTGCAAACTTTCACTATGAAGAAAATGAGATTACAATCAATATACTAACTTTCTCGATGCTCTCATGCACAGAGATAGCCCTTTTCTCCATTGGATGTGTAGAAAACCCTTTGCCCTTTACAACCTCAAGCCCTAGAATATTTTAGAAAACTCTAGAATAACCTTTGGAATACCTTGGAATACACCCCAATCCTGCATACACCATTTTATATAAGTGTAGAAAGAAGTAGAGTAGGAATAGGAAACCAAAAAACTGTAAGTAAAGTTGAAATAGAAAACAAAAAAACTGTGGCTCCACATCTCAACACCATCAATTCGAGCCAATCTAACCTATTTATGGCCATTGAACCTTACATGACCCCGCTTGACCCTACTCGAGCCTTAATCGGGTCCACTCCGTTTAGGCACTTCCAACGATCTCGGTTCAGGCCAAAATTTTACTGACACATTGGAACTGGTATTAGAATGCTCCACTCCAGTTTCAAGAAGAATTGGAGCCAATTGAGACCATAAATCCTAGTTGACCCCACCGGAGCCTAAATTGGGTCTACTAAGTTTTAACGCCTTTTCGGTGCGTCCAATGTGGTCTTATGAGGCTTGACACCAGTTTTGAACCGAATCCAACCCAATTAAGGCCACTGAACCCTATATGACCACACTTGACCCCTCCCAAGCTGAAATCGAATCTACTACATTTCCGTGCCTCTAACTAGACTTGTTCCAACTGAAATTTTACTAACATGTTGGACATGATATTAGGAGGCTTGACAGTAGTTTCAAACAAAATCTGTGATAGTAAGGCCACCGAACCCTAGATGACTTGCGTGACCCCTCTTTAGCAAGAATCGGGTCTACTAAGTTTTGGAGCCTTGCAGAGATACATTTATTAGGTGACTATAACATAGGAAACAATGATGATTGGCCATTAATGAGTCAAAAAAGTCCACGATAAAGTTGATATTTGTTTATTAACTTCATCAAGGGATATGTAATATTCGCAATAGATTTGATGGCACATAAACAGTAAGTAAACATTTACATGAATCATTAGAAGTTTAAATGATACAACACTCAATCTCCACTGATTTCTAGATTATGGACCACCGGATATTTAGATCTTTTTAATTCTTTGCCAAATCCACTAAAATGATTTGAAAAAAAAAAAATGGATGAACATAATAGATATAGAAAACATACATCGAGGTTGGCCCCACGGTAAGGGGTTGGATAGTCTTCAGCATGACAGCGGATGCAACTAAAATGCTCTCCTCACGTACGAGTATACTTGTACGTGGGAACGGAAACGGATTGGCTACTCCCCTGCCACCAGCCAATGGCTGGTGGTCGGTGCTCTGTGGGCCCCACCATGATGTATGTGTTTCATCCATGCCATCCATCTATTTTTATAGATCATTTTAGTGCATAATACCAAAAATGAGGTATATAAAAATATCAAGTGGACCACATTACAGGAAAAAGTGTTAAATCAACGTCAACCATTAAGGGGGAGTTTTGGATCAAGCTGATCTTTGTTTTTTTTCCCCTTCATCTAGGTTTGTATTACCTAATCAACAGATTGGATGTGAACTAAAAAGTTTGTATTACCTAATCAATAGATTGGATGTCAACTAAAAAGTACAGTGGGCATTAGGAGGATTTTAATGGTGGATATCCAAGCACTATTATTTTCTTGTGGTGTGGTCCACCTGAGATTTATATACCTCTCATTTCTTGGTTCAAGCTATAAAATGGTCTGTAAAATGTATGAATGGCATAGATGAAATACTTACCTCATGGTAGGGCCCATATAGCACCGACCACCAGCCACCTGGCTTGTGGTAGGGGAGTATTCAATCCGTTTCCGTGGAAACATACATACGTAAGCCCAGCACTTCTTATCTTCATTATCCATGCCACCCAATGAATTTTACTGGAAACAATGTAAAGTGGCTAAAATTTTGAAGTACATAGAAAGATCAACAGGACCAGAGGGGACAGATGACTTTTAATGATGTACGAACTGCACACTGCTAAATCTTCGTACGGCCCACCAATAACCTAAAAGGACAGGAGCAAAAGTATGAGCGGTGGTGTGTAGCACACCAAGGAACCTGCTTCCGACTTCCTCATGCATCCTTAATTTTGGTGGACCCCAATTGAAAATCCGAACCGTCCACCATTTTCACCGTCTAATTTTATGGTGTGGGCCAATAACCCAAGCAGATTCAATATAAAGGTTGGTCCCAGGACATGAAAATGTGGGTATATGGCTTACTACCATTAAAACTATCAATGGTCCAGCCTTGATATTTCTAGGCCATCCAAACCATTAAAATAACATTTACAACAGTTCAAAATGCCATTTCGAGTGGGTTAAATATAATTATCGGTATTTTCCCTTCATGTAAATCTTTTGTGGCCCCATTGCCATTTGAAGATAGTAGCTTCAATGTGCACTCTTACCTGCCGTGTGGCCCACCCCATCTTTGGATCTAGATCCTTTTTTTGGGGCTAAGACCAAAAGACATACGAGGATATGGTAGACAATACATAATTTTCTCAAAGAACACAACGGGTGCACTGTCAGAAACGCCATCCGCTTGGACATGGTGTCGTGGGAGCGGATTAGTTGCGACCCTGGCCTCACTCAAGATGGTAAGGCCGTTATCATTGGGTCACCATGACGTGTTTATTCTATATCCACATTGTCTATCCGTATTTATAGATCATTTTAGTGCATGCGCCCAAAAATGAAGTAGATTTAATTTTCAGGGGACCATACAATAGGAAACAGAGGTGATTGACCATTAATGGGTCACAAAAGTTTTCGATCAAGCTTCTGTTTGTTTCTTTCCCTTCATCCAAGTTTACATGACCTTATCAAGAGGTTGGATGGTACATAAACATTACCGAAACTTTATAATAGGCCTTGTGAAGTTTTTAATTGTAGAGCATGTGCTATTTACTGTAATACAGTCCACCTGAGACGAGATTTGGATCTTCTTCATTGTTGGGCTTATTCCCTTTGATAATTCAGGGAATTGGGTAGAGGCATGAATATAGAATAAATACATTAAGGTAGGTCCATGGTAAAGGTCGCATCATCTCGTGAGAGGATATGGCGCACCTAATCTGCTCCCGTCAAACACAGAGAGGTGACTTCCTAATCAGCTCCTGATACTTGTTGTAAATCCAGACTGTTGGCTAATTTTGTCATCTCATCTTACAGCATGGGCTGAAAATTCAGGCTGATCCAGTCGAAAGGTGGATCTCATGGCAGGAAAAGGTAAGTGTGTGGCTTATCACCTCTGAAGGAGCCCGAATCAGGTCAGCTCCATTTCAACACCTCAAATGAGCTCCATTCAGCTGAAATTCTTTTGACACGTTGAACATGGTCCTAGGAGACACGACATTAGTTTTGAGGCAAATCCAAACTAGTTAAGGCCACAAAATCTTAATTAACCTTGCTTGATCCTACCGAGCTGGAATCGGGTCCACTCCGTCTCCTTGCCTCGAATGGGGTTCCACTCCGTTTCCATGCCTTAAATGAGCCAATTCTAGCTGCAATTTTTAAGACATGTGGGACGTTGTCCCATGAGGCACGACACTAGGTTTAATGCGAATCCAAGTTAAAGCCATATAACTCAAGTTGACCTCGTTTGACACTTGGTCTATTTCAGTGCCTTGAATGAGCCTTGTTCTAGTTGAGATGTTTGATAGGTCAACCGTGCTTCTAGGAGACTTGACATGAATTTTGAGCCGAATCCAAGCTAATTAAGGCCACAGAACCTTAGTTGACCTCGCTCAACCCCAACGGAGCTCGAATTGGGACCACTAAGTTTAGGCGTGTCAATAGAGCTCCGTTCGAGTTTATATATCGCTGACACGTCTACCATGGTCCTAAGAGGCTTGAAGCCAGTTTTCAGCTGAATCTAACCCAATATGGCCATTAAGCCCTATACGACTGCATGACCTCACCCGAGCTTAAATCGGATATACTTTGTTCTGGCACCTCAAACGAGCATCTCTTTCAAGCTGAAATTTTGCTGATATATAGGACCTAGTCTTAAGAGGCTCAACACTCGTTTCAAGAAGAATTCGAGCTAGTTGAGACCACTAAACCCTTGTTGACCCCACCCGACTCTATCGGAGGCAAAATCCAGTCTACTAAGTTTCAGCGCTTCGAACAAGCCTCGTTCCGGCTGAAATTTCTCTGACACATCTGACATGGTTTTATGAGGCTCAACACCAGTTTCGAGGCGAATCCAACCTAGTTAAGCCCACTAAACCCTATATGACCCTACTTAACCCCACACATGCCGAAATCGGATCTACTACATTTATGGGTCTCAAATGAGACCTGTTCCGGCTGAAATTTCGTTGACATGTTCGATGTAGTCTTAGGAGGCTTGACACCAGTTTTGAAGAAAATCCTAGATAGTTAAGGCCACTAAATCTTATATAACCCTGTTTGACCCCTCTCAAGCGAGAATCAGGTCTACCGTGTTTCCTCCTCTTAAATGAATCTCATACCGTTTAAAATTTCATTGACACATTTGACATGGCCTTAGGAGGCTTAATATTAGTTTCGAGTCAAATTTGAGCCAGTTATGGGCATTGGACCTTAAATGACCCTGCTTGACCCCACCCAAGTTGAAATTGGGTCTACTATGTCTCGGTGCCTCGAACAAGTCTCCTTTCAACTGAAAATATGGAAATGGTCTTAAGAGGCTCAACACCAGTTTCAAGACAAATCCGAGCTGGCTAATTCCATTGAATCGTACTTGACCCCACTTGACCACACCCAGCTATAATTGAGTCTACTTTGTTTCAGCGCGTCAAACGAGCATCATTTGGGCTGAAAATTCGATGACACGTGGGGTGTGAGTGTAAGAGGCTTGATACCAATTTTGAGTCGAATTCAAACCACTTAAAGCCACTTAACCATAGTTGATCCCACTTGACTCGACCCATGATGAAATTGGGTCTACTCCATTTTGGCGCTTCAAATGAGCTACATTCAGGCCAAATATTCGATGACATGTCGGACGTAGTGGTAAGAGTCTTGATGCCATGTTCGAGCCAAATTGGACCGAGTTGAGGCTATTAAACCCTAATTGACCTCGCTTGACTTCACCTGAGCCAGAATCAAGTCTACTCTATTTCAATACCTCCAAGGAGGGATGAAAATTCAATGTCACATCAGACATGGTCCTAAGAAGCTCAACACCAGTTTTGAGCGGAATCCTAGCCGGTTAAGGTCACTAAACCCTAGCTACCGTGCTGAACCCTGTCTGAGTTGCAATCTAGTCTCCTCCATTTTGGTGCCCCAACAATCTCCATTTGAGCTGAAAAATCGATGATACATCAGACGTGATTCAAAGAGGCTCGACCTTAGTTTCTAACTAAATCTGAGGTAGTTAATACCAACACTATATGGGCTCCATAAGTGTATTTGTATTATATATCCACGTCATGCATCCACTTTTTCCATAGCATTTTTGGCCACAACACAAAAAATGAGTTAGGCATATCCCAATCTCAGGTCAGCCACACCACATGGAAACAGTGGTAACTGAACTCTCATATAGCGGTTCAATCGCCATTGTTTCCTTGCGGTGTGGTCCAGTTGTGATTTGGTACTGCCTGAAATTTGGCTCATACTCTACATTTATCTGAAAAAATTGATGGATGGAATGCATAGAACACATACGTCATGGTCGGACCTACGGAAACCCACAGATCATGATGTCCATTATCTACTGCCGAAACACAGCATGAATAGGATGAGGAGCATCTGCTGGGGAGTTGATTAGGTGCGACCCCAAGACTAGATCATTTTGGCGTGGTACTTACCGTTGGGGCCCACATTGATGTATGTATTCTAAATCCATTCCATCCATTCGTTTTTCTGTATCATTTTAGGTTTTCGTCCCAGAAATAACACAGATACATTTATCCGGTGGACCATAACATTGGAAACAATGATAAGAGACCATTAATGAACCAATAAAGTTATGGATAAAGTTGATATTTGTTTATTAACTTCATCAAGTGATATGTGACATTAGCAACAGATTTGATGCCATATAAACTGTAAGTAAACATTTATGTGAGCTATTAGAAGTTTTTTAATGGTACAACACTTGATCTCCACTGATTCTAGAATATGGTGCACCTATGTTTAGATTGTTTTATTTTAATTTTCCAAATTCACAAAAATGATTTGAAAAAATGGATGGACAGAGTGGATACAAAATACATAAATCAAGGTGGCCCCACACTAAGAGGCAGGACCATCTTTGATATGACACCGGGTTCAGCTAAAACAGTACTCTTGTCCTCAGGCAGCAGTGTTGAGAACGCAATTATACTTATCATCATCATCCATACCATCTATAAAAAAATTAGTAGAAATATTGTGAAATTTCTGAAAAATTGAGCGTGGGTCAAAAGATCAAATGGACCAGCACCGCCAAATGACTTTTAATAATTCACAAACTACGCACCCATAAGGCTTAGCCAATGACCAAAAAAGATACTGGCAAAAGTATGGGGCACCATGAAGGTTTAAATGGTGGGTGTCATTATCCCACTATTTCCTTTGGTGTGACTCAAATATGCTTCAATTTTAGGCTCATGCCCTAAAATGATCCGGTAAAACGGATGTACAACATGAATAAGCCACCACATCATGGTCCCCGCCTATCCTCATTCGTGAGAAATTTATTACCGTAGACAATACCTTTTATCCAGCGGTTTTTCTGAAGAAATACAAACTTAAGTTACCAACTTAAACTACCATGTGTGGCCGGCGCATTTTCAGGATGAAAATATTCCTGCTTTTTAAGTAAGCCGGTCTATGGCTATGGATTTGGCGGCTGTCTATAGCTACGGATTATAGTCATAGCTATATATAATCCATAGTTGTAGATCCAATTCGGGGTGAGCTCACTGAACTGTATATGCCCCCACCACTTGCCACCCTGTTCAACAGGGTTGTGCCAATCTGGTGGCCCCCTATGGCTACGGTTATAACCGTAGCCATAGGTATCTTGCCAAAACAAGTATATTATTATTATTTTATTTTTTTGGGTTAGCTTGTTAGCACACACACTCCGTGTTAGCCACCCCACTAGGGATCAATGCCAAGACCTCAAGTGTTGAAACGAGGTATCTTCACTCAGTCTACCAGTTCAGCTACGGATCTGGGTGTAATTAAAAAAAAAACCAAATAGTCACATCAAAGGAAATTTATTTTCTTTTTCTGCTGTTTAGCACTAAATCTATGATTTCCAAATATGGCTTAATGGAAATAAGGTAATAATAATAATAAATACAATAAAAAAATGCAGTTCTTTAAGATGAGATAGTGTTGTTGGCTTTATAGAACAACCGAATGACCTTCATTTTCATGGCTCGCCAGATATTAAGGCACTAACTTTCATTTGAATATGACTTCTATTGCTTGATTTTCTACATAAAAGAATTCAACTCATGAGAACCTCTTGTATTTGAGAAAATGGTTGATATGTTACCATTTAGATTAGTATCAAAACAAGAATGTATGGTTATCTTGCCAATATTCTGAATCATTTTTTCTGCCAGCTCAACTGTGTCTATCAAAAAGATTTGCCTATATGAGGAAAACCTGTCTTAGTGAATAATGATTATTACTTCAACTTTGGAATGCCTTTTAAAATTGACTGAGGAAACCTAGGACTTGAGTGAGGCAACCTAGGACTTGAGCGAGGGAACCTTGAATTGAGCGAGGCAAAATACAAATTGAGTGAGGCAACCGAGGAATTGAGCGAGGCAACATAGAAATTCAGCGGGAAAAACTGGGAAATGAGCGAAGCAATCTAGGAATTGAGCAAGGCAAACTACAAATTAAGCGAGAGAACCTATAAATTCAGTGAGGGAACCTAGAAATTCAATGAGGCAACCTAGGAATTGAGTGAGGCAACCTATGTATTGAGTGAGGCAAACTACAAATTGAGTGAGTTAATCTAGAAATTCAGTGAGGGAACCTAGAAAATCAGCGAGACAACCTAAGAATTGATCTAGGCAAATTACAAATTTAGCGAGGCAAACTACAAATTTAGCGAGGCAACCTAGAAATTCAACGAGACAACCTATGAATTGAGTGAAACAACATACGAATTAAGCGAGGCAGACTATAAATTGAGTGAGGCAACTTAGAAATTGAGCGAGTCAAACTAAAAATTGAGCAAGGCAACCTAGAAATTCAGCGAGGGAACCTAGAAATTAAGCGAGGCAACCTGAAAATTCAGCAAGGCAACCTAGAAATTGAGTGGGACAAACATGAACTTAGAAATTAAGTGGGGTAAACATGAATTTCAGTAGGGCAAACATGAAATTCAACGGGGCAAACATGAAATTGAGTGAGGCAAACTTGAAATACAGCGGGGAAAACATGAAATTCAGCGGGAAAAACTTGTAATTCAATGGGGCAAATATGAAATTCAGCAGGGCAAACATGAAATTCAGCGGGGCAATGAAATTAAGCGGGGCAAGCATGAAATTCAGCGGGGCAACATAGAAATTCAGCAGAGGAAATTTGAAATTCAGCGTGGCAACCTAAAAATTCAGCGAGGGAAACTTGAAATTCAGGGGCAAATATGAAATTAAGCGGGACAAATACGAAATTCAGCGGGGAAAACATGAATTTTAGCGGGGCAAACATGAATTTCAATGGGGAAAACATGAAATTGAGTGGGGCAAACATGAAATTAAGTAGGGTAAACATGAAATTCAGTGGGGAAAACATAAATTCAGCTAGGGAAACATAAATTTCAGCGGGGCAAACATGAAATCCTCGTGCTCTTTAATCTACCGGCTAAGGGACCACACGTGGTATCCCATTAGATAACTAAACTTTCTTTGCATCACTAATGAAGTTCAAAATAAGATCAATTCAACCTCAAACAAGATTGTAGACATCTCACTCAGGCTAATATCATGAAAAGGTAAGGACAATTCGAACCATGACCAATAACCCAAACCCCAAGCCCTAATAAGAAATCTAATTCAAACCCAAAACCCTAATCCAAACCTTAAACCCAAAACCCTACAACCTGACTTAAAGCCCATTAGAGTCGGATCAGCACAAAAACCCACCTATTCGAACCCAACAACCCAAAAAAAGATTATCGGACGAACTAGTGCATCACTGTTGGGCCTACTATGGTCTTATGAACATGTTTTATAAAAAATAAACATCACTATTTAGCCTACTATGGTTTCAATGATGGAAATCATTATCCCCACTGTTTCCCGTGGTATGATCCACTTGATCTTTTGATATGCTTCAATTTGGGGCTCAACCCCTTAAATTAGATGAAAAAATATATGGATGATGTGGATATACTACATACATTCAATGTGGGTCCAATTGAGTTTAAAATATGCCTATAGTGCGTGCTTTCTTCATTGGACTGACTATTTTCAAAAGAAGAAAAAATGTTGATAAGGAAGGGGGCTCCAGAAAATGGGTTTTTTGTCTTTTTTACTGGAAATGGAGTGCGGAAAGGGGGTGAAAGAAATGGCAGTGAAAGCAGCAGTGGAAAGGGCAGTGAAAAAGGAGGGTATTTTCGCTTAATTTAATGTTTGCCCAGCTCAATTTCAAGCTAGGCTCGCTCAATTTAATGTTTGCATTGATAAATTTCATGTTTGCCTCAATGAATTTCATTTTTGTCTCACTCAATTTCATGTTTGCGTTGCTCAATTTCTAGCTTGCCACGCTTAACTTTCAGTTTGTCATGCTCAATTTCAGCTTTCCTCGCTCAATTTTTAGTTTGCCTCGCTCAATATATAGTTTACCTCACTCAATTTTGCGCTCTTCCCTCGCTGAATTTCTAGTTTGCCTCGTTCAAATCTAGGTTACATCGCTAAATTTCCATGCTTCCCTCACTCAGTTATTTCTTTTGCCTTGCTCAAATTCAAACTTTCCTCGATTGATTTCATTTTTCCCTTACTCAATTTCTAGTTTGCCACGCCCTATTTCTAGTTTGTCTCACTGAACTTTCGCTCTTCCCTCGTTGAATTTATAGTTTGCTCGTTCAATTTATAGGTTGCGAAACTGAATTTTCATGCTTCTCTTGCTTCATTGAAAAACCTCTTGTGACTCTTCCTTTCAACTATAAACGATGGAATTCATTGGGAGAAACATGAAATTGAGCAGGAAAAATTAGAAAATCAGCGGGAAAAACTAGAAATTCAGGGGGGCAAGCATGAAATTAAGTAGGAAAAATTAGAAAATTAGAGGGACAAACATAAAAATCAGTGAGGCAAATATGAAATTCAGCAGGGCAAATGTAACATCCTGGATTTTCACTGTTTTAAATTTCTAAAAATCCTTGAAATTTTTTTTTCGTGTAATTAACTTATAATATCACTGAATGACCATTAGCACTCAATGTTAGCATATATAGAGGTGAAACCAATAAAGAACCACACAAGTTAAATTAATTAACCGTAGGAAGCCAATGAATTCATCCGATCACTTGAACATCAGGTGTAGCTCCATAATTTACTCACATACGACCCAAATCTAACCAACCCATCGCTAACTAATCATGACAATCATGACTAAATTAAATATCTAACTAGGGCCGAATCAGATAAGGCCCGGATCTTGACTAATAGACCAAAATCAACCCAGTTACTCTTTTAACATAAAACCAATAGTTTAGAGTAATCATAACTAAATCTCCACTTTCACTACTTATAAATAGGTCACACTATGAACATATTAATCCAAACCCTAATCATCACCCACGAGAAATCTCAATATCTAATTCATTACAGAAATGCCCTGATTTCTTGAATAAGCTCTAGATCGCTCGTTGGTGGGCCACTAGTTACAAATTATAGAGTAATGTCTGTCTTATTGGGCTTGTGGTTCATCGCGGACCATGGATTCAGTGCACACCCAATAATTAATTATCCATGCCATTCCAGCAGCACTTGTTAAATGCAACCCACCTAAGGCCAGAATTGAAATCTGACACTTATAAATAAAACTGAGATTCCTGGCTTTCTAGCCGTCGGATCTTGTCTACATTTATGGTGAAGGTCTAATGTAATTTTCTATACTAGTGCATAGAATCTGGGACCTGATCGTGGAACGGTGACCAGTGATCGCAAATCGGACCCGTACGACCAAACTTCATATCCGTTTGTTCCTAAATTTTATAAGGCCCCTCATCGGGCCATAAGACACCTACACCCCAAATTTGGTGGGCAAGGGAGGTGTTGGACCTACCCCAAAATAAATAGGGAGTTCTAGAGGGTCATTATGGGCATTTGAGGAAACTTAAGGCCAAGGGGCCCAAACCTAGAAAATAAAGCTCTAGCTCTGTCATAACTCCCTCCTTTACTATAACCACAAAGGAGTAAAGAGAGAGCAAGAAAGTAAAGAGAGGAGAAAGAGGGAGTGACGAAGAGCAATGGTGGACCTTAGATCGAGGTGGGGCCTAAGGAAATCAAATCTTACAACTCCTTACCTCTTCTCTAATAAAACCCTACACCGCCACCATAAGAATCGCTTTCGTTGGTCATATAGGTAAGATCTCTCATCCCTTTTCTTGAAATTCTTGTGTTGAGAAGGGATTTACATGAAAATTCTAACATGCAAAGGTGTGCTTTAGGGATTCCGGCCGATCGATCCCAAATCCACACTCCTAGGTCATTTTTCAAGTCTTCAACGATCTATAGGTGCGGACTATTATCCTTAGGTGGCCTAGCACCAATTTTATTATGAGTTTAATGATTTTGAATACTTAGATGATGTGTTTGGAGAATCTAGAGAGAAACCTAGGAAGCACCTTACCCTTGATTCTTTAAATTTAACATGGAGTAGTGGTGGAATGTTGTTGTTGCTCTCATGTTTAGGTAGGAATTTAATGTTGTATGCTCATGTCTTGTAATTCGTGTGTGATGTTCCTTATAGAATGTTTGTTGTCTCTCGTATGATTGGGTAGGAATCTAATGGTTGCATGCGTATGACTTGTTGATCCATATATAATGTCTCATATAGCATGTATGACTCATTAACACTTGTGCTTGTGTTCCTACAAAATATAAAAGGCTTATCTTCCTCACTAACCCACACAACCCACTTCCACCCGTAGTTCACATCATGATTAGCTTTGCTTGGTAGAGAAATTGAGATTCTATGTTGGAAGATATGAACGTATGCTTCTACTTGTATTGGATGATAAACCTGATTGCGGCATGTTATGAAATTACCCTCCACCCTTAGTTGGTTAGGAAAATGAGGAGAGTGAAGGTAGCCCCGTTAGTAGGGCTATCCTGAGGCTAAACCCATGAATTTGGGCGGGTGCGTGTGGGCAACAGTAGTTAGACTACATGGGTCACTCGTACCCGATGTCGTCTATCGCGTGCTTATCAGAACTCGTGCGGTCTAGCCTATTTACTGACCAACCTTGTTTGTTAACCCTGTTTGCTCACTTATGTATGGAACCTGAAACACCCTACAACCGTTGTAACCCATCGTAACCAAATTGAAGTCGATCCACCGACTCATGAGTCGGGCATGGTGGAATGGGAAACTATGTCTGAGCTGTCGGCCTACGGTGGGGTGACGAACCTCCCCGTAGTGACCGCGAGCAATCTCAGTTCTCAGGACTCCCCGTGTGCTTGAAGTCGGGGATGAAAAACTCGATGGGATCAAGGATTGCGGTGCCCAGGCCTCGCGTGTTGAGGGGCATTGGCATCGCAACTAGTTAAGGGCATTGATACGTGGGGTGTATCAATTTCTCCAACCTACTGGATGAATAGAATTAACTAAGAACTTGGCTAACATTATCATCGCATCGTACTAACTAGATTGGTGACTCGATAGTCGAGGTCGCTTTGAGGGAGTGTTGGTCATATGCGATTGTTAGATGGAGTCGTTCGAGGGAGTGTTGTGGCGAAGGCATGCATCATATCATCTATCATGCATATGCATTAACAAGATTAGTTAAGTATTTATGAATGTTTGCTTTTCGTTAAGTTCATAATCTAATTGATGCTTGTTACAACTTAAGATTAATGACACCTACTGTTCACTCCCCAAGTGCAGGGTTGTGATATAGTAATAACTCGGTAAGACCGAGGTCGAATCCCAAGGGACTAAAACTTGTACGTTATCTAAAATTAACTAGAACTAGAACTAGGCTAAGATGAAATCTAAACCGAATGTAATTTGAGGAATAATGGTGAAAATATTAATCTAAAATTTATAAAAATCAGAGGAAAGGAAACTAGGGATTCAGAGGATCCACTTGTAGAGATCAGGGGGATCTTATGCCTGCATCAAGAATCATGGAATTTAAACTGAACTGTCATTGAGATAGTTTTTAAGAGATGAAAGGTATATGAATTAGAATGGATTCCATCACCAAACCATGCCCAGGAGACTATGGCAAACAACAAAATTAAACAAATTACCAACCAATCACATGTCATGAAAGTTAGGAAGGGTATCGACATCCGACCATGCCCAGGAGACGATGGTGAACAACAGGGCTTCATGACGTCATAAACATAAAAAGGAAAAGGAAATATTCAAAACCATCTCAGACCCATTGTAATTTCAGTGACAACAGACCATTAAAGACTGAAAATATTCTCTTAATTAAACTATAATCAACATCAGTCAATGTAGACAAAAGGCACACACATGGAGCTCTCCCATCACACTACAAGCTTCACCTCTTAGCCCTAGCTAAGAGGTTTAGCCAGCCATGAATGGGCTAAAATCCCTTAACAAAGCAAAAGAAAAGAAAAGGGAAGAATTACTCTCTCTCTCTCTCTCTCTCTCTCTCTCTCTCTCTCTCTCTCTCTCTCTCTCTCTCTCTCTTCACGTTCAAAACCAAAGATGAAGATGCCAAGCCGGGACTCCCTTCCGTGTATCTCTCTCCAAGCCGAGATCTGATTTCCCTCCTTCCCTCTCCTTTTATAGCTAATAGGGCCGGTGGAGAGCACAGCTATGTCGGCTGCGGAGCTGAAATCAGTGGGACTTCCGCAGCTATGTGCGAAGCAAGAGCCGAAATTCTCACGCTGGCTGCCGGTGGAGCCCATGATCGGATTCAATAGAGAGATCCACGCCGTCCATAAGTTTTATTGTGAAATTTCAGTCAGACAGGGACTGTTTTGGAATTCTAATGAAGCGGCTCACTGAGTTTTAAACCTACCATCCATTCTGCGTTTTGAACGGTTGAAACGCCAATGACGTGATGTCTTCAAATTTTGTCACCTAGGTCTTGGTGATAATGGCCGTAGAATTTTGATGAACGGTCCGGATCAGCTCTTTGTAGCACAGTGGTGGGCCACAAGGATCACGCGCAGCCACTGTTCGCAGCTTCACGCGAAATAGAGCTTCCGCACCTTCTCTATGACGATCAGTGGGTCCCACCTTGATGTCTATGGAGAAATCTACCTCGTCCATTGAAATACTGGAGAAAAACCGTTCTGGAAGGATTATTTTTTGAATGAATTTGGTGTGGCCCACGAACATATCTACCCCGCCGTCCATCTGACGTTTAACGGCTAGGATTTTACATCAGCTTGCATGGGACCAAACTGCCACCTAGGCGAGGTTGATACCCCCCCTCTGGACACCTTGGGCGGTCCAGATCATTGATGCAGATGATGGGTGGGGTCCACTATCAAAAAATGGATGGACGTTGTCCGTTCACTGGTGTCTTACGCAGATGAAGAGGAAGGAGACGGGAAGGGGTCGGTCAAGCAGTTTGACCAAACCCATGTGTTGCGCGTGTGCACACCCCATGTGCACGCTCGCATTAAGATAGGGCACAATGTGACGTTTACAATAAATCCTCTCCGTCCATCTATTTTTCCACCTCATTTCAGAGGTTGAGAGAAGATTTGAAGAATATCCAGGTACCAGGTGGACCCCAAATCAGCATTTAAGGGGTTGATCTGTCCGTTGGGACACTTTTACATGGATTAAATGGCTGAAATTTTACATGTACGGTTAATTTATGGTCCTTAGGCCATATATAGAATTTTAAGCCAATCGGATGGTGGGAACCCTGTGATCTTGCATTTTGGACGTCTTCCGGGTCACTTGAGCTTCAGTTTCTTGGTTTTCTTAGATTTCTGGCGTTGATCTTGGTCCCCAGGATTCCGTCCCTTCCCTTTGGTGTCATCAAAGCATTAAATCCATGCTTTGAGCTTCCTTTTTCAGTCCATGCTCGTAAAATCACCTTGCAACATAAACACGATAAAACGGGCCATTAAACAGTATCATGCTCGTAAATGCAGGAAATAAATGGGGTCTGATATACAATATTTTACCCTCAACACAACCTCCAACCAGCATTTTGCTAATCCCGAGCAAAGTATGCGAAAAGTTAATTGAGAATTACAGGACAATTTCTATGAACTCGAGTGAATTTGCAAAATAATCCAGTATGAGAATTCTAAGATTCATAAATGTTAGGCATAGCTTTCTCCCAAATTCAAGCATACGATAGCGTCATAATGAAGTTCAAAGTATTAATCCATCAATTAAAATAATTTTAAACATTGAGATCCATGGGTGTATAGTGTAATCTCGGCTTATCAACACTAAGATTCAATTCTCTATTTCAAGATATCATTGGTAATCAACAAGAGAATTCATGATAATCATTACGTGCCTCACGGGTTATCTTTTCATTTTCTTTCAGCCTTTGATTTTAAAAGTAACGTTAAGAAAAGGTATCCAATCCTCACCTACAGGGAGAAAACCTATGGTAAAGACTGCACACTCAACTCTTTTTCACATATCATTCAAGTAGTATCAAATCCTCACCTATAAGGAGCAAACCTACGGTGAAGATTATTTGCCTAAATCTTTTCAAGAGATCTTCTTCTTCCTTCTTTTTGTTTTTGTTTTTTTTTTTTCATATCGATCCTATTAGGCATATGTTTTTTTTTTTTTTTTTTTTTTTCAGGCTAGTTCCTTACGTGCTTAGTGATTACCCAGTTAATCCTTCAATATTGAACTGAAATCTTAATATGGAAGCAAGATGTGACATGACTCAATCAATGTTTACAACCTCTAATTCTGGATTAATAACTCGATCTTAACTGCGAAATTTAACAGATACTGAATCCAAGAGTCCTAAATTATCAACATTACTTATCTTGAAATTCTAAATCAAGGATATCCATCAAAATCACTTCGAATTCACAGGAATTTTTAAAAAATTTTAAAAATTTTCATAATTTTTGCTCAAGACCAAGAAAATACTGATTAGGAAACCTAATCTCCCACCCCTAACCTAAAATCTATATTGTCCTCAATGTAAAAGATATGAGCATGTAATGCACATGAGACAACGAAAGTAAATGAGAAGTGATGGGAAGATAGTACCTGGATAACGTATCAAGAGAGATTTTTCAAGAGATCACTAAGAGAGCAGGTTAGTACGAGAGAGAAAGTAACAAAAATAACAAAAAATAAAATCCTACCTATACCACTTTCGCAGGTGCTCTCGATTGCATTTAGCGTATGCGACAAGCCTTTAAACCCCTAGGTAACCCCTAGTGGACGAGTTGTAGTCTCGTGAGGGTTTGCAGTAATGTTACCCACAAACATTGAATTGATCATGTCGCAAGGTTCCTCTTCCGGCCAATATCTTGATAAGTTTCTCAGTAAGTTCCTCAACAGGATCATCCAAAAGCCCTTTTTGTAATAGGCTTGGGCGCCCTGAAGCATAACTTTACAGGGAGACTTATGTACCTCATAAAAAGTCTTCCATTGAATTGCTTGAGGTATCCATAATATATACGATTCATCTATGACAGTAGAAGTTTCAACGTTAGTATCACATGATGAATCGAAGACTACAAGTAAATAAAGTTTAGAAAACTTCTTAAGAAGTGATGTAGTCTCAACACATTCCGTAGCTCCAAACTTCGGTTCAATTTTCAACTCCTCTTCCTTTACTAGTAGACGTTTAGGATCAGGGAAAGAGAAGGTTTCAGAATAAGGGTTCTCTCGGTCAGTGACGACTACCGAGATGTTGTCTCACAGGGCATCCGCTTTGTATCTTAACATGGGATCGTTTGAAACTACAAAGCGTGCTAAGCAATCCCAAGAGTTAGGAAGTGCAGCTGAGTGTGACTTCTTGTGGCTTGTGATGATCTGCGCAAAGAATCCATCGTCCTTGAAAGTGGATAAAGGTACATTCTCTTGCTCCAGTCCTGCACAGACAGATTGAAAATCAATAAATGAAGCATTGATGTGATCACTTTGTTCATTGAAATTATTCAATTGAGGCGTTGAATTGTCAAATGTATGCAACTCAGATGGTGGCCTCAACTGAGTGGTTTCATATTCCAGAGTCATAGCGGGCAACTCCTCCTTCTCCCGAATCATATCATCATTTAAATCAGGGGAGTGGTCTAAACATGTCTCACAAGAGTTAGAAGAGTCAGTTGTAAGGGGTTTATCCTTCACCTTTAAATCAGACGTGTCAGGTGAGGGGAGTGACTCATTATGACCGACTACTTCGCGTACGTCTTAATCATTGACCTGAACCAAACTTGAGATAGATTCCAAAGGAACTATGGGTGCACATTCAGGATCATCATCCTAATATGCATCATCGTCTAGTTCCGTGCAATGCACAGTTGGGATGGGATCGCCTTCCTCACATTATATTCCTAAATTCGGTTGAGGTTCGAATAAACTAACCTCCTCATCATTGAAATCCTGCGTGTCATGTAAGGAAGATATGTCATCATCAATGTATTTAAAAGATACCAATGTATCTTCACCATTCTTTCGAACAGTCATCGAGATCGACTCCTCAGGAAATTGAACCACATGCTCATTAAGGGAATCCCACTCCTCATTCTAAATTTTAGATTCGTTTAAAAGTGAATGCGGATCACTTTTCCTGCATTATATTTCTGGATTGGGTTGGGGCTGAGACGACATAGCCTCCATTAGCCTATCAAGGCGTGATTCAAGCGCTTCTACTAATTTCCTCATGCCAGTAATATAGTCTGTATAGATCGGATATAACTCCTCCTGGATCGTTTCAGGTGGATATTCATAAGTGGTTGATCCACGGAAGTTATTACCGTGATGTTTTACTAGCTCATCTTCGAAATATTTCTGTTTCCACTGATTAGAATCATACGGGTCATCTGTCGGGAGTTGATAAGCATCATCATTCCAATAATCGCGTAATGTTCTCTTAACTCGTGGAATGCAATTATTCTCCCGCAGATAATCACTGAAAGTCTTCTTAATCGGTGGAGCATCATATTCCGATTGGTTCTTGAAGATATTTTCAGATAAATTTTGAGGCATAGGTTGTTTTCCATAAGCTATCTCAACATATGGACGTGCCCACTCATTCATATACATGATGAAACCCTTAACCTGAATTTAATCCTATGAAAAATAGAAGAAAAGGTCATACACCAAAGTGGAAAGTAAGAGGGGGAGAAGTTAGAAAGAATTTACTCGATTAGAGATTCCTAAGTTGAAACCTGAAAAATAAAATAAAACAAGTTAGTTTTTAGAAATAGAAAGTCTAAGAATACAAAATTCCTAATTAGAAGTAAACTAATTTCTAGATAAAAAGAAGAAATTCCTAAAAAAGAAAGTAGAAAAAAAATTAGAAACGTCTTAAACTAGAAAGTAGAAATTAGAAAGATGTTACTGAATTAGAAGTTTCTATCTTAAAATTCTACAAAACAAATAGGTCAATTTCTAAAAATAAAAAAAATTAAAACCTAATCTTAAACTAATCCCAAAACTAATTAATTTCAGAAAATCGTATCCGTCAGTCCCCGACAACGGTGTCAAAAACTTGTTCACTCCCCAAGTGCAGGGTTGTGATGTAGTAATAACTCAGTAAGACCGAGGTCGAATCCCAAGGGACTGAAACTTGTACGTTATCTAAAATTAACTAGAACTAGAACTAGGCTAAGATGAAATCTAAACCGAATGTAATTTGAGGAATAATGGTGAAAATATTAATCTAAAATTTATAGAAATCAGAGGAAAGGAAACTAGGGATTCAGAGGATCCACTTGTAGAGATCAGGAGGATCTTATACCTGCATCAAGAATCATGGAATTTAAACTGAACTGTCGTTGAGATAGTTTTTAAGAGATAAAAGGTATATGAATTAGAATGGATTCCATCACCAAACCATGCCCAGGAGACTATGGCAAACAACAGAATTAAACTAATTACCAACCAATCACATGTCATGAAAGTTAGGAAGGGTACCGACATCCGACCATGCCCAGGAGACGATGGTGAACAACGGGGCTTCCTGACGTCATAAACATAAAAAGGAAAAGGAAATATTCAAAGCCATCTCAGACCCATTGTAATTTCAGTCACAACAGACCATCAAAGACTAGAAATATTATCTTAATTAAACTATAATCAACATCAGTCAATCTAGACAAAAGGCACACACATGGAGCTCTCACATCACACTACAAGCTTCACCTCTTAGCCCTAGCTAAGAGGTTTAGCCAGCCATGAATGGGCTGAAATCCCTTAACAAAGCAAAAGAAAAGAAAAGGGAAGAATTACTCTCTCTCTCTCTCTCTCTCTCTCTCTCTCTCTTCACGTTCAAAACCAAAGATGAAGATGCCAAGCCGGGACTCCCTTCCGTGTATCTCTCTCCAAGCCGAGATCTGATTTCCCTCCTTCCCTCTCCTTTTATAGCTAATAGGGCCGGTGGAGAGCACAGCTATGTCGGCTGGGAGCTGAAGTCGGTGGGACTTCCGCAGCTACGTGCGAAGCAAGAGCCGAAATTCTCACGCTGGCTGCCGGTGGAGCCCATGATCGGATTCAATAGAGAGATCCACGCCGTCCATAAGTTTTGTTGTGAAATTTCAGTCAGACAGGGACTGTTTTGGAATTCTGATGAAGCGGCCCACTGAGTTTTAAACCTACCGTCCATTCCGCATTTTGAACGGTTGAAACACCAATGACGTGATGTCTTCAAATTTTGTCACCTAGGTCTTAGTGATATTGGCCGTAGAATTCTGATGAACGGTCCGGATCAGCTCTTTGTAGCACGGTGGTGGGCCACAAGGATCATGCGCAGCCTCTGTTCGCAGCTTCACCCGAAGCAGAGCTTCCGCACCTTCTCTGT
This sequence comes from Magnolia kwangsiensis, assembly GCA_037074715.1. Taxonomy (NCBI): domain Eukaryota; kingdom Viridiplantae; phylum Streptophyta; class Magnoliopsida; order Magnoliales; family Magnoliaceae; genus Magnolia; species Magnolia kwangsiensis. Next base: position 111,601,475 of record CM073582.1, on the reverse strand, counting down.
GACGATCAGTGGGCCCCACCTTGATGTCTATGGAGAAATCTACCCCGTCCATTGAAATACTGGCGAAAAACCGTTCTTGAATGATTAATTTTTGAATGAATTTGGTGTGGCCCACGAACATATCTAGCCCGCCATCCATCTGACGTTTAACGGCTAGGATTTTACATCGGCTTGCATGGGACCAAACTGCCACCTAGGCGAGGTTGATACCTCCCCTCTGGACACCTTGGGTCGTCCGGATCATTGATGCGGCTGATGGGTGGGGTCCACTATCAAAAAATGGACGGACGTTATCCGTTCCCTGGTCTCTTGTGCAGATGAAGAGGAAGGAGATGGGCAGGGGTCGGTCAAGCAGTTTGACCGATCCCATGTGTTGCGCGTGTGCACACCCCATGTGCACGCTCGCATTAAGATAGGGCACAATGTGATGTTTACAATAAATCCTCTCCGTCCATCTATTTTTTCACCTCATTTTAGAGGTTGAGAGAAGATTTGAAGAATATCCAGGTACTAGGTGGACCCTAAATTAGGATTTAAGTGGCTGATATGTCCGTTGGGACACTTCTATATGGATCAAATGGCTGAAATTTTACATGTACGGTTAATTTATGGTCCTTAGGCCATATATAGAATTTTAAGCCAATCGGATGGTGGGAACCCTATGATCTTGCATTTTGGACATCTTCCGGGCCACTTGAGCTTCAGTTTCTTAGTTTTCTTGGATCTTTGGCGTTGATCTTGGTCCCTAGGATTCCATCCCTTGCCTTTGGTGTCTTCAGAGCATTAAATCCATGATTTAAGCTCCCTTTTTCAGTCCATGCTCGTAAAATCACCTTGTAACATAAACACGATAAAACAGGCCATTAAACAGTATCATGCTCGTAAATCTAGGAAATAAATGGGGTCTGATATGCAATATTTGACCCTCAACACAACCCCCAACCAGCATTTTGCTAGTCCCGAGCAAAGTATGCGAAAAGTAAATTGAGAATTACAGGACAATTTTTATGAACTCGAGTGAATTTGCAAAATAATCCAGTATGAGAATTCTAAGATTCATAAATGTTAGGCATAGCTTTCTCCCAGATTCAAGCATACGGTAGCGTCATAATCAAGTTCAAAGTATTAATCCATCAATTAAAATAATTTTAAACATTGAGATCCATGGATGTATAGTGTAATCTGGGCTTATCAACACTAAGATTCAATTCTCTATTTCAAGATATCATTGGTAATCAACAAGAGAATTCATGATAATCATTACGTGCCTCACAGGTTATCTTTTCATTTTCTTTCAGATTTTGATTTTAAAAGCAACGTCAAGAAGAGGTATCCAATCCTCACCTACAAGGAGCAAACCTATGGTAAAGACTGTACACCCAACTCTTTTTCACATATCATTCAAGGAGTATCAAATCCTCACCTATAAGGAGCAAACCTACGATGAAGATTATTCGCCCAAATCTTTTCAAGAGATCTTTTTCTTCCTTCTTTTTTTTTTTTTTTTCATATCGATCCTATTAGGCATATGTTTTTTTTTTTTTTTTCCAGGCTAGTTCCTTACGTGCTTAGTGATTACCCAGTCAATCCTTCAATATTGAACTGAAATCTTAATATGGAAGCAAGATGTGACATGACTCAATCAATGTTCACAACCTCTAATTCTGGATTAATAACTCGATCTTAACTGCGACAATTAACAGATACTGAATCCAAGAGTTCTAAATTATCAACATCACTTATCTTGAAATTCTAAATCAAGGATATCCATCAAAATCACTTCGAATTCACAGGAATTTTCAGAAAATTTTAAAAATTTTCATAATTTTTGCTCCAGACCAAGAAAATACTGATTAGGAAACCTAATCTCCCACCCCCAACCTAAAATCTACATTGTCCTCAATGTAAAAGATATGAGCATATAATCCACATGGGACAACGAAAGTAAATGAGAAGTGATGGGAAGATAGTACCTGGATAACGTATCGAGAGAGATTTTTCAAGAGATCACTAGGAGAGCAGGTTAGTATGAGAGAGAAAGTAACAAAAATAACAAAAAATAAAATCCTACCTATACCACTTTCGCAGGTGCTCTCGATTGCATTTAACATATGCAACAAGCCTTTAAACCCCTAGGTAACCCCTAGTGGACGAGTTGTAGTCTCGTGAGGGTTTGTAGTAATGTTATCCACAAACATTGAATCGATCATGCCGCAAGGTTCCTCTTCCGACCAATATCTTGATAAGTTTCTCAGTAAGTTCCTCAACAGGATCATCCAAAAGCCCTTTTTGCAATAGGCTTGGGCGCCCTGAAGCATGACTTTCCAGAGAGACTTATTTACCTCATAAGAAGTCTTCCATTGAATTGCTTGAGGTATCCATAATATATACGATTCATCTGTGACAGTAGAAGTTTCAACGTTAGTATCACATGGTGAATCGAAGACTACAAGTAAATAAAGTTTAGAAAACTTCTTAAAAAGTGATGTAGTCTCAACGCATTCCGAAGCTCCAAACTTCGGTTCAATTTTCAATTCCTCTTCCTTTACTAGTAGACGTTTAGGATCAGGGGAAGAGAAGGTTTCAGAATAAGGGTTCTCTCGGTCAGTGACGACTACCGAGATGTTGTCTCGCAGGGCATCCGCTTTGTATCTTAACATGGGATCGTTTGAAACTACAAAGTATGCTAAGCAATCCCAAGAGTTAGGAAGTTCAGCTGAGTGTGACTTCTTGTGGCTTGTGATGATCTGCGTAAAGAATCTATCGTCCTTGAAAGTGGATGAAGGTACATTCTCTTGCTCCGGTCCTGTACAGACAGATTGAAAATCAATAAATGAAGCATTGATGTGATCACTCTGTTCATTAAAATTATTCAATTGAGGCGTTGAATTGTCAAATGTGTGCAACTCAGATGGTGGCCTCAACTGAGTGGTTTCAAATTCCAGAGTCATAGCGGAAAACTCCTCCTTCTTCCGAATCATATCATCATTTAAATCAGGGGAGTGGTCTAAACATGTCTCACAAGAGTTAGAAGAGTCGGTTGTAAGGGGTTCATCCTTCACCTTTAAATCAGACGTGTCAGGTGAGGGGAGTGACTCATTATGACCGACCACTTCGTGTACGTCTTAATCATTGACCTGGACCAAACTTGAGATGGATTCCAAAGGAACTATGGGTGCACATTCAGGATCATCATCCTGATACGCATCATCGTCTAGTTCCGTGCGGTGCACAGTTGGTATGGGATCGCCTTCTTTACATTCTATTCCTAAATTCGGTTGAGGTTCGAATAAACTAACCTCCTCATCATTGAAATCCTGCGTGTCATGTAAGGAAGATGTGTCATCATCAATGTATTTAAAAGACACCAATGTATCTTCACCATTCTTTCGAACAGTCATCGAGATCGACTCCTTAGGAAATTGAACCACATGCTCATTAAGTGAATCCCACTCCTCATTATAAATTCCAGATTCTTTTAAAAGTGAATGCGGATCACTTTTCCTGCATTATGTTTCTGGATTGGGTTGGGGCTGAGACGACCTAGCCTCCATTAGCCTATCAAGGCGTGATTCAAGCGCTTCTACTAATTTCCTCATGCCAGTAATATAGTCTGTATAGCTCGGAGATAACTCCTCCTGGATCGTTTCAAGTGGATATTTATAAGTGGTTGATCCACAGGAGTTATTACCGTGATATTTTACTAGCTCATCTTTGAAATATTTCTGTTTCCACTGATTAGAATCATATGGGTCATCTGTCGGGAGTTGATAAGCGTCATCATTTCAATAATCACGTAATGTTCTCTTAACTCGTGGAATGCAATTATTCTCTCGCAGATAATCACCGAAAGTCTTCTTAATCGATGGAGCATCATATTCCGATTGGTTCTTGAAGATATTTTCAGATAAATTTTGAGGCATATGTTGTTTTCCATAAGCTATCTTAACATACGGACGTGCCCACTCATTCATATACATGATGAAACCCTTAACCTGAATTTAATCCTATGAAAAATAGAAGAAAAGGTCCTACAGCAAAGTGGAAAGTAAGAGGGGGAGAAGTTAGAAAGAATTTACCCGATTAGAGATTCCTAAGTTAAAACCTGAAAAATAAAATAAAACAAGTTAGTTTCTAGAAATAGAAAGTCTAAGAACAGAAAATTCCTAATTAGAAGTAAACTAATTTCTAGATAAAAAGAAGAAATTCCTAAAAAAGAAAGTAGAAACAAATTAGGAACGTCTTAAATTAGAAAGTAGAAATTAGAAAGAGCTTACTGAATTAGAAGTTTCTATCTTAAAATTCTACAAAACAAATAGGGTAGTTTCTAAAAATCAGAAAAAATTAAAACCTAAACTTAAACTAATCCCAAAACTAATTAATTTCAGAAAATCGTATCCGTCAGTCCTCGGCAACGGCGCCAAAAACTTGTTCACTCTCCAAGTGCAGGGTTGTGATGTAGTAATAACTCGGTAAGACCGAGGTCGAATCCCAAGGGACTGAAACTTGTACGTTATCTAAAATTAACTAGAACTACAACTAGGCTAAGATGAAATCTAAACCGAATGTAATTTGAGGAATAATGGTGAAAATATTAATTTAAAATTTATAGAAATCAGAGGAAAGGAAACTAGGGATTCAGAGGATCCACTTGTAGAGATCAGGGGGATCTTATGCCTGCATCAAGAATCATGGAATTTAAACTGAACTGTCATTGAGATAGTTTTTAAGAGATGAAAGGTATATGAATTAGAATGGATTCCATCACCAAACCATGCCTAGGAGACTATGGCAAACAAAAGAATTAAACTAATTACCAACCAATCACATGTCATGAAAGTTAGGAAGGGTACCGACATCCGACCATGATCAGGAGACGATGGTGAACAACAGGGCTTCCTGACGTCATAAACATAAAAAGGAAAAGGAAATATTAAAAGCCATCTCAGACCCATTGTAATTTCAGTGACAACAGACCATTAAAGATTAGAAATATTCTCTTAATTAAACTATAATCAACATCAGTCAATCTAGACAAAAGGCACACACATGGAGCTCTCCCATCACACTACAAGCTTCACCTCTTAGCCCTAGCTAAGAGGTTTAGCTAGCCATGAATGGGCTGAAATCCCTTAACAAAGCAAAAGAAAAGAAAAGGGAAGAATTACTCTCTCTCTCTCTCTCTCTCTCTCTCTCTCTCTCTCTCTCTCTCTCTCTTCACGTTCAAAACCAAAGATGAAGATGCCAAGCTGGGACTCCCTTCCATGTATCTCTCTCCAAGACGAGATCTGATTCCCATCCTTCCCTCTCCTTTTATAGCTAATAGGGCCGGTGGAGAGCACAGCTATGTCGGCTGCGGAGCTGAAGTCGGTGGGACTTCCGCAGCTACGTGCGAAGCAAGAGCCGAAATTCTCACGCTGGCTGCCGGTGGAGCCCATGATCGGATTCAATAGAGAGATCCATGCCGTCCATAAGTTTTGTTGTGAAATTTCAGTCAGACAGGGACTGTTTTGGAATTCTGATGAATCGGCCCACAGAGTTTTAAACCTACCGTCCATTCCGTGTTTTGAACGGTTGAAACGCCAATGACGTGATGTCTTCAAATTCTGTCACCTAGGTCTTGGTGATATTGGCCGTAGAATTCTGATGAATGGTCTGGATCAGCTCTTTGTAGCACGATGGTGGGCCACAAGGATCATGCGCAGCCTCTGTTCGCAGCTTCACTCGAAACAGAGCTTCCGCACCTTCTCTGTGACGATCAGTGGGCCCCACCTTGATGTCTATGGAGAAATCTACCCCGTCCATTGAAATACTAGCGAAAAACCGTTCTAGAAGGATTATTTTTTGAATGAATTTGGTGTGGCCCACGAACATATCTACCCCGCCGTCCATCTGACGTTTAACGGCTAGGATTTTACATCGGCTTGCATGGGACCAAACTGCCACTTAGGCGAGGTTGATACCCCCAATCTGGACACCTTGGGCGGTCCGGATCATTGATACGGATGATGGGTGGGGTCCGCTATCAAAAAATGGACGGACGTTGTCCGTTCGCTGGTCTCTTACGCAGATGAAGAGGAAGGAGACGGGCAGGGGTCGGTCAAGCAGTTTGACCGATCCCATGTGTTGCGCGTGTGCACACCCCATGTGCATGCTCGCAATAAGATAGGGCACAATGTGATGTTTACAATAAATCCTCTTCGTCCATCTATTTTTTCACCTCATTTCAGAGGTTGAGAGAAGATTTGAAGAATATCCAGGTACCAGGTGGACCCCAAATCAGGATTTAAGGGGATGATCTGTTCGTTGGGACACTTATACATGGATCAAATGGCTGAGATTTTACATGTACTGTTAATTTATAGTCCTTAGGCCATATATAGAATTTTAAGCCAATCGGATGGTGGGAACCCTGTGATCTTGCATTTTGGACGTCTTCCGGGCCACTTGAGCTTCAGTTTCTTGGTTTTCTTGGATCTCTGGCATTGATCTTGGTCCCTAGGATTCCGTCCCTTGCCTTTGGTGTCATCAGAGCATTAAATCTATGCTTTAAGCTCCCTTTTTCAGTCCATGCTCGTAAAATCACCTTGCAACATAAACACGATAAAACGGGCCATTAAACAGTATCATGCTCGTAAATCCAGAAAATAAATGGGGTCTGATATGCAATATTTGACCCTCAACACCTACTGAGTTGATTACTTACTCCCTCTGGGACGGTGTTTTAAAACATCAACCAGACTCTTCAGTAGTTGCAGGTGACGCTAAGTATGAGGAGCCTTGCGACGCGAGCCTGGATGAGGAGGATGAGCTATCTTACTCTTAGCTGATGGGCGGTCCTCCATAGGTTTAGTCGATGGATTTTTGGACCGCTAGGTGTTAGACTCGTCGCATCATTCTTTTGGACATAACCTTTGTTGTATTTTTGTTGGGCAATGCCTTGAGCGACTCATTGATATTCTTTCAAAATTGCATACATTTAGCCACTTTCAATTCAGTAGAGTAGTTGTGATTGTGATTCATGTTTCAATTGGTTCCATACTGCGTATTTAAATCTGATTAAACGCAAGACAGTGAAAAATTGGTTATATAAGTGTTACCTGGGAACTTAGGAGTCAAGTATATACATGACCCTTGATTTCTAGGGCGTTACATCAAACTAGAAAATCAGCGAGGTAAACATGAAATTGATCTGGGCAAACTATAAAATCAGTGAGGAAAACTAGAAAATGAGGAGGCAAATATGAAAATGAGCATGACAAACTAGAAAATAAGCAGGGCAAACTAGAAAATCAGTGGGAAAATATGAAATTCAATGAGGCAAACTAGAAAATTAGTGGGGGAAACATGAAATTGAGCGGGACAAACTTAACAGATAATTTCATGGCTTAAGCCCAAAAATCTATACGTATCCAATGTTCAAATGGACCACACCACATGAAAATTTCTTAGTACGCAATCCGATTACGCTTGCTACACCCCACAATGATGTTTTATTTGTAATACATCATGTTCATCGGATTATGTAATATCCCTCCATTTTCATCGGATTATGTGTATAAGCCAAAAGCCCTGCAAGCTTAAAATATACCTGTGGTGCGTGATTTCTTCATTGGACTGACCATTTTCAGAGGAAGTCAAAATGCTGACGTACAAGGAGGATGCAATCCAATGCTGTTAAGGAAGCGGGCCCCACAATGATGTTTTGTCTTTCTTACTGGAAACGGAGTGAGGAAAGGGGGTGAAAGAAACGAAAGCCACAGTGGAAAGGGCGTAGTGAAAAGAGGGGTATTTTCATCCTGAATTTGTGTGTCCGCTCGTGCAAGTCTAAGTTGGTATGCTAACTTTGGTTTGCTACATAAAAACCACTGGATAAAAGGTGGGGTCAACAGTCATAAATTGAACAATCCTTACTCTCAAAACTTTTTTATAGTCTAAGACCAAGACAATGAAAGAACAATCCATTTCCAATGGAAGACGATCTGAACTCCTGGATGATCGTGATCTATGAGCTCCCGGAAATGTTGAAAGAAGGCCGCAGGTAACCATCAGGGATAGAGTCCTTATCCCTGGCCAAGTTAAAGACTACTGCCTTGATTTCCTCAGGAAGAAAGGGTGTCTCTAGGGAAGTTGTTTTTCGAGGAAATTTAAGAAAAGTCAAGATCATCAATAGTAGGTTTATCAAAACCCTCGTCTTAAGAGGAGAGAGGAGTAGAAGTTAACTACTGTTGAGACAATATCCTACTAAGGAGGAGATTGAATTAATCCTACCTCTAGCACTGACTACCCCATGGAAGTATTTAGTATTTTTATCTCCTTCCTTGAGCCAAATAACCCTAGAGCATTGGTGCCATTTAATCTCCTCCTCCATAATTCTGGATGCATAGTTTCAATCTGCTCCTCAAATCTTGGGATTAGAAGATGATCCTCATTGGAAAAAGAAATTGAACAGAAATTACAAGCGAAAGACCATTCAATTCCTACTCCCACACTCTTTTTATCAACTCTAGTTTGCCCTACTCAATTTCATGTTTGCCCTGCTCAAATTCCAGTTTGCCCTGCTAGAATTTCAGTTTGCTCCACTCAATTTCTAGTTTACCCCGCTCAAATTCTAGTTTACCCCGCTAAATTTCTAGTTTGCCCCACTTAATTTCAGTTTGCCCCGCTCAATTTCATGTTTGCCCCACTAAATTTCAAGTTTGCCCCGCTGAAATTCAAGTTTGCCCCACTCAATTTCATGTTTGCTCCGCTCAATTTCATGTTTGGTCCGCTCAATTTCTAGTTTGCCCCGCTCAAATTCCAGTTTGCCCCATTGAATTTCTAGTTTGCCCCACTCAATTTCTAGTTTGCCCCACTCAAATTCCAATTTTCCCCATTAAATTTCATGTTTGCCCCACTCAATTTCAAGTTTGCCCCTCTCAATTTCATGTTTGCCCCACTTAATTTTTAGTTTGCCCCGCTCAATTTCATATTTTCCCCGCTCAATTTCATGCTTGCCCCGGTCAAATTTCAGTTTGCCTAGCTGAATTTCATTTTTTCTTTGCTCAATTTAACTAGTGTGAGTTTTCAAGAAACTTGCCTAAGTTTTTGTTTTAGTTGACTCAACTCAACAAGTTTTGAGTCGAATTTGTATTTTAAAAGTATAATCTCAATATACTTTTATTACGAAATAGAAAATTGAAGAACCCAAGATTTTCTACAAAAGTGGTTAAATTCTCTTTCGATTTTTGCAGAAACTCCATTTTCGATAGCATTTAGCACGTGGGTTTTGTTTATGATAATCCAATAAAAATGATGACTCGAGAATGTACCAATAAATAATAAACAATAGCCTAGATATAATATTTATACTTGAAAATTGAAGAATTTTTGCTCGAAATTGTTTGGTAAGAAATGAAAAGATTCTTATCTCACACCAACCAATAAGCAATTCCTCAATTAGATAAATAGAGTGGTTTATCAATTCATGCATGCTCCTCAAATTACAATAAGATATTCAAGATATCACGATGATTTTAAAACATAAAATTAAAATGAGTTTTCTTGAGCAAATTAGTCCTGATCGTTAAGGTTGCAGGATGGGCCATTAACCAATCTGACATGTTCGATAAAGATGTGACTGTTTGCATCAATATCTCATGTATAGAGAAAGGACAAAACACATTGAGATGGATCATCAACTTGCATCCATATCTTAGTTGTAGAAGAAGGACAAAATATATCGAGACGGACCATCATTTTATCCAGGTAAAAGGTACTCGTACAAATGCATTCAATACAAAATGTTGCAATCATCCACCTTAATCACCAACTATATGTCAACATTGCTTATGTACTCAAGGGTTATCAGGGATGTAGATTTTTCAATATAACCACTCCAAAATGAGACAACCAACATAGGAATTTGATAGCTACATAATGCATGCACAATTATTGATGAAGCATAACCTAAATATTGCATTGAGATGGTGATATTAATAGTTGGATTTTGGACCACTGGCTATTTTACTATAACCCTTCATTTGATGTCCATCAATTGGATGGTTAGGATTATATGATTAATCTGAATTTAGACACATGGAACCAAACTAGTTTTCTCATTCCAAAATCAAAGAAAATGGCTAATAAAAAAATAAAAACATGATTGGTGCATAGATAATTGATTATGGAGAATAACTCAAAAATTACATTGAGAAAATGATGCTAACCATCTGATTTTGTCTTGAAAAGCCACATCCCATTGACTCGGTCAACCCTGAGTCACTGTCCCACTAACCCAGTCGACCCCGATTCAACGTCCTGTCCCACTGTCGGGGTTGGCTGCCAAATCGGCTACGGTTATAAACTGTAGCCATAGAGGGCTACCAAATCCATAGCTATAGTTTGGCTTACTTAAAAAGCAGGGGTATTTTTGTCCTCAAATTCGTTGTCTGCACGTGCTAGTCTAAGTTGGTAACTTAAGTTTGTATTCCTTCATAAAAACTGCTAGATAAAAGGTATTATCTACAGTGGTAAATTTCTCCTCATTCGTCTATATACAGCAACGTTCATGGAATTAAACCAACTGAAATGGCGAAGAAATAGAGGGCAGTGTCGTCATTTCACAAAGATAAAAAAATAGATAGTAATATCTGTAGTCGATAGGGGTAAGAGGTACTTTTCTGCAGCTCCACCTGTTAACAATCTATTAGTGGAGGTGATTGTAGTACCTATTTGAAATAGGTAAGCAGTGTTGGACATAGGCCAGTGGGGCCCACTGGCGGGCAATCACTAGTGGGTGGGTCCCATGTGTTTATGCCTCTTCTAGTCTCTTCTTTTCAGTTGGTTTTCAAATTTATAATTGAATTTGATTATAGGGAGATAGGGATAAGACCAGATAACTTTTGATCTAATCCAAACTCCATCCTTTCCTATAAATAGAATAAGGCTCTCTCGTCTAAAGATATAAAAAAATAACAGGAGTAAAAAGGAGGAATGGTGTACACAGTAATTTATCCATTTAGCCTGTCCTTGGGACGATCTAAACCATAGATCGTGATCCAGGGCTATCTACATCGTAGAATCAGAGGGGTGCATCTGCTCCAATAATGAATAGGTGGGCCGCTGCATCTAGAGCATTAATCTTCGGCTTCGTGAATGTTCCATATCATGTAGACCGTCAGATCTTGAGGGCTCACACTTTCACACTTCCTATCAAGCGGGTTATGAGAAATAGTTTAAAAGAAATAGGTTTTCAATATATAGCAAAAAAGGTAGGAAAAATCCCTTAAAAAAAGAGCACTATAACCACAGTTGTACACGATCCAAGTTAGCTCGGTTAACCTGCTCAACTCGACTTGAAAAAGCTTGATTCAACTTAGTTCGAAACTAAGTTTGAGCTGATTTTTGGATCTCAAAATTTTTTTGACCGAGTTCAGTTCGGTGACTCAGTTATTTTGATATTGACATTGCTCACCAAGTGTTTTGATGAAATGACTCAACGAATTAGTGTTTCGGGTGCATACATTCTTTGTGGGATCGGCTGGTAGTGAAGAAGGTATGATACGAAACAAATCACTATATATATAAAAAAATTACATGATAAAACTGTCATTATATTTTGATTTTGATGCTGCCTATCGAGTATCGTTTGATGAAATGCCTGCAAACTTAATACTATTGTTTTGTATACTGTGAAAAATTGAAGGTACACTACATATGTTTGAGAAAATGTCACATAGGTTTGAACTAGCCCGAGCTGCTAACTAAACCGAGTTGAGCTGGCCGGTCAGGCTAGAGAACCGAGTCAAGCTGAGTTCGAGCTAGAGTCAACTACTAGAAGAGCCGAGTCGAGCTATGCCAAGCTCAACTCGGTTCGACTCGTGTAAAGCTAACTATAACACGAATGGTTAGAATGCTGGAAGTATTTTGTGTAGAGACCAAAGGGTAGGCACCAATATGACGATAACCCAAATTTTTATTTTGTTGTTCACTGCCACGTGTTTTCCATAGGAGGCGTGGAGTTACTTTTCCCTCCGCCTATGTAGAATTTGCAGACCTCATGATTTTCAGATCATCAGCTTGGGACCCTTAACTTTGGATTTTCATTATATTTGGGCCCAGTCCTAAAATGAGCTGGAAATTGGATAATAGCTTGGATAAAACACATGCATCATTGTAACACCCACAGAATCGTAACACCGGCTAATTGGCTGGCGTCAAGGTTGCTTGCCAAACCGCGTCCGTGGTTAGTAGCCTTAATCAAAAGAATATTCTATTGGCAAGTTGGCAGTGTTTTCAAATCAAAGTCGGTCAAGAAATGTTTTTGTCATGACAACTACACCATCTTTCACATCAATAGCATTGAAATGATAGGCCCCACCATGAAGATTATCCGGCACAAAATCCAGACCAGCTCCATCATTAGATGGACCACACCGTTTGAATCATTGGACAACTGATGATGTGAATCAACATATGGTCCAGCCCACCTTGTGAGAAGATCAAACTGATTTCTGAGGAGGGTGATCTACACGGTGTTAACACCTATCGTGGTCTTGGCACTGATTTCATCCGCAAGTGGCATTGTGCAGTTGATCAGTTGTATTCTCACTGTGTAAGGCCATGAAGTTGATCATTTGTATTGTTAGTGGTGTAAGGCCACTAATCAAAGGGTCAATAGATGGAAGGGCGGCGATCTCCATTCTAGAATGTCAGGTGATGATCCACTAAACCAGAGAAATCGGGGATGATGTGGTTGAGCAGGAAGAACCCCAAACATGAACAGTGTCATGTAGATTACAAGATTGAAATATTCAATGTTTTAGGTTCAACATCACAAAGTTGTGGCCATGATCATTCTTTCAGGATAATAATAGACCTAAAAGATGAACAGTTCGGATCATTTCACCATGTCTGCACGTGGTTTCTATGGAAAAGTGCATGATGGTGATCCAGAGTAATAACAGATGCAAGACGAGTTCTTTTCCTCTTTACTAAAGCTGGATCTGGGAGACTTTCTCATAGCTTTCCCGTTCGTTAATTTGGCCTACCAGTAGTTTGGATTTGCCTCAAAATTATTATTATTATTTTTTTTTTTTTTGGACCATGTCCAAAAAGGAGATTACGCAACCCATACATGCGATCCTAAGTCCGACCGTATGTGGGTCTCACCTTGATGTTTATGAGAAAACCACCGTCTTCATATGCTTTTCTAGCTCATGTTAGGGCAACCCATTAAACCACCCACTGGGAATTTTTCATTTTTCCTTCCCTAAAGGGTACGACATCAGATCTAGTTTCCAAGCGAAAATGATCAAAGCTGTGGTCCACGATCTCTCCATATGCATTGATCAGGGATTCTCCACTATTGAGGTTGAGAGCGACTCCCTATCTATGGCAAATAATTTTTCCAAAGCTAGCACCCCCCTTAGTATCTGATTTACTGGAAATACCAATCTGACCATATTAGTTTTGCTGGTGACATATCCATAAGGTACATCCCTCGAGAGGCCAACAGGGTGGCTGACAGTCTTGCCCGTTGGGGTAGCATCAATCAGCAGAACAAGATTTTCCATGTGCCTTCTGATTTCCCGTCCCTTTCCTGTGGGGAGCTTGTCCTTGATAGGACAGCGATTGGTGTGGTGCGCACGTCATCGGTCTCTTTTTTTCCCCCTTTCTCATCGATATGATAGGAGGGCCTCTTTGCCTGGCCCTCCCGAATGTGCAGCGTCTCTCTCAGGGTCTCAGGGTTATTTTGTCTAACTCCCCTCGGTTTGTACATGTTCTTCTTTATCAATGAAATGCTCATTTAAAAAAAAAAAGAAAAAGAAAAAAAAGACGCCCCTTTTGTCATTGACTGCATATCGCATATATCAGGCTAGTTCAGTTTTTCCCGTAATAATATTCAATCTATGCATGTAAATTTATGGGTTAAATTTGAGTATACGCGGTGTGTGTATGGCTAATTTAACTGCTTCTTATAGTTATGACTGCAAATCTACATGCTGAGTTCATCGTAGACAATCCCGTCAAGCCACCTCCGAGGGTTATTCAATATGTCTAATGTGGATTGCACACTCCCAATTCTTGCATGATCAGTTTACTCGTTCTCTCATTGTCAGGCCTATAGCCAGTCATTGGTAGAGAAGATGACGTAATAATGTCTTGTCTATACGGAAATTACATCACTTGAGAAGGGTAGGAATGTCGCCATGATAGAAGGCCGAAATAAACCCCAAACAGTATGTTCTCATTCGTGTTAAATTTGTGTAAAGTACTCATGCACACCCTGCGTCAATGATTTGTAGCTGGTAATCTGTTGAGTAATTTACAATGTGTCATTGAATATCCAAACAGATGAAAACATGTATGGATATTTGAGTAGAGCATAATAGTTATTTTTCCACTTCTTGCAAGCTTTTCTGCATCGTCAGAATACTGCCACTAGGGATTCATTCAACGTTTTCTTGTGATTTCCACACAAGTTTTTGATGGTAGGATTCATATATTTTCAGGAGAGGGGCCTTTTAAGTTGTAATCATCATGCTTTTATATTATAATATTTTTGAAGAAATATATAATCTATATAAGCTTGAAGAAAAGATTATTGGTTGGTAAATTCCAAAGAAAAAAAAAAAAAAAGTAGAAATGGTTAACGGAACCATGGCTATCTTTAACTAGAGGGTGGTAAGGAGGACTTTACTATAAAAGGAAGTTATACTAGAAAATTTAAAAAGGAGTAGTCAACCAAAAAATAAGAAGGAAGGAACTAAAGGTGTTTGGTTTGTTGAGCGCAGAATCTTACTTATATTGAATTAAACAAATAATATAAAAAGAAAAATCTAAGGAAAAAAAAATGGAGAAAAAACCCACGATACAAAGCTATGATCAATCTGATATAATAAGAAGAATGATACAAGAGATAGAACAATTTACAGTAAAAACCCTACCTTTCCCTAAACACTTTTTGAATATTCATGTTAAGCTCCTCAACCCAACCCTAATTGTAATTAGGTGGGTATTTATACATTCTTGTAAAAGATTAGAAACAAAACACCCACACTTACTCAAACTTACGCATTCCGTCAATTGGACTAATAGGACCCTGGGCAGACCAACCGAAACCAACTCATATCCATTCGATGGAAAAAAAAATGTGCACAAGGTCACATTATGCAAGTTAAGAATGCACCCACACCTTAATCCATAGCTCAACTGGTAGATACCTCGTTTTAACACTTGAGGTCTTGGTATCGATCCCTAGTGGGGGTGGATAACAGTGCGTGTACTGGCAGTGGTTGTGTACTAACATGCTAACCAAAAAATAAAAAAAAGTTAAGAATGCACCCACTAATTCTGTCAGACAATTAATAGGAATTTGGGATTGTGTTAATGGTATTGAGTTCTACAATATAGTTCGTTTATTTTGTGTAACATACATGACATGCACCATTTTGTACTGGTTGTGAATAAAGTGTCACGTACTGCTGCCTTAGTATCATATTTCTACCCATTCTTTTAAGGCAATATGTACGTGGCTTACTATTTTTGGAACTGAGCTGTTGAAATCAGGTACCGTGTGTTGGAGTAGTGTGGAGCCTACAGTCATGTATATATAGCTAGAATTCAACCCATCCACTGTGTGCTAAACTATAATTGTTATGATTTGAAGGTAAATAAAATAATAATAATAATAATAATAATAATAAATTAAAGTTAGATTTTAGAATTACAGCCCTGCCCTATGGATTCATGGTGGGGTATTATCAAGTTAAAAAAGGAAAAAAGAAAGTTTTCTTATAAATTGCCCCTTCTTTAGTTCATAATAATGATAATAATAAATAAATAATAAAAAATTTGTTACTTTAAAACTATTTCTCCAAAACCACCTATTATTCCTCAAAAATTAGTTCTAAAACTTCCAAATTAGAATACAACTTGTAAAGTTGTTATTATTATTTGTTTACTGAAATTTAGAAATAAAATCATTTAATATTTATTCTATATCAATTGATTTAAATAAATTACTCTAACTTAAATTTGAGGTTTAAATTTTATAAAATTAATGTAATTCACTCAACACCTAATGTAGAAAAGAAAATAAAAATCAGATTGTAATCTAATTGTACAAGTTAATTAAATAATTTAATTCCCTTAATACCTAATTTAGAAAAAAATCGGATTATAATCTAACTGTACAAGTTAATTAGATAATTTAATTCATTAACACCTATTTTGAAAATAAAAATCAAATTATAATCTAAATGTACCAGTTAATTAGATAATTTAATTCACTTAACACTAAATTTAGAAATAAAAATCATATTATAAGCTAACTGTACAAGTTAATTATATTTAGTTAATGCAAAATTTTGAAAAATAAATAGCAGGGTATAAATGAATTAGACAATAATAATCTAAAGTGATTAATTCAAAAATATATAAAATCAGAAAGTGAGAAGGAACACCCACAATATTTTCCTTTTCTTTTTAAAAATACAATTTCATCTATTGTATCATATTTAAGTTAGGATTAATCTAAATATTATTATTATAAATTATTTTAAATTCTGATTTTATATTTAATTTAAAATAAAAAATTATATTAATCTACCTCAGAGATTTATTATCACAATTATAAATTATTATTATTTTTATTAATAAATTGAACTTGATTTATTACCAAAGAAAATCAAAACTTATATCTTAATATAATTTAATAATTTCATTGAACTAACATATCCAAGGCAATTAAACGAAATAACATAAAAAGATTAACTAAACTATTATACATAATTTAATTAATTAATTTAAATAAAAATACAACAAAATTCGGATTTAAATTACATAAAAAATATATATAAATTTTCAGATTTATTTATGATCACCTACCTTTGAAAAAGTTTACTATTCCAACTTGATCCGGCCCTAATTCAATATCGAACTCTCTCTCTTGATCTCCAGAGTTCTCCTTATCTTTTCTTTTTGTTTTTTTTTTTATTGTTTGTGTATTTTTTTCTTTTTATTTTATTTTATTTTTTATAAAAGGAATGGAAAACAGAATTGAAGAGTGGAATGGATATGGGACAGTTTAGATTGATGAGAGGGTTCCACCGTGATGGAAGTTATAAGATGGTGGTGGGTCCAGTACCCATTATTAGACGAAGGAGGAGAAAAAGGAAGAAAGAGTCAGGAGTGTGGGTTTTATTTATTTTTTATTTTTTAAAATGTGGTGCACCCTACTATGATGTCATGATAAATCCATTACATTCATCATCTTGGCTAGGGCATGAGAAGACATGGGGACAAAAATAAGGCCGATCCATAACTCAGGTGGGCAACAGGAAAGATGACAATAGGGTTAGTTGCCTAAAAAAATGGGTTATTACCGGTGTACGATCTAAAATATAAAAATTAGTCAAGGCTGCATTAATCTGAGGTCAGAATCATCTAATCAATCAGATTTTGTGATTTTGGCTGATTTTTGTCCAGAAGGACACCCACTGGACAGAGTGCATGTCAGGCGGACAACACGGTGTATCAACGGATTTTGGGTGCTCGAAGCTGGCGTAAAGCAGGTGTCGCAGAGTATTGCCGTTCAAAGAGGCTTCTGAAGAAGAGAGCTTTGTTTTGAAGAGATAGACAATGGCTGAGAGTGTTGTTCGGTTAGTCTTACAAAAACTGGACGATTTTCTAACGGAGGAAGCACATTTGCTACTTGGTGTAGACGAACGGGTCGGATCACTTCGAGACAAACTTGGATGGATGTGTGACTTCCTCAAAGACGTCGATCGGTGGCAGAAAGAGAATGAAAGGGTAAAGCGTTGGGTTGGCCAAATAAGAGAAGTAGCCTACGATGCTGAGGACCTCATCGACTTCTACATCTTTAACATTGAAGAGCAATGAAGAAAGAGGAGTGCTGGATTCATGGGATCCGTACGCAGTTTTGCTTATTGCATCAAAGACATACCAACTATCCACGACATTGGAAAGAAGATTGGCGACATGGAACGAAGGCTCAACGAGATCTCATCCAACAGATCAGAGTTCGGCACTGACAAGATACCAGGATGTGGAGAAGCTCCATCTTCAAATCAAATCCAGACGTGGAGGGCGAATAGGGTTCCCATCGTTGAGGAAGCTGATGTGATCGGCGTCAAAGACGAGACAAAGACACTGGTGGAGCGGCTGACTGACGGAGAAAAGCGACGTGCTGTGATTTCGATCACTGGTATGGGAGGAATAGGTAAGACTACTCTGGCTAAAAAAGTTTACAATAACATCCATGTAAAGAAGAGCTTCGATTTTCTTGCTTGGGTGTATGTCTCTCAACAATATCTAGTCCGAGAGCTTTTACTGAGCATTATAAAATGCTTTAGAGCCCTCCAACGAGATGAAATGGAGATGACGCCTGAGGAAGACTTGCGTCAGGAACTCTCTCATTACTTAGACGGGAAGAGGTATCTGGTGGTAATCGATGATATATGGAGTAGACAAGCTTGGGACAGTTTGGCTTCTGCATTTCCAGATACGGAAAAGGGCAGCAGAGTACTGCTCACGACTCGCAAGGAAGATGTAGCAAGGCATGCTGACGCACAAAGCACGCTCCATAAAATGCGTTTGCTGGATGGAAACGAGAGCTGGTCATTGTTTTCTAAGAAAGCACTCCCCGGAAATCTTGCTCCTACGTGCCCTCCAAATATGGAGGAGTTGGGGAGAAAGATCGTTGCTAAATGTGGAGGTTTACCTCTAGCAATTGAAGTGCTAGGAGGTGTCCTATCAAGAAAAGAAAAGTCAGTGAATACGTGGGTGAAGGTGCTTAAAAGTGTGGAATGGTGGCTAAATGAAAGTGAAGATGAGATATCGGGCATATTGGCCCTGAGCTACCATGACTTACCCTATTACTTGAAGCCCTGCTTTCTTTATTTTGGAGCTTTTCCTGAAGACACTGAAATCTTTGTCCACGAATTGATTCGGTTGTGGATAGCAGAAGGATTCCTGCAGAGAAGAGGAGATGAAGAAATGGAGGATGTTGCCGAGGATTACCTGGAAGAGCTCATCAGTAGAAGCATGATTCAGGTGGCAAGCAGGAATAGCAATGGAACAGTTTTTAAATGCCGTATTCATGATCTTCTACACGACCTCTCGACATCAAAAGCAAAGGAGGAGAGATTTCTGGACGTGCATGGGAACATGGCGCCTGAATTACCTACAAAGGCACGCCGACTTGCAATTACTTGTGGTGACATCAGTAAGTCCATCTCTCTTAACCGCTCCACTCCACAACTCCGCTCTTTGTTGCGCTTCAGTTATGAGAGAGAAATGTTGGAAAAACCACAGTTGAAAATCCTCTTGGGAGCTTTCAAATTGCTCAGGGTGATGGATCTCCGATTCCTAGACCTCTCTCGTCTTCCGGATGAAATAGGGTATCTAATCCACTTGAGGTACCTACGTCTTAGGGGAACCAGGTTAGAAAGGCTACCGTCCACCATAACTCGCCTGTCCAATCTACAGACTCTCGATCTATGGGATACAAATATAATAACACTACCAGATGATATTTGGAAGATGGAGCAGATACGACATCTACTAGTAGGGAAGTATATAGACCAGCCATGTCGAATCAGCAACATCATGCAAATCCATCGCTTAAGCAATCTCCAGACTCTAAAAATAGTAGAGGGGGGCAGCTGGATAGAAGATGGGTTGGAGAAACTAACCAATTTGAGAGATTTGAATATAAGGGGAGATCTCAAAATGTCATTGTCCCATTCCATTTGTAAATTGGTCCGCCTCAGAAAATTGTGGGTAGAGGCACGCGCTGATTCCCCAATTCCAGCTTTTGCATCCTTCTCAAATCATCACCATCTATTTAACATAAGTTTGGACGGATCCTTAGAGAAATTACCAGACGTACATGAGTTCCCACCTAACCTCACTTCGCTACTCTTGGAGGGGTCCCAATTAGAACGAGACCAGATTGGAACGCTGGAGATGCTGCCGAACCTTCAGAGACTGTTTATACGCGAGATTTTGCGTGGGAAAGGAAATGGTTTGCTCGGTCGGAGGGTTTCCACAGCTCGACTATTTATGACTTGGATGAATTAGAGGAGTGGAGGGTGGAAAAAGGATCGATGCCGAATCTTAGACATTTGAAGATTTGGAAATGCAGAAGATTGAAGATGCTTCCTGATGGATTGCAACATATCAGCACCCTTCAAAAATTGAAGGTGAGAGGCATGCCGGAGGAATTCAGAGAAAGGGCACGAAAAGACGATGGAGAGGACTGGCTTAAGATCCGACATATACCCTCGCTTATCATCAACGACTGGTAGGGATATTTCTCTGTCATATGAACGAGTCCGAGTTGCATTGATCCAGTTTTATTTTCCCAATACCTAGGTTATTGGTTATAAAAAGGCAATTCTTATTTCTTACTAGCCTGAGCCAAGGCAGTCAGAAATGATTGACTTCATCTACCCTGTTTGGTGCACCAAGTATAAGAGCAATTAGTCAACGTGACCAACGTCCTTTGCTTGGGCAGTATATGTAACTGTCAATAAGTTGTAAATTGATATTTGTGGTGCTTCCCATGGAACACATACTTGGTCGAATTCTCGAAATGAAAGGGAAGGCTTCAAATATTTTCAGGAAGTCATTTGACAAGATTTGAAAAGTTTTTTTTTTTTTTTTTAACCAAATTGGTATCATCCTTTGGATCATTAATTGTTGTTCCATTTTTTAGTGAAGAATAAGTTATGTCATATTCAATTATGAAAAGGCACTACAAGAAATATCCGTACCAGCGGCGGATTCTCACTGGCCCCTCGAACGAAACGCCCATGTACAAACAAAATGTGCGGCGATTTTACGTGGCCGCCTGTGTACGGATAAGCCACCACCGCTGGAATTAAAAAATAAATAAATAAAGGTCTTTTCCCCTCCCGAATTTCATCCCCAAATCGCGCCCGCCTTATTTCTCTCCAAACCCTTTTTTCCCTCCTCTTCCAAATCACCATCTCCGAATCGTGCGCGCCAATATTTCGCTCGCATAAACCCTTCTTCCCTCTTCTCTCCCAAAATCCCTTCTTCCCTCTTCTCTCCCAAATCGTCCCATCCCCAAATCCCGAAAGTCTCTCTCTCTCCAACGTCCCTCCACTCCGGCCTCTATTCTCGTTTCTCTTGCTGCATTCTTTCTGAGATTGTTCTTCCATTGAAGGATCCGATGCTGATATCTATGGCAGTTTTTTCCCTCATCGTTCTTCCATTGAAGGATCGATGCTGATATCTATGGCAGTTACATATATTTACATGTGTTGTTCTAGATTTTTTACAGCTTATGTTTGGATTGTATTTCTTTGAGGAGTCGGAGGATTTTTCTGTGATTTTCGTTGAAGATTCTGCAGAAGATCCTTCGTTTTCTCTGTAGGAGGGAGATCTGGATTTTAGGGTTTTTCAATAGAGTTGTGAATAGGAATAAGATGCCGTAGATGCTTCTGTTTGCATATATGAGACATTCTAATATTACTATATATGGATTTCTTGTCAAAAAAAAAAAGTTGTTGCAGATGCAGAGAAAGAGGAAGCTGGCAGAGGAAGAAGAGGCAGTTGTGCTGCTGATGGCTCTCTCATGTGGTTTTGTATCTGCTACCTAATCTAAAAGCATACAGCTAATCTCTCTCCCTCTCTCTGTTTTATTACTATGTTGGTTTTGTTCGTTTTGGTTTCTTTCAAGAGAGAGAAAGGGGGCAAAGATCAACCGTCTATCTCTCTCTTTACAGATCGGTCAAGTGCAAGGAATGTTCCTGTAATGTATAATGTTACTTTTGGAATATAATGGTTGCATTTGGACTTTTTGGCATTCATATCACCTACTTGAACCAGCCATTAGGTCCAGTCCCCTCATTGTGTTACTGGGAAAAAAAATTGACAGCAATCAGATCGCTCTATACATCCGTGACTAGGAATATCTTCTATGAACAATCTTTTAAATCTATTTTGTATGCCACTAACTGGCTATTTGGATCATCTGACCAGTATGTATTTTTCAAGGTGGCTTATGAAGAGTGCACTAGACCTAATGGATGGTCCAAATAGGTGATATGGATGCCACTGAGTCCAAATGAAACTATGTGTACGGAAATGTGGTGGGAAATTTTTATGGTGCGTTTATATATCATGGAATTTAAATAGAATTGAACTAAAAGATTAGGTATTGTGTATTCATGTTGTAATCTGAACAAATCTGACATGTGCTCTTTACTTCTAGAGAATTCGTTGTAATAATGGGCAATTTTCCATTCATGTTTCCTTTCTTCTATATCAATCAATGGAATCTATGGGCAAGTATGTTGTCCAGCATCCATGTTAGACGCATGTCAGACACCCATCAACATTTCTATTTGGAAAAACCTTAGTTTTCCTTTTCTTCCTGTGTTTTAGTGTTATTTGTATAGTTGTTTCCCAGGTCCTAGTGTGTTTTTAGTTATGTACATGTGTGTCTTTATCTTATGCATATACACAGTAATATCTATGTAACAGTCAATATCATTATGTATTCAAGCTGGGGCATTCTTTGAAAGCGGCACACTCAATTGGAACCCGGGTGCTGTGAGAAATGTGCAAGGCCCTTGATAGAGTGGAATGTTGGAACATGATTCATGTAGCCAACCCAGTTAGTTGGGATAAGGCTTAGATGATGATAATGATGATTATGCATTCATACAGATGTCTTGGTGTGTTGAATTTTTCTTGGTCCCCATGTTTTCTACCATGTGTTAATATCCAACACTTGGTTGCACAATCTTTCTAAATAGGTGCCACTCTTGTTCCGAGTCATGCTTTATATGCACACTCCTGTTCTAATTTCCTAGTAGTTGATACTTGGTAACATTTTGAGGTATGTGCTTCCACGCTCGCACACCTGAATTTGTTGCCCCTTGGTGTCCTCATGCAACCATAGTCCAACACCTATACGTGTTTGTGACCAGGTTGCACAAACAGGAAATGATGTGAAACATGTTCTTATCTTTCTGTAAATGACTGTCATTGCCTTGCAGGAAGGAGCAATTTGTATCTTAGTTGGCCGATCTGCTATAATATTTGCTTGGGGACAACAAGAGGTCTGACTTATCTTCACGAGGAGTCGAGACCTCATATCATACACAGGGATGTCAAGGCCAGTAATATTCTGATCGATGAAGACCTCAATCCAAAAATTTCAGATTTTGGTCTGGCCAAGCTGTATGATGAGAATGAGACCCACATTAGGACACACGTCGCAGGGATGACGTAAGCATTGGTGGACCCTTTCCTTGATTTGTTCCACTGCAGAAGTAGTACCATACATGTAATCCAATCCAGACCACCCAAATCACACACCCTAACGTGGTGAAAGCAAAACTTAGTTAAATTGTACCCTACAAATAGACATGTCATTGAAAGTTATAAGATAATTACCATATTGCTGTTGTAAAACACTGTAGAAAGTAGCTCTCCATGTAAAATTATTTCATTGTAACAGTTCTGCGGATGACATGTCTGTCAATTCAAAATCATGTCGTTTGAGACTATGGGTGGCCCTTGATTGAGTGGAATGGTGGAACAGGATTCATGTAGCCAACCCTAATTAATTGGGATGAGGCTTCATCATCTGAGATTATGGATTATTGTAAATTTAAAATCACGTAATTTCCTTGCTATGTCTCTAAGCATACCTATACATGCATACCAGCGTCTACTAGCATATCTAGCTATCTAAGAATTTGGCTTGAACCAAGAGGCTTAATGGGTAGTTCCCACTTCAGTTTTTGATGGTTTGCTTTTCAATTTTTACAAGGACGTGGAACTGTTGTCACAGGCCATGTTGAACAAGGGACTATTAAAGTTGGAGAAGATGTAGAGATTTTAGGTTTAATGCAGGTTTGGGCCAAAATTCCATTTCTCAAATTATTTCACCATTTTGAAGCAGGTCTGCTAATTTTCTTGCACCTCTGTTTGGTTGTTTTCAGGTTGGACAAGTACAGGCAACTTGTACTGCAAAGGAACTATGTGAAATTCCTGGTAGTTTTCACTTGTCCTTTTGCATTATGACCAAAAAATCAGTTTATTTGACTCTCAGGTAGGCCACATGTACAAAAAAAAAGAAGGATGGTGTAGAGAGAGCTTGCAAGTTTTTTAAGATTGTCCATTTGTTTTCTTACATATGTCTTATGATTAAACAACCTGATTTTTTGGCCAAATTATCTGCTGCCAGGTAGTTCCCACTTGATACACGATTTGGATGTCTAATTAATATGGGAAGGTGGCACTTGTCGATGCACGTGGAGGGGCATGCTTGTGGAGCTATATATCTCTTTGGAGAAATGTAACAAGAAAGGGTTAAAGAGGATGAACATAGAAAATAAGACGTGTCAGGTAATCTATTTATGATTCTTGCTGTTTGATTATAGACTGGTATGGTCTATCCTCATGGTGGCCTGTCAGAAGGATGGTGTAGGTCCCTAGTTCAAAAACCTGAAACTTCGTACTTGATGTTCGGCAGGTCATGTTTTATACCCACTCTGCCCATCCATTGCACTAGCTAATGTTAGGACATGAGCCAAAAGTTGTTTGCTAAAAGATACTCCGTGAATATTTTTGCAGATTAATTTGAAACTCGTTTGACTGATCCAAGCTTTTGCTCTGGTTTGCAACACTGTTTTCATGTTTGTTCTAAAAATCAGGCTGTTTCACTCCTCTGGTGGGCCACGGTTAAATTTTATTTTACTTTCTAGCCATCCACCTGTTTTGCATGTTATGTCCCACCTGATGTGTAAATTGGTCTGTTTTCTAGGACAAGATCCAAAACAGTGTAGGCAATTTGATGGAAATATCAGATTTTACGTGATGTGTAAAATGGTCTGTTTTCTGGGACAAGATCCAAAACAGTGTAGGCAATTTGGTGTAGACATATGTTTGTTTTATTGGAATAGAAGGCAATCAATCAATTTTACAATGAATTAATTAATGACTTCAAATAAATTAATTAATATTTTATTGGAATGAATTATTGGCAAATTTTATGATCCATGTGCAAATCTAGTACTTTTTTTAATGTCATTCACTTTACTAACCATATGATATCTGGTGATAGTTGAATAAATGAAAATTTCGTATTCTTCTTTTTTTAAAAAAAAAAATCTTAATAAAAATCTTAGTTAGTAACTTAATAGTCACTTTTAACTAGTAACTTGGGCATTTGAAATATTATAACTCCTTTACTTCTTCTTTTTTTCAATATTTAGGAAAGAATCAAAATAATTAAGACTAGGTCATTTGAATAATTGAAACTTTTTTATTTGATTTTCTTTCAATATTGGAGAAAGAATGAAAATATTTAAAAATTAAAAATCATATTTAAACCCTTTTATATCTTGATTTTTTATCATGGCTATGTTGGAAACAGGGAAGAGTCTGAAGAATAGAATCAATTAACAAGAGTAAAAACTCGTGATTTTTATCATTGAAGATATGTATGGATCAGTCAATAGATGGGGACTTCAATATCAGTCCCATCCAAACTTCAGTAAAAACTTGTGATTTTTATCGTAAGTGTAATTTATGTATCTTAATTCATTTGATTTTGGAGCACAAGTTGGATTATCCATCTTGAGTTACTTGTACACACTGTACAGCTTTTACTGATTGCATATCAAGCTTCACACTTTGGTTTCATATCAAAGATTTTCTTAATAGGCC
Source organism: Magnolia kwangsiensis (assembly GCA_037074715.1). Classification (NCBI taxonomy): domain Eukaryota; kingdom Viridiplantae; phylum Streptophyta; class Magnoliopsida; order Magnoliales; family Magnoliaceae; genus Magnolia; species Magnolia kwangsiensis. The sequence continues at coordinate 111,575,756 of CM073582.1, read as the reverse complement.
TAAGCCCATACGCTTGTAAGAGCCACCTCATGTGCCCATGTGGGTTATGGACATGAATTCCAAGCTATACATCAAGTAGAAGCCATCATTTAGATCTCATGGTCATGAAATTTGGCCTGTACTCTTATCAGGTGGGCTGCAATATCATCAAAACCTGGACTGCTTATAAAACTGCTTGAACTTTTTCCACCCATTCATTTCTTTTGTAAATTGTGGTGAATCTGCTGATCTTTGGCCTGACTTTTGTTCTATACCATTGAATTTTTTTTTCAAGCACAAATGTACATTATATGAGATGTATAATATGAAGATGTCTTATACATGTGTGCTTCATATATGAGATGTCTTCTACATGTGTGCCACTTTGATGTATGTGTTTCATCCACACCGTCCATCCATTTTTCCATATCATTCTAGTGTATACGTCCAAACATGAGTAGATCCAATGCTCAAGTAAACCATACATTATGGATTAAACACTTACAGTTGAAAACTTCTTATGTTGCAGAAGTTTTGGATCAAGCTGATATTTATGTTTTCCCTTTGTCCAGTCCATGTAATCAAGTTAGATCGAAATTTTAATTCTCTCACATCCTCTAAATGTTATACTTGCATGTTTGCTTTTTGTGTTCCTGTAATGCAACTCTGGTATTTTGTGACTGGTTCAAAGCTTTCAAACATTCTTTTTTTAACTATGGATTATTTATTTAATTTTTTCCACAATAGGGGAATCGAGTTATTGCGAAAATTCAGTTTGCAGATTGCATTTTCCCTGCCTTTGATCAGGCATGCTTTCTATCATGTTTAAAATCCTTTTGCAGCTGTGATCCCTTTTCCCCTACTTCAATTTAGGAACTCATTCTTGGATGCCTTGCAGTGGTTTTCTACTCTTGTTCTTTGTGTTAAAAAAATTTCATTGGGAATCTGAATCCGAATCTTGCTTTTTGTGCATGTGTACATATATATGTAACTCATTACTTGGATGTAGAAGCAGGAGAGACAGTTAAATATCCATGTGCAGAGATTTATGTTCTGATACTTTTTGACTATTTTGCAATGCCAATTAGAAAAAACATGTTCAGCATTTCCAACTTTGTATCAGCTTTCTTGTCACAATTAATAAGAAATATGAGTTTGTGACTTGCAAATGGAAAATTATAATAGGTATCTGTTCACCTTTTATCAACTGCTCAAAATAGATGAGTAGATATAGAAGAGTTGCAACTTGCAAAACAGGTTGTGGGTGTTATTGAATTTCAAGATAAAGAAATGTCTTGCACTGTGTCTGCAACAAATGTTGAAAATCACATATTAACTTGGAATTTTCTCAAAGAATCAACTTTGGAGGTATTATATGGTTCTTGTTTGAAGGAAATGGTGGTTTTAGTGCTTACCCAACAATGGTACATGTGGGACCTACCTTTTGGTAATCTAAGCCATTCTTCTGGTGTTCCCATCATGGGTTAGGCCATGCCCCCAATCTTCTCTATCAGATGATCCCAACATTTTTATGTGTGTCTTGCAAATAGAAAATTGTATCTGGATATTTTTTTTGATATATTCTGTGTGAGTAAAGAATGTTATCCGAGGATGATGAGCTTTTTAAAGAAATGTCTTGGTTATAGATGGTGATTCCTTGAAGCCCCCTACAAGAAAAAGGACTATTGCTGGCATGTATACGTGATCCAAACCCTGTAATCTTCTTTGAGCCAAAGGTATTTGATAATTTACCATGAGTGGAAGAATGTAATGGAATTAAAGAAGTATAAAACAATTGCAGATAGAGGTCGACCTTACCTTAGCTTATGGTAATGTTGAGCTTTTTGGGCCGCACCATGATTTTTGTCGGGCATCTGAACCATGCATCTGGTGATCATGTGAAATCATTTGTTTTATGGACACGATATGTACTGACTTAAAACCTTTTTGCAGTCATCAGGATATTTGTCTTGAGACCTATACCATTTTAGTTTTATCTTTCTTCAATAAAGCAGTGGTGTGTCTAAATTGAAACTTGAATTTAATGTTTGGAACATGCTAGATTGGGCTCTTAGTCAATTAGTGAGTTTTGGACTCTGTTTAGCATCTCCATTTCAGCATTTCACTAAGCATGCACACCATCCTTATGCATCTTATTCCATGTTGATATTTACATTCAAGTTGATGTTCTCTTCAGAGTGATGCAGAGAAGCTATATAAACACCTTGCTCATTTAAAATCAAGACCTAGGCAAAAATTTCATACCTTTTAGTAGTGTGGTCACTTAGTCATCATATTTGTAGTGTAAGAGTTCCTATCATACCTTTTAGTAAATTTGCATATAAGTCTTAGGCTCCATTTGGTCATCACATCAATCTTTATGAATATAATTTTTTCTCAAACCAAATGGAGCTTAAGGCCTTTTTTAACTCTGCCAATGCAACTTCTTGCATTGCCGAATTCAAGCCCGTGTAAAGGAGGAGGGAAAAGGGCATCAAGGTGAGATGTGTCATTTTCTTCCATTTTATTTTACATACAACGTTAATCTTCAGGTCACTCGACCAATTTTCAAGTCACTTGACTAATTTTCAGGTCACTTAACATAGTCGGCATGGCCTACGCTCTGTTTGGTTATAAGTGAAATTGATCTATGTACTTTCATATGTACTTTCCCTATTTCAAATGTTATGGTCAATAAGAATAGAGCAGCATGAATGTTGAGACATGGATTTCTTGATTACAACCTGTGTTTGCTATCATGCAAGGCCTATGCATGGACATTTCTGCATATGGAGAGGGCAAAGAGAGAAGATTAACAAGCCGCCATGAAATCGCCGACATCAACACGTTCTCATGGGTGAGGAAAATAGGTTCTCATGAATTTCCAAACGCACGCACACACAAAGTAGCTTTCTATTATTCTTCCAAAGATGTCACAATCCATGCATTAAAATCTGTAAATATATATGAATATACTGTCATGTCCTGGAATTCTTGTATATGGTTTGGTTGATTGTTCATTTCTAGCCACAAGGCCATTTTTGTTGTAGTGAGGTGGATATGAACTTATATCGTCTTACAGGTTGCAATCGACTTTCAATCCCACACACCTACATGAGAAATTTCTAAGCACCATCATCGACAATTTCCTTGAAAATTTTCCCATCCTTTATATAGATGTGAAAAGTCAACATTAGCTCTCAAACAGTTGAGGTTTGTACACTACAACAGTTCTCTTGTATTTGTTTTCTTTTATGATTTCTTTCCTTGAAAGTTTTTGTTTTGTCCAACTTCTTCATACATAGTTTGATCTGCAAACAGTTGGATTTGCTTCTTTCAAAGTAGGGATTATGTTCTTCTAGCGAACATGTTTGCAAGTGCTAGCCAATGGAACAAAGTGACAAGAGTGAGAGAGACAATGAGAAACAGTGGAGTTCAGAAACCAGAGCCAGGTAACAGCCTCATCGAGCTACATCCAACAATTTAGCTTGAATCAGAATTTTCAAAGATTGTTGTGGATGCATTTCTTTCTTGTGTAGAAGATTTTCTATGTTGTTAGACTCCCCTCCTTTTTCTGTACTTTTCTCTCCTAACTTTTCTTTTCTTTTTTTTTTTTTTCATTTTCCTTCCCCACCTGATTTGAAAATAGAAAGGGAATTCATATTTATTACTCTCCTTACACTGATAGACAATTCACTTTCTAGGATAAAATGGTAAATTCAATAGAGCTATTGCATCTATTTGGTTTTTTTTTTTGGCACCATTTAAAAATTGGTAGTGACTCATCCACCTTACATATCAGATTGATTTACAGCTATACACACCATCTAGATTGTGGATCTCATTGTGCACTCGAGGGTCACCATTAACCAGTCCCCAACAAAATTGGGCAGATAGCTTCAACCATGATCTGCAAAGTTTTCTCAATTGTATCACCTTACTCACCCTGCAGACCACCATTTCCATCTTTGTAGAAGAACTGCAGGCATGACAGCTGAGACCACTTCTCATCACATTGTTGCTGAAGTGTGCAACATTCGCAAGAAGACAAATAAATCTTCTTAAAAAAAGGTGAAAGAGCGTGCTTCTTTCTCTTAAAGCAATTTATAACCTCTTGACAAGAGTGCAGGATCTCATCCATGCTCTGGTCGAGTCCTTTTAAGTACATCTTATCAAGGTGAATGTGGCCAACAAGGCCTGTATCCGCTTTTGAACTTTTAGGTATTTGTCGATGCCTTTGGTATTCTATGGAGAAGTCAAAAGCAACATCTTTTAAAGTGACTTTTTTCAAATGATTCTAAACTAAATATGTTGCATTCTCCTTGCAATGCATTTTTCCGTAGAAGTACTCATTCAAATATAGAATAACTCTCCAATCAATAATATCATTCTTGAAGTTAACTTTGCACAAAAGTATTTCCTTCATCGATTCCCATGAAGAGTCGTTGTTTCTCTAAGAAGAATCAAGAACTACTTTATATGCAGGATTTGATACTACAGTAGCAGCTAATACACCAACCGGTTCACCAGCAAGAGAACTTCCAGGACTATTTTCGTCCACCTGTCCATACTCAAATTGAATTATAGAATTGCTGCAGAGGTTTCTCACTGTTCCATCATAACAGATAACGACATCTCTAAGTGTGGCCATTAGATTTTTAAACAAAGTTCCTAGTTCAGTAAGTCCTCTGGAAGAACGGATCAACACTTCTCTGGATGATATGGAATGGACCAACTCTTCATAGGGAGTCGGACCTTGAAAAAAAGAGCTCTTAACTAACCCAAATGCCTCAGAAGGATAGTCAACACCATTAACAGAATACTTATTTTGGAAGTGGAAACTCATATCCTCAACCAAACGCCTTGAATAAAACTTCCCTCGGTCATAAAGTTGAAGCCCCAAAAAGCCAAGTTGTTAAACAACCTTACTGATAGTTGAATCATTTTTAGAATCTATCAAATTACCCAAAGCAGATAACTTTAGAATACAAATCACGATAGGCAGTTATACAGTTTTAAGGTAGCTTTCCACTTGCAACTCTACAAGTTCATTGTAATTTGATTTCAAGTGAAGCAGCAAAGGTGATATGTTCTGAATCTTCTTCTTATATCTTCAGTAATAGCCTTGGGAATGTCAAAATCATTCAAGCCAACATTATATCCTTCTAAAAAGAGAATCTCCATCAGTAATGGCTGCAACATATTAAAGAACTTAACAGCCTCTTCAAGTCTTGAATGGAATCTTACGAATATAAATGAACTGAATCAATCATATTTATTTATCATCTACATTCTTACTGTTGAGTTTTCTTATTTCTTCAGGTTTTGGATGCTTCTTGTACATGCCTGACTAGCAACGAAATCCACTTCAAGAATATCAGGTGATGACTTTTATTTGTTTTTTCTTTCTAAACTTTTTCATACTTGGTGTATTTTTCTTACTGATTTTTCTTTACAAGGCCAATTTTTGTTTCCTTTGTTGCTTATGATTTGCAATACCTGCCAGCAAGCAATTGAGTAGGGTTGTATTGTGGTGCTTGTAAGCCTTGTAGCACCATATAGTTTGATACAATAACAATTTATTAATGTGATTGAAGTTCCAATTGAAGGCAAAATCATTAAGAAAAAAGGAAATGAAAAAAGAAAGAAAACAGAAGAAAAGTTTCAATTGATACAATGACAATTTTTTTTTTCTGTGACACTTTCCCAACTATAGAGGTGACTTGTGAAGCTGATTGTCCTTTTATTTTCTTGTTTATCATGGGCCTTAATTGTTTATAAAGGTTCAAGTCTTCAACAAATAGAGGGCCTGGTTCAAATTCATGTCATTCAATTATAGGTTTTTGATATTTATGCAGATAGAAATTTGATAGTTAGATTGATGGAGATTTGATTGTAGGACAGCAATTATAGGGAAGGATTAGTTAGAATTAACAGGAATTTGTGTGAAAGGATTAGTAAAGAATCAGGAGGAATTTCTATTATTGGCATTTTTACCGGCGTTTTCCACAGATTTTCCTGGCGCTTCTCTAATCTATTAGCAGCATTTGTTGCATATTTACTGGCGTTTGTAGTAACTTCTATCGGCGTTTCTAAGAAAATTTACATGCGTTTACTGTCTTTTTACTGGCGTTTGTATAATTTTCCGAACGCTTCGTACAATTTTATCGGCGCTTTGTGAAATTTTTAGCAGCGCTTTTATAGTTTGTACCAGCACTTTAATATTTTTAGCGGCAGTCACAGAAGCGCCGCTAAAGTAGACTAAGCGCCGCTAAATTTCTACTTTGGCGGCTACCGTTAAAAACGCCGCTAAAAGTGATCGACCGCCGGTAAAAGATACAGCGACGCCCCCTTTCAGTGGCACGTGCCCAACTGTCGGTAATTCGTCCACCGGCGGATTTTTGGACTTTGAGAGGCGGTTTTGGCCGCCGGTAAAGGTCATTTTTCTTGTAGTGAGGTGATGTGGATAGAAGTTGTTATTAGTCATAAAGAATCTTGATAAGTACATTCATTTTCTTTATAGCCCTTTTTTTGGAAAGATGCTAACCTTTTGCTTACATGATCTCTTTGTTGCCCACAAAACTTGATAAATTATAACGATTTTTGTTTAATATGAACTATTTTCTTATAATGTGGTCAATATAGTTGGCATATATTGATTATGCTTCCAATCATAGTCTTCCATCAAATTCTGAAGTTAATGGATGGAGTAGATTTCGCACATATACGATGGACTCCACGGACGTTATTCTTATAGTGTTAAGGGTCAAGGTCGAGGTTTCATGTGTTAAAGGTCGATGTTGTCATGTGTTGAGGTTGTGGTTGTTGTCATATGTTAAGGGTTGAGGTTGTCATCTGTTGAGGGTCAAGGTTGTCATATGTTAAGGGTTGAGGTTGTCATTTGTTGAGGGTCGAGGTTGTCATATGTTAAGGGTTGAGGTTGTCATGTGTTAAGGGTCGAGGTACGTGCATGAGGATCGAGGTTATCAAGGTTGAGATTTTTATGTATTAAGGGTCGAGTTTGTCAGGGTTAAGGTGTTATGTATTAAGTGTCGATGTTGTCATTTGTTCACTGCCTTCACTACCATAAATGAATCAAATATTATGGATTAAATCTGTAGAGAAAGAATGTTTTAGTTGGTATCCATTGGTACCATAATTGTAATGTGGTAAAGGTCGAGCTTATAGTATAAGAGTCGAGGTCGTGGTTGTAATGTGGTAAGGGTCAAGGTTATGTTATAAGAGTCGTGGTTGTATCGTGGTAAGGGTCAAGGTCATCATGTTATAAGGGTGGAGGTCGTGGTTGTATATTATAAGGGTGGAGGTCATAATTTTAATGTGTTACGAGTTGAGGTTATCATTTATTAAGGGTTGAGATTGTTATTTGTTCACTACCTTCACTATAAAAAATGGATCAAGGGCTACAGATTAAATCCGTAGCAAAAGACTATGTTATAAGAGTTGAGGTTATGGTTGTAATGTCGTAAGAGTCGAGCTTATCATGTTATAAGGGTTGAGGGTGTGGTTGTATGTTATAAAAGTCGAGGTTGTGATTGTAATGTGGCAAGTCGAGGTTGTGACTGTAATGTGGTAAGGGTCAAGGTTGTCATGTTATAAGGGTTGATATCGTGGCTGTAGTGTGGTGAGAGTCGAGGTTCTCATGTTATAAGGTTCGAGATCGTAGTAATATCCTATAAGGGTCAAGATCGTGGTTGTAATATGGTAAGGGTCGAGATTGTCATGTTATAAGAGTTCTAAGTCCTTCCGTGGATTATGTGCCAAATCTACCTTGTTCACGGGATTTATAATTTAATTTAACATCATGGGCCAAAAAATGAGTTACATCAAAAAAATTTATAACCCCGGAGGTTTTCAATTGTAGGTTTTGAATCTCATTGCTTTCTATGTAATGTTCCAAATGAGCCTTTGATATGCCTAATTTTTGGGTTCATTCCCTGAAATGATCTTTCAGAATGGATGGATGGCATGGTTAAAATATATGCATCATAGTGGGCTTAACAAGACCATCCATCTATAGATAGATTAATTTATAGATTAATTTGCCTGTTGCGCATAAGGTCATATTACATTGACATGGATATCGAGAGAAAAGCTTTTTGAAGTCGATTTCTACCATAAGTTATGTTGGTCCCACCATGAGGTTTGTAGAAAATCTACTCTATCCATTTATTTTGGAAGATAATGTTCAGACATGAGACAAAAAATTAGACAGATTTGAAACTCAGGTGGACCACATGACTCAAAATAGTGGAAAGGAATTGCCTACCATTCAAATTTTTCTAAGCTCCATTGTGATGCTTATATGCAATCCAAACTATTCATAAAGTGGCCCCAAATATTCATAAACTCATTATGATGAGGATGGAATGAAAGAGTAAAAATATTAGCCTAATCCAAAGCTTTTGCAGTCCATGAATGTTTCAAATGTAGGCGTACAATCTCCACTGTTTTCTATTTTGTGGCCCACTTGAATTTTGGATCTACCTCATTTTTGGGATCTTGTTATAAAATGATTTGACAAAACATGTGAACGGTGTGAATTTCTCAAAAACACCATAGTGGGCCCCACAGTGTTTAACCATCCGAATCCCTCTAGCAGCTGTCACACACTGGTTGAACGCTAAAGTCCGCTAAGGGTAATTTCATCCCAACATTTTAAAAAATAAAATAAAATAAAAAGTGTCAGGTGATCTATACGTAGGACATTTGTTTAATCCATCCAGTTTTAGGGGCATTTAGAAGGAAGCGGATTGCGTACCGAGTAAACTGTGTCGGGTCCATTGTTATTTATTTATTTTATCCACTCCATTAATCCATGTTAAAAGATAATTTTAGAGTTTGACCTCAAAAAATAAGCAAACTAAAATCTCAAGTGCACCACATCACAGGAAACAGTTTGATTGAACCTCTACTATTGAAAATTTTTTGGAGGCCAAAGAAGTTTTGCATCAAGCTGATGTTTGTGGTTTCTCTTCATCCATGTCTTTGTGATCTTATGAACAGGTTGGATGAAAAATAAAAATTACTTTGGACCCTAGGAAGGTTTCAACAGTGGAAATCATTATTCCACACTGTTTCTTGTGTAATGGTCCACTTGAGCTTTGGATTTACTTCAATTTTGGGATCAACCCATAAAATTAGGGGTAAAAATGAATGGACGGTGTGGATAAACCACATACGTACATAGTGGGCCCAACTGAGTTTACTCTGTACGATAAAAGCGTACTGGGTAACTCAGTACGCAATCCGATTTCCATTCAGAAATACCACATTGGTTTTTTGGTCAAAATCCTCAATCAACGTGGAATATGCAAGAAGCGAGAAACCCGGAATCCACTGAGATGTGTGGAACCCCTGACCATGTGGCCCGCTGTGATGTACGTAACTACTTCCGTTTCGACCATATGTATTTGAAGCTCATTTTTTAGGGCATGATCCAAATTAAGAATGAAGCAGCTGCAAATCCCACGGGACCCATGGAGTAGGAAACCATGGTGATTGACTATAACCGACTTCTTATGTGCCACAAAAGCTTTCCACGAATATGACAATTATGTGGTCTCTTCTTCTAGTTGTTTATGACCTTATCAACATGTTGGATGTCAAATCTTACAATTGGTGGAATACACGAAGTTTTTAATGGTGGGGATTCAATCATGACCGTTTCGTGTTGTGGTCCACCTAAATTCTGAGTCAGCTTCATTTTGGGAAAATGATCGCTTCGCAATCAACTATACGACCCATTCAGCAAGATGTACGGTCCAACCATCATCTATGTAGCTCACCATTGTGGCTCACCATGATACATGTGCGTTTAATCCACATCGAACATCCAAATTGAAACCTATATGTTTATGGAAAAATCCAGACTGAGGCAGATCCACATCCCACGTCTAACATACTACATTCAACATTCAACAATAGTTTCTGTTGAATCCTCCTCATTCCAGATACCCACAAGGTGGACATTCGAATGTCGAATCCAACACCTGAATGAATAGACCACCCTATGAGTCATACACCGTCTCAGTAATTATCTAACATGCATATTCCCATTTGGATCTGAATTCAATCAAGAATATCATTCCAGCTGATATGGTCCACGATGATCTTGGATCCATCTAGCCACTATATGACACAAACTCCCAAGAAGTGATGTAGACAATGCATTTCATGAGGACCAAAGCTCAGATAATCAAATTAAGTATGGAGGCCTCCCTGATCAGCAACTACCACATGCATGATGCGCTTGGTATGGAACAATAGCAAGATCCATGGCCACTCAGCCTCCCATTCCTGTTCAACCACAAAAAATACGTAGTCTACAAGCAGTCATTGTAACTAACCAAATTTAAAATAATATTATTATTATTTTAAAAAAAAAAATTCTAAATTTGAATTCAAACTGAATTTGAAATTGAGGAAAAAGATAGTGGAATTATTGTAACTTCCCCTATCCCGAAGGAGATTTCTCTTCTTCAAGAAAGGTGTTTGGGTTTCTCCCAACCTCTTTTTTTTAAAAAAAAAGGTAAGGAATTAGAGAGAGAGAGAGAGAGAGAGAGAGAGAGGAGGAAACCCTAAGCCAAGCCCATGTAGAGGTTGATGTTATAACTGTTCTCTCATTAATTTTTTTAATTATTCTAGTCATTTCACCCAGATCTACACAACGAACATATCTTATTATCCATACGCTCATTGCATAAATGTATTTGGCATATACAGTAAATTAAGATATACCAATCCTCTGCACAACTGGTTTTGCAAATTGGCGTAGAGCAAGATGAACAGTTTGGATCATGCATCCATGTGGAACCTTTCCATCCCTAGATGCCAGACCAAAATCCAAATGAAAACTTTGGCTACCAACCAAAATGTATACTCTAATAGCGTTGATGAATCAAATGAAGTCTGATAGCAAGTTGCTTTAAAATAATAATAATAATAATAATAATTTTATAAAAAAAAAAAAAAAAAAACCAAACTTAGTCAAATGGTTATCTGACATGCCACTTGTGGTACCATAATATCTTTCCTGCCAAAAAGCAATTTGGATAGGACACAGATCACCGCCATGAGAAAGGTAGGCCCCACCGTCAACATCATCTGGCACAAAAATAATGAAAAAAGAGTGTGGATAGTCTATGTTGAAGGCACTGGAAAATTCAGCCAATAACTCTCTTGAGCAGATAATGGACCTCCGAATTGTTCATATTTCAAGAGAAGTGAATTTTTGTGGTAGATAACTTAGCTAAATGGGGAGAGCAAATTACGAACTCTTCAAATTCTTAAAAAAGTGAGGGATTTGCCTCATCTCATTAGGGGACACTTATTACCGGACAAGGTGGGGTTGGGGTTCGTTTCTTTGGATTGACTTTCTGTAATTAACATATGCTAGGTGGGTCCTTTTAGTTTTTTCTGTTGACTAAGGGTACCTTCTGATACTTCGTGTGTGTGTATATATTAGGGCTGAAAGTCGGGTGGGGTGGGTCGGGTTGGTGCTCAACCCTAACCCAACCCAAGGTTCCTATACCTCAATCCTAACCCAACCCAACCCCATCTCGGGTTGGGAATTCTCAACCCAAGTCCAACCCAAGCGGGCTCGGTTGGGTTGATCGGGTTGGTGGGGTATATACGTGCTAATATTTTCGTTGTTACATTAGTTTATTATATTTCAATATAGGGCTTATTTTTTTATCTATAATTTTATTAATTATATATATGATTATTCATTATAAAGAACTTCATTTTTTCCTTTTAAAAAATAAGCTAAAATATAAGACAACTACTCCTTTAAAAGTCATGTAGCATAGCACGAAGTCTATTTGAGAGAGAAATCTGGCATATCTTGTTAGCTTGACTCCTTGAAAATGACGTGGACAAATGAAACTCGACATCACTAGTGTGCCTTCAACACAAACGATCCGCACATAATTATAATTTATAAGTAACTTATATATTGATCGGGTTCGAGTTGGGTTGGGCAACCCAAGACCTCAACCCGAGCCCAACCCAAGTTTTGTCGGGTTGGTATTTGTATAGCCTAAGCTTAAGATCGGACCTAATATATTCTGCCCAAGCCCAACCCAATGTCGAGTCGGTCACGGGTCGGTTGGGTTGAACCCGCCCAACCTTCAACCCTAGTATATATATAGATATATATGGGAAAAGGTACTATGCGCTCAAGTTCACGGCTCCGTCCCATGCGGTCGAGCTGTGTGGGCCCCACCGTGATGCATTTCGAACATCTACTCCATCAATCAGATGCACTATTCCATCGTGGACCTAGGCCTCAAAAATCAAGTCAATCCGTGACTTTTGTGGGCCACACCACATACAGTAGTGGAGAGGGGGCCGTACACCATTAAAACATTCATAATCATTTTTTGGGTCCCACCAAGATGTGGTTTGTAAATCCATCCCATCCATTATGTGTGTCCCACTAGATTTAGGGGTCATACCAAGTTTCAGTAGCATTCAAGACTCAGGTGGACCCCACCAAGTGCTTTTATATGTTTTAACGGTGTCTTCACATGATTTTAGATGGCATGGCCCACTTGAGTTCTGTATACGACTGATTTTTGGGATATCCCATTATTTAAAGGGGAACCATCAAATGCATGGTGCTGATGGTCGACATGCATCACGGTGGGGCCCACACAGCTCGACCTCACGATAAGATTATCGTGAACTCGAGCGCATGGTAACTTTTCCCTATATATATATATATATATATATATATATATATATATATATATATATATATATATATATATATATAATTGAAAAAAGGCTGATTTTCTATCTAGAATAGATTGCATACTATCCAACATAACTTTTACTTTTTGAACCTTTTCAGGCTCACCATGATTTATGTGTTAGATCCACACCGCCCATCAATTTTTTTTAGATTATTCTCTAGTGCGAGCCCAAAAACGAGACCACAGTTAGAGTTCAAGTGGACCACACCACATAAAGTTGTGGGGGGGTTGAACGACTACAGTTGAAATCTTCTTAGGGTCCACTGTGGTTTATTAGCCATCTAACCTCTTCATAAGATTATACAGTCTCAATGAAGAGAAAATACAAATGTCAACTTCATCATAGGCTTATGTGGCCCTAAGAAATTTTCAATAGGTATCCAATTCTCACTGTTTCCTATTTGTGTGGCCTACTTGAGGTTTGGATCTACTTTGTTTTTGGTCCCTTAACCTAAAATTAATGATATAAAAAATTGATTAACAATGTGGATTTGATACATATATCAATGATGGGGCCAGAGAAGTTCCACATGCCAACACTTCCAGTTTTCTTTTCTCCCTGAATGTGCTGTAACGCTTAGCTAGTAACAATAAAATTTCTAGATGTGTGAAATTTATGTGAGCCCCATTCTATGAAATGAGCCCAAAAATAAAGCAATCTAAAGCTTAAGCGAATTGCATCACTGGAAACAATAGGAGTTAATGCTACCATTGAAAATTTATTGGAGTTATAGAAGGCTCTCATCAAGCTAATATTTGTGTTTTACCTTCATCCAAGCGTGTGTGACCTTATGAACACATTAGATGTTAAATAAGTCTCATAGCCTTAAGCTGGATTTTTAAAAAAATAAAAATAAATTACGCACACCAATGCACTCTCATACAGTGGGATTTCATCGCAACGGGTACTTAGAACACATGACCTCACGTTGAAACTCTCGTCGGTCTACCACTAAGGCACGACTAAGGACCCAGCAGAATCCATCTGAGATACAGAAATTCAGCGAATTTTATAACCTGGAGTTATTGGAAATGACTTGGACTAAGAAGAAGTGACAACACTGGTATTTCCTATGCCTTCAGCACAGACAATCCGCACTCGTTTATCATTTTCGAGAGATCAGTCAAACACCTATCACTGAGAAAACAGTGGCCATCAACTAGTTCATAAGACCTTCCTAAGGTCCACTATGATGTCTACGGGCCATGCATCCAACCCGTTCATAAGGTGATTCACATTAATATCGAGGAATGGAAAATACATACATCATAGTATGATTAACAAGTGATACCAAGAGAAGACTATTGTTGTAGCTATATCCATTAGAAAAATAATTAACCATAGCATCTTAAGTTTGGGCTGCTCATCTAGAGCTCCATTAGGGTCACCGTGATGCCTGTGTAAGTAACATCCACTCCGTCCATTGTTTTTTAAAAATTGTATTAGGAAATGAGGTTAAAAATGAGACAAATAGATACCTTAACTGGGCCACACCATAGAAAATAATAAGATAGAAACACCAAACATTGAAACCTTCCTCAAACACACGTCATTCAACCCATTCATAAGGTCATTCACACCAAGATCAAGTGAAAACACATCACAGCTTGAAATGGTGGACGTCCAACTCCAACTTTTCTTGTGGCATGGACAACTTGAATTATGGATATGCTTATTCTTGGGATTACATCCTAACATTAGTTGTGTAGCGAATGAACGGAGTAGATGTAACACGGGCATCACATTCGGTTCCAGATCTAGAAAAATAGACCTTTCTCTCATCTCCCTACCTATCATGTCGACTGTTGTACTATGACATTACAAGCATTATCATTGCCCATAAAAACCTGTCAACCATCGCATTCTTTATAACTGGCAAACCAACTCCGATGAGGAGTCATGTGATATGATACTCCTGTATCTAGGATCCACTCATCTGCATGATTATCGTGAACATGTCCGATCATGGACACATATAGAACATCACCACCACTTATTTTTTTCATCAGATGTGACAGCATTGGCCTCTTTAGAAGAAGCCGCTGAATTTTCTTTGCTCACTTTAGGATTTCTACAATCCTTCTTCATATGTACAGACAACCCATAATTCCAACACTTTAATTTTTATTTTCCCTGACACTTGGATTTGGATCTAGGCCTTGAAGATCCTGTACCTCGTTCAGAATCTGTACCATCGTAATCAGTGTATCGGAAGATGTCCCTATGTCGTCATTTAGTTTTCTTATAGCCTTCCCTTGAATGGCTGAGATAACTGTGTTAACACTTAATTAGGGTTTTATTTACGGTGCACATCGTGTCCCTGAAAGACTCATATGATGCAGGAAGAGAATTCAACAGTATACATGCCTGTACTTCATCTTTGACCACTTCCTCCATATCTAAGAATTTGAACATCAATTTATTAAAGTTGTTGATATGAGCTTCTACATCTCCACCATCTGTCATCTTAAAGGTATAACACTGTAACTTCAAGTGTAGGCGATTTTCAAAGGACTTCTTTGCATAAATGTTCTCTAACTTCGCCGACAAACTAGCTATAGTTTTCTCTCTCAAAAAATTATAGAGAACCTCATCCATGAGACATAAACGGATAAAAGCTAAAGCATTACTATCAAGGCTTTCCCATTAATCATCTTTCATGGTAAATTTTCGCTCATCAAGAACCTTAATCTTGCCTTACTTCGTTAATAGGCTAATCATCTTAACCTTTTATAAATCAAAATTATTTTTGTCTGAGTACTTCTCAATATTAAACTTTTCATTTTTTATTATTACTAATCTTGCAGATTTAGATCTGTACCCTAACGATTTCTCTGATACCACTTGTTAGGGATTTGTGCTGCGGAATCACGCAGATCTAGATCTAGGATAATAATCCAAGAGAAAAAAATAATCACAAGAAAACACAAAGATTTAACGTGGAAAATCCTTGCGAGAAAAAACCATGCCACAAAGCAACAGAAATTCACTATGAAATAGAAATTATAAGAGAGGGGACTTACTCGGTTCGAACAACCTCAAATCTCTTCCTTGCTATACCTTTTGATAACCCTAAAACCCTTTTAGGAACTATTAAAAAACTTTTAGAAAGCTTTAGAATACCTTAAAATAGTCATATGGACTCCTATATATAGTACTTTAGGAAACTCCCCTTACGCATCTCATTTGGAAAAATTTGAAAACCGTCTCAAATTTATACAATCCGCACAGGATCTGCGTAACTTCGACTAGTCGAAGGAGGGCCTTGATTGGTCGAGCAACCGGCTTGACCGGTCGAGCCTAACCCTCGATTGGTCGAGCATCAAGGACACTTAAAAAATAAGCTCATTGAATTTTGAGTCAAGCGGGCCTCGACTGGTCAAGTGGTCTGCTTGACCGGTCGGTCGAGCAACATACTTGAAGACTTCTAATAACATATACAACATCCCTGACAATAATGCAACAATAATTCGTTCTACTTGGTTGGGTATTGTTTATGGAAACTCAATTAGACCATGTTCAATCAAATACATAAAACAAAAATTAGATGGAGATTCTAACTGATGAAGTGTGAACTGACAACGGAGTGTGTACTAACAAGCTAACCCAAAAAATAAAATAAAATTACAAGTGTGGTCCATTTTAAAATTATATGTGGCTGATTTTTTTGGATGGAGATTCATACAATAGGATTAACAAATTAGACGGGTTAGATTTTGAAAAGCTAGTACAGGTTGAAAGTTCTCTGCTGGGCGGGCTGCATTTTATAATCCCACCAGTTCGACTAGAGCTTCCCTGCGCACCTTTTTGTAAGTGGAGGGACTATCTACACATAAAGGCGAGAAATATTGGCCGAGCGGTCACAATTCAATGTCTCTTGATGGCACGGGGATTGAGCACGACTCCCACCATTACCTAGTTATATTTAGATATAGATGGTTACGGTACAGTCTATCCATTTTCTCATCACATTTCACGAGATCTAAAGCGAAAATGGACCTGACCACAAGAAACACTGAGGATTGAATGACTACCGGTGAAAACCTTTTAACGGCCATGGAAGTAATAGATCAGGCTGATATTTATGTTTTGACTTCGTTCAAATCTATATGACCTTATGTGATCTACTTGAGCCTTGAGTACGACTCCCACCATTACCTAGTTATACTTAAAGATAGATGGTTATAATACAGTCTATCCATCTTCTCATAACATTTCATGAGATTTAAAGCTAAAATAGACCTGACCACAATAACCACTGAGGATTGAATGACTGCCGTTGATAACCTTTTAACGGCCATAGAAGTATTAGATCAGGCTGATATTTATGTTTTTCCTTCGTTCAAATCTATATGACCTTATGTGATCTACTTGAGCCTTTAATCTACCTCCTTTTTGGGCTGAAGTCTTAATATGATCTTTCAAAATGGATGAACGGCTTGGATAACCTGACAGATCCCTTGACAGGACCGTCTGTCCCTGGCTAAGGCCTGGTGGGGCGGCAGTACTCAATCCACGCCCCTCCTGACGTCAGGGTGTTGGAATACGTGTTGAAATGGGCAGATGGTACACGTGTTAGAAATCCATGCTATTCATCTCTAAGCATAGAACGGTACACTTGTCAGGTAGGCAGCCCGCGTGCATTGAAATTTTACAATTGAATTTTTTTCTCTCTAATTGCCCATTCATCTCATACAAGTTTTTTTTTTTTTTTTTCGGGTTAGCTTGTGAGTACACACACCCTTGTCAGGACACACACTCTATGTTAGAGGTATCTCCACTCAGTCTACCAGGTCAGCTATGGATCAGGGTGTCATCTCGTACAAGTTTTTTTTTTTTTTTCAAACGAAGAAATTCATTGATCAGGAAGGCCGGGACCGGCGTACAAGAGTTATCTCGTACAAGTTTGACCCTTCTTATTAGCTGTCCAACGTTACTTTTCTGTACACCGCATATTCAGTAGACCCTATTTAAGTCCTTGGCATGTGATCAGCGCATCAAATAATTCATTTATTTGAAACATTCAAGATCCCAATTTTTAGGGACACGGATTTCCTTTCACAAGAAGTTCTTGTGCTGGAATGCTAGGTGGGGCCCACCATGATGTTCGTAATAAATCTGTTCTGTCCATCTATTTTTCTGGATCATTTCAGGACAAGAGACCAAATATCAGATTGATCCAACACTCTGGGATGTCCAGGAAACAGTTGGGATTTAATATCCACCATTGAAACATTTGTATAACTGCGAAAGTTTTGTATCCGGTTAAGTATCTTTTGTTCTCACTTTATCCCATTGTGAATGACTTTATAAATGACTTAGAGGACATAAACTTCAGAAGGTCGCCTTCTGGCATGGGCTTCTTGAGTTTTGGATCCACCCAATGTTTGGTCTATGTAATAAAATGATCTAGAAAAACTCGACATAGTGAACTTCTCTGGCATAATGGTAGGCCCCACCTAGGTGGCTACTTTATAGATTTGGAGGTCTTTTAGTGTTTGCCCATTGTCAGCTATGGTGTGGTCCACCTCATGAATGTATTAGTTTGATTTTTAGCATCACCATAAATTATGGTGGAGCGAGCCCTCTAAAACAAGTTAAACGCCGTTTACAGTTTGAAATATATAAACCATCAATCTAGATCATTTGCAAATTTCAACCAACCTTTCATCAGCCAGCTTTACACTAGATGGAAAAATTATTCCTTCCAAACTATGCCATACAAGAGTATAGCGGTCCTCATCACAGCCTAATCCTTATCACAACTAACTGAGGTCGGCTACATGAACCCTTACGTAATATTCCACTCTATCACGTGCGATAAGAACACTCTAGCATGAGTTTGGATGTTAGTGTTTGGATTATGTGTTGGAAGTCATGTTAGGTGTTAAAAGTAGCCTAAAGTAGGTGTTTCAGGAAAGCGGCCAGGAAGCAAATTGGTATTGGTAGCGGCTTTGTGGGGCCCACCATGATGTATGTATTTTATCCACGCTATTCATCCAGTTTTTTCAGATCATTTTAGGATATGAGAGTAAAAATTGGGAAGATCTAAGGCTCAAGTGGACTACACCACATGAAGCAGCAATGATAATGATGCTCATCGTGGGAACCTTCCTAGGGCCCAACAACATGTTTATGTGCCATTCAACCTATTCGCAAGGTCATATAATCTTGGATAAAGGGAAAACTTAAATTTCATATTGATCCAAAACTCTATAGCCCCTAAGAAGTTTTTAATGATACTTGTCAACCCTCACGGTGTGGTCCACTTGAAACTTGGATCTGCCTCTTTTTTGGGCTCGTTTTCTAAAATGATTTGTAAAAATTGAATAAATGGCATGGATAAAACCCATACATCATGGTGGGCCTCAGATAGCCCCTACCTGGACTGAGTTGCTTCTAGGTGAGGCAGGACCCATTCATTTTCGTGTTTTACAGTACGAAGATTCTATGTTGGAAGTCATGTTGGTGTTAAAAGTAGCACAAAGTTAGAGTTGCACTCGAGCTGGATCGAGTCGAGCTTGGCTCAGCTCAACTCAGCTTGGCCAATAGGCTATCCCAGCTTGAACTCGGCTTGACTTGATCTTTGAGGTTAATGGGCCAACTTGGCTCGGCTCTATCGGTAGCTCGAGCCAAGCTTAAACTCGATCTTTCAAGCTGAGTTTGACTTCAAGCCTACAAACTGAGTTCAAGTTTAGGTTTTAGGATTTTTAATATATAATATAATATATAATTTATTTAAATATGCAAACATTTACAAAATATTAATATTAAGTGAACTTGATCCGAGTTGAATCGATTCACACTGAGTCAAGTTTGAGTCCAGTTTCGAGTTGAGCTCGGACTCGCCTTGAAATATTTTCTGAGTTAAAAAAATTAGCTCGACTCGGCTGGAACTTAGTTTCGAGCTGAGCCGAGTCGAGTTTTTCTGAGTTAAGTTGAGTGAGTTACCCAAGCTAATTCGGTTCATGAACAGCTCTACATGAAATAGGTGTTTTAAAGGGACATTGATTTCTTGGGAAAGGCTTTCCGAGGAAGTTCCTATGGATGTTGGGTGAGGCCACCATGATGTTTGTGAGAAACCTACCCTGTCCATCTGTTTTGCAAGCTTATTTTAGGACTTGCAATAAAAAATTGATGTGGATCCAAAATTCAAGTGGGCCATTTGAGAGAAAACAGTGGGGATTCAATGAGCACCATTGAAACCTTCCTAGGCTCCACCTTAATGTTTATATGCCATACAAACCCTTAATAAGGTCACTCCGACTGAGATGAATTGGAAACCTCAAAATTTTAGCATGATACAAAACTTTTATGGGCATACAAATGTTGCAACAATGCTTATTGAATCCTCATTTTTTATGGCTCATTTGAGTTTTAGATTCACCTCAGTTTTAGTTGCATGTCCTAAAATGAGCTCAAAAACTGGCTGGATGGGTTAGATTTCTCGTAACATATTGGTGAGCCATATCAAGCATCCTTGCACATGTTGGAACTTTTTAGGAAAGCATTTCTAGGAAATCCAGTCTGTTTTAGAGGATTCTGCTCCATATGTTTTTATTTTTTATTTTTTATTAGCTTATTAGTACTACACACCCCCATTGTTAGTACACTCTACTGTTAGCGACACCGCACTTGGGAATCCATGCCAAGACGTCGGTGTTAAAATGTGGCCCGATGTGAGTTACACCTACCGTAAAAACCTTTACAGGGCTATGCATGTTTTCAATCAGGATAATATTTGTGTTTTTAGTTTATTGCAATTAGAATGACTTTATGAATGGTTTGGATAGCATATAAACATGGACGGCTGCACAATTTTAATGGTGGCCTTGCCATTCCCACTGTTCCTGTAGCATAGGTCCACTTGGCGTTTTGGATCTGCCTTATTATTTTGGGTGTGGATTGGACACTGACAAGGTCAGTAGCCAAATCGCTATTGAAGTGACGTCAGTAAGCTTTGTGGACCCCACCATGATGCATGTGTTGTATCCATACCATCCAACCATTTTTAGAGATTGTTTTATGGTATTACAAAGAGAATGATATAGATCTAAAGTTCAAGTGGACCCCACCATGGAAAATAGTGGGGACAGTGACATCCACCGTTCTAAACTTCTTAGGGCCTACAATAGTTTCCGATGAAGTTGATATTTTTGTTTTCACTTCATCTATCATCTATCTGTATGTTAACTTATGAATCTGATGTATCTCAAAAATACATCACTGTGGGCCCTATAAATGTTTCAACGGTGGGTGGTGGGTGTGACGGCTCCCACAGTTTTCTGTGGTGGGTCTACTTGAAACTTAGATCTATTTCATTCTCTTTGTAATGCCATAAAACAATCTCTAAAAATGGTTGGACGGTAT
Source organism: Magnolia kwangsiensis (assembly GCA_037074715.1). Taxonomy (NCBI): domain Eukaryota; kingdom Viridiplantae; phylum Streptophyta; class Magnoliopsida; order Magnoliales; family Magnoliaceae; genus Magnolia; species Magnolia kwangsiensis. The sequence continues at coordinate 111,554,627 of CM073582.1, read as the reverse complement.
GGATACAACACATACATCATGGTGGGGTCCACGGAGCTTAGTGACATCAATTCAATATTGATTTGGCTACTGACCATGTCAGTATCCAATCCACGCCCTATTATTTTTGGGATCACATCCTAACATAGGTGGATCTGCCTTATTTTTCAGGTGGGGTCCCATAGACACTTCAATGGGCCCCACAGCTTCAAACTGCATGAAGTGTGGCTCTGACCTCACTTGATGATGAATGGATGAACATGATGAGGTCAATCACCGTCTTCCTCAAGGATAACTACTCCAAATCCATAGAGCTTCTCTGGACACCTCACGGAAAAAATAAGAAAAATAGAAAATTAATTCTATAAAATTAGTAATTTAATTGATGAATGAAATAAATAAATTCACAAACATTGAAATAGGGATACTAAGCCGTGGGAGAAGTTTCGGAATCAAATAACGATTAAAACTCCTAGAAATCGTGACTAATTATAAATAGTAAATTTACTATTTTTACTATAAATAGTAAACTGACTATTTATAAGCGATTGTTATGTCTACTAGTGTGCATGGTTTTGGTCGAAAATAGAAGGTGTCCTATTTGGCTTCCCCATGTTGTTCTCCTAATTATTTTAAGCACTTTTCATGTTGGGTACAACTCCTAAAGCCTAATGAATGAAGAGTTATACTCAAAATAAAACTTACTATAAATAGTAAAAATGAAAATAAAACAGGCATTTGACATCGAATTGAGGGTGTTTTGCAAATTCGGCGTGGGCAACCCGATGTAGCGGGTTGGGTGGCTAAAGGAGCTCTTCCTACCCCAAAACCATACATAGTCCTAGGGCATGCTGTAACATTTATTTGCCATGAACCAGTTCCTCTGCTTGCCATGGACCCTTAATTCATATTTTTTGTAATATGATTGAACCATTACAACACAGTCTTCATTGTAGACTACATTTAACGTAGCAGTGCTGCGAATCTTAATGATGTTGTTGACCAATGGTGATGCAAGAAAATATGAAATTTATGTTTGAAGCAAGCAAAGGGTCTGGATTCATTTGCCATCCAACTTGTTGATAATGTCACACAAACCCAAATAAATAACTAAAAAATAATATTTAAAAAAAAAAAAACAACTATCAGCTTGATCTAAAACTTCCGTGTCCCATAAGAAGGTTTTAATAGTCAATCCCCACTCTATATGATGGTGTGGTTTGCCTTATATTTAGATCTGCTTCGGTTTTGACATCATGCCCTAATATGAATTATAAAATGGATGGATGGCATAGATATATTATACATAAATCAAGGCAGGCCTCACAGGCCGCATTGTACTGAATGAGGTCGGGTCACACTGTACATGGTGAGTAAACTTTTAAGGCACACCATGATATATATATGTTTTATCGATGCCATTTAAGTCTGGGATCCTGAAATTGAAGTATATCCTAAGCTCAAGCAAAAGACACCATAGGAATTTGGGAAAATTGAACATTTACCATTTTAAGCTTCTTGTTGACCATAAAAGTTTTGGATAAGTTGATATAGATGTTTTCCTTTTATGCATGTTTTTGTGGCCTTTTGATCAAGTTAAATGACAAACAAAAATCAGTGTAGGCCTTAAGAAGCTTTCAACGGTGGACCTCATTATCTCCATTGGTGTAGTACACCCGATTTTTTGGATATTCTTTAATTTTGGGTTAACGCCCTAAAATAAGTTGTACAAACGGATGGACGGCATGGATAATGGCATATAAATCACAGTGGTCCCACAGAATTTACTCATTAACTCGTGGCGTGGTGAGACTGATTCGTGAGGAGTGAGGGACGGTTAGAGGCGCGGGTTTTGCTAAATCAAAAAGATGATATTACAGTACTTTGCTCCTGCTAAAAAGCAGAAGATGAAATAATTGGGCGAGACTTTCAAGGTGAAGCGGATTGGCTGGTGTACCCCACACACCATGGACTTGCTGGTGTGTTGAATTTACAAGTTCAGTGGGTCCCATTATAAGGTGTGTGCTATATCCAAACCGCCTGTTCATTTGAACACCTCGTCTAAAGGCTTGAGCTAAAAAATGAGACAGATTCAAAGATCAAGTGGAACACTGCACAAATAAGCGAGGGATTAAAAGTCATGAAATCCTCTTGTGAGTTGCAAAAGTTTCGGATCAATACAGTATTTGGTTTTCCCATCATGTAGGTGTGTGAACTTATGAACAGATTGGATGGAAAATAAATATTATGTTTGGCCCTGTGAATGTTTTAACTGGGAGAATCATTGTCCAACTACTATTTGTGATGTTGTTCACTTGATCTTTTGATATGACTCATTTTTGGGATCATGCTCTACAATGATATCACAAAATGGATGAATGGCGTGGATAAAATAAATACACCATTGTAAGGCCCATGTGACTGTGATCTCCTTTGAACGGTTGGTACAACTGGGAGAGTGTCTTCCCGCGAACACATACCCACACCAGCTAAGTCATGGCCTGTGGTATACCAGCCAATCTGCTCCCGAGAAAGGATGAGAGAGGAGGAAGCAGGTTGACGGGTGTACCTGACGCAACCGGCCTGGCAAGTGTGTTGATGTCACCAAGCCTTGTGGGTCCCATCATGAGATACGTGTTTTATCCGAACTATAAGTCCATTTGGTGAACTTATTGAATGCTTCGATTTGAAAATTAAGATAGATCTAAAGATCAAAGATCAAGTGAACCACATTGCAAAAAAGTAATGGGGCCTTGAGCATGTAACATTGAAACCTTCATGGGGGCACATAAATTTTGGATCAATATGGTATTTGTGTTACCGCTTCATCTAGGTCTGTGTGAGCTTATGAACAGATTGGATGGAAAATAAATGTTATGATGGACTCAACAAATGTTTTAATGGTGAGAATTATTGTCTCCATTTCTATTTGTGTTGTGGTCTAGTTGAGCGTCCAATTTGATTCGTTTTTGAGATTATGCTCTAAAATGATCTCACAAAATGAACGAATGGTGTGAATATAATAAATACATTATTGTAGGGGCTATGTAACTTTAATCTCCTTTGAACAGTCCCTACAACTTGGAGGTGGAACCTACGCTAGCCTGGGTCCTTACTCTTGCCCGGTGGTTCACAGGAGTTTCAACTCTCCGTCAAGGGTTCGAGTACCCATAGGTAGTGAAATTCCACCAGCGTGAGAGTGTGGGGGTGTGTGTGCCTGTGTGTGGAAAAACTAAAAAAAAAAAAATTTTAAAAAAAAAAATTTTAAAAATTGAAGAGGAACAGCAACAACAACCTATACCAGCCACATGAGTGGTGTGTGGTACTCAAGCCAATCCACTTCCGAGAAAGGAGGATGGCCCTGGTTTAAGATCAAGCACATGCCCTCCATAAGAGAAGCCAATTGGCTAGCGTACCACATACCACCGACCTGTATGAATGGTTCAAAAGAGATTAAAGTTATCTGAGACTCACAGCGATGTATTTATTATATCCATACCGTTCAGCCATTTGGACATATCATTTTAAAAAATGAGCCAAAAAATGAGTCATGAACCACCCACAAATAACAAATAGCAATGGGATAATAATTCTCACCGTTAAAATATTTGTACGTAAAACAACTAGCTATTAAAATGGTTCAATGGAAAACAAATATCATATTGATCCAAAACCATTGTGACCCCAAAATGGTTTCAATGGTAGACAGTTAATCCCCACTACTTTTTGCAGTGTAGTCCACTTGATCTTTGGATCTATTTTATTTTACAGTTCAAGCCTTACAACTAGCTCTTAAAATGGACAGACGGTTTGGATATAACACATACCTCATGATGGGTCCCGCAGAACTTGGTGACGTCAACACACCAGCCAATCGCTTCCCTCTCTTAGGGGTGTCAATGGGCTGGGTTTGTCATTGGGCTTCCGGGCCTAGCCTGCCTTGGGCCGGGCATGGATAGGAGAGGCTTGAAGGTCGGGCTCAGGCTTAAATTTTGAGACCGTTGGACAGACTAGGATGGCCAAAGGCCGTTCTGCCTGCCCAACCCGTTGAAGTTTAAAACATCATTGGAAGTGTGGATTAGATGCGGGAGTGGTAACAACTTTGTGGGTGAGGCCATGGCTATGGGCCCACCTTGATGTATGTGTTGTATATCTACACCGTCCATCCGTTTTGCCAGCTTGTTTATGGGATGGTCCTAAAAGTGAGGTAGATCTGAATCTTAGGTAGACTACAACAGAGGAAAATAGTGGTGATTGAACGTCCATCATTAATTAAAAACTCCCTTAATTGAATTCGCATCGTTAAAAACTCTCTTAATTGAACTCCCACTTTTAAAAACTTTATAGGGTATAATGTAACGTTTATTTGCCATCCAACTTAGTCATACTGTTCCAAGACTTGGATGAACAAATAAATAAATAAATGTTAGCTTGATTGACGCAGGGATGAACGTGATGAGGTCGATCACCGTCTTCCTCAAGGATAATTACTCCGAATCCACGGAGCTTCTCTGAACTCCTCACAGAGACTTCTCGAATCCACGAGAAAAGAAAGTAGGAAAATAGAAATAAATTCTAATAAAATTCGAAATTAATTGATGAATCATTGATAAATTGTCTAATGTGTCTCCTTACACCATTAATATATAAAAAAAATTAAAATTCGTAATTACCAAAAATAGCAAAATTCTAACTCTAATAAAAATCCTAATTATAATAAAACTCTTTTAAGGCCTAATTTTTAAAAATAAAAATTGAAAATAAACTTTCTCTAACAGAGTCCTAGTATAACTTAAAGTTATTTCTAAAAGGAAAGAAAATCTAAAACTCTACAAAATATTAAAAAAATTGAAATTACTAAAAATAGTAAAAATTTTCTAAAAAATCATTTTGAGCTAAAAGCATGCGTTTTCTGACAAAACGGACAGATGCGAGCCACTTTGTGGTTCGGTTCACCTCGAATGAACCGTTTCGGTAAAGATTGATAGGTTATACGCCCTATAACGATACCCGGATCAGAAGTCATGGTCATTTCATGGTTCATCTTCTTGTGGCTCAACCATGCTGGAAACGTATCTTTGACACGTTTTACATCAGACCCCTCCACTTGAAAAAAAACTCGTCCTCGAGTTACGCAAGAGACATGGCACATGAGTCTGAGATAACTTCTGACGCCGATGTTTATTTGCCATTTTTTTTATACTCGGCATTAAGCTCTCAAGCTGACAGAATACATGTACTCATGTTTTCCTTAACTTGACTAATATTGATCAGTTCCTTCACATCTGTCTTCAAGATCTCATATTTTTTCTGATAATGTGGGCAATTAGGCAAACTTGCCCTTGAGCCAGGATCAACGTGATTTTGTATATCTCGTATGGGAGACAATTATTGGGGGGGGGGGGGGGGGGGGGGGATTCATCGAGCACAATCTCCTTAAACTCCTGCAACATCGGCTTCAAATCTTTTGGGATATTCACAGGCTCTATATATTCTTTCTTTTCAACTAATGAATATATATCTCTTGTATCCTAAAATTGTTTAACAAAAGCCTGTTCAGTTGTGAAAGACTGTTCCTCAACTTTAGAAGTCTTGGGTTGATTCTCCCTTCCCATAGGGGCGAGGATAATCTTTTTGTCATCTTTAATAAAGAAGATAAATAGGTTATCCCGATCTCTCTGTGTAGCATTAATATTATTTTGTCAGGGTTGACCAAGTAATATGTGATAATCTTCCATGTTGACCACGTTACACATTACTTCATCCTTATAATATTTACCAATGGAAAAAGATATACGACATCGTTCAATTACTTTTGTTTTGTTGATCTCCTTGATCTATCCAATCGTGCATGGAGATGTGTGTCTTTCTGTTTTTAGTTGTAGCTTTTCCACCATTATTTTTGATACGAAATTCTTATCACTCCTGACATCGATGATCACATTGCAGACTTTTTTGTATGCAGTACACCTTATTCGAAAGATGTTGTCTCTCTGTAATTCTATTTCTACCTTTGGCATGTATAACGGCTTCTTCATAATCGAAGTGGTGGCCTATGATTTACCATCATCTGATGGTGCTTTATAGAAATTGGGGTTGTGTCGTACAGCGGCCATGAGCGATTGAGCATCACTTTGAGCTCGGGGCGGAATTAGCGCATCCGCAATATGGTTGAGGGTTGCCTGCAGCCCTTGCATCAACTGACTCTCCCGATGGAAAGCTTTCATTCTTTCTGAAAGATAACGAATTCCTCGATCACCGTCCACAGGATTTTGATTCATACCTTCATTGTTTGCCATCGGCTCGATGGGAAACTTGGCTTTGATACCAAATTGACGCAGGGATAAACGTGATGAGTTCGATCACCGTCTTCCTCAAGGATAACTACTCCGAATCCACGGAGCTTCTCCGGACTCCTCATAGAGACTTCTTGAATCCACGAGGAAAGAAAGCAGAAAAATAGAAATAAATTCTAATAAAATTTGAAATTAATTGATGAATCATTGATAAATTGTCTAATGTGTCTCCTTACACCATGAATATAGAAAAAAATAAAATAAAATTCGTAATTACCAAAAATAGCAATATTCTAACTCTAATAAAAATCCTAATTGTAATAAAACTCTTCTAAGGCCTAATTTCTAAAAATAAAAATTGTAAATAAACTTTCTCTAGAAGAGTCCTAGTATAACTAAAAGTTATTTCTAAAAGGAAAGAAAATCTAAAACTCTACAAAATATTAAAAAAATTGAAATTACTAAAAATAGTAAAAATTTTCTGACAATTCATTTTTGAGCTGAAAGCATGCGTTTTCCAACGAAACGAACAGATGCGACCCACCTTGTGAGTCGATTCACCTTGAATGGCCCGTTTCAGTAAAGATTGATAGGTTGTATGCCCTATAACGATACCCAGATCAAAAGTTATGGTCAATTCACTGTCCATTTTCTTGTGGCTCAACCATGCTGGAAACGTATCTGTGACACGTTCTACATCATTGATTCAAAACTTTGAGCCCCTAAAAGTTTTTAATGGTGGAAATTCAATCCTTATTATGTGGTCCACCTAAGATTTGGGTCTACATCATTTTTAGTACCATGCCCTATAATGATCTAGAAAAATGGATGGACAACATTGATATACAATACATGCATCAAGGTGGGCCTCACCCACATAGCTGTTATCCATCCCTTTACCTAATTGGCGTCCTATTCCTACTATGGCCGTTAACGGCCAGCCTATTCAAAATACTGATTTTGCTGGGCCCAGGCCCAGCCCATTGACACCCCTGATTCCAGTCGATTGGACTCTCAAGGCCTGATGTTAATTATCCAAAGACAGAAGGGGCTAATGGCTTTGGTATACCCTACCAGTGTTTATTTAAAATACCACCCATTCACCAGGTGTGTCAATATTGCATGTTAGGCCTAGGTACTAAAATTCAGGTCCATCCGTATTTCAAGTGGACCACACTATTGAAAATGCTATAAATGGCAATGCTTACCCTCCAAACTGTTTCCCTTCAAATGACCCACCTAAATAACGGATGGGGTTAATTTTTGTACTCTGGGCCTAACCTTTGATGTGATATATATTGGTTGGAGTGAATCTTATATAAACATTGCGGTAGGCTACATCTCTCTCCAAACGGTTTCCCTTGGTGTGGACCACCTAAATCATGGTTCAACGTAGGTTTTTGGATGTAGGCCAAAAATAGTATTGCACATTTAATGGTTGGAGTGGATCTTCCTTGCACATCCAGATGGACCTCTAAAATAAAGGGTGGAGGTCTCCAGGAGAATTATTTTAATCTTAGGCTTGTAATTTCACACATTTTTAAAAAAGGGGGTTGGCAGTTTGGGTGGGCTCCATCTTTGTGTTGATGTAAAATCCATCCCATCATGTGTTTCAGACCATGTTAGGTCCATGGCCCAAAACTCAGCCCTACTTAGTTCATTCTAACCCAAAACTCGCTTTATTAACTGGTGCCATTGACCCGCCTCTTATGAGGTCTTGTTTGATTAGCTGTAAATACATGTATGAAAATAAATAAGTAATGATGACTTAATTTAGTATTTTTAGATGATGATAGGAATGAATTTTGAAAAAAATACATTTATAATTATAAATTATTGGGGATTTTGACCGCGGAATCACACAGATCTAGATCTAGGATAGTAATCTAATGGCACCAAGCACACAAGAGAACACACAGATTTAACGTGAAAAACCCTTTCGGAAAAAAATCATGGCACAAAGCGACAGATCTCCACTATGAAAATAGAAATTACAAAGAGAGAGAGGACTTACCCGATTCGAACAACCTCGAATCTCACCCTTGCTACACCCTTCAATTTCCCTAGAACCCCTTTAGAAAGCCGTAGAATTACTTCTCATACCTTAGAAAAGCCCTAGGAACACCTATTTATAGTTTGGGAAACTTCCCTTTCGCATCCCAATTGCGAAAGGACCCTTTCGCATCCCAGTTGCGAAAGGACGCAAAAGGACCCTTTCGCATCCCAATTATGAAAGGACCTTTTTGCATCCTAGTTGCGAAAGGACTCAGATTTAAGACATCTTGCTGCGAAATGACTCAGATTTAAGACATCTTGCAACAATCTCCACCATGTCTTCAATCTTCCACCGTGTAGCTTCTTAACCTCTTCTCTTATTTCTACATCACATCATAATTTCTCTTGCACACTCCGTCTTCCTTTTACGCCATCGTCAAGCCCAGAGAAGTTACACAGAACTTGAACTTCTCTGCAGAAACATTCTTGTTGATCATGTCTACCGGATCTAAATCCACATGCCCAACAACCTTTGCTTCTGTCGTTCCAAAAGAAAAGACGTAGTCTTCTTACTATCTCACCGCTACCTAATATTGCTTGCCGGGGTACTTGTTCAAAATATTGATAGCCTGTGAAATAAACAGTCCAATCCAGACCATGACATACACTGCCAACCGCATTCGAATAAGGCTCATGAGATATCCTATTTTTTCTCATCTGTTTTGGGACATGTCCTAAGAAAAACTTGAGGAGAGACGTGTAGGGAATGCTCTCCGGCTTTACCTGGCCCATCACATCCTGGAACCATCTTTGCAACCCCCGATCCTTAATCCTAGATGTCCCGAGTCTTCAGTACATTAATTTCAGACATGTCACAATTGGCGATCCACACGTCATTAACATACAATACATGACCCACCATGAAGGAATCAAATTACTGCCTAGGCGACAGGCCGAACAATGACCTCCTGCAAAGTCTTTTCTCAGCCCCTTTTACTTCAAACCACCCTGGTTGCTTCATGTAGATCTGCTCTTCACTTTTCCTTACAGAAGTGCAGACTCCACATCCTTCCTTCCAGCTTAATATCACATTGGCCAACCAGCTCCAATCATTGATCTAATAGACACCTGTTATACCGTCGGCGCGAATATCTCTGAGAAGCCGATCCCTTCTCCCTGAGCATAACTATCGCCACCAACCTCGCTCTATATTTATGTTGTATCCTCCTGAAGATCCACCTGCATCCAACCACTTTTTGGCCCACTGGAAGCTCCACCCGCTCCCATATGTCGGTATGATACAGTGTCGACACTCAGGATTTTATTCATGCTGCACATAGTGTCCTTGAAAGACTCATACGACGCCGGGAGAGAATTCAACAACATACATGCCTGTTCTTCATCTTTCATCACTTCCTCCATATGCAGCAATTTACAAACCAATTTATTAAAGTTGCTGATGTGAGCCTCCAGATCTCCACCATCTGCCATCTTGAATTATACCACTGCCGCTTCAAGTGTAGGCGATTTTCAGAGAATTTTTTCGCATAGACATCCTCTAACTTTGCCCACAAACCAGCCGCAGTTTTCTCCCTCATGACATTGTAGAGAACCTCATCCATGAGACATAAACGAATCGATGATAAAGTTTTCTTATCAAGAGCATTCCAATCAGCATCATTCATAGTAGACTTTCGCTCCTCAAGAGCACCATCTTCGCCTTGCTTGGTTAACAGGCTAATCATCTTAACCTTCCATAACTCAAAATTATTTTTTCCTGAGTACTTCTTAATCTCATACTTAGCACTTGCCATTATTACTAATCCCTCAGATTCAGATCTGTGCCCCAACTTTGCTCTGATACCACTTGTTGGGGATTTTGACCGCGGAATCACACAGATCTAGATCTAGGATAGTAATCTAATGACACGAAGCACACAAGAGAACACATAGATTTAACGTGGAAAATCCTTTCGGAAAAAAACCACGGCACAAAGCGACAGATCTCCACTATGAAAATAGAAATTACAAAGAGAGAGAGGACTTACATGATTCAAACAACCTCGAATCTCACCCTTGCTACACCCTTCAATTTTCCTAGAACCCCTTTAGAAAGCCTTAGAATTATTTTTCATACCTTAGAAAAGCTCTAGGAACACCTATTTATAGTTTAGGAAACTTCTCTTTCGCATCCTAATTGCAAAAGGACCCTTTCGCATCCCAGTTGCGAAAGGACACGAAAGGACCCTTTCGCATCCTAGTTGCGAAAGGACTAAGATTTAAGACATCTCGCAACATAAATAAGTAATGATAACTTAATTTAATATTTTTAGATGTTGACAAATATGGATTTTGAAGAGAGGGTCGCATCATGTAAACTCTAAGGCCGCGTGTTTATGTTTTATTCATATTGTCTATTCATTTTATTAGATTATTTTAAGATATGAGACTAAAAATAAGGTAGATCCAAAACTTCTAGTCCTAAAGTTCTCAAAGGTAGGCATTCAATGCCGGCTGTCTTCTATGGTTTTTTTTATAAAAAAAATTATAGGTGTTTAATTCCTATTATAATTAATTTTCAAAAAATACCTTAAACTTTTATTAAAATTGTAATAGGTTTGTACAGAACATTTGGTGGCCAAACAAAAGACAGGGCGCACCAAAGAAAGAATACCAAAATGAGCTCCACGACAATTCAAACTTTTCCCCCTTCTGACCAAAGAAACAAAAAGAGGTACTCTCCTAAAGCAGCCATATACTTTGGGCAGCTGGAGAAACAAAAAAGAGCTCCTATTGAATCCCTATCCTATAACTCTACATTCGATAGAAAAATAATAGTAGCTCTTGGGAAACTGATTGGCTACTTCCCTGCCACCAGACCAGTGCTCGTGGGCCCTACCATGATGTATGTGCTTCATCCATTCGGTTCATCCATTATTACAGATCATTTTAGGGCTTGAACCCAAAAATGAAACAGATATAAATCTCAGGTAGACCACACCACAGGAAAACAATAGTGATTGGATATCCACCATTAAAATCCTCCTAAGCCCCACTGTACTGTTTATTTGACATCCAATCTGTTGATTAGGTCATATAGACAAAGATCAGCTTGATCCAAAACTTTTATGGCCCCCAAAAAGTTTTTAATGGACGTTCATTCAACACTGTTTCCTGTAATGTAGTCCACTTGAGATTAGCATATAACTCATTTTTGGTCCTATATTGTAAAATAATCTAGAAAAATAGATGGATGGCATGGATGAAATACATACATCATGGTGGGGCCCACAGAGCACCGACTACCGGCCATTGGCTGGTGGCAAGGGAGCAGCCAATCCGTTTCCTAGTTCTTGATATCTCTAATCTAAGCCAGCCTTAGCTTGTTCATGAATAGCATTCCCCGAACCGCTCGATCTGACTCATCCTAAAACACCATAGAGGTCTGAGACTCACTCACTAATCTCGCCAGCCAATCTGCTACCCCAGTCACCTCACGAGGAGCATAATAAATCTCGAGCTCAATTCCTCTCCCAAGCAAGCAGACACGGGTCCAGCCATACCATAACTTCCAATTTGGTGGTTTCCCAATTTAGGATATCCATTACAATCATCGAGTCACTCTCTGCCGAGATTTTGGAATATCATCGTTGAATATAGTTAGACAGCCCCTCAATCAATGCACGGGCCTTAGCTTGAACATTCGTTCCTTGGCCATAACTGATAGCATAAGCAAAACTGAATTCAACCTGAGCTTCCTCTGCAAACATCCCCTCCCCCACAAAAACCTGAATTTCCATGCAATGAACCATCCACATTTATATTAACCCAGCCAACCCCAAGTTTTTCCCATTTTAGATTTATCAGCTTTCTATTTTGAATGGGTCTTGAAGACATCCCGATGTCTTGAAAGACCTATCACCGAATAAATAGTTTTTCATTAATGAGTGAGAGCAGTGGGCTGATCCAATGAAGCCACCTTCAACTCAAAAAATGATCCTGTTGGCATCTACTTGTGATTTTCATACCGGTCATATTTCCCTTCATTACACACCTCCCAGAAGATAAGGCATGGAATGAATCCATGCATGGAGTCAGAGCCTTTGGTTATCAAAGCTGCGCACCACCACTAGGCAACTCACATTGCTGCTGATTGGCTTTCCATAAAAGAAATTTCAAAAATTATATTGAAATTGACATAGGGATGAACGTGATGAGGTCGATCATCGTTTCCTCGAGGATAACTACTTTGAATCCACGAAGTTTCTCTGGACTCCTCATAGACTTCTCAAATCCATGAGAAAGAAAGCAAGAAAATATAAATAATATTCTAGAAAATTCATAATTTGATCGATGAATGAATAAACGAGTTCACACCCCTTTAAATAGGGATACTAAGCCATGGAATAAGTTTCGGAATTAAACTGATACTAAAACTAAAACTCCTAGAAATCACAACTTTCTATAAATAGTAAACTTACTATTTATAGATGAAAGTGATTCCTACTAGCGCACATGGTTTTCGGCTAAGGGATGAAGAGTTATAATCAAACTAAAACTTACTATAAATATTAAAAATAAAATTAAAATTGGAATTCAACAGTTAATTTGATGGTATTTCACAAATTCGGCATGTGCAACCCAGTTTAGTGGGGTTGGGTGGCTAAAGTAGCTTGTCCTACCCCAAAATCATATATGGTACGTCCATTAGCTCATTCCAGTTTGTGAGATACGTCCGTTTTAAGTTTTAACAGTCCTAATCACCTCCATCTCCAATCAGGCCTTTTCTGGTCCATCTTGGCCATAAAACTGTCCGTGACCTGCTCTACATCAGAAATGGATCCATACCTTAGTTGCCAGCTATCCCAAGGCAAAGAGGCGATTTAAAGATTCAGTGTTTAGTCAATAAGTTTCTGACTATTCTTAAGCCTCTTAATGCACACACCCACCAAACCCCCCCCCCCCCCCCCCCCCCCCCCCCACTATGGGTACAATGTAGAGCTAGTTGCAAACACTTTCATGGCTAAGATGGACTAGAGAAGGCCTGATCGAAGGTGGAGGTGATCAAGACCATCATAATCTTAAAACATTAGTATCTCACAAACCAAAATGAGTTTTTCGACATATCATATATGATTTTGGGTAGCAGAAGCTACTTTAGCCAACCAACCTTGCTAAGCTAAGTTGCCTATGCTGGATTTGTGAGATTCCATCAAATCGATGGTCGAAAGTCTATTTTATTTTCATTTTTACTATAAATAGTAAGTTTTAATTTAATCATAACTTTTGATCTTTTTAAATTTAGGAGTCATGCCCAGAATGAAAAGGGCTTAGAAAAATCAGGAGATTGGTTAGGCCAAATTCAACACTCACTAATTTTGGCCAAAAAACAAAAAGTCTAGTGGTAATCATGACCGTATATAAATGGTAAGTTTACTATTTATAGTAAGTCATGTTTTTTGGAAAGTTTGAGTATGAAACTCCGTACTAGGTTTGAATTCACTATTTAAAGGATTGTAATTTCATTTTTTTAAATTATCAATTAATTTATTTTAATTTATTATAAATTATTTCTATTTTCATCTCTCGTGAATTTGAAGAATATCCGTGAGGAGTCCAGAGAAGCTATGTGTATTTGGAGTAGTTATCCTTGAGAAATAAGGTGATCGATCAACCTCATCACATTCTTCCCTTCATCGGGGTAGAACGGTTTTGTTCCAGCTGAACCAATATAGTTTCTTCCTTCCATTTTCTCATCTCTAGGAAAAAAACTAGCAAACTCTTTTTTCATGGCCGAGATAAACACTGCCAGGATGTCCGCAATAGTCATAGAGTGGATCAAGATGTTGTTAAGCACATGATTAATAAGCAACCGTCTGCCAACCTAGAGAGGCACCATGCTTTCCACCCTTCAATCCAATTTCTCATTCATTCGACGAGGCCTACCTGAAATTACCGGCACTGAAGTAAATTAAATACGACAATGTCGTTACAATACTGATTGTTCTTTCGATCGATCTTGCTCCAGCGGTAGACAGTTTATCTGAAATATAACAGTCACTTTTTTCAAATTAATTTTCAGACCTAACACCCCTTCATACCTCCTCAAAAACTCCTTGACTGCCTCTAGTGATCTTGTATGGTTGGTGCACTTTCAATCAGCCAACGGAATCCCCCTGCTTAATGCTTCTACAGTAAGGATGAACAAGGTCGGCATGATTGGATCACCTTGCCATGCTGCACCCCTCTTTGATTTGAAGTAATCACTTGCCTCATCATTTATACGCACCAAGAACCAGTTATTAGCCTAACATTTGTGGAGCAGACTAATCCAATCCTACTGAACCCAAACTTCACCCGAACCTGTTTGAGGAATTTTCAATCCACCTGGTCATAGGCATTTCTCATTATTTTCTAGTGTGTGGTCCACCTAATTAGCTTTAGATCTGTCTCATTGTTGGGCTCATGCTCTAAAATGATATGAAAAAGAAAATAAAAAATACATGGATGGGCGGGGCTCACCTGTTACAAGGTTCACTTATACCTGATTTTTGAGTTAGATTTTAACTCTATTGCAAATTAACATGGATCACATGTCATAAATGTGCCAGATAATTAGAGGGAAATCCAAGTTAAACTTCTTTTCATTCGTAATAATCCATGGTTCAGCAATCTGGACCATTGATCAGTTAGGCCCATGGTGGATGGAGCATACCCACCTGGAAGCCGATTGTGTAGTGTGCCACGATGTCTATGGCTTGGTGTGTTGATGTCACCAAGTTTTACAGACCCTACCATGATATGATGTATTTATTATATCCACACCGTCATTTGGCGAGATCATTTCAAGGTATTATCCAAAAAATAAGTCATATCCAAAAGCTCAAGTGGACCACACCACAAAAATATGTGATGACAATGATTCCCGCTTTTAACAAATTCCTTAAGCCACTGTGATGTTTATTTGTCATCCAAACTGTTTATAGGGTCACACGTTTTTTATGAAGGGCAAAGACAAATATTAGATTCATCCAAAATTCTATGACCTTAAGAAGGTTTCAATGGCAGGCATTCAATCCCCACAAGTCCGGTCCACTTGAGCTTTGGATCTGTCTTATTTTTGGGTTGGAGTGTTAAAACATTCTCCCCAAATGAACATAGGATTTGGATATAAGGCATTAATCATGGTGGGGCCCACAAAACTTGGTTACGTCAGCTAACGGGATGTAACAATAATAACATTACTATTTATCACTAGCACCAAACCAAACCAGAGATAGTATCATCCGCGTTCCAATACAGAAAATAACCAAAAAAAATAAAAATAAAAACGCAGCTTAGATAATATCCCTGCCTGATCGGAGCTTGGGACAAACTGCTACTGCGGTACCAAAATGATTTATAAATTTTATCTACACCGTCCATACATTTTTAAATATCATTTTAGATCATGAAACTAGAAATGACAAAGATACAAGGTTCAAATAGGCCACAAATTAGGGATTAAATTTCTACTGTTGAAAAATTCTTGGAGGTCACAAAAGTTTTGGATCAAGATCATATTTGTTTTTTCACTTCATCCGGTTGTATATGTGTAACACCCCGGATTTTGGCCAATCTGGGATTTGACGTCCTTAGGCAATGGGTCAATTAAAACACCTGAAAATTCGCTTAGAACCCAATTCCATAGCCAAAGGAATCACTTAGGATTAATTCCTTTAGAAAATATGACTAGGTTAGCTAGTGCAACGTTAGAATAGCTGGGAAATGGTCCCTGATCGCTTTAAATACGTTCTACAAGGCCCAAAGCGAGTGGAACCAAGGGTGCTATAATGCTCTAAAGCCTCGGATCAAACTCTAAGCCGGTTTGTCCTCGGGACCTCCTTGAAACTTTGTATTGGATCTAGACCGCGCGTCGAAAGTCCGATACCTCCTATCTTAGACCGTTAGAACCGTCTAGCTGGACTTGACACTCATTCCGAAAATCAAGTCAAACCGATAATCACAGGCTATTTCATTGAGCCCGGACTGAAGAGAGTGTGAATAGGGACATAGTTGGAATTTCAAATTCAAATCTGGCACACAAATTTGACGCATCAGTATTAAGCATTCTGACCGTCAGAATACAGCCAAATTACACCCTTGGATCAGGAAAAATATCTATTATATATCACGAGACTTATAGGCCTGATCTTGGTGCGGTGACCGTTAAACTGAAACTGGGCCGCCACGTGCGATCTGGGAACCCAACCGGTCTGAAAACTGGATGTGTGCTAGATCCAGTATGCATGAGCTTAAGTCCGATCGCATTTGGCCAGGGGACCTTCAGAAATGCCCTTTTGGACCGAAACGGCCCCGATTTGGTTAGGCACCAAGTAAACATTGTTCCCAAACCTATTTTGGGCATGTTGTAGGCTATAAAAGGGGTTGAAACCCTCACTCCTCTCTTCCATCCGAATTTGAGAGAAACCCTAGCTTGGGAGAGAGAAAAAGGTGGGAGATTGTGAGAGTGTGGGAGAGTTCTTCCTGCCACTTGTACTACGCGTTGCACGTGCTTAAGCAACACACCTCTACCGCTTTCCCGGCGATTCCACCGCGATCCTAGGTAAGTAAAAACCCTAAATAGTTGTTGATTTGAGTTTCCCTTGTTTCCATAGCGATGTAGCTTATAGATCTTGTGTATTAGGTTCCTTATTCGCCGTAGACGAAGCGTATACGCTCCGTTTCAATTTCCGAGTCTACAAGACATAAGGTGCGGATATTAGACGCTTTGATTGACTGTTTTCAAAGCTTTCAATGTCGTTTAATAGTAGATTCTTGACGGCAACGCCGTTTGACATGTACAACATGCTCTCCATTTCCTGTTTCGTAAATTAACGAAGAATATGAGATTTAGGGCATTTTAGTCATTTGTAGGAAGTACAGTTTACATTCATATTTTGCTGATGTGATTGACATGGTTTGTTGTCGCATTAGGAAGTTAGGAATGCGTGCATAATTAGTTTGGCGAAGAGATTCGCCTAAATGCGCACCTCGGGTCGACATACTATATGTAGACTTAAGTGTGTAGTGTAAGTGTTTGTATAAATGCTTGTATTAGTATGTATTGGCTTAAATGGTGATATGGATTAGTGTGAGATTGATTTCTCAATGAATATGTTGATGTGAATGATTTCCTACATGTTAGCCATATGTACGATTTCATTATATGTATGAAATGCATGTGCTTAATGATTCATTTAAGTGGTATGTTATAATATGTGCTTGATGAGTTTCTTATGACTTAGTTGGAGATTGAATTCTCAATTAATACGCTGATGGTGATGATTTCCTATATGTTGGCAATATGTATGATTTCATTATATGTATGAAAGGCATGTGTTTGAAGACTTGCTTAAGTTGTATGTAATGACATGTGTTAACATGCTCACATGGTTCCATTTCATTTCCATTACCCTTACACAACTACTGATGTGATCCTATGATTGTTTGGGACTATGCCTAGTCCAGGCAGTCGGTAACCGAAAGAATTCGTGGTTAGCTTATCTTGGCCACGAAGGACGTGTCGATGAATGCGAGTCGTGTTGGAGTTGGCGGCAGTGGTTAGGCCACGCGAAGTGTTTTACGCACTTCATGTCGTTCGACTTGCGATGCGCTCGTGCCAGTCGAGCTCGTCAAGTAACCCGACTGGCCGTTGTATGTTCACCTTGTATGAGTCATAACTGCTTGAACCTAGGGTACTGAACTTACCATTGTAAACCCTGTTAACCATGGTACCTTGATCCATAAAGACTCATGAGCCGGGCATGGTGGTATGGGACACCGTGGTCGAGCTGTCGGCCTACGCTGGGGCCACAAACCTCCCCGTAGTGACCAGTGAGCACCTATGACTCGTGAGCAGATTATGGTGGTATGGGACACTATATTCTTGCTGTCGGCCTACACTGATAAGGTGATGGGGGAGCGGTGCAACGAGTGCGAGCAACAGCCCTGGCAGCCCTTTGTAGTGACCGCGAGCGTATTCTGAGTCTACGGGAGGCGACGACCCTTCCGTAGCAGTAGAGTACAGTAGGCCTGTATTGATAAGGTGATGGGGGAGCGGAGCAACGAGTGCGTGCAACAGCCCTGGCAGCCCTTGCAGCGACCTACAAAATATACATCGTATGAGATTACTAGGAGTGACGACCCTAGACAGGATCTGTGTTGGGATTGATATAAGGGAGGTACCTTAGTTTCCCAATATTGCTGTATGAAAAGGACTAATAACAACTCGGTAATCATATCACCATAGCATTGCATGTGCCTGGAAGATGTGGAGCACTCTAGGGAGTGTGGCATGCCGCGGTCGTAAGATGTTGCCGCATGAGGGTGATCGTCGGTGAGGGCATACATCACGTCATGTCATAATTGCATTAACAACAGTATTAGGATTGTTTGATTTATTGCTTTACTATTATCGCATGATTGATTTGAGAACATGTTAATCCTTGCTCTATTATTCCACTGAGTTAGCTACTCACTCCCACGTTACGGGACGGTGTTCCGGACACCCACCAGACCTTTTTGTGATTGCAGATGATGGCGCGGCCTGTGAGGCAGAGCCGGACTTGATGATGATGAGGAGGATCCCTCCTTTATGCGTGTTCTGATTGACGGGATTACAGGGAGGTTGCTTAAATACCTTGACACTTGTCATTTTATATTTTTAGAGCACTCATGTATATTCTTTTGGTTACTTTTGAAGTATACATGTATGTATATAACCTGGTAACATGTTCACACTCCGGAGACATACAATGGTTTATATATGTTATACATACTATTACAGTCTTCCGCTTGCAAATTTAACTATCTCTGGAGTATGATATGCTGTTCTGGCTTAATCTCACTCATGTTTAATACATTATCACAGACAACATTCAATCATACATTTCTATGTTGCATAAATAACATTTTGGAACTCGGGAGTTGGGTTTTTGCTCGACCCCCCGATTTTCGGGATGTTACAGATGGTATCAGAGCATGATTTGGATTAAACCGGGCCTGGGTTATGGTCACGCGACGTACGCTGTCGCTTCCTTTGACTTAGGTGGGTGCGAGAAGGGTCTAGAAACACGTCTAAGATCGCAGATTCGCCGATGGGCGAAGTCTATTAGGATCGATCGCAAGATCGAGTCCGTATCGCATCTAGGGTCGCGTAGAGCAACCCGAATAGCTCCTAGGTTGTAGGTAAGTGGGTTGAGCTGTTCTTTGAACAATTCTAAACCCGTTAATGTGAATCCTTGGGCCGTGGGACAACCACGACCCCTGTATTCAATCGCCAGGGCTTAAAAACCCCGTTTCACCGAAAATCTTCGAAATTCTTCCTCTCACCACCCCAATCTTTAATTATTTCTTATCCATTTCATATTAGGCATCAAACCTAATGTGAAAATAACACAAATTAGTACTTTCACAAAATTTTACAGTGAATAGTAAAATTTCATGAAAAATGGCCATAAGGCCATTCTAACTTCACTTTCTTTAGCAACTAATGGTTTAGATGGATGTACTAGATCCTTCTACCCCAAAATCACATTCTGCATGATAGGGTTTTGTATTCGGGATTGAAGATTGGACCCAAAAATCCTCGAATGGATGTTAAAAATGTATTGGCCTCCCTAGGGCAATCTACAATGAACTAGAGTGTGCACCATACCTTTTTGGAATCCCTAGGGCAAGAGGAATCCATCCCATATGGCCTCAGAGGCCAGTTTGCAACTTCACCGGCGATGCCATCGCCGGTTCGGCGATGCATCGCCGGCCGGCGAGCTCCGATGGGGCCGTCCTTCGGGCGCACCCCCTTAAACAGGGTCCACATCACCCCTATGCACCTCCCACCCCAAGAAAACCCCAAATAGGGGTACTTCCTTCACAAACAGCCCCTTCCCTAGCCCCATTTTCATTTTTCAGCAACTATCTCCAAAAATCCGTGATTCCAAACCACCCTAGACCCATCCTTGGCCAAAACCGACCATCATCTATCACTTCTTTGGAGTTTGCAGCCCTTCCTCTTGGAGATTTCGTCATTTGGAGCTTCAAAAACGCCCAAATCGAGCTGAAATCGTGAGGCGCTCCATTCCCCTTTTTCATTCTCTTTTATTTCTGAAAATACATCCTAGGGGAGCTTGAAACATCCCTCTACAACGCCTAGATCTCCCTTTTCTAGTTTGGTTAGCCATTTCCTTGCATTTTCTCCATTTTTCATGGCTATTGTTAAGCTGTTTTAGCCTTTTTCTCTCTTTTCACCATCCTCCCTCTCAATCCTATTTCTCCATTTTCTTTGCTTAAGGGATACTGAAAATATATGGCTGAGAGACCTCTAGTGAGCAACAGACAGTATTATACTCGACAGGGATAAAGAAGGTAAGTCGGGACTGTGGTAAAGTCCTTTGGTAGAGTTAGGCATCTATGCCTTTGCCCTGTAGATTCTTTGATTTTTGTTTTAAGGATTTCGGTGTTTTGTTGTTGTTAGGTTTAGTGAAGTTACAGGTAGAAACTGTGTTTTTGTTGTGGTTTGGCCTTATCATAGCCGAATTTT
Organism: Magnolia kwangsiensis; assembly: GCA_037074715.1. NCBI lineage: Eukaryota > Viridiplantae > Streptophyta > Magnoliopsida > Magnoliales > Magnoliaceae > Magnolia > Magnolia kwangsiensis. The sequence continues at coordinate 111,533,777 of CM073582.1, read as the reverse complement.
GTTGAATGAAATGCATGCCGATTCATTTTGTGGTGAGGTATTGTCCCTAGATTGGGAGTATTATAACTCCCTGAGATCCAGCCTACAAATTAATTTTTATCCCCACCCACCCTCCTACCAAGCATACCACATCCAATCCTGCCATGGGACTAGGAATGCAGTTCCATTTAATACCACTAAGCGCTACCGGCCACATAGGCTCTAGGTGTTTTGGTTCTAGTGTTAGCACTCCTAGATTTGAAGGGTCTGACGACATAAGAAATCCAATTCCATTTAGACAATTTTGATCCTAAGCGATAGAGCAATTCCCTGTATTAGAGATGGTATGAAACCGTCTAGTGTATAGGCTTAGGTCTTGAATTATAGCGAATGAAATACAGACTAGCCTACTAGTTACCTTAAGTAGTGTACAGCCTGCATATGCTAAGGACTTGTAGGTTAGATTTGGTTGAAGTAGAACTTTATTCCTTCGACAGATCCCCTTATGACTTATAGACTTCTGTTGTTGCCCATAGGAAGGAACCATTCACTCTCAGGGAACATTTATAAATCCCTCAGATTGAACTTAGAATGGACTAGCACGCCCCTTAGAATTGCCATCCCCAAGGGTTTATTGCATTCGGGAACGCAGAGTAAAGGAACTGCATGTACGCGATGTATTCGCGGTTTGAATCGACTTCTTAATCCTAGTGGTTCCCAATAAATCCAATGCTCTGATCAAGCAGAAGATCGGAATCGACTCGGATTAAGAATTGATACAATAAATCTTCTGTCCTAGCTAGACAGAAAGTCTATGTATCCGGCTCAGACCCATTACACAACCTTTCTTCCGTGTTGGCTCGACCATCTACAACTAAACAGGATCATAGTGTCTTTGGGAAATGGCGAGGACTTAAAGCCAGTAGGGAATTAGGCGTCTTGCCACCAACTCATACCTGCCCCTGAACCTATCCACAATAGAGCTTAGGCTCATCTCTATCGCCATAGATACCAATGCCATAGAACGCATCATTAGCATGGAAAGCCACTGTAATGAGAGGTTGTTCCCTAATTCATGTCAAAGATAGCCCCTAAGTTGCACCTTGTTCCGATATATAGAGCGATGCATAGATTCTTGAATTTAAGAAAAACCAAGTTTTAAGGGGGGTAGAACGAATTTAGTCCAATCCAGATAGGTTAGTCAACGCTACCGTTCGATCAGAGTGGCGTAGCGGAAGCGTGGTTAGGCTTTTCCCCACTGGCCCAAGATCGAAACCTTTGATTTAGGTTATGCGTAAGGTAAGGTCGCTAAATAAGATTTGAACCTTCCTTAGAATGTCAATACTAAAGTCTCTCTAGGTACTCCTTGCCCTTTGCCAATGTCGGGGACGACATTGTGTTTTAAGGGGGGTAGATTGTAACACCCCGGATTTTGGCCAATCTGGGATTTGACGTCCTTAGGCAATGGGTCAATTAAAACACCTGAAAATTCGCTTAGAACCCAATTCCATAGCCAAAGGAATCACTTAGGATTAATTCCTTTAGAAAATATGACTAGGTTAGCTAGTGCAACGTTAGAATAGCTGGGAAATGGTCCCTGATCGCTTTAAATACGTTCTACAAGGCCCAAAGCGAGTGGAACCAAGGGTGCTATAATGCTCTAAAGCCTCGGATCAAACTCTAAGCCGGTTTGTCCTCGGGACCTCCTTGAAACTTTGTATTGGATCTAGACCGCGCGTCGAAAGTCCGATACCTCCTATCTTAGATCGTTAGAACCGTCTAGCTGGACTTGACACTCATTCCGAAAATCAAGTCAAACCGATAATCACAGGCTATTTCATTGAGCCCGGACTGAAGAGAGTGTGAATAGGGACATAGTTGGAATTTCAAATTCAAATCTGGCACACAAATTTGACGCATCAGTATTAAGCATTCTGACCGTCAGAATACAGCCAAATTACACCCTTGGATCAGGAAAAATATCTATTATATATCACGAGACTTATAGGCCTGATCTTGGTGCGGTGACCGTTAAACTGAAACTGGGCCGCCACGTGCGATCTGGGAACCCAACCGGTCTGAAAACTGGATGTGTGCTAGATCCAGTATGCATGAGCTTAAGTCCGATCGCATTTGGCCAGGGGACCTTCAGAAATGCCCTTTTGGACCGAAACGGCCCCGATTTGGTTAGGCACCAAGTAAACATTGTTCCCAAACCTATTTTGGGCATGTTGTAGGCTATAAAAGGGGTTGAAACCCTCACTCCTCTCTTCCATCCGAATTTGAGAGAAACCCTAGCTTGGGAGAGAGAAAAAGGTGGGAGATTGTGAGAGTGTGGGAGAGTTCTTCCTGCCACTTGTACTACGCGTTGCACGTGCTTAAGCAACACACCTCTACCGCTTTCCCGGCGATTCCACCGCGATCCTAGGTAAGTAAAAACCCTAAATAGTTGTTGATTTGAGTTTCCCTTGTTTCCATAGCGATGTAGCTTATAGATCTTGTGTATTAGGTTCCTTATTCGCCGTAGACGAAGCGTATACGCTCCGTTTCAATTTCCGAGTCTACAAGACATAAGGTGCGGATATTAGACGCTTTGATTGACTGTTTTCAAAGCTTTCAATGTCGTTTAATAGTAGATTCTTGACGGCAACGCCGTTTGACATGTACAACATGCTCTCCATTTCCTGTTTCGTAAATTAACGAAGAATATGAGATTTAGGGCATTTTAGTCATTTGTAGGAAGTACAGTTTACATTCATATTTTGCTGATGTGATTGACATGGTTTGTTGTCGCATTAGGAAGTTAGGAATGCGTGCATAATTAGTTTGGCGAAGAGATTCGCCTAAATGCGCACCTCGGGTCGACATACTATATGTAGACTTAAGTGTGTAGTGTAAGTGTTTGTATAAATGCTTGTATTAGTATGTATTGGCTTAAATGGTGATATGGATTAGTGTGAGATTGATTTCTCAATGAATATGTTGATGTGAATGATTTCCTACATGTTAGCCATATGTACGATTTCATTATATGTATGAAATGCATGTGCTTAATGATTCATTTAAGTGGTATGTTATAATATGTGCTTGATGAGTTTCTTATGACTTAGTTGGAGATTGAATTCTCAATTAATACGCTGATGGTGATGATTTCCTATATGTTGGCAATATGTATGATTTCATTATATGTATGAAAGGCATGTGTTTGAAGACTTGCTTAAGTTGTATGTAATGACATGTGTTAACATGCTCACATGGTTCCATTTCATTTCCATTACCCTTACACAACTACTGATGTGATCCTATGATTGTTTGGGACTATGCCTAGTCCAGGCAGTCGGTAACCGAAAGAATTCGTGGTTAGCTTATCTTGGCCACGAAGGACGTGTCGATGAATGCGAGTCGTGTTGGAGTTGGCGGCAGTGGTTAGGCCACGCGAAGTGTTTTACGCACTTCATGTCGTTCGACTTGCGATGCGCTCGTGCCAGTCGAGCTCGTCAAGTAACCCGACTGGCCGTTGTATGTTCACCTTGTATGAGTCATAACTGCTTGAACCTAGGGTACTGAACTTACCATTGTAAACCCTGTTAACCATGGTACCTTGATCCATAAAGACTCATGAGCCGGGCATGGTGGTATGGGACACCGTGGTCGAGCTGTCGGCCTACGCTGGGGCCACAAACCTCCCCGTAGTGACCAGTGAGCACCTATGACTCGTGAGCAGATTATGGTGGTATGGGACACTATATTCTTGCTGTCGGCCTACACTGATAAGGTGATGGGGGAGCGGTGCAACGAGTGCGAGCAACAGCCCTGGCAGCCCTTTGTAGTGACCGCGAGCGTATTCTGAGTCTACGGGAGGCGACGACCCTTCCGTAGCAGTAGAGTACAGTAGGCCTGTATTGATAAGGTGATGGGGGAGCGGAGCAACGAGTGCGTGCAACAGCCCTGGCAGCCCTTGCAGCGACCTACAAAATATACATCGTATGAGATTACTAGGAGTGACGACCCTAGACAGGATCTGTGTTGGGATTGATATAAGGGAGGTACCTTAGTTTCCCAATATTGCTGTATGAAAAGGACTAATAACAACTCGGTAATCATATCACCATAGCATTGCATGTGCCTGGAAGATGTGGAGCACTCTAGGGAGTGTGGCATGCCGCGGTCGTAAGATGTTGCCGCATGAGGGTGATCGTCGGTGAGGGCATACATCACGTCATGTCATAATTGCATTAACAACAGTATTAGGATTGTTTGATTTATTGCTTTACTATTATCGCATGATTGATTTGAGAACATGTTAATCCTTGCTCTATTATTCCACTGAGTTAGCTACTCACTCCCACGTTACGGGACGGTGTTCCGGACACCCACCAGACCTTTTTGTGATTGCAGATGATGGCGCGGCCTGTGAGGCAGAGCCGGACTTGATGATGATGAGGAGGATCCCTCCTTTATGCGTGTTCTGATTGACGGGATTACAGGGAGGTTGCTTAAATACCTTGACACTTGTCATTTTATATTTTTAGAGCACTCATGTATATTCTTTTGGTTACTTTTGAAGTATACATGTATGTATATAACCTGGTAACATGTTCACACTCCGGAGACATACAATGGTTTATATATGTTATACATACTATTACAGTCTTCCGCTTGCAAATTTAACTATCTCTGGAGTATGATATGCTGTTCTGGCTTAATCTCACTCATGTTTAATACATTATCACAGACAACATTCAACCATACATTTCTATGTTGCATAAATAACATTTTGGAACTCGGGAGTTGGGTTTTTGCTCGACCCCCCGATTTTCGGGATGTTACAATATGACAATATTAACAGGTTGGATGGAAAATAAAAAAATATGGTGGACCCTGAAATGGTTTCAATGGTGGATATCCTTAGCACCGCTGCTTCATTTGTTGTGGTCCACTTGAGAATTGGATCTGCCTTATTTTTGGTCCCATACTCTATAATAATATGAAAAAATGTATGGACGGTATGGATAAAATCCATATATCACTGTAGCCCCTCAAAGGCCCTGGGAGCCTCCACCTGTCCCGAGCTAAGAAAAGGCAGAGGTAGTACCTAATCCGTGTGCCCAAAAATAATATTGCAATTTACCACTGTCATCGCCGGAGACAACTACATCCGCATTCCAATATAGAAAATAAAAAAATAAAAATAAAAAAATAACAATAATTTCAATTTACCACTATCATCCATTTGAAAATTGTGACATGGACATTTAAATTTAATAATAAAAAAAAGTATTACATGAACTATATGTATAAAGAGAGAGAGAAGAATGCACCGATGTACATCTTTGCGGTCCACGTGATTGTTCACTCCCCAAGTGCAGGGTTGTGATGTAGTAATAACTCGGTAAGACCGAGGTCGAATCCCAAGGGACTGAAACTCGTACGTTATCTGAAATCAAATAAAAATAGAACTAGGCTAAGATGAAATCTAAACTGAATGTAATTTGAGAAATAATGATGAAAATATTAATTTAAAACTTAAGAGAAATCAGAGGTAGGGAAACTAGGGATTCAGAGGATCCACTTGTAGAGATCAGGGAGATCTTATGTTAGCTTTAAGAATCATGGAATTTAACTGAACTGTCGTTGATATAGTTTCAAAAAGATGAAAGGTATATGAATTAGAATGGATTCCATCACATGTATGAAGGTTAGGAAGGGTACCGTCATCCAACCATGCCCAGGAGACTATGGTGAACAACAGGGTTTCCTGACGTCATAAACATAAAGGAAAAAGGACATGCTCCAAGCCATTGCAGATCCATTGTAATTTCAGTCACAACAGACCATTAGAGACTAAACAAAACATGTCATTAATAATCAACTAAAATCAACGTCAATTTATGAATTAAAATTAAATTAAAAACATAAAATAAAATCTCTCATCTTACTACAAGCTTCACCTCTTAGCCCTAGCTAAGAGGTTTAGCCACACATAGATGGGCTGAACATCTTAAAAGAAAATAATTAAAAATTGAGAAGAATAGAGAAAAAAATAGAACCACTAGCCAAACTCTCTCTCTCTCCCTTGCTCTTTTTGGCTTCCCACGTCCCAAGCCTTAGCCGTGAATGCTCTCGTCGTCCTTCCTTCTTTTTTTTCTCCTCCTTTCTTCTATTTCTTTTATAGCTGATGTAGTCCATGCTGAGTCGGTCGAGTGGTTGGTTTTGGAAAGTCCTTGCAAAGCTTCAGTCGGCAATTTCCTTTACGCAGCATTGGATTTGAAAATTTTCTTGCGTAAGCTCTGTTACGTAACCAAGAAGACAGTCTAACAATTTTATTCTTAACTTCTGTCCAAGAGAACATCGTCCCTTGGGACATTTCTGAGTGGCATACACGATGAACGGATCAGATTTTCCATCCGATCATGACTATGTTCTTGTAATGGCTCGCAAAAAACACCCAGCGCTTGCGTGAAAACAGGGCCTGCGAATGGCTTTTGCTGTGATGTCAGTGGACTCACGATCACTATCAATGATAAAATCCAGTCCATTCAATGGAATCCTCTCGAAAAAATAATCGAATATGGTCAATTTCGGATTGGATTCGGTGCGACCCACAAAGTTTCTTTTGCACCATCGGTCTTCCATTTGGACGATTAAAACCCGATCTTTATTGTTGTTTGAAATTCTGTCATCTAGGCGATGGTAAACCGGCATTTATAAATCTGATGAATGGTTTGGATTCTCCATACGAACAATGGGTGGGGCCCACAACATCAACCGACAATCAGCGTGATTTCTCGCTGTAATGGCAGTTGCCATTTTGCGCAAGGACGTTGGTGGGGCCCATGATCGGTGATGTTCCGGAGATCCACTTCGTCCATTTGATTCACGTCGAAAAACCATCCAGATATGGACAACTTTGGATTGAGTTGAGTGGAGCCCTTTGAGTTTTAAATGTTCCGTCCGTTAGATGTGGCGATGCTGTTTCCATGTGTACGCATGCTTGGATCTAAAAACCCACCATTTGTACGGTCGGTTTTACCTTTTAGAACAAATTAACGGTCTGGATTGGCTAAATAATGAAAGGTGATGGCCCATATATCACCCCAACCGTAGGTCTTATGCGTTTGCTGGAGAAATAAGAGTTTCTGTTTTTGTCGGTCAACAGCAAATTTGAACGTCTTGAAAGTGCAGTGCACGGCTGGTGTACTTTTGTGCACCATGCACTCTCACATAGGTGGGACCTATGGTGATTATTCTGACAGATCTACTCTGATCATCTGCTTTGTCATCTCATAAAATGGGGTGATACCAACTTTGAAGCATATCCATATCTCAGGTGGGCCCAAAATCACAGATTCATGGGCTGTTCTGTTCGTTGGGCTAGTTGTACAAAGATTCAATGGATGAAATTTGATATGTACGGTTAATTTGTGGTTCCTTGGCCATGTATGAATTTTCGAGCCAAGTGGATGGTGGGAACCCTTTAATCTTGTATTCTGGATGTCCTGCAGGCCACTTGAACTTCAGTTTCTCAGATTTCTGACTTGTAAATCCATCAATCTTGGTCCCCTGGGGTCCATCCCTTGCCTTGGTGCCTTCAGATCATTAAATTCATGCTTTTAACACCATTTTCAGTTCATGCTCCTAAATACATCCTGCAGTATAAACACGGTTAAATTGGTCATTAGACAGCATTATATTCATAAATTCAGGTAATAATTGGGGTCTGATATGCAATATTTGACCCTCAACAATGATGTGGCACATTGTAAAACCCCACAAGCCTAATTTTCAGCCCAATACAAATCTCTAATGGCCTGGCAAAAGGAAACAATTTTTTCCATAGATTTGCATCTCTCTTCGCTATGGCCCACCAGAGTATTGAATCGGGCTGAAAATTGGATTTATAGAGTTTTATATCAAGCTGAAAATTGGACTTGTAAGGTTTCGGTGGGTGCCACATCACTAAGACCATTTAAATTCTGTGTCCATGGCAAGTGTGCAAAGGTGCACACGGGTGCTCACGTGAGAAGATGAGCATTGCTCTCTCTAGCTATGTATATACACACACCGCCGTACACGTTGGCAACGATAACAATGGGCTGGACTCTAATCACATGTTTATGTTTAAGGGTAAACATTGTATTATATTCCATCCAACCCATTCATCAGGCGCAATTCAGAAGGATTACCAAATGCTTTAGAAATCATCCTCATCAAAATTCAGATGACGCCACACACTGTGAATTTAGAGGTTTACAGCACGTTTTCACGTTACTCCAATGGTGTGGATCGAATGAGTATTGGATCAGGCTCAATTTTAGGTTATACAGTTAGAGTTAGATGGCTCGCCTGATGGATGGAGTGGATGTGACACTTAAAACAGCGTGGGTTCCACTGTGCATATATCAGGTGTTGTTGTGTAGGAAGATCCTGCAAACAAATCTTTGGTAATTTGTCAGGCCACAGATTGAAAGGTTATAATCGTCCCTCAAGTAGGTCCCTGGGTCACCAATGGTCTGAATTACCGACTGATTAGTCCACTTCCATAAATTGGAGCAGTGGAGTGTAACTGAAGTGCGCATCTCCGGAATAGTCTCCCTAATTGAATTTCAAGCCTTTAATTTTATTGTTTCCCGAGGTATTAGGCTGTTTGATTAGCTGTAAATGTATGCATATGGTTATAAAGTAGTAATGGGACGGCCGTCTCCAGCTGGGGGCCGGCAGGAGCTTTGAATGGCCATCCTTATGTATCGGTTTTATCCACACCAGCCATCCATTTTTTTCCTATCATTTTAGAATATAAGCCAAAACTAATGCTGATCCAAGACATATATGGACTATACACAATGGGGATTAAACCCTTACTGTTGAAAACTACCTTGGGGCATAGAAATTTTGGATGGAGTTGATATTTGTGTTTTCTATTCATCCAGGTGTATGTCACTTTATGAATAGATTGGATGGCAAGTAAACATCATGGTGGGCTCTATAAAAGTTTTAATGGTAAGAATCATTATCACCACTGCTTCCTGTAGTGTGGTCCATTTGAGCTTTGGATTTTCCTAAAATTTCAGTGGGGTATAAAATGATACAGAAAAATGAATGGACGGTGTGGATAAAACCTATATATCACGATGGACACTCAAATCTCCTGCCCGTTCCCAGCAGGAGACGGCCCGGTAAGACGCAATCCGCATTCCTTAATGCTATCCGTCCTTCGTTTTATATATTATTTCGCCCTGTTTGGGAACGTGGATTTGGAGCCTTTGGATTCGAAATAACGTGGATTTGGAATCCTCCTACTGTATTTGGCATACTTGAAACTTTAATTCATAAGTGGCTATACATGTATATTTAGAGGGGTTTGAATTTAATTACTAAATCAACTATAATGTATCTAATTAATGAAAGTATATAATGTTTGAGACAATGGTTGTAATAAGCCTGTTGAAATATATACTTTGGCTGAAAATGATGAAATTCCAAAGTCTCTAATGAGCCAGAAGTACAAGATCATGTCCAAGTGACAAACCAATGATTTTTAACCGTTGATTTATATGGACAATGTTTGGACAGTGCTGATATTCATATTAAAGTAATTATAGTGATGCAATTGATAATCTAATTGTTTTGAGATATCATTAGTGGGCTATGTGCCTGATAAATTAATAATCTAGTCATACACATGTTACACATGTACTTATAGAAGGATTTTAGATGTAATCAAGCCCCTCTTTCAGTTATGGTACCAAATAATCATGGATTTGAAATCCCCCCAAATTCATGGTGCCAACCGGCCCCTTGAGAACATGAGACCAAATGTTTGGCACTTGAGAATGTGAGACCAAACATGTATAAGGTAGAATTAAATTTTCCTATAAGCTTAGAAAAGTTTTCAATGGTAGGCATTCAATCCCATAGTGTGGTCCACTTGAGCTTTGGATCTACCTCATCTTTGGGCTCATACCCTGTGGATAGTATGGATATAATACATACATTATGGTGGGGCCCACCTATTAACAGGCTTGAGCAACCCGAGTCGAGCTAGCTCGAAAAGCTCGCTCGACTCATCTCGACTCAACTTGGATTGACTCAGCTTGAATGGCCAACTCAGGGCGAGTCCGGCTAATTTTAAAAAGCTCGAGTTGAGTTTGAGCCGAGTTCGAGCATGGTGCATGTCAACTCGACTCGACTCGAAGCTCCAACTTGAGCTCGACTCACCTCGAGCAATAAATATTAATATAATATAATATTTTATATATATATATAAAGTAAAAACATTTTATAAACCCTACCTGACCCTTCCCGACTCCCCTTTCCTCTCTTTCCCTTACCTTACCTAGCCCGCTGGTCTCTCTCTCTCTCTCACGCATTCTTCTGGATCTCCCCTCCCTGATTCACTTCCAAGTCCTAACCCGATTCAAATTAGCCCACTCGGCGACTTCTCTCAACCTGCGCCTAATCCTGACTCATCTCATGCTCAGCCCATTCAGCCACCACAAAAGTATGTGATTAATATATATATATATATATATATAGATTAAATTTATATATACATAGATCATGGATTAGTATGAGTTGGGTGCGAGTTTGGGTCGAGGTGAGGGCTGGGTTGGGTCGGGTTAGGCGGTGGGTTGAGTCACGTGCGGGTTTGGGTCAGGGTCGGGGCTTGCTTGGGTCGGGTTGGGCACTAGGTTGAGTCAGGTGCGGGTTTGGGTCGGGTTGGGCGCTGGGTTAACATATGAATAAGCTCGACATGACTCGAACAATTAGCTCGACTCGAAAGCTTTGACAAACATGCCAAGCTTCAATGTTGAGCTCGAGGGCAAGCTCGAGCTTAAGCTTGAACTCGAGTATAGCACGGACGAGTCAATCCAAGCTTGGCCCAACTCGACTCGACTCGACTCGGCTTGATGTACAACCCTATTTACACTAAACCAAAGATGGTATGGCAAGATGCGGTCATTCACACAAAAATTGCACATATGAAACTTCCCCAAAAGAAAAAGGGCAGAATAAGATGGTCCCAGACCGTCTATAGGGAAATTGCACATTTGAAAGATTTACTGGGACACGAATTCCTTGCGAAAGCATTTAGTATGAACTTCTTATGACGACAACTTGGTGGGCCCACTGTGTTGTTGAAAGATTACAAACTCCATATCTATTCCATTGAAAATGTCCAATATAAATACATGTGCACAGGCCTATAATTGGTAGTGTAGTACAACATAATACAATGTAGTACAGTGACTATCTATGGGTAGTGCAGTACGACATAGTACAATGTAGTACACTAACTATCTATGGTATGTACAATCAACAAGATTTTCAAAATCCTAACCAACATCCATCGTGATCGTGGATGGGCCATTACGCCGCCGCAAGCTGACCGAATGGGAACAAATGGTAAGCTTGGCAAGAAGAAGATGAAAGTGACCGGATGATAGCCCTTTGGTGAATAGGTCTACGGGGTTGTCGACGTTGGAGACATAACAAACCCGAAGAAGATTCCGCAAGACTTTCTCTCGAACAAAATGATAGTCGACCTTAATGTGTTTAGTGCGAGCATGAAAGACTGGGTTGGCTGCGAGAGAAAGTGCACCAAAGTTGTCACAGTATAGAATTGGAGAAGTTGCCAAAAAAATATGTAAGTCTCGAAGAAGCGATTGGACCCATAGAATTTCTGCAGTTGTGTGAGGAAGGGCTCTATACTCTGCCTTCGTAGAGGAGCGTGCAACGGTAGGTTATTTTTTTGCGGACCAGGAAATAACATTAGGACCCAAAAATAGATAATACCCTGTCATAGAGCGGCGATCGTCGGGATTTCCTGCCCAGTCAGCATCACAGTAGGCATTGAGGCTAATTTGGGAGGAAGCCCGAGTGAATGTAAGGCCATAATGAAGAGTACCTTTCAGATATCTGAGGATCCTTTTGACGCTTAACCAGTGAGCAGTGGTGGGAGAATGCATAAATTGGGCCACCTGATTAATAGAGAAAGCAATATCAGGGCGAGTCATGGAGAGATATTGTAGGCTACCAACAATACTTCGAAATTCTGTGCCGTCTGGTAAAGGATCACCCTCATGGCTGGAGGGTTTGGAACCAGTGGAAATGGGCATTTTGACTGGTTTTGCTTCATGCATGTTAGAGCGAACGAGTAGGTCGGTGATGTACTTGGTTTGACGTAGAGTCATGGAATTTTGTGAGCGTGAGACTTGATTACCCAAGAAGTAGGACAAGGGTCCGAGATCCTTCATAGTGAAATGAGTGCTCATTTGGGAGATAAGACTGGAGATGTCCTTGGGGCAGTTCCCTGTGATAATCATGTCATCGACGTAAATGAGCACTAAAGTAATGGAACCATTCCTCTTGCGAATAAATAAAGAGGTGTCCATGGCCGAGGACACAAAGTGAGCTTCTGTCAACAATTACGTCAGGTGATGAAACCAGGCCTGTGGCACTTGTTTGAGTCTATAGAGGGCTTTATGTAAATGGCAAACATAGTGAGGATGTTGAGGATCCATAAAGCCAGGAGGCTGAGTCATGTAAACCTCCTCCTGCAGGTGCCCATGTAGAAATGCATTTTGGACATCAAGTTGCTGGATGTGCCATTGAAATTGAACTGCCAATGAAAGAACAAGACGAATAGTAGTTGGCTTGACCACTGGGCTGAAAGTGTCTATGTAGTCAATTCCAGGTTGCTGATGATAGCCTTTTGCAATGAGGCGAGCTTTATAATGCTCGATAGAACTGTCGAATTTTTGCTTGATTTTGTACACCCAACGACACCCAACAATATTTTGTCCAGTTGTTGGGGGAACCAGGGACCAAGTTCCAGTTTGTATGAGGGCATCAATCTCGCTAGCCATTGCATTGCGCCATTCTGCTACCTTTGAAGCATGAGTAAATGAAGAAGGTTCAGTGAGGAGAGTGGTAGTAATGAGGGCATATTTGGAGTTAGGTTTGCGGGTGCCAGCTTTAAGATGGGTAACCATGGGATGAGATAGATGAGAAGATGGTGTTGTCGGTAAGGTGGGTGGGGGGGTAGATGCATGTGTAGGTGTAGGTAAGGTGCTAAAGGATGGAGGAGATGGTACTAAAGGAGAAAGAACCACAAGATTTAGTGGTGGTGGTTGCGGGATGTAAGAATTGTATGGAAAAAGGGATTCATCAAAGACAACATGCCTTGAAATATAAGTGCGACCAGTGGGGACATAAAGACATTTATAACCTTTGTGTTGCTGACTACAACCAATGAAGATGAATTAGGATGTGCGAAATTTCAATTTGTGTTTATTGTATGGTCGCAAGTAAGGGTAGCAGGCACAACCAAAAGTACGAAGGATGGTGTAGTCAGGCTTCTGATGAAAGAGCATTTGCCACAGAGAGATATGATTAATGACACGCAGGGGAAGACGATTAATTAGAAACACAGCTGTTTGAAATGCCTCATCCTAAAAGGTATGTGGTAAATGAGCATGAGCAAGCAGAGAAAGACCCATTTCAACAATATGTCGGTGCTTACTCTCAACTACTCCATTTTGTTCGAGGGTGTGAGGACACGTCAACCTGTGGGAAATGCCATGTAGAGATAGCAAGGTCTTAAATTGAGAACTTGTAAATTCACCCCCGTCGTCGGTCGAACGGCTTTAATCGTAGTATTGAGACAATTTTCAACATGTCGTTTGAAATGAAGAAAAGAATCAAATACCTGTGATTTAAGATGTAGGGGAAAAAACCAGCAGAATTTACTGTAATCATCAACAATAGAGAGATAGTATCGAAATCCATTATTAGAGACAATCGAAGATGGTCCCCAGACATCACAATGTAAGAGTTCTAAAGGGAAAGATGAAATAGAAGGGGACAAAGAGAAGGGTAGACGTGAACTCTTTCCAAGTTGACACGAGTGGCAGACCAAATTGTGCCGAGAGGAGCCTTTGAAGGGAAGGACTTTGGCAGAGAGGAGATGTTGCAACGTACGTTTGGCGGGATGACCCAAGCGAGCATGCCAGTATGTAGGAGTGACACATTCACCAACGAATGCTTGAAGAGACGAGACGAGAGAGGGACTTCGATTTATTGGGATGGTGTAGAGACCATTTTTACTCTGGCCTTGAAATAGGATCTTCCCCGCGCGCATGTCCTTGACATAGAAGAAATCAGGATGAAATTCAAAAAAACAATTGTGATCAGTGCAAAACTGATGGACAGACAGAAGATTTTTTGTAATTGTAGGGACATGAAGAACATTGTGTAGAAGAAAGGTGTTATTAGGGGTAGAAAGAAAGGAAGAACCTTGATGTGAGATGGGGAAAGTAGCACCATTACCTACGGCAACACGATCAGGGCTCGTGTAGCCAGATTGGAGAGATAGGTTGGAGAGATCATGGGTGAGATGTTGGTTTGCACCAGTATCCGGGTACCATACATCATCATTTGGAGCAGAAATAGAAGCATGAAGGGCATTGAGAGAGCGAGGAGGGTCCCTTCCTTGGTAAGCATGATTCATACAATGATAACAGTCCAAAACAGTATGACCAACTCTAGTGCAAATTTGACACTTTGGATGACCGTTGGCAGACGAGGGGTGGTAGTGTCCTCGAGGAGGACTGCCTTGGGCATGGAGTCCTCTCCCACGAAAGCGTCCTCGGGAAAATGTTCCTCTACCAGAGGAAAAGCCATGTGAAGGTTGATTGTTGGTACGGGTAGCGATGAAGGCTGTGGGTGTGTCAGTGTTGGAGGCTGATAAGCGAAGCTCCTCTGTGATTAGAGCGCCATAAAGCTCCATCATGGTGATGGGGGGTTTCTGATGCGAGACAGAAGTAACAAATGACCCATACTCAAGGCCTAGGCCTTCCAAAATGTGGGTGATGAGTTTAAAGTTGTCGACTGGTTTACCTATTGAAGCAAGTTTGTCAGCAGTTGTCTTGAATTTCTGAAGATATTCGATGGTGGGAGTAGAGCCCTTTTTTGTTGTTTGCATGTAACATCCTGAAAATCTGGGGTCAGGCAGAAACCCAACTCCCGAGTTCCAGAACGTCACTTATGCAACATAGATAATGATAAATGCATGTTGTCTGTAGAATGACATTAAACAAGATTTAGACTAAGCCAAAACAACATATCATACTCCAGAGACAGTTAAATCAGCAAGCGGAAGACTGTAATAAATACATAAAATATACAATTGATTGTAAGTCTCCAGAGTGTGAACATATTACAAAGTTAATTAAATACATGTATACTCCAAAAAATGAAAAGAAAAGAATATACATGAGTGCTCCAAAAATATAAAATGACAAGTGTCCAGACATCTACTCAACCTCCCTGTAATCCCGTCGATCAGAACACGGAGGAGAAGTCCTCCTCCTCATCATACAAGTCTAGCTCCGCTTCTCAAGCAACGCCATCATCTGCAACTAAAATAGGGACTAGTGGGTGTCCGAAACACCATCCCGTAACGTGGGAGTGAGTGTTCAACTCAGTGGAAGAATAGAGCAAAGATTAGCATGTTATCAAATCAGTCACGCATTAATAGTAAAGCAAACAATCAAATATTCCTAGATACTGTTATTAATGCATGCATGAAATGACATGATGGATGCCCTCACCGACATACTCCCTCATACGGCACCATCTTACACCCGCGGCATGCTTACATTTCTCAGTGCTCCACATCTTTCAAGTACATACAATGCGATATGAATAATGATTACCAAGTTGTTATTAGTCCTTTTCATATAGCAGGATTGAGAAACTAGGGTACCTTGCTTATATCAATCCTAACACAGATCCTATCTAGGATCGTCACTCCTAGTAATCTTATACGATGTTATATTTGTAGGTCGCTGCAAGGGCTGCCAGGGGTGTTGCTCGTATTCGTTGCACCGCTCCTTCATCACCTTATCAATACAGGCCTACTTGTACTCTTGTCGCTACGGAAGGGTCGTCGCCTCCCGTAGACTCAGAATAAGCTCGAGGTCACTACAAAGGGCTCTTCACCAATCAGTGTAGGCCGACAGCTCGAATGTAGTGTCTCATACCACCACAATCGACTCATGAGTCAAATGTGCTCACTGGTCACTACGGGGAGGTTTGTGGCCCCAGCGTAGGCCGATAGCTCGACCACGATGTCCCATACCACCATGCCCGACTCATGAGTCTTTATAGATTAAGGTACCATGGTTAACAGGGTTTCCAATGGTAAGTTCAGTACCCTAGGTTCAAGCAGTTATGACTCATACATGGTGAACATACAAAGGCCAGTCGGGTTACTTGACGGGCTCGACTAGTACGAGCGCATCTCAAGCTGAACGACATGAAGTGCATGAAACACTTCATGTGGCCTAACCACTGCCGCCAACCCAAAACACGACTCGTGTTCATCGACGCGTCCTTTGTGGTACGTAGAAACCAACCACGAATTCAATCCATTACCGACTGCCTGAACTAGGTCATAGCCCCAAGCATTTGTACACAACATCAATGACCATATGAGAGTACTATAATTGAAGCTTTAACCATACAAACATGTTAACACATGCTATAGCATACAAAGTAAGTGGATCGACCAAACATGTATTCCATACATATAAGGAAATCAATTCATATGCAAACATGTAGGAAATCGTACAACATCATATGGATTGGGAATTCATTCCCAAAACTAATTTACAACACCATTTATTCAATACATACTAATACAAACATTTATACAAACACTTAGTCTGCACACTCTAGTCTATATAGCGTATGTCGACTCAAAGTGCGCATTAGGGTGAATCTCTTCGCCGAACAGATTATACACGCATACATAATATCATAACACGATGAATTTACATGTCAAGCATGTCAGCAAAATACGGACGTATACAGTATTTCCTATAAATGACTAAAATACCCTAAATCTCATATTCACTGTACGTATGCGAAATGAAAAACGGACAGCATGTTCTACATGTCAAACGACGCTTTCATCGATAATCTACTATTAAACAATATTGAAAGCTTTTAAATTAGTCAATCAAAGCGTCTAAAATCCGCACCTTTTGTTGTAGAAGTGTATCGATTCGAATCAAACGTCAACGCTTCGTCAATGACGTTATGACGACCTAATGCATAAGATACATAAGCTACTTCGCTATTTGAATCGAAAGAATCCTTAAAAAAGCTAGTGGATAGGGTTTTCTTACCTAGAACGAAGTTAGAATCGCCAGAAGAGCGATGCAAGTGGGTGGCCTTGGCACGTGGAGCAGCAGAGAAGAATCCCTGGAGAAATCCCCAACTTCTCCCTCACTTCTCTCTCTTTTCTCTCCTCTCTCCATTGTTTTTCCCAAATTCGTATGGGTTAGAAAGCTAAGGGTTTAAGGCCCTTTTATAAGCCCAAACATAACCAAAATAGACTCCAAGTCAAGGTATACTTGGGTTATAGCCAAATCGGGACTTTTTCGATCCAAAAGAGCATTTCGGGAGGTCCCCTGGCTGAACGCGGTCGGACTTAAGCTCATGAATACTAGATCCAGCACACATCAAGTTTTCAGTCTGGTAGTGTTCCCAGATCACGCGTGACGGACCAATTTCAATTCGACGGTTACCGAACCTAAATCAGGACTACAAATCTCATGACATGAAAGAGAAATTTTTCCTGATCCGAGGGTGAAATTTGGCTGAATTCTGACGGTCAGAACGTTTAAAAATAACGTGTAAGTGAACGTGCCAGATTTAGAATTTATTTTCTAAATCTTTTCCTTTTCTCACTCTCTTCACTCCGAACTCAGTAAAATGGTGTCAAGACATCAGTTGGGCTTGATTTTTGAAATGATTGTCAAGTCCAACTAGGCGGTCAGGATTTTCTAAGTTCGAGATAATCGGACTTCCGATGTGCGGTCCAGGTCCGATACAAAGTTTCTGAATGCTCCCGTGAGCAACCGGGTTTAGAGTTTGATCCTAGGTTTCTAGGTAACATAGCGTTAGCGGTCATACTCATTTTAGGTCTTGTAGTTTATATTTAAAGTGATTCAAGTTAATTCTACTGAGTATTCAGTTTGGTACTAACCAAATTCTACGCTAATAGGGCAGAATACGGTCTTAGGACCATTCTATACCCCATTTTGGGAACTTCTAGTTATCATATTATTTTTATTATTTTTCTAGGGGTTCATCATCTAGTTTACCCTAACATAAGATTTCGAGTTGTAGAAAAATTTTAAAAATTTCAGAAGCAGCAGCTGTCCAACAAGTGATTATCGGACAGTTGCTCACAATGACCTACTTTAAATTATATTAAATATTTTATTATATTTTTCACATATTTTTATATAAAACTAGACTCATTTAGCTTTAATCTGTTTTTTGAATCACTTAAATCGGAGTTATAACGAAAGAGATATGATTTTTTTCAAAGTTGGAAGAAATGTGTAGGAAAAAAGTACAGAATCCGGCCTGCCAGACCGCTATACGGACGAGTTCGGCGATGCCTCGCCAAACCGGCGATCCCCTCGCCGCTCGATGACCTGTTTAGGGTGATTTCGCCGTCTGATATTTGAAATGGGCATATTTTAGAACCTAGGATGAGTTATTTGACATGCAATATATGATTTTAGGGTAGGAGAAGCTGATCTATCCAAATAGCCTACTTATTTAGTGAGATTTCAAAAGGTTAATAGTTAAAAATCCTATTTATTTATTTATTTACTATTCATAGTACTTTTTAGTTTAAGTATTGATCAACATCACCTAAACTTTAAGATTTGTGTCTAATATGAAAGCTCCTAGAAAATTTTGAAGGATAAAGTAGTGAAAGGTAAGATTTTCGAAGGAAATAGGGATTTGAGACTTTTGGATTGAGTTTTGAGAAGTTAATCAGGTGTTAAGATTGACCCATTGCCTAAGGACGTGTAAATCTAGGTTGAAAAAAATTCGGGGTGTTACATTGCAGTTGCCGACGAAAGTGCATGACCTGAGCATGAGACTAAGATAAGAAAAGTTGTTCGAGCACGGTCCAAAATGACTGAGAGGAAGATAAACCGACAACTTGAGCTAGGATGCATTCCGTTAATGTAGCATTAATCCAACTAAGTAGTGCTTGATCTCGCTTGAACCAAGTAATATAATCTTCATTGAATACTTTGGTAGAGGTAGAATCATCCTTGGAAGAGAGGATATACTCAGGAGGACATGAATCTGAACTATCAACAAGGCCGAATAGACCGTTACTTTTAAGAATAGGAAGAAATTGAGATTTTCAGAGGAGGTAATTGTCAGAATCCAGTTTGATGCTCACTAACTGAGCAATATTCGGGAAGGTAGATGAAACAACCATGGAGAAGGACTGAGGACGATGAGCAATGTCAACACAGAGAGTTGGTGCGTACGGCGATTGCTGAGATAGAAGGAGAATCCTCTTGGTACGATCGGGATTTAAGAAGAATCAAGATGGATAGCGCCAATCTATGGCTCTGATACCATGAAAGATTGCAAACTCCATATCTATTCCATTGAAAATGTCCAATATAAATACATGTGCACAAGCCTATAATTGGTAGTGTAGTACAACATAGTACAATGTAGTACAGTGACTATCTATAGGTAGTATAGTACGACATAGTACAATGTAGTACACTGACTATCTATGGTATGTACAATTAACAAGATTTTCAAAATCCTAACTAACATCCATCGTGATCGTGGATGGGCCATTAGTTGTTTATGAGAAATTCACCCCATTCATTTTTTTCCAGATCATGTTAGAAAATGACCCCAAAATGAGGTAGATCCAAAACTCAAGTGAACTGCAATATGGAAAATAATGACAGTTGAATGTCCACCGTTGAAACATTAACGGGGCCACAAAAGTTTTGGATCTACATATATTTTTGTGTTTTGAACAATGGCACATAAATATCACGATGGAAACCAGAGGGGATTCAACAAGAGGCAATTCTCTTGCACATTTTTTCTTGTTGTGTAGCCCACTTGAGTTTTAGATTTATCTTATCTTTAGGTCATCTCATAACATAACCTGGCAAAATCAATGGATAGGTGAATTTATCACAAACAACCTGGCTGCACCCGAGCCAGCTGGACGCACCACAACCAACCAAAATGAACCCGAGTAAACTCGGACCAAATAAAAGTATCTAATGCATTTCAATTTATGCACTCAACCCTACCTAACCCCAATTTTACAAAACTCTCAAATTAGAATATCCTAGCATGATATATTTCACAAGAATAGATGAAAATCATGAAATATCAGTCTTTTCAAATACAAAATCACATTGATTAGTTGATTTGGAGAGATGGGTGGTTGTTGAGAGTCGGCAGCAGGCAGGAAGGATAGGTGGGTGCGAATGAGCTGCATATTCGAGACAAGCCGGTGGTTGTCGGGTCGAGACTGTCAGATATGGCCATGCTGTAAATGTGTGTGTGTGTGTGTGTGTGTGTGTGAGAGAGAGAGAGAGAGAGAGAGAGAGAGAGAGAGAGAGAGAGATTTAATAAAACGTATTGGAACGTATTAGAAATACCGAAAAATAAAATAAAATTAATTATATTCTTTCACCAAGCTGAATCATGTAAAATATATACTATCCTTAAAGTGTGATTCACCCCCTTATCAAATTGCTGACGGGTTATAAGCGAATTGTTTCTAGGATAAGACAAGCCTGTTTGGGTCTTGCATTCACCAATAACGAAGGGTCCACCTAGGAACAATTTGAACGCAACAAATCTTCTTGCATAATTAAAATGAGAATATGTTGACAATATTCTAAAATGGAGATGTAATCCTTAGGATCTGATAGATGAGGAGAGAATTGAGTTTGAGACGATTGAATTTGGACCGGAATGGTCCAGTTTATATACGCACCAGGGAGTGGACCGTTGCTAAGTGGTCATCAATGGTTCAGAACGTTTGAAAAATGTTTCTGTCCATTGATCATTAATTTCAGTTATTTTCAATCGTCGGATCGAAAGATTTGACTGTTGGATCATCATAGCCTGTCAGTTTTTGAATCGTTGTGGCTTTTAAGGCTTATAATCGTTTTTAGAAATGGCTGACTGTTTCGGATTAATAATCCAACCGTTCTCAAACGCCTATAAAGGCCTGACTCATTTCAAACCCATCGCACCTGAGATCATACTAGACCACTCGCACTATCTCACAATGGTCTGCATAAGGTCGCAAGTGAGTGACCCCTTTGCAACATGATGTGCATGTGCGAAGTGCAAAATGTGTCAACTAGCGCTATTAGAGCCACACTGCTCATGCCCGTACCTGAGCGCGAGTGCGTGCATGTGTTCCAGTGCTACACGACCCAAGCGTTACAATCTCCAAGGTTCCTAGTAAGAATACTACACAAACATCTTCGTATAAACTACAATTTTCTTCTTTTCATTTCTGATGTTGGACAAAAGCACACACCGTACTTTTCAATTCGAAATTCCCAAAAAACATTTTGGCGGAAAAATCCTGAAATTTTAAAATATACGTTTTTTCAAAAAACCACAAATCTCAAAAGGGGTCGGGTCGGGCATAATGTGTAAGTTATATTAAGTCTTTTAAAAAAATAAAATACCCACACACACATGCAACCCGAAACCGAGTCGAGTTGGGTTTCGAATCGAGTCGAGTTAGAATTGGATTTTGGCTCGATTCAAGTCGATCTATGTTACTCAAACTCAATCAATTTGAGTTTAGTTTGGACAAAGTCTACTCGGTTCGGATCAACTCACCCACTCAGTTAGGCCGAGTCAGATCTCAACAAGTCAAACGAGTCAATTTTGCAGAGTCTTTTCATCCCATACCCAGCTCTCCTCCCAATGTAGGATGTCTCCTTCCCAAAAATTTAAATCATTAATTTTTTTTAAAAAAATAAAATAAACCAGTTTGAATAATGCATCCAAGTGAACCCATCTAGTTTCCAATGCAAGGCCAAAATCAAAAATCTAATGTATGTGGTTGGTGGCCTTTCTTAATCGAAAAAATAAAAGCAGTTTGAATAATGCATCCAAGTGAACCCATCTAGTCCTGGATGCAACCTGGTTGGTGGCCTTTCCTAATAAAAAATAAAAGCGGTTTGAATAATACATCTAAGTGGACCCATGCAGTCATGGATGCAAGGACAAAATCAAAACTCTAATGTACGTGGTTGGTGGCCTTTCTTAATCAGATGAATAGTCTAAAGTTTTAAAATCAAAGTCGGTCAACAAAAAAATAAATAAATTTGAATGACCACTTTCCGGGATACTTGGTACTATCTAAGACACGTCCTTGGCACAGGTCCAGCGACACCAGTGGATCCTAGAATAGTATTAGGTAGTGGAGGAAGCGTATTGGCTGGTGTTCAGGTACGTGTCGTGCGAATAGGATAAGGTATCGGAGGAAGCAGATTGGCAGGTACGTGTCGACCAAAGGCGATCGCTGACGCTCCTCGAGCTCGGAAGTTGTACGAACGGTTCAAAGGATATCAAAGTTAAATAGCCCTACAGTGATGTATTTATTACATCTACACTATTCATTCATTTTTGGACCACACCACAAATAGGAGCAAGGATAATAATTTTTACTGTTAAAAAATTAGTAAAGCCCACCGACGTTTAATTTTATCCATGTGGTGGTAAGGTTTAAAAGACCTGAATAAAGCGTACAAACAAATTTTATATTAATTCAGAACTTCTATATCTCTCCTGCCTTATGCAGTGGATTCACTTGATAATTAGATCTGTCTTACTTATCACCTTAAAGACCTGAGCGAGGTGGTTATTTACAGTGCTACGTGAGTCTTATCATAATCCCATCCACGCAATCTTTTCCCACCCACGCAATCTATTTTTATTTTTTATTTTTTCAGATTATTTTAATCGTAACTGAGGCAAATCCAAACATGACGTGGAACACACCAAATGAAAGGCTAATAATTAACCGCTCACCGTTGAAATCTTTCGTGACGCTAAAACGTATTAGGCTGACAACAGCAAGTTCTGTGGGCACCATTGTGTATATGTTGTATCCACAGCTTTCATACATTTATAGAGATTATTTTTGGGCATAATGATAGGAATGAGGCAAATCCAAGGCTGGAGTGGACCCACTACAGAAGACGGTGGGGCGAGTGACGCCCACCGTTGAAACCTTAGGAAGGTGCACCATGATGTATATTTGAAATCCAACATGTTCATGAGTTAACGCAGGCACAGAAGAAAAAACACAAATACCAGCTTTATTCAAAACTTTTGTGGCCGTTATAACTTTTTAACGGTGGACGTCACTGTCCCCTCTTTTCAATGGTGGGGTCCACTTAGCTTTGTATCTGACTCATTCTTTGGATTATGCCCTAATATGATCTCTCCAAATGGATGGACGACGTGGATACAAAACATATATCATAGTGGGGCCCACATAACTTGGTGACATCACTTCATTAACTGAGTCTCGCTATTCAATATATAATCCGCTTCCGTATTTTGTAATTAAAATTTTTTTATTGAAGTATTACGGTGACAACAGCGAAAATTACGTGGACCAATTACATTTTAAGGTACGGAAACCCTGTGCGCTGGAAACAGACGATATGCACAAATAATTGAGTGTCTTTGCTTTTGCAACGGATGTATCTTCCTTGTTGTAAGAATAGTTCAGAAACACTCGTCCTCAAGACGAGAGCCTTCTAAGAAGAAGAAGAGAGAGAAAAAAAAAATGGAGAGTATTGTTAAGTTGGTCATACAAAAATTGAACGATTTTGTAACGAAGGAAGCAGATTTGCTATTCGGAGTAGATGAACAGGTCATATCGCTTCAAAGCAAACTTGAATGGATGCGTGCCTTCCTCAAGGATGTCGATAGGATTGGCCGAGATAATGAAAGATTCAAGATTTGGGTGACTCAAATAAGAGACGTAGCCTACGATGCTGAGGATGTCATCGACTCCTACATCCTTGAACAGAAACGAGGAGAGACGAGTGCTGGATTGATAAGATGCCTAAGTAGTTTTGCTGCTTTCATCAAAGACATACCAGCCATCCTATGCGTTGGAAAGAAGATCCGCAAACTAGAAAGAAGGCTCGGCGAGATCAAGGAGAACATATCACAGTTCGGCGGCGTCGGCAATATATCAGTTGGTGGAGAAGCTTCATCTTCTTCAAATCAAAGCCAGCAGCGGAGGGAGAAGATGGCTCCCATTGTCGAGGAAACCGATGTGGTCGGTTTTGAGGACGAGACAAAGACACTGGTGGGGCAGCTGACTGAAGGAGATGTGCGGCGTGCTGTGATTTCGATCACAGGTATGGGAGGAATAGGTAAGTCTACTCTCGCAAGGAAAGTTTCCAATGATATTCATGTAAAGAAGAGTTTCGATTTTCATGCTTGGGTGTATGTCTCTCAACAATATCTAGTGCGAGAGCTTTTACTGAGCATTATAAAATGCTTTAGAGACGTCAAACGAGATGAAAAAGAGATGACGCCTGAGGGAAACTTGCGGCAGGAACTCTCTCAGCACTTACAAGGGAAGAGATATCTGGTGGTAATCGATGATATATGGAGTAGACAAGCTTGGGACAGTTTGGTTTCTGTATTTCCAGATACAGAGAATGGCAGCAGAGTGCTGCTCACGACTCGCAATGAAGATGTAGCAAGGCACGCAGACGCACAGAGTACACCCCATAAACTCCGTTTGCTGGATGGAAACGAGAGCTGGTCACTGTTTTGTAAGAAAGCACTTCCCGGAAATCTTCCTCCTAGGTGCCCTCCAAATCTGGAAGAGTTGGGGAGAAAGATGGTCGCCAAATGTGGAGGTTTACCTCTAGGAATCGCAGTATTAGGAGGCGTCCTATCAAGAAAAGAGAAGTCAGTGAATACGTGGGAGAAGGTGCTTAAAAGTGTGGAATGGTGGCTCAATGAAAGCAAAGAAGATGGGATCTCAGGCATATTGGCACTGAGTTACCATGACATGCCCTATTACTTGAAGCCCTGTTTTCTTTATTTTGGAGCTTTTCCTGTAGACTCTGCAATCTATGTCCCCGAATTGATTCAGTTGTGGACAGCAGAAGGATTGGTGCAGAGAAGAAGAGAAGAAGAAATGGAGGATGTTGCAGAGGATTACCTGGATGAGCTCATCAGTAGAAGCATGATTCGGGTGGCGAGCAGGAGGAGCAATGGAATGGTTTTTACATGCCGTATTCATGATCTTCTACGAGACCTCTCAATATCAGAAGCGAAGGAGGAGCGATTTCTGGAAGTGCATGGGAATATGCGCCTGAATTACCTGCCAAGGCACGACGACTTTCAATTACTTGTGGTGACATCAGTAAGTCCATCTCTCTTAACTGCTCCACTCCGCAACTCCGCTCTTTGTTGCGCTTCAGTAATGAGAATCAAATGCTGGAGAAACCGCAGTTGAAAATCATCTTCGGAACTTTCAAATTGCTCAGGGTGATGAATCTCCGAGGCATAGAACTCTCTAGTCTCCCTGATGAAATAGGGTATCTAATCCACTTGAGGTACCTAAATCTCAGTTGTACGTTTTTAAAAAGGCTACCATCCACCATAACTCGCCTCTCCAATTTACAGACTCTCAATCTAGAAGGTACAAATGTCCGCATGCTACCAGATGATATCATCTGGAAGATGGAACAGATAGGGCACCTAGAGCCAGACTCTGTGATAGGACATTCCTGTCAAATCAGCAACGTCATGCAAATCCATCGCTTAATCAATCTCCGGACTCTAAAATTAGTAGAGGGGGGCAGCTGGATAGAAGATGGGTTGGATAAACTAACCAATTTGAGAGATTTGGGAATAAAGGGAGATCTCAAAATCGCATTGTCCCGTTCCATTCATAAACTGGCGAGCCTCAGATCATTGCAGCTAGAGGCAAGTCCTAATTGCTCGATTCCAGCGTTTCCATCCTTCTCAAATCATCATCATCTATTTGACATTTATTTGAACGGACCCTTTGAGAAATTACCGGACGTGCATGAGTTCCCACCTAAACTCACAGAGCTAATCTAGAGGGGGTCCCAATTAGAGCAAGACCAGATTGGAACGCTGGAGATGCTGCCGAACCTTCGGGAACTCTCTCTACTCTCGAAATCTTTCATAGGAAAGGAAATGGTTTGCTCTGTAGGAGGGTTTCCACTGCTCAACTATTTGTGTATTTATGAGTTGGATGAATTAGAGGAGTGGAGAGTGGAGGAAGGAGCGATGCCGAATCTGACGCAGGGATGAACGTGATGAGGTCGATCACCGTCTTCCTCAAGGATAACTACTCCGAATCCACGAAGCTTCTCTGGACTCCTCACAGAGACTTCTCGAATCCACGAGAAAAAAAAGCAGAAAATAGAAATAAACTCTAATAAATTCGAAATTAATTGATGAATGACTAAAAACGAGTTTACACCCCTTTAAATAAGGGAACCAAGCAATAGGAAAGAAATCAGACTCAAACTACAACTAGAACTCCTAAAATTCGTAACTTACTATAAATAGTAAACTTACTATTTATAGACGGTCGTGATGTCTACTAGTGCGCAAGGTTTTCGGCAAAAAATAGTAAGTGTCCTATTTGGCTTCACCAAAACGTTCTCCTAATTATCCTAAGCACTTTTCATGTTGGACACAACTCCTAAAGCCCAACGGATGAAGAGCTATAAGCAAACTAAAACTTACTATAAATAGTAAAAACGAAATTAAAATGGGGAAACGACCGTCGATCAGGGGGTTTCTCGTAAATCCGGGCTATGCAACCTGGCATAGCTGGGTTGGTTGGCTAAAGTAACTCGTTCTACTCCAAAATCATATATTCTGTGTCGGATAACTCATTCCGGACTGTGAGATACGCCCGATCTAAGGTCTGGTGGTCCGGATCACTTCTGTCGCCGACCATGCCTCTTCTGATCCATCTTGGCCATGAAATTGTCCGTGACATGCTCTACATCATAATCTTAGACGTTTAAAGATCAGCACGTGCAAAAAAATGAAGATGCTTCCTGATGGATTGCGACATATCAGCACTCTTCAAGATTTGCAGTTATCACACATGCCGGACGAATTCAGAGAAAGGGTGCGAAAAGACTATGGAGAGGACTGGTTTAAGATTCGACACGTACCCTCACTCACCATCTACATGTAGATTATGGGAATCTTTCCATGTCGGTAATTGGTTTTGGACTTATTCTCGTCCAGTTCATTTATCTAGGCCGTCTGTTAGGTTCAGTCCACTCATCTTCTGTACGTTCAAAAATTTATAATGATCGGATGATCCAAACTATCCATTTAGTTTCATTGAGAAAGCAAGGACAAAATTGTTCATCGAATATAGGTTTACTCAATAACGCTTACAGCGGTTTGATTGTTGTGACTTGATTTTTACGTAGTAGTCGAGAAGAGTGGACAATACCTTATGGACAGTCTCCATGGATGATATTGATTTGTATAAGTCCAAATCCAGGTAGGTGCATGGAAAAAAAACATGTCCTCTTGTATTTGTTTTCTAATCCTTTGTATTATTGATGTAATAAAGACTGAATATGTTTAGGTGAGGCCTATGGCCTTTTGTTGTACTGTCTTAAATCTGGTACATTTTTAAAAATCATTTCAACAAAGTCATAGGTGGTGTGCTCCCACCTTTCTCCGATAAAAGTTAGGATGACTAGTATATTTCTTACCACTTATATATATTTGACATAAGAATGTTGTTGGGCATAAAATGTTGGCATGTGGTTGGTGGATTTGTGTCATGAGTCGGTGATGATGGGTTGAATTTACTTCTTTCATGATTTTCATATGACTTGTTTACATTTTTAGTAGAGAGCGTTAAACAATGTTCTGACATAGTACTCTTATGTTTCATGCAAATTCTATTAAACAATGTTTTATATGGTGTTTGATGCAACTTCTTTTCATTGTGTATTTAGATTACCTAAATTCATGGATAACCAAACATTAGATATTGATGTTTACTTGGCTTTCCTTTTGGGGAGGTCAGGTTGATGTCCCCCTCTTTTATGTAATTTTTTCTACAATCCATCAATAAAATTCAGTGTGATCTGATCATTGTGCACCAAAGAGGCGAGTAAATGAATGACAAAGGAGACTACTCATCCAAACGAGTAAGGGAAATAGACCAACTTCAGCAGACTTAGTTCTGAATCACATTAGCACGTTCTACGCCTCCTGTTCGAACTTCAAACTAGAGTTCGAAACCAAACTTCTGCTCAGGATCTTTTCTGAGATACAGGAATAGTAACTGATTCAATCAATTTATGGAGTTTGAAACCAAACATGTCCGTGGTTAGTTCATCAGTTTAGACTGTCTAATTAGTTTGTTCCACTTTACTTCGAACATCATGAGAAGACAGACATCATAGATGAACTTTTCCATCCCATTTATGCCATAAAAAGACAAACCTTTAGAGCAAAGGTCCAATATTCCAGTGAGTTTGCATTAGATATCATACACCAAGGAACCGTTTTGGTCACATGACAACAACTCTGTTTTTCTTTTTCTTTTGGCAGAAAACTAAACAACATAACCTTACAACCATCATCAATATCAGTACCACAATTCATCTTCATAATGCTCTCCTCATGTCATCCAACTAAAAGGACAACATAAGAACGAAACACACACACAGGATTACACAAGGAAAATGACAAAGAAAGAAAACCCGAGAAGAGAGAGTGATGTTGATAGAGAATCTAAGCCCTGGCCTTGAATGGGATTGACCTTATCACAATTTGATGGTACAATGCTGCAAGCGCTGCCCCAATGAATGGGCCTACCTAGAATATCCAATGGTCATCCCACGCATGGTCCTTTTTGTAGATGATGGCAGCTCAAAGTTTTCTGGCTGTGTTGATGCTGCTTCCAATGATGGGGAGGGTGGCCAAGTGCAATAGGAACACAGCTAACTCAATTGGGAGAGGTGCAAGGATAGGCACATGAGAATCCCTTGCATTTCTCTTGGCATCAGTGGCAGAGAAGACAGTGTAGACAAGAACAAAGGTGCCCACAATCTCAGCACACAAAACATCTCCCTTGGTGTGGCCATGCTTCACAACATTGGTTCCCCCACCCAACATCTGGTAAGGGCCCTTTTGGAATCCTTTCACCACACCAGCCCCACAGATTACCCCAAGCACTACATCACCATGTAGAAACAACCCTCATCAGGGAGATCTTCCTGGCCACCAGAGGGCTGCTGCTGTTTTGTTGGCGCTCGCCTGAATGGTTATACAGAGCTGTTTTCAGTCAAGAAATTTCAGGTGAGTGCTTCCACGTTCCATTAAAAAAGAAAAGAAAATAAAAGGAAAGGAAAAGGAATGAGAATAGAAAGCAGCAGCCCAAACATCACGGCTGTGTTTATGCGTCCAAGGCAAAGATCATGCCACCAAATGCCCATGCAATCCCCTGAATACCCACACTGGAACACATGGTAGGTGTCCTTTTAACACCAATGACAGTGAGGATGGTCATGTTGAGGAATAGGAATGTAACCATGAACTCTGCAATCCCAGCCCTCCAAAATAATCATGATTGAGCTCACCAGGCTC
This sequence comes from Magnolia kwangsiensis, assembly GCA_037074715.1. Lineage (NCBI taxonomy): Eukaryota > Viridiplantae > Streptophyta > Magnoliopsida > Magnoliales > Magnoliaceae > Magnolia > Magnolia kwangsiensis. The sequence goes on along the minus strand of CM073582.1, from coordinate 111,504,248 downwards.
AAACAAGGGTACTGGTGATGGCTCCTTGTAGTCCTGGTCTTGGCTCTGTGCTGCTGTCCTCCCTGTGGGCAGCCTCTCTAAGAACTCGTTTGCTCCCAGCTTCACATGACTATAGCTATCCATTTGATGGCTCTGTAAATCGACAATATGAAACTGCTGAAGCATTAAAATGTCTAAAAAAATGAATTAGTGCTTGACAAACTATCCTTGAGGTTATATATATATATATATATTTGCAAGCATTTCAGTTTTAAAAGTGGAACATTTAACCAGGCAAGTTGACTTGGTCGAGATGAATGGAGCTCGAAAGATCAACAGTTGCGATTGGTTGATCATATCTTCATGTGGGCTCTCTTGGGAGGCGCATGCTGATCATCCAGAGGATCCACACCTTGCAAAACCCAGAATAATGACAGCATGCAAAAAGAATTCTTCCCCAGGCCAGATCCAATACGAAGTAGGTTTTGTTTAAACTTTAGAAGGGCAATCTTCATGGTGGGGCCTATTGTCTCAATGGAACTGATTTAATACATAAGTGTCATGGTTGAATTGATTTCTTTGTGGATAATTGAAGGCTTGGTACAGAGAAGAGGAGGAGAAGAAATGGAATATCTTTACACCTCTGCTCTTTCTTGTGCTCCACCCAAGAGCATGAAACGCTTGGGAAAAAGCGGTTGGGAATTTGTTCTGGAGGTTTCAAATTTCATAGGGTGATGGATATCTAAAACACACAGCTGTATGGTCTACTAGATGAAATTGGGTCTCTTATCCACCTTAGGTACCTATGTCTGAGGTACAGACTAGCGATCTATGCTCTACTTTTATTAACCGGCTGCCGAATGATATGGGAAGATGGAACAAATAAGGCACCTTTGACTATGCAATAAGGATCTAGCACCACAATGCCGAATCAGAAAGCACATGCCACTTCATCACTTAAACAATGTCCAGACTCTACCAGTTGTTGAGGGTGGAAGCTGGATGGAAGATGGGTTGGAGAAACTAACCAATTTGTGAGAATTGGGAAGAAGTGGAGATCACAAAAAGGCATTATCCTGTTCCATTGGTAAATTGGTCTTGACTTAGATCATCGCAGCTGCTCGGTGAATTCCCTATTCCAGTTGGTGAATGCCCAATTCCAGTTATGTCCTTTTCAAATCATCAGCATATACATAAAATGGATTTGTTGACACACAGAGAAACCATCTGACCTGTATGATTTCCCACGTTACCTTATCGTGCTTTACTTGATAGGTTCTAAGTTATTCAATACCTGATGGGAATGCTTGAGAAGCTGCCAAACCCAATTTGATTCTCAAATTAAGAAAGGAAATGGTTTGCACCGTTGAAGGATTTCCTCTGCTCAAAGTTTTACATATTGGATTTCTTGAATTAGAGGAGTGGGGAGTGGAGGAAGGAGAAATGCCGAAACATAGATGTTAAGAGATTGGCGAATTCTCTTAATTGAAGTTGCTTCCTGATGTGCTGCAACATGTCACAACCCTCCAAGAACTGCAATTGGCAATATGCCTGAAGAATTCAAAACAAGGGTACAAATGGATGAAGGAATGGACTGGTTTAAGATCTGACATGTACCCTCACTCATCATCAAAGGATAGGAAGGATGGTTTTCTTTATGTTAACCAAGTGATTTGAGCACATCTCTCCCTTCAATTTCTTCTCCAACTGAAATATGTTACATGCATATCATATGTTGGCCCAGTAAAATCCTTCCATCAGTTAGAGGACCCCTCGTCTTAGGTCTTTTGGATCTAAACGTGATGTTTGGTAGCACAAATGAATTGATCCTTGGTCTCTAATTGGTGGAAAGGATAGGACCCACTATTCACACGCATTGTCTCCTTTCTTTTCAATGAATGGGTGTTTTTATTACTCAAAAGATGCAAATAATTACAAACTCATGGAAGCTAAATGAAGAACTATACAGAGGCATGGCACAAGGAAAAACTGAGAACCTAGCAACAGCATTGTACAAAAATTTCACACTATCCCAATTCCCAACTTTATCTTATAATCCCTTCCTCGCGTCACTGCCCTTCTCTTTCCCATAAGATCACTTCCCAGCTCGCCTAAAACTGATTCTGCTAGATTCCCTTTGCCCGACTATCATATGAGGTCTATTCCACCATCAGGTTGAAAATTCTGTGAAATATCCCAAAGGGGAACTCTTTCCTTTGAAAATACAAGCATTTCTCTCTTTCCACTATCTTCCACTTTGATCCTATCCACCCTGCCGAAAGCTCCAACACTGTCATCTGAGTGACTCAATTCACCCCAAATTTTCTGAAATTGTTGTCCACACTTGATATGTATAGTTACAATGAATCAGTAACCGTGAGCAATTCTCCTCTACTTCACTGCACATTGGACATCTATTGGGCATCTTTTATATGGATAGAATGTTCTGTATGCTTCCAAACACAAAACATTTTCAATGTAACTCTTCTCCGAACCACTAAAGCCCATTCCACCCCTGACAAAGTTCTACTCCCACATGCCATCTGCTTAGGGGGACAATATGGGCCAGTTGGGTGTTTTATGTTAAGTTCTTTTCACAGTATATTAGATTATATGTTTTCATGGATTACCAAATTAGATATTGATGTTTACTTGGTTTGCTTTTTGTGGAGGTCAAGTTGATGTTCCCCTTATTATATAATATTTTCTTCAATCTATCAATAAAATTCAGTATTTTACTATGATCTGATTGTTTTGCATCAAAGAGGCAAGGAAACAAATGACAAAGGAACCTATTTTACTCCAATGAGTAAGAGAAAGAGGCCAACTTTAGTAGACTCAATTCCAAGGCACATTAGCATGGTGTATTCCCGTTTGAATTGGAGTTTGAAACGAACCTTCTCCTCAGTATCTTTTCCGAGATTCAGTAATAGTAATCAATTCAATCAATTTATGGAATTCCCCAATGTCATTCTCCGCCACCCATAGTATGCCTGGTGCATTTACACATCAGAGGTCTTCTCAACAGTTTAGACCATCAAATTGGTTTGTCTCACTTCACATGGGACAGCACAAAAAGACTCATGCTTACATGGATGAACTTTTCCATTCCATCTGTGCCACATATAAAAACAAACCTCTGAAACAAAGGTCTAATAGTCCACTGAGCTGCATTAGCTATCATGTCTCCAACGAACTGTTTTGGTCATATGAATATAGCTTCTTTTTTTTTTTTTCAGCAAACTAGACAGCACAACCTTCTTAGTTTACACACATAATCATCATCAATATCAACTCAACATTTCATATTCATAAACGGGATTGCCCTTATCACAATCTAATGGTACACCGCTGCAAGTGCTGCTATATCCAAGGGCCATCCCATGTATGATGATGGCAGCTCCAAGGTTCCTGGCTGGGTTGATGCCAGTTCCAGTGATGGGGATGGTGGTCAAGTGCACTAGGAACACTAAAACCCAATTGGAAGAGTTACAAGGATAGTCACATCAGGATATCTGGCATTTGCTTTGGCATCAATGGCAGAGAAGACTGTACGGAAGCACAAAGGTGCCCACAATCTCAGCACCCAAAACCTCCATTGTTGTATCCATGCCCCCCCCCCCCCCCCCCCCCCCCCCCCCCAAAACAAAAATAAAAATAAAAATCTGCTAAAGCCCCTTTTGGAACATTTTGACCACACCAGCCCCACAAATTGGCCCCAAGCATCACCATGTAGAAACAGCCCTTGCCAAGGACAGTTTCCTAGCCAGCAACAGCCCATAGGTCAAAGCTGGGTTTTGGTGTTCACCTGAAATCCCAGACGTACAATACACCAAGGCAAAGATCAGGCCACCAAAGGCCCATGCAATCCCCTGAATATACCCTCACTGGCACACACGGTAGGTGTCCTTTTGACACCCATGGTTGTGAGGATGGTGATGTAGAGGAATAGGAAAGCAGCCATGAAATCTGCAATCCCATGCATCCAAAATGACCATGAATTGAACTCACCAGGCTCAAACAAGGGCGCTGGTGGTGGCTCCTTGCTCTGTGCTGCTGTCCCTATAGGCTGCCTTTGTGAGAACTTGTTTGCTTCCACCTTCTCATGACTATAGCTATTTCCTTTGATGGCTCTATAAATTGACAATGTAAATAGATACGCCAATTTTGGAAGGTTAACATTCTCTAATTGAGATGAATTTGTAAAGGTTAACATTCTATAAATTGACTATACCAATGATTTGACTCTCTGCTTCTGAAAGCAGTGTGGCACACTAAGGCCATGTCTGGATCCCAGGGATTCGATTCCAAACAATGCAAAAGGAAAACAGTCTTCCTTTGACATTTACAATTTGTTTTGTTTAGATAACAAAAAAAACGATAGATTACACAAGGGTAAATATACTTAGATGACTTATATCATGTTTTTTCAGCGCATAACGATATATATTCAACTTGTAAAATCTTGCCAAGCAGAAAATGCTTGCATGTGAAGACCGGATCGGTATCTTGAAGTCAGTAGTGGCAGTTTGAATTTGCTTCTTTCGTGGTTTGATCTTCTCCATTGTTATGTGTAGAGATAATGTGTGGAACTTTGAATTTAGTGTTTGAATAATGTGTTGTAAAAATGTTGATTTTATAAAATATATATTATAAAATAAAAAATATATAATATATAAAATGTTTGAAAAAATACCTTTTTGGGTTTTTTAGAATAGTCCCACATGGTAAAGGGAAGAGAAGAAAAATGTGTTTAAATGAAAAGTGTGTAGTACCATAATATTTACTTACCTAGTCCGTGGCATGGGCATGTGAGACAGTGTGGCTGTAGAGGCGCTAGTGGCACACTTTGCACTAAAACGGCTAGTTTTCCAACAGCCAGAAATGGCTTAATAGAATTTAAGTCTCTAGACCATAACCCCCTAACCACCATACCCTATAAATAGAGGGTCTGGATGGGTTTCCAAACCATCTCAATCCAATCCCGCAAAACCATACGAACTGAGACAGCCAGCCCCACTTCACTCCTATACTCCAGCGATTCCAACAACATAGTAAGGCTTTAACCTTAGCTTGAAGAATAGACCAACGGTGTGGTATAGAACGAAGCTGAAGAACAAGAAAATAGACCAGTGCAGTGGTCTCATAAACTTCTTCTTTCCTTTTCTTTTGAAAATTTTCTTTTCATTGTACTTTTTGTCAGATTAAGTGTAATAGAGTTCCAATAGGTGGGCCTTCGTGTTTGCTGAATGCAGACCCACATCAGGCTCGTCGTATCCTAGAAGTGGTTTACCTGTAACCTATCAGCATACTCAATTCACTTGAGTAGGGGCAAATAACGCTTTAAGGACAGCGTTTCAGATGTGCTTTAGCCTGTCCATAATTTATAGCATTTGGAATTTTCGGTTTCCACATTATACAGAAATTATATTAATCTATATAAATTTTCAACAATCTTAAAGCGTTATTTGATTGAAGCCAACAGTGTTTCATCCATTAAGTTGATGAATCAGGACTTGATACGTCTTGATTGGTTCGATGGAACCAATTTTACAAGATGGCAAGACAAACTGAAATTTCTCTTGACGGCGCTGAAGATATACTACATACTAGATCTAAATCTACAAGCGCTACTTGAAACAACCGACAACGACACACCTGAATAGGTGGCTGCCCACACTAAACGAGCCGAAGAAGAACTCTTGTGTCGAGGACATATTCTGAACGCACTCTCCGACCGTCTATACGATCTGTACCAACAGACATCATCAGTAAAAGAGATCTGGGCCGCTCTACAGTTCATTTACAGGGCTAAAGAAGAAGGGACTAACAAATTTCTCATCGCCAGGTATTTTGACTTCAGCATGGTAGATAATAAACCGTTTTTACCCCAAATTCAAGAACTGCAGCTAATAGTAAACAAAATCAAAGCGATAAAGGTTAATTTTTCTGAATCATTCCAAGTCGGGGCTATAATCGCTAAATTGTTATCGATATGGAAAGACTATAAAAAGAAGTTACATAAAATCGATGACTATACACTGGAACAAATCCAGAAACACCTCAGGATTGAGGAAGAATCTCGTAACCGTGACAAAAAGAATGATAACGGAAATGCCTCGTCCAAGGTACATGCAGTGGAGAACATCAATAACAAGAATCCCAAGAACGACGACTCCCTTAAACCCAATAAAGAAAATTTTAAGAAAAATGCCCAAAAGAAGAACGAAAAGTTGAAAGGCCCATGCCATGTTTGTGGGAAAACCGGGCACTATGCTCGAGTTTGCCGATATCGCAAATCTAAAAAAGAGATAAGTACAGTAGAAGAAGGAGATATTATGGCCATGATCAATGAGGTGAATACCATCCAAGGCAAAGTTCTAGGTTGGTGGAATGATACTCGCTACAGTACATATGTGCTACGACAAATCAGCCTTCAAAACCTATGAGGAATCGATCGATGGTCAAGAAATCCAAATGGGTAATGAAGTCCGATTGAAGGTCGTTGGCAAAGGAACTGTCGAACTGATATTCACCTCTGGGAAGAAAGTGATTCTGATTAATATACTGCATGCCCCAGACATGAGGCGAAACTTAGTTTCTGGGAATCTTCTAGGTAAACCAGGTATAAGGGTGGTGTACGAGTCAGGAAAACTGATTCTGTCGAAGAATGAAAATTTTGTTGGAAAGAGATATGCTTGTAACGTGATGGTTAAATTTTCTCTAAATAAAAGTAGCACTTTTGCATATATGGTTGAATCCGCTGGACTGTGACATGATAGATTAGCCCATATAGGGTATAGTACCTTGAAGTTCATGACTAAGAATGGTTTAATCTCATACACAGATAATGAAACCGATAAATATGAAGTGTACATATGGTCCAAAATGACGAAGAAACCTTTTCCAAGTGTTGATAGATCGTCTCAAATATTGGATCTTGTGCACAATGATATCTGTGAGTTAAATGGCATTCTTACTCATGAAGGTAAACGGTACTTCAAACCTTTATATATGATTGTTTTAGATATGTATATGTTTATCTGTTAAAGAACAAACATGGAGCATTGAACATGTTTAAAATATATAAAGCAAAAGTAGAGAATCAACTAAATAAGAAGACAAAAATTCTCCGTAGCGATAGAGGAGGAGAATACTTCTCAAATGAATTCGATAACTTCTGTGAAAAATATGGACTGATACATCAATATACAACCCCATACACACCTCAACAAAACAAAATAACTGAAAGGAAAAATAAAACATTAGTATAAATGATTAACTCAATGTTAATAAGAGCAAAGTTGTCACTAAATCTATGGGATGAGGCACTGCTTGCAGCATGTCATATAATAAATAGAATTCCGTCTAAAAATTATAAAATATCTTCATATAAAATATGGAGAGATAAAAAACCTAATCTAGGATATCTTAAAGTATGGGGGTGTCTTGCATACTGCAGAACCCCTGATCCAAAAAGAACCAAGTTAGGACCAAGTGCTATTAAGTGCGCCTTCGTAGGGTATGCACAAAATAGTAAAGCTTATAGACTTCTAGACACGGAGTCTAATACAATAATAAAATCAAGAGATGTTGAATTCTTTGAAAATTCATTATCTTTGAAGTCAAAGGATAATGAAATCCAAACTACTAATAGAGAACCAGATAGCATAGCTCCACAGATAGTGAAAGCTCCTATTGAACCCCGTAGGAGTTAAAAGAATAAGAATAGAGAAGAGTCTAGGAGATGACTACATAAACTCACAACGCATTATTTTTCATCTGATAGAAGTAGATAGAGAAAATGTTATAAGACAAATACCTATAGTAATGACTATAGAAGATGATCCTAAAACATATAAAAAGGTTGTATCCTCTAGAGACTCAGCCTTCTGGAAATAAGCTATAAATGATGAATGGAATCCATACTCTCAAATCAAACATGAGAACTAGTAAACTTACCTCTAAGTTCTAGACCCATAAGTTGTAAGTGAGTATTTAGGAAGAAATATCACACTGATGGAACTATCAAAACCTTTAAAGCTCGACTAGTAGCTAACGGTTTTAAACAAAAAGAGGGGATAGATTACTTTGACACATATTTACCTGTAGCTAAGATAACATCCATTAGGATATTATTTGCGCTAGCTTCCATATATGATCTTCACATCCACCAAATGGATGTAAAGACCGCATTCCTGAATGGTGACCTCAATGATGAGGTATACATGGAACAACCTAAAGGTTTCATTCTATCAGAAAATGAAAACAAAGTATATAGATTAGTCAAATCTTTATATGGATTAAAATAAGCATCAAAAAAGTGGCATGAGAAGTTTGATTTCAAAATACTATCTCATGGTTTCATGCATAATGTAGCTGATAAATGCATATATTCTAAAATAGATGGTAGTTATATCGTTATTATTTGTCTTTATGTTGATGACATATTAATAATAAGTAATAAAATGGAAGGTGTGACTGAAACAAAGAGGTTTCTTTCTTCCGTATTTAAAATGAAGGATCTTCGATAAGTTGATATCATCCTAGGTATCAAAGTTAAAAAACATTGTGAGGGTTATGCTTTGTGTCAATCTCATCATATTGAGAAGATACTAAACAAGTTTAACCATCCAAATATAAAGGAAGCAAAAATTCCATTTAATCCAAGTATTAAGCTAAAAGAAAATACTGGAAGAACAGTTGCACAATTAGAATATGCGAGTGCTATAGGAAGTCTTATGTATGTTATGCAATGCACTAGACCTAATATCGCATATACTGTAAGTAAACTTAATAAGTTTACTAGTAACCCCAGTACTAAACACTGAAATGCAATCAGTAGGGTCCTTGGTTACTTAAAAGCAACCAAAGACTTAAGACTATTTTATTCAGAGTTTCCTACCATATTGAAAGGATATACCGATGCGAGCTGGATATCGAGTGCAAGGGACAACAAGTCTACTACAGGATGGGTATTCACCCTAGGAGGTGCAGCTGTATCTTGAGAATCCAAGAAATAGACTTGCATAACGCACTCGACTATGGAGTCTGAATTCATAGCCCTGGCTGCAATAAGCAAAGAGGCTGAGTGGCTAAAGGATCTTCTATTAGAAATTTCTTTCTATGTAAAGCCTATATCGGCTGTGTCACTACATTGTGACAGTGAAGCCACATTAACTAGAACCTACAACGGTACTTATAATGGTAAGTCTAGACATATCAGTCTTCGACATGATTATGTCAGACAATTGATTCAAGATGGAATCATTGTTATTTCCTATGTGAAATCAAACAATAATCTGACAGATTCTTTTACTAAACTTCTACCGAGAGAGGTAGTAAAGGCTACATCTAGAGGGATGGGGTTGAAACTCTTCAACTAAAGTTTCACCAGTGATGGTAACCCAACCTAAAATCAGAAAATTTCTAAATTTTGAATTTAATGGGTAAGAATAAATCACTGATATGTGGAAAGTTTTCAGCACTAAATTATAAAACCTCATCCATAATAGATAAGTGCTGAGCATTACGAAAGAGGGTTGAGTCTTAGAACTCTTAATAAAATCCAGTCTATAGAATAAGTGTCTTATAGTAACGGAGACACTGGAAGGATTTCACCTATATGAACATAGAGATTGTGTCATATCTCATGAGAGTTAGAAGTTTTCTCTTGGAATCGTTCACGAAATAAGATAAGCACATAGCCATTAATTATTCTGAGCAAGATTGTGGGAACTCTATCAAACACACAGCGAATATGCGTGTGGTTTCTCCAACTCTGTTATCTAGGAATAACTAGTTCAAAGCTGCGGCTATCAGTCATTTCGATATAGTTTTGAGATACTTACACTAAAGAAAGATTAAAATTGAAAGATATCTTTCTTTATGCATATAACTGATTATTCTAGCATAAATATTTAACCCAGAAAATATATTTTTTTAAAAATTAAGTGGGGGATTGTTGTAAAAATATTGATTTTATAAAATATATATTTTAAAATAAAATATATATAATATATAAAATGTTTGAAAGAACACATTTTTGGGTTTTTTAGAATAGTCCCACATGGGAAAGGGAAGAGAAGAAAAGGATGTTTAAATGAAAAGTGTAGAGTACCAAAATATTTACTTACCTATTCCGTGGACCATGGGACTTACACCGCACACGCGCACGCGCTCGGGCTCGGTCTCGGTCACGGTTACAGTCACGGTGCGAGGGCGTGGACATGTGAGGCAGTATGGCTGTAGAGGAGCTAGTGGTGCACTTTGCACTTCACACGTGGCTAAGGTGGGTGGCTAATTGGCAAAGAGACTCGAGGACTGAGAAAGAGATCTCTTAGTATATATAAATGGACTGAAAAGAGGTATTGCAGCAGAAACTGTAACAACTGAGCCATTTGTGCAGGGTTCAGCTGTAACTGCTGCATGGCTAGCCCAACAGCTAGAAAACGGCTAGCTACTGTCTCACAATAGTCAACATGCAGCAGATTAATGGTCCATATACAACAGTCAGAAAACGGCTAGTTTTCCAACAGCCAGAAATGGCTTAATGGAATTTAAGTCTATGGACCATAATTCCCTAGCCACCATACCCTATAAATAGAGGGTCTGGATGGATTTCCAAACCATCTCAATCCACTCCAGCAAAACCATACGAACTGAGACAGTCAACCCCACTTCACTCTTATATTCCAACGATTCCAGCAACATAGGAAGGCTTTAACCTTAGCTTGAAGAACAGACCAACGGTGTAGTCTAGAACGATAGTTCAATTGAACTAGAAGCTGAAGGACAAGAAAATATACCAGTGCAGCGATCTCATAAACATCTTCTTCTTTCCTTTTCTTTTGAGATTTTTCTTTTCATTGTACTTTCTGTCAGATTAAGTGTAATAGAGTTCCAATAGGTGAGCCTTCGTGTTTGTTGAACGCAGACCCACATCAGACTCGTCGTATTCTAGAAGCAGTTTGCCTGTAACCTATCAGTATACTCAATTCACTTGAGTATGGGCAAATAACGCTTTAAGGACAGCATTTCAGACGTGCTTCAGCCTGTCCATAATTTCTAGCATTTAGAATTTTTGGTTTCCACATTATATAGAAATTATATTAATCTGTATAAATTTTCAACATAATGATTTATACTTCATTGGAACGAAAATTGTTATTTTCAAAGAATGAAAAGCTAGATATTAGATTGAAAAAAAATACCATGTACGACGTGAACAACGAGCTGCCTATCTTGGGATTCACAGCTGCATTATCGCCTACACCCAGCAGTTGATCGTGCTGGTTCATTGCGGCATTTTCACAAACACGTAGCGTTTTATCTTGCTAATTCGACCGTGCTACATATGCTGGCCTCTCCATGTCTCGGTTAATACCTCCCTTTCCTTTCGACATGGAAAACTCTCGTCTGACTAGCGTAAGCAGCGGATTATATAACCATTCCCTATCTAAACGACACATGTCGAAAGATCACATCATACAAACGAACGGACGCTACGTGAATGGAAGAGTTCATGTAGATGGGTCCACCTCGTTCATCAGCTGGCGATTATATAACCATTCCCTATCTAAACGACATGTGTCGGAAGATCACATCATACGAACGAACGGACACTACATGGAATAGCGTTAATTAATTCCATCATGCATGCTTCCACGTGGAAAAGCTAGAATAGAAATGCCGATCATTACAACTGTCTATAATTTATACAGGCGGCCATGCTTTTTGAATATATTCTGTCCCATTCTCAAGATGCATCCATTAATGAGGATGAATGGACACGGCACCGTGATGTATGTGTTATATCTATGTTGTCCTTTTTTTTCTTTTTTTTCTTTTTAAAAAATCATATTAAAACATAAAGCCAAATGAAAAGGAAATAAATGAGGTAGATGTAAAGCCCAAGTGGACCACACAACAAAAAACAGTAGAGATAAAATGCTTACCATTAATAACTTCTTAGGGTCAGTTTGGGCGGTGGGATTAAAAGGGATTAGGTGGAATGGGATTCATCTTGTCCTGTGCCAATTCTCCTCCATGTTTGGGAGGATAGATGATATTTGTATTTTCTTTTCATCTATGCTTATGTGATCTTATGAACAAGTTGAATCTCAAATAAACATCATGGTGAGCCCTATGTAGGTTTCAACGGTAGGTGTACCATTTACTTTAGCTTTGGATTTGCTTCTTTTTTTGTTCATTTCTTAAATGAAAGGGCAAAATATAGTTATTTGGGTCCAGTTTAATCATGGCTTGGGGTTTTATAAATTTGAAGTTCTTGTTATAGTTTTCTTATTACTAATGTCTATTTGGAATACTTCCGTTTGTGAATGTGAAACCGACTCTCTCCCTTGCCATCTCGCGAAAAAATTTTCTATCAGATTGATGGAAAAGTTAAAATAGTGTTGATATCAGCGACACCAAAACATTCCAGCAAACAAAACAAAAATTAGATCAATACTATTTCGATGCCTCAAATAAGCACCGTTCTAGCCAGAATGTTTTATGACAGGTCAGACATGCTCCTATAGGCTTGATACGAGTTTTGAGTCAAAATCGAGCTAATTATGGCTACAGAGCCCTTGTTAACCTCGCTTGACCCCAACTGAGTTGGAATCGGGGCTATTAAGTTTTGGTGTGTCAATAGAGCTCTGTTGGAGCTGATATACGGATGACACGTCTAAAGTGGCCCATCAATTTTGAGCCAAATCTAACCCATTTATGGCCATTGAACCCATGAACCCGCTTGATCCTACTTGAGCCTTAAGCTGGTCTACTCCATTTTGGCACCTCAAACGATCTCCGTGTGTATTACCTAATCAACAGATTGGATTTCAAATAAAAAGTACAGGGGGCCTTAAAAGGATTTTAATGGTGGATATCCAAACACTATTGTTTTTTTGTGGTGTGGTCTACCTGAGATTTATATACCTCTCATTTTTTGTTTCAAGCTATAAAATGATCTGTAAAAATATATGAACGGCATAGATGAAACACATACATCATGGTAGGGCCCATAGAGCACCGACCACCAGCCACCGGGCTTGTGGCAGGGGAGTAATCAATCCGTTTCCGTGGAAACATACATACGTAAGCCCCACCATTTCTTATCTTCATGAACCATACCATCCAATGAATTTTGCTGGAAATATTGTAAAATGGCTAAAAAACTGACCTAGATCAAAAGATCAACCGGACCAGCGCCGACAGATGACTTTTAATGATCCACAAACTCCACACTATTAAGGCTTCATACAGCCCATGAGCCCACCAACTACTTAGATCCACGCCATTTTTTCGATCAAATAACATAAAAGGATATTCCAGTTAATATTAATTGTAAAATAAATAAAAAAAACAAAAGAATACGAGCAAAAGTACGAAAAGTGGTGTGCAGCGCACCAAGCAACCTGCTTCCGACTTCCTCATGCATCCTTAGTTTTGGTGGACTCCAATTGAAAATCCAAACCGTCCACCATTTTCGCCATCTCTATTTTACGGTGTGGACCGAAAACCCAAGCAGATTCAATATAAAGGTGGGTCCCATGACATGAAAATGTGGGTACACGACTTACTACCATTAAAATTATCAATGGTTCAGCTTTGATATTTCTAAGCCATCCAAACCATTAAAATAACACTTCTAGCCGTTCGGAATGTCATTTCCAATGGGTTACATATGACTATTGGTATTTGCCCTTGATCTAAATTTTTTTGGCCTCATAACCATTTGAAAACCATTTGAAGATAGTAGCCTCAATGTGTACTCTTATCTGCCGTGTGGCCCACCCGAGCTATGGATCTAGTTCCTATTTTGGGGGCTAAGCCCTAGAGACCTATGAGGATATGGCAGACAACACAATTTTTTCAAAGAACACAATGGTCCACTGTCAGAAACGACATCCACTTGGACGCCGAAACGGATTGGCTACTCCCAGCCACCAGCCCAATGGCTGATGGTCGGTTCTCTGTGGGCCCCACCATAATGTATGTGTTTCGTCCATTCCGTTCATCCATTTTTACATATCATTTTAGGGCTTTAGCACAAAAAATGAGGGGATATAAATGTCAGGTGGACCACACCACAGGAAAATAATAAAGATTGGATATTCACCATTAAAATCCTCCTAAGGCTCACTGTATTGTTTATTTGACATCTAATCTGTTGATTAGGTCATAAAGGCCCATATGAAGGGGAAAAAAAAGAAAGATCAGCTTGATCCAAAACTTTTATGGGCCCTAAAAAGTTTTTAATGGCTGATGCTAATTCAACACTGTTTCCTGTAATATGGCCCACTTGAGATTGGGATATAACTCATTTTTGGTCTTATACCAGAAAATGATCTTTAAAAATAGATGGACGGCATGGATGAAACACATACATCATGGTGGAGCCCATAGAGCAACAATGGCTGATCGGTGGAGTAGCAAATCCGTTTCCGGTGTCGTGGGAGCGGATTAGGTGCGGCCCTGGCCTCACTCAAGATGGTTCGGCCCTTGTCATTGTGCCCACCATGACGTGATTGTTCTATATCCAGACTGTCTATACGTATTTCTAGATCATTTTAAGGCATGCGCCCAAAAATGAAGTAGATTTAATTTTCAGTAGGACCATACCATAGGAAACAGAGGTGATTGACCATTAATGAGTCAGAAAAGTTTTTGATCAAGCTTCTGTTTTTTCTTTCTCTTTATCCAAATTTACATGACCTTATCAAGGGGTTGGATGGTAGTTAAACATTACCGAAACTTTATGATAGGCATTGGGAAGTTTTTAATCATAGAGCCTTCAAGCAACACTATTTCCTATGATATAGTCCACATGGGACGAGACTTGGATCTTCTTCTTGTTGGGCTTATGCCCTTAACGATCCAGCAAAATGGGTGGACAGCATGGATTTAGAATAAATACATTAAAGTGGGCCCATGGCAAGGGTCGCATAGTCTTGGGAGAGGATGGGGCGCACCTAATGTGCTCCCGTCAACGGAGACGTGACTTCTTAATGCAACCATGATTTTGGTGGACCCCACTTTCCTGATACTTATAGCAAATCCAGACTATCGGCTAATTTTTTCATCTCATTTTAGGGCGGGGGCTCAAAATTGAGGCTGATCCAGTGCAAAGGTGAATCTCATGGCAGGAAAAGGTATGTGTGTGGCTTATCACCTCTGAAAGGAGCCCAGATCAGGTCAGACTCCATTTCAACACCTCAAACGAGCTCCATTCAGCTGAAAATTTTCTGACTAGTCGAACATGGTTTCAGGAGACACAACATCAGTTTTGAGGCCAATCCAAACTGGTTAAGGCCCAAACCCTAGTTAACCTTGATTGACCCCACCGAGCTGGAATCGGTCCACTCCGTTTCCATGCCTCGAATGGGGTTCTACTCCGTTTCCATGCCTTAAAGGAGCCCGTTCTATCTGCAATTTTTCAGACATGTGGGACGTCATCCTATGAGGCACGACACTACGTTTAAGGTGAATCCAAGTTAAAGCGACATAACTAAAGTTGACCTCGTATGACACTTAGCCTATTTCAGTGCCTCAAATGAGCCTCGTTTTGGTCAAAATGTTTGATAGGTCAAACGTGCTCCTAGGCGACTCAACATGAATTTTGAGTCGAATCCGAGCTAATTATGGCCACATAACCTTGGTTGACCTCGCTCGACCCCAACTGAGCTCGAATTGGGACCACTAAGTTTTGGCATGTCAATAGAGCTCCGTTCGAGCTAATATATCGCTGACACGTCTAACGTGGTCCTAAGAGGCTTGACACCATTTTTGAACTGAATCTTACCCAATATGGCCATTAAACCTATATGACCCTGCAAGACCCCACCCTTGCCGAAATCGGGTATACTTTGTTCTGGCACCTCAAACGAGCATATATCGTTCAAGCTGAAATTTTACTGATATGTTGGACCTGGTCTTAAGAGGCCCGAGACTAGTTTCAAGAAGAATTCGAGCCAGTTGAGACCACTAAACCCTTGTTGACCCCACATGACCCTATCGGAGCCGAAATCTGGTTTACCGAGTTTCAGCGCCTCAAACCAGCTCGGGCTGAAATTTCTCTGACACGTCTGATATGGTTTTATGAGGCTTGACACCAGTTTCGAGGCGAATCCAACCTTGTTAAGCCCATTAAACCCTACGTGACCCTGCTTAACCCTACCCATGCTGAAATTGGATCTACTACATTTATGTGGCTCAAATGAGACCTGTTCTGGCTGAAATTTTGTTGACATGTTGGACGTAGTTTTAGGAGGCATGACACCAGTTTCGAGGAAAATCCAAGATAGTTAAAGCCACTAAATCTTATATGACACTGCTTGACCCCACTCGAGCAAGAATCAGATCTATTATGTTTGATCCTCTTAAATGAGCCCTGTATGGATTAAAATTTCACGGACACATTTGACATGGGCATAGGAGGCTTGATATTAGTTTTGAGTCAAATTCGAGCAAGGTATGGGCATTGAACCTTAAATGACCATGCTTGATCACCCCACCCAAGTTGAAATTGGATCTACAATGTTTCAGTGCCTCAAACAAGTCTCCTTTGGACTGAAAATAGGCTAACACATCGGACATGGTCTTAAGAGGCTTAACACCGGTTTCATGCCAAATCCGAGCCAGCTAATTCTATTGAATCGTACATGACCCCACTTGACGATACCAAGCCAGAGTTGGGTCTACTTTGTTTCAGCGCATCAAACGAGCATCATTTGGGCTGAAGATTCAATGACACATCAGACGTGAGTGTAAGAGGCTTGATACCAATTTCGAGTTGAATTCAAACCAATTAAGGCCATTGAAGCATAGTTGATCCCACTTGACTCGACCTAAGATGAAATTGGGTCTACTCCATTTTGCCGCCTCAAATGAGCTACATTCAGGCTAAATATTCGATGACATGTCGGACGTAGTTGTAAGAGGCTTGATGCCAGGTTCGAGCCAAATTGGACCCAATTAAGGCTATTAAACCCTAATTGACCTCACTTGACTTCACCCAAGCTAGAATCGAGTCAACTCCATTTCAATACTATTGAGGCACAAAAAATATTATGTCTTTCTCTCTGAAAGTTTCATTGTGTGTTCATTTGCATCAGTAGGAAAATTCCATTATACAGGACAATTCCCCAGATTGCTCTTGTTATTGCACAAGTTGAGGGCTTACTGTTGTGCACCTTTGGATGTGCACCCAGAGCTGAGAGATTCCTGCATGAATCCCAGTGGTGTGTCCTGAGCTCCGTCTTAGTTATACAGTCATAAAACTGAAGAAACCTTCTTGCTGAAACCCTCCTGTTAAAGCCCTGTAAGATGCATCAGTCTCCATCCCTGTTGTGTGTCCCCAATATGGAGATGGGTTGTGCATCCTCCATCTATGAAGAAGTGTTGTGTGCCACTCCTTGAAGGAAGATCTCCGGTTGTGCGCTACACACTCTGAAGAAAGATATGCGCCACTTGTAGAAGGAACCATGTGCGTTGCAGGCTTTGTCTGAAGGAAGAGGTGTTGGGCGCCACTTTTGAAGGAGGTTTGTGTGCCCTTGTTTTAAGGAGAAGCCTGGGTGCCACTTTTGAAGGAGGCTTGTGCTGCCTTGTCTGAAGATAAGGCTTCTACGCCACTATTTTAGAAAGGAGGAGAGGTTGTGCACTACTTGTCCTAAGAAGGTTTGTACGCCACTTTCTATGGAGTGGTTCCACGCTACTTGTCTTAAGAAGGCTTCTGCGCCACTATTTTAGGAAAGGAGAAGGGTTGTGTGCTCCAGTTTCCATTCTTGTTGTGCGCTCCTTTTGAGAAAAGGGTTGTGCGCTCCTCATGAGAACTAAGGTTGTGCCCAGATACCTCTTCCACATGTGTGGGAGGTCTATAAATACCTCTCCCCTCTCCTCATTTAGAGAAGGAGAGAAGTTGTGGAAGGTTGTTGTGCATCCAAAGCACTCAGGTTGTGCGCTCCAAGCTTGTGCGCCATTGTAAGTGAAGAATACATATTGTTGTGCACCGTTTCGAGTGGAGAAGGAATATTGTTGTGTGCCATTTGAATAGAGAAAGAATAAGAGGTTGTGCGCACATGTCTGAAGGGGAGCCTTCCTGCACCACTTCACATGGCCTCTTGTCCTAAGAGAGAGCTCTTGTGCCACTTTGCATGGTCTCTTATCCTAAGAACAAGCTTTGTGTGCTACTTCAAGGGGTCTCTTGTCTTAAGGAGTTACTAATGTGCGCCACTTCAAGTGATCTTTTGTCTTAAAGAATTTGTGATGTGCGTCACTTTATATGGAGAAAGCCTTGTGCGCTCCATGTTTGAAGAAGACTTGTGTGCTCCATGTTTGAAGAAGCTCTGCACACTCCCTATCCTCCCTATCTGAAGTTGTGCACTCACACAACCTATGTTCGTGAAGTTTTTAGCTCCTCCTAGATTGTGCACCAATATTTTTGCCCAAAATGTCCTTTTTTTTATCAAGTGTGTCAGTTGCTTGATTCATAAAGGAAAAGTAAAGGAAATGCGAAGCACAGAGAGAGAAGTCCAAAAGAAAGAAAAGTCCATCCGTACGATTGAAAAGATAAGTGGAAGGATGATCAATGCCCATCATACAACCAAGTCAAGGACTTCAAGTCCGCATAACCCATCTGCCTTTGTAATGAACATAAAAAATGTCGAAATACTATTAAAATTATTATTAGACTGTCTTTTCTTTCATTCGTTGCGTTGGTTCATTGTACTCTGTTTTCAGAATCAATGGAAATGCGATGATGCAAATGAACTCAAAATAAATAAAATATATTGTGATTATTGTTCTCTCATTCTTTCCTTGTTATATATCATTGAATAAAATTTTCAAATCGAATGCATTTGTTTTTTGTCAAAACAGATACCTCTAATGAACACCGTTTGGGTTGAAAATTTGATGTCACATCAAACATGGTCATCAGAAGCTTGACACCAGTTTTGAGCGGAATCCCAGCCAGTTAAGGTCACTAAACCCTAGTTAACCCTGCTGAACCCCATCTGAGCTGCAATCTAGTCTCCTACATTTTGGTGCCCCGAGTAATCGCCATTTTGGTGGCCCGAATAATCGCCGTTTGATCTAGTCTCGACCTTAGTTTCTAACTAAATCCGAGATGGTTAATACCAATGAAACCAAATTAACCCTGCTTGACCGTACCTACTCTGTTTCCACGCTATATGCGCTCCATAATGGTGTATTTGTATTACAACACAAAAAATGAGCTAGGCATATCCGAATCTCAGGTCAGCCACACAACATGAAAGCAGTGGTAACTGAACTATCATATGGTCGTTCAATTACCATTGTTTTCTCGCGGGGTGGTCTTGTGATTTGGTACTGTCTGAAATTTGGGCTCATACTCTACATTTATCTGAAAAAATAGATGGATGGAATGGATAAAACACATGCATCATGGTCAGATCCACAGCTCATGATGTCCATTATCTTCTGCCGAAACACAGCATGAATAGAATGAGGAGCATCCACTGGGGAGTTGAAAGTTGATTAGGTGAGACCACAGACGAAATCATTTCGGTGTGGTCCTTACCTTAGTGTCCACGTTGATGTATGTATTCTGAATCTATTCCATCCATTCGTTATTCTGTATCATGTTAGGAACTTTCCCAGAAATAACACAGATACATTTATCAGGGGGACCATAACATAGGAAACAATGGTAATTGACCCTTAATGAACCAATAAAGTTCTGGATAAAGTTGATATTTGTTTATTAACTTCCTCAAGTGATGTGTGACATTAGCAACAGATTTGATGGCATATGAACTGTAAGTAAACATTTATGTGAGCCATTAGAAGTTTTTTAATGGCACAACACTTAAATCTCCACTGATTCTAGATTATGGTCTATCTATATTTTGATTGTTTTATTTTATTTTTCCAAATCCACTAAAAAACGATTTGAAACAAATGATGATCAGAGTGGATACAAAATACATAAATCAAGGTGGCCCCACGGTATGGGGCAGGGCCATCTTTGATATGACACCAGGTTCAGCTAAAACACTGTTGTCCTCATGGAGCAGCGTTGGGAGCGCACTGTACGTGGGAACATACGTACGCGCCATCATTTCTTATCTTTATGATCCATACCACCCATAAAATATTAGTAGAAATACCGTAAAATTTCTAAAAAACTGAGCGTGGGTCAAAAGATCAAGTGGCCCAGCACCGCCAAATGACTTTTAATGATACGCAAACTACACACCGTTAAGGCTTCATGCGGCCTACCAACCATTCATATCCGTGTCATTTTTCAACCGATGACCAAATAGGATAATGGCAAAAGTATGGACGGTGTCGATCACTGTATTTAATAAAGGTAGTCTCTATTTCGTCATTGTAAAGGCTACTATAACAATGACCCCATTGCTTTGGAAATGGCTACCATAACAATGCAACGGGACTCCAACCACAAGTTTATGTTTATGGGAAACGGATTGGCTATTCCCCCTGTCACCAGCCGATGGCTGGTGCTCGGTGCTCTGTGGGCCCCATCATGATGTATGTGTTTCATCCATGGCATACATCTATTTTTCCAGATCACTTTATGGTATGATACCAAAAATGAGTTATAAAAAAATATTAAGTGGACCACATCACAGGAAACCACGTTGAATGAGCGTCGACCATTAAAAACCTTTTTGGGGCCATAATAGTTTTGGATCAATATGATCTTTGTTTTTTGCCTTCATCTGGTCCTTTATGACCTAATAAACAGATTGGATGTCTAATAAACAGTACAGTGGACCTTAGGAGGATTTTAATGGTGGATATCCAATCACTATTGTTTTCCTGTGGTGTGGTCCACTAAGATTTATATCTTTCTCATTTTTTGTATCTAAAATTAAAATGATTTGTAAAAATGGATGAACAGAATGGATGAAACACATACATCATAGATGAGCCCACAGAGCACCAACTACCAGCCACCGGGCTGATGGTAGGGGGAGTAGCCAATCCGTTTCCCTGTTTATGGGTGAACATGGTGTTCATATTCCATCCAACCCGTTCATCGGGTGAAATTCACACGGATTACCAATCACCCAGGAAATCATCCTCATCCAAAACTCAGGTAACGCCACACAATATTAACTTAGAGATTTTCAACTTCTTTTCAAGTTACTCCATTGGTGTGGATCGAATGATCAGTTTTGGATCTAGATGAATTTTATGTTGTACACTTAGAATTATATGGCTCACCCGATGGACGGAGTGGATTGGACACTGGAAACAGTGTGGGTTGTACCTGTGCATGTAACGGTTGTTATTAATGATTCCTGTCCCTTTGCTCTTAGGAAGATCCTACCCACTAATCTTTGGTCATTTTTCAGGCCACAAATTGAACGGATGTAATTGTCCCTCAACTAGATCTTTGGGTAACCAATGGTCTTGATTACCGACTGATTAGTCCACTCCCACAAATTGGAGCAGTGGAGTGTCACTGAAGTGCGCTCTCCGGAGTGGTAGTCTCTGTCATTGAATATTTGAATTTCAGGCCTTTATTTTCATCCATTCGTCACGTGGCATATCTTATATTTAGCATATAAATTATTATAAATAAACGTTGACAGGTTTGGTTTTCGAAAGGAGACTACCCATCACATAAACTCTGTGGGCCCTACTATAATATTGTGGGGATTGGCTGGTGTACCACACACCATCTATATAGGCGGTGTATTAATGTCAGATGTGTTATATCCAAACTGAGCTTGTCCCGAGGCTTAGAGCCGAAAAATAAGTCGGATCTAAAGATCAAGTGGACCACACTGCAAAAAGCAATTTAGGATTGGACGTCTACCATTGAAACTATTTTGGGGGGTCACAGGAGTTTCGGATCTATATGAAATTTATTTTTCATCTTCATCTAGGTATTTTTGACCTTATGAACAAATTGGATGGAAAATAAACATTATGATAGACCCTATGAATTTTTTAACAGTGAAAATCATTATCCTTGCTGCTATTTTAGGTGTGGTCCATTTGAGCTTTGGATATGATTCAATTTTTAACTAATTCTTTAAAATTATCTTGAAAAATGGATGAACTGTGTGAATCTAATAAATACATCACTACGGGACATGTAACTTTGATCTACTTTGAACGGTTGTACTAACCGGGAGCTCGAGGAGCGTCGGCCTCGTCTTCGCACGACATGTATCTACACCAGCTATATAGCTGGTGTATGGTACACCAACCAATCCGCTCTTTATATTTACCGTTTGTTCATTTTGTTTCATTATTTTAATACATGAAATCAAAAAAAAAAAAAAAAAAAAGAAGAAAAAGAAGTAGATTTAAAACTTATATAGCCTTAAAAAAAGTTTTCAATGGTATGCTTTCAATTTCCGTTGTTTTATATAGTGTGGTTCATGGGATGGACCACCTGAGGTTGAGTTATGCCTGATTTTTGAATTGGAATTCGATTTATTGCATACCTGGATCACCTGTCATAATTATGATTTCTCACCCTTCTGCATTCATTTACACCAGACCAAACATACCTGATGGCAGGACCGCAGGATGTGATGCGATGGTCCAGCAGGATGTGGGCATCCACATGGGAATTGCACGTTTGAAACTTCTCCACAGACAAAAAGATAAGCTTTAACACACTGGAAATCGCATTTGAAAACATGTGCTTGGACACGGATTCCTTGCAGAAGCCCGCAGGAATTTTCCATGAGAAGTCAGCTGGTATTAACAATACTACCTCATCTCCGTTCCAAAAGGGTGGTTAGCCGGTGGTTAGCACTTTATCCACGAAGGCTTCAAATTTCAAATTTCAATTTAAATTGTAATAACGTGCTTCTGTACTAGGTGGGTTTTCTTTTAACAGTGTATTTCTGTTTGCTGCATCCTAATCTCTGGATACGAATAGTTGCTTATTTCCATAGCATCATTTCAAAAAAGGCTAAACACGTCAACAATTAAAAGGAAAGGGTCGTTCTGTCTTTAGCTAGACTTCTGACACTCCACTGATTGGCTTACTTTTAGTGGCTGGTAGATTCCGCCGGTTGTATTTTCTTCTTTATCATTGCCCAATTTAAGACTAGGTTTCATTTCTTCTACTTGATTATTGTACATGGCATCCTCTATTACGGTTTCCATTTCAAATGTTACAAATTTGGTATCAATTAAGTTGGATCGGGACAATTATTTATTATAGAAGAGTCAAATTCTTCTCATTTTGCGTTCCAATAAATTAGTGTAGTTTTTAGATGGATCATCTCTTTGTCCGGACCAATTTCTTTTAAATGACAATGGTGACCGTCCACTATCAATTCTGCCTATGAGGAGTGGCTGGAATGTGATTATCTTGTGTTGTTATAGATCAATGCCACCCTCACTCATCAAATTCTTCAACGGATAGTTGGGCTTCAAACTGTTCAAGAGGTGTGGCTGCCATTGGAGAACCTTCATATGTGTTTCTTTAGCTGGGTATCTACTCATGACTTAGTGGTAGATTTACATGAGTTTCCCCATTGTGGTGTGTGTCAGCATGAGACTGTGTTAAAAAAAGTGAGCTAAGGCTTATTGTGATCGACGTTTGTGAAAAAATCCACCCTATTCATCCATTTTTCTAGATCAATTTAGGACACGGCTCCAAAATGAGGAGATCCAAACTCAAGTTGGCCACATGATAGGAAATTGAGGAGTGATCATTTTAGGACATGGCCCCAAAAATGAGAAAGTCCAAACTCAAGTGGTTCACATGATAGGAAAATGAGGATTCAATGTTTACCGTAAAAACATTCATAGGTCACAAAAGTTTTGGATCATACTAATATTTTTGTGTTTTCAATTCACCCTGGTAGGAAAGAGCTTACAAATGGACTCAAGCAGGTTTCAACTGAAGTCATTTCTCTAACCATTTTTTCTTGTCATGTATCCTACCGAGTTTTGGATTTGCTTCATATTTGGGCCCATTTCCCGACGTGAACTAGCAAAATAGATAACCGGGTTGATTTCTCACAACTATCATAGTGCGCCTCACCTAGCTTCCCATTGCAAGAAGTTCCAGCTAAAGCTTTCCAAGCTAATCCGAGTCCCATGTGTTTACACTTATCTTGGTGCATCCACAGGAGCCAATGAGATGCTATCACATGTCGGCACACGAGCTACAAGTAGCCCTCACATGAGTGGCATATGTAGTCGAAGTAGCATTCTCGACAAGTCTATAAAGAATTACGAATATTAGAGAATCCAATTCCTCTCAAAACAGAAGGAAATCAAATGAGATTACGAATCACAGTCTAGTTAGACTGATCCCGCAACAGCGAGAGATCTCTACAGTCAAGCTAGTAATGAGATCTGAAAACGATTTCATCCTGTAATCTTTAAGGTTCTCGAATTAGCAATAAAACCCAAAAGGGTTTTTGGCCTTATGAGCTATATAGAGAGTGCATGATCAGAGCCCGAGGTCCGATCAAACACAATATATCTATATAGTGCAACGGTACTTATCAAAAACTTGCAAGTGCGCATTCCGTTTAGTCTCACCTTCGGTCAATCACGACATCGATAGTCTCTCGATCAATCAAAAATTTTGATCGACCAATTACATCATGACCTAAGAATTCCTTGATCAGTGAACATTACTAAACGATATTAAAAGGCACTTTATCAACAAGAGAGACGCTCCCATATATGTTACCATTTTAATCCCCGTCAAAATCAAAATATTCAAAGAAAAAGAAAGGAGGGACTGTCATACGAATGGATTGGATGGAATTTACGTACCATTGTTGGCCCCACACGCAAATTCGTAAGCTTCTAATGCTGGACGTGCTTTGAGGTTTTCAACAATACATTCGGATGGCTAACCCTTGGATTTGGGTCACCTTGCAAAGATCCAAACCATTTATAAAATAGGCCTTACCATGGATAGAGGAAGTGCAATCGTAGAAGATATTGTATTGTAATATTTCAGCTATTAGATCAATTTAACTCTTTTAACTTGAGCATGGATGGTTTTCTTAACATTTGAATAGTGGAAGGGCTGAAATAGTTCAAGCCGAAAAGAAAGTTACAAGAGATGGAATAACTTACTGATAAGAAACCCTATAATCTCCCTCAAAACCTTTGAAAACATGCTAAGTTCATTTCATTCTACTCTAATTGCATAATTAGAACTCTATTAATATATTTTCATACGAAATTTTAAAAATAAATTCATACTTATGTATTTTGCTCAGTCACAAGTTGGATCAATCAAAACATCAACGGAGTCTCTCAATCAACCGAAACAGATAACAGTCGATCAGGAACATCGCAACATATTTTCTTTGACCCAAAAATACCTTGGTCGACCGAATGTCACTCCACGGTGTTAAATGCAATCTATCAACAAGAGAGACACTCCTAGGTTACCATGCATTTTTATCAAAATCAAAATCAAAATCAAAATCAGAATATTCAAAGAAAAAGAAAATAAGGGTATCTCACACGTGATTGACGCTTGACTTGCACTAACAGTCTAACATATCACCACATGCCGCAAGTTGGTGTAGATCCATCTGTCCATCCATCAAGTACTCCACCTAAAATTCTCTAGGAGCCCAAAAGTCATATATTCCAAAATTCAAGTGGGCCACACCAAAGGGAAGGGTGTGAATTCATGATTAAGACCTCTAAACTCATGTTGTGTGCGGCGCATCTTAGTTTTAGAATAGCCAATTTTTAGGCTACACCTCATCTAGCAGTTTATATCATATGAATAGATTGGATAGAATTTAATTACATACCATTGTGGCCCCATACGCAATTCGTAAATTTCTATTACTGGATGTGCTTCGAGATTTGCTACAATGCATTCGTATGGCTAACCCTTGGATTTGGGTCACCTTGCAAAGATCCAAACCATTTATACAATAGGCCTTACCTTGGATAGAAGAAGTGGAATCGTAGAAGATATTGTATTGTAATATTTCAGCCGTTAGATCAATTTAACTCTTTTGACTTGAGCATGGATGGTTTTCTTAACATTTGAACAATGGAAGGACTGAAACAGGTAAAGATGAGTGTGGTCCATCTCATGAATGGTTTGAATCATTGAAAATGACTCGACGCAATGTCTGAAGTCCAGACACGCTGTGTTGCAGCACCTTGATGTATTCTCACAGACCTTGAGATGGAGAGAGAGGAGTGGCACTTGGAGTCCTACTACGCAAGTATCCCTTGTCAAAAAACCCATGTCCGACTTAATGGACGGGTTAGATGACCTGGATACATCACTTTGATCAGGCTGCATGGTGCTGGTAAAATAACCAATGCTTACATACTGGCGAGGAAGCTTCCGACTCGGAACGGTGCTCTGTGGGCCCCACCATGATGTATATATTTTATCCACACCATCCATTCATTTTTTCAGGTCATTTTATGGCATGGAACAAAAAATAAAGCAGATTCAAACTCATGTGGACCGCACCACAAGAAACAGTGGTGATTGAACGCCCACCATTAAAACTCCTTTTGGATGAAGTTGATATTTGTGTTTGCCCTTCATCCGGGCCTTTGTGACCTAATCAACAGGTTGGATGGCAAGTAAACATTACAGTGGGTCCTAGGAAGTTTTTAATAGTGGGCGTTCAATCACCAATTTTTTCTTCTGGTGTGGTCCACTTGAGAATTAGATCCGTCTCATTTTTGGGCTCATGCCCTAAGTTGATCTGGAAAAATGGATGGACGACGTGGATAAGACACATATATCATGGTGGGGCCCACAGGAACCACCTCGCTACTGTATCAGTGTAAGTAGGCAACCCGACTCCGAAAGCTAGCTACTCTGGAAGAGTCTCGTGATGATAGACGGGCACTTTAAAAACTACTCAGAAATTACATGAATAGCATAAAAGTAAGCTAGATTACAAATGATGGCTTCGATCTTAGACCTACCATGAGTAAAATAATTGAGATTATTTTATCATTCATCTCTCTGATTGTCGGTCATTCATTGGACGGTTTGGAATTGACAAATGCAAGGGATAAAGAACTCAAAAACCCCTCCATCCTATTTCCCATACACACCACTCATTTTTCATGTTTTCATACCAACTTGGACCACAGGTTATAGTCTGCTCAGTTGATAACTTCCAACCAGTTAGGAGCATGTGAAATCCAACCCCTTGAATAGGCAGTCTTAACGATGAAAGTCAATTAGTCAAAACTCAGCCCTATCTGCTCATTTGTTGGACCTCAACACATGAATTAATTTCTAACCATTGATAAAAAGAAAATTACAAGCGTGGTCCATTTTATAAGTATATTGGACTAATTTTTTCTGATGGTGATTCTAATATTAAGACCAACAAATTAGACGGTTTGGATTTTTCAAAAACACTACATATTGGAAGTTAGTTTTTGAGTAGACCGTGATTTATAATCCAATCAGTACAACCTGAGCTTCTCTGCGCACATTTCCGTAAAGGGAGGAGCTATCCATGCACATGGCAGGCTAGAAATATTGGCGTGGAGGGTCATGATTCAATGTATCTTGATGGGACGGGGATTGAGTACTAGTCTCACCAGCACCTAATTATAGTCGGAGATGCATGGCTCTAGGTCTCTGTGGGGCCCACCTTTATGTATGCGTTTCATCTCTACAGTACATCCACGATATTTAAAGCTAAAACGGACCTGACCACAATAAACACTGAGGATTGAATGACAACCGTTGAAAACCTTTTAACAGCCGTAAAAGTATTAGATCAGGCTCATATTTATGTTTTTCCATCGTTCAAATTTACAAGACCTTATCTGATCTACTTGAGCCTTCAATCTGCCTCTTTTTGGAATCTAAGTCCTCAAATGATATTTAAAAATGGATGAACGGCTCGGATAAAACACGTATTATTGTGGCCTCACATATCCCTTGACAGGACCGTCCGTCCCCAGCTAAGATCTGGGGGGGGCAGTACCCAACCCACGTCCCTCCTGACGTCAGGGTGTGTGAATACATGTTGAAATGGGCAGATGGTACACGTGTCAGAAATCCATGTGATTCATCTCTAAACACAGGACGGTACACGTGCCAAGTGAGCCGCCCACGTGCATTGAAATTGGACGATTGAATTTTCTTTTTCTATAATTGCCTATTTATCTCATACAAGTTTTGACTCTTCTGAGTAGCTGTCCAACGTTACTTTTCTGTACACCGCATGTTCAGTGAACCCTACCTAATGAATGCCCAAAGCCCTTGCATGCGATCAATGCATCAAATGATTCACTTATTTGAAACATTCAAGATCCCAAATTTTAGGGACACGTTTTCCTTTCATGGGAAGTTGTTGTGCCGGAATGCTAGGTGGCCCCCCCATGATGTTTGTAATAAATCCGATCTGTCCATCCATTGCGATCTTTTAAGACGAGACTAAAATACAGAAGGATCCAAGACTTAAGACGTCCCTACAAGAGGAAACAATAAGGGCGTGTTTGGCCGGGCACTAGATGTGGTATTAGATGGAATTATGATGGGTTATCCGGCGCCCTACCATTCCATCCGTTGTTTGGGATGGCGGGATGTGTCTTGCCTTCGTAAATAGCGCCCAGATTCGAGACGGATTTGTCAATCTCGGGATGAGAGTTTTCACCGCTATGTGGGGCCCATCGAGATATCAATGAGATATCCACTCCCTCCATCATTTTCATCAGCCCACATTTAGCTATGAATCTATTTTGAGGCAGATATAAAACGATGAGTGAGGCACACCATAAGAAGACGTGGAGATGCAAACCCATTCATTTGTGACTGTCCAAACAGGCTGTTGTATATCCCATGGGCTATGACCCATGGGATCAAGGAACAAACACTGACACCATCATCATTACCTTAAAATCCATTCCATCCCTCTTAATCCCATGGGATCGATTTGGCCAAACACGCCCTAAGAATTTACCAACCACTTATGAAACATTTGTATGGCTATAAAAGTTTTGGATCTGACTAAGTATTTTTATTTTTTTTTCCTCATTTTATCCCATTGTGAATGACATTATAAATGACATTGTGAATGACATTATAAATGATTTAGAAGGCATATAAACATCAAGGTGGAGCCCATGAAGATTTCAATGGTAGGCAAGTCTTTCCTAATTCTTCTTTTGGCATGGCCTTATTAGTTATGGATAGAGCTTGGCACGGGATAGATCAATTCGTCCGACTCGCTTGGACCTGACTCGATCTAAACTTAATGGATGAGTCAGTCTGAACCGAGTAGGCTTCACCCAATCCGAACTTAAACTGAATCGAGTTGAGTCTAAGTTACCCATTTAACTCGACTCGAAGCTTGATCCGATTAGACTCGACTCGATTCAATACCCGACTCAACTTTATATATATATATATATATATATAGGGAAAAGGTACTATGTGCTCGACATCATGAGTTCGTCCCATAAGGTCGAGCTGTGTGGGCCCCACCGTGATGCGTTTCGAACATCTACCCCATTAGTCAGATGCACCATTCCATCGTGGGCCTAGGTCTCAAAAATCAAGTCAATCCGTGACTTGTGTGGGCCACACCACATACAAAAGTGGAGAGGGGCTGTGCACCATTAAACATTCATAATCATTTTTGGGCCTACTGAGATGTGGTCTGCAAATCCAGCTCATCCATTATGTGTGTCCCACTTGGATAAGGGTTCAGACCAAGTTTCAGATGCGTGCAAATTTCAGGTGGGCCCCACCAAGTGCTTTAATATATTTTAATGGTGTCTTCACATGATTTTAGATGATATGGCCCACCTGAGTTCTGTATACGGCTGATTTTTAAGATATCCCATAATTTAAAGAGGACCCATTAAATGTATGATGTTGATGGTTGACACGCATCACGGTGGGGCCTACACAGCTCGACCTCATGGGAGCTTATTGTGAGGTCGAGCGCATTATACCTTTTCCCTATATATATAAAGTCCGATCCGAGTTGAATCGATTCGCACTGAGTTAAGTTCAAGTCAAGTTCAAGTTGAGTTGAATTTAACTTTGACTTGCCTCAAAATTTTTTCAAGTTTAAAAAATTAGCTCGACTCAGCTTGAACTTAGTTTCAAGTTGAGTTGAGCTTTGACTCGCCTCAAAATTTTTTCAAATTTAAAAAATTAGCTTGACTCGGTTCGAACTTAGTTTCGAGCTGAGTCGAGTTTTTCTAAGTCAAGTCGAGCAAGTTAACCATGTACGGCTCTACATAAAGTAGTCATTTTAGAGGGACTTTGATTTCTTGGGAAAGGCTTCCCTAGGAAATTCCTAGGAATGTTGGGTGAGGCCAATGATGTTTGTGAGAAATCCACCATGTCCATCCATTTTGCAAGCCCATTTTAGGACATGTAATAAAAAATTGAGGTGGATCGAAAACTCAAGTGGGCCATATGAGTGAAAATAGTGGGGATTCGATGAGGACCATTGAAACTTTCCTATGCTCGACTTTGATATTTATATGTCATACAAACCCTTAATAAGGTCATTTCGGACTGAGATGAATTGGAAACCCCAAAAATTTAGCCTGATATAAAACTTTTATGGCCATATAAATGTTGCATCAATGCTCATTATTTTATGGCCATATAAATGTTGCATCAATGCTCATTAAATCCCCACTTTTTCCTTTCCCATGGCTCATTCCAGTTTTGGATTCACCTCGTTTTTTATTGCATGTCTTAATATGATCTCAAAAAATGGATGGGTGGGTTACATTTCTCATAACATCTTGGTGGGAATACCAGGCATCCTTGTGCGAGAACTTTATGCCAAAGCCTTTGGTCGGATCTGTTTTAGAAGATTCTGGTCCATAGTTTTTTTTGGTTAGCTTATTAGTACACACTCCACTGTTAGCCACACCCCACATGGGAGACCATCTTATTAGTACACACCCCACTGTTAGCCACACCCCACATGGGAGACCATACGAAGACCAATCAGTGTTAAAATGTGGCCGGACTTGCGGTAGGTGGTTATACCTACTGTAAAATCCTTTATAGGGCCACGCAGGTTTTCAATCAGGTTAATATTTGTGTTTTTATTTTATCGCAATTAGAATGATCTTATAAATGGTTTGGATAGTATATAAACATGAACCACTGGAAAATTTCAATGGTAGCCTTGCCATTCCCACTGTTCCTGTAGCATTGGTCTACTCGGAGTTTTAGATCTGCCTTATTATTTTTTGGGATCATGTCCTAACATAGGTGGATCTGCCTTATATTGGGATCTTCCTTATTTTTCAGGTGGGGTCCCACGGACACTTCAATGGGCCCCACATATTTTCAGACTGCATGAGGTCTGGCTGCGGCATCACCCTACACAATGTGACCATGGGGCCAACCACAATGTTTGTATTGTATATTGACACTGTCCAACTGTTTATGCAGCTCATTTTAGGGCATAAACCTTAAAACTAAGAAGATACAAATCCCAAGTGGACTATAACATAGGAAGCAGTACTGGTGATTGAACGCGAATAGTCCTAGGGCATGCTTTAACATATATTTGCCATGAATGTGGTTCCTCTGCTTGCCTCAAACTGAAAATCCTATTTGTTGTAATATGATTGGACCACATCATCATTGCAGATTTAATGTGGTAGTGCTGAAATCGACAATGATGCCAGAAAACAAGGAATTTTATGTTTGAGTCAAGCAGAGGATCCGGATTCATTTGCCATCCAACTTGTTGATAAGGTCATCATACCAACCTAAATAAACAGAAAAACCAATTATCAGATTCATCCAAAACTTTTGTGCCCCACAGGAAGGTTTTAATGGTCAATCCCCACTCTATATGATGGTGTGGCCTGCCTTAGATTTAGATCCGCTTCAGTTTTGGGATCTTGCCCTGATATGATATAGAAAATGGATGGATGGCAAAGATATAGTATACATACATCAAGGTGGGTCTCAGAATCAAGGCCCCATTGTACTGAGTGATGCATGGTGAATAAACTTTTAGGGCACACCGTGATGTATATGTTTTATCGATGCCGTTCATCTATCTATTTTTTCATCTCATTTAAGGCTATGATCCTAAAATTGAAGCATATTCAAAGCTCAAAGAAAAGACACCATAGGAATTTGGAGAAATTGAACATTTACCATTGAAAACTTATTGATGATCACAAAAGTTTTGGATTAAGTTGATATAAATGTTTTCCTTTTATCCATGTTTGTGTGACCTTATGATCAAGTTAGATGACAAACAAAGATTACGGTAGGCCTTAGGAAGCTTTCAACGGTGGACCACATTATCCCCATTGGTGTGGTACACCTGATCTTTGGATATTCTTTAATTTTGGGCTAATGCCCTAAAATGAGCTGTACAAATGGATGGACGGTGTAGATAATGTCATATAAATCACAGTGGTCCCACAGAATTTACTCATTAATTTATGGCACTGAGACTGATTCGCGGGGAGTCAGAGAGGGTTAGAGGCGCGGCTTTTGTTAAATGAAAAGATGAAATTACGGTACTTTGGTCTTGCTAGAAGCAGAAGATGAAATAATTGAGTGCCTTTGCTTTCAGTCATGTGGCGAGACTTTGGAAAGGGGTAGCAGATTGGCTGGTGTACCACACACCGACTACAAGAAGTTCGGTGGGTCCCATCATAAGTTAGGTGTTATATCCAAACCGTCTGTCCATTTGAATACCCCGTCTCAAGGCTTGATCCGAAAAATAAGACAGATTCAAAGATCAAGAAGAACACATTGCAAAAATCAGTGAGTGATTGGAAATTCTTTTGGGAGTTACTAAAGTTTTGGATTAATATATTATTTATTTTTCCTCTTCATTTAGGTTCGTGTGACGGATTGGATGGAAAATAAATGTTATGGAGCCCAGTAAATGTTTTAATGATGAAACTCATTGTCCCACTCTATCGGTGATGTGGCTCACTTAATTTTTGATATGACTCATTTTTTGGACATCACTCTAAAATGGTCTCTAAAATGGATGAACAGTGTATTAAATAAATACACCAGTATAATGCTCATGTAACTTTGATATCCTTTGAACCGTTGGTATAACTTGGAGTGTCTTCCCACGACCCATACTGACATACTTACACCAGCCAATTCGGTGGTGTGTGGTACACCAGCCAATCTGCTACCCTAGAAAGGATGAGAGAAGAGGAAGCAACAAAGTACCACACACCACCGACTTGGCTAGTGTGTTGATCTTGTAGGTCCCATCAAGAGGTATGTGTTTCATCCAAAATGCAAGTCCATTTGGCGAGCTCGTTAAGATAAATCCAAAGATCAAGTGGACCACATTGTAAAGACTTACGGGGAGTTGAACGTGTAACATTCAAACCCTTATGGGTCACATGACTTTTGGATCAATATGATATTTGTTTTACCCTTATGGTCTGTGTGAGCTTATGAACAGATTGGATGGAAAATAAATGTTACGGTGAGCCTCACAAATATTTTAATAGTGAGAATTATTGTCCCTACTTATATTTGTGGTGTGATCCAATTGAGCTTTGGATTTGATTCATTTTTGGGATTATGCTCTAAAATGATCTCACAAAATGAATGAATGGTGTGGATATAATAAATACATTATTGCGGGGGGCTACATAACTTTAATCTCCTTTGAACAGTTCCTACAACTTGGAGCTGGAAACCACATTAGCCAGATCAGTGGTGTGTGGTACTCCAGCCAATCCACTTCCGAGAGAGGAGGATGGGCCTGGTTTAAGATCCATACCACGGACCTAGTTAGTGTCATTAATGCTCCTCGAACTCAAGTTGTATGAATGGTTGAAAGTATGTTAAAGTTATATGGGACTCACAATGATGTATTTATTATATCCATACTGTTCATCCATTTGGAGATATCATCTTAGAGAATGAGCCAAAAACAATAGTCATGTCTAAAGCTCAAGTGGACCACACCACAAATAGCAATGGGACAATGATTCTCACCGTTAAAACATTTATAGGGCCCACCATAATATTTATTTTCCATCCAATCTGTTCATAAGGTCACACATACCTGGACGAAGAGGTAAAACAAATATCATACTGGTTCAAAACTTATGTGACCTCGAAATGGTTTCAATGGTAGACATTCAATTCTCCACTGCTTTTTTGCAGTGTGGTCCACTTGATCTTTGGATCTGTTTTATTTTCCGTTCAAACCTTACAACTAGCTCCTAAAATGGACAGACAGTTTGGATATAAAACATACCTCATGATGGGATCCACAAACTTGGTGACGTCAACACACAGCCAGGACGGTGGTGTGTGGTACACCAGCCAATCGCTTCCCTTCTTAGGGGGTGTCAATGGGCTGAGTTTGTCATTGGGCTTCTGGGCCTAGCCTTCCTTGGGCCGGGCTTGGATAAGAGTATCAGTCTTGAAGGTTGGGCTCACGCTTACATTTTAAGACTGTTGGACATGCACTAGGATGGCCAAAGGCCCATCTGCCTGCCCAGCCCGTTAAAGTTTAAAACATCTTTGGAAGTGTGGATTAGATCCTGGAGTGGTAACAGCTCTGTGGGTGAGGCCATGGCCATGGGGCCCACCTTGATGTATGTGTTGTATATCTACACCGTCCATCCATTTTGCCAGCTGGTTTATGACATGGCCCTAAAAGTGAGGTAGATCTGAATCTTAGGTGGACTACAGCATAGGAAAATAGTAGTGATTGAGCGTCCATCATTAAAAACTCCCTTAACTGAACTCTCACCGTTAAAAACTTTCTAGGGCATACTGTAACGTTTATTTTCCATCCAACTTAGTTACAATGTTCCAAGACTTTGATGAACAAATAAATAAATAAATAAATATTAGCTTGATTCAAAACTTTGTGCCCCTAAAAGTTTTTAATGGTGGGAATTCAATCCCTACTATGGGGTCCACCTAAGAATTGGGTCTAACTCATTTTTGGTACCATGCCCTATAATGATCTAGAAAAATGGATGGACGGCATTGATATACAATACATGCATCAAGGTGGGCCTCACCCACTAACCTGTTATCCCTCCCTTTACCTTATTCGCGTCCTATTTCCATTATGGCCGTTAACGGGCAGGCGTGGGTTTGGTCTCGGCCGGATTTTAAACTGTTTCAGGCTATTAAAAGTTTTGATTTTATCGGGCCCAAGCCCATCCCATTGACACCCCTGATTCCAGTCGATTGGACTGTCAAGGCCTGATGTTAATTATCTAAAGACAGAAAGGGTTAATGGCTTTGGTGGCCCCCACCATAGTGTTTATGTAAATTTCACCCAGCCACCAGGTGTGTCACTGCATGTTAGGCCTAGGTACTAAAATTCCATCTTTGTGTTGATGTAAAATTCATCCCATCATCTGTTTCATACCATGTTAGGTCCATAAGCCCAAAATCAGCCCTACTTAGTTCATTCTAACCTAAACCCCACCTTTATAAATTAGTGCCATTGACTTGCCTCTTATAAGGTCTTGTTTGATTAGCTATAAATACATGTACGGAAATAAATAAGTAATGATGATTTAATTTAGTATTTTTAGATACTGGTATGAATGAATTTTGAAAAAAATACATTTATGATTATAAATAAGTAATGATAACTTACTTTAATATTTTTAGATGTTGAAAAATATGGAATTTGAAAAGAGGGTCGCATCATGTAAACTCTAAGGCCGCATGTTTATGTTTTATTCACATTGTCCTTTTATTTTATTAGATTATTTCAAGGCATAAGGCATAAGACCTAAAATAAGATAGATCCAAAACTTCTGTAGTCCTAATGTTCTTGATGGTATCACTATCTTCTATGATGTTTTTAATTGTAGGTGTTTAATTTCAATTATTTTTATTTTTTGGAAAAATGCCTTAAACTTTTGATTAAAATTACAATAGGCTTTTACAAAACATTTGGTGGGCCAAACAAAAGACAGGGCGCACCAAAGAAAGAGTACCAAAATGGCCTCCACGGAAACTCAAACTTTTCCCCCTTCAACCAAAGAAAGAAAAAGAGGCACTCTCCTAGACATATACTTTAGGCAGCTCAGAGAAACAGAAAAGAGCTCCTATTGACTGCCAATCCTAGAACTTCACATTCGATAGAAAAATAACAGTAGTTATTGGGAAACGGATTGGTTACCCCCGCCAGCAGCCTCCATGATGTATGTGTTTCATGCATTCCGTTCATCCATTATTAAAGATCATTTTAGGGCTTGATCCCAAAAATTAGACGGATATAAATCTCAGGTGGACCACAACACAGGAAAACAATAGCAATTGGATATCCACCATTAAAATCCTCCTAAGGGCCACTGTACTGTTTTTTTGACATCCAACCTGTTGATTAGGTCATATAGACAAAGATCAGCGTGATCCAAAACTTTTATGGCCCCAAAAAAGTTTTTAATGGTCGACGTTTATTCAACACTGTTTCCTGTAATGTGGTCCACTTGAGATTGCAATATACCTCATTTTTTTTTATCTCATATCATAAAATGATCTATAAAAATAGATGGACGGCATGGATGGAATACATATATCATGGTGGGGCCCACAGAGAACCCAGTACCAGCCATTGCAAGGGGAGTAGCCCTTCCATTTCCTAGTTCTTGATATCTCTAATCTGATCCAGCCCTAGCTTGTTCATGAATAGCATTCCCTGAGCAGCCCGAAGGAAATTGATCTGACTCGTCCTGAAACACCATAAAGGATGGAGACTCACTCACTAACCTGGCCAGCGCATCTGCTACCCCAGTCAACTCACGAGAAGCATAATAAATCTTGAGCTCAATTTCCCTACCAAGCAAGCAGATGCAGGTCCAACCATACCATAAATTCAAATTTGGCAGCTTTTTTCGATTTAAGATATCCATCACAATCATCGAGTTGCTCTCCACCAAGATTTTGTAATATCCTCGTTGAATATAATTAGACAGCCCTTCAATCAATGCACGGGCCTCAGCCTGAACATTCGTTCCCTGACCATAACTAATAGCAAAAGCAAAATTGAATTCACCTGAGCTTCCTCTGCAAACACCCCTTCTCCCACGATACCTGGGTTTTCACGTGAAGAACCATCCACATTTATATTAACCCAAACAGGCCCAAGTTTAATTTTCCCATTTTAGATTTATCAGTTTTCTATTATGAATACATCTTGAAGACAACCCTAAGTCTTGAAAGACCTGGTCACTGAATAAATAGTTTATCTTTAATGGGTGAGAGCAGCGGGCTGATCCAATGAAGTCACTTTCGAACTCAGAAAATAATCCTGTTGGCCTCTACTTAGTGATTTTCATACTGTTCATCTTTCCCTTCATTACACACCTCCCAGAAGATAAGACATAGAATGAATCTATGCATGGAGTCGAAGCCTCCGCTGATTGGCCTTCCATAAAGAAATTTCAAAAATTATATTGAAGTTGACACAGGGATAATAGCAAGTCATGGACAGTTTCATGGTCAAGATAGATAAGAAAAGGCCCAATCTACGGCAGAAGTGATCCGGACCGTCAGACCTTAAATCGGGTGTATCTCACAATCCGGAGTAAGTTGTTCAACCTACCATATATGATTTTGGGGTGGGACGAGCTACTTTAGCCACCCAACCCCACTACACTGGGTTGCCTATGTCGAATTTGTGAAATACCATCAAATCGATGGTCAAATT
Organism: Magnolia kwangsiensis; assembly: GCA_037074715.1. Lineage (NCBI taxonomy): Eukaryota > Viridiplantae > Streptophyta > Magnoliopsida > Magnoliales > Magnoliaceae > Magnolia > Magnolia kwangsiensis. Next base: position 111,466,623 of record CM073582.1, on the reverse strand, counting down.
TCCGTTTTATTTTCATTTTTACTATTTATCGTAAGTTTTAGTTTCAATATAACTCTTCATCCATTGGGCTTTAGGAGTTGCGTCGAACATGAAAAGTGCTTAGAATAATTAGGAGAACATCATGATACTATTTATAGTAAGTTGTGATTTCTAGGAGTTTTAGTTGTAGTTTGATTCCGAAACTTCTCCCATGGCTTAATATCCCTATTTAAAGGGTTGTGAAGTCATTTATTTCATTCATCAATTAAATTACGAATTTTCAAGAAATTATTTCTATTTTCTTTTCCTCTTGGGTTTGAGGTTTCTTCGTGAGGAGTCCAGAGAAGTTCCGTGGATTCGGAACAGTTACCCCACTGAGAAAGACAGTGCTCGACCTCACGTCCTTCCCTGCGTCAATCACCGTTTTCTTCAAGGATAATTACTTCGAATCCATGAAGCTTCTCTAGACTCTTCATAGAAACTTTTCGAATCCATGAGGAAAAAAATAAGAAAATAGAAATAATATTCTAGAAAATTCATAAATTGATTGATGAATGAATAAACGAGTTTACACACCTTTAAATAGGAATATTAAACCATAGAAGATGTAATTTCAGAATTAAACTACAACTAGGTTTATAGGAACCTGTATGGCGTTTAAGTTTTGGATTTCAGGGTGATTTGCAGGGTGATTTCAGGGTGATTTGGGGAACTAGCAGGGCGATTTGCAGTGGCGATTTCAGGGCTTTTTGCAGGGAGATTTCATTTTTCGACCTAGGGCTTTTTGCAGGGCGATTTGTAGCGGGATCTAGTAGGGCGATTTGCAGCGGCGATTTCAGGGGACACTGCCATAGCAGCATCTAGGAGATTTTCATTTCTTTCTCAAAAACCGGTTGATTTGGATGGCGCCCAAAGCGAAACTACGACGATGACTATATACAGCTAGAGTAGAACTCAGACTCGGCCAAGGGACAGTGAATGGCAGACAGTCAGGAATAGGCGAAGAAGAGAGGAGGAATGTAGCCTATTTGTCAGGAACCTAGCCTTCAGAACTACTGAGGTGGATCTGCGTAGAAGATTTGGGCAATTCGGGGACATCTCAGATGTCTATATTCCCTCCTTTGGCCCCTCCGGTAGGGCAAGGGGCTTTGGGTTTGTACGTTTCCGGTGCAAAGAAGAGGCTAAAGCGGCGAAAGAAAACCTCAATGAGTGATTCTTATGTAGACGGCGCATGATGATAAATGATGCTTACCAGAGATTACCCCCATATTCTTACCCCAAACCAAAAAATAGGGTCCCGATGGATAGGCTTAACCCAGCCCCAGCAGTCCGAAACTCCCAGGCCCTACCACAACAGAAACTCCCAGATCCACCCACCCCTCATCCAGTCCCCTCCCAGATCATATGTGGAAGCTCTGCTTCCCCCCACCCCACCAGCCTCCTCTTCTTCCATTATCGTTCCAAAGTGGGTTTCTGACCAAGGCAGGGCGAACCTTATCTATGCGGTGATCGGTGAAATAACAGGATCAATGGACGCTTCGAACAACATTTATGAAGTCATCAGATCTTCAAATTATCAACACAACCAGGTAGAAGTTCTAAGAACCTCTGAATCTGCTTATATTCTTAAGTTGTCCTCCAGGGAAGCAGTTGTTGCTTTCTCAAGGTATAAGATTATCCAACAAAAAATGTCCCTCGAGAACGCGAGACCATGGAATCCAGCTATGTCGATGCCGGGAAAAGGAAATTGGATCCGGATAGAAGGAATTTCCATCCATGCATGGAGAGAGCATACCATCAGGCAGATAGCTGATCGATTGGGCTTGGTACTGGAGTTTGATTCGAGGTCCCTTAACGGGCCAAATCACTAGTACGCCAGGGTGAAAATTCTCCCGACTCTAAGTACCACAACACCCACGACATTTAACCTGCTGGTGGAAGGAAGATCGTTCCAGATTGCAACATTCTTTGAGCTCAGCGATGTCACAGGAGGTCAATGTCTTAGTAATGAGGCCCCAACCTCCTTGAACAAAGAGAGTACGAAGCAATGGGTGAGTAGATCGTTTGCTGAACGATCAGGTGAGAAGGAGACTGCTATTGATCCCATTCAAACGGAAAGGAATGATTCGACCTAGGATAACACTTTAATCAATCAACCCGTTCGTCAAAAGGCCTCACAGATGCCACAACATGTTCTGCTCGGTTAAATTGACCTGCCCGCCAATACCATTGACCTGCACAATCTCCACCTCAACAATCCTTCGGGGCTAGGAGGCCATCAGACCCTGGACATGCCTCATCATCCAGCTACTTCATCTAGACACGAACAACCTCAGTCAACATCTGCTCCTCCCCTTGGTAAAATTGCCCCAGAAACCACTCTTATAGCTACTCCAACCCAGCTTCAGTGCCACAGGGACCCTCAACTTATCCACCAAACCTGCTTCCAGAACATCACCCCCCTATCTCAAATCCTCCCTCCCACTGAATGTCGTATCCCAGCCCCAGTGGTAGTGGTTGATTGGGATCGATATTTATCAGGTCTGAAAGATCTATTCAAGGACAGTACCATTAAATTAATGTCCAATCCGGTGCAAGCCCTGGATCAGCCCAACACAGATTTCAATGTAGGCAACCCTCTCTTCTCTCCCCCATATTCTCAAGGCAGAGGGCACCACTCCCTCAATGGAGAATTGGCAGAGGATAAACATGAGAGAGGCCATCATCCCAATTCAGAGGCCACAGAAACAGGCTATCAGGATACTCTGGTGTCTGATAGGTCAGTTCCCATGAACTGGAATGCGGACCTAACGCTTTGGGTGGAACTTCAGGGGGAAACTAGCTTAAAGGGCCTTCACATATTCCTCCCTCGAGGACAGGACTGAAAGCCATGATGCCAAAATCAGAAGAAGACAATGCTGGAAACATCACCTAATCAACAAGAAGTGTCAAAGGCTAAATAGCCTGCAGCAGAGGGCTAAGCAAACAGGATGTGTATCGGATGTTTAGCATCCTCTCATGGAATGCGAGAGGGGTAGGAAATGCTCAAACTACCCGTCACCTGAAGCGGTTGATCCAAAAGCATTCTATTGATCTCCTAATCATCTAGGAGCCAATGATCAGCGTTTCGATGCGTCTGCCTCTAGCTGTGAAATTGGGTTTTCAACATTAGATAGCGGATGACATAGTGAATGGTAAAATATGGATTCTGGCTAAAGCCCACCTTCAACTCCACACGGTCAGAGCCTCAACTCAGACCGTAACTTTCAGCATTGCTACTGACTCTATCCCCCAACTTGTTTATATTACTGCGGTGTATGCCAGTTGTTGCATGGAGGAAAGAAAGAACCTATGGGAAGAAATGAGGATGATTTATGGCATCATTACGGGTCCATGGTTGGTCTGTGGTGACTTTAATGCCACTACTTGTCCTGGTGAGCGTTTGGGCGGTATTCAACAAGTTTCAGCAGCTATGACAGACTTCCAGGACATGATCACTGATACTGGCCTTTTGGATGCAGGATATTTTGCCTACATATATACGTGGTGTAACAATAGGGTTGGCAAAAGTCGTAAATGGGCTAGGCTGGATAGGATGCTTATCAATATTGATTGGATGAGAACCCTCCCCGCTTTTAAGGTCGACCACCTTACCAGATCCTTCTCAGATCATTCCCCTATCCTGCTCTCCTTTCAGAAGGATTCTGAGAATTTTCCTCGTCCATTCAGATTTCAGCGAATGTGGACACACCACGATGACTTCATGACGTTTATCAAAGCCAACTGGGACCTCAATTTTGAAGCCTCTCCTATGTTCCGATTCTTCCTCAAGCTGAAAAATCTGAAGATGAAATTAAGAACCTGGAACAAAGAGGTTTTTGGAGACATGACTAGAAATATTCAAGCGGTAGAAGATGAGGTTAAAAGGGCTGAAACAAACCATCTTTCTTCACAGTCTGATTTAGACTTCCATGCATTAATCCAAGTTCAGACTAAACTCAAAAAAGCCTATCTCCAAGAGGAGATCTTCTGGAAGTAAAAATCGAGGAATGCCTGGCTATCTGAAGGAGACAGAAACACGCGATTCTTTCATGACTCGGTCCTTGATAACCATTGGAGACTGACAATCAAGAGGCTGAAAAATGACTCAGGCGAAATCTTTGAGACTGTTGAAGAAATAGGGGCTCAAGCTGAGGCCTATTTCAGAAAAATGTTTTCCACAGAAGGCTCTAACCTCAATGAAGGAATCCTGCATTGCATTCCTACGATGGTCACCGATCAGATGAATGAAGGTCTTATGAGGCCTTTGGAAATCGATGAAGTCAAACAAGCCGTCTCATCGATCCCCATTGATAGTGCTCCTAGTCGGGACGGCTTCGGGGGTGCATTCTACACTGCTTATTGGGAGGTAATAAAGGATGATTTATTTGAAGCGGCCAAAGAATTTCTGCATCGGGGTCCCATCCTAAGAGTGTTTCAATGTACTCAAGTTTGCCTCATCCCGAAGAACAACATCCCGATGTCCATCTCAGAGTTTAGGCCGATCAGCCTTTGTAATTGCATAATGAAGATATTCTCCAAGATCATGGCTGCCAGGTTGACTCTCATCCTTCGTCTTATCATCTCGGATCAGCAAGGGGCTTTTGTGAAGGAGAGATCGATCTCTGAGAATATCTCGTTAGCTAGAGAGATGGTCTTTGAGATTAATCGAAAGGTTCATGGGGGCAATTTAATCATCAAATTAGACATGGAAAAGGCCTATGACCGCATGGAATGGAACTTCATTTCTCGAGTGCTCCTCAAATTTGGTTTTCATCCCCTTTGGATCTCTACTTTGCAATGGTGCTGGACTGATATGTGCTTCTCTGTGCTCATCAACGGAAGAAGCTTTGGTTTTTTTAAAGCAAGTAGAGGTCTTAGACAAGGTGACCCGATATCACCTTCGATATTTATCCTCGCGGTGGAAGTTCTCAGTAGGGGCATCTTCAATATATTCTGTAACATCCTGAAAATCGGGGGTCGTGTATAAACTCAACTCCCGAGTTTCAGACCGTCACTTATGCAACAAAATGATTATGATTCAATATTATCTGAGTTAAAGCATTCACATAAGTAAAAGTATACCAAAACTGCAATTCATACTCCAGATCCAGTGATAAAAGCAAGCGGAAGACTAAAGAATATATATATATATCACTGTATAGAAAAACAAAGTAGATCTCAACTGTCACTAAAGTATGAATACATCTCTGAGTCTCATATACATGTAAATAACAGGAATAAATGTCCAAAATAGTCCCACTGAGGAGTCCCGTCGATCCAGGCCACCTACGCAAAGCCGTCGTGATACTGCATGTATGAGAACTCGTCCTGGTCCTCATCGAAGTCCGGCTCTACCTCCTGAATCTCAGCATCACCTGCATCTAAAACAGGGTCTGGTGGGTGTTGCAAACACCATCCCGTAACATGAGAATGAGTGATCAACTCAGTGAAATCATAGAGCAAAGATTAGCATGTTCACAAATCAATCATGCGATAATAGTAAAGCAGTAAATCAGACAATCCTAATACTGTTGTTAATGCAATATGACATGACGTGATGTATGCCCTCACCGACGATCTCCCTCATACGGCACCATCTTACGACCGCAGCATGCAATCGACCCTCAAGTGCTCCACATCTTCCAGGCACATGCAATGGTATGGTGATATGATTTTCAAGTTGTTATTAGTCCATTCAAACAGCAGGATTGGGAAACTAAGGTACTTCCCTTATATCAATCCCAACACAGATCCTGTCTAGGGTCGTCACTCCTAGTAATCTCATACGATGTATATTTTGTAGGTCGCTGCAAGGGCTGCCAGGGCTGTTGCTCGCACTCGTTGCACCGCTCCCCCATCACCTTATCAATATAGGCCTACTGTACTCTACTGCTACTGAAGGGTCGTCGCCTCCCGTAGACTCAGAATACGCTCGAGGTTACTACAAAGGACTCGTCGCCTGATCAGTGTAGGCCGACAACAAGAATATAATGTCTCATATCACCATAATCTGCTCATGAGACTAGGTGCTCACTGGTCACTATGGGGAGGTTTGTGGCCCCAGCGTATGCCGACAGCTCGACCACGGTGTCCCATACCACCATGCCCAGCTCATGAGTCTTCGTGGATCAAGGTACCATGGTTAACAGGGTTTACAATGGTAAGTTCAGTACCCTAGGTTCAAGCAGTTATGACTCATGCAGGGTGAACATACAACGGCCAGTCGGGTTACTTGACGGGCTCGACTAGGGCGATCGCATCTCAAGTCGAACGACATGAAGTGCGTAAAATACTTCGTGTAGCCTAACCACTTCCGCCAACTCCAAAACACGACTCGCGTTCATCGACGCGTCGTTCGTGGCCAAGATAAGCCAACCACGAATTCGCTCGGTTACCGACTGCCTGGACTAAGTATAGTCCCAAACAATTATGGAATCACATCAGCATTCATATGAGAGTATTGGAAATGAAATACAACCATGTGAGCATATTAACACATGTTATAACATACAACTTAAGCAAATCTTCAAGCACATACATTTCATGCATATAATGAAATCATGCATATAGTCAACATGTAGGAAATCATTTACGTCAGCATATTAATTGAGAAATCAGTCTCAAACTAATTTATAACACCATTTAATTCAATACATACTAATACAAGCATTTATACAAACACATACACTACACACTTAAGTCTACATATAGTATGTCGACCCAACGTGCGCAATTAGGCAAATCTCTTCGCCAAACTAATTATGCACGTATTCCTAACATTCTAATGCTACAATAAACCATGTCAATCACATCAGCAAAATATGAATGAAATTAGTACTTCCTACAAATAACAAAAATGCCCTAAATCTCATATTCTTCGCCGGTTTACGAAACAGGAAACGGACAGCATATTGTACATGTCAAATGGCAATGCCGTCGATAATCTACTATTAAACGACATTGAAAACGTTGGAAACAGTCAATCAAAGCGTCTAAAATCCGTACCTTTTCCCTTATAGATGTGTGAATTCGAACGGAGTGTATACGCTTCGTCTACAGCGAATAGAGAACCTAATTTACGAGTTCTATCAGTTTACATGCTATGAAATGGAAAGAATCCCAAATCAGCAACTTATTAGGGTTATTTCTTACCTGAAAATGCGGAGGAATCACTGGCCAGGTGATCGAAGTGTGTTGCTTAGGCATTTGCAACGGGTGGTGCAACGGCAGGAAAATTCTCTCCTACTCTCTCTCACAAACTCTCACCTTTTCTCTCTCTCAATCTAGGGTTTTTCTCAAATTCGGATGGGAGAGAGGAGTGAGGGTTTCAACCCCTTTTATAAGCCTAAAAATGTCCAAAATAGGCTCAGGAACAAAGTTTACTTAAGGCATATCCAATTCGGGGCTGTTTCGGTCTAAAAGATTATTTCTGGTGGTCCCCTGGCCGAACGCGATCGGACTTAAGTTCATGCTTACAGGATCTAGCACGCATCAAGTTTTCAGTCCGGCAGGGTTCGCAGATCGCAAGTAGCGGTCCAGTTTCAGTTCAGCGGTCACCGCACGTAGATCAGGCCTGCAAGTCTCATGATATGAAATAGAAATTTTTCCTGATCCGAGGGTGTAATCTGGCTGAATTCTGACGGTCAAAACGCTTAATACTGACGCGTCAAGTCGTGTGCCAGATTTGAATTTCAAATTTCAAATCTGTCCCTATTCGCACTCTCTTCAGTCCGGGCTCAATGAAATAGCCTGTGGTTATCGGTTGGACTTGATTTTCGAAATAATTGTCAAGTCCAGCAAGACGGTTCTAACGGTCTAAGATAGTAGGTATCGGACTTTCGACGCGCGGTCTAGATCCAATACAAAGTTTCAAACTGGTCCAGAGAACAAACCTGCTTAGAGTTTGATCCGAGGTTATAGAGTTTTATAGAGTCATTGGTTCTACTCGATTTGGGTCTTATAGAACGTATTTAAAGTGATCAGGGATTATTTTCCGGCTACTCTAGCGTTGCGCTAGCTAACTTACACTTATATTCTAAAGGAATTAATCCTACGCGATTTCTGGTCGAGTTGGTACTCGAGTCCAAGTACGGATTTTTCCAGGGCGTTACATATTCTCTTCAGGGATCTGCCAGCCTTATAAGCTCCCCAGGTGTTGTCCTAACATTACCCACCTTCTTTTTGCTGATGATGCCATTTTATTTATTAATGGCAGGCTGTCCAATGTGCGTACTCTCCTCAGTTTCATTTCCGATTACGAAAAGACTTCGGGGCAGAAAGTCAATACCTCCAAATCATCATTCATTGCGCCGAAGTCGATGTCCATGGCCAAAGCTCAACGATTAAGCAACCTAACAGGATTTAAGCAGGCTTTCTTCCCCACGGTCTACCTCAGTGTCCCTCTTTCCAAAGGTAGAATTACTGCATCAATGATGTAGCCTCTCCTTCAGAAGATTGCCAAAAAAATTGAAGGTTGGAAGGCCAAGCTCCTGAACCCGGCGAAGAGATTAGTGCTCATTAAGCATGTCCTAACAGGCATCCCAATCCATCTCATGTCAGCTATCAACATTCCGAAAACGGTCTCTAAATCTATTGACAGACCCATCGCCAATTTCTTCTGGGGTAATTTGGAAGGTAATCTCAAAAGACACTGGATCCGTTGGTCTAAGATCTACATTCCAACGAAATGAGGGTTGGGGATTAGAAGCACCGTCGATATAATGCAAGCATTTCGAGCGAAGATGGGATGGAATATGATGCAGGGGAAGTCTCTTTGGGCTGAATTCTTCTCAGCCAAATACTTCCGAAAATTCCTCATCAAAAAGGGAGTGGATGGAATGGCCTCGTCCCCTGGTTGGAAGGAAATATGCAAAACCTTCCCATTCACGCTCCATCACTCCAGATGGCTTGTTGGCGAAGGTAAGATCAGCTTCTGGTTCTCGAATTAGAGTGGGCGCAGTTTTTTGGCTGCTGCAGCTGAGGAACCTATTCCTCCTCATCTCTAGCAAGTTCCTCTTTGAGATGTTTTCTTCTCAGATGGGCGGTTCAACGCCACTGGTGTCGGTCAAATCCTTCCAGCAGCAACTCTTCAGTCGTTATCTCTCAGTGCTGTTTTTAATCCAGGCAGAGCAGATAGATTCATTTGAGACCTATCCTCTTTGGGCAAATTCTCCATTAGAGCAGCATGGAATGGTTCTAGACAGCGTCATTCAAATCAGCCTTGGGCTACATGGCTATGGAATAAAATCCTGCCTCCGAAAGTAGCACTATTTGTTTGGAAAGCAATTCATCGGGCTGTCCCAGTTGATACGGTGGTGCAACTGGTAGGTATTCCAATGGCGTCGAAATGTGATTGTTGTGCTCAAATCCCTCACACGTCCCTCCCCCCTCAACTCCTTTCCTCTCTCTCCCCTCAAAATTCAGGTACTCTGGCCTATGGATCAGCTAGTCTTGCTGATGATCGCCTAGCTCACAGGTATTCTTCCAGTAATCAGCCTTTTGCGTTTCCGAACCAGGCTGCTCCTGCAATGGAGGACATGGAACACTTGTTCTGTCACGGCTACATTGCTAGATCAGTTTGGAGCTTTTTCTACAGGATATTTGATCTGCCTTTTGTCCAAAGCCAACCTCTTCTTCATAGAATTAAGCAATGGACATTAAAGGCCAGCTCCAAAACTAGGTTGAAGTCGCTCATTGGTTTCACCCCCTCCTTCATCATCTGGGAAATTTGGCTCAGCCGTAACTTAGCCCGATATGAGGGCAAAGCTATGTCGGCTACCACGATTATCTATAAAGTTGCAAATTGGTTGAATGAAATCTCCTCTTCCATAAAAGCCCCTGACAACAATTCTCTGACTGAATCCATCACCCTCCAGATTCTCAAGATTAACAATCCCTCTCTGTCTGACCGGAGGAAGCCTATCCTTGTCACTTGGGCAAAGCCTCCTCCTGGGTGGTTGAAGCTCAACACCGATGGTTCTTCAAGAGGTAACCCGGGCCAAAGCGGTGGCGGGGGTGTCTTTAGGGATTGCCATGGTCATTTTATCTTTGCTTTCTCAAGAAGTTATGGGATAAAGTCTAACAATTTTGCGGAAGCTCAGGCCATGTTGGATGGTTTGATTATTTGCTCTAACCTTGGGTTAACCGATATTGTCGTCGAAGCGGACTCAAAGCTCTTAATTACCTTGGCTTCGGACCCTTTAGCCCCCGCTCCCTGGAATTTATGGCATATCATGGGTGCGATTCAGCAATTTAGGGGAAGCCTCAATCTGTCCTTTATCCACATCTATCGTGAAGGGAATGCGGTGGCCGATGCTCTGGCTAGGGTAGCTAGCGAAGGATGCCCAAATTCGATTTTCCAGTCCACTTCTCTCCTCTTGAGGGTAGTTAGGGGGATGCTTGTTCTTGATAATACCGAATTAGGCTCTCTCAGAAATCCCTGATCTCGGCTCTTTTTGCAGTTTTCCTACATTTCTGTCCTTTTGAGGTCCTTTTCTGTAAATAACTATGTTAGGGGGTATATGATAGGTGGGGCCTGTCTCTTTTTGTTGGGCCCCGCCCGAAGATCTGTAGTGTTCTGTGGTTAATGATATGGGGGTAAGAACCCTCTTTCTCAAAAAAAAAAAAAAAAAAAAAAAAAAAAAAAAAAAAAAAAAAAAAAACGCCTAGAAATCGTGACTTACGATAAATTATAGATGGTCGTGATTACTACTAGTGAGCATGGTTTTTGTCCAACATATGAAGAGTTATAATCAAACTTAAACTTACTATAAATAGTAAAAACGAAATTAAAACAAGAATTTGACCGTCACTCTGATGGTATTTCACAAATTTGGTGTGTACAACTTAGCGTAGTGGGGTTGGGTGGCTAAAGTAGCTCATCCTACCCAAAATCATATATGGTACGTACGTCCAATAGCTCATTCCAGTTTGTGACATATGTCTGTCTTAAGTTCTGACGGTCTGGATCACCTTTGTCTCCGATCGGGCCATTTCTGGTCCATCTTGGCCACGAAATGGTCCACGACCCGTTCTACATCAAAAATTGATCCATCCCTTAGTTGCCAGCTCTCCCCAGATGAAGAGGTGATTTAAAGATTCATCGTTTGGTTTCCATGCTAATGTACAAGTACAACAGGCGCACTTTGAAACCAAGCTGATTCCATGTGCTTGGATGCTCTCATCAACAGGAATATCACTAACTCTGAACTGAATCAAACTGTCCAAATGCATGAGTACACCATAGGTGGCGGAGTTTTGGATGAGCCCCTTAGGAACAAGAATATCATGGACTCTGAGCTGAATCAAACCGTCTAGAATCTGGTTATCGCTCCAATCTTCCAGAGGGCCAAGCCCTGCCTGGTCCACGTTCCAAATATCATAACCTCCCCTACTGATTAGCCACTGTGAAAAATAAGTTTCTGACTATCCTCAAGCCTCT